>BSBN01000021.1:13277500-14527500 GCA_027924645.1 Cunninghamia lanceolata | reverse complement strand
CAAGGCGCCATTGTCTAGTTGCTCTGTGTAGAATGGGCGCCCAAAGGGGTACTTTAAACATAGGTTGGCGCTTCAAGTTATGGGCGCTCATTTGGGATAGTTTCAGTGCCTAGAACTCATCTTGAGTTTTGGCTATTTAAAGGCTTCTAACCTTAGGCGCTTATCTACTGGAGGCTTTGCTTCATGCTCCATCAAGACATAGATACCTCAATGAAGGCCTTCTAAGCTTAGACATTCTAGGGCGCTCACCCATATAAGAGTTGGATTTTATCCCTTCCTAAGGCGCTATCATAGTGTTATTTTGAGTGAAAATGGCGCCCTAATGAGGTTTCAAACTTTGAGGATTGCTAGGCGCACTTTCAAGGCAAAAACAAACAAGAAAATGATTTCAACTTATCCTTTATTGTAAAGGCTTCACCTAGGCGCTTATCTCAGATGATTTGAGTGATAAGGAACAAAGAGAACGCCCTCCATATATAGCTTCTTGCTTCATTTATCATGTGCTCAATCAAGGCGTTCAAAAGGATAAAGGCCTTCTTAGTAAGGCGCCAAATATAGGCGATCATAGAAGGAAATAGCACCTTCATCTTACTTCATTCTCTGACTTACCCTTCACCATCCTTAAATGCATTTGGAGAAGATCAAACATTTTCTTACAAGGCGTGATCCAAAATTTAAAAATGATCGTTCAAACACAGGGCGCAAAAATGGGTAAAAATCCACTTGAGAAGCGCCAAAATGGGTGATTTGGATGCAAACATGCGCCTAGAATCTTTGCATTACTTAAAACTGCAAGTTGATACACCATCAATGCAACCCTTAGGCACTCATATGTGGCCAAATCAATAGGAAATGCGCCTAAAGTTCACCTAGCCAACTTGGAAGCTTTAACACAAGGCATTCACTTTTAAACATGACTTGGATTTTATCCTTACTCTGTGATAACTTACTCATTCCTCCTCATGCTTCCTATGTTAGGGCGCCAAAAGGTGATTAAATGTCCAAACAAGGGCGCCTTTGGACCTTACTCAAATACAAGGCACCATTATTGATCAAGAATCCACATTAAGTGCGCCTAAGGAATTCAGACTTAGTCTCATGCCTATCCCTTAAGTGATTTCAACTTCTTATAAAGATTTCTTCTCCTAGGCACCTATTGGAGATGGGCTAAGTGAGGAAATGCGCCCAAACTCATTATAACTTCTAAATGTTCATTTGAGGTTCACCTTCCACTTAGGCGCTGAACAAGGTGAAACAAGTAGCAAAGTGCGCCTAAAGTGCTTCATTAACTCAATATCTTCAATATACTTACCTCTAGGCGCTCATGATGATGATCTGAATAAACCTTCCAATCTTGACCTCTAGGGAGTCTCTATGTTGTATTTGTAAAGTTTGATTAGTTGACCGACCCTAAGGTGGACTGGCTCTAAGGTGAAACAAACAACCAACCTAGAAATAGCTAATCCCACAAAAAAAACTGGGGGTCCCCATCATGATGGGGTGATGTGTGATTTGGTCACAACAGGGTGAATCACCCTTTATTGTATGCTCAAGCATCCACTTTTCAATCAAGCCCAAGGGGCTGCTGCAAGGGAAGGTAAAACTGTCAAAACTCCCAAACTACAAGTAAATCAGGCTGCTAGCAAAAAAAATCAACCTCAAAATCAGTCACAAATCAGTCAACAAACAAAAGGAGACACTATTGTTACAAAAGTTCCTTCAAAGGTTGGTCATATTCCATTTAATATTGTTGTTCAAATGAAGAAGACTAACCTCACTGTCACTATGTGGGAGGCTTTGTCTATTCCAGCTCAAAGGGATTTGCTTCAAGAGGCATTGAAGAGTTTCAATCAGCCAAGTAATGCTTCAGCCAAAGGTATAGCAGTTCCAATCAGTCTATGTCAGCCAAAAGAGGAAGAAAAGACAAGCAAAATTAGTAAGCCACCACCTTCTTACATGTCTTTGAATATTGGTGATCACCTTGTTCATAATTGTATGATTGACTCCGGGGCTAGTAGTTCTATCATGCCAAAGAAGGTTGTTGATTCCCTTGGTATAAGGTATGAACCAGCCCTCTTTGGAGAGCTATTTCTATCTTTCAGGTCCCACATTGAAGAATAACTGATGCAGGAGCATCTGGGTTCACCAAAAAAATATATTTTATTTTCTAAGTTGGTTTTTGGCTTTTTTTTCTTGCAGTTTTGGTTTTGTGTTTCTGGAGCAAATGTAGATTTATTTGGCCAAGATAAGAGCATCATCATGTAGAAGAGCCTAATGGGTATCCCCAGTTCCAATTTGGTGAAATCTGGATGAAAAATGAAGAAGTTATGACCAATCAAAAGAATCTCCAGTTCACAAACTTCTTAGTTCGCCAGTTTGGTAGTTTGCCGATTTCCCGGTTCGGACTTTTTATTTTGGGAACTAGTTCGTTATTCCTGGAATTTGCTGATATGCCGATAATGGTTCGGGAAGAGCATGTTTTGCCAATAAGAGGAAATGATTAAGTCTCTGTTAGTTCAAGGGTGGGAGAATTTGCCGATAGAAGACCAAGGCCAAGGTTCGGCAAAATCAATTTCTGCCGATAAAGTGGACAAAGAGCAAGTTCAAAAAATGATCAAATTGTTGATTGAGGCGAAGGCATAAGTGACAAAGTCCAAGTTTCAAAAAGTTGATTTTCGCCAACAAGCAATCGGAGCTAAGGTTAGAAAAACCGAACTTTCGATGATAAGCACTGTGATTGAGGTTTGAAAAATGCAACATTTGCTGATAGTGTTTGAAAGGTTTTGAAAAGTTCATTTTTGCCGATAGAGGTGACAAAAGCGAAAAGATCTATGGTGTGTCAGGGTGCCAAGGAAAATGTGAATGATTCATGAAGAGCTAAATTGATCAAAAGGCATTTATATAATAATCGAACAGTGTCATCACTAGTTCGTTGGGAGAATTTGAAACATCAAGTGGTTATATGAACACTTGTCTATTCAGTTCCATTACTAAGCAAACTCCTTAATGGTTTAACTTCCATACATGAAGAATATAAAAATGATTGTCATTTATGTAAAAGGGGGGGGGGGGGGGGGGTAATAGATTGGGGGCGATCTCTACATCCGTTGGAAGGCGTTTTGGTGCTATAAGCACATAGTCGATTGAATATTGTAGTGTAATGTTGAGGCTGTGAAGGGCCAACAAATTTGTAAATGCTGATGTTTTGAAGTTCATAAATTTGTTTCAAATTTCTATGTTGAATTTATGCTTCTGTTG
Organism: Cunninghamia lanceolata; assembly: GCA_027924645.1. Classification (NCBI taxonomy): domain Eukaryota; kingdom Viridiplantae; phylum Streptophyta; class Pinopsida; order Cupressales; family Cupressaceae; genus Cunninghamia; species Cunninghamia lanceolata. The sequence continues at coordinate 14,524,242 of BSBN01000021.1, read as the reverse complement.
CGTTGTATTGGCTGCATGACTGGGTAGTTTGATAAAACCCCCTGGTCTTGACTGCATCAATAACTCAATGTTACCCCTGAGACTAAGCTTCAAGCTTCCAGGGTGCATTCTCAGGTGATAACATTACCATTTAACATTGGTCAACTGAGCAAATTGGATGACCTTCATCTATCAGAGGCACTGAAGATAATTTCTACCCAAGTGAAGTCTTTACCAAAAACACTGGCACAGCTTTGTAAACTTCAACGTCTGCATATTGACGACTGTCCAATCACAGAATTGGCTTTCCTGTTGGGGTCCTTGTCTTCATTGTTGTGCAACCTTAAATGGATAGATATACAGAGCACTTGTGTGTCCATGATATCAATTTCTCAACAATGTTGCCCCAACCTGGAAACTCTAGACCTTTCTAGAAATGACCACTCAGTAGAGATTGAATCCTTGCCAATATCAGTCAAGGCCATAAAGTTGAACAACTCTTAAAATGCCGAAGAGCATAATTGGTTTTTGTGGCCTGGTACATTGTCAAAAACTGATTATAAGTGGGTGTGGCGAGGATTTAGATGAAGTTTTGCAGAATTAGTCTCACTCAAACAATTTGAAATCGGTTAAACTGTTGGAGAACTTAAAAGAATAGAAGGGTTTGAAAATGCAGGTCACTGGAAACATTGAGGGCATGCACTTGCTCGAAGGTGCCAACTATACAAAGTTTGGAGCTTATGGATAGATTGATGACATACAAGCTGTCAGGAGCATTTAACATATCAGGAATTGAACCTAGTCTTCAAAATATAAAGGTTATTATTGTCTGTACAAATATAAACTTAATATTATCTAATTAATGTTTATTGGTTGACTGTATTGTATATCATTTGCAGAAATGGCCATCCGAAAGTATAATATGTGCGAGGACAGAGCTTGCTGTGGATTCAGTTATGAAACCTTTTGCCTTCCTGATCTCACTTTGGTTGATTCATGCTTTGGAGAAGGTTAAAAATAATACCAGTAACGTGTTAAAGGTTAAAATGCGGGCAGAGGCATTCTTCCAATGATGCAGCCTTTGTGTGTTTTGTTATAAATTCCTTTTCAGAAGTCACCACTCTACGTTTAGAGACATACAATTTCTTTTCAGAAGTCACCACTCTATGTTTGGAGACATACAATTCCTTTTCAGAAGTCGCCACTCTACGTTTGGAGGCATACAATTGGAGTAGGTATGGCACCTCTTCAATGAGTGTGGTCTCCTCAAAGAGTGCGGGAGAGGGGGCATGGTTATGGATAGGTGTTTTTACACAACGTTGCCTGTGGATTAGGGCATAGGACTATGTACTAAATAAATCCTGGAGTTCCAGACTTGGGTCGGACCCACCAGATCGTGAAGTGAGAGGAATGTTGATGATGGGCTAAGAAAAGAGAGTTAGGGAAGCTTTTTACAAATTCTTAAAACATTTCGGAAAATCCAGAGTGCTGTGAGCCAAAGTCGGTTGTTGTTAATTAGTCGAAACTTATTCATTTAGGCCATTATTTGCAATACATTTTTTCAGTTGCTTTGCGAAATAAGCTGTTTTTTTTTCATTGGCAGGTTCTCGCTGGTCATCATGACAAAAAGATTTCCAAAGAAGAGGAAATAATATGGAATTTTATTACCTCTACTTTAAACAACGGATGGATTCATTTGAGAAATAAGTCTCTCCAGCAGAGCATGGTAAATTAAAATTAATTTTATGGCTGAGATCAAATTTATTAGGTGTGAGTCAATATTTCAGGCTAATTTAACAGATTTGACCACTTAATGCTAACCCTACCTTTAGCAGTAGACTACAGTTTCCAGTTTTTTAATTAGTCCTTTTCTGGGAATGCAGGTCAGCAAATAATTATCTTGTTAGTGTTTGCCTTAGGCAATGGACTACAGAAATCAGTTGCTGGTATTTGGCTCATGTTGTTTTTGCATGGGGATTTTACAAGGTTTTCTAAAGTCTGCCTCCTTTATTCATTAAATGAAATATTTTGTGTTTTGATAAATGGGCTTATTTTGTTTCGTGATTGGCAGGTTATACCTGATGTGATGTTTTTCTGGGCGAATCACTGATTTTTTAGGCAGGAAAAAATAAAATGAAAGAGGTGAGCTGCCAAGGCCACCATCAGACTGTAACTTGTCAGCTGCATACCTTCTACGTAGGTTGCTCCAGTACTGGCATTGCCCTTATTTTGGATCACTGTTTTCCTTTGAGTCCTCTCTCAGACTAGGGTGTCTTTTTGAATTTTGATCCACATTTGCAACATGTCTCATGAATTTGTTTGGGTTTTTCTTGAAGGTAAAGAAGAATGCGGTTTTTTGGAGAATTATGATTCTCATGTTTGAAATAATGATATTTGTGTTGAACTAATCTTTGTAATTGCAAAATATAAGCAGGGGGCTGCATCCTTGAACCATGGAGCAAATCAACATATGCCTTTATACAATATTCTGCCTTAAATCTTCTGCAGGGCCTTAGCATGAAACTTCATGTGAGCTCCATTAAATATTGAAGAAACTATTGAGTTCTTATTAAACATGCTTGAGAATTGGGTTAGTGGTTTTTGATTTTTTGAGGTTTGATCTTTCTTTGTCATACAGGTGATTTAAACTTTGGCATTTGCATCACTGCAATGGACCTTTTTTTTGTGTTGTCAGGGTGATCAGGAGACTAATGAGATCTTTGTACAGATGAAATTAGTTCTATTCCTGAGGTATTTTTCTCTGATACCAGAACAAATGCTTTCATGCATTATTTTTGTGGAATATATGGAATTTTCATAATGAGGTTGATGCCTTTTTTTGTTACAGCCAACAGAGAAATTCTTTGAGGCAGAAGTTGAGAAAAAAGTGCAGTCAACCACTGTGTGCCGAGTATCTAATACAAGCACTCATGGTGGATTTTGAGTCCCTCAAAGGGCTGCAGAGGATTGCTTTCCTCCGCTCATAAGAATTTTTTATCCTCTGAGGATTGCAGATACTTATTTCCATGTTGTATTAAAGTGAATGAGTTGAAAGAGCTATAAGATGCTGTACAAGGCAGCTCTTTTGCAATTGTACAGGATGGGTGGTTCGCCAAACATAGTATTTAATATCAAATGAAGTTTTGAAGTGCTTTGGTTTTTGTTAATGTTACCATTTTGTAGTAATGTAGAATTACTTATGGCATTTATGATTTTCATACTGTCAGATCAGTTTTGCAGCAATTTTTGCATGGGTGAAGTGAATTTGGAGGTATTGCTCAGACTTCCTTTTTGTAAGGGCCACAGGCTAATGCGTATCAGAATCTTGGGTTTGTCTTTTTATGTGTTGAGGATAAATTACAGATGATGTGTTCAACTAGCTCTTATTGGTTTTTTCTGGGGATTTTGAAGGATAATAATAGCAAGCAGGTGACCAGGTTATAGAGTATTTGTTCTTGAGGGCAAAGGAAATGACATCATCAACGAGTTCGAGTATAGAGTTGAGACTTGTTTGTGTGTTGCTACTATGTGTTGTGTCTGGCTCAGGTGAGTGCTTTTCATGTAGTTCAGGCATTTCAATGTCATGAAATTGAAATGCTTCAAGTACATAAAACAAAAGCAATCAACTGAGCCAGAAACAAGTAGTAGCAGCACACAAACAAGAAATCTACAACCATCGAAACAATAGCAACCAAAGACCCATAGATCGCGTTCAGCACTGTCTTCTCTATGGTGTTTTTGGTAGTAGATTTGCAGCAGATGAATATTCCTATTAGTTTCTTTTGTACTACTAGTCATTGCATAGTAGAGATTTTTGTGCTTAAGATGATGATTATTAGGAGGCCTAGTCAGTCTCATGGCTCTTTTAAGTGTCTTAGATGTTAAATTATTGCCTGCTATTTAGCACAGGTTGAACAAAGTGTGTGCTAGGAAATTACTCATAATCTTAAGAGAAGTACCGTGCTATATAGATTATAGAATCCGAAACTAGTGCAATGCAATGGCAAATAGAAACATACACATAAAAACATTGAGTAACCTTTTTAGGAAAAAAATCTAGCAAAATAGCACCACTCTGATATATTATCTAAAGAACAAGATTACAATATACAGGGGATTTAATTTTTGTTAAGAGAGATATTTACCCTTTGTTAAATTTGACAACATGCACCTTTAGAGAACCTGTTTTCAGTGCAACGTGCACTCTCAGAGAACCTTTTGTAATACATTGTATGGGTTGCTCTCCTTCCCATGATAAATCCAAGATCTATAAAATTGTTACGACACTATGTAACTATATATCTATTGCCATGCCTTATTTGGGTCCTATCACAACAATATGCAACCTGCCATTTTTTTAATGTATTTTTACAGTGCCACAAGCTTGTATTAATAGGTGCAAAGCTCATTAGAAACCACCAAGTTGTTTTACAAGACAATTGGTACAAAACCATGGGCTATGACCATATTCCGTACATGTCTCCTCGTGTTAGACATGACCCACGCCCTACACACAACTCTTCATGTTCCACAAGTGAATCCAAATGCCCATGTGTGACTCTTTGTCAACTTCCAAGAATCTCTTCACATTCTAAGGTATCCCATGTGACCTTGCACCTTTTGATGCTTTACCTCTTAGCTTGTCCTTGTGTGATACCCCAATGTAATTGCAATGCCAATGTCTCATACAATGTTACACTAGGAGAAATCAATGTAACAACCAAGTGTGGCATTCCATTCCATGGAGCTACAATTTACAACAACATTTAATGTTGTTACACAAGGTGTATAACACACCTTCCTAACAACAAACATTACGATGTCATTATGCAAGGTGTATAATACATTTTTCTAAAAATTTTCACTTCTTGTGTACATTACATTAGGGCCAAACATTAAAAAAAAGAGCAACTAGCTGCTAAGGGTAGAAATGTCCATATGTCTAATCACCAAGGAAGCCTCTTAGTTCTTGTCAGCATGGCTTCCAAGGCATCGACTTTTTAATCTTCAACAACCTAAAGATCTTTAAATTCCAACTCAAACAGCTATCTTAAACCAACAGATTCATAACCATGTTCTTGCACAAAGCGCCTATTGCATGTGATCCAGAGCATGTCATGGTAGACTAATTCATGTCTTCAATACCATGAAGACCTTGAGATTTGTCCTCCATTTGAGACATATGCCTAAAACCGACAAATTTTCGTATAGCAGCCTCATCATTTCCCTGTGCACACAAAAATTTGATTCATCTATGCAAAAATCTCATTCATCTATGCAAAAATCTCATTCAAACAAAGATTATTTCAAGGATCTTAAGTAACAAGCAACTAAGCTATGATACCGAATGCTAGGAAATTATTGTTAATCTTAAGAGAACAATTGTGCCAAATGGGTTATAAAACCCAAAAGTAGTGCAATAGAAAAACAAATCAAAGCATATACATAGAAACACCAGATTTACCATGGGAAATCCTTATGGGACAAAACCTAGCAACACCACCAACACTCTGATATAGTATCTTAAGAACAAGAACACAATATACAAGAGATTCCTAGATTACATATTGTCAAATCGTGGACTGATTGGCTTGAAAGGTAAAAGGGATTTTCAAAATTTCTCTGTGGTCAATGGATTTTCAAGCAAAAGTATGGAGCCAAGCTAGGGATCAAAAAAGATTCCTTGTGATGTTGTGTTTTATTCCATTTAATGCTAGAACCAGAGGCAAGGCAGAAAGTATAAAGGCATTTGAAGGTTTGGTGAACATGATCTTCATCCTCAATGTGTGTCAAGAATGAATCATTTGTAAAGTGCCCATTGACTAATTTCTAAGAGGTATTGCTAGGTAGACAAATACCTTTGACCCTTCATTGTGAAGTAGCATTGGCAAGGAGATAACCAAAACCTTCAACAACCAACACATGGAGCAAAGGTACACAAGGGCAACCTTGTCATATTGAATGGAAAAGACTAAAGGATTTAGATTGGACATCATCAATAGTGAGATAAGTAAAATCATCAAGAAGGAGCATTTGAGTTGATTGGATGGTGTGACCCAATCCTAGAGTTCTAAGCATGGCAAGAATGAAATGCCATTCAATTATATTGCAAGCTTGAGCTCAAAATCAATTTTGATGAAAAACACTTGTTGATTGGACCTACGAGCCCATGCCATAACATCCCCCAAAATAATAATGTTGTCAAGGAGATATTTGCTTTGAACAAAACCAATCTTTTCAGGTCAAACAATCAATTAGAGGAGATGTCTGATACATAAGGCAAGAGCTTTGGCAACGATTTTGTTGGAGATGTTAAAAATGGTGAAGGTCTCTAATTGTAGATCAACTTCAGATCACCAACTTTAGGTATGAACTTAATATTTCCTTTGATTCATTATAGGACCTAGAGAGTTAGAGTGAAATGCCTCGAGATAAACTTGATACAAGTCGCGACCAACATCATTCAAGAAGATTTTGTAGAATTCACAAGGAAAGCCATTACAACTAGGAGCTTTTTCGTTAGTCATGCCAAATGCATTTGAGTGAAGCTCCTCCTGAGAAAGGAGTTTGTCACTAGTAGTAACTTGGTCTTCAGAAACCTTGCATGTGATGACATTTAGACAAACCCTAAGAGCAACATCCTTTTATGGGGATGGGGCTTGGGCTTGGAAGACTCTGGTGTAGTGTTGAATAAAGGCATAATCACATTTGGAATGGTTGAAAGATGTTGTCCACCATCTTTGATGCACTTTGACCTTTTGAGAAGAATTCTTGGGTTGCAGGGCTTGGAGATTTTCTTTAGACGCACAATCGCTAACATTTAACTAGTGAAGTTTGGCTTTGATCTAGCCTGCTCTAGTAGTGTGGGCATTAACCACTTGCATAAGGTGGCATTGCTTAGCCACCTAGACATGGAAAGGTATATCTCAAGGAATCTCTTCAAGTTGAGCAGAGAGCTGGCTGAGCTTTGAAGCCATGGCCATAGAAGTTGCAATAGATTTTTGCTAGGTGCCGACCAAACATTCTCACTAAATTGGTAGTATGGATGATGGTGTGAGACCACCAAATAATCTAACTCTTGTCACTTTTTGGACATGGCATTAGGTCCCAAACACATCGGATATGAGCCAATGCGGATTTGTCAAGTAGCGACGTGTTGAAAAAGTTGAGTCTTTTTGGCCTTAAAGTTTTGAGGGCCCCACTTAATTTTGAATTGAATTGGCAAACGATTTGAAAGGACACAATCTAGCAAGGGTTCTACTGGAAGAGAATAACAATTGGCAAAGGAAAAGAACGATTGCATTGACATCATGGCACAATCAAGTCTCTTAATGACTATTTTAGCCTCAATAGGCAAATTAGACCAAGTATACCAAATTGGAGATGTACCATGGTGTTCAAGATTTGGGTCATAAAGACCCAATTTGTTGTGCATGTAGAACCATTTCTCCTGGTCACTAGCCATCCCACACATTAGAAGGTGACCTTGTTTGTCATATGCCACCTCAACCATATTGAAGTTGCCATTAATAACCCATTATGTTGGCAGAAGATCATCTACAAGCCACAACCATAGCAAGGTCCTTTTAGCTCTATATCATTTGAGGCATAAATATTAAGAAAGTTATAGACTCAATTATCATTGTTGAAAAGGACCCACAAAGATCTGCTAGTTGGGTCATGGTCATGAGCAACATAATGAGGTGGCTACTTGGTTTAACTAAGGTAAGAATGACACCTCAACCTTGTTCATGATTACTATTGAAATACATACTACTTAGCCATATGACAGGACACATGATTGAAAGCAAAAAACCAACAACCTTCACTTCCTGAAGACAAAGAACGTCTAAAGAAGAAAATCTTTGTCAAAAATTCCACATGAATTTGTACTTAGGATATGTCAGACTCCTTACATTCCATGGGATGCAATTCATAAAGCAAGAGGATCAAGGGAAATTTTTTTTTGGAGTCCAACCCTTGTAATGTAAGAAAATTGTTTTGCTCAAAACTACTTGGGTATCCAAGGATAAGACACCAAACTACATCTTCCTTTTCTTAGGAACAAATTCTCTTTCTTCAACATCTAGTGGAGGGATATGAGACCACCTTCCTCCCTCTAGCTATGATGTAATCAGAATTCCCAAGACCAGCGAGGAAAGGACTTCTGTAGGAAGGTGAGTTCTAGAAAGTCAAGGCTTAGGTGCCTCTTTGACAACCTCACTAGAGGATTGTATAAGGACTGGTTGAATTTCTGTAACGTCGAAAATTGTCCTCCTGTATGTAATGGTACAATTTCCCTTGGTTTAGCTCCTCACTCTTGGTGACCTCTCAACCTTTTCTTTTTCAGCCTGCTCAAAACCCTGATTGACTTAGTCTAGGAGCAGTTTATTCACTTTTCGAGGTAACTGATTGATAGAACACAGAAAGAGATTTGAGAATAGGGTCCCTTGGACCCCCAAAAATGAAGATCTGAGCTAGAATTGGGGGCTTGGACTTGGGCGCCTGCGCCCTAGTCCTCCCCAGTTTCATGAGATTTTGAATTTTGCTGGGGTGTTGGTTCCCGCCGAGTGCCTCAGGATTCCGTTTGCAAATTCTCGGTTTTTGTGCGATATTGAGATGTTATTTTGGAATTTGAATTCCCTAAAGCTAGATATAAAAAGACATTTGGAATTCGTTTTAACACACAATTCTTATGCAAGGTTGATGCCAAAACTCTACTGCAATTGCCATTGAAGACCAGCGACTTGTTGAAGCTATTCGAAGTATTCTTTATTTGCTATCTTGGAGACTATGAATGAATATTAAGAATCAAGATCTTGAGTCTATCTTGCTCTTCCTAGGGTTTGTATACCCTTTGCATGATTGAGAGAAGGGTTGAAGCCTCCAACAACAAGCTTGGAGATCCTCCATGGACATTGCTGATTCGCCATTTTGTTCATGCAAGTCTTCATTTATCTCCTCTCCTTGAGGTGAAGCTGTATGTGTTTATTCATGCAAAACAAGTTGTTGATCTTCCCTTGATTGATACATCTAGGGTTTGATTTTTTTGCATACACACATTGTTAGGTTTGCATACACTTTTGCAAATCTTTTTCTTTGGCTATTGTTGAGGTAGGAATACCAAAGACGGGGCTTGACTGAGGCAAGCTCCTATATAGCCACAACAATTTCCTTATTTTGTATGTGCAGATCGTGTTTCGTAGGTTTCGACGAAAAGAAGCTACAGGAAGAAGGATATTGTGGGTATAGTCGTGACAAACTTTTAGATTTTCAGATTCTGAGACTTGTAGGACATTGGAGCGGGCACCCTAGTCCAACCAGGTGTTCTCTCCGAGATCTGGAAGCCATTTTACAGTCTCAGACACCCTGTGCAGAAGGTTTTCCTGTTCGAAAATTTGCAGGACATTGGAGCGGGCACCCTAGTCCAGGTAGCCCTCAAAATCTGGGTATTGTGTCTCTGAAACCCCTCCTCTGCACTTCTGTGATCAATTTTATCAGATACTTCATCAGTTTCTGTATATTGTTGATTTGAGGCATAATTAGGGTTTTGCTTGGTTGGAAGTACAACATTTGATAAAATCTTGATTAGGGCCTTAGGTTCTACAACCACACGAGCATCAAAGGGAGGCAAAGTGATTAATAGCTTGTTCCAAGCTCTATCCTTGTCTCCCCAATGCTTAGCGGCGAAAAATGGTAGTATTTAACCTAGTTTAAACTATCATTTTTCACCCTAAACATTTTGGTGAACCCGAGCTTTAAAGAATTTGCATCCTTTTAAACTTCAAATTTGAAACAATTTGTTGTTCTAGAGCATAATTGGATTAAAAAACCTCTTTAGTGAATTGGCATATGTTAAATTGTGGATCACATTCTTTGTCTTTTCACTAAAAGAGTTGGAAATTAGCATTTATTGTTGAAAGTTGTATTTCATTTGCAAAGGGCCATCATTGTGCATTTAAATCTTGGTTTAAATAGAGCATGTTAGAATGTCGGATTATTTTTTGCAAGATTTTCATGCTTATGATGAGCCGTTTAGTCGTGATGACTTCGATATGTTAGATGAAGCCCTTGAGGACTTTATCTCGATTGAACATTGCACTACGGCCTCTAAGCTGTCACTATTTCAAAGATCTGTAAATGTGATTTATGGTCCTACACATAAAGAAGAGATTGAAAAACCAAAAATTGTGGTCACTCTATGCGCAAATGTGGTTCAACCACCCTCTAAACCTGTGCTTGTTGTTAAAGGTCTTTCATCCTCTTCTCAATCTCCTAATCACATTTATGATTATGTAAAACAAATAGTGAAACAAGATTCACAAACTAATCATAATGTGGTTGCTCATGCGTATAACACTCAGAATAATAAACAAAGTACACAACAAACAAATGTCCCGATATCTTTACCAGCTTCTCAACCTATGCTTCCTCAAGCACCTCGTTTAACATATAAATGTGGTAAAGACTATGATCTTGTAGAGCAGCTTCACGCTACTCTTGCAAAGATATCTCTTTGGGAACTTATACAAATTTCACCTACTTACCACAGAATGCTACAAGAAGCTTTACAAAAGGTGATTGTTCCTCCTGCTGTTAAACCAAATGTTGTTGCCATTTTACTAGATTCTATGCATGCAACAAAAACAGATATTTTGTTTCAACATGAGTTACTATCTCTCGAGGTTCTGAAGCAGTATGATCCTTTGGTTATCTTTATTACGATCAACAAAAAATTGGTTAAGAGAGTTATGATTGATAATGGGTCAGCCCTTAATGTTTGTGGTATTGATTTATTGCACAAGGTTAAAGTTGATATATTTGCTGTCAAACTGAAATCATTAAGTATCCGTGGCTTTGATAATATTGGATGACAATCTGTGGGCACTATAACTTTACCTATACAAGTTGGACCTATGATGGTGCCTACCTTGATTCATGTAATGCCCTGTTCTCTATCTTATAACATGATTTTAGGTAGACCTTGGATACATGCATTAGGAGCAATTCCTTCTACTTTACACTGTTCGATAAAGTTTATATTTAAAGGAAAATTGCATACTATCCATTCAGATCCTGAACCTGATAATTGCTTGCAAATGGAAGTGCATAAGCATGTTGTTGGTCCTAAGATTTTAAATAATCTGAAAGCTGAATTGTCAATTCCTCTTGCCTTTAAAAATGTTGTGTAAGAGACCAAGCAATCGAATGCATTTGTTAGTGACGATTGGGGTTCGTTAGATTTTGCATCCTCCTCCATAGGAGAATATAAACTTAAAAACCGCGTCCCTGAAACAGCAAATATTGCATCAATCACATCACATGCTTTGAAGGACAACACAAGACTTCTTTGTTGACAACACTCTGAGTTATACTACTAATTATGAGACATATGAAGCTCCGCCTTCATCTAAAGAAATGGTCTCCCTCTATGGCAGAGGATTCTGAATCCTTTATAAAAATTGTGACTATGTAGGTAATGGTTGTGGCATAAATCAACAAGGAATCAAAGTCCCTATAGAATCCGCTTCGCAACATTACTCAAGTGGTATTGGATACAATCCTTTTAAGGAATCCAAAGCCTGCAAACGCCCTACTCTAAATGTGAACACCATATTAACACTTAGTTTGATATTCCCTGAGATGATTGACGCCAATTGTCCCCTAGGGTCACTTCCGTTAGATATGTTTGCGGCGGATGAAGAGATAATGGATTTCTTAGGTGCCTATGATGGCATTCCTTGTTATCACCACAAACGTGGCCTACCTTATTGTTTGAACAATGATGCATACTTTGGAAAGACTACTAGCACAATAACTGCTACAGTAGAGCATAGCGAAGAACTTAAAGAACAATTACAATCCTACAATCCCCCTGACCATAGTACTCTCCTTAACAGAAAGACTATTGATGTCATTATGGATAAGGATAACCCTAAAAAAGTTATCCTTATTGGTGATTGTTTAAATGCGGAAGAAAAAGAAGAAATGACTAAATTGTTGAATGGATTCTCGGAATTGTTTGCTTGGAATTACTCAGACATGCTTGGTATAGATCCTCAGATTGTAATGCATAATATTGTGTTGAAGCCAGATGTTAAACCTTTCAAACAAAAGATTCGCAAGATGAATCCTAAGATTGCTTTGCTTGTCAAAGCTGAAATAGAAAAACTCTTACAAGCTGGCTTTATTCGACCCATTGATTACTCTCCATGGATCTCAAATATTGTCGTCGTCGCTAAACTTGATGGTCATATAAGAATGTGCACAGATTTCTGAGATTTAAATTTGGCATCTTTAAAAGATGATTTTCCACTTCCTAATATCAATATGATTGTCGATTCCATAGCCAGACATGAGTTGCTATCTTTTATGCATGGATTTTCAGGATATAATCAAATCCTTATAAATCCTCTCGATCAATATAAAACAGCCTTCATAACACCTTAGGGTACATTTTGTTGGGTAGTCATGCCATTTGGACTTAAGAATGCAAGAGCTACTTACCAACGTGCGATGACTTATATTTCATGACTATATGCACAATATTCTAGAAGATTATGTTGACGACATCCTAGCAAAGTTTATCCATCGTAAGGATCATGTGACAAATCTTCGACAAATATTTGAGTGCATACAAAAATATAATATGCGATTGAATGCTCGAAAGTGTGTTTTTGGTGTGGATAGTGGAAAGTTACTTGAATTTATCGTTTCAAATCGAGGTATAAAAGTTGACACGAAAAAGATAGATGCAATTGTTCACATACCAATACCTAAGAACATATCTCAACTTCGTAGTTTGTAGGGAAAGATACAGGCCATTTGCCGATTTGTTTCACAACTCGCAGATAGGACTCGCCCCTTTACACAACTACTGAAGAAAGATTCTCACTTTCAATGGAATTCTGACTATCAAAAAGCTTTCGATGATCTAAAGGATTACTTAGCTAATCCGTTTGTTTTGCAACCCACTGTTTCGGATAAATCATTTCTGTTATACATTTCAGTGTCTAACAATACCCTAGCAACTTTGTTAGCACAACATAATACTGAAGGCAAAGAATGCACTGTATATTACATCAGTCAAACTTTGCTTGATTATGAAGTGTGATACACAGTCATAGAGATGCATTACCTAGCTTTAGTGTTTGCCACTCAAAAGCTTAGACATTACCTCTTAAATGCTGAAGTGCACGTCATGGTAAAATTTGACCCTTTGAAACATCTCTTTGCAAGAACAGATTTATTAGGTTGTCTTGCTAAATGGGTTATGTTGTTAACATAATTCAATCTTAAGTTCATTTCACAAAAAGCAATTAAAGGGCAAGTGATAGATGATCAATTAGCTGAAGCTCCCTCACCCTTTTCTATACAAAATGTCGATGCTTTTCCTGATGAACAAATTCTAACAATCTTTGCGGATGAAAAGTGGGAGTTATACTTTGACGGATCAAAATGTCGAATTGGCTTCGGGGCTGGTGTTATATTAATACCTCTCATTGGTAAGCTGATCCCCTTGTCTTACCGCTTAGATTTCTTGTGCACAAACAATATAGTCAAATACGAAGCTCTTATCACGGACTTCGTGCAGCCTTGGCCCTGAATATTAGGAACATTACAATATATAGAGATTCTCAGTTAATTATTAAACAAATAACGAGATCGTATCAAACGAAGCACGATAAGTTATCTCAGTACCGTGAGTTTGCATGATCTCTCTTAAGACAATTCACATCATATTCAATCGATACCATTCCCAGGAAAGATAACTGGCATGCGGATGCAATGGCAAGCGTAGCTTCCCTCATATCACTTGATGGTTCTCTTGAGGAATTTACCTTCGTTGTTCATAATCTTAATACACTGGTAATTAAAAGTCCTATAGTTGCGAATTCAGAACTCTGCGGCAATACATACATTGATGAATGGTTCTCCTACACATTCAACTATCTACGTGATGGAACCATTCTGGATTCGACATCTAAGAATGCCAGACTTCGTTTATGCAAACTAGCAGCACGATACATTATATTATCGAATGTCTTGTATTGACGAAGTTAAAATGGTGTTTTACTCTGATGTTTAAGTAATGCAGAGATTCTGATAGCTTTAGAAGAAGCTCACTCTGGTGCTTGTGGGGGGCATTTTGGTGGAAGATCGTTAGTGCAAAAATTGTTATGTATGGGGTGCTATTGGCAGCACATGGAACAAGATTTCTTTGCTTACATCAAGAGATGCCCGCAATGTCAACAACATAAACACTTTATCCATGCTCCTGCTCAAGAGCTTCATGCTGAGGTATCACCTTGGCCATTTTCTATCTGGGTCTTGGATCTTGTTGGTAAGATTTCCCAGCCCTCCTCTCAAGGACATACGTTCATCATTATTGCTACTGATTATTTTACAAAATGGGTCGAAGCGGTCCCTTTGCGATCCACGACCGCTGATGTAATCTGTCGATTCATACAAGATAACATAATTTCTCAAATTGGAATACCTTTCTCCTTAGTTTTAGACAATGGTATGCCATTTAAGAACAATGATATGAAGTTCCTCAACAAATATCATATACAACATTGTTTCTCTACGCCTTATTACCCTCGATCCAACGGCCAAGTAGAAGCTTCAAACAAGGTTATTGGATGGATTCTAAGGAAAACTGTTAATAAACATAAAAAAGACTGGCATACGCAATTATCCTATGCCTTATGGGCTTACAGAACAAGTATTTGAATAGCTACGGATAACACACCATATAATCTTGTCTATGGCACAGATGCCATAATGCCCTTGGAGTTAGAAATTCCTTCTTTGCGAATTTCCCTAAGAGACATCATGGATGATGACATAGAATGAGATAAAAGGTTATAAGAACTTGAGATGCTTGATGAAGGATGCATTAACGCTCTTGAACATCTCAAGGCTTATCAAAAAGGAATACAATGGGCCTATAGTGCGCAAGTCATACAACGTTCATTTGATGTTGGGGACTTGGTTCTTTATGAAAATCAACACAATATAAACACACCAGCTGGTGAGAAAGGTAAGTTCAGCTCTAATTGGCTTGGACCGTATATAATTACTGAGACCTTTGGATCCGGAGTGTATAAATTAGCCAATGAGCAAGGTTTGCCACTTAAAGGACCTATTAATGTGGCGCACCTCAAAAGATTTTATGCTTAAAGATCTAATGTTAAATGTTCCTAAGCTAATTTAGCACATAGATTAGCTTCAATTTCGACAAGATAGTACTGTTTTGTCTTAATTCATTTTAAATTATATCTTTGTTCAGTTAGTCATTGTTGCATCATGTTTAAATAGCCATTGCGTAGATCACTTTTGTATTAACTGAATATAGCATGAAAATTAAAGTTATGTGTAAAATAATCAATCATTGTGTTTGTTACAACATGTTCTTTTTAGAATTGTTAGTATATCACAATAGCATTAATTATAGCATTTAGACATCATCACTAGTTGTATTTTACAAAAATCACATGTGATAGATCAAAAGTCATTACACATAGATAAAAAGAAGTAAACATCATATATATATATATATATCAATTTCATGTATACATCTGAATCGACTATCCCTTGAAACAAAATGGGATGTCGTAGAGCCTAAAGTCTAGGAATCACATAACTGAGCCTCGATCGCCAGTACCCTCAGCGCTTCGTGGTGTGAGTGACAGAAGCTTGACCATGTGTGGGTACAGATCGCGAATGACTCTTAGAGACACTTCGCGATTGTAACCCCCTGATCTCGCCTCTCATCTCTATCATCTGCTCATGTGCCTCCTAGTACATCCTCTGGTACCGGTCTCTCTCGGCCTGAGCACTGTCTCTCTTTGCTCTTGCCTATTGAACCTCTCGTAGAAAGAACTCACTAACAGCTAGCTCTCCCCCCAATGTAGGAACCACTACTATTTTCTCTCATTGTGCCCTGAGCTCAGCCTCGGTGCACTCAACTCTCTATCGAAACTCCTCTCTCGTGCAAACTGCTCTAACATGGCCTCTGTAGCAGTCCTGTACCTAGCGATAGGCATAAATAACTCAGCATGCCGCCCAGTGAATGATCGTGGCATATGATCTGCTTGCACCTATTGCGCTGAAGTATCTGTCGGTAATATGTCTCCTATGACGCGACTCACAAAGTCTTGCCATGCATCTATCCTAACTGCAAGATAGAGAGTGAGATAGATGTTAGACTCCCATATAAAAATCATAAATAAGAAACTATCCAAAGCACAAAACTAAAAAACCAAACCTACCTGGATCTCCATCTCGTCAGGATGGATCTCAGATCGCTGATGGTGTGATGAGCTCTACTGTCTGATCTGTGGCCAGGGGCATAGGCCTGCTACTCTCCCCTTGCTCTGTTTAACTGGGCCTCGCATCATCTGCGGGAGCAAGACCACAAGCCCTGGACCATGGTCTCGATCCAGTCTCCTCGTCAGTGTCTGCCTCCTGCTGGCTCTGTCACGTTCTCGCTTTGAAGACGTACTGTGATGGGACCTCCTCGTACTCATCCTCGTCCTCCTCCATACCCTCCTCAAGATCGTAGTATCCTGCGAAGTTGTTGATGTCGTCCTCCACCCCTATGTCACTAGCGTGACCTAGCCAAGGTCGGGCATCTCCTGTAGGGTGCCTGGGTAGAAAGATAGGTGTAGGCCGTGTGGTGTGCCACCAAGTCTGATATGCTTGGGTATGCCCGACATCATCTACGCTTGATACTGGCTCTGTATCCTCAGGACCCTCGTCATCACTAAGTGGTATGTCTACTATAGTCAGCCGTTGGACAGTATTGGCTCTGACTGCACTCCGATCTGCACGTGCATAGCTCAGATGAATTGTAGGAACATCCTGTACCTGTCTGAACTATCGTGCCACCATATCAAAGTAGAACCAAGATATAGCGTGATCGAGGCAATCGGCCATCGACCGATCCCTCTACATCTGAGCTAATTGCCTTTGCTCGCCAGACCATTTGATGTAGCCACAATACGGTCTCCAGACAATGTCACTAGGCTGTAATCTATCAAATACTAGTCTCCAGTATAACAGATTGCTGTGCCTCCAACACCTGACTAGTGGGTAGGTGTAGACGCACAGATGTGTGAATGCTGCCTCTATGGGATAACCCATCAGTCGTGTGCACCTAATGTGCTCAAAGGCCCAAACCTGTAATAATGTGCAAACCATCAAACTCTACATCTCGTAGTGGACATATCGCCCTAAGTTGCGATATAGGTGCGCAAGCATACTGCGCCCCCATGCGTAGATAGTCTGATGCTCCTCCATCGCTCTGATAGTATGAACGAGACCCCCATGAAGGTGAGTGCCTTGCCCATTTGGTGCAATAGCTAGTGCGACTGTGACAATCTTGATCCTCCATAGTAAGGGAATGTCTCTGCATCTTTGCTCTAACAATCGGAGCTAAATATGTCCTCGTTCTACCTATGACAAGTGCGACCCAAGTAGTATAGCTGACTCTCTCGAGTATACTCCTCTGAGCGATGTCCAACAACCCTCATTGTCTCCCCTCAGATCAGCAGTCAAAGGATCCTAAATACATCCTCCGGTGTGGTAGTAATCTCGCCAGTCGGTAAATGGAAAGTGGATGTATCTACATCCCATCTCTTCATCACTACCATAAGCATCGCGTAATGGAATCTGATTGTAGGCATCTCAAACACCCACCATAGGCCCACCGTTTGTAAGTGCTCTCTCTCTACGACTGTCAAAGTGCTAGCGCACTCTCGTAGAAGTGCCATTAGACGACCACCTGTGTGCTCCCGCATCTCAGTGACATCTTGTAGATTGGAAAGAAAGCAAGAGTATTAGAATCCCTGCTAGAAACCAAAGTAACCTATCAAGAACTGAATAAAGTGCCTATGCCTAGGACCGGTGTCCTCTGTGGACTTGGGTGCCCCAGGAAGACTAGGGCGCCCCAAAGGGACACTAGTGCTCCTGTGGGACTAAGGCGCCCCAGAGAGACTCTGGCGCCCTAGGTGGACCAGGGCGCCCTTGTCTGGGAACCCTGTCCACCTTCCCCCCATGGCACAGACATCAATAAACGTAAAAAGCAAAACATGATGAAAGATGACAGAAGGATGGAATCAGGACCCTACCTCGACCTCGAAGCGTCTCTCCGCCACTCGGGCTTGGAGCATCTCCAGTCGTGGTGGATGGTATGGATGTCGACTTGGCATGGTCGTGTTTTCCTTCTCTCTCCCTTTGCAATAACAAGAAACAAGAATGAGTTAAGTGGTAAGTGACAACTCCCTTTTACATAAAGTAAGTGAGTGAGAGATCCCATCCCTAAGTAGGTGCAAAAGTGTGCTCTTTTCTCTTGAGCCCTTTTCTCGAGTTGTCGAACTCCGATTTCAGTGTTGTCTGTTGCATTGGAATCTTGGTTCCGCTCTCATTCTTACCCTATGTGTTATGGTCAAGCGTTGTTCTTCAAATGACCTCCATAACTCATTTCCCTTGAAATCGACGTGCGTGGATATCTCCTTGTTTCTACTCTCAGACTAAGCAATCACTCAACTACCTTAGCATTTTTGATACTGACTCATTGGTGGTGGTTGCAGGTTGATTTGATCTATGATTTTCTCTAACAAGTGTTCCTTAGTAGGTTGCGGTTCCTGACTTTGTGGTCTTGTAGGATTGCAGACTTGGGGGGCTTCTTCCTTCTCGGCGACAACACTTCGGCTTCCTCTACAATATCCTTTTGGGTATTCTTTTCATGATTGATGTATTTACTTTCTTTTAGTTGCATATGCACATAGTGTCATATGGCCACTAAAGTAATGGCTAAATGTAACGTCAAAAATTGTCCTCCTGTATGGAATGGTACAATTTCCCTTAGTTTAGCTCCTCACTCTTGGTGACCTCTCAACCTTTTCTTTTTCAACCTGCCTTAAACCCTGATTGACTTAGTCTAGGAGCAGTTTATTCACGTTTTGAGGTAACTGATTGATAGAACCCGAAAAGAGATTTGAGAATTGGGGGCTTAGACTTGGGCGCTCGTGCCCTAGTCCTTCCCGGTTTCATGGGATTTTGAATTTTGGTGGGGTGTCGGTTCCCGCTGAGTGCCTTGGGATTCCATTTTCAAATTCTCATTTTTCACATGATATCGAGACGTTATTTTGAAATTTGAATTCCCTAAAGCTAGATATAGAAAGACATTTGCAATTAATTTTAACACACAATTCTTATGCAAGCTTGATGTCAAAACTCTACTGCAATTGCCATTGAAGACCAGTGACTTGTTGAAGCTATTCGAAGTATTCTTTATTTGCTATCTTGGAGACTATGGATGAAGATTAGGAATCAAGATCTTGAGTCTATCTTGCTCTTCCTAGGGTTTGTACACACTTTGCATGATTGGGAGAAGGGTTGAAGCTTCCAACAACAAGCTTAGAGATCCTCCACGGACATTGCTGATTCACCTTCTTGTTCATGCAAGTCTTCATTTATCTCCTCTCCTTGAGGTGAAGTTGTATGTGTTTATTGATGCAAAACAAGTTGTTGATCTTCCCTTGATTGAGACATCTAGGGTTTGATTTTTCTACATACACACATTGTTAGGTTTGCACACACTTCTGCAATTTTTTTCCTTTGGCTATTGTTGAGGTAGGAATGCCAAAGACGGGGCTTGACTGAGGCAAGCTCCTATATAGCCACAACAATTTCCTTCTTTTGTATGTGCAGATTGTGTTTCGTAGCTTCTGGCGAAAAGAAGCTCCAGGAAGAAGGATATTGTGGGTACAGTCGCGACAGACTTTCAGATTTTTAAATTTCGAGACTTGCGGGACATTGGAGTGGGTGCCCTAGTCCAACCAGGTGTTTTCTCTGAGATCTAGAAGCCATTTTACAGTCCCAGACACCCTGTGCAGAAGGTTTTCCTATTCGGAAATTTGCAGGACATTGGAGCAGGTGCCCTAGTCCAGCTAGCCCTCAAAATCTGGGTACTATGTCTCCGAAACCCCTCCTCTGCACTTCTATAATAAGTTTTATCAAATACTTCATCAGTTTCTGTATATTGTTGATTTGAGGCATAATTAGGGTTTTGCTTGGTTGGAAGTACAACACTTGATAAAATCTTGATTAGGGCCTTAGGTTCTACAACCACGCGAGCATCAAAGGGAGGCAAAGTGATTAGAAGCTTGTTCCAAGCTTGATCCTTGTCTCCCCAATGCTTAGCGAAAAAAAAATGGTAGTATTTAATGTAGTTTAAACTAACTATCATTTTTCACCCTAAACAATTTCAAACCCTTGCTTTGCTTTAGGTCCCTATGGGTTTTGGTACTTTGTTGTTGGCTTGAGGCTAAGAGGGAATTGTAGTTCTGTTCTTAGCAACCAGAGCATTGTTGGGTCTAGGGTTGGACTGAGAGCTCTTATGGGTGCCATTATGACTATTTTTACAATTTCCAACATTAGTCCATCCCCCTTTGGTTTTTGTTGCCTTGACTGTTGGCTTGGAAGCTAGCCCTTTAGGCTTGAAAGTAGCAAGAGGGTGCTCTTTAATTTTGTGGTTAGAATCTTGGCACCAAAAGCAAGTATGATAGGTTTGGCACCAAAAGCAAGTATTATAGGTAGGTTGATATAGAAGATATGTTGTGTGTGGTGCATCTCACCTATTTGTATGTCAACAATTTCTTTTTAATCTTGGGCAAGGTCAATTTCTACAGACCCTACGCTGTAGTCGAGCTAAGTAGAAACTTTTCACGTTCATCACATACAACCCTTCCAAGAGAGGAAGTGATGTGATGAAGGAATGGCTAACATAATTGATACGTTCAAGTCAGACATGCACCTTAAGAGCTTGTTGGTTAGACACTATCAAACCCCTTGTCTAGGGAGAAACAAAAGTAGCTAGCTACCTACGTAGGGAGGATCGTGGTAGAGCATTGTGTCTACATGGTTAGCTTCTACAAACTAGACAAGAAGGAAGCCTTAGGTTAAATTCTGGATAGGATCCTATTTAACCCAATGGGAAACTCACGTAGTGTTTATCCAGCTGCAAAGTATGCTTTCTAGCACATGGCCGACAATATAATTAATGAGTGTAAACTTTTCAAGCCAATTACAAGAATTATCAAAATCAAGCACTAGAAGAATAACATCCAGTGGGTTAGCAAACGACATATCTCATGATGCTTTGGGCACAAACATGTGAGGTTTCTTTAGTGGCACCATTGCTTGTTCGAATTCCTTGATCTGAAACGAAAGACTTGGACACCAATAACTCTAAAACTACATCAATAAATGTAGGCAAGACTAGAAAGTCCTGCTCCCTTAATTTCAAGCGGTTTGAATAAAAAAAGAACACACCAGCAAAATCAAACATTTAATTTTTGCAAATTATTCATGCCATTTAAGGCAGAAACTGCTGTTGCTTTGCAGCAGTTGTTTCTTTATATTCTGGCTGTGCTTTTTATTTTTGTGAAATAAGGCAACTTTAGTTGCGCTTATTATAATTTGATTGGTAGATCTAGATAGAGTAAAAAACTTACGATAATTTAAAAATGTTCAATGTAGACATTCATTCTGTGATGTGGCACCTTAGAAATCATTTGAGCTGTTTAGGAGTGGGATGTATGTTTAGTTTGGGCAGGAAGAGAATATAATAGAAATGAACCCTGAGAGAGTTAAACATTTTATCTCATCTTTTTCCTTCAAACATGTTTTAATAATGCGACCTTGGCTTTTATCAAATAAAAAACATTCATAAGTGATATTTTTGACAGTTTCGATATCTTGCTTGCATCTTAAGAAAAAGAGGATCGAATATTTTATGGTCAGCTTCACATATTTTGAGCTGCTATATGTTTGATTGGTTGTACATAGTTTAATGCAGATCATTAGTTTTTTGTTTTTAATATTTTATTTTGGTCCTTAGTTGTTTGGTTTTTAGATTTTTAATATTTATTTTGGTCCATGGAGTGTGATTTTAATTTGATTCTCAAATGCTGAAAGGGGATAGAAAGTATACTATCTATAACCACTATCAGTTATACCACAAATAAGTTGTTTCCACACTTTCATTTATTTTTATAGAGATCAAATACAACAAAACAAACATGGACTCTTGGCGTATTATGTTTAGTTATTATTTTTTTTAAAAATTTGGGGTTCTATTCAGGGTCCAGTCTTAAGTATACTATAATAACAAATTACACATTGAACAAAACACTTGTATAAACAACCTAAACAGGGTGTAAAATGCTTAACCACAACAAAATACAAAGTAATGTGTAATAGTAACTAACAATAAAACATAAAACAATGAGAAGCTAGCATGAACAACCTTCACAAGCATAGTTGAGCCAAACCAAGCCTAGTAGAAAGCCAAAAATGGTAATGAGCACCACAAAAACTTAATCCATTACAACACCAATAGTCCCAACAACTATCCACATCATATATTCTTGGAGACACCCCCCTTGGAAACACCTTTGTTGCTCGGAATGGAATGCTATAGGTCGTAAGCTCTATTCATCACCCCTTTTCTAGACACTACCACTGTGTGCACTTGCACTTGCACTTGTCCATCCATCTCATCCAGACCCTCAAATTACACTCCTTTGATATGTTCTGCCCTTTCCATTGACTCCTACAACTTATCATTCTCAAAGCATGGAAGTGTAAGCCTGCTCACCACCTCCAATAGGCCTTGACAACCATCCTTAATCCTCCATGAAATTAATTAGAGTAATGACATCTTGAGCGAGCTAAAATTTCATCTCTCATGGCCCTAATGTCCAAGGCAACTAACTCCTCCCGGGTTTGGATAAAGCCTTGTTTTTCAAACATTGGTCCATCCAATCTGTCATCCTCCTCATAAACCAAGAGATCTTCAATGCTCTCATGAACCTCAACATTATGGATTGCCATACCTAGCTTCTCCTTATAATCCTCATTGCCAATTATATATAATCCCATCTTGTCCAAGTATAGCCTTTACCACATTTAGCATGGAGGAGCTAGGGCAATGATATTTTTTCTTCATGTGGTGATCTGAAACACCACCCCTACGAAGCAGGTCATGTAAAGAACTTGCTACTCAAACCGCCATTAAATCAAATACAACACATATGCATGTTATCCTAAAAAGCAATTGACACTCCTCAAAGAAACCAACAAGGAGCCTAGCCACCAAAATAGACCAACATTGGGAAAATAATTGTGTAAAATATCGAGCCACCATTGCCCTATCACCCTCAAATAACCCAAGCACTAGCGAGAAGAAAAATCCACAAGAGATACATGTGCAAAACATCTATTCCAAATCTACCCTTGATATAACATAAATACTACCAGTATTGCCAAGCATCGATATGAGTGGGACTCAAGAGGGACGATCCTCATCCACAAGCCTAGGTAAGCCCTCGTAACTAGATAATATACAACTTTCCAAGGTAGTAACATTTGTATGCTTTGGTCTGCCAAACAATCAACAACTTGGTTTTGCTCCTTATAATCAACAATTTCAAATGTATCTATCCATGAGAACTTTTGAATCTAATTTTGAATTAGAATAGAGCTATTTTTGAGGGCTTTTATGACATTTACGACTCTCCTTCCATAGTGATACTATGGTACTCAATTGAATAAATCATCACCAACCTTGCCAGAAGAACCTTCCACTCTGTTTCATTGTTTGTTTTATGTCCTAGATTTTGTGAGCATCCTATTAATAAGTTGCCTTCTAAATCTCTCAAAACATATTTAGTACTAATTGAACCAAGGTTCCCTCTAGAGGCACCATTAGAATTTAGTTTACAATCTCAAACATGGACTTTCCATTTTCCAGTTCTTCTAGCATTTTTAATGTACTAATAACCCTTAACATAGATGTTTAGTAATTATTGTTATAAATATCAAAGACAAGAAAAAAGGTTCTTCAATTGTCTTAAGGAAGAATTTAGTTGTTCAAAATTGGTTCTTCAATCCTTTTAAGAGATTAAAGTCATTTTTAGCATTTCCCTTAGGTTAATAAAGCACTCATATTAAGTAGAGAAAAATGGGTGAATGCAAGCATGCAAGTACACTAGATCAAACCTTCTTTCACTACAACATTCAATGACAAAACCAAGCTAAGTCACTACAAAATGAAAGAGGACTCAACTATTGATTTTGTGCTCTTGTTTTCTATGGAAAGATATTATTTAATCAAGTCTTTTATCAAACCCAAGGTTAGATATGCATTGAACCCTAGTTCTATAATGAACGGAGCATAACTTTCAAACCGTGATAGATACAGACAATTCAGAAGAAGCACCAAGATCAGTGAATAGAGGAGAACCTGATTCCAGAAGCTGAAATGTCAGAAGACTCTAGGGCTAGCGCTCGAGTATGAAAAGTTCAGATCTTCGATAGTTCAATGTCATGCCCACATTTGTCATGTGGTCATGACGCGAAAACCACATGTCATGCCCACATTTGCCATGTGGTCATGGCACAAAACACCAACTTTTTGTCACCCGACTCTAAAACCCCCTCGTACGCAACATGCGCGCTTAGTGACACGTGCACATAATGTGGTTATATTCCCCACACACATTAGACACGTCGCACTAAGGTAGGGAAATCAAACAAGGTGCGGGATGATGCAAAACTCCTTTTGCAATCCCTATGATGATAATAGCATATAAGGGGGTGTGTGTCGCAACATGCGTTGCTAAGAGGGGTGGTCTCCATCAAGGAACCATCCCTATGGTTTCCTAGGTGAAGGTGAAAACGGTTTTGACCCAAGTCAAAACCCCAACCCTAGAAATCTATTTAAGCTAACGATTTCAAACTAAAAAGAGGAAGCACAAATATGTACTAATCTAAACTATTACACTATTCATAATCCAACACAAGGAAAATAAATTAAATTAAAAGCCTTTTGAATAGTTTAATCAAATAAATTAAAAGAGAACAATTTAAATCAAACTTTACTACAATAAAACTAATATAACTAGATAATTAATTTTCTAATAATAATAAACAGCCACAAAAAAATAGTTAAAACAAATACCCCTATCTCACCGTTGCGAATACATTCCTAGGTTTTAAATAATCCAAAGGTAGAAGAAAAATTAATTCAAACAACTAGAGAACTATACACATGGCCTAACATTCACCTTAGCGGGTTTACAAGTGGAAAAATGTTTAAAAACTACTTACCAAACCCTAACATTAAGGCATCACTTTTTCAACCTAAAAAAAGTTTATAAAGACAATTCATGTCCTTGCTTCTCACACATTGGTTTGTGTTTGTAGGTTGGAAGAGAAACTCTTTCCCTAAGGAAAGATTATTTCCCAACCAAGTCTACTTTATTTTTGCAACTGTTTTCTAATATTTTAGTTTTTCAAAAGTTTCTAAGTTTCAAATCTCAATTCTTTAGTTTACTAACATGAACATAAATTTTTCCTTCTCTCAAGATTCTATTATTTTGCTTTCCACTAACATGAACATAAATTTTTCCTTCTCTCGAGATTCTATTATTTTACTTTCCAAGTTAAAAAGTTCAAGGGATTCCTTTTTCCCACCAACCCTTTCAGATAATAATAGTTTACTTTATTTCTTAAAAAAAAGGTGCCGAGCACCCAAACCAAATGTATTGAGAACCAAACAGAAAGTAAAAATAGTGGCCCATAACGGGCAAAAGGCACAAAGGCCAACATAAACCTAAGAAGGTGTACTAACGAGGGGAATAAAAACATGACTTCCAAGTGTTGGCAACATGCCAAAAAAATGTACCACAAGATCAACCAATGGTATCCTCAAAATGGCTAACAGCCAATCCGAGAAGCCATGCATGACGCTTTTAATGTGAAAACATTAA
This sequence comes from Cunninghamia lanceolata, assembly GCA_027924645.1. Lineage (NCBI taxonomy): Eukaryota > Viridiplantae > Streptophyta > Pinopsida > Cupressales > Cupressaceae > Cunninghamia > Cunninghamia lanceolata. Next base: position 14,498,416 of record BSBN01000021.1, on the reverse strand, counting down.
CAAGCCATCCCAAAGACATTTGCCAAATGACACGACAGGAATTACTGGCAAGATCCATAAACGATCTGCCAGTTGGGATCAAAAAGCACACATAAGTCACAGAAGAAGTGACTATCCACATAAAGGTATATGCCAGAAGTCATAAATGTTAAAATTTGAATTCTAGGAATTCCCTCCCTCGCTAGTACCACCACCAGGACAGAAGACAGCACCATCCGGACCATCGTACGACACACACCCAGAGCTGAAAACACCAACTACCACGTCTAAATCTGGGCGCCACACTCAATGCTTGGCCAAGACCATAACCAGTGTATGGTGACAAAGAAGGAACTACATCCTCCTGTGTCTCGTTCATGCCAGCTCTCCTGGCCAGCTCAATGATCCCCATCCACCTCCAGACTAGAAGACATACCCGAATTGTCCCCTTTACGGCTCTCCAGTCAATAACTACAGCTCAGCCACCCTCCAAAACAACACCAGAGAACATCCGCCAACCATACAAACGTTGCAGAGCACCCACCACATCGCCTCCCTCAATCGACGCCAGAACCACTGCCAACAATAGAGCATCGAGAGCCTCAGATGCTTCCACTAGGTTGAGCTCTTCCATAGAGCCTAAAACTTACAACAAAACTACCTCCAGGAATAGACACCAGAACTACAGCTAAAAACCCTGCCATCACGTCCACCTTCAATGTCCATTCCAAATCATTATTAGTTTTTTTCTTTCTTTTCTTATTTATTATTATTCTTATTATTACTCTTTTTTTTTTTTTTGCAAAGAGGAGGTAAGTAGAGTTTGTTGCTTATTCATTTATTTAATCTAATATTTATTTAATTATATTTTTTTTATTCAAACACTTAGCTAACTCACTTGAACCCTTTAAAGCAAAAGCTAAAGGTATGCACTATTTTCTCATTGCAAAATATATTTTTTTTAAAACAATAACTCATTTTCTTTTTTTTTTCATTTGCTAGATGGATAATAAGGTAAGGGAGAGAGAGTACATATATTTTTTTCTTTTCTTTCCAAGTATTTCTCTTTGCAAATAGTCAAGTAAAGTAGGGAATCTATACATTAATTTATTCATTTTTTTTTCTTTTAAACATAGAATACATGATATCAATACAATAAAGAACTCCCATTTATCCCTTCCCTATTACAAGATCAAATATTGCTCAAGGCTTTTCATAAAGCCTACAAAGAGAGAATCCACTTCCATTGACAACATAAAATGACTCAAGGCTTTTCACATAGCCTACCAAGAGATAATCCACTTCCATTGACAACACAGAATGACTCAATGAGACTTTTCTTCTTCTTCCTCTTCATCTATCCCAAAACCTGCAACAACAACCATAATAACATAACAAAGCCAATGAAGGTGTTCACCACCCAACCATAGGCTTGCTCATAAGCCTCCCTTGAGCTAGGAGGCCTACAAGTAACCCCAAAATATACACAAACACAAGGGAGTAAAAAAAAACACACACAAACAAAGAAGCACATTCCCAACCGAGGATAAAAACAACACTAAGTCCATATGCCATGGATTTGAAACAAGGGGGAGAGAGTGGACTACTCTCCTCAAGGGGAAAGACATCAATACCAACTTGCTAATTCCTCTCATGTTACAACTTAACCACCTTAATATTTCAATATTCACAAGGAGGCACTCTTGCCTTTCACATATAACCACAACCTCAAAATAAGGTCTCAAGCCAAAACAACTCCTCTCAAGGAGTGAGCTTTCCCCGAGGAGGTTCTCACCTCTGTCTAAACCCCAAATATAAGGTACACTTCTTCCACATAAGTGGTGAGCATTTACCATAAACAACCCATTCCAAAACATTAACACAAAAATAACACAACCAACAAAGGGCATACAAATACATGCATTACATAAGCAAATAAACAACTACTAAAAGCTTGAAGACTCTTCAGAGCTTACCTCTCAAGCTATCCAAGTATGAAGGAGTTAAAGAAGATCTACTCAAGAGTTATCCAACACTTCAAAATTCCTCTTCAAGACCCAAGCTCCTTCCCAAATCCATTGACAAAAAGCCCAAAAGACAAAACCCTTCTCACCTCTACAAGAGGGAGATAAATAGGGTTTCAAAACCCATACCAATGAATGAGGAGGTGACACTTGTCATCTTCTCATTCATTCTCACAAGCACAACTCCCCACAAGTGCTCTCACACGTGCGTGATATGGAGGAGTAGGGAGGTGACATTTGTCAACCTCTCATTCCCTTTTCAAAGCACATCTCCCCATATTTCTCCTCACACGTGTGAGGCATGGGGAAGAGGGAAGTACTTGGGGATTCTCTTCCCAAGGGTTCTTACATTGTGTGCTCACACATGTGAGACCCTTGGGATTGATGGTGACTGATTGTCATTGATGTCAAAAAGGTGTAGTATAGTTTGCCATTGATATTTTTGTTCATGATGCAAGGTTGTTTGATAAAGTGTGATGAGGTTATTTACTTGGTTCCCTGATTCTCATGGTATTGATATTTGAAATAATGATCAGGAGTTTGTTTCAGATATTTCATCATCAGGAGTTTGGCAAGATGATATCACAAATTTGGATGTTATTGTTGTAGGATGTTCTTGATGTCTGGTATCTTGTTTTTGATAGGACTTGTTTGATCCTTGATATTGATACTACTTGATTGTATTGGAGTTACTTTCTTCAATAGGAGGCATCACTTAAAGAAGATGGTTTAGAAATGTCTAAGTCTTATTCTGTCAGTAATAATAATCAAGAGCTGCTTCATACAAGGATCTCAATTTGGTATGGTCTTCATGTCAGATGTTCATTTCAAGAGTTCAAGATATCATTCTTGTTCAAGAGTTTCTTTGTGATGATGATTCATATTTGAGTTGAAGAGTGTTGATATGTTGAGTTGTTCTTCATTCTTCAAGATGCCATGAGTTATTATGGTAAGTCAGTTTGTTAATGTATAAGATGATGCTTCACTTATTCTTCATGATATTCATTTTTGGTGGCACAAGAAAGTGTTGTTTATCAAAGGTTTTTGGATTTGATACTCCTTATCATTATTATGAGCTTCTTTCAAGATTTCTTCACTAAGTAGATGCCTGTGGTGTTATAAAGATCTGTCTTGAAGCCTTTGAATGGAGAGTTTTAGTGGATGAAGCCTTTGAATTGAGAGTTTTAGTGGATTGGTTTAATTGTTCATTACAAGTGATTTTCTAAGATGTTTTGAGGCAAAAATTTAGTGGAATCTTCTTCTTACTTCAATAGTGATCAGTTAGAATCAGACTATATCTAATGGAGCTACCTTGAGCACTTTTTGATGTCCTCATCATATATTATGTTTAGGGCTTAATGTTTCTCTTCATATTTAAAGAAGGAAACTCTATTAACTAATCCATCAAACACTTTTTGTCCATTCCATCGCTAACATGTTAGTGCAGGTTGTAAGTGACTTAAGTCACAACTAAGGGTTATAAACTCGTTATGTCACCGGCCCCTCCTCTCCTTAACACCGATGGAACCAGTCTTACCATTGAGCGCATGGGTGCCAAAATAAAATCAATGGTCTGCTTTAAATCTATGTGGAGCGTGAAAAAGGCAATCGATGGATTCGTTTAAACTCCAACATCCACCTCAATACAATTTAATTTGACGTCCTGCGAAGTGTCACTGCCTCAAGACTACAGTCTTCTTGCTATTTTTAGCCTATTTTCTTGTAGTCTTTTTAGGAGACTTTGATTGCATAAAGCAATAAGGAGATTTTTCTTTCTATTCATAAATTCTCTTGAATCATTAAATACTAAAAAGGAGAAGATATGTTTCAAGAGTTTATATGCTCTAATTTTTTTTTTAAAGGGGAGAGGGTTTTTATGAAAAGAATTTCTTGCAGAAGACTTTTTATAAAGATCTGAATATTTTGATAGATATGGCAGATTGGAGAAGATAAAAGTCTATTGAAGATTTTTTGTGTAAAAAGATGAAAGGTTTGTATGATTATTATTTCAAGTAAAGATAAATGAAAAAGAGAATATGAAAGGTATTTTTGGTCAGGGCAGATTGGATAAAATTCTTGAAGATATTTTTGAATTTTCTTTTTGCAGAGGAATATGAAAAAAATCATTTCATTATGATTTGATTTTTTTAGAGGACTAATAATCAGATTGAAGATATTTTGTAGAGAAGGAGAATGAACTTTTGAAGGAATATGAAAAGTCTTATGCAGATGATTCAGAGAAATAGAGGAAAGATTGATTTTATTTTTTCTTGCAGGATGGTGAAGAAGAAAATGAATGGTCATGAGAATAAAGGGAAAATTGTTTTTATTTTTCTTTTCAGGTTCTTCATAGATGCATTGAAGAAATATATGATTTTTTTATGTAGACAATGTTGCAGAAGATGGTTTTGTTTTTTCAGAGAATGTGAAAGGTCATTAAATTTGTATATAATGAAGTTATAGGAATATTGGTCAAGTGGTGTGGATAAAATGCATATCAATGATGAAGATGAAAGAACGATACAATTGTAATGAATGTGAATTAATGTGAAGACAACTTGTACAACACAGTTTAAAATTGAATGTGCAGAGATAATTGTTTGCAGAGATTTGTAAAAGGAGTTTGTTTGCAGAAGTGTGAAAAAGAAGATGGTCTTGATTTGAAACTCAAACAAGAAGTATAAGAATGTATGATGAAACACAGAGTATACAATGGTACAAATCAGATTGAATGGCAATCACTTCTTGCACATTTTTCAATTTGTTCTGTATTAGGGGTTGGTGCTCCTTGAAGTTGGTGCTTCTAAACATTGTAATCAGTGAGATTTTTTCATAAAGCCAGTGAGGTAGTTTTGGAGTGGTTTTTCTACCCCTGGAAGGTTTTCCACTTGTGCAAATCTTGTGTCATGATGTATATTGATCTTCTCTCTGTGTGTGTGTATGATTTACTCATGAGGTGTTGTTTTATCAGTAGTCTTATGCATATGTGTTTAACAATGTCTTCCTCTTTTGTTTTGTAAACAAAATTTGCAAAAGGTTAAAATTTATACAACATTGATTCACCCCCCTCTCAGTGTTGTCCTGGACTCCTACAGGGATTCCCCCAAGCCCTTACATGAACCTTGGGTTGTGGGATTGGATGTGACAAGCCACCCAATCCTTAACCCAAAACCCTAATCTCGCCACCTAACTCCTAGGGTTAAAAATAGGGGTCAAATATGAGTTAAAACTCATGATTTGAGGTTTATAAGGTACCTAACCCATAGGTGCTTGACCTAAGCCCTTTAAACACATGAAATTAACATTAAAAAGCTCAAAAAACATCATTTAAAAGCCCTTAAAGCTTATGAACGAAAATGACACATGGATGCCACTCATCATCCATCTCACTACTTGACAACCTTAGAAGACTCATAAATCAAAATGTATAAATAAAACACATTACAATCATTCCAATTTCAACAATAACCTTAATCCACCTCAGGGATTAGGTTGGCATTAATGGTTAAATACATGAGTTACTTAGTAGACCTCCAAAAACCCATTGGATATGGAAATGCCTGCACACTTCAACACACACATTAATATGTCTAATGTATTATAAGTAGCCGAAGCGACAAGAATTAAACACACACAGAGTCACTCAATAAACTAGGTGTTTCAAATACAATACCATCACTTTCAAATATCAATGCATAGCCTTATTTCAACCTTTTCACAAATTCATTTTCTAATCATCAAAATCAGGTGTTCTAATAACCATTGCAATGATTCATTTCACAAAAATCAAGAACATTATCAACCACATTACAAACTTATCCCTATGTTCAAAGATATAATCCTTTCCAATTTTCCTATATCATTGAAGTCCATTCACATACGTAATTTAGACAATCAACGGTAAGGCAAATCATCTTTCCTTTAAAAATTAAAAATTACATAATCACTTCTAACTAATCCGACATCATCATAGTCGAATAAAATATGATTTATCAAGTTAAGACATGTATCTTGCATTCCCAATCAATACAACTACCTTATAAATAGATTCACAACAACACCATAACGACTCTAGGACAAGGTCACCATACCATATACAAAAACCTAAGCCTGGGTAAGACAATACAATTGGGTCTAAAAGTGCCACTAAAATGATTGTGCAAGGGTGGGCCTCACATCCTCCTCCCCTAGAGCCAAACTTCCTCCTAGAAGCTAACATGGAGGTAGGGTAGAACAACCCACCTTCAATCACGCCGACAAGGTGGTGAACTCAAAATGATTTTTAAATCAATGGTAGAAACATAATAAGGAAACTAATAAGGTTATCCCTCAATAATTAATCTAGAGGATAACCTCCTCCAATTTGATGAAGTCAATTCAGGTAAAAAAAAAATCAACACATTCTCCATAAACTTTGCTAGCATTACCAAACACAATGGCATTAAATGCCCTAAGAAAGAACATGAAGAATTTTCAAGGTCATAAAAGATGAAGTCGCACCAAGGAGGTTAGCACCACTAAATGCCTTTTCGATACTACTAACTAACTTTACCAGATTCTTGTTCTCTCTAAGCCATCCGAATTAACTTAAACTAACGTAAGAACAACCAATAGGAAGTTGGGCAATCCAACTAGACATAAATACCATATCGATCATAGCCCCAAACATGCACTTAACTTATCACACAATCGATGCTAAGATAAAACACTTTAGATTCCATGCAATACACACGGGACTCCCAAGTCTCGACTGCCTTTTCTATCAACAAGTTTTCACTAGACTGGCAAGGTTGAACTTGCAGAATAGATATGAACCAAAACACATCCATGCATTCCTAGCATCTAGGAATGAAAACTAGACACCCACGTCACTACAAAACTCAAGAGTCAACCTCTAAATGGCTAAAGCATTCAAAAGCCTTAACCGCAAGGGAGCCAATATCACGAGGGTAATGGGTCTACACAACAATAGGAGGATCTCAAGGTTTTCCCAACATGACTACTCCTTCAAACCTTTCTAGCATTCTTCTCTTGTTAGCTTAAAGATTTAGCCTTCCAAAAGGGAAAGTACTAGAGTAATACCTGTCAAGGCTTAAGGTCAACAAGGAAATCCAACCAACATTTACCGACTTGATCTACAATCCTCAACCTTATGAAATCATAACCAGGACCAACTATTCCCATTTTCCTCTCACCAAATACCCCTTAGGGGTAGAGTAGATTACATAAGTCACATCACTACAAATGTACCAACAGTAGCAACAATAAGGAAATCCTCAAACTAATAAGCTTGCATAAGCTTTGAATTTAAATTTAATGAATAAAATTCAAAATATTAAAATCCAAAGGATATTAAATCAAATTCAAAAGTGGTGCCAAATTCAACTTTCAAAATTTAAATTGAAGTATGATTAAACAAGTCCTTGAGGTAAGAGGACTATAAGAAAGTAAATCGGCTAAATAGCCCAAGAAAAGAAACCCAATACTGTAGGTTTTGAATTCAATGAAATTTCATCAGTAAGTAATAATTGTCTTTAACAATCTTTTTACCAAAATCCCACATTACAACATCATATGTATATAACATAGTCACACAAAGGGAGAAGAGGAATAGTGGTCACACTCCAAACTAAGATCAAGAAACCTCTCACCTAAATGAACCCCCACATATTCTAGGCCACTTAGGACATGCTTGGAAAGATTGCCAAAATTCATGTATCCTAATAGTCACCTTTGAAGTAGTGCCCTTAGTTGCTTCCTAGCAAGGATCACATACCAACATCTTCATGGATACTACCAATTACATCTTAAATTCTCTAACTTGCTTCCACAATTTTTAATCACACAAGGTAGTTCAAAAAAACAATTACTAAACTTGCTCAAGATACCAAGATACTAGATTGGAAACCATTCCATACCATCCCTAGGCATGACTAACACCATGCCAACTATCCTAGATCAAGTTCTATGTGACAAAGTTGGAAAAGAAAAAACTCCAACCAAAGTGTCCACAAGTAACTCAAGTTCAAAACCATTGTCTTTCTAACTCCCATAACCTCATGAATTGCTAAGGATCAAATAAGGATTGAAGTACAAGTCTAGTACCCATGGAAAATCAAGTACATGAATAATAATTTAAAGGCATGTAGGGATCTCAAAATGTTTTCCTTCAAAACATACCCAAATAAACACCCCAATGGAAACATCAATGCCAAACACTCATGTCGTCCACAACACTTATCCACTAAATACCCATAGGTATAATTACCAACTTACTATTACTCACAAAATGAACTCAACTCCTAACCAATTCCAAGATAACAAATCAAGTGACTATTCACATTCATTAATCTAAAGCAAAGTGTATGAATCCCTATTCGATTCAACACCAAGGATATTTGCATTCTATTCTCCTCAAAATCAGTTGCACTCTTTTTGTAGGATGAGCCCTACAGAACTTGTCTGTTTCATAGCCTACACTCTAAGTACGTATTTCGAGGCAAGTCTCTTTGACCTCATGCGTAGTCCTCTGACACCTAAGGATGTCTTGTAACGTTCCCCTAGGTTGGTTCCTTGAAGTTCGTGAAATTCGAGTAGGTTACAAGCTTGTCAAAGTATCAAATTTTGACCTTTCAGAGTGTTAGAAAATTTTTAATAGTTAGCATGCAAGGGCGGCTAAAAATCCTGCCCCTACATGTAACTTATTTTTCCTATATGTATGGTCAGTCAAAAACGCCGCCCAAACATGTTCTTTTTCCTTTGCATGCAGGAGCGGTCATTTTGACAGCATGTTTTCCATTTAGCATGTAAGGGCGGCAAAAATTGCCGCCCATACACGTGTTCTTTAGTCATGTGAAAGTGGTAAAAAGTGTCACCTTTGCTCTTTATGATGACTTCGAGTCTAAATCGTGTGCAATTAATGCATGATGAGTTTAGCTTTTAAAAACCTTTATATGGTTTGAAACATTTTAAACTTCATTTGTAATTGTTTCCAGTCATTTTGTTTTTCTTCTAAGCCCTTATTCATTTTCAGATTTCCTGGCAAATGAGTAGTATTGACTTCTCAGTGGATTGAAGGTCGTTTTCTCTCTCACCTTCGATGTTCTCCAGGTAGGGTTTTTATTAATGTATATTTCTTTATTTACTTTTTATTAGGCATGCTAGGGTTTTAAAAAAAATGTTTTCATTTCTGGTTTATTTTTCATTTTCAAAGAATCCTACGTTTTTCTTCATTACAAGGATCTTGCTTTAAAACCTAGGGTTTTGATTTACAAGTCACCTCATTCATTTTTTCTTGAGTATTGGTTTGTTGTGTGTGTTTGATGTGGTCGGCAATTTTCGCCGTGCATTCAATGTTCCTCTGTTAAATTTTAAAAAAAAATGTTTTTTTTCCTACCTTAGCATTTTTGTGTTTTACCTAATGCATATTGGTGGCGGAATTCGTTGCCCATACACATCTTTTCTCAATTGTTGCCACGTGCTCGGGCAATGAATTTCAATGCCAATGCACGTTTTCCATGCCTCTTGTTTTATATCCAATATGCAAGGGCGACAAAATTCTCCGCCTGAGAATTATCACTTTTAACCTGACCTAAGTGTGAGGGTGGTTATTCACCGCCTAAATACAACCTTTTGACTTAGTGCAAAGTCAGGGTTTTACCTGCTCAATCACCATAAATTCCTTCCCATATGCATAGTCGGTAAAAAACCCCAACTGTGAATAATATGAAACACAGTTAATATAACATGCATGAGCGGTCATTTTGACCGACCATGCACTTGAAAAAAAAGTAAATCTACCTTCATGTAGGAGCAGTCAAAATGGCTGCTCATACATGAAAGTTCTCAGTTACCTATCCTCTCACGCAAAAGTGGTTAAAACCACCGCCTTTTCATCTTTTGCATAATTTTACCTATCTGCATGCAGAGGTGGCATTTTTCGCCGCCCTTACATCAAGTTGCGAAATTACCCACATGCAAGAGCAATCATTTTGACTGCCCGTGCATGACTCCCTCAAAATTTCCTAACACTGGGAATTTTTGAAAAATAATACGTTTGACATGCTTTCGCCTAATTTTTTGACTTGCTCGCTCTCTAGCCATTTTAAGCTCATCCCTATGAGCATGATCATCATTACACAGTTTCCCTAAAATACCAAATTTTCCCCTAACTGCGAGATCATGAATTTTTGCAATTTCTGCAAGTAGCAGCTATGATCAACACCGCATCCAGTAATTTCTTCAAAGCCAATGTCCGTGCCGTCTCCATCTAAGGCTAAAACAACGAAGTATAAGTACCAAGGGGTTTTTCCTATTACTTCGGTGTAGTCAAACATTGTGGTGGTGCCTGCATGAGTATTCAGGTTTTGAGCATTTTAATATGCAGGCACCTTCCCAAAAGTCCAAAAATTTCTAACACTTTTGGCCTCTGCAGTAGAAAAAATGCAAAAATCAATTAAGGTGCAAGTGTCTTTGTATATACAAGGGTGTTTGTATATACATGCAGGTCGAATGTACATTGGCGGGCTTGCAAAAATCTCCATCGCCCTTTGAAAAATTGAGTTAGGTGCATTTCTGATTGTATATCGGGCTCTAAAAGGTGCATATACAAAGGGGGAATCTTTCGCAGATTTTGGGGAATATTCTCGCTTTGTATATCGGGTCATATACAAAGCCAAATATACAAGGGCGCAGATGCAATTGCTACAGTGGTGAGGGGGAGATACATGCGGCGGGGTCCACAGACATGCAAAGGTCTTTGTATCTCCAAGATATAAGCGAATTAAATGATGGGCCTTGTATATTCCGCAACATACAAAGCAGAAAAGATGCAATTGGTAAGGCCTACGACATGTAAAGTGAACAGTGCAGCGGCGAAGATGCATTCGGTGGGGCCCGCAGGCATAGACAAACAGGTTTGTATATTCGGCATACAGGAGAGGCAGATACAAGGTTGAATGTATGTTTGACATACATTGGCGACATACAAGAGGGAATCTATATCGCATATCCTAAAAGATTCCTTGCTTGTATGTTAGGGGATTTGTATGTTTGCATATACAGGCCGACATACAAAAGGAGAGACATACATTCCAGACTCGAGGGATAAATCAGATGAAGTTAATAATATTTCGGGTCCGCTGCATGTATATTGGGCACTTGTATGTGCCGATATACATTGCGAAGGTACAAAAGCTAGATACAAGCCGGATTTAAAAACAACTTCGAGTGCCTCATTAAAATTTGAAATCCGCCTTGTATGTATGAGGCGAATGTATATGCAGTTATACATTCGAAGATATGCATTCTAGACCTGAAGGAGGAATAAAATGCAGTGAATAAATATTTCAGGTCCGTAGGTTGTATAAGGCACTTGTATATGCTGATAGACAAGCAGATATGTAGTGAAAGAGATACAAGCTAGACTTCAAAGGGAGGTACATTCTGATGCATAATGGTTTGAAGTCCGCGGCGTGCATGTATGTGGTGTTTGTATATGCCGATATACAAAGGGTTAAGATACAAGCCGGATCTGAACCGGTTCTCAAATTGTTCTAATAAAATTTGGGGTTCGACTTGTATATAAGGTGATTGTATATGCATATGTTCATGCATATACAAGGGCAAAAAGGCAAAATGGTGAAGGCGGAGAGTCAATGATGGAGGATCAAGGTGCCTACGTGGCACGATATCATTGGTTCGCGACTTTTCAAAGGTGTTTTGAGCCGCAGATCTCAGCAATGGGGAGGTGATCAATGGTTGTGTTTTAATTTTGCTGGAGCAATGGTTTTCTTTGTCTGTGGCCCATTTTTGAGCAAGAATTTTCCATGGGTGCGCTGTTACTATTTCCGGGTGGAGCTGCCGGTGGTTGAGCCATTATGGTAGGATTGCGGATAGGCATGGGCCGGTGGTTGAACGGTCATGTACCTGATTTGTGACGGGGAGTCTTCCAGCGACGGCACAGTGCTCGAGCTCAACCATTCCTCGCCCTTCTCTTGCTTCTTCCCATTTTGTCCCCGGCTGCATTTATTATTTTGGGCGCCATTTCTCACGATGCATTGTATCTGGCAAATTTTTGATTAGCCTTGTAATTAATTTTGCTAGGTTCACAGTCTTGGTATATAAGCCAAACTAAGTTAGTCATCGTGGTTGTTGAAGACTTGGGCAAATTTTTTGTGCGAATAGCAAAATACAGTGCATTTCCTGTCTGTTTTTATCTCTGTGGAGTTTATGTATTGCATCTATGATGTATCTTGCACACATGTTCAGTTTTAGTGTCAATTTTATATGAAAAATGCTTCTTGCATGTGTTTTGCTATCTGTCTCCACTTGTATGCATTTTCTTCTTTTGAATCTAGTTGCTAAGGGTTTCTCAGATTCTAGGATATAGTTTTGCTGTATCACATGCTTGATCTCTAACTTCCTTTCAAGGAGAGGATTAAATTGTTTTAGGTTAAGGTATGGAGAAGAGTGTATGTCAGCTGGGATATCTGTAAGTATGGACAGTCAAATACTTATCCTTGGGTGATGTTTGTAAGGCAAGCATCAGTCCTAACCCCTTAAAACTCAAATGCCAGTTGCAAACCATTCTTATGTATATGTCTATTTGACTCCTTGCCCTGAGATAGGCACTGGTCTAATCTTGTGAAGTAGTTATGATCCAAAACCCCTGTCTTGCATCCAAATCATCATATCCACCTTTTCATAACTTCCACCTGTTAGTTGTAGGAGTAGGATTAGGACCCCTGCATGCTCTCATACCTGACCAGATAAATATGTCCAAGAACATTGCCAACCTTGTGATCTATCATGCAGATCTTGGTCCATACGTGAGAGTATTCTACCTGTTGCTGTCAAGCTAAATCTTTTTGTCATTGTTGGTCTAGTCAATGTTACATCTTTAGTTATAGGGATACCCCCCTTGGTGCGGCAGAACCAGAAGTGAAGGGGAGGCAGCTCACGCAACCTCCCGTATCTGTTGGCTAAATCTGCTTGTGCATTGGAACTGGCAAACCCTCTGCCGATTCGGGAAAAATAACCAACAGATTTTGGTGACTCTGCTGGGGAGATCAATGTCATATCCATGAAAGTCTGAGTCTAAAGGATTGAAGAATTAGACTTGGAAGTGCTTTGTTGCAGCAAACAAGAAAGTTATATATGTGGCTCTGCTGGTGGATGACCCACAAAGAAAGAAATCATTTTTCAGCTTCAGTTAGTTTGAAGCTCATTCCTCTGCCAAAGAGGTGGCGACTCTATTGAATGAACCTATCTGCAGCTGCAACATATCCATGTATTTTTACAAGTTTTAAAAGGTTCCCTATGTGGTGAGACAACACTGGTTAAAAGGGAAATGTTAGTGAAAGATTGCATACTTTCATGAGAACCTAGTTTGCATTTCAAAAGAAGTATGCAATATTGTTTAAAAGACTCATTTGGAGGACTTTAGGAAAGTTGAAACAACAGTCTGAATTTGTAAGGCCTAAGGTCATACTGTGATTAAAAATCTGAGTTGAAAAGAAAAGGGTTGTAAGAACATAATGATGTATTATCAGCCCATGAACCCTAGTGAGGTGTCAAATACAACAATGCATAATAATCAGTCCCAACCATGCAATAGAAAGAGTTTCAGACTTGATAGATATAAGCCCATAAACGTTGATGGCATCTGTGGCTATCCAAATGCTTTTCCATCTAAAATCAGAAAATATTTGCCCAAATTTAATGGTGCAAAGGATGAATCAGCTGAGAAACACTTACAACAGTTTATAAATGTTGTAGATGATTTTGAGATTGACCATGAAGATGTAGTTATGAGATTATTTGTTCAATCTCTAGATGATGATGCAAGGGACTGGTTCTCCTATCTTCGAGCTTACTCTGTCTGCTCTTGGCATGATTTTAAATCTGCATTTCTAGATCAATATGGTGAAAGAATTTTTGATTATGCAGTTATTAGTGATTTTATGTATATCCATATTGAAGAGGATGAGTTGATTCCAGCCTTTAACCTCAGATTTATGAGGGCATTGAATAGAATTCTAGAATGCATGAGACCTAATGATGCACTGTGCCTAGTTGTCTATTTGGGAGCATTTGATAGGAAAATGAGCTATAGATTGAGAGATAAAGAGCCCACCACATTGCATCAGGCATGACAGTTTGCAATAGACATTGAAAATAACTGGAGGTATGGGATTCAAAAAGGGTATTTCTCTAAAAATTTTTGCTACCCTGTAGTCCCAAATGTTAATGAGGGATATAATCTAAATGTTGAAGATGAATGTCAAAGTGCTAACACCCCTGCTGTCCCAGTTTTTGCATCATTCCAAGTTGATGATGTTTCTGTTATAGAGGAGGATGTCTTATTTCGCCCAGCAAATGAAGTTGACAACAATATTTTCCCAAGTAATATTTGCACGCTAGTCCTAAACAAAGAGAATTCATGTTTAAATGATCCAGTTGTGCAAAGTTGTAATTATATGGATCAAGAGTTAATATCAGTTTCATCAGGAAGCATTAGAGGACTGGAAAATGATGCAGATAGTTCAACTTCAGAGTGCATTGAAGTACCAGAAATTTTGTATGTGAGGCAATTAGAGATTAAAGATGATAAAGATGATATCCATGATCAATTCATGGATCAGGTTTGTTCTTCTTATGACTTTAAATTTGATAATGCAAAAGAAATAGATTGTCATGAAGAAGAAACAAAGACTTTCATAATGAGTGTGAATCCCCTTTATGATGAGCTTGTGGATGCATTTGATATTGTGAGTTATGACATTCATTGGTGCAGAATTAACCCTCTATTTGAAAATGATGATACTGATTTGCAAACTGTGGATGATAAATGTTTAGCATCAGTTGTTTCAGACATATGCAGTGATGGCAATAGCTATGTGGATCAGGTTTTGCTTTCAATGTCAATAGGTGATATGAATTACATTGGGGGTCTCATATTTTCTGAGTGTTTTCAGTTGTTGGATCAGCTCGATATGTGTTTGGTTATATGCAACAGCTAGGTAGATAATGAATATTGCCAAATGCAATATGAGGATATACTGCTTGAGGATCATAAATAACATTTGTTACCTAATGCTGAAGAATATTATAATGTGTATGGTTATATGTCTGGTTGTAAGGTGTAGAGTGACAGAGGCAGTACTGATAGTGGCAAGTTTTCAAAAATGGTGAAGCATGTAATTCATAAGATCAGCATGTGGGCAGATTGTTTTAATTTTTTCAGCCATGGTTGGGATTATTCAGTTTGGAATCAAGCATTTGACAGGATAAAGTTGTGGTTCTTCCTTTTTGGCTGCCCGAGGCTGCCAAAATGATGTTTTAAAAATCTAGTTTGTGATGTAGGTTGGTGCAAGTTTGACTCTGTTGCCCAATGGATAAGGACTGGTCTGCATCCCAGAGATCTAAGGTTCTCGCCATACCTGCAAGAGGCATGCGTCCCCAGACAGAGCCACTAGTGGTGCCTGCATGAGTATTCAGGTTTTGAGCATTTTAGTATGCAGACACCTTCCCAAAAGTCCAAAAATTTCTAACACTTCGGCCTCTGCAGTAGAAAAAATGCAAAAATTAGTTAAGGTGCAAGTGTCTTTGTATATACAAGGGTGTTTGTATATACATGCAGGTCGAATGTACATTGGCGGGCTTGCAAAAATCTCCATCGCCCTTTGAAAAATTGAGTTAGGTGCATTTCTGATTGTATATTGGGCTCTAAAAGGTTCATATACAAAGGGAGAATCTTTCACAGATTCTGGGGACTATTCCCGCTTTGTATATCGAGTCATATACAAAGCAAAATATACAAGGGTGCAGATGCAATTGCTACAGTGGTGAGGGGGAGATACATGCGGCGGGGTCCACAGACATGCAAAGGTCTTTGTATCTCCAAGATATAAGCGAATTATATGATGGGCCTTGTATATTTCGCAACATACAAAGCAGAAAAGATGCAATTGGTAAGGCCCGCGACATGCAAAGTGAACAGTGTAGCAGCGAAGGTGCATTCAGTGGGGCCTACGAGCATATACAAACAGGTTTGTATATTCAGCATACAGGAGAGGCAAATACAAGGTTGAATGTATGTTTGACATACATTGGCGACATACAAGAGGGAATCTATATCGCATATCCTAAAAGATTCCTCGCTTGTATGTTAGGGGATTTGTATGTTTGCATATACAGGCCGACATACAAAAGGAGAGACATACATTCCGGACCCGAGGGATAAATCAGATGAAGTTAATAATATTTCAGGTCCACTGCATGTATATTGGGCACTTGTATGTGCCGATATACATTGCGAAGGTACAAAGGCTAGATACAAGCCAGATTTCAAAACAACTTCGAGTGCCTCATTAAAATTTGAAATCCGCCTTGTATGTATGAGGCGAATGTATATGCAGTTATACATTCGAAGATATGCATTCCGGACCCGAAGGAGGAATAAAATGCAGTGAATAAATATTTCAGGTCCGTAGGTTGTATAAGGCACTTGTATATGCTGATATACAAGCCGATATGCAGTGAAAGAGATACAAGCCAGACTTCAAAGGGAGGTACATTCTGATGCATAATGGTTTGAACTCCGTGGCATGCATGTATGTGGTGTTTGTACATGTCGATATACAAAGGGTTAAGATACAAGCCGGATCTGAACCGGTTCTCAAATTGTTCTAATAAAATTTGGGGTCCGACTTGTATATAAGGTGATTGTATATGCATATGTTCATGCATATACAAGGGCAAAAAGGCAAAATGGTGAAGGCGGAGAGTCAGCGATGGAGGATCAAGGTGCCTACGTGGCACGATATCATTGGTTCGTGACTTTTGAAACGTGTTTTGAGCCGCAGATCTTAGTGATTGGGAGGTGATCGACGGCTGTGTTTTAATTTTGTTGGAGCGATGGTTTTCTTTATCTGTGGCCCATTTTTGAGCGGGAATTTCCATGGGTGCGCTGTTACTGTTTCTGGGTGGAGCTACCGGTGGTTGAGCCATTATGGCAAGATTGCGGATAGGCATGGGCCGGTGGTTGAACGGTCAAGTACCTGATTTGTGATAGGGAGTCTTCCAGTGACAGCACAGGGCTCGAGCTCAACCATTCCTCGCCCTTCTCCTGCTTCTTCCCATTTTGTCCTTGGCTGCATTTATTATTTTGGGCACCATTTCTCATGATGCATTGTATCTGGCAAATTTTTGATTTGCCTTGTAATTAATTTTGCTAGGTTCACAGTCTTGGTATATAAGCCAAACTGAGTTACTCATCGTGGTTGTTGAAGACTTGGGCAAATTTTTTGTGTGAATAACGAAATACAGAGCATTTCCTGTCTATTTTTTATCTCTGTGGAGTTTATGTATTGCATCTATGATGTATCTTGCACACATGTTCAGTTTCAGTGTCAATTTTATATGAAAAATGCTTCTTGCATGTGTTTTGCTGTCTGTCTCCACTTGTTGTATGCATTTTCTTCTTTTGAATCTAGTTGCTAAGGGTTTCTCAGATTCTAGGATATAGTTTTGCTGTATCACATGCTTGATCTCTAACCTCCTTTCAAGGAGAGGATTAAATTGTTTTAGGTTAAGGTATGGAGAAGAGTGTATGTCAGCTGGGATATCTGTAAGTATGGACAGTCAAATACTTTTCCTTGGGTGATGTTTGTAAGGCAAGCATCAGTCCTAACCCCTTGAAACTCGAATGCCAATTGCAAGCCATTCTTATGTATATGTCTATTTGACTCCTTGCCCTGAGATAGGCACTGGTTTGATCTTGTGAAGTAGTTATGATCCAAAACCCCTGTCTTGCATCCAAATCATCATATCCACCTTTTCATAACTTCCACTTGTTAGTTGTAGGAGTAGGATTAGGACCCCTGCATGCTCTCATACCTGACTAGACAAATATGTCCAAGAACGTTGCCAACCTTGTGATCTATCATGCCGATCTTGGTCCATACGTGAGAGTATTATGCCTGTTGCTGTTAAGCTAAATTTTTTTGTCATTGTTGGTCTAGTCAATGTTACATCTTTAGTTATAGGGATACCGCCCTTAGTGCAGCATAACTAGAAGTGAAGGGGAGGCAGCTCACGCAACCTCCCATATCTGTTGGCCAAATCTGCCTGTGCATTGGAACTGGCAAACCCTCTGTCGATTCAGGAAAAATAACCAACACGTTGATTAGATCAGAGACACTGAAATAGGCCATGTTGATATGGTGGAGTTTGTGGAAAGAACCAAGCAACCAAGTCCTCTATGTTATATGCAAAGGATCATTGGTAGTAATATACACTTAGTAGCTTCATTCCTAGTTGCAGCCCATAATCTTGAGTTTTTCCTTCAAGTGGCAAACCATTATGACAAAGACACTAGAACTATGGTTGATTCCAATGGAAACATTATCATGAGATTAGATGCAGAGTTCTTAGACAAGGTATTCATGTGCCCACCAATTGAGAATGTTTGAGAAATTGACTTTGCCAAAGGTCAAAAAGACTTTGATAATGATGTTGAATCTGCCAAGAGGCATATAAATAACAAGTGGTTGAAAACTCCTCGAAATAACCTATCTAGATGGCCCAAAGGAATTCCAAGGAGTGACTTTGTAGAAGAAGTTAGTGATTTGATTACTTTGTTAAGCAAAGTCAGATGCCTTTCTTCTTCTTCTACATTCCATGAGTGGATGTATTTATACATTAAGGTCATTCTTAAGGGGTAATAGAAGATATTTTGGGTAGAACAAATTAGTAATACTTTGCATGATCAACTGCTTAAGGTTAATACTACTTTCAAGTTTTATATGACATCTTATCTAGTGTATGCTGCTGCATCAATGAGGATTTTTCCAGGTTTAACTCAAGAGGGAGATTGGAGAGTTGTGCCAGTCTTTCAATATTATCCTCAAATAACTCTCAAAGGATCCCTTCACCATTTTAGGAGGGTGAATGATGCTTTCTTTTTAGTCTTCATGTGCTTGTGGAACACTGCGTTGGAACATAGGAGAGTGTCTGATGAATCCTGGGAGGTTGTGAATTCTTTTGTTTGTTTATTTCTACAATTTCCTACTTTTACATATCTAAGAGTTGGGTATTACCAAGGTTATCCATACATGTTTCCTTGATATCCAAGTGACAAGATGATTCTAATGGAGTTGTATAGATAATTGATTGTTGTTCATAATAAGCAAATGGAATTGAAGAAGTCTGGAATCAAGTTTCATGTGGAAATTGGGAGACGTTCAATTCAATATGCTACCAAAGCTAAAGCAATTGAAACTGAAATGCAGCTGGTTACTATGAAGCAATTCAAGAAGAGGAATAATTTTGATTTCCACAGAGTACAGGATAAAATCAAAAGGAGATCAGTATTCCATGTTCTTATGGTAGAGGACGTTTGGCCCGACTTGAGGACTCGGAATGAGATACGTAAGTTGGATTACTGCAAACTACATTTGAGCCAAATAGAAGAACTTGGATTGGCAGATATTCCTGAAGGCATGGAGGATGAGGGGGATGTTTTAGATCCTAAGTACAATAATAAAAATATTGAAACCTCAGCCTTACTTAAAATAAAATGGTCAATAAAAGAGGAAACTTCCCTTTGAAAAAGATTTCAATCCATATTGGCCAACACCAATGTATGGTTGCAGAGTAAAGGAATTAGTTTGAAAGAATTTCTTACTAGGTCTGAAATAGAAACTCAGGAACAAATAGGGAAGAAGGTTGAGAACAGAACCAAGAACATGAGTGACATTCCTTCTTCATCCAAGGTATCAAAACCATAGATTAAGTTTGTTTCTAAAGGAGGGAAAGCAAAGAAGTTGCAGAAAGTTCAAATACTTAATATCTAGGTTCAAATAAGATGAATGTTGACAATGTGGAGGCTGAAAATGCAGAAGCAGAGCAACAAGATGTTGAAGAGCCCCATACCAAGGATCTAGAAATGGGTGAGAAATTAGATGATGAAAGAGATGAGGGATATGAAATAGAAACAGGTGTAGAACATGAACAACTTGATGGTTTGCATAAGTACCCTCGGGAAGATGCTTCCTAGGAACCACAAGTTTCTACCGCCTTGCCACATATTTCTATTTTTGATTATATTCTAGTTGTTACTAATGTTTCTACTTCTCTTGTTATTGTTGTATCTTCTGATTCTACTCCTGCTTATGTTAAGACTGGATTTGGAACTGTGTTTGATGCTTTGGGTTCAATACCCAGTTTGTCTTCATCTTCATTTGACATTGGAGAACAAACTATTTTAGATCAATTTCTTAATAGCTCCGAGAAGAATGTTGATGCTACAAGTGTAATTTTTACTACCACTTCTCTGATTGTTACCATCACAGGTGTTAGCATGAATCCTACTGATCAGACAATTGATCCATTCCCAAATGTAAATGTTCCAACATTGCCTCCATGGTTGTCAGCCTATACTCCAAAAAGAAAGAAGTAGGCCATTTCACCTGATGATATTGATTTGGAAAAGCTATTGCCTTCCAAACCAAAGGCACAAAAGAAAAAGACAAAGACTGTTTCTAGCCTTGTTGATGATAAGGGAGTCAGTTATGTAGAGATTGCAAGGCCTCTTCCTGAGGCTACAATAGATACTTTCAATGTAAATGATTATATTATTTCTAGAGTTGAGTTGCGCAAGCTTACCCTTGAGGGTATTAAGTCAGATTTTCAGGTAACATCAAGTTCTTTGCTTAATAAATATGATGAAGAAAAGAAAGAGAAAGAACAATACAAAGCTAAGGCTGAACAACTTGCTGCAGTTCTTCAAAAGATAACTATGTCCTCAAAAATTGGAGCCTATGGTGGTTTCCATTGAAGACCCTCTGATTCAGAAGGTTGAAAAAGTTCATGTTAGAGGAAGGGTTGTCGGTGAATTTCTAGATTGAATGCTCATACAGGGAAAAGTTCTTTTGAAAACCACAGTGGAATGGAAAGATAAAACGGGAAAGGCGAGAGTTGAGCTTGATGAGCTTGCTGATTCATTATCTCAGGGACTCCAAGATTTGGAGGAAACTCTAGAAGAATGGGTTGAAATGAAGAAAATGAAGATAAAGAATTTGATAACAATTGGTGTTGTATCAAATTGAGAGTCTTACATTAAGACTAAAGAATCTTTGATCCATCACATCAATGTGTTGAAGAGTTTTCTTGAAGATCTACAAAATACATGTGAACTTAGTGAGGACGATGATGTAACACTTTTGCATAGACTCGAGGAATTCCCATGCACCTTGACTGGTGAAAGTCACAAGTTTCTTTTTGCAGAGGAGATGATTGATGCATTTGAAAATATGATTCAAAGGAATTTTGAGGATGAACTATTTTCAATTGCCTCAATGGATAAGCTTCATGACTATCAGTCAACTCTTGATAATTTGAAGGACAATCTTGGGAAACATGAGAAGGTAATAAAAGTAGTGAAAGCTATGATTGTCAAGGCTCATGCTATTTCAGATAATACAGCTGGACCTAATATCTATGAGATGGAAGCAATGAAGGCTATGTACCATAATTTCCTGAAGAAGAATGATGGTGGCAGCTGAAATTCTTTCTTTATGCCTTAGTTTATTTTTCATAGTTTTTGCATATGTAATTAGTTCTAGACATATCCATATGTATTTTTCCAAAATGTAATTACATGTGGAACAAAGGAAGTCCTAAGTCAAAAAGGACTCTTTCTTGGAATAAGTCAAAGTAGTTGTAGATTCCTATTTTTGCTCCAGGCCTCTCCCTATAAATAAAGAGGGCCTCTTTGTAATTAATTATCTTTTATAGATTGCAAGTAAACTCTGCCGAATTGAAGAGCATATCAAGACTTTGAGCTTTATTGTGCTTATCAATTATTCAAGCAATTATTAATATGAGAAGGCATTTTGAGTATCAAACTTTGTGTTGAATCAAATTACATTGTGATATTGATGTTCTTACATCATTAATATTACATTATATTGAATAGTTATTTGAATCGTGGAGAGTTTATCAATCAATTGAGAGAGTGTTCTAATTTTGATTTTAATAGTCTTTGTATGATTAATAGTCTTTGTACTATTATATCATTAAAGGAGATTGTGTTTAGTTAGTCAAGGAGATATAGATTGGAGACTTTGTGCTGTCAATTGTTGTCTTCAACTTGATTATATTTCATAGTTGATATAAGGTGAAGACTTTGCATTTCATTTTGTTTCAAATTAGTTTATTATCATTCAAGTGGAAGAAGTCGTGAAAAACTTTGGGTTTTCGTGAGCTTCGTGGTAACTCATATTTCTTGGAATTAGTGATATTTTGTGAAAGTTATTATTGTGAAGAAAGAACATATATTCTAAAAAAAAGAGAATATTATGATATGAAACAATCCTCTAAATAGTTTAGTATAAGAAAAGTTTACTTTGTGATAATTGTTTGTAAAGGGAACCTCCCCTTGCTGAGGGGAGAGACTTTGTCTCATCATAGCTGTGGTTGATATAACCATTTTTCCATTAGTGAGTTGATGACAAAATATTCCCCCAACAGTTTTTTGGCAACTCCGCTGGGGATCCGAACATGCATCCAAGAGCCTCACGCTTTTGGTTGAAGTTGACTGGTTCCATTTGTGTACTTTTGTGTGTTTAAAGTTTTATAGTTGTTTTGCATTCTAGCAGAGCCCAGATATACTCGTGGTAGAAGAGCAAAAGGATTTGTTGATCCTACATTTGAATTGATGAACAACATAATTTCAATCTTTTGCCTGCAAATACGAGATCACCACTTTAGCATACAAGGAGTTTCACTCCTACCAACATCAAGTCTCCTATACCAAGTGAAGCTTCCAGTGAAAATACTAACATAGTACTATCTACTCAGGTTCCGCAAAGTTTTGTTATCCCACCTTTCAACTGGCGTACAATGGCAGCTCAAGGCCCTTGGGGTAATTCGTTTGGACCCCTGAATTTGACACCACCGTTGCATGAATTACCTCGTAGTTCAAGAAAAGAATTTCCAAAATTCTATGGTGATGGGAAAGTTCATCCTGAAGAACACATTGCTGTTTTTTGCATAGCATGTGGTGTGCTAGGGGTGGAGTACAAGGATGTATCTGTGAGACTTTTTATGGAGACACTTCAAGACGTCACTGTAGATTGGTTCTATCATCTTCCAGCCCAAACTATTACTAGGTGGAATATTCTTAAAACTAAGTTTGAGGCAAGGTTCAAACCTACCAAAGATGCTCATGCTCTGTTAGCTAAGTTAACTCAAATGAGAAAAGAACCGCAAGAACCCATGTGGGAATTTATTGCTAAGTTCAACAAGTTGACTAACAGGATTCCTGCCAATGCTCAGCCTATAACTGAGACTAAAAAGTGTTTCTTCATAAATACTCAGCTATCGGAGGTGAGTTTTCTTTTGTGGCGGGCAAATCCAGTGGATTTGATAGCAACTCAGAATCTTGCCACAAAAATTGAAGATGATCTCATTCTTGCTGGAAAATAAGGAAAGACACTAATATAAATAGAGGGCAGCCCTCTAATGAAGTACCTTGTACCAGCACCACGGATCCCATGGTGCAAAAATTAGCTAATGAATTGTTAGCTTTGAAGAAACAAATGTCCCAAAGTGTATCCATTCCTTCCTATAGGGATATACCAAGGAGGACATTTCTGCTTAATATCAGGGCAATGCTGCTAAAAACCAAGGACAGAATAGGTTTCTGCCAACACAAGGGAGGCTTTCCTTAGAAGCACCATCGATTAACTCAATAGTTGGCTATTATGAAGCTGAGCAAGAAAAATTTTCACAACCTAACTTGGATCAGGAAAATAGTGCCAATCTCTTTATGGAAGGATAAGAGGAATTGGCTAGCGACTCGAATATTGGGTTCTTGAACTATCAGGATGAGGCAGAAAGAGGAGAAAATATTTTCACCAGATCTCAAAATCAGTCAAACCAGCAAGTGGCTGATAAAAGTAAATCGAAAGAAGATCCTCAACTTGTAATTTCTATTGCTAAGGAAGGAACTCCTTTACCTTTTCAATCAAGGGATCCGACCGGTGAAAAACAGTAAGTTCCTCTAATACTCCTACTTCTTCTTTTGCCATTCCTTAGACTAGTACTTCCCCAATAAAACCTCATAATGAAAGTTTCCCTGCTTCTATGTCTAATTCATTTCAACTTTTTGATATAATTGACCATGCCAGGAAAACTAAAATTCAAATGTCTAAGGTGGAATATTTGCAAGCTAACCCTGACCAATTTGAAAGGTTAGTTAAATTTGTTAAAAATAAGACTACCTCTGTAGGGTAAGATACTCCCAATACTATTCCTGACCCCTCAAAAACTAGGTCTGCTCAGAATAACCTAGTTACCACTCCTCTTATCACTTCAGAGAAAATTAAACCTTTCTATGTTTCTTTTTTAGTTAATGGTCACAAACTTAGTAATTATATCATAGATTTGGAAGCTTCCGATAATGTTATGCCTTCCAAGGTAGCGGATGCTCTAGGAATGACTCTGACAAAGACCTTTGGAAGGTGCTTTTAAATGGAAAACAAACAGGTGCCTTTGTTAGGCTAGATTAGGGATGCATAGTTTGCATTCACTGCTTTTCCAAAGAAAAGAATAAATATGACTGTCCTAGTTGCTGATGTTTCAGCTTCATATGGTATTTTACTGGGATGAAACTTCTGTAAAGATGTAAGAGGAGAGCTTAATATGGATTTATCTGAAGCAAGGATACCTGTCAAGGGTGTCATGCATAAATTGCTTCCTAAAAGGAAAGCGAAATATATTATCACTCAATCTGAAGACCCAAAAGCTCAAATTTTATTTAAATCTTCAAGTTTATGTAACTATTTCCTAACTGCAGAATATACTTCTAGTTCATTAGATGATAGTTCAGATGAAAGTGTGGTGATGGAAGATTCTTCTTATTCTTTGGGTGAAGAGTCTGTTGATCACAGAGATGTCAAACCAGAAAGTTCAAATGATATTTGGATTTTGGAATTTTATGGTAGCTATTCTTCCATAGGATCTGGGGCTGGAGTAGTCCTGATATCTCCTCAAGGTGATATTTTTTCTTTTTCATATAAGCTATAGTTTGACAATACCAACAATACTTTTGAGTATGAATCTTTGTTACTCAGAATGGAGGTTGCTTGCACAAAGGAAATCAATAATCTTCATGCACAAGGAGATGTAGAGATGATTGTTTGTCAGGTAAGAAATTTGTACCATACAAAAAATGAAAAGTTAAAGCATTACCGAAATCAGGTATGGGATTGCATTGATAAATTTGATGCATTTGATATTTCTGTCATTCCTAGAGAGTATGATGACAGAGCTGACTCGTTGGCCATATCAGCTACCTGTTGTGACATTTTCACAACATCGCCCCATTGCAAATGGGGACCCCTATTTTTGAGCTCTAGTGCTTTGCCATGAGTGTTGGATGATGTCTTAGGATTATTTCATGATGGAATCAGTGATGTTAGAATCTTTAACCTGGTGCTGAAAACCATAATTTCCTAGATTGTGCCAAATTATGAGTCTGTCGAAGCTAAATGCTTAGTAATGTTAAGATAGATTGTACCTCAAATAACTGAATGACTCCAAGCAAGTAGGGAATTACACCTAAGGGTGAAACCTAAAAAATTATTGCACCTTAGAAGGATATTATATTCTTGTCAACCTCATGTTCTGGACTTAGACAAAATCTCAACAAAGGACAAGCTGGCATTAAGGCACAATTCAAGAGTCTGGCAGTGAGTAAAGTGCGCCGTCATCAAGACAAGCTCAATTCAATATGAAATCTTGGCACCCTACTAGAAAATGATGTTTTGATCCTTGAAATGCTTTAGACATTGAAAATTTTACAAGGAAATGGCCTGAGAACCTTAGGCGCCAATTTGCTCCTGTAGAGTCATCCTTTTGCGCCTTAGATAAACTAGGCTTGAACCTATTGATTTTATTGGTGCCTTAGTAGAAAAGAGCTCCCTTGACTATCTCTAATGATCTGAATTCACAAAACTTGAAGTATACACCCCCTCAAAGCTAGGTACATTTTAGCCTCTATACAAGTCCACTTTTGCGCCTAAGGAGACAAGTCCACTTTTGCGCCTAAGGAGAAAACATGCTTAAATCTACAAATTTTGAGGATATTGAGTTTGATAAGTTCTTCAAGAGCACACATAATTCCTAAAGTCCATAAAAGTTGAAATAAACACCTGTCAAATCAAGGCACATTTTTGCACCTGGACAACCATAAATTTGCGCCTCAAGTACAAGGGTATAAATCAATTATGAGGAGGCTTTACTTTGTCAAAAATGAGTATCTTTGGGCATCCACACTTGTTTGAAGCCATAGATTTACACTAAGGATGCTAGGCACACTTTCACCTCTCTTCAAACCTAAATTTGTGCCTAGACTAGTAAGGTGTTGAATATGCTTGGGAATGATTCCTATGTGCTATGAAATTGAATGTTTATCAATGGTTTAATATGTTGCTTTCTCTGTGTTGCAGGAGCATCAATGGGGCTAAGAAGTCATCCAAGAAGCAAGGCACCTGGAACCATTTTCAAGCAAGGACTGAAGTCAAGAGGCAGCCACTACAAGGGAGACATCATGTTACCACTCCAAGAGGTCACTTCAAGTTCATCATGCCAGTACACTTCATCATCTGCATCACAAAGGACATTTATCCATCAAACTTCAAGCTCTTCCATAATCTTCAAGTCTCTGAGAGAAGTCTCACTCCATGTTATGAAGGAAGCATCATTATCTTCACTACTCTCTATGAAGAAGCATTCAAAGAAGATCAACATATATCCTACAAGGAGAAGAAGTATCACAGAGTTAGGCAAATGAGCAACATGTATCATATACATCTGAATTACAAGAGACACAAGGCAAAATCAACAAGGATACATCCCCAAACATTCAAGTTCTTGAAAGTAATCACATTCGAAGACATCACACAGATGATGTAATTTGGAAATATGCCCAAAAGCAAATTGGATAAACTGTTAGAATCCATAAGAGTTGCTGAGGTGGCAAGTACACATCATCGGGCCAATCACAGCTCACCACATCATATTGACTACATTTAATGTATCTACTACAAAGAAGGCGTCCAAGTTGAAGATGCTCTAAAGATTCCATTTTATCCTTATCTTCTTGGAAAATGTGCCTTCATTGCCTCTCTTATGTACTAAAAATAGCAAGTTATTGTAGCTAACTGCTAAGGTGGCATAATCTAGGCCATTGGCTTGGCCAATTGATCCTAGCCTTTCATTGTACTTTGAGGACTATAAAAGGGCTCGTTCACCTCATTTGTAAGAGGTTAGAATAGGAGTAGAGTAGAGGGGACTATTCAAATATTGTCAAAGAGAAACTCTGAGAGATTGATGTAAAGATACACTTCAAGATTAATGCAAGCTCATTGTTAAATGTTTCATGGTGATCTTGTGATTTTGGAATGTTAGCATGGATTTCATTATTTCCAAGATGATTAAGAATTGTTTCCAAGTAGCTTAATAGTAGATTCGAAGTTCATTGATGTAATGAGTTTATGTTAAGATATTTAATGAATTCCTTTTTGATTCATACTTTTCGTGGATTGTCGAAGGCAACTCACTGTTGGTAATCATTTATGATTAGGGTTTAGGCTCGAGCTGCTAGTGGTGCCTGCATAAGTATTCAGGTTTCAAGCATTCAAATATGCAGGTTCCTTCCCAAAAAATCTAAAAAAGGTTCTAAGTCTTTGGGCCTCCTCAACATTTTTCAACATCAGCATCATGTTTTCTTCGGGAGGAGGTCATCATCATCATATTTCGAAGCATCATCCTGATATTTCTTGCGAGGGTCATTTTTCATACCAACCTAATTTTCTGAAGCGGGGGTGATATTTCCAAATATCATTCATATTCAAACATCACCCCGATGTTACAATAAAGCTACAATGCAGCCCGATATTCTTGCGGGGGGTGATATTTCAAATATCAGGTGATCTTACGAATATCACCCTGCCGAATATCACCTTATGCAGACATGACGATGACATCATCTAGGTCCGAGGGGGGTCATATTTCTAACATTGGTTATCCTTCGAGGATCACCCTGATATTGCAATGTGATGGTGACATCATCAGGATATTAGTGGACATGATCAGGTGGATCATCGACGAGACATATGGTATCGGCAAAGCAAGAGGATCTTCCTCCGATGCATCAGGTTGTGCCGATGAGGGTGAATATCGAGGTGATATTTCACATGAAGGTAAGGTTGGTCATCAGGCTGGTTTCCAAATATCAGGGTGATATTTTATATCAGTTTATACTTTCCAGCGAGGTGATACTTCACATCAGGGTGATGTGAAATATCTGGGTGATATTTCATATCAGGTGGACAAACATGAGGTTCATCGATATAAGGGGTCTGGCCAATGGAGGATGATGATGAGGTTTATACTGGTGCCGTTGAGAGCAAAATCACCAACATTATATATGCTCATGGCCTAGTATATAAAGTATTAAGGAGATTGCCGCGGGATGCATGTGGGATAATCAGTTCCCACATGATTTGAAATATCAGGATGATATATCTTGGCAGGAAAGTTTCAAGAGCGCACAGTTAACTATTTTTCCCAAGGCTGCGGGTTGGTACACCATTAATGGCAGATGTTATAGGGTATGGGCGAAGACGTGGATGGATCAAGTACCCGATTGAAGTTGAGGATCCCCAGGCGGCGGTGCAGGGCTCAAGATTATTTCCTGTCTTCTCCTCCATCTGCTGCATTCAATGTTTGAGTGCCATTTCCTCAGAATGAACTGTATCTGGCAGACTTTTGACTTTTGCCATGTAATTAATGCTGAGGACCTTCCTGCTGTATATAGCAGGCTGTGTTGCTCATTTGAAAGGTTGTTGAAGACTTGGGCATTTTTGTGTAAATAATGAAGAATGGGGCACGATCCTGGGCTATTTTATCTCATTTTAGAGTTTATGAGTTGCATCATGAATGTATTTTGCACATATATTCAGTTTCATGTTAATATAGATGAAAAATTCTCTCATGCATGTGTTTATCTGTCTGTCTCCTTTGTTGCATGCTTTCCTTCTTTTGAATATGGTTGCTAAGGGTTTCATAGATTCTAGCATACAGGGTTCTGTATCACGTGCTTGATCTCTAACTTCCACTCAAGGAGTGGATTAAACTATTTTAGGTTAAGCATGGAGAAGGTTGCATGTCAGCAGGGATATCTGTAAGTAGAAGCAGCTGAATACCCATTCTTGGGTGATGTTTGTAAGGCAAGCATCAATCCAACCCCTTGAAACTTGAATGCCAGTTGCAAACCATCTGTTGTATATGTCTAGTTGACTACTTGCCCTGAGATAGGCACCGGTCTGCACCTGGGTTAGTAGTTATGATCCAAAACCCCTTGTCTTGCATCCAAATCATAAAAACCATTTTTTCATAACCTCCATCCTGTTAGTTGTAGTAGGATTAGGAACCCCTGCATACTCTCATCCCTAACTAGTCATATATGTCCAAGAAAGTTGCCAACTTGTGATCTATCATTTAGATCTTGGTCCATGCATGAGAGTATTTTGCCTGTTACTGTCAAGCTAAATCTTTATGTCATTGATTCAGTCAATGTTACATCTTTAGTTATAGGGATACCCCCCTTGGTGTGGCAGAACCAGAAGTGAAGGGGAGGCAGCTCACACAACCTCCCGTTTCTGTTGGCTGGATCTGCTCGTGCATAGGAACTGGCAAACCCTCTGCTGATCTGGGAAAAATAACCAATAGAATTGGTGACTCTATTGGGGACAATATGAAAGTGTTATCTTGCAATCTCTGGTGAATTTTTGCCCATCTGAGTCACCAACAGAATTGGTGACTCCGCTGGGGAAGAATTATAAAAGAAAAAAGAGAAGCAGTATCTGTGTGCCCATCCGAGTCACCAACAAAATTGGCGACTCCGCTGGGGACATTAATGCCATATCCATAATATATGAGTCTAAAGGATTGAAGAATTAGGCCTGGAAGTGCCTTGTTGCAGCAAATTTAAAGTTTTATGTGTGGCTCTACTATTGGAGAACCCAGAAAGAAAGAAATGAATTTGCAGCTTTAGCCTGTTTGAAGCTCATTCCTCTGCCAAGGAGGTGGCGACTCTGTTGAATGAACCTATCAGCAGCTACGACATATCTAGGTATTTGTACAAATTATAAAAGAGATTCCCTATTTGGTGAAATAGCACTAGTTAAAAGGGAAATATTGGTGAAAGCAGAGCTTGCATACTTTTGTTAGAACATAGTTTGTATTTTCAGGAGAAGCATGCAGTATTGTTTAAAAGACTCATTTAGAGGACTTTAGGAAAGCTGAAATAACAGTTTGTATTTTAAAGGCCTAAGGTCATTGTTGTAATTGAAAATCTGAGGTGAGAAGAGGGTTACAAAAAGTGTATAAAGATGTATTGTCAACCCATGCACCCTTGTGAGGTGTCAAATGTAATGATGCATAATAATCAGTCCCAACCATGTAATAGAAAGAGTTTCAGACTTGACAGATATAAGCCCATGAACTTTGATGGCATTTATGGCTACCCAAATGCTTTTCCATCTAAAATCAGAAAGTATTTGCCCAAATTCAATGGTAGAAAGGGTCAATCAGCTGAGAAACACTTGCAGCAGTTTATAAATGTTGTAGATGATTTTGAGATTGACCATGATGTAGTTATGAGATTATTTGTTCAATCTCTAGATAAAGATGCAAGGGACTGGTTCTCCTATCTTCCAGCTTACTCTGTCAGCTCTTGGCAAGATTTCAAATCTGTATTCTTAGAGCAATATGGTGAAAGAATTTCTGAATATGCAGTCATTAGTGATTTTATGTATATCCATATTGAAGAAGATGAGTTGATCCCAACTTTTAACCTCAGATTTATGAGGGCATTGAATAGAATACCAGAATGTATGAGACCTAATGATGCATTGTGCCTAGTTGTCTATTTGGGAGCATTTGATAAGAAAATGAGCTATAGATTGAGGGACAAGGAGCCCACCACATTGCATCAGGCACATCAGTTTGCCATTGACATTGAAAACAATTGGAGATATGGAATTCAAAAGGGTTATTTCTCTAAATTTTTTTGCTGCCCTAAGGCCACTAATGTTGATGAGGGATATAGTTTAAATGTTGGAAATGAATGTCAAAGCACTCACACCCCTGCTGTCCTAGTTTTTGCATCATCCCAAGTTGATGATGTTTCTGTTGTAGAGGAGGATGTCCTAATTTGCCCAGCAAATGAGGTTGATAATAATAAATTTTCAAGTGATATTTGCATGCTAGTCCTAAAAAAAGAGCATTCATGTCTAAATGATCCAGTTGTGCAAAGTTATGATCATATGGATCAAGAGTCAATATCAGTTTCATCAGGAGGCATTAGAGGACTAGAAAATGATGCAGATATCTCAACTTCAGAGTGCATTGAAGTACCAAAAATTTTGTATGTGGGGCAATCAGATGTTACAAATGATGAAGAAGATATCCATGACCAGTTCATGGATCAAGTTTGTTCTTCTTATGACTCTAGGTCTGATAACGATGAAAAATAAATGGATTGTCATGAAGAAGAAACAGAGACCTTTGCAATGAGTATGAATCCCCTTTATGATGAGCCTCTGGATGCATTTGGTGTTGTGAGTCATGACCCTCATTGGTGCTAGATTAACCCTCTATTTGATGATGATGATGTGGATTTGCAAACTGTGGATAATGAATGTTCATCATCAATTGGTTCAGACATATGCAGTAGTATGTGTGTGGATCAGGATGTGTTTTCAATGTCAATAAGTGATATAAGTGGTACTAATGGTCTCATATTTTCTGAGTGCTTTCAGTTTTTGGATCAACTGGATGAATGCTTGGTGATGTGCAATAGCCAGGCAGATGAGGAGGATATACCATCTGAGGAGTATAACATGCATATGTTGCTTAATGCTAAAGGATTTTATAATATGCATGGCTACATGTTTGATTTTAAGATGCAGAGTGACAGAGGCAGTGCTGACAATGGCAGGCTTTCAAAAATGGTGAAGTATTTAATTGACAAGATCAGTATATGGGCAGTCTATCTTGGTGTTTTTAGTCATGGTTGGGATCATTCAGTTTGGAATCAGGCATTTGGTAGGATAAAGTTTTGGTTCTTCATCTTTGGCTGCCCGGGGCCACCAAAATAATGTTTGAAAATGTGATCTATGATGCAGGTCAGTGCAACTTCATGACTCTGTGCCCAAATGATAAGGACTGGTCTGCATCCCAGAGATCTAAGGTTCTCACCATGCCTGCAAGAGGCATGCATCACCAGACAGAGCCTGTGTTGGTAATCATTTATGATTAGGGTTTTAGGCTCGAGCTGCTAGTGGTGCCTGCATAAGTATTCAGGTTTCAAGTATTCAAATATGCAGGTTCCTTCCCAAAAAAATCCAAAAAAGGTTCTAAGTCTTCGGGCCTCCTCAGCATTTTTCAACATTAGCATCATGTTTTCTTCGGGAGGAGGTCATCATCATCATATTTCGAAGCATCATCCTGATATTTCTTGCGAGGGTCATTTTTCATACCAAACTGATTTTCTGAAGTAGGAGTGATATTTCCAAATATTAGTCATATTCAAACATCACCCCGATGTTACAATAAAGCTACAGTGCAGCCCGATATTCTTGCGGGGGGTGATATTTCAAATATCAGGTGATCTTACGAATATCACCCCGTCGAATATCACCTTATGCAGACATGACAATGACGTCATCTAGGTCTGAGGGGGGTCATATTTCTAACATTGGTTATCCTTTGAGGATCACCCTGATATTGCAATGTGATGGTGATGTCATCAGGATATTAGTGGACATGATCAGGTGGATCATCGATGAGATATATGGTATCGGCAAAGCAGGAGGATCTTCCTCCGATGCATCGGGTTGTGCCGATGAGGGTGAATATCAGGGTGATATTTCACATGAAGGTAAAGTTGGTCATCAGGCTGGTTTCCAAATATCAGGGTGATATTTTATATCAGGTTATACTTTCCCGTGGGGTGATATTTCACATCAGGGTGATGTGAAATATCAGGGTGATATTTCGTATCGGGTGGACAAACATGAGGTTCACCGATATAGGGGGTCTAGCCGATGGAGGATGATGATGAGGTTTATACTGGTGCCTTCGGGAGCAAAATCACCGACATTATATATGCTCACGGCCTAGTATATAAAGTATTAAGGAGATTGCCGCAGGATGCATGTGGGATAATTAGTTCCCACATGATTTGAAATATCAGGATGATATATCTTGGCGGGAAAGTATCAAGAGCGCACAGTTAACTATTTTTCCCAAGGCCACGGGTTGGTACGCCATTAATGGCGGATGTTACAGGGTATGGGCGAAGACGTGGACAAATCAAGTACCCGATTGAAGTTGAGGATCCCCAGGCGGCGGTGCAGGGCTCGAGATTATTTCCTATCTTCTCCTCCATCTGCTGCATTCAATGTTTGAGCGCCATTTCCTCAGAATGAACTGTATCTGGCAGACTTTTGACTTTTGCCATGTAATTAATGCTGAGGACCTTCCTACTGTATATAGCAGGCTGTGTTGCTCATTTGAAAGGTTGTTGAAGACCTGGGCATTTTTGTGTAAATAATAAAGAACAGGGCACGATCCTAGGCTGTTTTATCTCATTCTGGAGTTTATGAGTTGCATCGTGAATGTATTTTGCACATATATTCAGTTTCATGTTAATATAGATGAAAAATGCTCTCATGCATGTGTTTATCTATCTGTCTCCTTGTTGCATGCTTTCCTTCTTTTGAATATGGTTGCTAAGGGTTTCATAGATTCTAGCATACAGGGTTTTGTATCACATCCCTGATCTCTAACTTCCACTCAAGGAGTGGATTAAACTATTTTAGGTTAAGCATGGAGAAGGTTGCATGTCAGCAGGGATATCTGTAAGTAGAGGTGGCTAAATACCCATTCTTGGGTGATGTTTGTAAGGCAAGCATAAATCCAACCCCTTGAAACTTGAATGCCAGTTGCAAACCATCTGTTATATACATCTAGTTGACTCCTTGCCCTGAGATAGGCACCGGTCTGCACCTGGGTTAGTAGTTATGATCCAAAACCCCTTGTCTTGCATCCAAATCATAAAAACCATCTTTTCATAACCTCCATCCTGTTAGTTGTAGGAGTAGGATTAGGAACCCTTGCATACTCCCATCCCTAACTAGTCATATATGTCCAAGAAAGTTGCCAACTTGTGATCTATCATTTAGATCTTGGTCCATGCATGAGAGTATTCTACCTGTTGTTGTCAAGCTAAATCTTTATGTCATTGAGTCAGTCAATGTTACATCTTTAGTTATAGGGATACCCCCCTTGGTGCGGCAGAACTAGAAGTGAAGGGGAGGCAGCTCACACAACCTCCTATTTCTATTGGCCGGATCTGCTCGTGCATAGGAACTGGCAAACTCTCTGCCGATCTGGGAAAAATAACCAACACTCACTTTGTAAAGTTAGCCTAAACCTTTATATGCTTTAGTTCGATTGTAAAGATAGTTCAAGCTGCACCAACTGTGGGTGTTTGAACGTGTGTTCACAATATGAAAATCATTGGGTTACCTTAGAAGATTGCACCTGCTTCGTGTAATTGTTGGTTCTCATGGTGAAGCAAAGCTAGGTTTTGGAAGGCAATTTGTCTATCCTAGTATTGTTTATTATTTCATTGTCCTTAGATTAGCCTTCTTAACCCTTTCCTTTTGATATTTCTTTTAAGTTTGATTGAAGAAGTTCCATTCATTCACATCCAAAGAGCAAGGAATTTCATCCATGTTCACAAAGGAGGAATTTAGCGTAAGTCCCTTTGTGATTACCAGCAATATCACATTCATTCACTGAGTTTATCCATGTACAAGTCAAGACCTGACATCAAAGGAACCTTGGAGCATTCTTGATTCATCATATAATTCAGCATTCAAGAAGCTTTGATCAAGAGAGGATACAATACTCAGTATTTTATTCTATTGTTGTGTTGTAACAAGAACATCAACATTTTTGGCGCTAGAAGGAGGTTGAGAACAACAAATTACTCCATTTTCTGGGCATGAACAACAACTGTAAATGAAGAATTGTGAATGTGGAACTGGATAGTGAGATTTCAAGGAAGAATTCAAGATTTCAAGATCTCTCTTATGTCAAAAATCCAAAAAAAGTTGAAAAATAAAAAAAATACAAAAAAGTAAAAATAAAATTAAAAAAAAAACCAAAAAATAAGGATGGATTTCTCATCACATGTGAAGCGGTTTCAAGGATTTAGGCAAAAGTATGATTCTCTAGTGGATATCACCCAACTTTGGCAGAGCTTGAATGCACAACTTCATCCAAGGAATGCCGATTTGGCTGACTTTGCATCACAGGATGGATGTCGAATTCATGGTACAAATGATCACGAGGAGTTGTATTGTTTAACATTTCTTTCAAGGATGGAATTAGCATTGTAAGGAAGAATTTATTTTTCACAACTTTATGAGCTGGTTGAGAGTGCAATGGTAGAAGCCAAAGTTTCAAGTGAAAGTGAAGCTTTCATGAAGTTCAAGGAATTCATCAAAGAAAAGTTAACTAGTGAGGAACCTAGTGAGAAGGGCTTGAGCACAAAATACTTCTTACTTCCTTGTTTATGGTGTAGAGTGCATAATGCAAATCATTCAGAGTTCACTTGTTCGATATGTTGGGAAGTTATCAACCAAGTCAAGGAGGAATTGAGATCCAAGGAACTATCAAAAGAAGAAGGAATTTCTACTTCATCTGACATTGAAGAAAGCATAAAAGACCTTGACAAACAATGTATTGATGAGGAGTATGAATTTGTAAATCTTGTTCCGAGAAATGCAAAGGTCATTGGGAAGAGAATTACTAAGGCATTACATGATGTTCAAGCAAGCATAAATGATATTCAAATTATGAAAGTGGCAATTAAAGAAGAAAAGAGCTCAAACTTGTGGTAGGAACCTGAAATTGATGAAGATAAGTTTCTTGAGGAGTATGCATCTACATTACCTCAAGAGATTCTCAAGAATGAGCTACAAGAAGTACAAAGGACATTATTAGAAGATCATGAATTAGAAGCATTACAAAGGAATTTAGAAGTCATTATTCAAGAGTATGCTGATGAAGAACCCATGAGTAGAGAAGAGCAATTCAGAGGGGTGCTTGACACTTCCATCATTATACAAGAAGATACCAAGCCAAAGAGAATAACAATTATAGAGTATGTTGCCACTATGGATGCTGAGATCAAGAGGTTGTTGGCACCATTGTTGGAGTTTACGAAGGAGTTGGATGATGAGATCATGTAATATGAAGAAAACGAGAAGCTCATCTATCATCAGTGGTGACCTCATGATGGATACTTTGAATATGATCGAATGTTTGGTAGATAGCGATGAACATCAGGTTATCTCCTTCCCTTTTATTGATTGGAAGAACTTTGAATTTGAATATCATGAACTTCTAATTGATAGTATTAGTAGTAATATTGATGATGATCTCAAATACCATGAGCATGTTGAATATTATTTTGATTATGGAGGTTTGGGTAGGAAAACTTACATTTGGATAGATCATGGTCCCAATGAGAATCCTCAACTGATCATAATAGTGCCAATTTTTTTTTCTTTTGAGGATTGTTGCCTGAGGGATGAGTTTGCCGAATGGAGAATCATCATTGCTGCTTTGCGACTCTTATTCATACTGAGAAATCATTTTGGGGCATGTATATTTTTAGGTGTCCTAGGTCGCATTCGTCTATTGCTTGCACATAGTTAGGTTAGAATAGGGTTTTCATTTCCTGTTGTGTCCTAGAGTAGGTTTTTTGCCTTGAGGTCCTCTGACTCAAGTGTTGGTTGGTCTTAGCTTAGTTTTGCTTTTCTATCATTTGGCTTGCTTTGGGGTAGTTTTCTTTCTGTTGCGTGCTTTCCTTAGCTGGGTGGTTGTTTGCTTTCATAGATTAGTTGCCTGTTGCTTGGTTTGGGTGGTTTGTTGTGTTTGGTTCCCCTATTTGTGATGAGGTGATGTTATCTTAAACACATACTCTGGTTTCAATTTGTGACAATATGTTAGTTCATTTTTTAGACATCCATTCATGAAAGTCTTAGAGTCTGAAGACATTTTTCTTTCAATTTATCACCTTGTTAGACTTTGTACTTGACTAGGAAGCTAATTGTATATTGTGTCCCGACACTGCAATCTTTTGTTTCATATCGCATGCATCTAGTTTTGCTGTGTTCTTTGAGATGGTGCGGGCCCAGAGGATTGAGTCTTTTACCACCTTTATTACATTTTCATGCTTGTCCAGATTATCTTTTAGGTTCTCTAGAGTCGAGTGTTAGTCATACAGATTATCCATTGAAAGCACTGAAGGTGCCTCCTCTTCGAATTTTCTTCAGACCATCTCTTCAAAAGAACTTACCATTTCCTCTGCTAAGAGAAACTTGTGATCTTCCCCTATCAGGGTGCATGGAAGTTCTTCTAGCCGGTGTAGAAGTGTGACATCACTATCTTCACTAGCTTCTCAAGCTTGACACAAATCTTCAAGTAGAGATTTTATTATGTGGATTCGATGCACCAGAGTCTCCTTGGTCTTGAGATATGATTCCCTATTTGTAATGACCCCAATGGTGATCAGATTCTTTATCTTAATATTTTTCATATCTATCCACTCTTCTAGACTTTCTTCTTGATCTTGCAGCTCTTGTGAAAGTAAATCTACCAGGTTGTCTAGCTCAGTTTTAGCTTTGTCCATCTTCTCTTTCGTTTCCACAGTGGTTTTCAATAGGATTCACCCTTGAGCTAATAGGCGTTCCACTATATCTCCTACCACCCTTCCCCTGGCTTGTGCTTTTTCAACTTTTTGAATCAGAGGATCTTCCACCGTCACTGCCATGGGTTCTACCATTTCTGATGACTTTACTATCTTTTGAAGGATAATAACAAGTTGTTCTGCTTTAGCTTTGTACTATTCCTTCTCTTTCTTGACTTCATCATACTTTTCAAGTAAAGTGCTGGCAGTGGTTTGAAAATCTATTTTTATACCCTCATGAGTCAGCTTGCCCAACTCAACCCTTGAAATGACATAATCACTCATGGAAAAAGTGTCAATAGTGGCATCTTCTGGTGGTTTGGCAATTTCTGCGTACCTGATTCCTTTCTCATTGACAAGCCTAGAAATAGTCTTAGGCTTCTTCTTCTAATTCTTTGCTTTTACAGGCAACAACTTTTCAATATTGATCTCGTTAGGTGAGACAGCTTGCTTCTTCCTCTTTGGAGTATATGCAGATAAACATGGAGGAAACACAAAAGTGCCAACAACCAGGGATGAGTCTATTACCTATTTGGCCGGCTCCATGTTCACACCTGTGATAGTCACAATAGGACTGGTGTTGGTAAAAACCACACTTGTATCAACAACCTTTTCTGATGCATCCAGAAGTTTCTCTAAAATAGATTGTTCACTGATGTCAAAAGATGGAGAAGATAGACTTGGAATGGAACCAGAGGAATAAAAAATAGTCCCAAAACTAGTTTTCATAGAAACATGAGTATTATCAGAGGAAACAACAAAGATAGGTGAAAGGAGGATATTTGAAATCACTGGGAAACTACCAGAAACCAGAACATGAGGAGGTGTAGAAACTTGTGTTCCTGTGGGAAGATCTTTCTTAGGAGATTGAGGTGGATCACCAAGTTGCTCCTTTTCTGCATCCTCGTCTTCACCTTGTTTAGTTTCATCCTCTTCATCAGATTTATCAGATACTATCGCCTGTTGATCATCCTTAAACTTTTGAATATTTTGTTCTTCAGCCTCTACATCTTCAATCTCCATTTGATCAACATTAGTCTCTTCAACATTTGACTCAGTGACGTTGGAAGCCTCTTCAGTTTCCTTCTTCTTCCCTCCTTTGGATACAAATTTGATCTTTGGTTGGCATATCTTAGAAGAAGAAGGGGCGTCACTCTCGTTTTTAGTTTTGTTCTCAGCCTTCTTGCCTGTCTGCTCCTGTGTTTTTGTTTATGAGCCTGTGAGGAACTCCTTCAATTTAACCCCTTTACTTTCCAACCATACATTTGTGTTGGCCAATATTGGTTGAAACCTTTTCCTGATGGATGTTTCTTCTTTGATTGACCCTTTCACATCTGGAAGAGGTGAAGCCTCAACGTTCTCAGTATTATATCTGGGATCCAGAACATCCCCATCATCCTCCATTCCATCTGGAATATCAGTGAGGCCTAGTTCTTCAATTTGACTCAGGTGAAGTCTACAGAAGTCTAGCTTTCTGATCTCATTCTGGGTCCTGAGATCAGCCCATGTCTTCAACCATTGGCACGTGGAAGGTTGACTTCCTTTTGATTTTATCTTGCACTTTTCTGAAGTCAAAATGGTCTCTTTTCTTGTAGGTCTTCATGGTGACCAGTTGCAATTCAAAATCAATTATTTTTGCTTTATTGGCTGATTGAACTGAATACCTTCCAATTTCAATCGGGAATTTTATACCTGACTTCTTCAATTCCATCTGTTTATTGTGCACTACAATCAATTGTCTGCATAGCTCCATAAGAACAATACGGTCACTAGGGTACCGTGGGAGCATATAAGGGTAACCAGGCTAATACCCTACCTGAAGATATGTGAAGGTGGGAAATTGCAAGAACAAGCAACCAAAAGAATTCACAACATGCCAAGCTTCATTAGAGACCCTTTTCTGAACCAATTCACTATCCCATAAGCACATGAACACGGAAAATAATGAATCATTGACCCTTCAGAAATTATGAATTGATCCCTTTAGAGTGATTTGAGGGTAATATTCATATACTGGGATCAATCTCCTGTCTCCTACCTGAGTTAAACCTGGAAAGCTTCTCATGCTTGCAGTAGCATAGACAAGATAAGAGGTCATATAAAATTTGAATGTGGTATTGACCTTTATCAGTTGCTCATGCAATGCATTGCTGATCTGTTCTCCCCAAAAGATTTTCTGATTACCTAGTAGAATTACCTTGATGTAAGTGTACATCCAGTCCTGGAATTTGGAAGCAGAAGGGAGTCCTCTAATGTGACTCAAAAGAGTAATCAAATCACAAACCTCTTCTACAAAATCACTCCTGTGAAGATCTTTTGGCCATCTGGTCAAATTACTTCTAGGGATTTTCAACCACTTGTTGTTTATGTACCTTCTAGCAACTTCCACATCCTTATCATAATCCTGTTGGCCCTGAGCAAAGTCAATCTGTCCAATATTTTCAATGGGTGGACACATGAAGATTTTATTGAGGAATTTTGCATCCAATCTCATGATTACATTCCCCTGAGAATCTGTCACAACTCTAGTGTCTCTGTTGTAATGGTTGGCTACCTGAAGAACAAACTTGGGATTGTGTGCAGAAACTAGAAATGATGCAACCAAATGAATATTACTGTCAATGATTTTCTGCATAGGCTTAGGAGGATTTGTCTGTTTTGTTCTATCTACAAATTTTGCCATGTCCACATGCCCAATTTCTGTGTCTCTGGTTTCATCAATATTTGACTGCACTGCTGTCACCAAAAAGACACCTTGGTACTTGTACTTCATGATTTTGGCCTTGGACAGAGATGGTTCTGACATGAGCTCTTGAAGAGAACTTTGAGATTGGTATCTGCCACGAACACTAGTTGAGAACTGCAAAAGGCCATGATCTCGCAGTTAGGGGAAAAATGGATAAACTGGGATAACCGCGATTCGATGATCATGGACGAGAAAGCATGTGTTGAAGGGCTTGAGTGCGCGCAAATTGAGGCAAAGGCAAAAGCGGGCTAACAGGTCTTGAAAGATGAATTTTCCCAGTGTTGAGAGATTCAAGAAAATATGCATGAGTGGTCAAAATGACCACTCCTACATGAGGAAGTGTTTGCATGTGTAAAAGCAGGTATTTTCGCCACTTATGCATGTTTGGGAAGAACTGCTTTATCATGTAGGGTTGGTGAAAAACACCGCTACTACATGTGATTACTTGGAAGTGGAGGCTCATGCATAGTCGGTGATTTCAACCGCCGTTGCATATGATAAGAGAAAAAAAATTGTATGTTGGAGCGGCAAATTTCACTGACGCTGCAAGCTAGGGGAGTTATAAGTGCTTGAGCGGGGGTTTCAACCAACAATGCAACTTTGAAATCTTAATCTTCTATGTAAGGGCGGCGGATTTCGCCGCCCATACACCCATGTTTGAAAAAACCTTAAAAAGGTTTTAAGCGACAAAAACCTCCGCCTTCACACCTATTCGCATATATGTAGACTTGGCAAAGCAGACAATACAACCGATACCGCATATATGTAGAGGTGAAAATGGTGTTTGGCAGTGATAAACCACCGTCAATCATAAAGGTGAAAAGACAGATGCAATGACACAAACCCTAGGCAAATTCAAAGACAATGTCAAAGAAAATGAAAAGACCCTAATTTGAAAAAGAAAACAATTCATACAGATAAGTGATAATAAAATGCTTTTTGGGGTTTACATAAGACTAAGATTACATTATGAAAATACAAAAATGAAAGATAAAATCTAAACTATGAAACAAATGTCGAACTTACAGGGAAGAAGAAATGCCAACAATGAAAACTAAAATGTGATAGTTTCTTTTAAATTTGCCTCCGTGCTGTCGACTCAGGTGCAAATGATAATAAAAGAGAAAGACAGTAAACAAAAGATTTAAACACAGCTTAAAAAGCCCCTAATCCAAAAACCTAGATATGCAATAAATGCACACGAGTTCAGCTCGCGTCAACTTAAAGATGCAGCCGTAGTGCAAAATACTGCTTGAACATATGTCAAGGGTAGTATGCATGGGCGGCGATTTTCGCTGCCTCTGCATATTAGGTTATAGCACCACAAACCTGCATGAGTGGCGAAAACCACCACTCCTGCATGTTAAAAATAGAAAAGGTTAAAACATGTAATGGCGGCAAAAAATGCCGATAATACATAGATAAATAAAAGGATATACGAAAGTGGTGATTTTGGCCGACTTTGCATATCAAGACTCAAAATTTACTAACACCCTAAAAATGACCAAAACTGATATGTTGGTCTATTTACAACTGAATCGATTTGCGCAAACATCGAGGGATCGATTCGGGGGAATGTCGTAAACTAGTTTAGGATGCTATACGACTTCGCAGGGGACCAAGAGAATCCTATCTCGATTTGCGAACTTAGAGTGTAGATTAGGAAACGGACAAGTTTCATAGGGGTTGTCTACAAAAATGAGCGTAGCTGATTTTGAGAACAACAAGACCAAAAGAGATCCAACATGAGATTCCACTCAAGGTGGGATCATTGCCTCATAAATAGAAGCAGAGGCAGTACAGGCCTAAAATATCAGGTACCATCCTTGCCAAAATTCAAAAGATGTTGAATGCTAGGATAATTTTCCCTATTCATCATTCTAATTGGATTGCAACCATTGCTCCTGTAAGGAAGAAGAATGGAGAGATCTGTATCTATGTAGATTTCAGGAATCTAAATCAATCTTCCTTGAAAGATAACTACCCTTTGCCCATAATGGATCAAGTGTTACAAATAATAACCGGTTCAGAGATGCTATCTATGTTGGATGGTTTTTTAGGCTACAATCAGGTAGAGGTCAGCGAAGTGGATCAGTACAAAACTACTTTCACAACTCCATGGAGAACTTTTGCATATCACAGGATGCCATTTGGATTGATCAACGCTGGCGATACTTTTTAGAGAGTAATGGACTTGGCATTCAGAGGTGAAATGGGTAAGTTCATTGTGGTATACCTTGATGATTTGACTATTTTCTCCAAGAAACGTCAAGATCATGCTTACCACTTGCGGCAAGTTTTGGAACGATGCTGTCAGAATGGTATTTCTCTTAACCTGAAGAAGTCAATTTTTGGGGTTATAGAAGGTAAACTTCTTGGTCACATTGTGTCTAAAGAAGGTACTACGATTGACTCTAAAAGGGTCAAATCCATCCAAGGTCTTACTTTGAATGCAAGTAAGATGGTTGTTCATTCTTTCTTCAGGAAAGTAAGTTTCCTGTGAAGGTTCATTCCAAAGTTCGCAAAGAAGACTCGTCATATTGTTAATATGATGAAAGGTAAGACCACTTTCTGTTGGAGTGTGGAAGGTAAAGCAACTTTTGAGAACATAAAAAGAGCCATAGCCCATGCTCCAGTTTTGGTGTGTCCTGATTATAACAAAAATTTCATTATGTATAGTTATGCTTCAAAGCATACATTGTCAGCAATTTTGGTTCAACAGAACGAGGAAGGTGTAGAATCTCCAATTTCATTGATGAGTTTTCCATTGAAAGCTCATGAAATCAAGTATTCTAACATGGAGAAACATGCTTACGCTATAGTAAAGGGTGTGAAACATTTCAGATTTTACATATTGAACTCACATACTGTTGCTTTGGTGCCAGATACAACAGTAAAATCTATCTTAACCCAATACGAGTTTGGGACTAAGAGAGGCAATTAGATTGTCAAAATTTAGGAATTTGATCTTGACATTAAACCCACCAAGCTTGTGCATGGGAAAGGTTTGTTACGTCGAGAGGCGAAGCCTAGAGGCGTTTACAATGGCAGCACAACGATGTGTGTACATTTTTATTCTCCCGATTTAAATTGACTGCTATTAAGCTGTCACAAGAGAAAATATTTAAAATTAAATCTATATGTATTTAAAATAATTTAAACTATTAAGCCATCCCATCACCTCCCATATTCTAGGAGAGAATATGGGGAAGTCTTGTACGAGGAGAGAGTAGTAGCGAGAGAGAGTAGTGGCGTCAGTAGTTATGGTATAACTGTAGCACATTTTGTTATTCTGGGCACATAATAAGGTTCTAAAATTATCTATATGCTCCATTTTTCTTCATGATAGAAATGATGTTTAATTTGCATGTTGATCATACAATATTACATGTCTGTTAAAACTAGAGAATCATGCTTAGCGCTGGGTAGGAATTGTCCTTTTATTATTGCATGTCATTTTTAGAAAATGGTGCCACACAGTTATGTTTCAGTCAAGGAGTTTGCAGATGCATTCCAATATTTCAGCGTTGCTACCAAACTTAATGTAGAACTATGGATTCCATATGATAAAAACAAGTCTTATCCAGCTGTACTCACCACAGAGAAATTTGGTTTAGGGAAAAGGGAGCTTTTAAAAGCATGTCTTGATAGAGAAATTTTGCTCATGAAGAGGAGCTCCTTCATCTATATTTTCAAATCCTCTCAGGTTATAAATTTTGTAGTGAATTTGTTTCTAAATTTAGTCAGGTTTGTGTTCTAGGATATTTAGGGCTGAAATGGACCCTATTTTTAACATATAACTCTACTAGATTTGA
This sequence comes from Cunninghamia lanceolata, assembly GCA_027924645.1. NCBI lineage: Eukaryota > Viridiplantae > Streptophyta > Pinopsida > Cupressales > Cupressaceae > Cunninghamia > Cunninghamia lanceolata. The sequence goes on along the minus strand of BSBN01000021.1, from coordinate 14,453,947 downwards.
TTTCTTCAAGTGTGTTCTTTCAAACTAATATGTAGGAGCTGATAGGGATGACCATTTTGCGGCTCTGGCTTCCGTGGTTAAGCGCCCTCACCCGGAATACGGTATGTAAAAATGCGACCGTTTTTAAATAAGATGAATTGTAGCTTGAACATTTAGTTATTCAATCTTTTTAAGGTTTGTGGGTGATCAGGGTTGCATATTCGTGTGCATTTATTTTAGTAGAGGAAATTGCAGTAATGATTTTCTTAGAAATTGTCTCCAGTGGGTTGAGTGGGATGTGTCTTTTAATCATTGATGGAGAAATTGTTATGACGTGGGAACTGCATGCCTTTTGGACTCCATTCTTTGGGGAGGCTTCCATTTTTTGTGAAGTTCCCAGTTGTTTCTCTATTTTTTAGCTATTGTCTTTTTTGTCCTTTCCTATTTCCATTTTTCTCTATTTTGTTTAAGCTCAGTACTCAAAATTTTTGAATTGTAGCCATGTCTACTAAAAATTGTTCTTTACTCTTCATAACAATGTATCAAATATATAGTTCAGCATGCATGTCATTAATAATTTGTTGTTACAACTATTGATACATATGTTACTGGTAGATTGGTCTGTAGCTCCTACACATAAATCATTAATAGACTTGTGATGAGTGTTTCACTTTCATTGTTCTTGTGGGGATCTCACCTTCATTGCACCATGTAGTTTTCAAAATTTTAAATCAAACTTAGGTATTTAAGGATATACTTTGTATCAACGATATAATGTTAATGCATAAGTCATAGGTCTATCTTATTAACTCTCAAAGTTGCCAGCCTGTAGAAGAAACTTAAGGGTTGACATGTGCCTCTATGAGTGAAAGAATTTTTTGTTCAATTATTCTAGAAATGTTAAACCAAGCCACATTTTAGAGGTTCAAACTTCATAGCTGGTGATTTGGGCATGAAGGTTGAGGATGCCTCAGAGGAGAAGCTTGGAATTGCAAGAAAAATAACTATAGCTAAAGACTCAACCACCATTATAGCTGATGTTGCTTCCTAAGATGAAATTCAAGAAAGACTTGTTGGGTACATGGCTGTTGAAGCCTAATGTAACCGCCCTGCAGGATTCTCCTATAGTCCCTGACTTCCCCCTCTGGCAACTGTTCTTGTAACTGCCATCTTCTTGGCATGCAGTTACACCTTTCTTTATTTGGTCTGAGGATGGAAACGTATGGGCTAGTTTTGGATAGCATATAAAGTGAGATGAATTGCTGATGTTCGTTAGTGATACAGTAATGTATGAAACATAGAGAGATGTATTGATATAATAAAATTGTCCTTCGTTGTGGATGTAGCCAAGTATTGGTGAACCATCTTAAATGGTCTTGTTCTGTGTGTGCTGTTCTATGTGATTTCATTTTGAGTTTTTGTTTTGATCTGCTATTCTTATTTCTGGTTCTGTTATTCTATTTTTGAATTTACAATTGGTATCAGAGCACTGTGTGTAGCTCGGTCCAGGAGATAGCCTGTGAAGTTTTTTTTTTGGGAACCTGTACAGCAATCAAAATGGATGATCCAGAAAAATGGAAAATAGAGAAATTTATAGGCCAAAACTTTGGTCTTTGGAAAGTGCATATGGAGTCTCTTCTTATCAATTAGGATTTGTCACTCGCCTTACTAGGGAAAGCCAAAGGACAAGGTACTATGAAGGATGAAGACTGGGACATACTGGAGATGAAAGTGAAGGCAACTATTTTTCTCTCATTGTCCAGCAATGTATTATTTAATGTCTCAAATGAGAGTACTACGCAAGCGCTTTGGGAAAAGCTCTTGAGTATGTATGTGATTGCTTCGGCTTCGAACAAGGTATTTATTATGAAGAAATTATATAACCTGAAAATGAAAGAAGGTGGGGTTATGACCAATCATCTGAATGAATTTAACACCTTAGTTACTCAATTAGCTTCAGTGGGTATCAAGTTAGATCCTGAGATTAAAGCAATTTTGCTGTTGTGTTCCTTACCAAATAGTTGGGAATGTGTTGTCATGGCTATGAGCACTTCTGTAGCAGCCAAGAGTACATTGGTTTTTTATGACATTGCAGCTACTCTTCTCAGTGAAGACATGAGAAGGAAACATCAGGAACCCTCATCTGGCGATGCTCTAACAGCTGTAAGTATAAACAATAGGGGAAGAAGCCATGACAGAGGTAGATACAACTAGAGAAGGTCACAATCTAGTCCATGATCAAAAACTAGGGGCAGAACTGGTGCGTGTTGGTTTTGTGGAAAACCCAGACACAATAAGAAGAACTGCTGGAACTATAAGAAAGCTCAAGGCAACGTGAGCACAAATAATCAAGCAAACACTGCAAGTGATGGTGTTTTGGTTCTATCAACTAGTGACACAAATGTAGATTCGTGGGTCCTTGATTCCAGCACCTCGTTTCATGCCACTTCATGCCGTCAAGCTTTCACAAATTTTCAAGAAGGCAGATTTGGTAAGGTGTTTCTTGGTGACAATAAAGAATGTGACATCTTAGGTAAAGGTGATATCACATTGAATCAGAAAAATGGAGACAAACTAACTTTGATGAATGTTAGATATGTACCCATGTTAAAAAGAAATTTAATTTCTATTAGTCAGCTTATAGGCAATGGATGCAATGTTAAATTTTCTCTTGATTCATGGAAAATTACAAAGGGGCTTTTAGTAATGGCAAGAGGAAAGAAGCAAGGTAATCTATATTCTAGACTATTTTGGTGAAGTGGGAGCTGCCTTGCCGGCTATGGACAATGGGTCTGAAATATGGCACAAAAGGCTCGGTCATATGAGCCAAAAAGGTCTTCAAGTTATGCTTCAGCGCAATCAGCTTCCAGGCCTCAACTCCATTGATTTAGAATTATGTGAACATTACCTTTATGGCAAACAGTGCTGGACCAATTTCGTGAGAACAGGGCATGACAAGAAAACTACTCCGTTGGAACTTGTTCATTTTGACGTTTTCGGTCTGAATCAAGTAACTTCTTTTGGTGGAATAGATTATTTTGTAACCTTTCTAGATGATTGTACTCAAAAAATCTAGATTTATATGTTGAATAGAAAATCTGAGGTATTATCAAAATTTAAAATTTTTAAGGCTGCTGTTGAAAACTAGATTGGGCATAAAATTAAATGCCTACCAATAGACACTGGTGGAGAATATTGCTCTTTGGAGTTTGATTCTTTTTATGCAGACCATGGTATTCGATGGATCAAGACTGTCCCTTATACACCTCAGGAGAACGGTGCTGCTGAAAGGCTCAATTGCACAATACTTGAACGAGCTAGATGCATGCTCTCCAATGCCAAATTGGGAAAGGAGTTTTGGGCAGAGGCATGTAATACTGCTGTGTATTTAATCAATCGAGCTCCATCATCTAGGCTAGATTTTGATATACTCGGCAAACAAATTTCCTATCATCATTTGCAGGTGTTTAGCTGTGCCGCTTTTGTTCACATTCTAAAAGAGTAGAGAACTAAGTTAGATTTCAAGTCAAAAAGGTGTGTTTTTCTCGGCTATGGTGAAGATCAGTTTGGCTTTCATCTTTGGGATCCCATTGCAAAGACTATAATCCATAGTCGCAATGTTGTGTTTAATGAGAAGCATTTTCCAGGTTTACAACACTGTAACTCATCTCTGACAGAGTATGTTGATGTGGATTTGTTTGATAATGGCACAGTAAAACAATCCACCATCTCTTTCTCTTAGCCACTTGTTACATCTATACACTCTTATATCTTAGGAGCTCCTATTTCTACAACTACTTTACCTTCGGTTGGATGCACATTTCCACCTCAGCCTTCAATTGGTTCGATGCCTTCAATTGTGGCCACGCAGCCAGAGGATTGTTCAACGCTGCCAAACCAAAGTCTAATGCAGGAAATTGTGGTTTGCACGCAGCCTTTGTTTGACATGCCACTGCCTATGTTATATCCCACGTAGCCTCCTAGTAGTTGTTTGCTTCCATCTAACAAGCTATACGTTGCCCTCCCTAAACACTTTGCTGCCTTCAGAACTTAATATGCAACCTTCATCACATGTGACGCTGCCTCCCTATGGTCATGCGCTGCCTTCAAACCTTCCAATGTAGCCTTTGTTAACTACCAAGCAGCGTTCTAATATCCATTCGCTGCCTTCTAAGGACCATTCATTGCCTTGTGCTTCAGCACATGAAATGCTACCCTCACAAAGTGTGACACTCCCTTCACAAGTTACTACGTGGCCACCTTCAAGGCAAACGCAGCACTTGCAGTTTTCAACGTTGCCTGTCTTCAGTCATACGCATACGCAGCCACTCTATGGTCATTCGTTGCCATCTACAACTTCAACGCAACCTCAAACAAAAGAACATGCCTCTTTTGAACAGATACAAGGATCGTTGCCTGCATAGGGTAGTGTGATTCAGCCAAGCACTACAGGTGCACAAAACAATATACAGAGCCAGGGGAGCTTTCCTTAAGGGCCTTTATAATCAAAGGTTAATGATGTTCAAAATTTATTACAGAGACTCAATTTGGACTCTAATATCCAACCAGAGCAAGCTCCACAATTGAGGAGGTCTACCCGTGAGAAGAGGAGGCCTGCAAAATTTGATGACTATGAGTTATTGCTCTCTGATTATGCAGAGCCGTCAACTTATAAACAAGCCTGCAAGCATGAAAATGCAACCAATTGGATGGCAGCCATGAACGCAGAAATGGAGTCGTTGAGAGTTAATCATACCTGGGATTTGGTTCATCTTCTGCCAAATCGAAAGCCTCTCAAGAACAAATGGATTTATCGTTTGAAAGACGAAGACAGAGGAAGTAAAAGATACAGGGCCAGATTAGTTGTCAAGGGATTTGATCAACAAAAAGGAATTGATTTTTCTAAAATCTTTTCTCCAGTTGTCAGAATGGATACAATCCGTGCTGTGTTGGGTTTGGTAGCCATTTGGGATTTAGAACTTGAGCAACTCGATGTGAAAACATCATTTTTTACATGGAGACTTTGATGAAGATTTATACATGGAGCAGCCTAAAGGCTTTGCTCAACCAGGTATGGAGCATTTATTTTGCAAGTTGAAGTGGAGTTTGTATGGGTTGAAGCAAGCTCCAAGACAATGGTATTTAAAATTTGACTGCTTCATGACTGATAACAACTTTATTAGGTGTGAATCAGATCCTTGTGTTTACCACAAGAAGCTCAATACTGGTGAGTTTGTCATATTTTTGCTCTATGTTGACGATATGTTAGTAGCTGGTACTAGTGTTAAGATTATTGCTCAGCTGAAGCAATAGTTGGCTCTTCATTTTGCCATGAAAGACCTCGGACCAGCCAAAAGAATACTTGGGATGTATATATTTAGAAACAGAAATAAAAGAGAACTAACTCAGGTTATCCCAAGCAAACTACATTGCCAAAGTATTGGACAAATTTAATATGTCTCATGCTAAACCGGTATCTACTCCTTTGGCTGATCATTTCTACCTATCTTCAGCTATTTGTCCAAAAAAATCAGGAAGAGGAAAAACATATGAGGTTTGTTCCATATACATTTGCAGTTGGCGGTATAATGTATGCAATGGTATGCACTCGTCTGGACATTGCACAAGCAGTTGCAGTTGTGAGCAAATTCATGAGTCATCTGGTCAAACTACACTGGCAGGCAGTTCAGTGGATTCTACGGTACTTGAAAGGTACTTCACATTTTTGTTTATGTTTTGGAGGTACTGACATTCAGGTCTATGGTTATGTTGATTCAGATATGGCTGGAGATTTAGACAAACCCCAGTCTACCACTGGTTATGTCTTTACATTTGCTGGGGCAGCCATTAGTTGGGTTTCTCGGTTGCAACAAGTTGTAGCTCTGTCTTCCATAGAGGCTGAATACATTGCGCTCTCAGAAGGAGCCAAAGAAATGATATGGCTTGAGCATTTGTTGACGGAACTGGGCTGTCCCAAATCAGTATTTTCATTATATTGTGATAGCCAAAGTGCTATTCACTTGGCAAGAAATTTAGCTTTCCACAGTCAAACAAAGCATATTGACCTTCGATACCACTTTATCCGCCATGTTATTGACAAAGGCAAGTTGCAGGTCACAAAGATTGACACAAAGGTTAATCCAGCAGATGCATTAACCAAGATTGTTCCTTGAGAGAAGTTTGAATTCTGTAGATCTCCTCTCGGTCTTGTTCCTCTGTGACACTAAATTTCTCGAAGGGAATATCTCTTAGAGCAGCTTCATGGCTGATCTCATTGGTCTTCAAGTGGGAGATTGTTGGGCACGTGGCTGTTGAAGCCCAATGTAACTACCCTACAGGATTCTCCTGCAGTCCCTGACTTCCTCCTCTGGCAACCGTTCTTGTAACTGCTATCTTCTTGGCATGCGGTTGCACCTTTCTTTATTTGGTCTGAGGATGGAAACGTATGGGCCAGTTCTGGATAGCATACAGAGTGAGATGAATTGCTGCTGTTCATTAGTGATATAGTAATGTATGAAACACAGAGAGATGTATTGATATAATAAAATTGCTCTTCATTGTGGATGTAGCCAAGTATTGGTGAACCACATTAAATGGTCTTGTTCTGTGTGTGCTGTTCTATGTGATTTCATTTTGAGTTTTTGTTTTGATCTGTTGTTCTTATTTCTAGTTCTGTTATTTTATTTTTGAATTTACAAGAATTGCTCAACTTAAGAAAGAAGAGGCAGAGATAGATTTTGTCTATGATACAAAAAAATTATCAGAAAGAATTGCAAAGTTGTCTGAAGGAGTTGTTATCAAGGTACCATCTCGTTCCATTGTTAGACTATATTCTATGATTATTTTGTCACATGAGGTTAATGTTTTTACTATGGGAGTTATGAAGTCCACTAAGAAAATTTACAATCTTATAAGATTTTAACCTTTGTATATGATTAATCTACATATCAGGTTGGAGCTGCCATAGAAACTGAACTTGAAGATAAAAAACTTAGGATTGAAGATGTCAAAAATGCTACCTTTGCAGCCATTGAGAAAGGGATTTTGCCTGGAGTAGGAGCTAGCAATGATGCTAGAATTTTTTTTTTACTAGGAAACCAAGCTTTGGGACTATCTAGCAATGAGGATATGATAAAGCCAAAAGAAAAAACTAAACACAAAATTAGGACCATTTCACATTTACTGTTATGCTATATTAACTATTTTGTAGGATAAAAAATAGTAGGATAGTTTGTATCAATAGACATTTTGTGGCCAATCATTCTATGGAATACATTAATATCTATATAAACAGAACCTCTTTGCATGGAGAGGCCTCACAATTTGGATTTGGGATCTTTGCATCATCTGGACTTTATAGTGAGATAATATAGGATACTTTTCCTAATTGGGAATGATAAGTTAGGACCATTTTATGCGTACTGTTCTGTTATATTCAAACATTCTTGAAAGTGAGGGTGGATGTTAGAAGAAATGGGATTTCCTAAACCCACATAGACAAACAGAGAAAACTAGGTACTAAAACCTGGGAATATTTTTTCATTTACAATATTTTCCAATGATTTAAAAAATTCAAAATCAAAGGCCTAACAATATGGGGGTAGAAAAGACAGGATTAAGGGGGTCTTTCTATACACAAAAGTGAGCTTAGGGCAACCCAAGCATTGGCACAATCGCTGACAATTGTAGAGAAGGAGACCTACTCAATCCTAGCATTGGTGAGAAGGTCAACAACATTGTTGCATTATTGAAAAATAGTGGGTGAAGAAGATATCATCAAAACACTTGCAAAGGACAAAAGCTTCTTCCAAGAGACTTCTACATCTTGAATTTGGACAAAGCACTCTATTCAAACTTGTGATCACAATTGAGGAATCATCTTCCACTATTAGTTTCTTGCAACTAGCTGAGGCAATCAGGGAAAGGCCTTTAACTACTACCATCCACTCGGACTCATTATTGGTTTTGGAGCCAAGAAGGAAAGAACCCCCTTAACCAACTGTCCTTGGGAGTCTCATAAAACACAATCTGGCTTGGCTAGGATGATGTTCCCTTGCAGAGCTCCATCAAAATTAAGGTTGAGAAACTTATCAAGAGGTTTCATCCAATTCTGATTTTTTCGAGCAGCCTTCTTGGTGATTACCCCATGAATGGAAGTGTCTTTGTATGTTTCCATGATGCAGGTGTTCAACATGGTCAATCCTTAACTCTCCTCGCCAACTCTTCATTCATCAATTACTAATAAAAAACATTTACCTTTTTCCCAAAAAGAAAGCTCCTCCACTTGTACTCTTCCTATCATCCACATCTCCTGCCCAATCTACATCTATGTATGCATGGAGAGAAAAGTCATGATCTTTGGGATACCATAAACCATACTCAACTGTTCCTTTCAAGTACCTAAAAATTCTTTTGCTTGCCATAACATGAGATTCTCTGGGATCAGCCTAGAATCTTGCCACAAGACCAACTGCCTGCATTATATCTGGTCTAGTCTGAGTGAGATACAATAATCCACCAATCATTGATCTATACTTTGTCTGATCTATCTTAGGAGAGTCATCATCTTTACTCAACTTACATCCGATAGCCATAGGAGTGTTCATTGGCTTTGAATCTTCCATTCCAAATTTCTTCAATAGTTCTTTCACATACTTGGTCTGAGAGATAAATATTCCTTTCTTTGTCTGAGTGATTTGTAGACCCAAGAAGAAATTCATTTCACTGAGCATTGACATTTCAAACTCACTTTTCATTTGGTTTGCAAAAGTTTTACACATACTGTCTCTTCCCCCAAAAATGATATCATCTACAAATACTTCAACAATCAAGATGTTTTCATGATCAATTTTGAAATATAGATTACTATCAGCAGTACCTTTATTGAAACCAATCTTCAAAAGATGTTTTTCCAGCCTTTCATACCATGCTCTTGGAGCTTGCATTAGACCATATAGTACCTTCTTCAATTTGCAGACCATATCACCATGCTCAGATAACTAAAATCCATCCGATTGTTCAATGTACACCTCTTCTTCTAGATCACCATTCAGAAAAGTAGATTTGACATCCATCTGATACACTTTGAAATCTTTGAAGGCAGCAAATGCAAGAAATAGTCTGACTGCTTCAATTCTTGCCACCGGAGAAAAAGTTTCATCAAAATCAATCCCTTCTATTTGAGAGTAGTCTTTGCAGACTAATCTAGCTTTAATTCTGATTACTTCACCATCTTCATTTAGTTTGTTCCAGAAGACCTATTTGGTTCCAATCACATTCTTGTTACTAGGTCTAGAAACAAGATCCCAAGTGTGATTTTTCTCAATTTGCATCAACTCTTCTTCCATAGCTTTGGTCCAATTTTCATCATTGCAGGCTTCATTTATTGTCTTAGGTTCAATCTTTGAAATCAGACAAAATTCATTCGGATTTTGGGCAACATTCCTTCTAGTTGGCGCACCTTTGCTTCTGTCACCTATGATCTGATCTTTGGAGTGGTTCAGTCTTACATACCTTGGAATTTTGGGAGTATCTTGCACTGCTGCTTCTTGATTAGGTTCATTCAGACCTATCTCTTCTTCCTGATTTACCGGATCAGTCTGACTCTGACTTACCAGAGAGGATTGAACTCCTTGAACCAGAACACCATCTTGGTCATCTTCATCAAACTCATAAAATCTTGAGGGCTTCTCAATTCCTTCATCAACTTTCACATTAGTACTTTCTATCATCTTTCTCAGTCTCTTATTGTAACACCGGTAAGCTTTGCTTTGAGTGGAGTAACCCAAGAAAATTCCTTCATCACTTCTAGCATCAAACTTTCCTAGATCTTCATCTCTTTTAATATAACACTTACTACCAAATACTCTAAAATATCTCACAGTAGGAGTGATGCCAAACCAAAGTTCATAGGGGGTCTTACCGGTATTGTTTCTGATTTGAACCCGATTGAGAGTGTAGACTGCAGTGCTGATAGCTTCTCTCCAAAACATCTGAAGAACATTTGCTTCTAACATCATTGTCCTAGCAACTTCCTGGATGGTCTGGTTCTTTCTCTCAACTACTCCATTCTGCTGTGGAGTCCTAGGAGTAGACAACTGTCTCTTTATGCCATGCTTCTCACAAAAGTCTATGAACTCACTGGATGTGAATTCACCACCTCTATTAGACCTCAGACACTTCAGTTTTAATCCAGTTTGATTCTCTACCATAGCTTTGAAGATTTTGAACTTTTCAAAGGCTTCTGACTTCTCTTTCAGAAAGGTGACCCACATTATCCAGGAATAATCATCAATTAGTAACATGAAGTATCTATCACCTTGCATACTCTTGACTCTTGTCGGACCACATAGATCAGTATGAACTAATTCCAATAATCCGGTAGATGATTGATCTTTGCTTTTGAATGAAACTCTGCTCTGTTTACCTAGCTGACATTCTTTGCACAAACCATTTGTAGGTTTTACCAATTTTGGAAGATCTCTAACAGTCTAAGTATTGCTTATCCTAATGATGTTATCAAAATTAACATGACACATCCTTCTATGCCATAACCAACTCTGATCAACTTGAACAAGCAGACAACTTTTATTAGTACCAACCAAGTGAAAGATATTACCTTTAGTTTGAGTACCGGATGCAATCTCTGTTCTGGATCTTTCTAGGATTTTGCATTTTCCATCTTTGAATCGAAGATCATAACCTTTGTCCACCAACTATCCAACGCTAAGAAGATTGTGCTTCAGACCTTCAACATACAACACATTACCAGTTTTGTTTCTTCCATTAAAAGAAATGGTTCCTCTTCCTCTGATTCTACCAGCTGAATTATCACCAAACTTTACCACTCCTCCTTCATATCTTTCCAACTCTAAGAACTTGTTCTTGTCACTGGTCATATGGTGAGAGCATCCACTATCAATAACCCAGTCATCCTTTTCTTGAACTTGGGCAGCCAAAGCTCTTTCTTCAACCTTATGATTGATAGATATTGGATCTTCTTCCTTGATAGCAATAAGCACCCATTCATTTTCGGATTTGTCTCCTATCTCTGATTCATCATCTATTACTCCTTCATTATCAGCTTCTTCATGAACATAATAACAATTCTTTTGAAACCTTTGTCTGTTAGAATCTGACCTTGTAGATCTTTCCAGACATCTTGAGGCAAAGTGACCAATCTTATTGTAGTTGAAGCATTTAAAAGGTAATTTTCCTTCATACTTACCAAATCCTCTTGGCAGTCTTTTTGCAATGAGGGCTTCAAGTTGAGTTGTTTCTGCTTCTTCCTCTTCCATATCTTTCCTTGCTTGTTCATACCATGATAGCTTCCTTGAAGAGTTCTCTCCCAGATCAAATCTCTATTTGCCTTTCACATAGGCACTAGCTTTGAATGCAGATTCAGTCTTGGGGTGATCATCTCCAAACTCGGTCATTTCAAAAGCAGCCAGTTTGCCAGCCAATTGCTCTCTTGTGATAGTTGTATGGGCTCTAAATTCATCAATGGTAGCAACCTTGATTTTGTAGGTAGCAAGAAGAGATCTTAGAATTTTGCAAACAATTTCATTTTCATCCAAAGTTCCACCAGCATTCCTGATTCCACACACCAGCTCATTTACCCTTGGCATAAAGGTAGTGATATTTTCATCATCTCTCATCTTCAATCTTTCAAATTTCCCTTTGAGACTTTGCAATCTTGCACTCTTAACAAACTCATCTCCTTCATGCAGAAGTTCCAGTTTAACCAAGATCTCATATGCAGTTGGTAGGTCAATAACATTTGAGAGTTCTGAGTCAGTCAAGGCGCTTAGAAGAGCTTCTCTGGTCTGCAGATTATTTTCAGCATCTGTGATTTCATTCAGAGTTGTCGGACCACCCTGCGGAGGTACATAGGGTTTTGTGACCATGGATAAGTACACCTTTCTCATACATTCCAAGTGACATTTCATGTGGCCTTTCTAGAGAGTGAAGTTGGTTCCATCAAACTTCAGACTATCCTTCTTATATGACGACATCCTAGATCTCCTCAAGCGGTTAAGCTCTCTTCAGAGGAACTTGGCTCTGATACCAATTGTTGATAACTGAGAGGGGAGGGTGAATCAGTTATCCTAAACTTTCTTTCAACTTAAATAATTAGATCCACTGTGTTATTTATTAGCATAGAAATTTAACCATTCATGAAAGCATAAAGCATAAACATCAGAGTAGATAAACATCAACACATGAGACACCAAGATTTTGACGTGGAAACCTGGTTAAGGGAAAAACCACGGGGTGATTAACCCAAGGATTATTCTCTGTTAGAAGAATAAGAAAAAGATGGCACCTGCCAATTAGGGCTCATAGCCTGAGCACACTGCTCACAAAGAGGCACACTGCCTACTGGAGACACACTGTCTACAAAGTGATAAGAATCACAATATTGAACTAGAGAATGACATCATTACCATGTCCTGATCAGTTCCATTTAAGCCCAAAACACTTGCTCTACCTTTCGCACTTCTCTATGCTATACCACACACATCCACACCAGACACACTGCAAACTGAATTCACAAACCCTTATTTATACAAGACATCAACTTAGGAACAATTATCTAAGTCAGCAAACATCCACAATAACATTCGCAAGGTGTGTAAAACATCCGGTCAGCCTGTCTCTGGAAGAACACCAACAATAGGTGGTCATTACATCAAATCCATAAACTTCAATGAAGACTGCCAACACAAACTGGACATGATCCAATGATCATCATAACCTTCCCTAAATCAACAAGAACATTCGCACTTCATCAGCTTACCGAAATTCTTCTCTTCATCATCCGAAGCTTCAAGAACACAGTATGTCGCCACTGTCATAATGCAAAAAGTACTTCCAGACCTCCAAACCATTCACAAATTGAGATGGTACATCACAAGGACATCCCAAACACTCCTTCCAATCCACAGAATAGGACAATACAATTTTGGATCACACCGGACCTTTTTGTGACCCTCTGTCACCTCTCAACACCTGCCGGAACTAGTTTCACACAAACAACCGTAACTTCTTCAGTTCTTTATGTGGACCTCTGAAATCTTAACTGGAGCATCTCAGGACTCATATCTACAAACCCTTTAATCCACATCCTCTGATCCTCAACCTATACAGTACTTTTGCCTTCTTCTCATCACTGTTCTTCACTGTTCCGGATGGAGACTGATTTCCTCAATAACAACAGCACACAACTCATCCAATCCTTCTTACCAATGCAATATGAGTATGTTGACATCAATGACAACACTGGTTAACCTCATACTTGCAACAAACTCACTTTGTACTATCTCATTGATTTCCATTCAATTGGCATCATATAACTTTTATCATTCTAATAAACATTCTTCTATCATAAGCATCCTTATGCTAACATGTTATAGACATTCTTGATGATAAGAATTCTTATTCTATGGTATACATTTCATTCATTCTATGATGACATTTCATTCTATTACAAATATTCTTATGCTATTCGATTTCAACTATTCTTATTTTGTCATGTATGATATTCTCCTTCTTTGATAGTGTTTTCATTTTATTCTATATGCATATTCATTCTATCCTATAAGCATCATTATCATGCTATCCTAATTATAAACCTTTTCATGCTATATCTTATGCCATTATGATCAATTAGCTAGATATTTAGATATAAGATATATTAATTGTGATGAGGATCATACCTTAGATGGTTGATGGTTTCTTAGATTATACTTGCTAATAAGTTCTTTGCTGATCGAATTACTTGTGATAGTGGATTATCCATGACTTGATGTGCTTATTCTCCAATGCTGAAGGATGTTCGATGGACACCAATTATTATGAATGAGAAGCGGTTATTATTTTGACTACTAATCGAATGTATGAGATGATGAAGTATCTGCTGATATGTAGATTGTATTTATTTGTAGAACATATGATATTCGCTGCTGGATGATGATTTGTTGAATGATCGCTATGCCTTCATATACCTTCACTATATTTGAATAGCCACGATCTTTCATGCATAGTCACCTCTCTCTAAGGATCGACGCTCCTTGTAATATAACCATTTGTTTATTACTTGTCTTTTTGATAAGATTTGTCTTATTATAATTTTGTCTTATTCCTTATGCTAGGAACTTCGACTATCTCCTTTATGATCGTGTTAGGCATATAGTCATTATTATTATGGATTGGGTCTTCATGCATATGTCAGAGATGTTGTTTCTCATAATTGAAGTAATGGTAATTTGAGATTTGAGATTTGATCATGATAATCATGGCTAAATCAATCCCATCATTCCAATCTTCAATTGGAATGTGATGATCGAGTGTATGAGAGACATGACATAGTCAGCCTTTGTTGTTCATCCTAATGTTTGATGATGAGTGTTTGATGATGTTCAATTTAAATTGATGTTTATATCATGATTCTACTTCAAGAGTTGCTCATATCTTCAGATGGTGTTCATCTCTTGATCATGCTTATGGTCATGCTTTAGATGCTTAAAGAATTTGTATGTTGATCAAAGGAGTTTGGAGTGTGTTTATTTCATGTTGCAAGTTGTCCATGATGTTCTTGATCCACATCAAGGTTGTTCACAGAGTTCACATGCCTTTCATGCTTTAGGATGGTGTGTTCATGTTTCAAGAGATGGAATTGTGTTGGAAACCAGATGGAGACCGGATGGAGGCTTATTTGGATGGAGACCAGATGGAGACCAAAAAGACTTACCATGATATTGTAAGTGAATGCAAGTGAAAGGTTGATTTGTAGGATGATGATCAAAGGAGTTGTGATGGTGATCTTTGTTTTGAACATGTCTTTTTCATACTTAAGGAGTTTGGAGTTTGTGTTTGAGGACATTGCAAGTCAAAGGATGTTGTAAATCATTCTGTCATTTTGCAGTTTGAAGGTAGTAGTCACTTAAAGTGACTGGCCCAAGGGGTTTCAAGTCATATGGGAACTGGACCCTCACCTGGAGACATCAGCCCATCAAGTCACCTGGGCACCTCAAAACAAATCAAAGGATGAGATTTAAAGGTTCAAAAGGCGCAAGGTGAAAATCGAAGGTATTATTTAAAATTATTTGAAATAGAAACAGTTATGTGTTGAACCTAAATTTGACGGGCTCCTACCGATTGAAAGCTACACAGAGCTTCTGCAAAGTCGTTTCAAGGGCTATTAATAGCAAAGGTTTTGTGGAAGGAACCCTCGACATGCAAAACTCCATTTCCTCCAAATTCAGATGCCACTATAACTGAATTAGTGGATTGGAAAACATTAAGAATTATTTATGCAAGATAGTGGTAGCTATTAAAAGTATGTCTTTATGAAGAAATTTCAGAGCTTGTAGAGTGAAGATTTCAATACTCCAGTATGGAAGTTTTTGAGGTTAAGGATGAAATTTAGATAGTGATACTGTTGTGATAGAGGGTGTGAGTATTTGTTATTGAAAAGGAGTGAGTGTAAGAAAATAAGATATGAAAAGAATGCATCAGGTTCAGTGGTATGAATTAGAAACTCTACTGTTGTATTGAAAAGAGAATGAGGGGATGAAAATTGTAGAGAGGACAATGAAAGATCAAAGATTGAAGGCAGATTGAGGCAAAGATGACTTTGTGAAAGTGATTGAGAAGGGGTATTGTTTGACTATGACAGATATAGAGAAAGAGATCATTATGCAGCTAATTATTTAGCGTATGAGGAGTTTATGCAGATGAAGGATTAAGGTATGAAAATGGAATGGGCAGATGGTAATATGGATTACTTGACTGAGTAATATGTAGAGTGAGAGATGTTATTGCATATGAATCAAGCACAGTGAGAGGACATTATGCAGTAGATATGTAGACTAAGAATGTAGTTGAATTGACTGCATGATTGAGAAAGAATGATATGATTGATCAGAGCATTGTAGTGAAATAGAGAAACCCTCTATACTATTTATGTTTTTCTAATATTGTTGTATGTATTCCTATTGCCAGTGAGGCATATGATTTGTGATTAGTGAGAGCCTATCTTCACCAGTGAGACATTGTAACCAATGAGGTTTATGGCCAATGAGGCCTGTTTGTGTTCAGTGAGATCATAGCTAATGAGGCTTGCATGTAACCAGTGAGGCTTAATGGAGATCAAGTTTATAGTTGTTTTTACCCTTTTGGGGTTTTCCACTCAATCACTTGTGTTATGTGTTGATTCATATCTATCTCTTGTACTTTGTTAATGGTTTCATGTCCTGATGAATTTGTCTTGTGTTGCATGACCATGTTAGATTATTTTATTATGTGAAGATCTTGGTTTTAGAATTAGTTTTATCTAATCACTGATTCACCCCCCCTCTCAGTGATCCTTAGTATTCCAACAAGGGTAATTTACAACATAAGGTAGCATAACAAAGAAGAATGGGAGGCCAGGCTGCTTCATCATCTGAAACATTCTCATATCAATCGCCTAGTTTTCAAAATGCAACAATAGTAGCTCAAATGTAGGGCATGTCCATAGAGATAGAGGGGGAAATTGCCCTAGAACATGCACTATTCTCATGGATAGAGGAGGAAGAATCAGTATTCATTAATGAAGTATCAAATTTCAAGAAACCTCTGGTTCAGTCATATTATTATACTAGGTTGAAGAGGAGGATGATAGAAACAGAAGAGGTCATCCCCAATGAAATGATTGAACTAAGAAAGGGACCTTCAATTCAAGCTTCCTATATTCCCACATCAAGACAAGAAATCTCAATGACAACTCAAGGTCAAGGAGTTTCTAATCTAGTGGTGGAAAGGACAAGGTATCCTTATTATTCCAAAGTGCAATCTCTAGGACCCATGAATGTGGTGGAACAGTTGAAAAGGGCTCCTACTAGTGTATCTTTATGGGATATGTTAGCTATGCTTGAACAAAAGGTGTTGTTGTAAGAAGCTTTTAGGTGTCAAAATGAACCTAAGACTATTGGCACAAAGGAGAGCATGGACAAAGGAAAGGACCCATCTGAAACACCTCAGTCACAATAGGGGTTAGCTCTGGTGAATACCAAAGAAGAGGTGAATAAGATTAAGCCTAACCCCTTTTATTTGACCTTAATAGTAGGAAAGAAGCTACTACACATTTCTATGATAGACTCAGGAGAAAGCACCATAGTTATGCCTAAATAGATAGTAGATGCTTTAAAGATACAATATGAGCCATTAGCCAAAGGGGTGATGCAGTTAGATGGGAAATCAGTCCGAACCATAGGCATTATTAAACAACTACCCTTACAATTGTATATTTTCCCAAATATAATTGTACTACAAGATGTGGTGGTCATTGACATTCCCCATTTCTTTGGTTTATGCCTATCTAGAGATTTCATAGCTAAAACTGGATGATACATGTCTTTAGACTGGTCACATCTAATTCTAAGGACTAAATATGGTTTGAAGATGAAAGTACTATCTGAACCTCTATGTAAAGTACATATTATTGATGAAGCAACATCTACGTTTGAAGCATCTCATGCTATGATCAATAGAGAGGAAAGAGTCTTGGTGGAAGAGATAGGAGAATGGACTGTAGATGATGGAAAGGAAGAAGATAACAATTACCTATCATGTATAATGTAGGGTGATCCTTTTGGAAATTATGACTCCACTGGGTTGGGGACATATATTATTTTTTATGAAGACCAAGAAGTACTCAAAGTAATGAATCAACCAAAGAAGGAAGAAGAGGATCCCGATGAAGACTCTAAGATTTGGACTCTAAATTTTTATTGAGATAGAAGCAAGAATGGTGTTGGAGCAAGCATTTGCCTTACTTCACCAAAAGAAGAAAAGGTCCTCAGAGCTTTGCACTTCCATTTTGTCTGCACCAATAATGAAGTTGAATATGAATCTCTAGTGCATGGACTAATTCTTGCTAAAAAGAAAGGGATAAAAAATCTAAGAGTCTTGGGTGATTCAGAATTGGTAGTAAAACATATAAGAGAAACAACTACTACAAAAAATGTGAGAATGAGATCATATTGCCACTGAATATGGGACCTAATTGAAGATTTTGATGCCTTCAATATAGAAGTCATACCAAGATCTCAGAATATCGAAGCAGATAGAATGGCCTAGATCGGATCTCAGTTTGACCCATCCAAAGATATGTTGGTAAATGAAGAGGTAGTCAAGGTTATCATCCACCCTACCATTCCTAATAATGGAGACAATTAGCAAGTCTTTGATAGCAATCTTCAGATCTTTTTATTCCTACAATAGTTTGGGGAATTCATGGATCAATTACAACCTAAAATTCAAGAGGCATATGGTGACCAAATAATGCAGTTAAAATCAAATAAGCTCCCAAGAGGATTGATAACTCTGGAGAATCTTTTTTATCCTGATCATGTAAGGCTAGACAAGAGGAAGTTTGTAGCAAGCAAAGATGATTACTCAGAGATTGAGGTAAGCAATGGAAGAAAGCTGAAAGTAGGCAATGTCACTACTCATGAAGAAAGAGATAGACTGATATCTCTATGTAACAAATATGATAGAGTAATTGCATGGACTTATGAAGCTCTTCATGGTTACAATAGAGATATAGTCTAGCATACTATTGAGCTCATTGAAGGATCAAAACCTGTGCATCAGAAATAGAGACCAGTAAACCCGAAGATTGAGTCTCTCGTGGTGGAGGAACTCTAGAAGTTGTTAGAATCTAAGATAATTTTCCCAATCAAACACTCAACATGGGTGTCCAATTTGGTGCCTGTGAGGAAGAAAAATGGAGAAATTAGACTCTATGTAGACTTCAAAGACCTAAATAAAGCCTCATTAAAAGATCACTATCCACTTCCTTCAATGGAGCATATTTTATAGACTGTGGCTGGTGCTAAGAGGTTATCTCTACTGGATGGTTTTTTAGGTTACAATCAAATCTGACTGGCCAATGAAGATAAATACAAGACTGCTTCCACCACTAAGTGGGGAACCTTTGCATATGCTAAGATGCCTTTTGGACTTTCAAATGTTGTGGCAACCTTTCAACATGCTATGGATATAACTTTCAATGGATTGATAAATAAGATTATTTTGATCTATTTTGATGATCTAACTGTGTTCACAAAAACTGCTAAGGACTACTTTGATCATTTGGAGGCTATTTTCAAAGATGTCAAGAATTTAGGATTTCTTTGAACCCCAAGAAATGTGTGTTTGGAGTGCCTCAAGGGAAATTACTAGGGCACATAGTCTCAAAATAAGGAATCTCTATAGATCTAGATAAAGTTAAAGCGATAATGGATTTGTCCTTACCTGTGAATAAGAAAGCAGTGCAATCTTTCTTAGGCAAGATCAACTTTGTCAGTAGGTTCATATCTGATTTTCTAGGATTAATTAGACCCATCACTCTGATGTTGAAGAAGGATCTAAGTTTTAAATGGACAACTGAAGGTAGACACGGTTTTGAGAATACCAAGAAAGCAATCTCTACTGCCCCAGTGCCGCACAATCCAGATTTTTCCAAAGACTTCATAATGTATGTCTATGGGGGAGAATACAGTATAGTAGCAATCTTAACTCAGAAAGATCAAGTGGAGGAAGGAGAACATCCCATTGCCTTCTTTTACAGGACTCTGTGGGAATATGAATCTAGGTACAATTTTGTTCAAAATCAAGCATATGTCGTAGTCAAAGGATTGAAAAAGTTCAGACACTTAGTAACAGGAAATAATATTTTGATATTAGTAGCCCATTCAAGTGTCAAAGAATACATTATGGATGGAGAAATCACTAAAAAAAGAGCCAATTGGATAACCAAGATTCTAGAGTATGATGTGGAGGTAAAGCCCACTAAATTGATAAGAGGATGAGGTCTTTGCCGATATATTTCTCAAGACTCAGAGGAATCAACAATGGAGGAAAAGGATGAGACAATACTAAAAGTGCAAAAGGGAGATCTAGGCTCTTGGGTAAGTGATAGGACACATTTCATGGAGATTGGTCAACTCCCTAGTCTTCTCTCCCCTAAAAAAAAGAAGATACTATAGACAACAAGGATCCAATTTTATCTTGATTAATCATGTCCTTTTCCAAAGGAATTTTGATGGAATCCTACTCAAGTGTGTGGAAAAAGGTGAAGCTCATAGAATCTTGCATGAATTGCGTCATGGGACATCAGGAGGACTTTTTTCCACAAAAACTACTACCATTAAGATTATCCAGGCAGGATACTACTGGCCCTTAATGTTTTCTAATTGTCATAAAATGGTCAAGGATTGTCAAACATGTTAGTTTTATGTAGGCAAGAGGAGGGATGCAACCTTACCTTTAAGTCCCATAGTGATAGAGAGCCTTTTACCCAGGGGGTCTAGATTTTATAGGGATGATTAATCTAGTTTCAAATTTAGGACACAAGTGGATCCTCACTGCCACAAATTATTTCACTAGATGGAGTGAAGCTGTCCCATCGAAAGAAGCCACTGAGAAGGTTATTCTGGATTTTCTTGAAGAGATAACTACCAGGTTTGGGCCCCCTCGCACTATTATATATGATAATGCTAAGGTATTTTTAGGGTCAAGGATATCTAAGTTTTCTTTAAGAAATGAAATTTATTTGAAGACTTCATCAAATTATTATCCACAAGGGAATGGCTTAGCTGAGTCAACAAATACGAATTTGATCAGACTCATTAAAAGAATGGGAACAGAGCATCAGAAAGAGTGGCATAAGCTTTTGAAGGCAGCCTTATGGGCTGACAAAATCACACCAAAGTAGGTGATTAAGGTTTCTCCTTAGGACTTAGTATAGGGGAAAAGTGTAGTAATGCCCCTATCAATAGAGATTCTAGCCTTGCAGTTGATCAAACAGATTGAAATAGAAGAAAATGGTCCAATGGAAGTAAGGCTCGTGGAAATCTTAGAACTTCAAGAGAAAAGGGAGTTGGCACTAGAGTCCTTGATGAATCATTAGCAAACTATTAAAACCTAGTTTGATCAAAATGCTTTCGAACTAGGATTTGAGGTTGGGTGTTGGGTCTTAAAGTGGGATGAAAGAGCCTCAAAACAAGGACATCACGGAAAGTTTGATTCACTGTGGACAAGCCCCTTTAAGATTACTGCCTATAAGCAGTGCAATGAGTATGAATTGGAGGCTATGGAAGGAGAATCATTAGAGATTCCTGTCAATGGGATCTTTCTTAAACACTTCACATAGAAGCTAACCCTACCCCTTGTATTATAGTTAGCATAGTTTCCCTTCCATTATGTTTTCTTTTAAATGTTTTCCCGCTCCTTTCAATAAGTGTTCTTTGAACACGTGTCCGTAGCTAAAACTCACAAAGATCTTGTAAGTGTCCTTTCCAATGGTACTGTTGATAAAGACTTGGAAATCTAGGATGGTGGCCAATATTGATTTTAAAGAATGGAATATTAATGACAGGTCACTACAAGATTTGTTCTAGATTTAAAGGATCTAGTTAACCGCTATTTGGGCGTGTGCTTTTAGAGTCATTAATATGAAATGATGGCCTCATTAATATGATCTCATTAATTCCTATTGTTCCTTGCACACATGCCCCATTTTGACAAATGGAGACCCCCTCTTTTGCTTTGGCTTGAAGTCTTGACCTTTGTTACTTATGATGATGAGAAGGTAGGTTTGTGCTTAGATTGTAGGATTTGCTTCAAATCTGAATATTTTACATGTTTGAAGTCATTGGATGTCTTTCATGATTGATTTGAGGTGTCTTGAGTGGTCTTATTCTTTAAAGATAGCTATTTGTTGCCTTTTGCACTGAAACTAAGTGTTATTGCATTTAGCTGAAAAATCATGTCACTGGATATTGCCCTTGAAATTGCTTCTGCAGGATGTGTCATGTTGAAATTCCTAGTTTCCAGGTCTTAGAGTTACAAAATCATGTCAAATTTTATAAGATTTCACTAAGGGGTTCATATACTTTCATCTTGTCGCATGGTCCTGAAGCCCTAATTTGGCTAAGTTTGAAACCCTAAAAAATTGCTAAGTCTAAAATCTGGTGGAACCACAAAAATCTAGAATCTGCATATGAAATCCTATGGATCTGGAACCTATCTCAAACATCTTGAAAGTATATTTAAAAATAATTAAAGTATAAGAAATTAATACTTAAATATATTTTTAAATATAGTTTCACTCTGGCCAATTCAAAATCTAGTGCTAAAATTGCCTCCTACTACCAAAAGTGCTAAAAACAACTTTCACTGATTTGGCCCTAAAAATTGAACTCACTAACTTTGCGCTAAAAACTGTCGTTATCGACTCTCGGTTCTAAAAATATCACTCACGGACTTCTGCATGAAAATCATCGCCTATCGACATTAACGCTAAATTCACCTCCGACTGACTTTTGGTTAGTAGCACCAAAAATCTGTGCAAGTTGGTGGCACCCAAAAGTAGCACAAAAAGCCTATCACGTTGAAAACAAACCTCTCCGACTTTGCACTAAAACAACCTTCGACTGACTTTTAGGCAGTGACTCCTAAAATCTGCGCAAGTCGGTGACCCATGAAATTTGTGCTAAAGGTGTTTAGCACTAGAATTGCACCTCACTAACTTCAGCGCTAAAATCACTTTCGACTGACTTTTAGTCAGTGACCCCCAAAATCAACGCTTTTTGGTATTTTGGCCTAAAAATTAAGTTTTTCAAGGTGCAAATTGGATTTTTTTTTATGGATATGGATTGCACGACTATTTATCACATCATGATGGACATTTTTAGCATGTTTGTGTGGATTTTGGGCATGTTTAATGACAATTAATGCTACTACACATGAAAAGTCAGTACCCCCACAAAAAAAATCCTGCTTTTGCCGAAAAGGACATAAAAATGCAAAATAAAAGTCCCCAAATGGGTCCTAATGACCAAAAATATTCCCAAATCAATATATTGGCCAAATGGATACTTGAAAATGGTAAAAAACTCAAAAAATCAATCAAAAATTATTGGATTTAAGAGGTTGTTCATAGAAAAGTGACATTGACAATGAGTTGTTCCTTACTGATCCATGACTGCAAATGGACATGTTTTGATCCAAATTGATGGAAAATGATTATTTAGGATGAAATCAATGCGTGGCTTTATCAATTGTAGGTCTAATAGGATAAATGAGCCAACTGGAGACATTTTTCAAAGGATGAACATACAAAGGTACCCTGCTGACCCAGAACTACAAAATCGACATTCTATTAATCAAATTATTGTTGCACCGGTAAGAGAAGATCAGTATAATGTCCATGATGATAAAGATGAGTCTCAGGACCTGAAAGACATAGAAGATCATGCTAAATCACTATTGTTCCTACAGATCTAGTTCATTACACAAGATGTGCATATAGTTGTTCCAGCAGTCCGGTCATCAAGAATCAGTCTAGCAAACATCCAGTTGGACATGCCTTCATAAAAAATGTGCCACATACTCCCCTTGATTTAGACAACATTTGGAATCCTGTGAATCCACATCAACTCATATTTTCAAGTGTCATGTGACTCTATTTTGGCTTTATTAGGCCTTGAAAATTGACTTTCCATCATGTACAACCAAATGGATGTCCATTTTCTCTAGATTCAATGTATTTGCAAGCTGTATTTTGTCTTTTTCCTAAAGGACAAATGCAAATCTAAAATGCAACCAACTGATGTATCTCATTAAATGCCATGTAATCTAAACCATTAGTGTTGAGTCAATCTCCACCGTCCATTGAAAAACACAGTATGGTGCCTTGTCTATAAAAGGGTCATCATTCTCTCATTGTAACAAGTAATATTTGACAGCGAATTGCTGAGACTCTACCAAAATATAGTCAATACAAAGCAAGTTTTGCAGGTTACTGGGAATTTGTATTTTTGTGTTGTCTTATTTTGGTTTTCTTGGTTCATGTCAATCTGAAATTAGTTGATATTCAGTTGCATTTGTGATTAGTCATTCAGATAATTGATGTATTTCCTATCCATACCATTGATGGCTTGCTGATTGTATGTCATTGTGCATGGTTAATCTAGGCATATTTTATATGAGCTAAGTTTGATTTGTTGCAAGTAGGGCCCTAGATGGTGTTGTCATTGATGTCAACATACTCCTGTTGCATTGATGTCAAGAATTGGATGAGTTATGTGATGAGGATATTGAGAAAATTAGCCTCATCAAAAATAGAGAAGAACAGTTAAGACAGTGAGGTCCTATGAAGCAAAGATCCCAAATAGTTGAAGATCAAAGTATGCGCATCAAAGGGTTTGTATATATGTGTCTGAAGGTTGTCCAGTCAAGATTTCAGAGGTTCGCATGGGTATATGAGTAGAACTTGTTCTGGCAGCTATTCAGTGGTGGTAGAGTGGCACAAATAGGTCAGGTGGGATCTAGAAATGCAATATCATGCTCTACGGACCTGGTGGCATGTTTGGAAAACTAATTTGAATTAACAACTCAATTGGTCTATGGTTTGGACGTCTGCAAGTGATCCTTCTAGTGTGACAGTGATGATCAGCTGTGTTCTTGAGATTCTAGATGAAGATGCAAATGATTACAGTATGCAAAAGTGGTGCAGATATTCTTGGTGATTCAAGCAAGCTTGTGAAGGTCTCCAAATTGTGTCCATTTCGTGTTGGTGGTCCGCATTGAAGATTGAGCTTGTAATTGAAGATTTACCTTTGGGTAACGGTGTTCTTCCTAGTCCTGGCAACTGGATGATTTGTACATGTTATGGATAATCTTAAAGATGTTTTGCAAAGCATGGCGTGTTCCTCGAAGAAGATTGAAGTTCCAACTATGTGTGGCCGACAGTATAGCAACGCGCATGAAGTTTTTGTAATGAGTCAAGTTGTATTTTTGTAATTGCTCTGAAATAAAGTAAGTGTATGTTGTGCCAACTTTGATGATCATTCCAAAGTTGATGTCATGTATAAATAAGAGTTGTGAAGTTGTTCAAATGTATGAAGTGTGGTCATGATGAGAAGGTGGTAAGGAAGAGGAGCGAAAAGCAGAGCAGAGGTGTTGAGCTTTAATGGAACTGACTCAAGCATAGTGAAGATGCTAACTTCTAGTTCAAGTTTGTAATATTTATTCTCTTCTATAGACAGTGTGTCTCCTGTAGGCAGTGAGCCTCTTGTGAGCAATCTGCTCAGGCAGTGAGCCCTAATTGGCAGGTGCCATTTCATTCTTCATATTCTTTTAACAAAGAATATAATCTTGGGTTAGTCACCCCATGGTTTTTGCCTTAACTAGGTTATCCACGTCAAAATCTTGGTGTTATTTGTGTTAAGTTTGTTTCTACTCTTGAATTATTGCATTATACTTCCATGATTGAATCTTTGATATACTGTTGAAATATAAGAAGGTTTTAAATAAATAAGGAATAGAATTTTTTGTTACAACTGATTCACCCCCTCTCTCAGTTGTTTGTACTTAAATCAACAATTGGTATCAGAGTAGGTTCCTCTGAAAGAAGCTTAATCAGTTGAGGAGATCTAGGATGTCATCCTACAAGAAGGACAGTCCAAGGTTTGATGGAACAAACTACACTCTTTGGAAAAGCTGCATGGAATGTCACTTGCAATGCATGGGAGAGAAGTATTGGAACATGACTACAATTGAGTATATTCCTCCAAAGAATGGTCTGACAACTCCAGATGAAATTAAAGATGCTAAAAATAATCTTTGAGCTAAAGAAGCCCTACTAAGTGCCTTGTCTGATACAGAACTGACAAATGTTATGGGATTAAAAACTGCTTATGAAATTTGGACAAAGCTAGAGATTCTGCATGAAGGAGACAAATATGTTAAATGTGCAAAGCTACAGAGTCTGAAAAGAAAGTTTGAAAGCCTGAAGATGAGTGAAGATGAAAATATCACTACATTTATGCCAAGGGTAAATGAGCTTGTCTATGGCATTAGATGTACTGGTGGAACATTGGATGAAGATGAGATTGTTGCCAAAGTTCTCAGATCCTTACCTCCTGCTTACAAACACAAGGTTGTTGCTATTGAGGAATTTAGATCATTATCAAACATTACTAGGGATCAATTGGTTGGAAAGTTAGCTACATTTGAATTGGCTAAGTTTGGAGATGTACCTCCCAAGATTGAATCTGCATTCAAAGCTAGTGTGTCTGCAAAAGGCAAACAAAGATATGATCCAGGAAAAAATTCGTCAAAGAAATCAACCTAGTATGATAAAGGAAGAAAGGATCTGGAAGAAGATGAGTCAGAAGCTACACAACTTGAAGCCCTTATTGCCAAGAGATTGCTAAGAGGATCCGGTAAGTATGAAGGAAAACTGCCCTTCAAATGTTTCAATTGCAACAAGATTGGTCATTTTACCTCAAGGTGTCCAAAAAGATTTTCAAGGCCTAACCCTAATAGATCAAGATTTTAAAAGAAGTGTTACTATGTTCAAGAAGATGATGATGAAGGAGTAACAGATGAATTTGAGATAGGAACCAAATCCAGAAGTGCTAGGTGTTTATTGACATTAAGGACGAAGATCCAATGCCTATTGAATCTGCCAATCATAAGATAGAAAGGGCTCTAGCTGCTCAGGTTGAAGAAAAGGATGAATGGGTCATTGACAATGGATGTTCTCATCATATGACTGGCGACAAGAATAAGTTCATAAACCTGGAAAGATATGAAGGTGGAGTTGTAAAATTTGGAGATAATTCTGCTGGTAGAATTAAAGGCAGAGGAACCATTTCTTTTGATGGAAAGAACAAAACCGGTGATGTTCTATATGTTGAAGGTTTAAAGCATAATCTTTTCAGTGTTGGGCAGCTGATAGACAAAGGCTATGATCTTCGATTCAAAAATGGAAAATGCAAGGTCTTTGAAAGCTCCAGAACTAAGATTGCATTTGGTACTCAGACAAAAGGTAACATCTTTCACTTGGTTGGTACTGGCAAAAGTTACTTTTTTTTTAAAATTGATCAGAGTTGGTTGTGGCATAGGAGAATGTGTCATGTGAATTTTGATAATATCATTAAGACAAGCAATACCCAGGCTGTAAGAGATCTTCCAAGATTGGTGAAACCTAATATCTTGTGTAAGGAATGTCAGTTAGGTAAGCAAAATAGACTCTCATTCAAAAGTAAGGAACATTCTTCAACCAGATTGTTGGACTTGGTGCACACTAATCTATGTGGTCCGGCAAGAATCAAGAGTCTACAAGGAGATAGATATTTCATGTTGTTGATTGATGACCACTCCTGGATGATGTGGGTGACTTTCTTGAAAGAAAAATCTGAAGCACTTGAGAAGTTCAAAATATTCAAGGCTATGGTAGAAAATGAAACTAGCATAAAAATAAAATGCCTTAGATCTGAGAGAGGTGGAGAATTCACATCCGAAGAGTTCATTGAATTCTGTGAGAAACATGGGATAAAAAGACATTTATCCACTCCAAGGACTCCATGGTAGAATGGACTAGTCGAGAGAAAGAACTGGACCATCTAGGAAGCTTCTAGGACCATGATGATGGAAGAAAATGTTCCTCAGATCTATTGAAGAGAAGTTGTGAGCACAGTTATTTATACTCTTAACCGGGTACAAATCAAAAGCAAGACAGGTAAGACTCCTTATGAACTTTGGTTTTGCATCACTCCTACAATGAAGTATTTAGAGTCTTTGATAGAAAATGCTACATCAAAAGAGATGAAGACCTTGGCAAGTTTGATGCTAGAAGTAATGAAGGAATATTCTTGGGTTATTCTACTCAAAGCAAAGCTTACCGGTGCTATAACAAGAGATTAAGGAAGATTGTGGAAAGCACAAATATGAAAGTTGATGAAGGCATGGAAAATCCCTCAAGGTATCATGAGTATGAAGCAGATGATCAAAATGATATCTTAGACCAAGAAGAACAAGTCCAAACTCCAGTCCAAATTCAGATTGATCTGGAGAATCCAGAAACACAAGAAGAAGAAACAAGCTTGAATGAACCTGTCCAAGAATTAGAAGTGCAGGTGATTCCCAAAACTCCCAGGTATGTAAGACTGAATCATTCTAAAGACCAGATCATAGGAGATAGAAGCAAAGGTGTTCAAACAAGAATAAATATTGCTCAAAATTTAGTGAAGTATTGTCTGATTTCAAAAGTTGAACCAAAAATAGTAAGTGAAGCATGCAATGATGAAAGTTGGGTTAAAGCAATGAAGGAGGAATTGATGTAGATTGAAAAGAATCACACTTGGGATCTTGTTCCTAGACCTAAGGACAAAAATGTGATTGGGACTAAATGGGCCTTCTGAAACAAACCAAATGAAGATAGTGAGGTAATAAGAAACAAAGCCAGATTGGCCTGTAAAGGTTATTCTCAAGTAGAAGGAGTTGACTTTGCAGAGACTTTTGCTCCGGTGGCAAGGATTGAAGCAGTCAGACTATTTCTTGCCTTTGCTTCCTTCAAAGATTTCAAGGTATATTAGATGGATGTCAAGTCTTCTTTCCTAAATGGTGATTTAGAAGAAGAATTATACATTGAGCAACCAGATGGATTTCAATTGTCTGATAATGGAGATATGGTCTGCAAATTAAAGAAGGCATTGTATGGACTCAAACAAGCCCCAAGAGCCTGGTATGAAAGTTTGGACAAACATCTTCTGAAAATTGGTTTCAACAAAGGTACTGCTAACAGTAATCTATATTTTAAGTTTGATCATGAAAATATCTTGATTATTGAAGTATTTGTTGATGATATTATTTTTGGAGGAAAGGATGGTATGTGCAAAACTTTTGCAAATCAAATGAAAAGTGAATTTGAGATGTCCATGTTTGGTGAAGTAAATTTCTTCTTGGGTTTGCAAATCACTCAAACAAAGAAAGGAATCTTCATATCTCAGACCAAATATGTAAAAGAATTATTAAAAAATTTTGGGATGGAGGATTCAAAGGCAATGAATACTCCCATGGCTACCGGATGTACGTTGAGTAAAGAGGTTGAATCTCCTAAAGCTGATCAGAAAACATATAGGTCTATGTTGGAGGATTGCTCTACCTCACTCAAACTAGACCTGACATTATGAATGTTGTTGGTCTTGTTGCCAAATTTCAAGTTGATCCTAGAGAATCTCATGTCATGGCAATCAAGAGAATTCTTAGATATTTGAAGGGAACAGTTGAGTATGGATTATGGTATCCCAAGGATCATGATTTCTCTCTTCATGCTTATACTGATGCTGATTGGGCAGGTGATGTGGATGACCGGAAGAATACCAGTGGTGGTGCATTCTTTTTAGGGAAAAGATTGGTTTCTTGGCTAAGCAAGAAGCAAGAGGCAATATCTCTGTCTACTACAGAAGCAAAGTATATTGTAGCAATGAGCAGTTGCACTCAAGTATTGTAGATGAAGCAAATGTTAAGAGACATCAGAGTGGAGTATGAAGAACCTATCATAATCTTCTGTGATAACTCAAGTGCAATAAATATATCCAAAAATATGGTGTTGCATTCAAAGACAAAACATATATCCATCAAGTTCCACTTTTTAAGAGAGCAGGTGAACAAGAATGAAGTCAAATTGGAGTTTTTGCCCTTAAAGGATTAGATTGTAGACATTTTTACCAAACCTCTACCTAAGGACACTTTTGAATATCTCAAGAAGAAGTTAGGGGTTATTACCCCTCCGGTTCTGAATTAAGGTGCACTGATGTGCATCTGTCTAGTGGATTTCACAATCATATGTTATGATCTGGATTGATGCTAGGGGGCTACTACTTAGGGGGAGCAGTCAGTATGATTCTGAAGCATGAGAAGTGGTTGCAAGTATGTGCCCTTTGCCATTGATGTAAAAGGGGGAGAGAAGACATGTGAAAAACAAAAAGTGGTTGCTGATCAAAGAGGGAGCAGTAGAAAAGACATGTGAATGATTGATGATGATAGGGGGAGCTATGTCAGTCAATAAGGAGAAGTTCTTGTCTTGATGGTTAAAATAATTTTTTACATCATATGTTGCCATCAATGACAAAGGGGGAGATTGTTGCAAGTATGGCCCTAGACAGTGTTGTCATTGATGTCAACATACTTATGTTGCATTGATGTCAAGAATTGGATGAGTTATGTGCTGAGGATATTGAGAAAATTAGCCTCATCAAAAATAGAGAAGAACAATGAAGATAGTGAGGTCCTATGGAGAAAAGATCCAAAATAGTTGAAGATCAGAGTATGCACATCAAAGGGTTTGTGTATGTGTGTCTAAAGGTTGTCCAGTCAAGATTTTAGAGGTCTACATGAAGATCTGAAGAAGTTATGGGTATATGAGTAGAACTTGTTCTGGCAGCTGTTCAGTGGTGGCAGAGTGGCACAAATAGGTCCGGTCAGATCTAGAAATGCAATGTCATGCTCTGCAGACCTAGTGGCATGTTTGGGAAACTAATTTGAATTAACAACTTGATTGGTATGTGGTTTGGAGGTCTGCAAGTGATCCTTCTAGTGTGACAGTGATGATCAGCTATGTTCTTGAGATTCTGGATGAAGATGCAAATGATTATAGTAAGTAGAAGTAGTACGGATATTCTTGGTGATTCAAGAAAGCTTGTGAAGGTCTCCAGATTGTGTCCAATTCGTGTTGGTGGTCCGCATTGAAGATTGAGCTTGTAATTGAAGATTTACCTTTGGGTAATGGTGTTCTTCCCAGTCCTGGATGACTGGATGATTTACACATGTTACAGATAATATTAAAGATGTTTTGCGAAGCATGGCGTGTTCCTCGAAGAAGATTGAAGTTCCATCTATGCGTGGTCGAAAGTATAGCAACGCGCATGAAGTTTTTGTAATGAGTCAAGTTGTATTTTTGTAATTGCTCTAAAATAAAGTAAGTGTATGTTGTGTCGACTTTGATGATCATTCTGAAGTTGATGTCATGTATAAATAAGAGTTGCAAAATTGTTCAAATGTATGAAGTGTGGTCATGATGAGAAGGTGGTAAGGAAGAGGAGCGAAAACCAGAGCAAAGGTGTTGAGCTTTAATGGAACTGACTCAAGCATAGTGAAGATTCTAACTTCTAGTTCAAGATTTGTAATATTTATTCTCTTCTGTAGACAGTGTGTATCCTGTAGGCAGTGGGCCTCTTGTGAGCAGTGTGCTCGGGCAGTGAGCCCTAATTGGCAGGTGCCATTTCATTCTTCATATTATTTTAACAGAGAATATAATCTTGGGTTAGTCACCCATTGGTTTTTCCCTTAACCAGGTTTTCCACATCAAAATCTTGGTGTTATTTGTGTTAAGTTTGTTTCTACTCTTGAATTATTGCATTATGCTTCCATGATTGAATCTTTGATATACTGTTGAAATATAAGAAGGTTTTAAATAAATTAGGAATAGAATTTTTTGTGACAACTGATTCACCCCCCCTCTTAGTTGTCTGTCCTTAAATCAACACGATTGTATGATTTCACTGAGCTGTGCCTAGGATTGGGTGTTTGATGAACCCTCTACAATTTGAAAATCTTTACATCTCCTTAGAAGATTGGACAATCTCTGTGGCATTGTGGGCTGCCTAATTAAGCAGAGATTCATTTATTATTGGGAATCTGCCTATCTATTTGATTATCATTTCTGCAATTATCTATAGGATTTATTATCCCTTCTCTCTCCATTTCCTTTTGCATTTTCTTTACATCTAGTTTGGTAGATTTAAGGTTTGAGCAACATTACATTGATCATCTGCTAAAATTTCAGACTTCATAGTCTGCATCACCTAGGGTTTTTGTATTTACATTGCTGTCATCTTTTCACAAATCCTATGTTATATGTAAGACCCCTTGTTGGCATAGCTAGAACATTCCACTAAAATATTCCAAGAAAGCTAAGACCTAGTTGTATTTGTTGGCAAGAGACACTACTTTGCATGATAGGTGTTGTCATTGATGACAACTAAGATCATTACAGTAATCCGCATAACATAATTTGTTCATACCGGAAGTTAGAATTGGAATTTATTTAAGTCTGGGCAGTCAGGAATAGAGCAGGTGACAAGGTCCGGTATCTTGGTCTAGATCTCTTCGATGAAAAGTCATGGGTTGCTGTAGATCTAAGGCAGTCATAAGCATTGTCAAGACATTCTAAATCTAGATTTTTGGCCTCCGGTGATAAAGGATTCAAAATATATTAAATTCTAAGTATCGGATTCTAGTCTGACACAGCAGATAGAAGAAGAACATGCCGACCTTGTAGATGATCTCAGCTCCGGATGTATGGAAGTTTCTTATTGGACAATTGGTGATGATCAGGGATAGTGGTCGACATGCTTGATGATTTGCAAGTGCAAGTTTTGGTTCACATCTCATATTATGTAAGGATCCAGCTGACAGAGCAGAGTACTCAACAAAGTTCTAAGTATTCTTGACGCTGATTGGTAAAATGATCTTAAATCATGTTGCAAATATATATAGGTGATGAAATCAGATGATTTGTGTGTGGAAGTATGTGAAGATGAAGTAAACACGAAAGAAGCAGAAATCTAAGGTCTAAATGAAAGCAGAGCAGTAAGAAGAGCAGAATAAAGATGAAATGTGTAAGATCAGTATTTGTGCTCAACGGGAACTAAAACTCTTGCATGGATAGATGTGATTCATCAATTCATAATCCTAGTTATTTCCTGTAATCTTTCTATAGGTAGTGAGTCTCCATTTAAGTAGTGAGCTTTGGGCAGTGAGCCCAAATGCATGTACGTTCCCATTTGTAAAAATACTTTTAACAAGGTATTAATTTTTGTCGGTTAACCCCCACCATGGTTTTTCCCTTAACCGGGTTTCCACATAAAAATCTTGGTGTTATGTGTGTTCATTTGTTTCTGCTCATGTGGTGATGATTCATTCTTGAATATTTATATCATTGATTTGTTAATAGTAAAGGTTTTTGTGACAACTGATTCACTCCCCCCCTCTCAGTTGTCTGCCCTATTTACAACAATTGGTATCAGAGCAAGGATACTTTGAGAAAGTTTAAGGAAGATCTAGAAAGACAACAAAATGGATGAATATAACCTCCAAGGGAAACTTAATCTCACTCTAGAAGATCTTGAGCAGTCTAGAGCAGAAGTCCAAGAGCTACAAGAGAACCTTAAAAATGTTGAAGATTTCATTGAGATTCTGAAAATGAAATTGAGCAAATCAAATGAAAAGAAAAAAGAACAACTAGGAAATCATAATGAAAACAAGGAAAAGGCTCTAAAAGAAAAGACAAAGGAATGTGACTAGTTATCTCAAGAAGTTGTCTTAAAACATGAGATGGAATCTAGAGTAATGAAGCTAACCAAAGAGATTGAAGACATGAAGAAATCTGAAGAAAACCTAAATCAAAATCTAAAAGAAAGAACTGAAGAATGCTGTAGATTGGACAAAATAGATGGTCTCCTAGAGTCTAATCTACAAGAAATCAGAGACAATGAGTGAGAACTTGAAAGGCAAATTGTTGTGCTCAGACATGACCTAGAAGTTGCAAATGAATACAAGGAGAAATTTAAGATAAGCTCAGCTAAACTTGAAACACTTCTTGAAGGACAGAAAAAGGCTGATGATAAGCATGGTCTTGGATATGAGAAAGGTGAAAGTTCCAGATCTGGACAAAGAAACTCTCAAACAAGAAATAGGAGAAACAAACCTAGAAGACCTTCGGTAAAACAACCCAATGCTCAAAGATTCAATGGGAATTGTTTTTATTGCAATAAATTTGGTCATAGATCTACTCAGTGCAGAAGTAGAGTAAATCAAAATGGTTCATCCTTCTCTAGTCAATGGTTCAAGTGTAAGAGGTATGGTCATAAATAAAATGAATGCAGAAGTATGATAAAGAATAACTATAGAGAAAATGGCAACTCTTTCAATGGTTATTGCTTTACTTGCAATGGATATGGACATATAGAAAATCAGTGCAGATCAAGACGAAATCAAGCATACAAGCCAAGAAATACTATTTGCTTTAGTTGCAATAGATTTGGTCATATTGCAAAGTTCTGCAGAAACATGAACAATGGAAAAGGAGGTCCGGTAAACAGAAAACTGGATGAGCAGAAACAAGACAAAGGCAAAGGCATAGTTGATGTGAATGAAATCCAAAATGAAATGAACAAGAAATGGGTAAAGAAAGGTGAGATCAACAATTGTGATGGATCCACACCAAAATCTGGTGCTGATAATTCCTTCGGGAATTAAACTGAGAGCTTTGGCTTAGGGGGAGCTACATCGAGAATCAAATTTCCTCAGTTAGTTAGTGAGTGCTTGAATCTGGTATAGTACAAAAAGGTACCTTGGATTTATTCAGAACATTTGGAAGGGTCTTCAAAAGAAAAGAAGTGATTATGGTAAATTGTGGAGTGATTCAAGAGAAACTATTTAGGATACAGAGCAACCAAATGTGCTAGGGCAAAGCATTTATTACAAAAAGCAAATTAGGTTTTGTGAAGAATAAAAGGCTATTCACTCCTCATTTGAATTATTTTTGTACTCAAAGAAAGCAAGGAGAACAATGTCTGAGCTGAGATTGCAAAGAATTGAAGTATGTATGATGAATTTATCCATCAACCCAAATTTCGTAAAAAGAGGT
This sequence comes from Cunninghamia lanceolata, assembly GCA_027924645.1. Classification (NCBI taxonomy): domain Eukaryota; kingdom Viridiplantae; phylum Streptophyta; class Pinopsida; order Cupressales; family Cupressaceae; genus Cunninghamia; species Cunninghamia lanceolata. Next base: position 14,419,416 of record BSBN01000021.1, on the reverse strand, counting down.
ACTTATCTGCAAAGCTTTGAACTTCTAACTTTTGAAAGGGCTACACCTTTGGTTGTTGACATTACTAAAAGGCCTCGACCCAAATTTAAGAAGCATCCTCATAAATCAATAAAAGTCGACCCCTTAGGTGCTTTTTCAAGTGTTCCATATGGTGTGCTGCATGTTGAAGATATTAGGGTTTATATTCATGCAAATTTAGATGAATTTGGGAACTCAAGGTTTGTAGATTTGTTTAAGAATCAACTAATGGATGAGAATCAAGATCTCAAAACTGAATATAAGGCACTGTGTGATAAGCATTTTATTCAAATCATGGGGTTTCCAACATTTGGTGAAGATGAATGGGTCTGGTATGTTCTGAGTCGGATGCATGATGAATTCATATGGCTATTAAAACCCTTCAAGATTACCAAGGATGTGATCAAAATTGTGACTGGGTTAAACTCAACCAGTGGATTACCCATGTTGAAGTCTGTGAAAAACCAAACTATTACATAACCAACCAGAGCCAAATTTGATAAAAGGGCTATGACTATAAATGACATTACAGAACCGGATGTGAAGTTTGCCTCCATGGTGATTGGCTACAAGATCTATGACTCTAGCAGAGAGAATTCAGTCTCCAAAACTTCTATATATGCAGCATATCAAATGCTAAAGGAAAATGCAAACTATGACTTATGTGAGTTGTTACTGAACCAACTAATTAAAAACTTGAACAGAATCAAGAAAGATAAGAAAAACACTTTTAAATATGGTACATTGGTCCTATTCTTGTTTTTCTACTATAAGAATGAAGTATCTGGAGTAAAGGGTGTACACTAGACTAGTGATGAGGTAGTTGTCATTCAGATCAGAGATCACCTATCCAACATTGGTAACTATGAAGCACAGGAAACTGTAATCTGGGGGTATTTAAAGAACTTTTAGAGTATGATGCATTCAAGAGAAAGAATCCCTAAAACAATTGTTGAGAAGTACAAGCATGAAATATGCTTTATGGTTAACACAGATCATTGTTTAATGGAAGCAGTGGAACCTAGAACTATTTGGATCATGCCCATGGGGTATGAAGTAGATGAAAATATCTTAAATATGTATGCTCAACATCTTCTGAGCAAACCAAAAGATACAATAGTGGAGAGATTTGGGACATATGAGGAACTAAGCTTAAAACTGCATGTTAAGCTCAAAGAACCTGAAACCAAAAGACAAGTAAGAAAAGAAGTTGAGCAGCTGGCTGAAAATTTAGGCCTCACCAAGGAAGTTGTGAGGCAATTCAGGGAAAGGACTAAAAAGGCTCAAGGTAGAACTTTGGCAGAATCCTCCACGACAAGGACTGCTAGAACCTCTGTTGCTACCCCTGTTCCTCCAAAATCTGTTGATCTTAAAAAATAGGAAAGAAAGTCATCAAGACAAGAAGGGAAAAGAGTAAAGACAAAAGCCACAAGAACCTACAAGACCACAAAATCTGATGAAGAAGAAGAAATAGATTCTGATGTTGAAGTAAAAGAATTGAAGGCCACCATAACAAAAGATAGAAAAGTAACCCTAGATAAACCTTCCAAAAGCAAAAGAGCTACTAAAAGGCAAAAGATAGAGGCATATGAGGAATATGTTGAGAAAACCACACTTTCCCTGGAGGATGTGATAAAGTCAGTCACTGTAGATGGTAATCTAAAGCCCATGATTGAATTTTATGATGAGTACAGTGATGTGGATAAAAGGGTATTGGAGGAAGCAACAGTCAGATATCTCAACATCTACAACAAGGAACTGATTGAGATAACTTCTAAGTTGCCACAAAGTCTGATAGATATATTGGAGTTGAGAAAAGAAAATGCCAAAAGCAAGGACATGGAGATCAGGGAACATGAGCTAATAAATTTGTGTCCTCAGATTGCACTTGATCAAATAAATGTGATATTCAAGGAAGTCAAAAATGACTTTAGAAGCAAGAAGAGAATGAACAAACTCGTGCTTGGAGAAACAAGTGAAATTGCTAAATAAACTCAAGAAATTCTCTTGAAAGCATTGAAAAAGCACAATTTTCCCATTGTCACAGAATAAATTCTGGAAGGGAACATCATTGACCAGCAATCTAAGTTAGGTGAATCCTCTATATCAGAAGTGGAACAATTAAGTCAGGAGGATACAACAATGATGGATAAAGTAGTTGATGCAGCTACTCCACAAGACCTTCCAGATCCGGTAGCAAATAGTGAACAAACAGGGAAGAGTCCCTCTGCAGAGAACTCAGAGAAAAGTAAAGAGAAAGAGGAATAAAAAGGTGAAACAAAACAGGAGAAAGAAAAGGTTAACAAAGACAAAGCGGAAGAAGATGGTACAAATGTTGATGCATCCATAGATGTTGAGAAATCTCAAGAACAAAAGAGTGCTCCAAAAATTATTACAAGAGACACTACAGATGCAGTGAAAAGCCTTCTGGATAAAGAAATGCTTGAGTTTGATGAGCCTGAACTACTCCAAGGAACAATTAATCTAGATTCTCTCTCTCCAGTACAAGTAATGAAGATTGCATCCTTCACTCAGGCCAAGGCCAGAGAGAAGATGTTAAAATCTCACTTGGAGGACAATGAAATATTAGGGCTTGCAACTGGAGTCTTGGAGAAGTTAGTGCCAACCTACATCAAGAGCTCATCAGATTCCTCCTCCAATCACCTGAAGAATCTTGTGAATACTATAAGTATACATTTTGAGTCCTTAGAAAAGTCTACAGAGGCAAAAGTTCAGAAAGAATTTTTGGACAAGAAATTTAGTGAAGTAAAGAACCTAATAGCAAAAGATAGAATAACACTTGGTATTAGCCTAAAGAGCATCTAGAATGCTCTAAATGATGGAAGTGATATGTACAAATTTTGTCTATCATGGCCCAAAGTAAGTGAGGATATTGAGAAGAAGATAAAGGAACAAGAATTGAAATTATCAAATCTATCCAATGATTTTGATCCTCTAACCAATTCACCCATAAGTAAAGAAGGTCAAGTAATTAGCCCGGCTGATGAGGTAAAGAGACTTGGTAAAGAAAAAGGCAACATTATGAAGAGAATGTGTGAACTTCGGGGATTGATTGCCCCAAAGTTAGAGACAATGTATAATGCCCTATCTGAAGCTCAGACTACAGTTCAGACTAATGATCCATCAGATTTATCAAAGGTAGAAGCTTATACATTTGTGTTGGGTGGTCACATATTAATTTTGGATGGCATGAAGAGTACTTGGGCTTCTGAACTTGAGCAACTAAAAATTAGCTTTGCAGACATTCTCAAGTTCATGTAAATAAGAAATTAATGATTAGTTGTACATATGCTGCAGTCTATACAGAGTTTTTGGAGATTTTTGGCTTGTGGACCCATCCTTTGCCATTGATGTCAAAGGGGGAGTGAAGAGCAGTGATAAATGAGGAATCAAGCAAAGGGGGAGCTTTGGAATCAGTGGAGAACACAAGTGTACAGAGTAAGGGGGAGCTACATTAGACACTTAGTCATTTTTCACTAAGTGTTGCCATCAATGCCAAAGGGGGATATTGTTGGCAAGAGACACTACTTCACATGACAGGTGTTGTCATCAATGGCAACTAAGATCATTACACTAATCCACATAACACAATTTGTTCATACTAGACGTTAGAATTGGAATTTATCTAAGTCCGGGCAGTCAAGAACAGAGAAGGTGACAGGGTCCAGTATCTTGGTTTGGATCTCTCTGGTGGAAAGTCATGGGTTGCTATGGATCTAAGGTAGTCATAAGCATTGTCAAGACATTCTAAATCTAGAGTTTTGGCCTCCAGTGATAAAGGATTCAAAAGATATTAACTTCTGAGTATCAGGTTCTAGTCTGACAGAATAGACAGAAGAAGAACAAGCTGACCTTGTAGATAATCTTAGCTCCAAATGTATGGAAGTTGCTTATTAGACAATTGGTGATGATCATGGATAGTGGCCGACATGATTGATGATTTGTAAGTGCAAGTTTTGGTTTGCATCTCATATTATGTAAGGATCCAGCCAACAGAGCAGAGTACTCAACAAAGTTCTAAGTATTTTTTAAGCCGACTGGTAAAAGATCTTAAATCATGTTGCGGATATATATAGGCAATGGAATTGGATGATTTGTGTGTGGAAGTATGTGAAGATGAAGTAAACATGAAAGAAGCAGAAATCTAAGGTCCGAATGAAAGTAGAGTAGTAAGAAGAGCAGAATAAAGATGAAATGTGTAAGATCAGTATTTGCACTCAATAGGAACTGAAACTCTTGCATGGATAGATGTGATTCATCAGTTCATAATCTTAGTTATTTCCTATAATCTTTACGTAGGCAATGAGCCTCCATTTGAGCAGTGAGCTTTGGGCAGTGAGCCCGAATGCATGTGCATTCCCATTTGTAAAAATACTTTTAACAGGGTATTAATTTTTGTAGGTTAACCCCCACCGTGGTTTTTCCCTTAACCTGGTTTCCACGTAAAAATATTGGTGTTATGTGTGTTCATTTGTTTTTGCTCATGTGGTGATGATTCATGCTTAAATATTTATATCATTGATTTGTTCACAACTGATTCACCCCCCCTCTTAGTTGTCTGCCCTATTTACAACAGTATTATCCTTGGGTAGTCCTATCTTGGATAGGATACCTTTTTCAAGAGAGATGTGATACCAGCAACCATACCTGTGTTGTTATGTACTAAAAATACCATCAATAGAATTGGCGCTAGAAGGAAGGCGAACAAAGATTTTATGTAGTCTTTTAGTTTTATTGGTTCATTGCACATGCTAAAATAAAGTGAATGTATAGAAAATTCTAATCCAATGGATACACAGAAGGGTTTCATTCATGAAATCCCTTTATTCTTTAGAGGACCATCTTAGCAGTCATATCATGAAGATAAATTCCAAGTGAACATCCCACTTTTCAAAGAAGCATTAGATAAGCAAATCAGGGTGAAGTATCCTCCATTTACCTTGCCTGATTTTAGTTCCCCTCAGGTCTGCACTGTACATCCTAGAGAGTCACATGACAAGATTGATTGTTTAACTTTTCTCCAAAGGTTGGATTTGCATTTAAAAGGACTGCTATCTATTTTTGAAATATATAAGCATGAAGCAGGATATATGTATGACAGACATATTTAGAGCAAAACCACACAAGGAGCTATAGTACATATGGATACACATTACTATAATCATGTCCCAATTAAGAGAATGCAAAGAGTTGAGGCTTCAGGAGCTGCAAATCTACCATTCATAAGAGATCGCAATCAAAAGGGTAGTTTGCATACATAAAAAATTGAAGTTGTTCATCAAAGTACATATCCAGATAAGAATGGTAGACAATGCATGTGGTCTGAAAATCACCCAACTAATGAATATGAGATCCATGACTGGTTAAAATCTCTTTCTCGGTCAAACAAATCATTTGAAGGATATGCTATCCTAGCTTGGTTAAAACTTAGTTTTCAGGAACAAGACAACATACAGGGTCACACTTCTGCTACTAAGGATGTTGGTAAGATGCATGATGAATTAGACCTCACCAATAGTCATGCTGAGGATGTAGATCAACAACCAAATGATTCACAGATATTAGGTTCTAAGCATGAATTTGATGCTGCAGAGATGCAGAACAGTAATTCATTATAGTTGACTGATAGTTCTGAATATGAACAACAGTTAGATCAAGTCAAATATATGCAAGAACAAGATAAAATTAGTCCCCCAGATCAAGAAAAATCATGTACAGCAGGACAGGAAGAGATCCAATTAGATTTTCTAGTGAAAAATGATCAAGTTCTTGACTATATCAGCTCACTATATCATCATGATCAGTCATATTAGGCTGATACAGTCACTCCAATATAGTCTCTAGCTAAGTTAGATGAAGAAGAGCAAGGTGATACATCACTTTACGACAACATTGACATCATGAATCGAGTTGTGCAAGAAGAGAGAGAGACCCTATTGCTGCTGCAGACAATGGATGTACAGTCCAAACAAGAGGGTTCCTGATTAATGTAGAAGTTTTTTCAGAACATACGACTGATTTTAATGAAGTAGATTTGAGTTTATCATTTGTCCCCCATGCTGATTAATGAAGTAGATTTGAGTTTATCATTTGTCCCCTATGCTGATCCTATTTACACTTGCATAGAAGAAGAGCACCACATGGTTGATGCCAACCCAATAGTGACAAATGAGAACATAAGTCTGCAATTTGAGAATAGAAATCAAATGGTCATGCAAAGTGATGGTTTGGAAGCTTTTTCATGTCAATCACTTGATCACTGGTGGTGCCTCCACCTAAAGTTTGGGTTTCGAGCATTTAACCTGCAAATGCATATGTACAATGGTGGACCCAAAAAGAAGTTCAATTATCTTCAAAAAGTGGAAAAAATGGTTGTATGAATCATTGTATGCATGTCGAGTTTGTATTTGGCATTCAGGTGCATTTCTGGAGGTAAAAAAGTGGATGTACATAGCACATTCCTGGTATATTCTGCGTTTGTATCAAAAGGTTGCATCAATATGTTGTTGTATATTCGATATACAATGGGTAAGATACAACAGCGGACGTCAAAAAGTTTCAAATCGGGTTGAATAATGGTCGGGCCCTGTTGATAACTGAGAGGGGGGGTGAATCAGTTATCCTAATTATTTCCCTTATTGAACTTTCTTATTAATTGATGCAGCATTGAATCAAACACAAAAACATCACCATGAAATAAGAAACACATAACACAGTATTTTTGACGTGGAAACCCTGTTAAGGGAGAAAACCACGGGGTGATTAACCCAAAATTATTCTCTGTTAGAAGAATAGGAGATTACAAAAAATGGTACTTGCCAATTAGGGCTCACTGCCCGAGCACACTGCTCACAAGAGGCCCACTGCCTACAAGAAGACACACTGTCTACAAAGTGATAAGAATCACAGTCTTGAACTGATTGGAAGCATCTGCATATGCTGGAGTTCAGTTCCGGTTAGGCTCAGTACACTGATCTGCTGCACTTCATCTTTTCTCTGTTCTTTACTTTGCTATCTTTCACATACCGGATCCTTTTTGCTACTTCTGCTCTATTCTAGACTTATTCGCATATATCTTCACACCATTACACACTTCACAACTAAATCCATCCTCTATATATATCCGCACAAGTAATTTCATCACCTTTCTAGTCGGCATCCGGAACAGTCTAGTTTCTTACAAACTCTTGTTCTGTCGGCTGAATCCTTCCTCATCAAGCAATGCGGATCAAGCATATACTTGTAGATATCATTAATCATGTCGGCCAAACATGATTCATGCCTTCACAACCTCTATCATCAATAGTAACACATCCAGAAAGTAGTCTGATACTCTGTCAGTCAGTTCTTCCTCTGTTTTCACTGTCTCTCAGGAATCTGGTACTCAACTATTCATATCTTTTTCCTTGTCCATCACCGGAGGCTAAATCCTTGGAATATACCACTCAAGGTAGTCCTCTTGACTTCCCCAAATCCGCACTGCACCAAGACACTTTCTCTGAGAGATCTGGATCAATCTGTCGGACCTTGCCACATGCTCTGTTCTTGTTCACCGGACCACAACAATCTTTATTCTGACTTCCGGTAGAGACACATTATGACTTGCGGATATGTGGGATGACCTTTGTTGCCATCAATGACAACAACCATGAATCCATATAGTGTCTCTTGCCAACAATCTCCCCCTTTGGCATTGATGGCAACACTTAGTGAAAAATGACTAAGTGTTTTCACTATGCTCCCCCTTTGCTGATGCTCTGTCTTTATATACAATTTCCGGAACTCCCCCTTAGTTGGATTCCTCATTTTTCACTGCTCCTCACTCCCCCTTTGACATCAATGGCAAAGGGTGGGGTCCGCACACCAAAATTTTCAAAAAAATTTCTATACATAGCCGCATATTTACATACTCACATATACTGAAGAATGTCTGCAAAGGATGTCTGCAATTGGATCATTTCTGTAGCCCAACTTTGCTTCATTCTGTCCAAAATTGAAATGTGACCACTCAACAAAAATGCAAAAGCTTCTGCCCGCTTGAGATCTGTCGGATCTTTTGTTTGGGCGGTGGTCTGAGCATCACTGATGGCCTCATGCATAGTTTCCAACTTAGGGATTATAATCCTTCTAAGTTCTCCCATCCGGTTAGTGATATTCTTCCTTTCCTTCTCAAGATTCTTTATTTCATTCAAGACTGCAATAGTCTGACATTCTTGATTTATTATGGAGGAAGAGAGAGGATCAAAACTTTGAGATAAGCTTTGTAGCTTGTCCTGTTCCTCTTTTATTTTCTTATCAATTGTTGCTGTTGCCTTTGACCAGGATATACAAAATTTGTAGATGTCACCGCCATCCTTAAGAGCATTCTCTAATCTTTTTATTCCAATGCTCACAATCTTCCTATCTTTAGAGATTAATTCTAATACCTCTGAAAATCTTTTATCCAAAAATTCCTTCCGGACCTTTTCTTCAGCTGATTTTTCTAGAGAATCAAAATGTGTATCAACACTGCTGACTAAGGTTTTTAGATTACCGGAAGAGGAGGCTGTCGGATCTATCTGGATTAATGGCATAATCTTTACAAGTACTCCGGAAGCAGCCTCTATCAACTCACAGTCTTCCATATGAGACTTCAGGAGTTTTTCATTTGCCTTGGCATTTGCAAATGAAGCTATCTTCATTGTTTGTACCGGAGAGAGAGAGTCAAAGTCGAATGGGCCTTTTAGAAGCTCTGGTTCATCAATCTCTAAAGTTTCTTTGCTCAAAAATTGTTGAACAGTTTGTGCAGTGTCTCTTGCCGGAGACAGATGTTTCTTTTCTTCTGCAGTCTTGGAACTGTCAACCTCTTTATCTTTCACCCCTGCTTCCTTCTCCTGTAATTGCTCTTCTTCTTTGGATCTGGAGACTGTAGGGGAAACCGGAGGAGAGATGCTTGTATGTTCAGGGCCCACTTCTTCTGGAGCAGAGGGTTCCAAGTCCTCAGCTGTTTCTGTACCTAAGTCCTCTACAATAGGAAGATTGAACCTTTTGAAGGCCTTCCGGAGGATCTCTTCTGTTTCTTGGGCCACTTTGTCAGTCTCACCAAGCATGAGTTGATTCATCCTGGCTTTACTTCTGAACTCATCTTTGCAGTCCTTGAAGATTATGTTCATTGTCTTGGGATCAATTTGAGGATATAGCTGAATAGCTATCTGCTCCCGGATCTCAAGATCTTTTGCATGAGCATTGTTCTTTCTTACTTCCAATTCCTTTTCTAGGCTTTTAGGAATAAGAGATATGATCTCAATGAAAGCCTTATTATATATGTTCAGATATTTGACTGTGGCTTCCTGCAGAGTCTTTTGGTCAGCCTCACTGAAGTCATCATAAGATTCAGTCATTGGTTGAAGGTTTCCATCCACCGTGACCGACTTGATTACATTCTCTAGAGACAGAGTGGGCTTTTCAACAGATACCTCTGCCATTTCATCCTTGTCTTGTCCTGAGGAGGGTTTACCGGATCCTTTCTTCTTCTGCTTCTTTATTTCTTTTACTCCCTCATCTGACTCTGTTTCCTCTTCATCCTTTTGGCTTTTATAAGCCCTTGTGGCTTTTGTCTTGGATCTTTTACCGGATGCCTGGACTTCCGGTTTTGAACTTTTGGTTGAGGGAGGTGCAGATCTTTTTGATGATCTGGTCCGGGTGGGAGTTTCAACCGGAACACTTTCTTTACTTTTCTCTTCTTCCTCAGCCTTCCTCCTCTTTTCCCGGCTGGCATCAAGTGCCTCTTTTGAGATGCCTAGGCCTTGAGCAATATGCTCAACTTCTTTTCTTACCTTCCTCTTTATCTCCGGTTCCCTGAGTTCTACATGTAACTTTACACTCAATTCCTCAAAGGTTCCAAACCTTTCTGCCTTAGGATCTTTGGGCTGGCTTAGCATGTGTTGAACATGCAGCTCTACTATCTGTTCATCCACTTCATATCCCATAGGCATGATCCAGACAGTCCTAGGCTCCACTGCCTCCATCAGACACTGATCTGTTTCTACCATGAAGCATACTGTGTCTTTGTATTTTTCAACAAGGGATTGGGGTATTCTTTCTCTTGCATGCATCATGCTTTGGAAGTTCTTGAAGTAACCCCATAGAGCTGTATTTCTTGCTTTTGCATCCCCAAGTCCATGCAAATAGTCTCTGATTTGAATGGCAACCGGTCTGTCATTCTGCCATATCCATCCACTGGATCCGGGAAGCTCATTCATGTAGTAAAAGAAGAGACAAAGGATCAGATTGCCATATTTGAAGGAGTTTTTCTTGTCCTTCTTAATCTTCTGCAGATTTTCAAAGAGTTGGCTTACTAGAAGCTCGCACAAGTCATAGTCTGCATTCTCCTTTAACATCTGATAGGCTGTGTAGATTGTAGTTCCCGGTACTGAATTTTCCCTACTGGAGTGATAGATTTTGTAACCAATTATTATAGTTGCAAATTTGACATCCGGTTCAATGATATCATCAACTGTCATAGCTCTCTTGTCAAACTTGGATCCGGTTGCATCACTGACTGTCTGATTTTTGACAGATTTGAGAACAGGTAATCCACCGGATGAGTGCAGACCGGTTACAGCCCTAATTGCGTCCTTGGTGATCTTGAAGGGCTTGTTCAACCATAGGAAGTTGTCATGTACTCTACTTAGTACATACCGGACCCATTCATCTTCTTCAAAACAGGGGAAATGAATGCACTGTGCAAAGTGTTTGTCCTGGATGGCTTTATACTGAGGTTTGATCTCAAAGGAGTCATCTATCAATTGTTTGTGATAGATATCCATCAGTTTTGATTCTCCAAAGTCTTCAAGATTCGCATGGATGTAAACCCTAATATCTTCCGTATGCAATACACCATGAGGAACACTAGAGAAGGCTCCTAGTGGATCTACCTCCAATGATTTGTAAGGATGTTTCTTGAATGAGGGGCGAGGTCTATCAGAGATCTTAACTATATTTGGAGTAGCCATTCTTCAAAGAGTTGCAGTGAGGTAATGAAAAACGGAGAATACCTTATGCGCCTTCGATTTGCACTGAGTGATTAGATTGATTTCTTTATGCAATGACTTCGGCAGGAGATCCTTGGTGTGCTTGATGAATCTTGTTGCAGAGCTCCACTATTCGCTTCTTCTTGAGTGCAGAATGAGCAAATGACTTTTGAGAAATCCCTTATATTGCTCCGCGAACCCTAATATCTGTCTGCAATAAATGCTTCACCTACATTATTCCGGTTTGCCTTGTCTGGATAGCTTGGAGTATCCCGGATTAGTCCTGATCTGTGAATATCATCCGGATCTTTCAATCATGAATAAATCGAGGTAACATATTACAAGAACATCCCAAATACTCTGTCCAATCTGTAGAACAAGATAGTGCACTTCCGGATCTCTCCGGACCTTTTTGTAATCCTTTGTCATACCGGAGCATCTTCCTGAATAGGTCTTATTTGATCGATCACAGCTTCTTCATAACTCCAAGCGGACCTCTGAAAACTTGACTGAAGCATCTCAAGACTCATATCTACAAACCCTTTAATCCGCATCTTGTGCCACATCCGGCACCACTTGTTTGGCTGGGGGAACAGGATTTTCTTTGAGTCTCCCCCTGAGCCTGAGCTCACTTTTTAATTTTCGGAAGAAATATCAGCACCAGAGTCTGGTGCGGATCCAACCTCTACATTCTCTGAACTTTTCTTCACCCAAATCTTGCTCATCTGATTCCTAACTTCATCCGCATTCATCTTTTGTTTACCCTTGTCTTGATTCTGATTATACACCGGACCTCTTTTGTCCTGATACTTGTTTCTGCAGACTTTAGCATTATGACCGGACCTATTGCAGATTTGGCAAATAACATTTCTTTGCATATTTGACTGATATCCTCTTGATCTGCATTGATTAGCCATATGACCTACTCTATTGCATGTAAAGCATCTACCTTTGAATGATTTGTTTACTTGCATAATTCTGCATTCATGGGATTTGTGTCCATACCTTTTGCAGTTGAAGCATTGTCCGGAGAAGGATGAATTAATCTGATTCATTCTCATTCTGCACTGATTAGCTTTGTGACCAAAGTGGTTGCAGCTGTGGCAGTATCCATTGAAGGATGGATATCTTTGAGCATTTGGCTGTCTTACCGGAGGTCTTCTAGGCCTACTCCTTGGATTTTCTAATCCAAGATTCTTCTGACCGGATCCGGAGCTTTCTCCTTTCTCATATCCCAAACCATACTTGTCATCTGTCCTCTTTTGACTTCCAAGAAGAACTTCAAGTTGAGCAGAACTTATCTTGAATTTCTCTTTATATTCATTTGCTGTTTGAAGGTCTCTTTTGAGAGAGGCAATTTGATCCTCAAGTTTTTCTTCATTATCTTTGGCATCTTCAAGATCAGATTCAAGATGTCTGATAATCCTGTCCATCTGGTGGCATTCTTCTGATTTTTCTTTAAGAGATTGTCTTAGATTGTCTTCAGCCTTTCTTTTTTCTTCAATCTCTTGAGTAAACTTTATAGTTCCTGATTCCATTTCATGTCTTAACATAATGACTTCTTTTGATAACTTTTCACATAACTTGGTTTGCTCAGTCAATTCTTCATTTGTATTGCTTTCTTCACTTTGTCTTGCCAACTGTTGGAGCAGCTCCTTTCTCTTTTTCATAGAGAGACTTAATTTGTCTTTTAATTCTCTCATGAATTCATCAGCCTGTTTGAGTCTTTCCTTTAATTCACTGACTTCAGAATTTGACTGTTCAAGATCCTCAAGAGCAGTCTTGAGTTGCTCCCTTAAACCATATGCATCCATTTGAACTCCCAGATCTTCCTCAAGCTGTTAGGCTCTATTAGGAGGAACTTAGCTCTGATACCAATTGTTGATAACTGAGAGGGGGGGGGGTGAATCAGTTATCCTAATTATTTCCCTTATTGAACTTTCTTATTAATTGATGCAGCATTGAATCAAACACAAAAACATCACCATGAAATAAGAAACACATAACACAGTATTTTTGACGTGGAAACCCTGTTAAGGGAGAAAACCACGGGGTGATTAACCCAAAATTATTCTCTGTTAGAAGAATAGGAGATTACAAAAAATGGCACTTGCCAATTAGGGCTCACTGCCCGAGCACACTGCTCACAAGAGGCCCACTGCCTACAAGAAGACACACTATCTACAAAGTGATAAGAATCACAGTCTTGAACTGATTGGAAGCATCTGCATATGCTGGAGTTCAGTTCCGGTTAGGCTCAGTACACTGATCTGCTGCACTTCATCTTTTCTCTGTTCTTTATTCTGCTATCTTTCACATACCGGATCCTTTTTGCTACTTCTGCTCTATTCTAGACTTATTCGCATATATCTTCACACCATTACACACTTCACAACTAAATCCATCCTCTATATATATCCGCACAAGTAATTTCATCACCTTTCTAGTCGGCATCCGGAACAGTCTAGTTTCTTACAAACTCTTGTTCTGTCGGCTGAATCCTTCCTCACCAAGCAATGCGGATCAAGCATATACTTGTAGATATCATTAATCATGTCGGCCAAACATGATTCATGCCTTCACAACCTCTATCATCAATAGTAACACATCCGGAAAGTAGTCTGATACTCTGTCAGTCAGTTCTTCCTCTGTTTTCACTGTCTCTCAGGAATCCGGTACTCAACTATTCATATCTTTTTCCTTGTCCATCACCGGAGGCTAAATCCTTGGAATATACCACTCAAGGTAGTCCTCTTGACTTCCCCAAATCTGGACTGCACCAAGACACTTTCTCTGAGAGATCCGGATCAATCTGTCGGACCTTGCCACATGCTCTGTTCTTGTTCACCGGACCACAACAATCTTTATTCTGACTTCCGGTAGAGACACATTATGACTTGCGGATATGTGGGATGACCTTTGTTGCCATCAATGACAACAACCATGAATCCATATAGTGTCTCTTGCCAACAGGCCCATAGGTATGCAACGGAAGGATTGTATGTATATAGCATATACAATTTGATATATAATCCAAAACATACAATCCTGGACTTCAAATTTTATTAAATCCGGCATGGCAGGAGTTGATACAAGTGCAAAGTTGAAAAGTCAAAGGTAGTTTCCTTTGTATCTTGCATTATATGTATCTCCATCATACAATTGCATATACAAGGTGATGTACAAGCGGACGCGACCAAGGAGTTAACAGTATTTGTGAGATGGGTGAGATCCACGATTGTATATTAGGATTGTATGTTCCCAATATACAATTGGACATACAACGAGCAGATACAAAGAAACATACAAGGATGGAGTGGTCAAAGTCAACATTCTTCAAGAACCTAGTGGGGCCTGCACAGTTGTATGTCCCGCAATTGTATGTATGTGCATATACAATGCAAGATACAAAGGGCACACATACAATCCCGGATGCGAAGGAAAATGTGTTCTGGCAGATTTCACGCTGAGGTCCGCAGATGTATATTGCACATTGTATGTATGTGCAATATATAATGAAAGGTACAATGAGGCCAATACAATGCCAGATTTCAAAGGTTATTCCAATCTGATTGATAAATGTGTTGGATCCTGTGATTGTATGTATATTGCATTTGTATATGCAATATACAAGGAGATATACAAAGGGAATGTACAAGCCTGGACCCGATAGTGATTGCAATTTGTTTTATGAATATTTGGGGTCCACGCTTGTATGAAGGGTGATTATATGTATAGACAACCTCATAAACAATCGTAGATGCAAATGTTGATTCAATGGATTGCCGATGAAGATGCAAATACATAGCGATGGAGAACCAATCAGGGGGTGACACGTGTCCAAAGGCAGTTGTATGTATATACAACTGCATATACAAAGATTTGAAGGTGAAAAGGCAAAAATGGGTGAAAAAGGTAAAATCTATCTTCACGCTGCCAAAAGTCAAAGGAGCAAAAAGACACTTGTGTGGCACATTTTCATTGGCCGATGACTTTCAAAGATGGTGACTGGATTGCCTAATCAAGTTGAAGCCGCAGATCTCAACGGGAGGAAATGAATCAATGGTCATTGTTCAAAATGTTCAAAGGAGGAATTTTTGTGTTCACATTTGCTTTTCAAATGGAAGGAATTTCAAGAACACACAAACCGTTGTTGCATCCTGAAATTGGTAGGCTGGCCATTAATGGTAAAGTACAAAGGTATGGTCGATGAATGACAGGCCAGCTACCATTTTTAATGGAAAATCTTCAGGTGGTTGCACATTTTCCCAATTCCACCTACTCTTTTCTCTTCTTCTACCTGGAGCATTGAATGTTTTCGGTGCCATTTAGATGGTGCATTGTATCTGGCAGCATCTCGAAAAGACCATGTAATTAATTGCTGAGTACATGTTTTGGGTATATTAGAACCGTGTTACTCATTTTTTAGGTTGTTGAAGACTTGGGCAATTTTTGGAGGAAATAACGAAAACAGAGCTTTTATGGGTTGTTCTGTCTCATTTTGTGAGTTTATGAGTTGTATTTGAATGCACGTTGCACATATGTTCAGCTTCATGTTATTTTTATATGAAAAATGCTTCATGGCATGTGTTTAGCTATTTGTCTCCATGGTTGTATGCATCCTTTCTTTTGAATCTAGTTGCTAAGGTTACTAAGATTCTAGGATATAGATTTATGTATTGCATGCTTGATCTCTAACTTCCATTCAAGGAGTGGATTAAATTGTTTTAGGTTAAGTATGAGGAAGAATGTATGGCAGCAGGGATATTTGTAAGTAGAGGTTGCTAAATACTCATTCTTGGGTGATGTTTGTAAGGTAAGCACCAATCTAACCCCTTGAAACTTGAATCTCTGTTGAGTTTGTGCAAATCATTCACATGTATACGTCTAGTTGACTCCTTGCCCTGAGATAGGCACCGGTCTGCTCTTGTGTTGAGGTTACAATCCAAAATCCATGTCTTGCATCCAAAACATAAAACACAAACCATTTCAAAACTTCAAATCTATTAGTTTGTAGGATTAAAAATAGGACCCTTGCATAGTCTCATCCTCAAGCAGTTAGATATGTCCAAGAACATTGCCAAACTTGTGATTTATCATGCAACTCTTGGTCCAAACATGAGAGTATTCTGCTTGTTCTGAAAAGTTAGATCTTTCTACTATAAGTGAATCAAAGTCAAATCTTTAGCAATAGGGATACCCCCCTTGGTGCGGCAAAACCAGAAGTGAAGGGGAGGTAGCTTACGCAACCTCCTATATTTGTTGGCCAAATCTGTCTGTGCATTGGAACTGGAAAACCCTTTGCTGATTCGGGAAAAACTCCAACAATCACATTATTGTGTTGATATCAAGAATGAGCAAGGATATGCTACTACATGGGAATTCACCACCCATGTTAGATTTTGCATTAGCTAATTCATGCAGAGTTCATCCAAATGATCCACATTATGAAGAAAGTTGTTCAGACTTCCTATTTGCTTGGGAGGTTGCTATAGCATTAAATGATCCAGAGGTACCTGATGCACATGATATGACCTTGCATGAGTTGAAATCTCTTGAACGTGTAGAAGTAGGTGGCAAAATGCAGCAAGGTGACGAAGTTACATTCTCGACTGATGGTATTGCAAATCAGGTTGTATCTTCCCTGTCTCCACTCAGTTTCAGTAGTTTCACTTATCAATTTGATTATGGTGATTTAGGTAAGACAACTTGCATTTGGATTGATCATGGCCCTAATGAATTGCCCCAACTATTGATTCTGTGTAATTGGTATCCTGAACATGAAACCAACCTGCCTATCCCTTACTTTTCAAAGTACAAAGATGAATTTGCCAAACTTAGGACATTGACTTGCACCTTGTTACTTCCGTATGTCCTGAGAAATAAATCATGGGGAAGTGTAAATACTTGTTGTCCAAAGTTTTTGTGTATAGTTCTTTTTTTTAGTTAGGTTTTAGTTAGTTGTTAGTTGTTTTAGTTTAGCTTCTGCTTTCTATCTTTTCTATTTTCTTTGGTTGTTAGTTGTTGCTTTCATTTTGCTTTGGTTAGAGTGGTTTTCTTTGCTTTTGCTTCTTGTGCTTGCTTTGCCTGGGGTTCTCCATTTCTTGAATGTGGTGGTAGTTCTGTAGACCTATAAGTGGTTCTTTGTTGGGTAAGTAATCTGGAATATATCTTTGAGAAACTACAATTTTCCACTCAGGTCTTCCTGTGGGTTCTATTGTTATGCTTAGATGGTATGATGCTTGTTCATGGGAAAGGAGTCATTAGTTCTGTCCACTTGAAGTATTTTCTAGTCATATATCTTTCACACTTTAAATAATCCTGAAACTTCCAAAGGAGTCTTGGTGATCTTGGGTTAAGTGAAAAATCTATAGGCTCACCTTTGCTGCCACTATGATTCCCAGCCCAGTGAAGTTGAACCAATTCATAGCCATGTGATATTTATCATGTGTTGCAAGGGTATGCGGTGCTTTCTAGTACTCATATCAAAGAGCTAAGCTCAAATGCAATATCAAAAGAATACTCTATGGAAACTAATACTTCCTAATTTTTATAAAATGTTTAATTAGATGGAGGATTCAAATAACTCTATCAGGGGCTATGGACGCCTAACGAGCAGTAGAGAAATGCTTGAGAGAATCATGGAGACAACTCCGTCAGGGCTATAGATGCATGTTGTAAGTGGGCAATGTCCAGGTAGTTCAAAAGGTGTGTATCATTACGCAGCTTAATGCAAGTGAACCTTGATGATCTTGGTTGTAGAAGGGTGGGAATGAATGCAACTACACACACTCAGACTTCCAGGATATGGATAGTTGTACTGATTTAGTGATCTATGCTTCTTTGATACTGTATCATGTAGTCTAGTCCAATATATGGGAAATATAGAGATTCTGGGTTCAAAACTGTCGTTTATCATAGAAATGCTCTGGAAGATTTCTGCAGCAGAGTCACCATTTGTTGTGCCTTGCACAAATGCCCCATTTTGACAAATGGAGACCCCCTCTTTTACTTTGGCTTGGAGTCTCGACCTTTGTTATTTATGATAATGAGAAGGAAGGTTTGTATTTAGAATGTAGGATTTGCTTCAAATCTAAATATTTTTCATGTTTGAAGTCATTGGATATCTTTCATGATTGATTTGAGGTGTCTTGAGTGGTCTTATGCTCGAAAGATAGCCATTTGTTGCCTTTTGTGCTGAAACTAGGTGTTATTGCATTTGGCTCAAAAATCATGTCACTGGATATTGCCCTTGAAATTGTTTCTGCAGGATGTGTCATGTTGAAATTCCTAGTTTCCAAGTTTTAGAGTTGCAAAATCATTTCAAATTTCATAAGATTTCACCAAGGGGTTCATATACTTTCATCTTGTTGCATGGTCCTGAAGCCCTAATTTGGCTAAGTCTAAAACCCTGAAAACCCTGAAAAATGGCTAAGTCTGAAATCTAGTGGAACCACAAAAATCTAGAATATGCATATGAAATCCTATGGATATGGAACCTATCTCAAACATCCTAAAAGTATATTTAAAAATATTTAAAGTATAAGAAATTAAATACTTAAATATATTTTTAAATATACTTTCACCCGCCAATTCAAAATATGGCACTAAAATTGCCTCCTATTGCCAAAAGTGCTAAAAATAGCTTTCACTGACTTGGCGCTAAAAATTGAACTCACTGACTTTGCGCTAAAACAGTCGCTACTGACTCTCGGCACTAAAAACATCGCTCACAGACTTCTGCATGAAAATCATCACCTACCGACCTTAGCACTAAATTCACCTCCGACCGACTTTTGGTCAATAGCACCCAAAATCCATGCAAGTCGATGGCACCCAAAAGTAGCGCAAAAAGCCTATCACCCTAAAAACAAACCTTTGACTTTGCGCTAAAATAATCTCTGACTGACTTTTAGGTAGTGACTCCCGAAATCTACACAAGTCAGTGACCCATGAAATCCATGTTAAAGGTGTTTAGCACTAGAATTGCACCTCACTGACTTCAGCGCTAAAATCACTTCCAACTGACTTTTAGTTGGTGACCCCCAGAATCAGCGCTTTTTGGTATTTTGGCCTAAAAATTGAGTTTTTCAAGGTGCAAATTGGATTTTCTTGATGGATATGGATTGCACGACTATTTATCACATCATGATGGACATTTTTAGCATGTTTGTGTGGATTTTGGGTAAGTTTAATGATAATTAATGCTACTACACATGAAAAGTTAGTACCCCCCCCAAAATCTTGCTTTTTACGGAAAAGGCCATAAAAATGCAAAATAAAATCCCCAAATGGATCCTAATGACCACAAAAACTTTCTATATCAATATATTGGCCAAATGGGTACTTGAAAATGGTAAAAAAAATTAGAAAATCAATCAAAAATCATTGGATTTAAGAGGTTCATAGAAAATTGACATTGACAATGAGTTGTTCCTAACTGATCCATGACTGCAAATGGACATGTTTTGATCCAAATTGATGGAAAATGATTATTTAAGATGAAATTGATGCTTGGCCTTGTCAATTGCAGGTCTAAGAGGATAAAGGAGCGAACTGGAGCCAGTTTTTGAAGGATGAACATACAAAGGTACCCTACTAACCCAAAACTGCAGAATGAACATTCTATCAATAAAATTGCTGCTGCACTGGTAAGAGAAGATAAGTATAAAATACATGATGATAAAGATGAGTCTCAAGATCTGAAAGACATAGAAGATCATGCCAAATCACTGTTGTTCCTGTAGATCTAATTCATTGCACAAGACATGCATACGACTGTTCCAGTAGTCCGGTTATCAAGAATCAGTCCAGCAAGCATCTAGTTGGACATACCTTCATAAAAATGTGCCACATACTTCCCTTGATTTAGTCAACATTTGGAATCTCGTGAATCCACATCAGCTCATATTTTCAAGCGTCATGTGACTCTATTTTGGCTTTATTAGGCCTTGAAAATCGACTCTTCATCATGTACAACCAAATGGATGTCCATTTTGTTGGGAATTAAGGTGTCTCAACCTTGATAATTCCTTATATTATTTCATTGTATTTATTTATTTATTGCCTATTGTATAATTAGGATGCAAATCCTATGTTGTCATCTTGTGGGAGTTGGCACAGTGATGTGTCATCCTACATGGCATATGACCACATGTATTTTTTGTCCTCACATGAGGAGATAGGCATCCCACTTAGTGGTAGGAATATTTTTCCATATGTTGGCATCTTGGAATGTGTGTAAGGGAATATTGACCGAAACGGTCATGACAAATTTCTATGACAAAGTTATGACATGTAAGAGTTGGAAATAGAAGATTTTATGATAGGTCAAGACATGTGTCGAGAAGAATCTTTGAAGAAGGCATCTTTGGGTGTCCCAAGGTGGGTTATGACATGTTATAAGAGAATATGCTATTTATAGCCTGTGTATGACATATTCTCTTACAGGTGTAAGTTATGACAGCTATGACAGATTCTATGACGGTTGTAAGAGTCGTAGGAGCATATGTCATTACCCATTTTGGGAATAAGTGAACTCTTTGGGATGGGGTGACTTGACAAGTGTCAGGAACATCCTACAGTGTTTTACAAGTGTCCATAGATATGGTTTTGGGCCATGAGGCCATGTTGGATACCCATCTCAATGTGGAGCCATTTTTGCCTTGTATATTCTATATAAACATGTGCTTTGGAGAGATGTATTATGTGATTGACAGGTACTGTTATGCTGTCAGATTGTCTCCAAATACAAGTGTCAAAGACTCCTATAAATACTTGCATTGCAAGTGTGTTGTAAACTTCATTGTTTGATATAATACATTGTGCAGGTTTTGGAGTGTGGGGTTTTTCACCTGATAAGGGTTTTCCCCACGATATATCTTGTCTCTCTCTCTCTTCTGTTCTCTTTCTAGTTCTATGTGTTTTGCTGCAATATCTCTATTATTGGGTTTAACATTCTGTAATTGTAAGGGTTAAAAAAAAAATTGCACTTCACTCTCCTCATTAGATTAGTGTAGGAAGCGATTTTTGTACACCTAGCTTCCTTTCAGTTGGTATCTAACCCTGGCCAGTTTTGGTCCTAGTTGTTGGGTAGGGGTTTTTTGAGCTGATCTTAGATTAAGTGGGAGTCTGTGCAGAGTATTCTAAATCTTGTTTCAGGAAGGAGATGGCAAGTACATCCAGAAGATTAGAGGTGGAGAAGTTCAATGGCATAAATTTTGAGCTATGGAAGCTTAAGATGGAAGACATGCTTGTTGATCGAGACCTATGGGAAACCGTTGATGGCACAAATTCTACAGCAATGTCACAAGTTGTTTGGGATCTCAAAGATCAGAACACTAAGGGTATCATAAGACTTAGTCTTGCTAATTTTGTCCTTTTGAATGTCCATGAGGAGAAGACTGCAAAAGAACTTTGGAAGAAGTTGGGAGATGTTTATATCAGGATAAATCCCTGGTGAACAAACTTTTTCTGAGAAAGAAATTGTATTCTTTGAGGATGGAGGATGGAGGATCTGTTGCAGATCACCTAAATGCTTTCAACATGTTGTTTGCACAACTGACATTCGTTGGTGTAAAGATGGAGGAGGATCAGTGTATGACCTGCTTTGTTCTCTACCAGATTCATGGGACATCTTGTGATTGTTGTTTGGATCACCACATCCACTTTCAAAATGGATGAAGTGGTATCTTCGCTGTTGTCTGAAGAGATGCGAAGAAAGTCTTCTGAGGCAGCCAAAGAGGCTCTTGCGGTTCATGGAAGACCCAAGGAGAAAGAGAAGAAGGACAAGAAAGCTAAGAAGGGTAGATCCAAATCTCATGGGAGATCCAAATCTCCTCGAAAGTCTAAGGCTCTCTATTGGAATTGTGGCAAGACTGGGCATTTCTGAAAGGAATGCAAAGAAGAAAAGAAAAACAAGAAGAAGAATGCCATAGACTCAGATTCTAACAGGTCACAAGATGATGGTGATGCCTTCATCGTAGCCTTGGCCACCCATGCATCTGATGATGTGTGGTTGATAGGTTCTGGTGCATCATTCCACATGACCTCACATCAATGTTGGTTCATGAGGTATGAAGAGTTCGATGGTCGAAGAGACCTGGGTGATGATTCTCATTTGAAGATTGTTGGTCGAGGAAGAGTCTCAATCCAATTCCCTAATGGATGAGTAAAGGGGATCATTGGGGTTATGCACATCCCAGGCCTGGCACGAAACCTGCTTTCTATAAGTATGTTGAATGATGTAGGTGTGCAAGTTGTCTTTTCGAAGGATGGATGCAAGATCACTAGAGGATCTATGGTGCTTGCGAAGAGTAATCAGCAAGGTGCTCTATTCTAGATGGAGGCATGTACTTCACAGTGCAATAGTTCTTCTGACTCGAAGAAAAGAGCTACAGTCACTTCATCCCCACCATTTGAATGAGTAGTGAAGAAATCTATTGTAACACATTCTGATGGTGTGCATCTTGTGTACCCAAGGGTGCTCATGCTTTAGAAGTTAAGCTTCCTGCTAAAAAGACTATGTTATGGCATATGAGATTTGGCCACATTGGTGAGAAGGGTCTTAGAACCCTGAAAAATAAAAACCTCCTTGAGGGGTTAAATTATTGTAATCTCGAGTTAGACTTTTGTAAACATTGCATATATGGAAAATAAAACTGTGTTTAGTTTTATTCGAGTTCTCACAAGTCTTCTGGTGTATTGGACCTTGTTCATTCTGATGTGTTTGGTCATGTTAGTGTTCCTTTGATTTCAAAATCTGTATATTTTGTATCTTTCATAAATGATTACAGTAGAAGGACATGGATTTATTTTCTCAGAAGCAAATCTGAAGTCTTTAGTCGGTTTAAAGAGTTTAGCGATTTTGCTAAAAATTAGATTGGTAAAAAGATTAAGTGTTTGAGAACTGATAACAGTGGTGAGTTTTGTTCAGCAGAGTTTGATAAGCTCTGTAAAGAGCAAGGGATTGAAAGACATAAGACAACTCCATACACCCCAAACCAAAATGGAGTTTTAGAGAGGATGAACAGGACATTGATGGAGAGGGTTAGGAGTATGCTTAGTGGAGCAAGCCTCGAACAAACATTTTGGGCTGAAGTTGTTGCCACTGCTTTCTATCTGGTAAATGGATCTCCTACATCAGCTCTTGTTGGTAAAACACCTATGGAGGTGTGGTCTGGTAAGAAGCTTTCAAAAAGACATCTCCGTGTTTTTGGTTGTGAGGCATATGTACATGTGCCTAGCGAGAAACGGTCTAAATTGGAGAACAAGGCTCTTAAGTGTATTTTCATTGGCTATGGTGTCAGTGTGAAAGGACACAAGCTTTGGGATCCTATGGCTAAAAAAGTGTTGTATATCAAAAGTGTTATCTTCAGAGAGCTAACACCTTCTCCCATTGTACTACAACCAGAAGAAACAGTAAAGAAAGAGGATGTGGTTTAGTTTCCTTCTACCCCTGAGAAGACTGAATCGATAGACCCTGTGAGACCTGATGACGAGGAGAGCTTTAGGAACTTTGAAAGCTCAAAAGAAGAAGTTGAACCTCAACCTTAGCCATTGAGGAGGTCTACACAAACAAGGAAGTAACCTGATAGGTTTGGTTATACATTGCTTGATTCTAGTTGTGCTTTTTCTTTGCTTTCTAACAGTGATGAACCTAGAACTGTGTCAAAGGCTACGGACATGAAAGATGCAGGTTTCTGGAAGGAGGCCATGGAGGATGATTTGGCTTCTTTGGAAAAGAACAAAACTTGGGACTTGGTGCCTTTGCTTGCTGGACAGAAACCTGTTGGATACAAATGGGTGTTCAAGAAGAAATTTTGTGTAGATGGCAGTGTTGAGAAGTATAAGGCCAGATTGGTTGTAAAGGGGTATTCACACGTGGAGGGATTGATTATGGTGAAATTTTATCTCCCATTGCAAAGATGACATCTATTTGGTTCCTGTTATCTCCTACAGCAGCTTATGACTTAGAGGTGGCGCAGATGGATGTGAAGACAACTTTCCTTCATGGTGATTTGGAGGAAGAGATTTACATGTCACAGCCAGAGCACTACATAGAGAAAGGTAAAGAAAATTTCATTTGCAAGTTGAAAAAGTCTTTGTATGGTTTGAAGTAGTCTCCTAGGATGTGGTACTTGAAATTTGATGCCTTTGTGTTGTCGATTGGATATCTGAGATCGAAATCAAATCATTGTGTGTATTACAAGTTTGACAATGATCACATTCTCATTATTGCATTGTATGTTGATGATATGCTACTAATTGGGAATGGTAAGAATATGATTTTTGATTTGAAGTCTCAGTTGTCAGCATAGTTTGAGATGAAAAATCTCGAGGTAACCAGGTACATTCTAGGAATGGAAATTAGAGGAGACAGAGCTAACAAAAAACTTTGGTTAAGCCAGAGTAAGTATGTGAATACCGTGTTGGATAGATTCAACATGGCATATTGTAGACCGTTGTGTGTTCCTATTTCATTGGAGACAAAGTTGTCTATTAATGATTGTCCCAAATCTCCTAGTGAGGTGGATGACATGAGCAGAGTACCTTATGCTAGTGTTGTTGGCAGTTTGATGTATGCTATGGTTTGTACAAGACCAAACATTGCCCAAGGAGTGGGAGTCCTTAGTCGATTTATGACTAATCTTGGATGGGTACATTGGGATGTAGTTAAGAGAGTGTTTAGATATTTGAGGCATACTTCTAAGTATTCCATATGTTACCAAGGTAATGCTACAGGATCTCCGCATTCAGTTTGTATTCATGGTTTTGTGGATTCTAATTGGGCAGGTGACATTGACAACAGAAGATCCACCAGTGCCCATGTGTTCACTATGTTTGGTGGTGTAATTAGTTGGATGAGTAAGTGACAACCTGTGGTTGCTTTGTCCATGATAAAAGTTGAGTACATGGAAGGAACTCATGCTTGCAAGGAATCCATTTGGCTTAAGAGATTGTGTTCTAATATTGGTATTGATCCAAGACATATTACGATTTCTTGTGACAGTTAGAGTGCGATTTGCCTAGCAAAGAATCTAACTTTCCATGCCAGAACAAAGCATATTGATGTTCAGTTTCACTTCGTGCGAGACATGGTAGAGGATGGGAGGGTGAATTTTGAGAAGGTAGATACTTTGAAGAATATTACAGATGCATTGACGAAACCAGTGGGCATAAATAACTTCAGATGGTGTTTGAAGTCTATGGGCCTCTTGGCCTATAGCAGTTAAATCTTGTTATTTCTATTGGCTCTTACAAGGTGTTCAACAAGTGGGAGAATGTTGGGAATTAAGGTGTCTCAACCTTGGTGATTCCTTGTACTATTTCATTGTATTTATTTATTTGTTGCCTATTGTATAATTAGGATGCAAATCCTATGTTGTCATCTTGTGGGACTTGGCACAGTGATGTGTCATCCTACATGGCATATGACCACATGTATTTTTTGTCCTCACATGAGGAGATAGGTGTCCCACTTAGTGGTAGGAATATTTTTCCATGTGTCAGCAACTTGGAATGTGTGTAAGGGAATATTAACCGAAACAGTCATGACAAATTCCTATGACAAAGTTATGACATGTAAGAGTCAGAAATAGAAGATTCTATGACAGGTGAATACATGTGTCAAGAAGCATCTTTGAAGAAGGAATCTTTGGGTGCCCCAAGGTGGGTTATGACATGTTGTAAGAGAATATGCTATTTATAGCTTGTGTATGACAGATTCTCTTACAACTATAAGTTATGATAGCTATGACAAATTCTATGATGGTTGTAAGAGTCGTAGGAGCATCTGTCATTACCCATTTTAGGAATAGGTGACCTCTTTGGGATGGGGTGACTTGACAAGTGTCAGAAACATCCTACAGTAATGGACAAGTGTCCATAGGCATGGGTTTTGAGTCATGAGGCCTTGTTGGACGCCCATCTCAATGTGGAGCCATTTTTGCCTTGTATATTCTATATAAATAGGTGCTTTGGAGAGGAGATGTATTATGTGATTGATAGGTACTATTATACTACCGGATTGTCTCCAGATACCAGTGTCAAAGACTCCTATAAAGACTTGCATTGCAAGTGTGTTGTAAACTTCATTGTTTGATATAATACATTGTGCAGGTTTTGGAGTGTGGGGTTTTTCACCTGATAAGGGTTTTCCCCACAATATATCTTGTCTCTCTCTCTTTTGTTCTCTTTATAGTTCTATGTGTATTGCTACAATATCTCTATTATCAAGTTTAACATTCTATAATTGTAAGGGTCAAAAAAAGAATTTGCACTCCACTCTCCTGATTAGATTAGTGTAGGAAGTGATTTCTGCACACCTAGCTTCCTTTCACATTTTGTCTAGATTCAATGTATTTGCAAGTTGTATTTTGTCTTTTTCCTAAAGGACAAATGCAAATCCGTAAATGCAACCAACTGATGTATCTCATTAAATACCATGTAATCTAGACCATTGGTGTTGAGTCAATCTCCATTGTCCATTGAAAAACTCGGTAAGGTGCCTTGTCTATAAAAGGGCCATCATTCTCTCATTGTAACAAGATTTGGCAGTGAATTGTTGAGAATCTGCTAAAATACACTCAAAACAAAGCAAGTTTTGCAAGTTACTGGGAATTTGTGTTTATGTGTTGTCTTATTTTGGTTTTCATGGTTCATGTCAATCTGAAATTAGTTGATATTCAATTGCATTTGTGATTAGTCATTTAGATATTTGATGGATTTCCTATCCATACCATTGATGGCTTGTTGATTGTATGTTGTCGTGCATGGTTAATCTAGGCATATTTCATATGAGCTAAGTTTGATGGTATGATTTCATTGAGCTGCGCCTGGAATTGGGTGTTTGGTGAACCCTCTACAATTTGAAAATCTTTACATCTCCTTAGAAGATTGCACATTCTCTGTGGCATTGTGAGTTGCCTGGTTAAGCAGAGATTCATTTATTATTCAGAATCTGTCTATCTGTCTGATTATCATTTCTGCAATTATCTATAGGATTTCTTATCCCTTCTCTCTCTCCCTTTCCTTTTCCATTTTCTTTACATCTAGTTTGGTAGATTTAGGGTTTGAGCAGCATTACATTGATCATCTGCTAAAATTTTAGACTTCACAGTCTACATCACCTAGGGTTTCTGTATTTACATTTCTATCATCTTTTCACAAATCCTATGTTATATGTAAGACCCCTTGTTGGCATAGCTAGAACATTCCACTGAGATATTCCAAGCAAGCTAAGACCTAGCTGTATTATCCTTGGGGTAGTCCTATCTTGGATAGGATACCTTTTTCAACAGAGGTGTGATACCAGCAATCATACTTGTGTTGTTGCATGCTAAAAACACCATCAACAATTCCTACTATTGGAGCCGAGTGTTTTAAAAGGAGATCTCTACTCCTCATTGTCATATTATTGTGACAAATTTTCTTCAAAGAGTCTAGCCTTTCTGAATTCGTGAGTGAGAGTGTGGCCTAAGTGAGAAATTGTAGAAATAATAGAGGAAGGGCAATCTTCAAAAGGTGACAAGCATAAGGGGCTTTTCAAATTGCTTGATAAGTAGAAGATGAGTACACTATACGTCGTAGCCAAGGCGCAACCTAGGGTTAACATTCCAAGAACTACAATTTTTGACAAAAGTAAAGTTGCAAATTCTTCTCATGTTCTAGACTATGCAAATGGTATATTTGATCCTAGAATTTCCAAAAATCCAAAGACCCTAAGAGAAGGGGTGCATGCAAGACTTATCATCCAGGTGAAACAGGGTAAAATTGAATCTTTTGGTATGAGGATTTGGAGCTCTAGTTTGGCCCAGTTCATGGTTTCATTTGTCCATTCTTATCTGGAGCTAATTCGCTTGTGTACAACTAACTTTGATGCTTCTACCGAGACTATTCAAAATAAAATGTCTAGGTTCACATAAATGCATAGGCTATCTATGATATGTTGGGGTTATCATATGACCCAAATGCCAGTTTTATGCAATACCTAAAATGCAAAATGTTTGGCATCAGGTGGAAACTAAGCAAAGTTTCTTGAATCAGGAGCTTTGTCTAGATGAAGACAATACCAAGATGCCATCACTTCCCCTTACTTGTCATTTGCTGACCTCAGATGTACAAGATGCCTACTTGATGCTAGCCTTCATCTTTGGCCACGATGAAGACGCCAATGTATATGATTGGCAATTCAGGGTTATTTTCTACCTCAAGAAGGTGACATGACAAAAAGAGTATAAATTTGATTTCACAGAGCACATTTCTTATGCATTGTGTCACCAATTGGCCAATTTCAAGACTACATGGACTTTCAAGTATTCCTTGTACCTTTTTCATTTGATTTTATATCAGAACTACCTGCTATTCCTGTAGTATATGCAATTGAACCTGTACGATTTAGAGGTGGACCCTTAGAAAGTAATTCATGTGTCCACATGGACCCACATATTGTCTGAAACCTCTGATCCTTATGAGTTTGCTGAGTGTTTTACGGTTCCCCTAATTGAGCAATCGGACCCAAAAGAGGTTAAGGACAGAATGACTAATAGGGTTAAGGGGCTTATAATAAACTCATGGGTCCCTTGTGATTAATGTTTTGGGGCACATTTCACTATGATCAGGGTCCATAGTTTTGGGGCAGAGTCTTTTATGCTCCCAAAGGTACTAACAGCTAGGGTCTTAGCCCTAGAATTGGCCTGCCAATTATCCATAATTGATAATGAGTTCAAAGCCAAAAAGAAGAAAAAAGCTTTATATGATGTTCCTTGGAATAAGTGTGGTATCACTGTAATGAGGAGAGAATCAGAATATCTTTTACAAAAGAAATTAGTAAATTATAGACTAGCCATAGTTCAGGACCCGTGGAAGTACAACCTTGATGGCTTCTTGGCTTCCTGGCTCCTTAGTAACAAAGTCCATGCTACTTTCACTCATGAAAGCCGTCTATTTTTTGAGCAAAGGAGGTCACTACAAACATATACTCCTGAGGTTTATGTTGAGATAAGTGATATACTTAGTGAAGTGCTAAGCCATGGGAAACATTCTGCACTCCAGTCAAGGATTACGATCCAAAGAAGAAAATGACTCATTGTTTGAGACAGGCTCTAGTCAAAAGAGGATGGAGTGATGACAAAATTACTGCATACTAGAGGTATAGGTAGGAGATCTCTGGGCCAAAGAGAGGTTTCGAACAAGTTGCTTCAGATGAGAAATGGGAGAATTTATGGGATGAAACACACATGACCCTAGTCTCTAGCCCAGAGACAAGTAATATCCCAGGACATCGAAAGTCAGATGAAGAGGCAATGGAGCCAAACCCAAAGTTAACCATTTGACCACAATCACTTAACACTATCGAGCAACAAAAATTTTCACAGCCATCTCATGAGGGCCAATCAACTTCAACATCTGGGGACCTCGGAGTGGCAATTCCACAAGAACTTAAAGTCACAGAATCATTGGTCTCACCACATCAGGTGCTGACAGAAGAGACAGAGGAAGACCCAGTAAGTAGACTCCTTAAGAGGAAGTGCAAATTGGTTTTACAAAAAGAGGAGGAAGAGGAAGAAGTTACAAATGTCTCACAAAAATAGATTTCATAAACTATGGCAGCCTCGCAGGTTAGTCTTTCCTTACCTTCTGCTTTGGCTAATTCTTCTTCTACCTTGGGGTGGCTACCCAAATGTCCCATGCTTCCATGTTTCCTACCACCTCAGCTATACCTTTGCAATCGTTGTCACCCCTTCCTAGTGCCACATCTTTTGCTACTACCCAAACTTTGAGTTTACCAGTCTTTTCCCCGTTAGTGCCTAGGAGGGCTAAACTACCAGAAGACCCAAGTCAGCAAATGGTGACATTCCCTATGGTCTACCTCAAGGCTTCCCTTTTGTAGGTGGTCTAATTGCTTACTCTTCTACTTTTCAAAGCCAATCAGAGACAGAGCCCCTACCATTCCTCAGATGAGATCCCTTTTTGATACTATCCAAGATTCTTTAACTATAGCCCACATGAATCCCAATGTCGTAAAGCCCCTTAAATAGATGCAAGAATAAGACTACACCATGAGAGTTGTGGCAATGGAATTAACTCAATTTAGGCCACAAGATAAAGTAGAATTGATGAATGAAACTTTAGTTGCAGTGACCACAGATTACCTCAAGGTCTCTAAGTAGTTGCAAAAGGTAGAGGCGGAATTGACTCAAATAAAGGCTACAATGAGCCAAATCTTTGCATAAATCAAAGCCAAGGACATGGAGATTGACCAACTGAACAAAGATATCAAGGTTGCAGTGTCCAAGGAGGTTTTCCAAGATTCATAGTTGAAGGTAACTGGGTTGCAGTCTAAGTTAGCACAAGCCAAAACTTCAATGGGTGTGCTAGAACAGGAGAAGGTTCTCTTGGAAAAGAAATATAATGATAAGTCTCACGAGATCACCCAGTTGCAACAGAATATCAAAACTAAGAAAGATCAAAGCAGTGTGTTATAGACCTAATATTTGGCTGAGTAGAAAAAGGTCAAGCAATTGAATCTAGAACTCACCCAACAGTCTCAAAATGTTGGGGTGTTAGCAATGGTAAAGGAACTTTACATTTCTTCTTGGCAAAGGATTTCCAATGATGTATCTCAGTTGAAGCCAGCACTTAAGTTCCTTTTAAATGCACAACAACTATGTGAAAAGGTGGAGTCTTCTATAGAAGATAATTTATCCTCAGTATCTATAAAGGTTTCAGATTCCCAAATTTTGCTTCAGAAGTTTTATGATGCCTTTGACAAGATTTTGTAGGTGGTGGGGATAAGTGATAGAATGACAGTAGTAGAGAAAGTGAATGAAATTTTGAGTTGTCACAAAGTTGCTACTAAATGTAAAAATTTATTGAATCTATTAAAGCAGGGGGCCAAAGGGTTGAAGGGACACATTGAAAACCTAGTCCAGTTAGGACTCCCCTCACCATTCCCAAACAGCAGTACAGTCTTAATGGAGGATTAGATAAAAGCTCTACTACTAATTAAGAAAAATGATCAAATTGTTTTTTAAACTCTAAGTGATTCATCCAGTGTTATCGAAGTGGAGTCAGTTTTGCTTCCGATGGCTCATTTGGAATTTTAATTGCATGCTATGGTATAGAGTTTGCAGAATTTTTCTCATAAGGAAATCATTGAATTAGATCTGGCTTTCCAAGCCCTTCAGAAGAGAAAATTCCTGATAGATATATAATGGTTTGATTACCAAGCTGCCTTGCAGAAACTTTGAAGGTTCCAGCTAGAGACGAAATTTTTGGTATTGTTTCTTTTTGTACAGATTTTGGGTTCTCTCTATGCAAGCACAAAGTCCCTTTTTGAGTAGCCAAGAACTATAGAGCTATAAAACACTACATTTTATATTCATAAATATAAGTTAAAATTAGCTAAGTTTAATGTTTTGAGGCATGTCAGGACTGGGAAAAATAAGTAAAAGTTTGGGAGTCGTGGAATGTGACAAGTGGCACATCAGTACTCTTTTGAGGGCTCACGAAGGGAAAAAATTACCAAGGAGTGTGAAGGTACCATCTGGTACAACATTTGTGATGCAGGAGCATCTTGGTTCAAGAGCAATCTTTCATCACCCAAAAACATGTTCTTTTCAGTTTGTTTGCAGTTCAGTTTGTTTTCTTTCATTTTCCAGTTCAGTACAGTCAGAAGCAGTTTTTGTGTTTTGGTCTGCATTCTACCACAATTACATTTTAGACCTTACAGAGTTGGATTTAACATCATGATTCATTCATCTACATCATATACAGAGTTCAGAGCATTTGGATCAGTTACGGGAAAGATATCGCTATCAAAAGATCAACTATTTTCTCAGAGCAAAGCATCCTGACAGCCTAAGACAAATCAGCTAAAGGAGAAGACATGCGGAGTATTTCCTGATCTGTGAAGCCTAATGACACATCATTCTTGATGATCTTTGGTTTGTGGTTGACCTTCCCTGAGATCCACACATCATTCCATTCATTTGTGGAGGTGTTATATGCATTTAGGTCTGACCTATCCATGTACACACGTTACAGCTCTTCATTGGAGTTTGTGATCCTCTTAGGCCAACGCGGAGTAATCTTATGATCCGAACATGATATATAATGACGTAATAGAGGCATAGGAAAGTAGTCATTGATCTGTAGATTGATAGATTACTCATGAGTCTAGATTCTTGCGAAGGAGCTTCAAAGCCTTATCTTGCGCATGTTTGTAATTACGCCTGTGAGCCCAATTGTAAGCCCGCATGTTGCTAGCCGATCTATATTTGAATTCTGTGATATAATGAATGATTGAATCTGCATTTACTTTAAATCTTTGAGTTGTTTTCATTTTGTTTACTCTTGTTGCATGGCCTAGACAGTTCACTCTGTGAACCCTCCTACCGTGACTACACCAAGTGGTATCAGAGCAAAAGTTTGAATCTTTGGGAGCAAATTGAGTGAATTGGCAAAAGAAATTTGGCAAGATCCTGTTGTGAGAAGATCTTTGATCTGAGGCAGGTTACTTGTGTTGCAACTGATCACTAATTGTGAGGCAGTTGTCACTTGTAGCCTGATCGTCAAATTTGAGGCAGTTTGCACTTGATCCTAGGAAGATGTCGCCAAGGAGAGTTGTTGATGTTGGTACAATGGCTAGTAGAATGGATGAGATGATGGAAATGATGAAAATGATGTGAATTAGATTAGATGTTGTTGAAGAAGATAGAAGAAAAGGACTAATCCCTAGAGTTGATGTTGAGAGTGACGAAGAGGAACAATTTCAGTCTACGAATCAAATTGAAGAAACTCTAGGAGGCGAATAAGAAGAAGAATCAGATCAAGTAAAGAGGTTGTGAGCTATTTTGAAGATTGGAAAAAGACCTAGAGTTGATGTGCTAAATTATAATGGTAATTTGAATCCTGAAGAGTTGATCGACTGGATAAATGACATTGAAGAATATGAAGAAGTTGAAGATCCGGAGAAGGTGAAATTTGCAAAAACAAAGTTGAAAGGACATACTGCTATATGGTGGAAAGAAGTTCAGTTGGATAGAAATAGAAGAGGGAAAGAAAAGATTACAAAATGGGATTAGAATGGTGACAAAATTGAAGAACCAATTTATACATGCTGACTATGAGTTGGAAATATTGAAGAGATTGTAGAACCTGTGACAAAAGGAGAAATCTGTGAAGGAGTACATTGAAGAATTT
This sequence comes from Cunninghamia lanceolata, assembly GCA_027924645.1. Lineage (NCBI taxonomy): Eukaryota > Viridiplantae > Streptophyta > Pinopsida > Cupressales > Cupressaceae > Cunninghamia > Cunninghamia lanceolata. The sequence continues at coordinate 14,386,159 of BSBN01000021.1, read as the reverse complement.
CATAAGATGATCATAAGGATAGGACATAGTGAAGAAAGCAAAGAGAAAGTGGCTAGATACTGTTAGCTGTCATTGCACCAAAAGATCGACCTATTAATGCCTGATACAACCACTTGACTTAACAAGCACGGGAGGTGGTTAAGCCCTTGTCGTAAACCACCACAGTGCAGCGCTGAATAAGGAGACCAAGGGCCACACCTTGCAACAATTCCGCCATCATAAGCATGGGGTTTGAACCCATGACCTCAGCTCTGATACCAATTGTTAGTTGTTGTTGCACCAAAAGATCAACCTATTAATGCCCGATACAACCACTTGACTTAACAAGCATGGGAAGCAGTTAAGCCCTTGTCGCAAACCACCGTAGCGCAGCATTGAATAAGGAGACCAAGGGCCACACCTTGCAATAGGTACATCAATAGATTGAGATTGAACATTCAAGAAGAACTAAGCTTGGTAAGGATGACATCTTTGGAGGAGGCATATCAGTTTGCCCTGAAAGTTGAAGAAAAGCTGAATAAAAGACATGATCAGAGACAGAGAGGTAGAGGAGGTAAATATCAGATAAGAAAAACATTTTCTAGAGGAGATAGATCATTCCCAGAGTAGAATAGACAAAAGAACACATTCAAGAGGGAGGATAGAGATAATAGTGCATACCGGAGAGATGACATAATTTTTTACCGCAGAGGAAACCCTAATGCTTACCGGAATGAAGAATACAAAAGAGAAGGAAGAGGATTTGATAAGAGAACATTCAGAAGTACTTGTTTCAAGTGTGGAGGTGAAGGACATAGATCATTCAAATGTAATCAGGGTAGTACAAGCAAGAAGACAGAGAATGGTGGAAGAACAACCTATTTTGAAGAACCTGTTGGATCACCTAGTTCTATTGGTAAACCTAATAAAGGAGAATCACTTGTGATGAGGAGATCACTTTTTCAAATAGAGACAAATGAGGAACCACTGTAGAGGAAGAGTTTGTTCCAAACAAGATGCAAATTAGGAGGTAAATGTTGTAAAGTTGTTATTGATAGTGGTAGTTCTGATAACCTTGTCTCAGAGGAGATGGTGACTAAGTTGAAGTTTGAAAGATTGAAACACTCTAAGCCGTATCAGATAGCATGGATTCAGGATGATCATAAGGTACTGGTGAGTGAATAATGTTTAGTGAAATTTCATGTTGGATCTTATCATGATGAAGTCTTGTGTGATATTATGCCTATGGATGTTTGGCATATCTTGTTGGGTAGACCTTGGCAGTATGATAGAAAAGATATACATTATGGGAGAAAGAATACATACACTATAATAGCAAATGGAAAGAGAATTACTTTGATTCCTTTAGAAGATGATCCTAAGAATGAGATATGTTTGAATGCTAGAATTTGTTTGGTTGATGGAAGAAAATTTCTGGATGGTTTGAGACATGAGAATTTGAGTTATGCTTTGATTCCTAAGAAGCCTGAAATCTTGAAGAAAGAAACTGAAGAATCACAACCAAAGGAGATAAATGAGTTGCTGACCAAGTATAAAGACATCATATTAGAGAATGTACCTGATGGATTGCCACCTATAAGGAGTATCAATCATCATAAGGATCTTATACCTAGAGCTAGTTTTCCTAATAAAGCTGCACACAGAATGACACCGACAAAAAATAAAGAATTGAATAGACAGATACAAGAGTTGTTGAGGAAAGGTTTGATCAGAGAAAGCTTAATCTCTTGTGTAGTACCTATGGTGTTAGCACCTAAGAAGGATGGAGAATTGAGAATGTGTACTGATTCAAGAGCAATAAACAAGATCACGGTTAAGTATAGATTTCCTTTATCGAGGATGGATGATATTATGGATTGTTTAAGTGGAGCGAAATGTTTCACAAAGATAGACTTGAAGAGTGGATATTACCATATCAAAATCAGATAGGGAGATGAATGGAAGACTTCTTTTAAGACAAATGAAGGATTGTATGAGTGGTTAGTGATGCCCTTTTGATTGACAAATGCACCTAGTACTTTCATGAGATTGATGAATGAAGTCTTGAAGAGATTCTTGGGTAAGTTTGTTATTGTATATTTGGATGATATTATGATTTTCAATAAGACAAAAGAAGAACATTTGTAGCACCTTAGACAAGTATTGCAGAGATTACGAGAAGAGAAATTGTTGATAAACATCAAGAAGTGTAGTTTCATGAAGGAAGAGTTGGTATATTTGGGATTTGTGATTTTTGCGGAAGGCTTAAAGATGGATCCCGAGAAAGTAAGAGCAATTGTTGAATGGCCTACACTGGAGAGCATTGGAGAGGTTAGATCATTTCATGGATTAGCTAGTTTCTACCAGAAGTTCATCAAAAATTTCAATTCAGTTTGTAGCCCTATGACAGAGAAAATGAGAGGTGACAAAAAAGATTTCAAGTGGACAGCTGGAGCAAATAAAAGTTTTGAGTTGTTGAAGCAGAAAGTGACAGAGAAACTTGTTTTAGCATTACCAGATTTCAATAAGGTATTTCAAGTTGATTGTGATGCTAGTAGAAATGCAACTGGAGTAGTGTTAAGTCAAGAAGGTAGACCTATAGCTTATTTCGGTGAGAAGTTGAATGATGCAAGGAGAAGATATTCAGTCTATGATCAAGAATTCTATGCCATAATTTAAGCATTGAAGAAATGGAGACATTACTTGTTGCCTAAAGAGTTTGTGTTGTATATAGATCATCAAGCTTTACAGTAATTGAACAGTAAAGGTAAGTTGAATCAAAGACATATGAGGTGGGTAGAGTTCATACAAAGTTATACTTTTGTGTTGAAGCATAGGAGTGGTAAATCAAACAAAGTTGTTGATGCATTGAGTAGGAGAAGGAACTTGTTGACATAGATGAGAGTTGAAGTGTTGGGTTTTGAGGAATTGAAGAACATGTATGAGGGAGATACTGATTTTGTAGAACCTTGGAAAGCATGTAGAGAACCTATTGTGACATATAGGAGTAAGTGGTTGGTTTATTTCATTTAGGAAGATATGTTGTTCAAAGGAAGTCAGTTATGCATAGCTAGAAGTTCAATGAAAGACAATTTGATCAAGGAGAAACATAGTGGAGGATTGGCAGGACACTTTGGCATTGATAAGACAATGGCTTTGGTAAGTGAAAACTACTTTTGGCCTCTGATACATAAGGATGTTAGGAAATTTGTGCAAAGTTATAGAATTTGTCAAGTTGCAAAAGGGAATAATCAGAACACTGGATTGTATAAACCTTTGACAATATCGGAGAGACCTTGGGAAGACATAAGTATGGATTTTGTGATGGGATTGCCTAAGACAGAGAGGACACGATTCAATATTTGTAGTGGTGGACAAATTTTCAAAGATGGCTGATTTCATACCTTGTAAGAAGACAACTGATGTAGTACATGTGGCTGACTTGTTTTTCAAGGAGATTGTGAGATTGCATGGATTACCTAAGAGTATAATTTCAAATAGAGATACAAAATTTGTTGGGTACTTTTGGAAAACACTTTGGAAGAAGATGAAGATAGATTTGAAGTTCAGTTCAACATTTCACCTATAGACTAATGGACAGACAGAAGTTGTGAATAGGAGTTTGGGAAACTTGTTATGATGTTTGGTTGGATAAAAGATAGGAAGTTGGGATTTGATTCTTTCACAAGCAAAGTTTGCATATAATAATTTAGTAAATAAGAGCACCAAAAGAACACCTTTTGAGATTGTAATAGGAGTAAACCCTAAGGGAGTTGCAGAGTTGAGAGATATTAGTGGTGAAGAAAAGAGAAGTGCCGAAGCAAAAGAATTTGTAGAACACATGAAGATAGTGCATGACCAGGTTAAGAAACATTTGGAGAGTATGAATAGTAAGTACAAAGAGAAGGCAGATGAGAAGAGAAGACATAAGGAATTTGAATTTGGAGATGAAGTGATGGTCTACTTGAGAAAAGAAAGATTTCCAGTTGGGGCATATAACAAGTTGAGGATGAAGAAGTTTGGACCTTGTAAGATACTCAAGAAATTTGATTCAGGAAATACATATGAAGTAGAGTTACTAGAGACATTGGGTATATCACCTATATTCAACATTGCAGACCTATATCAATATCATGACGCAGAGTCTAGTGACAACATTGAAGAAGACTTGAAGAAGCAGTTACCACAACAAGCACCAAAGTAGATTGAAGACATTTTGGATAGTAGAGTTGGACGCAGCACCAGAGGAAGACAATACAAAGAATATCTTGTGAAGTGGAAAGGTAGACCGGAAGAAGATTCATCATGGATTTCTCAGGCTAAGGTGAACTGTCTTGGTTTTCCTCTAACCCCAACAAAGTGAGGAACTCACTTTTTCAATAACCCCAGATGTCAGATGCAGGAGCATCCTAGTTCAAGAGAAATCTTGTATCACCCAAAAACATTTGCTTTTTAGTTTGCTTGCAGTTCAGTATGTTTTCTTTCATTTTCCAGTTCAATACAGTTAGAAGTAGTTTCTGTGTTTTGGTCCACATTCTGCTGCAATTACATTTCAGACCTTGCGGAGCTGGATTTAACATCATGATTCATTCATCTACATCATATCCAGAGTTTAGAGCATTTGGATCAGTTACCAGAAAGATATCGCTATCAGAAGATCAACTATTTTCTCAGAGTAGAGTATCCTGATAGCCTAAGACAAATCAGCTAAAGGAGAAGACCTGTGGAGCATTTCCCAATCTATGAATCCTAATGACACATCATTCAATGATCTTTGGTTCATGGCAGACCTTCCTTGACATCCATACATCATTCCATTCATTTGCAGAGGTGTTCTATGCGATTAGGTCTAACCTATCTGTGTACACATGTTACATCTCTTCATTGGAGTTTGTGATCCTCTTAGGCTGACGCAAAGGAATCTTATGATCTGGACATGATATATAATGATGTAATAGAGGCATAGGAAAGCATTCATTGATCTGTAGATTGATAAATTACTCATGAGTCTGGATTCTTGTGAAGGAGCTTCAAAGCCTTATCTTGCGGATGTTTGTAATTGGGCCTGTGAGCCCAATTGTAAGCCCACATGTTGCCGACCGATCTATATTTGAATTCTATGATATACTGAATAACTGAATCTGCATTTGCTTTAAATATTTGAGTTGTTTCCATTGTGTTTACTCTTGCTGCATGGCCTAGATAGTTCATTATGTGAACCCTCCTACCGTGACTGCACCAGTTTGAGTTGCTAGGTCAAAAGGGTAAGATACCGATAGTTGCGACATCAACATCCAACAAGTGTAAGTGAAGGTCATTTATAGGAGCCACGGAGTGTGCCACGTGTCCCCACCACATCTAAGTTGATAAGTATCTCAGGAGGAAGCGGAAGGTGCTAGATGTCAATTGTTGCATTTTGCTTTGAGTTTCTTTTGCATGTTTCTAGGTCTCCACGAAATGAGTCAAGTGTCGGCACCGCACTCATTTGAGAAGTCATTTTGGAAAATTTTTGTTGAAGAAGCGTCATGCTGCCATGTGTCTTTTTGAAGAGGTCACAGAGCTTGCCGCATGTTCATATGGCATCATTGGTGGGGTCTCTTTTTGTTAAGTGATAAATGTTGCGAGAGTCTGCCATGTGTCAGGGTGGGACCCAAAACTATTGATAGAAGTGAAGAAGCTGTGGAGAATGACAAGTGTCGGCACCACACTCATTGAAGAGTCTTTTGGTGAAGTTTTTGGGTATTGAGCATGAAGCCACCACGTACCCCTTTTTGAGCCTTTGTTGCGAGCCACGAAAGGTGCCATCTATCCCAATGGCATAGGAGGTTAAAATCTTCGTTTGAGTGGCCATTTCTATTACGCCATTGGCCGAAGCTATAGCTATCGACTCAGTGAAAGGTGAAAGAATTTTTTAGCTCATAGAATCAGTTGTAACGGTGTGGATGAACTGAGACTCAAGATCCTAAGAAGTTTGTGGCATGGGGTTCTAATAGAAAGTCACAACAATTAATTGGAGTTGTAGATTTGAAGGTCGTTAGGATCTTAATGGCCATGGGGGAGCTTTGAGCTTCATTTTGTGCTATAAATAGAAAAGTTTGATTAGGAAGAAACATTCATAATATGAGATATCAGAGAGTATTTTAATTGTTGGATTAGAAACATATCTTTTTCCTTAACAGGTGCCTCTCAGGAGGGATTGAATATTATAATCTGTATTTTACCTTATGTACTTTGTTCTCCTGCCCATCAATGAAGAGAGAGTGGTGTTCTGTGTATATTATGGTGTTTTTCTGTATCTTGTCTTTACTTTCTATGTTAAGCCTTTGATAAATTAGATACACATATTTTGTTAATGTTAATCATGATTTATGCTCTTTAGCTTTATCAAGAAATTTTACAAGTTAATCATTATGCTATTAATCTAGAACTTGTCACAATTTTGGCGCATTGCCTTAGCTATAGTTTAAGGGTTCTTTATAATCTTGTTTTTTCTTCCCTTTACATCAAAGCCCATAGAGAAGAACTAGCTTCTTTAAAACCTAGAGGTTATTTCAAGAATCGATCCCACATTCTTGAAGTTTCCCATTGTTGGTGATTATTTGCAAATTTGAACATCAACAGAAACCACTATATATTAGATCATCAAAGACCAAGGCTACACTTGCGAGTTCGAAACTAAGTATAGCCATTGGTTGATAATGCAGGTATCTTAGAACCAAGTGTAGCAACAAGGTGAGATACAAAACAATCCAAAGTGTGTTGGAGCAGATTGAGAGTATTGTAAAGGTTTGTTACAAGAAATTTCATATTATAAATCATAGCACGGAGTGATTCTACTAGTCAAGCGCCAGATATAAATATCAACCCCATCTTCATATATGGACTAGGTCCATTTTTTGCTTTCTTGCTGAAGCGACACACGGTCCTTATCAGTATTTGTTTGTTTTCGTCATCTACCAACTAGTAGAGTCATTGAAGAATGTAAACAATAAAGATGAAAGAGGAGACAAGAGTGACTTGTGTTTACAACACGGGAAGATGCCCCCAAGACATATTTCACAATGCTATGCCCCAAGGCACAACACACAACAATAAAATAGAATAGAGGAAAGATATAAGAATGTAGAGACAAAGAGAAGAATGGTCACAATAGAGGCGGTCTCCTTGTATCCTTGACCTGACAAGAGTATCAAGGGTCATCCAAAGAGACCTAAACAACATATAACACAATATAGGGGAACACACCATGACATATATAAATATATTTATCTAAGAGGAAGACAAACTTGCTACCATCTTAGAGAGGTGCTCCATCAAGTGTGGCAAATTGTGTGAGAAGTTCATACCTAATTGATGTTTGTTTCCAGGATGGCCATACGGTGCTTGCTTCTCAAGACCCTACATGTTTGAAACCTTTTGATGCTTATGAGGAGGGGAGTCATTTCTATTTCCCACTGATGAAAGTCGACTTGTTCTTTTCCTTCCTTTTGCTTTCTTATTCTTATTAATGAGTCTTTCATGATGAAATGGAATGCTTCTCATCGACACCACTTTCTCATGCTTCAAGTGATTGCATATAGGTTGTTCCAATAGTTTATCTCCCAATCCATAAAGGGATAATAGAGGAGGAACCTCAGCATAGATACCTTTTCTACGTGGGTGAGGTAAATCTTCATTTGTCATCTTATCCACTTCAAACATACCCACTATGCCATTATAGTCAAGATAATCATCTTCAATCTCCATAGTATTATGTTCCACCATATATTGTCGCTATGCTTAGGAAAATAATCAGTGAAAATTTGTAGGTTTTGATTCAGAGGGGCTACCAACTTATTTGCATTGTCATTTACACTAGTAACTTGTATCATATTAGAATCGATGAGGTCTTGAATTTCATGTTTAAGATGCATACATCTTTTAGTATCATGTCCCAGAGAGCGGTGATAGTGACAATAAGCATTAGCCTTGAATGAAGGTCCTTGTGTCCTACTACTATCGAAAGGATGAACAGGAGGAAGCTTCAAATGATTGTTGTTCACTGATTGAGTCATTACCAAATGGAGAGAATCCGATAATGGAGTAAATTGTCTTTGTTCCTATTTGAATTGAAATGGTGGCTTGGAAGGCTTTGTAATAGCAGGCACTTGTGAGTGAAAATTATTTGAATGTTGTCCATTGATCTTGATGAGATTCTTGTTATTATTCTTGAATGAATTTTGAGATGATCCAACTGTGGATTGACCAACAGGAGCCGATGAGGTATTATTCTCATACTGACTAGTTGAAAGTTGGTAATCACGGAGAGCTGTACATAAGTGTTGAAAAGAACTATACTTCATCAACAATATCTTATCGTGTATATTTAGTTGTAGATTTTTAATGAATACCTTCTAAAGATCCTCATCTTTAATCGGATATTGTATTTGTGAGATAAGACCTTGATATCGATTGATGAACTCTATTAATTTTTATTTCAAACCTTGTTTATAATGGAACAAATCAATCAAGGGGACAGTAGGTCCAATGCTTACTTGAAAGTGTTGCAAGACTTGATCAACTAGCTGTGAGAAGGAATTTATTGAATTAGGAGATAGAGAGCAAAACCATTCCAAAGCAGTATCTTTGAGAGATCGAGGAAAGAGTTTTGCTAACAATGCCTCATTGAAGAAGAAGTCACTACACATTGTTGTGAATGCTGCCACATGAGTATTATGATCACCTTTACCACCATACTTTTCAAAGTGAGGGCTCTCAAATTTATTAGGCATTGGGATTCTTAGAATTGCATAGGATAAAAGACTGTGAGCCTTATAAGTTGGTAAAGTAGGTTGAGAAGAAGCATTAGTCAAGTTTGTTACCTTTTGTTGTAAGGAATCCATACTCTGCAAAAGCTGGTTTAGGAGAGTATCATTGGATGAAGAGGTGTCTTGTGGATTTGAGAGAGGTGGATTTGATGTTGTGGTTATCAAATTATACGGTGCTTGAGAATAGGTGTGCATTGGTATGGAGACATGAGGTGTAGAGTTTTTATAGGTAAATTAAATAACCTTGTAATTATTTCTAGTAGATGTTCCCATGGTAGTGGTAGCATTACTACAAGCATGTGGATTGGTGGTGAGAATTGATGATGTAAAAGTGGATAATCCATTAGTCGGTATGGGTACCGAGACTGGTGAAGTTATATATGTTGGTGTTGATATGTTTTCAATGACATTCGCATGGCTAGCTGCTGGTATAATGTTATGTCCCACTATATGAGCTAATCCATGGAGCATATCAACACCTTCTCAACCTTCTTGTAATATCCCTCTTACTCCTTCAATAATAGGTATCATTTCTTGAGCTAGATGTGCCTGCCCAACAACTTGTTTGAATTCAACTAGTTGTGTGTCCAAATTCTTAATATTTTCATCAGGGACATGTGAAACTACATTAATGACATCCTTAACATCATGAAATGTTTGTTCTTCCATTGTATTAGTGTTTATGATATCTTGTAGAGATGTTGATTCACCCTTTTTAAAGCGATTGTATAATGGGTTTTCTGATGTTTGCATATCGTCGCTACTGAAAGCACTAGAACCCATTAATCTATGACTTCTCCTTACAAAGATGTTTCTATTAGAGCAATAGGTTATACAAGTCATGAAAATTCCTACAACACTCAATTCACAAACTAATAGAACAACCAAAAGGAGTAAAGTAGTTATGCTTGTTGAAATACACAATGTGTAATAACAAAATTTGAAATTTCAATGCAAAGATGTACAAAAAGCAACTCTACAACTCAAAATCAGATTTGAAGGAGTGTTTAAAGGAGCAGAAAAATTTGAAATAAGATTTTGACCACTAACCCTAGCTTTTTGCAAAAAACTAGGTTATATGAAAAATATAAATTTTCAACAAAACCCTTACAAATGAGATATGCAAATGCAAGATATGATGTCATGAAATGATTAAGTGCTGTACTTTATTTCAGATCTGATGTAAAAATCAGAAAATTAAATGTTTCCAATGATATGCAATGAAAATAATGCAAAACTATGCCTTTATGCAAGCCTATAATGCTTATTTTTTTGAATTTTTTCAAAATGTATGCAAGTTTTTTTCAATGTAAAATGACAAGTATGATATGAAGTAATGCAAAATCTGATGTTAACACTCAACAAAATGCAAGTTCATTAAAAACATGGGTTCACCAAAATGTTATAGGTAAAAAGAGAGATGAGATACAAAGCATGTGAGTACACTAGATCAAACCCTCATTTCACTACAACATTCAAGGACAAAACTGAGCCGAGTCACTACAAGATGGAAGAGGCGTCAACTACTAATTTTGTGCTCTTGTTTGGAAGAGGCCGCAACTACTGATTAAACCAAGCCTTCTATCAAACCCTAGGCTCATCAATTCACTAAACCCTAGAATTATGATAATCAACTTATAACGGAGAAACAAAAACAACAAGTAAAGATCTGAAAGCACCAAGATGATAAGTGAGATGTCCAAACCTATCCCTCAGAAGCTAAAATGTTAGAAGACTCCAGGGCTAGCACCCGAGTCTAGAAAGTTCAGATCTCTGATAGCTCAAAACTGTAAAAATGTCACAAATGATGCTCTGATGTTGATTTTAAGGTTTATTTTGCCCGCTGGACACTGGGGCTCGCACCCAAGTTTGCTATGGGTGATTTTTCAAACTCTATATTCAGATCTAGAATCTTGACCTCCAAAGCAACATCCTTGTACCTTTACTTATGCAATTCCTATACCTGTAACCTGCACACAAGAAGAAAAGAGGTTTGGGGTTGTGGTGTTTAGGGATTTGCCTTAGTCAAATCCCAAGTTAGCATTCAATCTTTCCCAACACCATTGTTAATGAGAGAGTGTGTCCTTGCAAGATAGAGGCTAAAGATAATCCAAATGATGATGAAATGATTCAAACAAAATGATAATGTCACCTTGGCAGTGAAGCCCTTAGGATGATGAAGATTCTTCAACTCATAAGGATGTTGATGATGATTCCAAATCTGGAACAAACACAATACTAACAAAAGTCTGCCACAAACACAATGAATGCCTTGAATTCACCTTTTCACATATCATAATCTTGCTATCCTCAACTTTTAAGAAAATAAATTCAAAAACTTGTTTATATATGCTTATCCATTAAACATTTGCAGCTTTATTTGAAAGAGATGACAAGGAAGGACCCATTTAAAAGTCCTATGCAGACATCCATTTGATTTTACCCTGACCAATTAGGGTAGACTTGGGCGCAAGTGTCCAAGTCCCAAGGGGCCTTTTTGGTCAGGACTTAGACATAAAATAGGCCCCTAGTCCCCATTTGTCATGGGTTTCGAGGGATTTCTCATCAGGATGAATAATTTTCTTATAGTGTAAACACGAGGACCTAGGAGCTAAACTAGGAGGTAAAAAGGCATGTGTCCACTTTTTACTCCATAACATTTAGCCCTCACTTAATGTGCATGTGATCTTATGATACAACACATGCATTAAAGTATAGTCGAAGCATATCAAAACAAATCAAACACTAGAATGAAGCCATACCTTAAGCTTGAAAGAGTATTTCTAGCCCCCAGACTTAGGCAAACATAAGAAAACACTTAACAGTCACATAAGACACAATGAATACAGTAAGGAAGCACACAATACATAGAGAAGATAGTGGAAGAATGCAATACATGGAGAAGACATGAGTACAGTCATGCAATACACAAAGAATACATGAAGAGAAGACATGATTAAGCAATTACATATCTATATATAATGCTAACTAAAGTAAACAAAACACACATGTAAAGACACACAAAACACATATAGCGTGGGGAGCGACTCATTGCCACACAACTTTAGATCACACCACAAACACGCAAGACATGCAAGGAAGACACATAAAACACACGGAAGACACACGAAGTACACGAGAACCGCATAGGATGCCATTGACACACTATACATCTTTTACATGACAAACAGAAGCGATAGGGAGGAGCTCATCACTACTCCACTATCTAAAACACACCAAACACACATGACAATTATGCTACACTACCACAACTACCAAAGACATGCTTAAGGGTGAATGACTCAAGATCCAACCCCACCTCGTGATGAGGACTTTGTATAAAAGGATGTGCAGTAGCTCAAGAGATACACCATCCCACCTCACGATGAGGGTTTTTAAAATTCAACCCCACCTGCATCATGGAGATGCCTTACAGTGAAAAGGAAGCATGTGCTCAAGATATACAACCCCACCTGCATCACGAAGACACCTTACAATGAAAAGGAGGTATATGCAATAGATAAAATACACAACCCCACCTGCATCACAGAGATGCCTTACAATGAAAAGGAAGTGTATGCAAACATGCTTTGTTAGTGTAAAATATAATAAAGAAGATATCATTATATATGCCCCCACCTTAAGGTGGTTGATCTTGCTTACCGAGCTAGAGTGAAAACACACAAGGGAACAAGATCTTTCAGAAAGCCCATGCCCCAAAAGTGACATGTACCATGATCGTCGAATATTCCCACAAACACATCAAGATCAATTGCAAATATAATCATCAGGATATAATCTTTGGTTAGAAAATCTTACTCTAAGATATCAACCAAATCAATTCATGAAAGCTATGTAGAAACCATATATTAGATCATCAAAGACCAAGGCTACGCTTGTAGGTTCAGAACTGAGTATAGTCGTTGGGCAATACTGTAGGTATCTCAAAACTGAGTGTAGCAAGAAGGTGAGATACAAAACAATCCAAAGTACGTTGGAGCAGATTGAGAGTATTGTAAAGGTTTGTTACAAGAAATTTCACAATAGGAATCACAACACAGAGTGATTCTACTAGTCAAGTGTTGGATATAAATATCAACCTCATTTTCATATATGGACTAGGTCCATTTTTTACTTTCTTGCTAAAGGGACGCATGGTTCTTATCAGTATTTGTTTGTTTTCATCATCCACTGACTAGGTAGAGTCACTGAAGAATGTAAACAATAAAGATGAAAGAGGAGACAAGAGTGACTTGGGTTTACAACACGAGAAGATGCCCCCAAGACATCTTCCACTATGCTATGCCCCAAGGCACAACATATAACAATAAAAAAGAAGAGAGAAAAGATAGAAGAATGTAGATTTCATGGGGGGTCATACCCCTTACACCAGTAGGTGCCAAACCTACGCAGACACACAACCTGACAGGTCGGTGGTGTTGTCAGCACCGTTGGCATTGCCAGCCAGGCCCTGGTGGCCAGCCCCTAGGTGGCAGGCACTAGCACTGGTGGGGCTTGGCCCCCCAACCCGAGCCCCCGTTCCCATGGGGAACTGAGGCCAGCCTCAACCTGCCCCTTTGGGGCATTAAAAATTAATAAAATATTAAAAACTCAAACATTAAAAATTTAAATCATTTTTAAATCACATTTGAAATCTACTTTCAGAAACACCACTCGGGCGTCGTCAACATGCCACCACCACCAGCGGGCCACCGACCAGCCAACCACCTGCCACCAAAGGGCCACCAGGGCCTATTTTTAAGCCTAGTTGGGCAATTTTTTTCCAAAGCGTATAACTTTCACCCACTATGTCAAATATTCAATTGCTTATAATAAAAAAAAAAGATCCTTCCACGTACTACTCCATGGTGTCAAATGTTTTTCTAGATTTTGTCATTTTGACAATGTTTTTCCAGTTGGAAGCCAGGTGTGTAGTTTGAGCTTTGACGGGACATAACTTGTGCATATGGAGTTGGATTTTTGGCTTCTTATAGGTGTTGGAAAGATATTTTTGAGAACTATGTAGTTGAGTAGGTTTGGAGATGATATTCTGAGGTTTGTTCAATTGGTATAAGTTTGAGCTACTTTTGGTCTCTTTGACTTGTGGTGCTTTTGTGAGTTGATGACAAAATTTGAGGTGATTTGGTTTTTGAGTCATTGCAAACTTATAGGTTTATCTTAGATTATCCTTTATTGACAATATTATACATGTATTGTTGAGTTTACATGTTGCATTGTGAGATCTACAGGTTGTGTGGTGTTGTAGGTTGTCTATGTTTACAAGTTATGTGTGACTTGGATGTGGGTTGTCTATGCCCATAGATATTTAAGTGTTGATGCAGATTCTGATTTGTGGCTTGGTTTAGTCACATGTTGCATTGGTTTTCTTCTCATTATGAGATATAGAAAGAGATGGTATTACCTGATAAAATCATGACATGGGACCTATGTTTGTTGACTATATGGTGGGTAAGTGAACAAAGATGAGGGACCAAAATGGGGTCTTAAGTTACCACTTTTTTTTTAAATCAGCAAACATTGATGTTGGATGAAAAAGTGAAGATAGCTACACTCAAAATTTGAAAATGGAACGAAAACAAGAGTTGTAGTACTCTGAATCTAGTTTCTAAACTACTATTTTTTTCCAAAAATGGTTGAGATTAAGGGGTTCAAAAAGGGGGAGCACACAAACTGGTCCTATTTTTCTCAATGTTAGAATCTGAAAAGATTAATAACCCAGAAAACTAGTGCAAACGAATAGATATCTAAACTATGAATGCAAATGATGTGAAATCAAAATAGCAACATAGAGTCACTATCCAAGAGAGTAATGCAAATGATAGAAGCAAAATAGCATTAAGAGGATGCAAAAGTAAAAGATACAAAATACAAGTCAGGTAGCATGCTTATATAGACTAGGAAGAGGGAGGAGGTGGTAACACCAACCAATCAAGAGCAACCATCTATCGGACTAAAGATAGAAAAGTATCTTCCCAAGATAGCTAATGGATGCTCACATGTAGGAAGGTGACACCTCGCAACCACTCACCTAATAAGACATGCTTTATTAACCTAAGTGAGATTAATAGAAGTGTTTGAAAAACCTAGGAATATAGGGAAAAATAAATAACCCAACTAGGAAATAAAAACCTACACTAACACCCCCCCATATGTGAAACTTAGGTAGATGTAGAAATGGGTCCCGGCAAATCAAGCCTGATGAGGTACCCATGTACATAAAATTCCTGCCAAAGAGAGAGAAAAGCCCCCCCCCAAAAAAAATAGAGAGAGAAGAGACCCCCCCAAAAGTAGAGAGAGTCAGGAATCTAAGTGAGAGGAAGAAGCCCCCCAGAAGATGAAGCATCCCGCACCCCCAGCAAATCTCGCAAATGAAGGAACTTGCTCTTAGTGAAGGGTTTGTTGAAGATATCAGCAACCTACTCAGAAGTCAGAGAGTAGCGAAGGTCAATGACATGGCCATGGATGAGCTCCCGGATGTAGTGCATGTGGACCTCTACGTGTTTGGTCCACTAATGATGGACTAGATTCTGTGAGATCTGAATGGCACTCTGGTTGTCACAAAATATGACTGATGGCCGTCTGATCTGGATGCCAAACTCAGTGAGAAGATTTTGAAGCCAAATGGCCTCAGTGGGGGCATTCACAGTCCCCCGATACTCAGCCTTAGTAGAAGATAGAGCAATAGTAGACTGCTTCTTGCTCGACCAACAAATAGGACCTAAACCAAGTGAGAAGTTGTAACCTGAAGTAGACTTGCGATCCTGAGAATCGCCCGCCCAATCTGAATCTGTGTAGCCCACCAAGTCAAGCTCAATGCCCACTATGTAGTGAATCCCAAAACTATGAGAACCATGAATGTAGTGAAGGATCTGCTTGGCTACTTTTCAGTGCAGCTCATGAGGCTCCTGCATGAATCGAGAGACCATGCCTACAGCATATGAAATGTCAGGTCTCGTATGAGTCAGATAAATGAGACTCCCAACAAGCTATCGGTACAAAGTGCCATCAATAAGTGGAGAAGAACACTGAGCCTCCAGTTTGACTCCAGAAAGAAAGGGAGTCAGAGCAGGCTTACAGTTAGCCATATGAAACCTTGAGAGCAAATCTAGAGCATACTTGGACTAGTTGATAGTGATCCCGAAAGCAGACTGGTAGATCTCAATCCTGAGAAAGTAATGCAACAAGCCCAAGTCAATCATCAAAAATCTGTCATGAAGGGCAGTTTTTACAGCCCCAATGGTGGATGAAGAGCTCCCTGTAATTAGCAAGTCATCAACATACAGAACCAGAAATAGGAGTGAATCATCCTGTTGCAGAATGTAGACATTGGGATCAGAATGGCACCGAGTGAACCCAACTGATAGAAGGAAGGAGTCCATCTTGGTATACAAGGCCCAAGGAGCCTGTTTGAGGCCATAGAGAGACTCCTGAAGATGGCACACAAGTGAAGAATCCTGAAGGAACCCTTGTGGCTACTCCATGTAGATTTCCTCCTGAAGGTCATCATGAAGAAAAGCACTCTTCACATCCATCTGATGTACTTCCCAACGACTAGCTACAGCAATTGAAAGAACAAGTCAGATGGAATTCATTCAAGCAACTGGCGCAAAAGTCTCAGAGTAGTCAATCCCAGGAACCTGGGAGAATCCTTTAGCGACCAAGCGAGCCTTATGCTTGTCAACCGACCCATCTGCTGCAAATTTTGTCTGATAGATCCACTTACATCGAACAAGTTTTCTTCCCTTAGGAAGAGGGACAAGATCCCAAGTGTGGTTCCTCATCAAGGAACTATACTCCTCCTGCATAGTTGTATCCCACTCAGGAATACCAGAAGCCTCATGAAAAGACTGGATCTAAGGCAGTAGCAATGAAGACATGTGGAGCATCCTAGAACTGTGAATGAGTCTGCCTGGTATCTGATGGATCCCCAACCCAATCACCTTCAGACTGCAAGGTCTGTCTAGCCCAAAGTGGACTGGAAGATGAAGAATCTGGAGGAGAATCATCAACCTCTGAATGATGACTAGGAGAGGAAGGAGGTGAGTCCTCTGAATCGCTCTCTGCATCAGAAGTGGAGGTAGAAGACTGCTCAGGTGAATCTGACTCATCAGAAGATCTGTCATGTATCGCAAGTGACTCCAATATCAAAGTAGAAGGAGTTGGAGAAGTGATAGAAAGTGAGCTCGAAGAGCCCTCCTCAAACTGAACACTCCTCTCAATGAACAACTCATGTGTAGTAGGGTGAAGCAACTGATAACCCTTCACACCATCAGGATAACCTACAAATATGCAAGGTCTGCTCTGCGGATCCAAGGCCTTGCATTTCTCTGCAGGAATGTGGGCCCATGCAGGAGAACCAAAAACTTGAAAGTGCTTAACTGATGGTTTTCAACCACTCCAAGCTTCAAAAGGAGTGACTCCCTTCAAGGCTCGGTGAGGAACACGGTTCTGGATATAACAAGCACATGTAATGGCCTCTGCCCAATACTGTGGTGCAAGAGATCTAGAGTGAATCATGCAGTTCACCATTTCCTTCAAGGACCTATTCTTCTGTTATGTAACACCATTCTACTGAGGATTGTACAGAACTAAATGCTGCAAATCAATCCCCTCTGAAGTGCAAAACCTCTCAAACTGATGGTTGACATACTCACCACCATTGTCAATGCGCAAAACTTTGATGGCTTTCCCGACTTGCTTCTCTACAAAAGTTTTGAATTCCTGAAAATGATCAAATACCTCTGACTTTTGTTTGAGAAAGTACACCCAAGTATATCGAGAAAAGTCATCAATGAATGTGAGGACATATCTAGCCTTGTTGAAAGAAGGATGTTGAAATGGACCAGCCAAATCACTGTGAACTAACTCCAGTATCTGTGAAGCTCTCCATGCCCTACCTTTGTCAAACTTTTCCTTAGGATGCTTACCAAGAATGCAAGCTTTGCAAACACCACCTGAAAACTAAACTAAAGGCAACCCTGTGACCATGCTTTGCTGGTTGAGGTGCTGCAAGTAGCGGAAGTTAAGATGGCCAAACCGCTCATGCCAACATCTACTCACATCATTAGAATGAGTGAGAAAAATAGTCGAAGGAGGATCAGGAACAAAGTGAGAAAATAGATAGAGCCATGACTAATGATCTGCTCTCCCAACTGCAACTGTAGAACCACTGTGCAACTCATGAATCTCCACTGAATCAGGACTGAACTCAACCCGCTTGCCTGAACCTATGTGAGTGATATGGTATACCGATAGGAGATTAGTTGATAATGAGGGCACACAAAGAACATCATGGAATGTGCCATCCCCCACATCAACAGACCCTCTCCCACACACCTCAACAGGAGTGTCATCACCCATCAAAATAGAAGGCATAGTACACGGCTCCAAAGATGCAAGTTCTTCCTTAGATGAAGCCATGTGGTGCGAAGCACCCGAATCAAGAACCCAAGTGGATGGTGAAGGAGCAACTGCAACAAGGTCCTTGCCCTTTCCTTTCCCCTTGCTATTTTCTTTTGCCTTATTAGACCCCTCATTATAACTCTATTTGATAGACTTAGGAATACTGATATTATTCTTCTCAAGAATGTGTGTCAAGTGATCAATTTGTTTCTTCAAACATTTATGTTCATCATGACCAGGTCTTTTACAATAGGCACATTAGACCCTCTCTTTCTTAGGCTTGTTGCCCTTGGAAGATTGGGTCTCATTAGTTGCTTTTGAAGCAACCGATATTTGATCCTTCTTCTCCTTGCTATTCTTTTGTTTCTTGTCCTTACTATTGTTGTTACTACTTTGTCCTTTCTATTCTTTTGTGCCTTGGTTGGCAGCCAAGGCATGTGACTTAGAGGACTTAAGAGTACCCATCTAGATTAGCTTGTCCTGTTCCTGAGTGAGATTGACAGCAAAATCATCTCAAGATGGCATGGTGAATTGAGTACCAAGTGCACCCTTAGTAGCATAGAAGGTAGAAACAAACACAGAATATTCTAAACTTAGCTTAGAGAGGATACTAAGAATCAGTTGTTCATCTTTCTTTTCAATTCCACATTGTTTTAACTGCAACCTTAGTGATTTCAATTTGGTGAAGAAAACCTGGATTGTATTGAAATTGCCTGGACTTAAACTAATTAGTTCATTTTCCAACATATGACCCCTCATTGAATCTTGTGTGCCAAATAGTGTTTCTAGCTTTGTCCAGATTTCATTTGGTGTATTCAAAGACTCAATGTGAAAGAGCAAATTAGGAGAAACAGACAAACACAATGTTCTATATGCCTCATCACATTTGTTAAACCACTTAGGCTTATCTTCATCTTTAGCAGGTTCAGTTTCAAGACCCATAGTTATCCTATTTAATCCAGCTTTCCTTAAGTTAATTTTCATGCGTGATTTCCACTCAAAGTAATTGTATGGAGTTAGGATGGGCAGATTTGTTTGATCCATGATGAAGAAATGTAGAGAATAAATGTTGAAAAGAAGAGAACCCAACAAAGACAACCCCCCCTTTTCACTCAATCAAAGAACCCCCCCAAGAAAATATGATTTGGCACTTTATATTAGTGCGTTTACAACTACCACTAGCAATAAATACTAAGTGGTCTTGATTTCAATGCATTACAAAACCCTCACGAAGAGCATATGCTAAAAATACAACTTTGGCACAATACTCAGAGAAATAAACAGCACCACTATGATCTACTCAAAAAATCATGTACTTTCAAAAAAAGAATCACCTCGATACGAGGTCGTATGTGAAAGTTATGATCCTCTGAAGTTCCCAAAATGAGAATGGTGCAATGTCACAACTGAGAATCTGCAATTTCTAAAAAATCTTGGCATAAAAATCAAAAAACGTCTGCACTAGTGCATAGAGCACAAAAAAATAGCCAAAATAAAAAAAAAATCGTGGAAAAGGAGTCCATATGAGCAAGAACGAAGCATTTAAAAACTGCCTTCAAAACTGCAACTGCCAACGAAGAGGGGTCCTACTGTAGCTTTCTAAGCATGTTTCTGCAATTACCTAAGACAAGCAAAGGCATGCTGGAACCTACAATATTGATTGAAAACACCAAATATGTAAGCTGGTTGTCAGATTTGACTTCGAAACCCTGGTTTCGCAACTATGTATGATGATCTCCGATTTCGGTGAAACGAAAGCCAAATCTAACTTTCTCAAGCCTCCTGGATGTGTTGGAATAGCCAGAAGTGCTGCCAATATAACCAGAAATGCTACAATCACCCAGATTTCATAAAAAACATGTAAACCCCAGAGATTAAAAAAGTTTCCGTCAAACTTTTCTGATTCTCAAGATCATCCGAATATGCAAGAGAAGAGCATACTGAGTTTTTCAAAAAATTGTAATAAGATTTATTAGCCCCCCCCCCCCCCCAAATCTCTCAAATATGGAAACTAAAATCTACTCTTGCACATAGAATAGCTCTGATACCATGTTAGAATCTGAAAAGATTAATAACCTAGAAAACTAGTGCAAACGAATAGATATCTAAACTATGAATGCAAATGATGCAAAATCAAAATAGCAACATAGAGTCAGTATCCAAGAGAGTAATGCAAATGCTAAAAGAAAAATAGCATTAAGAGGATGCAAAAGCAAAAGATACAAAATACAAGCCAGGTAGCATGCTTATATAGACTAGGAAGAGGGAGGAGGTGGCAACACCAACCAATCAAGAGTAACCATCTATCGGACTAAAGATAGAAAAGTATCTTCCCAAGATAGCTAATGGATGCTCACATGTAGGAAGGTGACACCTCGCAACCACTCACCTAATAAGACATGCTTTATTAACCTAAGCGAGATTAATAGAAGTGTAGGAAAAACCTAGGAATATAGGGAAAAATAAATAACCCAACTAGGAGATAAAAACCTACACTAACACTCAAAAAAACATAACATAGCGTCTGGTGTGCTCCCCCTAAAATGTTAACTTTTTTTTAGTATTTCAATAATCATTCCAGTGAGAAATTAGCTAACACCATGTAATTTATCCCTGATTTTTCTAATAATATTTTAATGAATAATTGATGTTTTTAGTAATTTTTAAAGTGGACACATCCTAAAAAATAGAAATTTGAGCATGCTCCCCCCTAAAATGTTTCAAAACTAATCGAAAATCATATTTTTTTAATTCATGTTAATGGAGTCTAGTTTCTAAAAATATAACTTATTTCAAATTTTGATGAACGGTTAAAAAAAAGTCAAAAATACTAGACACTAATTTTTGACAAAAAATGGACACACTAACAAAAGAAATTCAAGATGAAACACTAAACGTACTCAAAATGTGAAAAAAATTATATGGTTAGATAGCTAACAAAGAGCTTAAGATTATGGTGGTAATTTTTTTGAGTATTCATTGAAAAAAGTGCCATACTGATGGGGAGCACGCTCTAGATTATCTCTAGATTTTGCTAAAAACTGATAAAAACATGTCAAAGAAAGCTTAGAATAATGCAAGTGCGTTATAATGCGCTCACGTTATGCTAAGCATAATTGGCAATACACATGCCAATTGCATTTGCTTGAAATTTTCTAAAGCCTTTTCAACAATTCCATTATTTGCATATCTTACAATCATTACATTCCATTATAGAACATCTCTTTGAGGTGTTACGTCATACAATTGACATGCCTTGTCTATGCTTCCACACTTTACATACATGTCTACAAGGGCAGCTGCACTTCCTATCATCTCTCTCACTCTCTATTTCTCTCCCCTCTCTATGTCCTACCCTTTCTCTGAGTCTCTGCTTGCCTTCCCTCTCTACCTCCTACCTTCTCTCTCACTCTCTTCTTCCCTCCCCTATCTACTTTCTACCCTCTCTCTGACTCTCTACTTCCCTCCCCTATATACCTCCTACCCTCTTTCTAAGTCTTTGCTTCCCTCACCTCTCTACCTCCTACCTTCTCTCTCACTCTCTTCTCCTCCCTCCCTTTCTATGTCTTACCCTCTCTCACTTTCTACTTCCCTCCCCTGTCTACCTCCTACCCTCTCTCTCAGTTTGCTTCCCTCCCCTATCCACCTCCTACCCTCTCTCTCTTCTTCCTTCCCCTGTCTACCTCTTATTGTCCTCTCCCACTCTCTACTTCCCTCCCGTCTCTACCTCCTATCCTCTCTCTCACTCTCTACTTCCCTCCCCTCTCTACCTCTCCTCATCATTCTTCCCATCCAATGAAATTTGATAAATTATCTTGTTTCCATTTCATCATCCCAATTTATATCCTCGTCCCTCTTTGCATGTCCTAGTTTTCTTGTTTCCATATTCTCTGTTGACATGTGAGAGGAGAGGGAGGAAGAGGGAGAGAGGATGGAGATGGATGGGAGAGAGAGGGGAGAGATAGGGTGATAAGTGGAGAGAGAGAGTCCTAGTTTTTTTGTTTTGGAGAGAGAGAGAAGGTTGGTCAGGTTTATGAGTTTAGGGTTGCTTAAGTTTAGGGTTTAGTGGAATTATTTAGGGTTTAGGGTTGCTTGAGTTTATGGTTTAGGGGTTAGATTTTAGGGGTATTATTTAGGGTTTTGGGGTTTTGGGAGAGAGAGGTTTAGGGTTACTCAGGTTTAGGGACATATTTAGGGTTTATGAGTTTAGGGTTGCTCAGACCTTTAGGGGTAAATTATTTAGGGTTTATGAGTTTCTAGGGTTGCTCAAGTTTAGGGTTTAGGGGTTAGTGTTAAAGGGGAATTATTTTATAATTTTCCTCCAATCCTCGTAATACTAATGCATTACTCCACCCATCTCCAAATCCATTGATCCTATCATCCATCCACCATATAACTCACTATCTAATCCACCATCAAACATTCTAAGCTCTAATCCATCAATGCATGAATGCTTGAAAAAATTTCTCCAAAGAGTCTTTTACAAAATCCAAAAATAAAAGCAAAGATATGGAGCCATCCAAATCCACTGATCCAATTTCATCCCCCTCTAACACACCCAATCCTAATCCATCCAGGCCTCCTATATCCATTCACTTGATCCTAATCCTAAGCCCAAAACATCTTCCATCATTTTCCATCAACTATATATGCATATCCTAGTCCATCAACCCATGAAGCCATGAAGGATGTGACCCAGGGACTATTAGCAAGGAATCTAAGAACATCACGTACTCAAATTCCTATCCTTGGTCCCAACAAAGAACCTCCTAATAACATGTATACCACTCCAACACCATCATCCACTCCTATGTCTATCCATTTCATTGAAGAGTCTCCTACCACAAGTCCAAGTCAAACCCCATCATGTAGCCATGTTGTCAAACATCCAAAGATTATTGATCCTAGATCCAAGAACCCATCATGTATCCATCTAAGAAACCCAATAGCTATACTTTAATCTAGCCTAGTCCACAGAATGTGGAAACACCAACCACCCATCCTAATCTAAATCCAAACATCCCATCTAATCCCATCTCGGTTCCCTTACCATCTCATGGTCAACCCCTCTGTACATCGATCCCATCATTAATCCTCCAACATCTCCTATTATACCCCCATCACCACCTTTTACTCCCCAATCTAATGAATATCAATGCATCCCCACTTACCCTATCCATATCTAATATCGCACTATCCATGCTTATCCTCCCAGTGATCAAGATATTATCTATGATCTTGAGATCTTATCCATGAGCAAGTAAGTTCCCACATCACTCCAATCCATCATCCCATTAGCCCTATCCATCATCTTGTGCTAGTCCTATTCATTATCCATCAATATCCATGATGAGACACTTGGTCCCCAAGAAAACATAGACAATCATTTGACAAATATCTTGGATCCTATATTGAATCACATCCCAATGAGTATAATGATTTAATCAAGATCCAATAATTCTACATCCATTTCCTATTGGTCCTCCATCATCCCAGGTCAAACTATATGTTTAGGTGTTTAGCCTGGTTGCTCGAGTTTAGGGTTTAGGGGTCAGGGGCATTATTTTAGGTTTACACGAGTTTAGGGTTTAGAGTTAGGTTTTCAGGGAATTATTTAGGCTTTAGGGGTTTAGGAATTCTCATGTTTAGGGTTTAGGGTTTAGGGGTTAGGGGTCTAGGGTTTATAGATTTTAGGGGTTAGGGTTTAGGGTTTAGAGAGAGATAGAGAGAGGGGATCAATAGAGATTGGGAGAGATAGGGAGATAGAGGTTTAGGGTTGCTTCCAGGTTTTATGGTTTAGGGGTTAGGGGTTAGGGTTTAGGGGCATTATTTATGGTTTAGGGTTTATGGTTTAGGGGTTAGGGGTTAAGGTTTAGAGGTTTAGGTTTATGGTTTAGGTAGAGAGGAGAATAGGGAGATATAGAGGAGACTGAGCCTGGGAGAGATATCTTTGTCTCCTCTATCCCTCTCTCTAACTATACCTACCTCTCTATCTCTATATATCCCTATCTCTCTATCTTGCTAGATCTCTTTCGATCCCCTCTCTCTAACTCTACCTTTCTATCTATCCCTTCCTCACTATTTAAGGTTTACATGAGTTAGGGTTGCTCAAGTAAATAGGGTTTAGGGTAATGGTTTAGGGGAATTATTTAGGCTTTAGGGGTTTAGGGATGCTCAAGTTTAGGGTTTAGGGTCTAGGGGTTAGGGTTTAGGGTTTAGGGGTTTGGGGTTGCTTCCAGGTTTTATGGTTTAGGGGTTAGGGGTTTAGGGGCATTATTTAGGGTCTAGGGGCATTATTTAGGGTTTATGGTTTAGAGGTTTAGGTTTATGGTTTAGGTAGAGTGGAGAATAGGGATCCCTATCTCTATCTCTCTGGACCTATGGATCTCTATCTCTTAATCTATCCCTCGCTACCTCTCTCTTTTCCATTTTTATTATATTCTATCTAGTCTAACCATCAAATCTTTTTTGATTTGAGTTTGAGATATGATACATAGTATCAAGATTCGATTAGAACAGAGAACGGATATACAAACAAAAAAGAGAAAAAGAATGAAACAAACTTTTCCCAGTATGAAAAGAGTTTATGTTTACATGCACATAGACATAGATCTATATGTATCGATCTATGTATGCCGATCTAGATAGGTTATACATAAATATATATATAAGAAATAAATAAATATAAAAATTGATTACTTGGCTAGAATATGGGAGAATATTTCCATTTATTTATGGAAATATATAGCTTTGATATCAATTTTTTTTTTTCTAATCTAATGCTTGTACTTCTACATTTGTCTAAGTCCATCTAATCAATATTATATTCATTAATAATGTTCTCGTGTCCATTGGCGGTGTAACATTATAAATTACAGAAATGATTTTGATATCTCTCATATAACCATGGGGAGATTTTAAATGATTATAGAAATCATTTTTGGGATCTCCCATTGGAATAAATCAATATTAGTTATCATTCACGTCCACAAATTTCATTCAAAATAATTTGAATTTGAATCAATTTTGATTTTTATCTCACAAACAAAATTTCTTCATACATTTTTCTAATTATATATATGTTAATCCTATTTTTGATCTTTATTTCGCAAACAAAATTTTCTATATGTTGATGTTTCAAGAATTTAATTCAAATTAGATAGAGAAAATTATCTCCAATAATTTAATCTAGAATTACTGAAACATTTTAAACTTATTATGTTTTTCTCACCAAAGTGGTTGGACCCAAGTCTTCTAAATTTTTCTGACGACGTAGAGGTCAGGTAACCAATTCAAGTACATCTCTTGCATTGGCAAACCCATGAATCTGGGCAAAAGTAAATTCAACTGACCATTTAGTACTAATTCTTCTTGCCTCTAATGGGTTAGCATGAGCCATTCCTGTGATAGCTAAGTCGGGTTGTAATTCATGTATACATTGTATTTGATTCAAATTATCTGGTTTCTCTACAATTCGTGGTATTGGTACACACATCTTTATACATGTATCTTGTAAAAGTGATAATTCAGCAGCTTGATATCGTTTATCCATATATGGAATACCAATTTCATGAATGATCATTCGACATCTGATTAAGAATCTTGCTAGAGATACTTCTAGTAGATTATCTCCCATGAAAAAGATAGATTTACCGCATACCAAATCAAGATAATCCTTTAAACTTTCCCATATCCATTCCTCCCTTTCCTCCAAACCTTGGGTCTTAACACCCAATACAGAACAAATCTTTTCAATCCAAGCACACATTCCATGTGGAACGATAGGAAAAGGAGCTACAATTAACTCACATTTTTTGCATCTTATCCAAGTTGTCGCTGTCCAACTCAAAAATGGGTTAACACCACAAACATAAAATCCATCACCCAATGATGGAAGATCAATATATTTTTGAGCAGGTAACCAACCTGATACCTTGATGGATTGATGTTTTAATTCTAGATTTAGTTGAGAAGCCACATTGGACGGCAAAGATCCAAAAAGAACTAAGGAAGGGTGATTTGCATATTCGACCAATTCCTCTTTTTTTCTAGAATGAAAAGTGAAAATTTTTTGTATAGTTTCTTTTCGTTCATGAATAGAGAATTCTTGTTCTGGACAATGATGTGCTATCATAGCCAACATAGTATCTTTTCCTTGAGTAAAAGCATAATCAAGTCCATTCGCTCTTGCCACTACAATTGGGATTCCAATTTCCCATTCTAATTTGGGTACCATACCTTCCAAATCCATTTTGATTATCTCTGTAGTACAAGTACCTATCCATATGATCACGCTGGGGTCTCTATCTTTTTTTATTCAAATACAAAGCTTTTTTAATCCTTCATAATCATTTAATTGAGCCGACATATCTCCTTCCAATTCTGCCATTGCATAGCAAGGTTCTGCAAAAATCATAACACCAAGTGCATTTTGCATAAAATAACCGCATGTCTTTGTGCCCACAACTAAAAAGAAACTATCTTCAATCTTTTGATATAACCAAGATACATAGCTAATTGGACAAAAAGTATGATAATTACCTGTCTCACATTCGACAGTGAGAGTTTCATCAATTTTATCTAACATAAATGATTATAACTATGTTGATTAAATCATCGTAAATCCAAGTAAATTTTCCTTATTATTTTGATGTTTCCCCTCATCAATAGGATTGAGATAAAGGTCAGAGATTAAACTGAATAATTCCTGATCTAGAATCTCCTTTGGTACAATACCTTCTGGTTGGGACAATATTTGATCCGCTATGTCTAAATAATATTAACATACATAGTTAAGAGATGGTTCGGATCCAACCATTTCAAATAAAGTTTTCCCCTTGACTCTTGAAACTCGAAGATCTTCAATAAGAGGTAACACTTTGATTACGAGCATTGGACAAGATTCTACATATTTATTGATAAGATCTCTTTTAGATGTATGATTTCCAACCAAACCTGCTAATCGGAGTGGATGTGTACGAGCTTTTTCCCTGATAGAAGTAGTAATACGATTAGCTGCAAATAATGCATCAAATCCATTATCTGTAATAATGACGTAGTAATCTGCATAGTTCAACGGAGCAGCAAAACCTCCACAAACCACATCACCTAATACATCAAATAATATAATATCATATTCATAAAATGCATTTAATTCTTTTCACAATTTCATAGTCTCTCCTACCACATATCCCCCACATCTAGCTCCTGCGGCTGGCCCACCAACTTCCACACAATCTACCCCTCCATAACCTTTATGAATGACATCTTCGGACCAAATATCCTCATAATGATAATCTTTGGACTACAAAGTATCTATAATTGTAGGTATCAACTATCCCGTCAAAGTAAAAGTACTATCATGTTTGGGATCATATCCAATCTGTAACACTTTTTCACCACGTCCAGCTAGGGCAATTGAAATATTACAACTAGTGGTTGATTTATCGATTCTGCCTTTTCCATAAACTTCTATTTTCATCTTTTGATCTCCTTTTATTTCTTTTTGATCTTCCGAATTTGTTATTCATTTGATCTAATTTTGAGTTTAACTTTGCCTTATTTATTCATATGATTGTAGCATGTTACATTGTTTCACCTTGTTTTTTTTCCCTCTCATCTAAAAAGTAAACCTCATTATCTGTTGAGTAAATGGAGGAAGCCAAGCAAAAGACTCTTCCTTCATTCCCAGATAAATGTAAATCTATTCATTTGTAGCGGATGGAACCCCCCGCTAGTTAAGACTTAGTTCTCTCTATTAAAATCATAGAATGGACTAACCAATTTACTGCATGGCAAATGATAAGAGGAAAAGATAGGTTTGGGATTTGATCTGGTTACTACCTACAAATGAATGCTTTTGTTATGTTATACATGATGTTAAATGTGTCATGTATGTATTCGGTCAAGGTTATTTCAATGAATAAATTGAAATCATTGAGGAAATAGTTTTGGAAAAATCTCAATCCTCCCATCGATTCAGTTTGTTCTTTTTTATTTTTCCAAATTATATCTCTCTCTCTATTTTCTTCCTATATTTTTTTATATACATATATAACAATGTATCGTCAACCACTCATCATTTGATTCATTATGTAAAAAATGACAATGAATTGATGAATCCGGTCAATTTTTTACCGAGCGAACGACGGGGATCGAACCTGCGCGTGGTGGATTCACAATCCATTGCCTTTGAACCACTTGGGTATGTTCACCCCAAACTAATTGATAGTCTCTGTCTACGGTCATTCCAAGAAGAATTGTTCTAAGTCCCGAAAATGGACTAATATATTATTAGTTATTAGTTCATCAGTTCAATTGGCAAGCTCTGACTGTGATGCATTGCAAGATAAATCACCTTCAATGCAACTCTTGAACAAGTTAGTTGTATTTCTTTATTTGTTTATTGAAAACAAAACAATAGGCAAATTGGGTACCCAATTTAATATCTAAGCCAATACTTATGATTATGAAAATCAATTTGTTTTTTTGCATCCATGGCTAAATGGTAAAAGCACCCAACTCATATTGGGAAGTCGCAGGTTCAATTCCTGTTGGATGCACAATAAACATTTATTGCACTCTACTCGCAATAACTTTTAGATGGAAAAAATAGTACCAAACCTTTCAGTTTTGGTACTATTTTTTTCCATTTTCAAGGATTGAAACACATTAACAATCCATTAGATTGAGTAATTAGCCATCTATAGAATTAGCTTCAATAGTAGCTAGATCTAGAGGGAAGTTGTGAGTGTTACGTTCGTGCATAACTTACATACCAAGGTTAGCACGATTAATGATATCGGCCCAAGTGTTAATTACATGACCTTGACTGTCAACAACAGATTGGTTGAAATTGAATCCATTTAAGTTGAAAGCCATAGTGTTGATGCCTAGAGCAGTAAACCTGATACCTACTACTGGTCAAGAAACTAAAAAGAAATGTAGAGAATGGGAGTTATTGAAACTAGCATATTGGAAGATCAATCGGCCGAAATAACCGTGAGCAGCTACAATATTGTAGGTTTCTTCTTCCTGACCAAATTTGTAACCTGCATTAGCAAACTCATTTTTGGTAGTTTCCCTGATCAAACTCAAAGTTACCAAGGAACCATGCATAGCACTAAATAGAGAGCCACCGAATATGCCAGGTACACCTAACATATGAAATAGATGCATAAGAATATTGTGTTCAGCCTAGAATACGATCATGAAATTGAAAGTACCAGAGATTCCTAGAGGCATACCATTAGAGAAGCTTCCTTGACCGATAGGGTAAATCAAGAAAATAGTAGTAGCTGCTACTACTGGAGCTGAGTATGCAACATCAATCCAAGGATGCATACCTAGATGGAAGCTAAGCTCCCACTC
This sequence comes from Cunninghamia lanceolata, assembly GCA_027924645.1. Taxonomy (NCBI): domain Eukaryota; kingdom Viridiplantae; phylum Streptophyta; class Pinopsida; order Cupressales; family Cupressaceae; genus Cunninghamia; species Cunninghamia lanceolata. Next base: position 14,356,580 of record BSBN01000021.1, on the reverse strand, counting down.
ACGACCCATATAGCAAGCTACACCAAGTAGGAAGTGTAGAACGATTAGCTCATAGGGACCACCATTGTATAGCCATTGATCAACAGAAGTTGCTTCCCATATGGGATAGAAATGCAGACCAATGGCTGCAAAGGTAGGAATAATAGCACTAGAAATAATATTGTTTCCATAAAGAAGAGAACCAGAAACAGGTTCACGAATACCATCAATAGCTACTGAAGGAGCTGCAATGAAAGCAATAATGAATATAGAGACTCAATGGAAGCTATTCTAATGAATCAATATAATTTGAATTTGATACAATATTTTATTTACAGAATGCCTTCTGTATTTTATATAACACTTGAAAAAGAGTTATATGTCACCAATAAACAAAACTAACGATTAGAGCTTGAATTATTCTAGGTTTTATTTTGAAAAGAATATGCCTAGCTTCAAATTGAAATTGAAGGATTCATTTAGCTTTCCAATTAAGAGCTTCTCTAGAAAGAGAGTTGCATTTACTTCCATTTTTGGAAGTCATAATTGGACGAGGATAAAGATAGAGTCCAATTCTACATGTCAATGTCAACAACAATGAAAATTGGAGTAGGAGGAAAATCCGTTGGTTTTATAGATAGTGAGGGTTTGAGTCCCTCTATCCCTAGACTGATTTATCAAAGAGGTATGTTTTATTTTCTTTTTTATTCATTAGGTGTGTTAATAAGAACACTTTATCACAAAAAAAATTGAATCGTATGATCAACTTGTGTCTGCTTCTGTATATACACATCTTTGTATGTGTATATAACATATATTTATGTTTTTATTTGCGTCATTGCTTCTAATCTTTCAAATGGTTTCTTTTACACTTTTTGTTTTTAGTTGATAGGAGTTTGGTTACTGTGCTAGTATGATGCATATGGGAACAACTGGGATAGCTCAGTTGGTAGAGCAGAGGACTAAAAATCCTTGTGTCACCAGTTCAAATCTGGTTCCTGGCATGTATACTTTTCATCATAGATAAGTATGAAAAAGGATTAGTAGATCTTATTCTACTATATATTTTATAGATTCAATACAGTGATTCTATGCGATTGAATCAATAGGGAGTTCACCCAAGTTATTTCAAAGGGTGTCGTAGAAAATCACTACTTGAAATAACTCGAACTAGAGAGCTAATTTTTCTATTTAACCCTATTAATCATAATTTTTTCAAATGAATTGTTAACTATCTAATAGGCCTAATTCTACCCTTCTCTTTACCAGAGATTAATATTAATAGAATAATTAGAAAAATCAATATTTTTGCAGAACTATAGTTTTTCTTGCGATGGTCCGAGACGAGGTGGTATTTCTGCCTGGGGTGCATGCAATTTTGAATACCATTGCGCAGAACAATAATGAATCCATTGTTATAAAAGAACCATTAATATGATGATAATCATAATCATCATCATCATCATCATCGTAATCACTAAACGGAAAAAGGAGTCTGTCTATGCTGATTTCGTCGATAAGACCAATCTCTATTGCCTCATCTGGTAGCAAATAAAAATCTATCTCTAATAGCAGAGAGATTGTGTCATAATTTTGATTTGTTGTTCTTAAATAAGTATGGATAACATACGACCGCAATTCGTTCAGATACTTTGAATCGAAGCCTGAATCCTCTTCATTAGAGCAACAATCATAAGGAGACATATGGGGTTGGTGGAGCATAATTGTAGAGTTTTTGGTTACTGCCCGTTTAGTAATAGTCCCCCCGTGTAGAAGAAAAGCTCCCATTGAAGCATTTACCCCGATGCCTATTGTAGATACATCCCTTGTTACGAATTGCATAGTATCATAAACAGCGACTCCCTGTAACATTCCTCCACCTCGACAGTTAAGAAAGAACATAAATTCCTTTGTCTGATCTTCTTGATTTAAATAAATCATACTTTTCATGATTTGATCTACAGGTTGCTTTTCAAGCGATTTAGCTAAAAAAAGGTATCCTCCCTGTAACATTCCTCCACCTCAACAGTTAAGAAAGAACATAAATTGCTTTGTCTGATCTTCTTGATTTAAATAAATCATACTTTTCATGATTTGATCTGCAGGTTGCTTTTCAAGCAGTTTAGCTAAAAAAAGGTATCTTCCAAAAAATAACCTGTGATATAGCTCGAGCCAATTCGGTTCTTCCTCTTTGGGTCCTTGATAGGGCACTTTAGGCACATTGGCCATCTCCATAGCCTCTTTTTTCTTTCTTCTTCATAGGGGCTTGCACAAAAACATAAAGTAAATTTCATAATTTTATTGCTACAATAGCTTTCTTAACATAGAGGCTAAGAAATTAGTGTCTACTCTTATTTTGAATATATATAAGAATTTTTTTTACTATATTTTAATATTATGACTCAATCAATATATACACAGTATTCTTTTATTATTACATAAACATAAATACAATTTATATCTTGTAGTCTAATATTTCAAATATTAGGATTAGAATGTATGTGTATAAATATTATATTTTATATATGTAAGATTTACTATATATATATATTTGTTTTTACTATAATAGATATACATATATCTTGTATTCTATTATATATATATGATTATGTTTTAATTTTTTACTGCATATAGAATAGATATGCACATTTTTATAATATATATAAAATGTATATGTATTAGATATAAATAAATTAGTTGTGGTCTAAACACATTTATACTAAAAGAAAAAAAACTTATACATTTTTATAAACTCTATGTATAATTTTGATTCCCAAAAACAATTCTTAAAGGATCAAGAATTGTTTTTTGGAATCTTAAAATAAAATGGAATGAATTATTTTGAGTTTTCAATTACTATACATGTACATTTCAATTGTCTCGCTCAGAACTTTTTTCAAAAGAGCTATGGAACCATGCAATCAAACATTCCAAAATCAAATAAAGAATCAGATGTTTGATCTTCCTCGTCTACTATCTGATTTAATGTCTGTTCAATTACTCTTTTACCTGCAAATGCAATGTATGCATTAGGCTTGACAATCGTGACATTAGCCAACATACCAAAACTAGCAGTGACTCCACCAGTTGTCAGAGATGTAAGAACTGAAATATAGAGCAAATGTTTCTCTTTTTTTATGTGTATGCAACACAATAGCTATTTTATTCATTTGCATTAAGCTAAAACTTCCTTCTTGCATGCGCGCTCCTCTAGAAGCACATACGAGAATTATTGGAAGAGAATTATCAGTAGCACACTATATTAAACGGGATATTTTTTCACCCACTACAGAGCCCATACTACCTCCCATGAACTAAAAATCCATAACTCTGAGTGCGACAGTAAAACCATTTATGTCACCTATGCCTATTTGAATAGCATCGGCTAAACCTGTATCTATTGGATAGGAAGTGTTATAATCTTTATAAGATTGTTCATCTATGTCTGTATATTCTTTCTTTCCTAGATTAAGCATCTGCCTTATTCATTCTTTGGTAGCATCAACATATGCTTTTTCTTCTTTAGTTAAATTGTTATAAGTTAAAGGAAATTTTTCTTCACTATCTTCAGGATCTTCAATATCTTCTAAAGAAATCTCTTTTTTCTTAGAAAATTTGTCTTTGCTATCTAGTGCTAATGTAGATAACTCTTTCATTATCTCTAGTAAATAGAAATAAATTCTTTGAGTATGTTCAGTATACGACAAGATCTTATTCTCACAATCTTTTTCATTATTCTCACAATCTTTTTCATTATTCTTGTGGAGGTAGAGATCCTCTATTTCATGAAATAACTCCATACTATTTTGACTATAGAGTGTATCATCATCCATATCATGATCTTTTATATTATCACATTGATAGCGATCTTGTTTTTCAATGTATTCTACTATACTATCAGAACCAAAACGATATCCTGATCCTTCTAGGAAACCACAACGATTTTGAAACCAATATTTAAATTCTTTGGAGACCAGATGTTTTTGCATCAAATAGATCGCCATATGTTTTCAACACCATAAAAAGTAATCTGCCTGTGGATCATATCCTAGATAAAAAGGAAATCTTCTTTTTTATTTTTCTTTATTTGCCTTTTTTCTTCCAGAAAACAAAGTTCCATTTTCACTAAGTTTACTGCCACTACTTTCAAGAACTTATCTTGTGAAAGTAATTGATTTTTTAAGTTGACTAACTGTTTATTTAAATTATAAAGTATATTCAAAGCTAGGGTTTCTTGAATATTAAGCACAATTTTTTGTGCTTCTAGATCCATTATTTTAGACCCGAAATTCTTCCCATCTCTATCTTCCAGATAAGGAGGCAACAGAAGAGACATTTGTTGTTTTTGAAATGCAGTCTTATAAATCAAAAACCTGTTTATTTCCTCTTGCATTCTGTTACGTATTGCAAGAAGTATAAATTGAACTATTTTTAAACCTGTACCAATAATGTCTTGCAGTATCTTAATAGTTTCTTTTGAATCTAAATTCAAATATTTTATGATTTTATTTTCTAGTACAACCCTAAGGATAGTAACAAGAGTATTGTTGTATGCTACTACTATTTTCAATGTTTTAGCATCAGAATCTTGAAAAAATTCGAAGTAAAAATATTTGTGATAAAGGACTTGTACATTAAAATTGAGACCTTTTGAACCATTGTGATGTCAAACGTCGTATGTTTTTTATCTAAAAGATCTATAGTAGAGAAAGTAACGTCCATAGGACACCAAGTGTCATTATCAATTAATAGGTCAATTCGTTCTGAACTAGTAATTGGAAGAGTTGCTCCACATTTTGAACAAACACCTTTTTGTTCTAGTAAAGATTTCTTATAATGAAGAAAGAAATAATTCTCACACAAAAGCCACAAATGCTTAAAACGTTTCGGATTGAATCTATCTTCTACGGTTTTTGTTTCAATATTTTCAGAATCTTTGTTTTCCTTTGTTTCAATATTTTCAAAATCTTTGTTTTCTTTGTTTCAATATTTTTAGAATCCTTGTTTTCCTCAAACATTTTCCTCTATTTTTTCTAGATATTGTTAATGTACAACTTTGAACAGATAAAATACAAATTTTGTTTTATTTTTATTCCATTTTTTTTACAATCTTTCTCCATCTGACTCACGACTTAATTGAGAATGAATTCGATCTTATTGTCCTAATTCATTCATTTGTTCAAATAGCGTATATATATATATATAAACAATATAGATTTCACATACATTTGATTCCTTGGAGAAAATCCATACGCTTCTGATAAAAAGAAGAGAGAATGAAGTTCCATCAAGTAAAGATTATGAGAACGACATGCTGCAATAAAGCATAAAAATTGAGAATTGAAATCTACCATTTCTGAATCAAATCAAGTGATCTCCCCAGTTTAGGTTCTTTCTGATCTGTAAAACAAATTCACGATGATTCGTGAAAAATAATTAACAGTGGACTTAATAAAATATATATTGATATTTACACAATACGTTATTGCTAATCGCAAAATGTTAAAAAGAAACTTTTCGCATAATACTTTATTTGACTTTATTCTTATAGCTCCCTTCTTCGTGGACAAAGTTAATTCAAAATAAGCTTTTATATAGAGAGATTAGAATAGATTTTACAAATCCATTGAATCATGAGGATTTAATTTGTTAAAGATAACATTATCTTTAGCCCACTTTTGGTGCAGGCTAAAAGAGATAGAACCCCTTGACCCCTGGTTCTGGATCTACTAATCCACCGATCCCCATCAAAAAATCTATTTTCTAATTAGAGGTAAATACCTCTCCTCTAGCAAAAGTATCTATTCCCATTCATTCGGTATTCGGCTCAATCTTAAAAGATTGGGCCGAGTTTGATTTGATTAAGGGACTAAACAGACAAAAGTAGCTTGATTACAAGCGATCAATCATATCAAATTCAAATTTGATTTCTTTCCATACTTCACAAGCAGCAGCTAGTTCAGGACTCCATTTAGTAGCTTCACGGATAACTTCATTACCTTCACGTGCAAGATCACGTCCTTCATTATGAGCTTGTACACAAGCTTCTAAAGCAACCCGATTAGCCACTGCACCAGGTGCATTTCCCTAAGGATGCCCCAAAGTCCCTCCACCAAACTGTAATATGGAATCATCCCCAGAGATCTCGGTCAGAGCAGGCATATGCCAAACATGAATACCTCCTGAAGCTACATGCAGAACACCCGACATAGAGACCCAGTCTTGAGTGAAATAAATACCACGACTTCAGTCTTTTCCAATAAAATCATCATGCAATAGATCAACAAAACCCAAAGTGACTTCTCGTTCTCCTTCAAGTTTACCTACTACAGTACCAGCGTGAATATGATCTCCACCAGACATACGCAGTGCTTTAGCTAGTACACGAAAGTGTATACCATGATTTCTTTGTCTATCAATAACTGCATGCATTGGGCGATGAATGTGAAGAAGTAGGTTGTTATCTCGGCAATAATGAGACAACAAAGTATTTGACATAAAACCTCTAGTCAGATAGTCATGCATGACGATAGGAACTCCCAATTCTCTAGTGAATATTGCTCTTTTCATCATTTCTTCACTTGTACCTGCAACAGCATTCAGTTAATGTCCCTTAATCTCACCCATCTTAGCTTGAGCTTTATAAATTGCTTCCGTACAAAAGCAAAAACAATCTCTCTAGCGCATAAATGGTTGGGAATTCATGTTTTCATCATCCTTGGTAAAATCAAGTCCACCACGGAGACATTCATAAACCGCTCTACCATAATTCTTGGCAGATATACCCAATTTTGGTTTGATAGTACATCCCAACAAAGGATGACCATATTTGTTTAATTTATCTCTTTCCACTTGGATACCATGTGGTGGGCCTTGGAAAGTTTTTGAATAAGCAGGAGGAATTCGTAGATCTTCCATACATAGAGCATGTAAGGCTTTGAATCCAAATACATTACCTACAATAGAAGTGAACATGTTAGTAACAGAACCTTCTTCAAAAAGATCTAAAGGGTAAGATACATAGGCAATAAATTGATTTTCCTCTCGAGGAATGGGTTCAATATCATAGCATCGCCCCTTGTAATGATCAAGACTGGTAAGTCCATCGGTCCAAACAGTGTTCCATGTACTAGTGGAAGATTCGGCAGCTACTGCTGCTCCCACTTCTTTGGGGGGTACTCCAGGTTGAGGAGTGACTCAAAATGCTGCCAAGATATCAATATCTTTGGTCTGATATTCTGGAGTATAATAAGTTAATCTATAATATTTAACACCATCTTTGAATCCAACACTTGCTTTAGTCTATGTTTTTGGTGACATAAATAAGTCCCTCCCTATGATTTATTGGTTAATAACTCTTACAAGAATGAGGTCTACTCGACCTAGGTGTCAAACGTAAAGAATCACTTTTGTATTAAAAAAAATTGTAGCCTTTAAATCTTTTCAAGTAATATTGTATCATGTTATGTATATATGACACAACCCAATTTCTTATTTCAATTAACCTGAGGACCTTTCCACCATTAAATTAATAACTCATAAATTATTCTATATTAGAAGTAAATCTGATACATTTCATTTTAGACGAGAAAAAAAAATGCACATATGAAAATAAAATACACCAATGCTAGAAATACAAATTGCAATAGCAGACGGTATGGGCATAGGTGGAAATGTGCCTAGTTATTGGCTCAGCAAGTTGAAGACTTCCTTATTATCATTATTCATTTACTGAAAATTTCATAGATTAATATTTCTTTATTTCGACAAAATAGCATCAATAGCCTCTAGTCGTGTTCTAGCTCTTTTGAGAGCCACATCAGCCTCAATTGCGTGTCGCTTGCCTTCAACTCACGCATGATCAACTTTAGATAATCTAAAACATTACTGAGCCTCTTAAAGATCAATATCAATACCTCTTTCTGCATTATTTACCAATAATGTGATTTCATTATTGTCTATCTTGGCGAAACCACCCATCAAAGCCATAGTTGACCACTGGGCATTGAGTCATATTTTCATGACTCCTATATCCAAAGCTGTTACAATTGCAGTATGGTTGGGTAATACACCAATTTGACCACTATTGGTAGTTAGTATTATTTCTTGAACTTCTAAATCCCAAAAAACTTGATTGGGAGTTAGTACACGAAGATTTAGGTTCATTTTATTTCTTTAAATTTCTTTTAAGTTCATAGCCTTTGCGGTAGCTTCCTCAATGTTACCCACCAAATTAAAAGACTGTTCAGGTAGACCATCTAATTCTCTGGAAAGGATCATTTGAAAACCTTTAATTATTTCTATTAGACTAACATATTTACCAGGAGAACCAATGAATACCTCTACTACAAAAAAGGTTGTGACAAAAACTGTTCAATTTTTCTTTCTCTTGCCACGATTAAACAATCATCTTCTGATAATTTGTCTAATCCAAGAATAGCTATAATATCTTGAAGTTCCTTATAACATTGCAAAGTTTGTTTAACTCCTTGTGCAGTTTCATAATGTTCTTCACCTACGATCAAAGGTTGGAGCATAGTTGACGTGGAATCTAGCGGATCTACCACTGGATAGATCCCCTTGGCAGCTAATCCTCTCGATAGTACAGTAGTAGCATCTAAATGTGTAAATGTTGTAGCAGGAGTGGGATCAGTCAAGTCATCTATAGGTATATAAACTGCTTGAATGGAGGTTATAGATCCCTCTTTGGTAGAAGTTATTCTCTCTTGTAAAGAACCCATTTCTGTGCTAAGAGTTGGCTGATAACCCACGGCAGAAGGCATTCTTTCTAATAATGCGGATACCTCTAATCCTTCTTGGACAAAGTGCAAGATATTGTTAATAAATAGGAGTACATCTTATTTATTGACATCTTAGAAATATTCAGCCATGGTTAAAGCAGTTAAACCAACTCTCATACGAGCTCCTGGTGGTTCATTCATCTGACCATAGACCAAAGCTTCTTTGGATTCTGATATATTTTGTTCATTAATGACTCCTAATTCTTTCATTTCCTTGTAAAGATCATTTCCTTCATGGGTACATTATCCTACTCCACCAAATATAGAAACACCTTCATGAGCCTTAGCAATGTTGTTGATTAATTCCATAATCATCAACACTGTTTTACCCACTCCAGCTCCCCCAAATAATCCAATTTTTCCTCCATGCCAGTAAGGAGCTAAAAGATCCACTACTTTAATTCATGTTTCAAAGATTGAAAATTTGGTCTCCAACTGTGCAAAGGCGGGAGCAGATCTATGAATAGGAGATGTTGTGAGAGCATCTACAGGACCTAAATCATCAACGGATTCTCCAAGAACATTAAAAATTCTCCTGAGAGTACTTTCACCAACTGGAACACTAAGTGGACCTCCTGTATGAATTACTCTCATTCCACTCATCAAACCATTTGTAGCACTCATAGCTACAGCTCTAACCTTATTATTTCCTAACAATTATTGTACCTCACAAGTAACACTTATTGACTGACCAGTCATATCGTTATCCTTAACTATCAAGGAATTATAAATTCTAGGCATATTACCTAGAGGGAAAGATACATCTAGTACTCGGCCAATTATCTAAGAAATACATCATGCTCATTACTATTCAAGCCATCCAACATTACAAAGCACTACTTATTATAACTTTTGTTTGTATCTGAAGAGGTTAAGGTATGAGGAGTTCCTCTATTATGCTCGAACATGCACTTATTTTAGGTGCTTATTTATTCTCTATCGGTATTTATTAATTGCTCCTCTCCCCTCCCGAATAATTGATTATAATTGATTCATATAATGAAATGTTTCGTCTGTGACTTAATATAGAAATTAATATAAGAATATTATGTATTTAATACATTAAGAGAACTCGTGCAGTTCGGCAAACTCCACGTTGGTTTGTGTTGTGACATGTGAACCAACATGGGTTGATGTAAGGAAATTTTTTCTATTCAAATTAGGGGTCTTTCAGAGTCATTGTTTCTAATGATGTGAGATGCGCTAACAAGTTAAACTTTATCTATTTGTTGCATATTTATATGGAGTGAGTCTAGAATATGCCATTCAACTTTGAAAACTTAATCTCTCAGAGTAAAAGACTAAAGAAAAGGGCTTATTATTTCCCTATCTATCTCTCCCTTGCTAGATCTATCTCCCTATATATCCACTCTCTATATATATGTATCTCTATCTTTCTCCCTCTATAGACCCCTTTCTCTATCTCAATCCCCATCTCTCCCTCTCCACATCTCTATCTCCACCTATCCTCTCTATCTCCATGTCCCTCTCTATCTCTCCATGTCCCTCTCTATCTCTCCATGTCTCCCGATCCCTCTCTATATATAGGGTAGAAAAATGAAGAGAGAGAGAGAGAGACTCTCCCATGTAGATACAATGTTACATTTGTCCCTCCTAGTTTTAAAAAGTTATATTTCACGAACCACATGGATATTTGAGTCTAGGGATACTCTTGGACCGTCACTTGATTACCTATTTGATGCACTACATGCATAGTTACAATATATTTTATGTGAGAGCATGACATCCTAGACCATGATTTTGGCACCAACATTTAGAAGGTTATGATTTTTACATGCATGAACCTTTATGTTTTCATGCTTCCCAGAACGCACTTGCATTATAACACACGCATTTTGGGAAGCATGGAAAACGGTAAAAAAGCATGTGGGATCTGTGTTTCAGACCCCACATGACTGTTATTCGTGCTTTTCACGAGTATATCAGACAAGAAAATGCTTTTCATGTTGTTTGAGTAATTGAGAATCATTTTTATATCAATCGACCACCTTTTTTTATTTTTTCAATGTAGAAGAACTGATTTTGCATGTTTTTAGAGAAAATTTGATTATTTAAACTGAAAGTTTCATGTTTCATGTGTGATATTGTTTCAAAGATAATTACCATTGATATATAGATTGAATTTGATGATATATGTTTGTTTTTTTCTATAAATTTCACTAATCCTATTCTAGAATTATATAGAATTCATAACCAAACTTGCGAAAAAGAAGAATTTGAGGATTTTGAATCCATATTTTGGAGAATTGGTCAACTGCAATATCAAATTCTAAGGTATGTTCAATTTATGTCTATTTTAATTCACATATATATGTTCTTATGTTCTTTATGTATTTATGTCTTTATGTTCTTTATGTTCTTTATGTTCTAAGATATATATGTGTCTAGGTATATCAGTTAGTTCAGACAAAGAGACTCCAAATTCCTCATGTTTCCACCTTGTTTTGGCCCTTCATGCCTTCATTTCACCTATTTTCAGCTATACAAGAGAAAAATTGTTAGTGTAGGTTCTTTATTCCTTATTATAAGGTTTTTCCTACACATTTATTTAAGCTTGCTTAGGTTAATAAAGCATGTCTTATTATGTGAGTGGTTGCGAGGTGTCACCTTCCTACATGTGAGCATCCATTAGCTATCTTGGGAAGATACTTTGCTATCTTTAGTTCGATAGATGGTTGCTCCTCATTGGTCGGTGTTGCCACTTCCTCCCTCTCTCTGGTCTATATAGTGGAGATAGTTATCTGATGCTATTTTTCCATTCGAGCATTTCACATCAATCTCATGGTATCATTGTTATTGTTTTTTTTTTGAATTTACAGTTTATGTTTCTAACTCTTTCAATTGATTATGGGTTATAATCTGTTTTATGGATTTTAACATGGTATCAGAGCGCAGGGCATTAGTTCAAGTCTCTCGAGCCCTCGACCCTTCGTCTGTGTAAGCTCGGCTTATCGACGTGGTACGTAGTGGGTACGAATCCCACATGGTACGTGGTTGTATCCAGCTCCATCGTATGAGGGGTGTTGACGTAGCGACTAAATGGATGATGAGATCCCTCTCCACCACAAGTACGTGCTTTTGGTGTGATGACAAAAATCTACAAAAACATTATCAAATACTTCATAAAATAATTTTAGTGAACAATTGTTTGTCATACTCATATTCATGATCAATAGAGCCAAAATTGATTTAGGAAGACTCTTAATTTTTGCCCTAGGATGATATAGAAGGATTTATTCCTTAATAAATGCATAATTCAATTCATTTAATAGAACCATGCAATGGCTTGAATCTTAAATTAGATCCTATGCCCCCTATTATGACAATCCTACTTGTCTCTATTGATCATTTAGACATAATTGTTAGGTGTCCTTTTGATAACTTCTCCATGCATGTTTCATAGTATAAATTCTCTCAGAGAAGGTTGGAGAATGTGGAGACCTCTTTATTGTCTTGGGCTAGGACATTCCTTATGCGCCAATTTATAAATAAGTCACTTTTAGTCAATAGAAGCCAAAATAGATCCATTTGTAATCATGGATTAGTTAAGGACAGCTAGGTGGTAAATTTGTTGCCATTGGAAACTTCACAAATTTCGTGTCTTATCTATCCTCCTTGGTTTTCTCCATGGATCTCCATCATTGTCTTCATGATTTGTATAATTCATCATGTCATAGTGGCTTCATCATTCGACAATTATCTAATCACAATAACCCTAAATGGCTATCCCTAGGACTACTCTATCAATTGCATACTATGTATTTCAGCAATTTAGGACTGTTATGACTGCCCTCATAGATGTGACAGTCTTATTTGCATCTTAATATGACATTCATGTCTCCATGCGATGAACTTGTCTAGGATATCTTTCTGCAACACCCATCCTCACCTTCATTCTCATTTCAAAGATCAACAACACTCCTAAGCAAGGCATTTGTACCTATTCATGATTATCCTACTTGTGTTGGTTATGACAGTAGATTGTCTCCTTCTTCATAATGGCCTTTATGACAATTTAGCTTATGTGAATGATTATCTACCCCCAAAAACACCCTAACCCCATACATTCCACAAAGTTTCATGAGATTTCACCGGAGGAATGGACATGAACATAAGCTCACACATGAAGATAGTTGCACTCCTTCACTTGAAATGCCTCAAAACAACATTCACTAATAGTCATAGTGGAATGACATTTTTATACTCTTTAAAGGGCCCCATTTATGGATCACACCTTCTCAATATAGAGAATTTTAATCCCCAAAATCTCACCAAAGCATGAAATGATATTTTTCTTACGAAAAATGGAGGAAATGAGCACCACAACCTATTTGACAAATTGTTACAACTCACTTTGATACCACTCAATCCATAAACTCAATGGCTTTTCACAATTTCATCCTATTTTCCTTTAAGCATATCAAATAGAGAAATTTGAGCATATCTTTCAAAAGACATTACAAACCCACAAAAGGATGGATGTTTCATATACCCTTTAAGGCCCTCTTAAACATACTCAATTTGTGCAAACACTTGTTTTGGAATATAACCTCCAAAAATGGACTGCTACGTTGCCCCTTAAGCCAATTAGGTCACTTTTACAAAGCAACTTTGTGAAATCCTTCACCCAATTCCCCAAATTCAACTCCAATGTTCTTACCAGATCACAAACGGTTTGATTCAACAATTATTGGCCAATGAAACACCCACAAGATCATCAAACCATAAACCCTTTACCTAGGCCAATTTATGCTTGTTCAAGGAGGGTTTATTGAATCTTCATACTCCAGGGCCCTACTCTACAAACCAACACTTCAAATATGACCTACCCAAGCATTTCCCAACATTACATGACTGTAATGAAATAACTTACACAATATTTGAATATAATAGTAATATTCTGAAAATACTTGATAATAATATGCCACTTCGAGGGGGCAACCTCCTAATCCACTTTGAGGGGGATACCTCCAATAGTCTTCAATGAGAACACAATACTCAATATGATGATCCAATAAGACTCACTACCCCTATATATGTTGGAGTAATAAGGTCAATTACTTAATTAATTAAATCATATCGATTTATTAATTAAGTCACCTTTTACTTTATTTTCACTTAAGCTAAACTTAGGTCCATTAATAATTAATTATTAATTATTCATCCTAGGGTTTTTACTTTTAGGGTTTTGATCTCCTTTCTTAAGGATTGATCTCTTTGTAATTATTCATTCTTGTAAATGCATATTTTGCTTCAATGTTGTAGAGCACCATTATTGTGCCTCTTGATCTCCTTTATGTGATAGGTTATTTGCTTGCAGGTGTTCATGTGAGGTTGGTTTATCAACTTTAACATGGTATCAGAGCTCCAGATCTATAGCTTCTTGTTCATTTTTTGAGGGATCTTTCCTTAAAGCGACATTTCAGTGCATCTTGAGTCAATTTGGACCTCACCATTGCATCTAGAAGGTTTGAAATAGTCAAGACTGACCTTTGTTTTGTCAATTTTGGTTATATGGTGCCTGATCTATGAAGGTTTGAAGTTTGAGAGGGTTTCCAGATCCAGAGGGTACCTGCAATTTTGGAGCATTTTCAGCCCAAACGGACCTTACCATCGCGTTCAGAGTGCCCAAAAACCCCAAAATCGACTGTCAAATCATCAAAATCAGACACAGTGACTCTGGGAGGTAATTTTTTTTTGTTTTTGGGTCGTACAGCCTGGTACAACATGAAATCCAAGAAAAAAATAAAAAAACACAGTATGCACAGGCATTGCAGTCAATTAATGGTAGCGGCTAGCTAACCACCAGGCTTCCCCCATGGAGCAGTTTTGGTATTTTGGCCATAACTTTTGCATACGAACTTGGATTTTTGAAAACAAAATATCACCAGAAAGCTGGTTCTGAGCCCGATCTAGTGGTAGAGGTATTTTCTCCTAGTTTTTCATTTTTTCTACATTTATTTCTAGTCAAAGTCAAACCTTATTTTCGCGCTTCTGGGGGCATAACTCTTGCATACGGACTCCATTTTTTGCAAACGAATAAGCGTTGGAAAGGTCTTATAGTGATCTTTCTATATCTATAGAATATTCTATTAGAAAATTCACCAGGTACACAAAGAATAGTCTGAAGTGATTTTTTTCTTTTTCAAGCTTTCTAGCTTTCAAAATTGTACTGGGGTTTGGTTTTTTGTGTTGTGGGGGGTGTTTTTTTCTTGCTTTCTGTCTATACACATCAGAAATCAGAAACATCTATCATTAAACACATTTCAAAAACTCAAACATCATGGTGAACACCTCATTAGTCGACCATCTTTCCCCACACAATTATCACACCTGGAAGGCACATATGACCTGACTTCTAATGTCAAAGGGGTTATGGTCCTGTTTGGATGAGATTCAATCTCAGTTGCAATGTCAGTTTGAGATTCTATAGCATAGAAACAAAATGGATGAGGCCATGGGTTTGATATCATTGCATGTTTCAGACAGTCTTTTATTTCACCTTGAGAGTTGCACAACTCCTCGGGCAATGTGGACAAAATTCAATGATCTATTTGGGACCATCAATGAGTTCAAAGCACTTCAGATTGAGGCAGAATTGACTTCCTTGGTACCTGATTCCTTTCCATCTATTGAGGATTTCTTGATGAAATTCAAATCACTCAGATCACTTTTGCAGAGTTGTGGCAAGACCAAAACTGACACCGAGAGTATTTACCTAATTCTATCTAAGCTTCGAGGCTCATTTCAAATATTCTTTTCTACATTCTATTCCACCATGGATGCTTTGGGTCCATGATTTACCATGCCTACCTTTGAGGTTTTTTGCAATCAGTTGACTCGTGAGCAGGCCAAGCTATCACAGTTGGATGCTCTCATAGGATCCAAGAACCAAGCCTTGGTAGCTCAGACATCTAAGGTAGAGTAGAAGTAGAAACTGAAGCCCAAGTCAGATTCAGCAAGTAGTGAGAGTTCCTCCAAGCCACCTCCTAAGTCAAATTCCAAACCACACTCTAATCCTAATTAGGGTAAGTCTTCTAAGTCTGGTGAGTCTTCCTCCAAGACTAAGAAGAAATTAGGTGATCCTTGCAGTTTTTGTGGCAAGGAAGGTCATCCAGTTAGCAGGTGTTGGAAGAGATTAGAGGCTTTAGAGGAGGCCATGTAGTAGCATCATATCACCTCACCCCAGGCTACTTCCCCACACACAGGGAAAGGTCATGCTCCTTCTGCACGAGCCTTACCTTCAGGATCCACATGGATTCTAGATTCTGGTGCTTCTCACCATATGACACATACTTAGGAGTTTGTTACCACACTTGCTCATTGTGGCACTACACAGATTGTAGTTGGTGATTCTACACATCATTCGGTTATGGGTTCAGGTCCTGTTCCATTGGATGGTGGTCATCTTCAGGAAGTTCTTGTTGTTCCTGCCATTTCGACAAACCTCCTTTCCGTTTATCAAATTTGTCATTCTAGCACTGGTAAGACAGTTGAGTTCTCCCCACAAGATGTGGTTATTCAAGACCTCCATGATCCTAATTTAGTTGTGGCTACTGGGAGTGTTGATCCTGCATCCTGCTTATATAGATTTCATGGCTTTGAGAGCTCAGATAGTTCTAGTTCATCACTTATAGCACATGCAGACACAGTGAGCAGGCTTTGGCATGAGCATTTTGGCCATGTCAATTACAGATATTTACAGCAGATGAGTTCACAGGCACTTGTGATTGGGCTCCCTTAGATTTCCTATACTGATGGTGTTTGTCGAGGATGTGTACTTGGCAAACATCATCGGGATTCTTTTCCTATGGGTAGAGCCACATGTGCTAAGGCACCTTAGTTGGTACATAGTGAACTCATGTCCTTTCCAACTTCTTCATTTTCAGGGGCCAAATTTGTGCTCACATTCATTGATGACTTCTCTAGACATACATGGGTGTACTTTCTTAAGTACAAGAGTGATGTCTTTGATACTTTCAGGATCTTCAAGGCATTCATGGAAAAGCAATCTAGACTTTCTATCAGGAGGATATGCACAGACAATGGGGGGGAGTATGTCAATCAGGCTTTTAGGGACTTTTGTACTGAGCATGGTTTGCAGCATTAGCTTTTAGTTCCTTACACCCCTCAATAGAATGGTGTTGCTAAGAGAAAGAATAGAACTTTATGGGAGAGGGCCAATTGTATGATTCAGTCATGTGATATGGATTCTTCATTCTGGGCTAAGGCAGTGAATTGTGCCAATTACATTTAGAATCGAATGCCTTATAAGGCATTATGACATATGACTCCTAAGGAGGCTTGGACCCATGTCAAGCCTGATGTTTCTACATTCTGAGTTTTTGGTAGTGAGTCTTGGGCATACATTCCTAATGCTCAGTGGAAATCCATGGAGAGGAAAAGTTGATCACTCATATTTGTTGGCTACTATGAGGATGTTAAGGCGTATAGGTTGTTTGATCTTGATTCTAGAGAGGTCTTGTTTCGACGAGATGTCCAGTTTGATGAGCGCTTTCCTCAGATGGATCCTCCATCACCAACTTCTCCCTCACTTCCTACTCCTCCCATTTCATCTCTTGATGATTCCTTATCCATTAAGGATGATGTTGATGATGCTCCACCTTCCCCACTACCTCCAGATACTCAGCCTTTGCCCAAGTGGGCCCACTTTACTGTTGAGGTAGCTGGATCTTTGGCAGGTGATCCTTCAGATTCCTGTCGTACTTGTACACATACATCAGGTGCTAGTCTTTTGAGTCATGCCATTTCAGATGATCCTCAGAAGTATTCAGAGGTAGTAGGTACTCCTGAGTGGGATAGAGCTATGGAGGAGGAGTATTCTTCTTTGATGAAGAATAATACTTAGGATCTAGTTACTCTTCCTAAGGGAAGAAAGTTGGTTTGGTACAAGTGGGTGTACCATACCAAGTTTGTTATAGATGGTTCGATTGATAAGTACAAGGCACGTCTTGTTGCGAAGGGGTTTTCTCAGGTTGAGGGTATTGATTACTCTGAGACCTTTGCTCCTGTTGCCAAGATGAATTCTATTCACTTTGTACTTTCTCTAGCAGCTTCAAAGGGACGAATAGTTTTTCAGATGGATGTGAAGAGTGCATTCTTGCATGGAGACCTACATGAGGAGATATATATGGAGCATTTTCAGGGATTTGTGCAGGACACTTCTTTGGTTTGCAGACTTCGGCATTCATTATATGGTCTCAAACAAGCCCCTCAGGCTTGGTATGAGACGATGGCCTCTTTTTTGCTTTCCTCTCACTTCACTCGCTATCATTCTAATCCCACAGTGTACATTCAGTGTCAAGAGGGTGATCTTTTGATCCTTGTGCTATATGTTGATGATCTCATTCTTACAGGTAGCTCATCCTCCATGATTCAGAGTGTTCAGAGAGCTTTGATGGAGCAGTTTGAGATGACAGATCTTGGTCTTCTGCACTATTTTCTTGGTCTATAGGGTATTGTCTTGTCTTCCACACCATTTTAGTCAGGTGTTGTCTTCTCTTCCACTTGCTCTACTCCTTCAGTAGATTCTACATTATATAGGTAGTTGGTTGGCAGTTTGTTGTACCTAACACATTCTCATCCTGATCTTTCCTTTGTGGTTGGCCTTGTCTCTCAGTTCTCCCATGATCCACATGAGAGCCATTGGCAAGTTGTCAAATGTCTTTTTTGTTCATTTAGGGCACCACACATTATGGCATTCACTACACATCAGGAGCCCCTCACATTGTTGGCTTCACTGACTCAGATTGGGTTGGTGATGCCAATGATCGGAAGTCTACTTCTGGCTTTGTTTTTTGCCTTGGTTCTGGTCCTATTACATGTCTTGCAAGAAGAAATTTGCTATTGCATTATCATCTACAGAGGCTGAGTACCGAGCTACAATGTTATCTAGCCATGAGGTTTTATGGCTTCGACAATTGATGAATGAGTTTGGTTTTCCTCCTGATAGTCCCACTCTTCTTTTGTGTGGCAATCAGAGTGCTATTCACATTTCATGCAACCCAATGGAGCATCAGTGGACTAAGCACATTGCGATCCACATGCACTTCATCAGGTAGTTGATTCAGGATGGTTCTCTCATCTTGGAGTACATTCCTACAGAGGAGCAAGTTGCAGACATCTTCATGAAACCTTTGGCATCACCTCGCTATCTTCATTTGCGATCTATGCTTGGGGTGAAGAAAGTTGTCCTTGGGGGGTCTTCATGAGGCCTTCCTACCTTCATGTTTTTTACATGATTTCATCCCTTTTTGGAGAGGAGTTTTTTCCCACTGGGTTTTCTCCTTTTCTCCACTTTATAGAGATTTCATTGTATTTGGGTACCTCATCAGGCCTAGTTGTCGGGACCCATCTTTTCTTTCATGCATCTTGTCCTTAGTTTTTTAGCTTCTCCCTAAGTTCATCTTAAGGGGGGGTGTTGGAGTCATAAGGTCAATTACTGAATTAATTAAATCATATCGATTTATTAATTAAGTCACCTTTTACTTTATTTTCACTTAAGCTAAACTTAGGCCCATTAATAATTAATTATTAATTATTCATCCTAGGGTTTTCACTTTTAGGGTTTTGATCTCCTTTCTTAAGGATTGACCTCTTTGTAATTATTCATTCTTGTAAATGCATATTTTGCTTCAAGGTTGTAGAGCACCATTATTGTGCCTCTTGATCTCCTTTATGTGATAGGTTATTTGCTTGTAGGTGTTCATTGGGATTTGTGAGGTTGGTTTATCAACTTTAACAATATATACCTATTTATCCCTATGATATCACCCAAGCTGACCTAGATAAACCTATAGAAGCCTTAGGCCGACCTAAACAACTAAATAACAATATATTAATGACAATATGACTTAATTAAGAGTTAAGATAGCCACAAGCTGACTATTCATAACCATATATGCTATGGAAGTAAGGGCATAACACTGATTCACCCTTGTATGGTAAAATTTACACTTACCTCAAGGATAATACCCTACCACCTGACTTGTCCTCTAACCAACATCATACCTTTATTCATCAAAACTCCTGCTATACCATTATCGTTGAAACCGTATACCGCTAAGGTCTGGATGGTACTTTACTCTAATGTTTAGAACGTGAAGAATCTCAAACCGCCTTACAAGAAGTGCATGACGGAATTTGTGGATCGCACTTTAGTGGTCCTACCTTAGCTAAGAAACTCATGCGTTTGGGATATTTTTGGCCAAACATGGAGATAGATTCCTATCAGTTTGTGAAGAAATGCAAGCAGTGCAAGATACATGGTAACCTCATCCATGCACCAGCTTAAGAGCTACGACCTTTAATGACACCTTGGCCCTTTTGTCAATGGGGACACGACCTTATGGGAAAAATTCACCCTCCCTCATCCAACGGCCACAAGTTCAAAATAACTACCACTAAATATTTTACTAAGTGGATTGAAGTTGTTCCACTCACCAACATCACAAGCAAACAGATCGCCTCCTTCATCCTCAATTACCTCATTTACAGATACGAAATTCCCTCATCCATAGTCATGAATAACGTAAGACCTTTCAAGAACTAGGATGTCCAAGAGCTTTGTGACAATTTCAAAATCCAACACCGTTTCTCCACCCCTTACTATCCACAAGGCAACTGCCAAGCAGAGGCATCCAACAAAACAATCTTGAAAATCCTCAATAAAATCGTCAACAATGCCAGTCGTGATTGGCACATACAACTGAATCCCGCTCTATGGGCCTATTGAACCAGTATATGCACTCCCACAGGTGCTACCCCATATGCCCTTGTCTATGGATCAAAAGCCATTTTTCCCATCGAGGTCGAGTTACCATCTTTGAGGGTGTCGTTAAAAGGTCTCATAATTGATGAAGACTACAGAGTTTCCAAACTGTAAGAGCTAGAATTGTTAGAGGAGAAGTGACAAAATGCTTTCAACCATCTCAAAACCTATCAATAGAGAATGTCATGAAGCTACAATCACAAGGTTCGTCCAAGGATCTTCAACGTTGGTGATCTAGTGCTCAAGGAGAACCCCCGCAATCAACAAGATTGGGAAAAGAAAGGAAAGTTTTAACCAAACTGGCTTGGTCCCTATGTAATCATCGCTGCCTATGGATCAAGAGCATATTAGTTAGCTACATCAAAGGGTGAACTATTTGATGACCCAATTAATAGTATGCATCTTCTCCAGTTCTATACCTAGAGAACCCTAATGTAAGGAGGGGAAAATATCAGAAAATACCAAAAAAAGCAAAAAAGTACCAAAAAATAACAAAAAAATTAAAAAATTTGAAAAATAACAAAAAAAATCATCCTCTGGTGAAAACTTGGTAAACAGGCACCTTGGATAGGTACCATGGTGAAAACCTAGCAAACAGGCGTCATGTGTACTTCAACTCCCGTGCAATAAAAGCAAAGTAGTGAAAACATGGCAAACAGGCGCTCTTTGTGATGTAAACCGCTTCCTCCATCTTTGAGAAACCATCACCTTGCATCCGTTTCTTCCTACTATTTTCCATCGTCTGATCCATATCTATTCTGCGTATCCACCTAATGGTAACCTATCATGGCTTGATACTCTATCACCTATTGTCGCCTTATCAACTAAGGTTTGTCAAGTACCCTCCATAGTGTCAGCCTGTCATAGTGTCTGTCGTCAGTATCTGGTCATCCTGAACTACGTTGCCTTTGGGTCATCACGTAGGCAAGGCCATTATCAATGCACCCCCGAGGCTCTCCTTCCCATTCATTCCATACCTAGTTCGTCTATCCTCTAGTCCATTCCCAATCTGCATCATTTCCTATCACCTAAGTCCTAGGTCCACCAAGTCCAACCCCCAAACTACATTGTCTCTGCGTTGTCGCGTAGGCAAGGCCATCATCGATGCGCCCCTGAGACACTAGGTTAGTCCTTTAGGGTTCATTGTATCGAGTCTATCCATTGTCAGTTCATCCATAATAAACCAAATCCACTACTTGACTGGGGGCAAGTCCTCGACCTAGTCAATGAGTTGGGTTCTTGAATGCGCGGCACACCTCAGAGGATAGCAAATAAAGATTGTGATACCTTTCACTAGACAAGCACAGCAAGGTCTACTTTCAAACAAAAATTTTGACGTAGAGCACCAACCTATCTAAAGAAAAACAAGCAAATACCTAAACACTCACAATGATCTTATCTAAATTATGGAAATAAAAACACATCTAAATACAAGAATGTTTTGTGTTTGTAAGGAGGTTAAGGTACAGAGTCTTGATTTTTGTTATCATGTCTTCCTAGGCTACTCAAGGACCCCAAAAGCTAAAGATGCTATGATGGGGGCATGATTATTTTCTTTGTCTGTTGCTTGTGGATTTATCTTTATTAATGTGAAGCCTTGTCTAAAGACATGATCAACACAAATGATCATCGAGGACATCAAAGGTCTTAACAATGAAACAGGTATAATCCTTATCTGTTGATACGCAAGAAATACTCAGGTCATCTTGGTTCAATTATATTTCGATGCTTGTATTAACTTACTAAATCAAAATCCATGTAAGTAATACTCAAGTCATATTGGTTCAATTATACTTTGATGCTTGTATTAACTTGCTAAATCAAAATCCATGTAAGTAATACTTAGGTTATCTCGGTTCAGTTATACCTAGATGCTTGTATTTTCTTATAATATTTCAAAAACACAAAAAAAAACAAAAGCCCAATGATGAAATCAAGCACTTCAAAATACTTGCAATATCAAGATGACCCATATTCGCATCCATGTGTATCCAATTACATTTCATGTACCATCCATATCCAATGCAATAAAAAAATTCTATGCAAAGTATCAGTGTTTTCAAATAAAAGCTTGTTATTCATTCATTCACATTTCTTCTATCCACTCTCAATCAAATTTCTATCAATTGTTGTATCTTTCATCAAATCTCTTCTACATTGATTGAGTGCACTAGAACTACATATCATCATCTCATCTCAAACTTAAGGTACCTTGATCCCATAGATACAGGTATGTAGGCAGTTTAGATTACGAAGGAAGTATCCAACACCCAGGTACATAAGATATCATCTTCCTCATCATCATCATCATCAACATCATTTATCTTATCCATTTTCTTTCCTTGTCACCCTCGCTCTTGCATGCCTAGGGCATCACCAATCATTAATCCAATCATCAATTCAATCCAATCAATCCAAGAAATGATCCAAACGCAAATCATCCTTAATCAATACCAATCTAGCTTATTCAATCTTGTCAAATTGTCCAATCACAATTAGTGGTCTTGATCCTAATCTTGTCGTAAACCAAGTCAATTAATCATCATCATTAGTGGGATATATTTCCCGTATCTTTGTGTTGATCTAGGGTTATCTTTCCCCACAATGACAATACTAGTTTTGGGATATATCTTTCTCGTATCTTTGTGTTGATCTAGGGATATATCGTTCCCCGCAATGAAAAATACTATCATCAATCAGTATCAATTAATCATCAATTTACGACTTGACAAGGGCAATACCTTGTTTGTTCTTGTATCATTTGTACATACTTGCTAGCTTGCTTGTGTTTGTTATCAATTTATCTTGCATAGCATATCATTCAGCGCTTTCATCCATCCTTATCTCGCATCCACCAATTTCTTCACCCTAACCTCCCATTCTCTCACCTTCTTCATCGTGAGATTGTCCATCTCATGTTCCTTCTGCCTTCTTCCCGTCTAATCTCCTGAGGGGGCATCCTGTCGTTAAACTTGTACCAGGGGCAAAAACTGGGGCATGTATCATTATCAGAAAATTTATTCTCTGAAACAATGTGATAAAACACATTGCATCAAAGAGGGGCAAAATGTATACACCTAAAAATGACATGACTTATCTAAATAAATATTCTTAATATTTATTTTATCTAAATTCCTCTATCAATAAATAAATAAACAAATTTATTTATTTGATTCACATTCTTCCAATAATTAAATAAAATCAATTTATTTAATTAAATTCTTAAATTCTTCTAAATTTCTCCAAATGAATTAAATAATACCAATTATTCAATTATTTCTTCCAAAATCATTCTAAATTAAATAATTCCAATTATTTAATTGTTTCTTCCAATAATATCTTTTCTAAAATTAAATAAATCCAAATATTTATTTAAATTGTCCATTTCTTCTAAAAATTTAATTATCTAAATATAATTCAACTAAGTGTGCACATGCAATTAAATATTTCAAATATTTAATAAAGCAAAATATCTTCTCATCCTCATGCAAATCCCATCTTCTTGTTTTAAATCACTTAACTGATTATTATATTCTGTTAAATGCTTTATCTCTTCAGTTAATTCATTCTTCTATTTTATCAATTCCTCTCTCACAAGTCTATAAATGCAACCCTATTCCTCCATTTCAATCATCCAAGCTTTTAGTAAACTTACTCTGCAGGAAACACAGTGCGCCTTTGGCACCCATATCATTTCATATCTTGTGATCACCCTTTTATCATTGCATTGTGTTGAATAATCTCTTCACTGCAAACCTATCATAGCCATTCCCACTTGACATCTTGGAAAATAGCAAAGAAGTGCACCTTCTGAGGGCCATATTCATACATGAAAGATCATTTGAGATAGGTGAACAATGGAAGCCATGAAGTAAAGAGTTTTGCAAGGTTTTGTTCTTTGTTTGTTTGATTTCCTTGTTTCTTATTTCATTGAGTTATTGGGTTATTATTAATCATTTGATATATTGCTCATAATTTCCCATAACAACCCCAACAAGCAACGGAGCAAATTGAAGACATTTTGGACAGCAGAGTTGGACGCAACACTAGAGGAAGACAATACAAAGAATATCTTGTGAAGTTGAAAGGCAGACCGAAAGAAGATTCATCATGGATTTCTCAGGCTGAGGTGGACTGTCTTGGTTTTCCTCTAGCCCCAACAAAGTGAGGGACTCACTTTTTCAATAACCACGGATGTCTGATGTAGGAGCATCCTAGTTCAAGAACAATCTTGCATCACCCAAAAACATTTGCTTTTCAGTTTATTTGTAGTTCAATTGGTTTCCTTCATTTTTGAGTTTATTTCAGTCAAAAGGAGTTTCTGTGTTTTGGTCTGCATTTCAGATAGACCTTGCAGAGCTGGATTTATCATCTACATTCATTCATTTACATCATATCCAGATTTCAGAGTATTTGGATTAAGCATCAGAAATATATCGCTATCAGAATATCAACTATTTTCTCATAACAGAGCATCCTGACAGTCTCAGACAAACCAGCTAAAGGAGAAGACCTGTGGAGCATTTCCTAATCTATGAAGCCTAATGACACATCATTTGATGATCTTTGGTTCGTGGCCAACCTTCCCTGAGATCGCACATCATTCCATTCACTTATGGAGGTGTTCTATACAATTAGGTCCGACCTATCCATGCACACACATTACAGCTCTTCATTGGAGTTTGTGATCTTCCTTGGCCGACGCGGAGGAATCTAATATTTCGAAGATGATATATAAAGATGTAATAGATCCTTAGGAAAGTAGTTCATAACATAGTGATAGTTGATAGTTTAGTTTTTATGCGAAAGAGCTTTAAAGATTTATCTTGTGTATGTTTGTAATCAGGCCTGTGAGCCCTAATTGTAAGCTCGCATGTTGCCATCCAATCTATATTTGAATTCTATGATATACTGAACAATTGAATCTACACTGGTTTCATATCTTTGAGTTGTTTCCAGTGTGTTTACTCTTGCTGCATGGTTTGGATAGTTCATTTTGTGAACCCTCCTACCCTGACTGCACCAATATTTCCCTTCACAACTTTCTTAGGATAGATTTGATTCCAGCATTTTCATTTACAAGCTCTTAGATTAGATTTGATTGCTACAATTAGTTTCAATTTCCTTTCAATTTTGTTTGTAGAAAAAGAATGTCATGCAAATGAATTCTTCTCCCTCTTGCATATCGTCATGGACACCACCCTAGATTGACATTTATAGTTAAATGATGAGGACTGCAGTGACCCTCATCATTTTTGGCATCATTGCCAAGGATAGGTGTCATTAGGGAGCTTTTATTGATCTAGTGACAGTAGGTCAAAAAGTAAAACTAGCTTGGAAAGTCTTTTTTAGGTTTATTATTTTAGAAACTCCCCTGCAAAACAATAGATCCAAAGGAAGAGGTTCTTGCATACAAAAAAGGTGACAACTCTTGTGCAACCTCCTCAACTGGAGGACCATGACTTCAAGCCCTAGCAAGGAAAGGATCATTATTATTTGGACACCTTCAAAGTCTAAGGAGAGTTGCCCGATCAGATATTTGAAGGACAAGGAGCTGCATTCAGTCATGCATGCAATAGAATGTGAGGAAGGTGTTGGTTGTTTTAAATTCCCAACCTGATCTAAAGAAAAAATGGATCTATAAAATAGCCATTTCTAATAACTGATCTATCTCGAGGGATTGGCCAACGAACAGGAAAGGGGTTTTCAATCCTTTTCCTCTACACTTTAGGCTCTGCAAGACCAATGAGGGTGTTCCTAAAACAATGTATTTTGATTATGGGGTTTCTAAATATTCTCTCAAAATATTGTTCTAAAACAGATATGTTCTTTCTAGATTGCTTAAAGAATTACTCATATAGTGAAGCAATGGGCTAGATGCTTAAGCTTTAACACAATTCTTTGCAAAAGAACATGTAAGTAAACTAACACTAACTTCCTGTTGGTGGTAATGTTAGTCACTCACAAACATAGAATAAAAGTTACACAACAACCTTTACTCATCTTGAAAGATACGATGAATTCAGAGAATTCATGATCCCAAGTCTCCATTGATTAGGTCTTAATCTACTGACGTTACTCAGTGGTTGATGTGTGTTGCTGTTTTCCATTTAGGGGCCTTACGTGTTTCTGCAAAGTTCATCATTATTTCTCCAAATATCTTATTCTATATGCCTGCTCTGCATAAATCTCCAACAATTCTACCTCTGCACGATGAATTTAGTCAAATAATGTGCCTACAGGCTGATATTTGCATGATTTCTACCATTATTTATGAGTCTTTGCATGATATTTTCAATACTACATGCATTTAACTCAAATATGCTAATGATTTTCAGTTACCTACGGGATTTCAGCATATTTCTCTGTTCTGCTTGTTATTTATCATGATTTGTAGTTATGGTGATGAATTTATGAAATTAAAAAAAGGAAAAGGGTTAAAGAATAAGATTCCCAAAACTACTTGACTTAGATCACTGATCCACATACAAGCTCCCATACATGCAATGAAAAGAAGGAAACTAGAATCATACTTCACCAGGACATTCCACAAATCCGCATGATCTAGTGCAAATCTTCAAAGGAAAAGTTGACAACAACATGTAATGAAATGAAAGCGCTTCTAGTTGAAGACAGGATTCACCAGTACATATCCAGAAATCAACATGAAGATTACGTAAAATTTACAATCAGGATGTAATCTGAAACTTCATATCCATTCAGTATGCTCAAGAACAGGTACATTTACAGTGATCTGAAGAAAGAACCTTGACATTTCAACAATTCTATCCTCATTAGTCTCAGTAATCTGATCTCCTAATTGATTCTATAGTAATTGGCCTTATTGCCAGATGTGTCTATCTATTTCACTTCTGTATCATATATCCTCATGTATCAGGATCTGGCCCTTATATAGAACAAATGCCAGAAAACAGTTACAATGATCCAAGGATCAGGATCCTCTCATAATAATCAACGGTCCAGATGAAAAGCACATGCTTCGCCAGTTGGCAAATGTACAGCTGGCACAGAATATTCCAGCATCTTTGATTTGATTCGGTCTCCAGCTGGCAAACAGCATATTTGACAATATCCTCCTCACTTCTGGTTCATGTTGCCTCCTTGTGCAACTTTGTAATTATCAGCTTCAGCATCTCGGGGACTTCCTACAATAAACAGACAAACATTAAGTTCATCATCATGTGGATAAACAACAGGAATTTAAACATTTTATTAACCAGGCCTCCAAAATGTGTAGCTACAGGCAATCGGGCTTTCAAATTTCTATCGTTCTGTTTTCCCGCCCATTTTCATGTATATCGGGTTCAAAATAGTGCATATACATCGCAACATATACGAGGAACCAATCACTTTTAACAAATTATTTCAAATCCAGCTTTGCATGCTATTGGCGAGACCACTACTGTCGGGAAGAAAATTCAAAGCGCGGCCGATGGGGAAACTTAGAGCTTTCTACCTATCTGCAGGATATTGTGAATATGATGCTCCCCCTCCTCGAATGTCCTGATGACGTCACCGTCATGTTTCGCTTCTGTATATTGGGGGAAAGAATGACATCATCATCATCATCATGTCGAAGGAAAATAGGAGGATATGAAATATGATCCTGCTGCTGAGGAAAGGAATATGATGGTGACGTCATCGTCATATCCGGGCTTCATTAAAATGCAAAAGATGACGTCACCGTCATGTTTACTTAAGATCAGGGGATAAATGTAATATCGGGTCACCTAAGGAAGATGATCAGGTGGTGAATGTAATATGACCCCTTTGCGGCCAAGGTAACCCTCTCGAAAGATCAGGATGATGATGATCATCAGGATATCCGGGGCTTTTGTTAAACTTAAAACATGACGTCATCGTCATATTCGCGAACCGGATCATGTTTTGGAAAATATCCTGCCGAAGGGAAATGTGATGATGATGTCCTCCTGATATTTGCTTCTTCATTTATCAGATCGGGATGACGTCATCAGGATATTTGCAAAAGGTCATATTTCTCAGCAGGAGGACATTACAAAATGTCGGGTTACAAACAAGATCATGATGATCTTGACAACATGACAGGATAAAAATATGATGATCCTCCTCATCGAATATCATGATGACGTAACCATCATATTCCGTCTTCGAAGCATGAGGATGAGTTGACGTCATCATCAGGTTAGCGCTGGGGTGATATTTAAAATATGATCATGCTGCTGAGAGTATCACCCCCTTAAAAGATAGGGTGATCATCATGATCATGCAAAAGGAGATCAGGAGGATATGATGACGTCATCATCATATTAGCGAATATTAGCAAATATGATCCTCCCTTGAAAGATCAGGATGATGACCCTCCGATAGGACTTTGACGTGCGCATGCAAATTATGCAGATGGTGGATTTTCTAAGCAGGGTGGTATTATAATATCAGCATGATATTATAATATCAGGTGATGTTATAATATCATGATGCTCGTTGTTATGAAATATGACCCTCCTAAAATCATGATGCTCACGATGCGCATAAGGTTATTTGACGGGTAAAGGGCACTATCACCTAAGATTGACGTCCGGATATTTCGACTGCATGATTTTATCAGGTGATAGACCAAGATCATGATGACCTTGACAACATGACTGAGGATAAAAATATGATGATCCTCCTGCGAATATCAAGTTTGACCAAAACGTTGACTGCTCATAACTTCCACATATGGATGAATTTTCAGGTGATGTAAAAGGCAAACCTGCATGGAATTTCAAGCTCTTTCTAAATATGAGGTCATAGAAACAAAATATGAACTTTGACAAACTGACCTCATGATGATGACCAACCTCATCCTGACCTTCATGATGATGATGCACCTGACTCATTTTTACCAAACCGCCAGAAAACAAACAACACAAGCCAAGCCAAAAAGTTGGGTCCCTGTTTTGCCAAGTTAAAATGGGGCGTGTTGTGTAACCACACAACACTTCCTACAACTGAAATGGAAATTTGTTCTGATATTTTAAAATGAGGATAACCAGAAGGGGTTTCGTACAGTATAACACTTCTGATAGGATCAGTGTCTAATTCAAGGGTCATAGAGTCAAAACCAGATATAAATGAAAAACCCTTTGTGATTAGTTTTAGTTTACTGTGACGATAAAATAATGCCTTACATTATAATATTTCACTAGTTTCAGAATTAACCATACTTAGTTATCCTTGTAAACAAATATTACATTCAATATCCTCTTATAGCTATTATTTTACTACTTGAGTAAATGCTGTAAGAAAAATATGAAAACATAGGAAAGACTATGATGATGAATAAATCGATCATTAACCAGATTGTATTCATAAATGTAGTAGTGTATACATGAGTAGGAGATAGTAGACTTTGAAACTCAACAACAATTTGTAAACTAAACTGATACTGATTTAAAGATAGTCTAAAAAATACATCAAAGTATGAACTCAAAATAAAGCTTAAATTTGGACAACTAATTCTATTTTCAAATGCTAAATATGCACAACTCCTCCAAGATCAGATTGATGTCATACTTCAGACTAGGTCTAGACAAATATGACCCCAAACCAATGATTTTCAATAAGCTCTGAATTCCCTTTTATAGAACAAGGGAGCAGACAAGCAACAGGTTAAAAGACAAATGATGTCACATAATGACAAAGATAAATTTGTAATAGGATGGAGATGTAACCGTCTCTTAACTGATAAGAGATGCCTCTATAAACAAAATACCCCCATCATGTTGAGGTACTTGTTTCTAAACTATATGCTCTTTCACTTTGGTGGGGAGTGGGGCGAGTTTATTATTGATGGTTGACACACTTATCGGATGTTGTTTAGAGCTTAGACACCCTTAAATGCCACCAACCAACCAGAGGATTCACTGCTCTGCCTATCCAAGCTATGTGCCAAAAAGTGAGAAAACCTGCAAGGACCAACATCGAAAGGAAACCTAGGAAGCCTGAATCTCCTTCACTATTTCCAGATTTCCTTGCAGTGATGTGACTCATCACTTCTAGTTAGGAGGTTTCCAACAACCTCAACCAGATAGAAACTTGAGGAATCCACACATAGCTGACTCAGATAGTGCTGGAAGTCAAGCTAGAAGAGCAGTAGCAACAACAACAAATTTTCTCTCTGCCTCCTCTTGCTTCATCCAGAGGGGCAACCCTCTTACACCTAGAGTTAACACTCTGTTAGGAAAATTAGATGTAAGGGAGTGGTAGAGAGGGCAATGATGCCTCTATGCCTAAGAAGAAAATCTGCCACCCCTGAGGAAGTAAGAAACTACTGGAGGTAGGGGATTCTTGTTCATAGCAAGGAATACTAAGAGGGGGGGTGAATCAATATTCCACAAAACCACTTCTTAATAAGTTTATTAATCCAATTTGCAAAATTAATAATATGAAAGTAGAATAGGCATAGGAACAACAACCACAAAGACATTATAACACATGAGCATCATGATTTTTACGTGGAAAACCCAAAAAGGGAAAAACCGCAGTGAGTGTTAGCTCACAATATATTAATATAGCACAATACTGGATTACAATAAGGCTCACTGCCCTGAGAAATGCTCACTGCAAGAAAGGCTCACAGACAAAATAGGATCACCACCTAGAGAAAGAAAGAAGAAGGAAGAATGACTCACTGCCAAGTTTAGTTGCTCAGAGTGCATCTATACATGCATAGTTACAACTTCAATGAAGCACAGAAAAACTGATTCAACACTCTTCATCTCTGTCTGCCCTGTTTCACTGCTCTGCTCTTATTATGCGATAAAATCTCTCTTCTTCTGCTAGTTGTTCACTTATCTTCTCATGCTTTTTACAGAAGGAATACCTCTTCGCACAACATCTATGTCACCAAAACGAAATTATTAGATATATATATATATATATATATATATATATATATATATATATATTCGCAACAAGATTTATCTCTTAATCAGGTCAGCAAGCTAAACCTGAAACATGTAGGCAAGAAGTTATACTATGTCGGCTTGATCTTGTGAACAATCTGTATTGCAGACTCAAACAAACTTGTACAAGTCTTCACATAGGTCAGCCTAAATCATATAGCCACTTAGATTAATTTTCTAGATGCTATAACTTCTCCGCATAAGGATTTACCACACCTGTCGGCTTGTTCCTTAAGAACATACTTGATCAATTCATCCGTCATATCATATCTCATATTGTAGACCACAAGAGACTTAACAAATCATATCCAACAATTAGTACTGACTCCTTGACAAGCCTTTAGATCTGCGTAACCAGATAAACTTGTATGTCAAAATGTAGATCTTGGAACTATTGCACTGTTATAGAGAAATACTGTCAAACTAGAAGCCACTACTAGAAAGCTTGTAGAATGTGATCTGTTGAACTTCAAGGGCTATAATATTGGCTTTAGGTATTCATGACATGTCTTTTAGTTGCCTCAAAACTACAAGAGAAAATATGTACCTGTGGAGAAATGTGGACCATTTTACTTTGCACTATACACATTTCCTGTCTTACCTCTGTTCATCTAGACTTAGACATTTTCTCCAAATGACTTCCAGAGAAAGTCATGACTTGAAGACTAGAATATATCATCATCAAATAGCTATGAGTCATCATACCCGAACTGCATTTTCCGGTCTTCATCTGCTGAGGCATACTAATTCACTTTTTGTCCCTTACTCTGAACATTGTCCATAGTTGGTCATTTTGGCCTTCCAGACTTGAATACTTTTGTCCCTTATTGCCAATCCAAGTTGGTCTTCCAAAATGATGGCTTCTTGTCATGCTGATGTAACCTCTTTTCCTTATTGGAATCAATGACAACATTCAAGTCTTCTTCATAGCAGTGTCTCTTGCCAACAATCTCCCCCTTTGGCATTGATGGCAACATTAGTGAAAAATGCTAGATTGCTCCCCCTGAGATGTTTTGCCTATTTTTCACTAATCTTCTTCTCCCCCTTTGACATCAATGACAAAGGTGTAGGTTCTGGAGTCAAAACTTGTCAAAACTGCAAAAATTTGTTGTACTCTACCGCATATATACAAGTGCAATCTTCAACTTTATTCTACATGTGCTGGAGGATGTCATTGAAAATGTTCTTAATTTGGGCCAGTTCACAATCCCAGCTTTTCTTTGCATTATCCATAATTTGAATATGACCACTAAGTAGAAAAACTACAGTCTCTTCCTTGTGAAGATCAAAGGGTGTGTCAGATTGTAACGCTACTTATGCTTCAGAAGCTAGATTAAACATAGAATCTAGATTAGGACTAATTATTCTTCTTAGCTGACACATTTTGTTTTTGATTTTATCCCTCTCACTTATTAGATTTTTCAAGTCATCATGAAGGTTGATGACTTCACTTTCTTTGCTACTCATTGATTCTGTCACCGGATCAAATGACTTAGAAATATTTATCAGTTTCAATTCTAAATCCTTGATCTTCACTTCTATTTCCTTAGTGGCTTCTGACTAGGATAAGAAAATTTTATATATGTCACCAGCTTCTTTAATGGCACTCTGAATGCCTTTTATTCTATTATCTAGCTGGGCTTTGTCATCAGCTATCATTTTCTTCAACTCATTCAATCTTTTCTCATTAAACTCTTGCCTAACTTTTGTGTATGCAGATTTCTCAAAGGATTCAAAATGTTTACTTACAGAGTTTAATAGTCCTTTGAGTTGATTTTTTGATGAAATTTAAGTATCCTTCTAGTATGTTGGCATTAGCTTCTCAAAAATGCTAGATGCCTCACCAATGAGCTCACTATCCTCTATGTGAGACTTTAACATTTCCTCTCTTTCCTTTGCATGCACAATCAATGCCAATCTGAATTTTCATACAGGGGACATTATGTCCAAGTTTATTGGACCATGTAGAAATTTAGGCTCATCCAAAACTTGTTTCTCTTTCTCTAAAAGTTCTTTGACCGACTCTGCAATGTCTCTTGGTGCAATAGAGACTTCTTCTTTCAAGATATGCTCAGGATCATCTAGATCCATGTCCTTATTAGAGTCCTCCCTCTGTTCTGGTGAGGGATTTTCCTTTACCTGTTCCTCCTCAATCCTCTCCTTGTAATTTTATGTTCAGCTTGATGTTCTAGAGAGGATCTTGTTTCAGCAGGAACTTCTTTCTCCTTAGTCACTTTGACACCTTCATCTATTTCTTGATCAAGATTTACTTCTGGAGTAGATGTATCATTTCTAGCATCTATTTCTTCATTGTCATAAATAGTTGGAAGATTGAATTCCCTTAATGTGTTCAAAGTGGTTTCTTCAGTTTCCTTTACCACTTTTTCAATTTCTCCTAACATTAGAGCATTCATTCTTTTCTTTGACCTGAATTTGCTGTGAATTGCTTTGGAGACTTTTACTTTTTCCTCCGGAGTGATTTCTGGACATAGTTTTATTCAAGTATGCTCTCTTAGTTTAGCCGCCTTTGCCATGGCTGCTTTCTTTCTTGCAAACATTATGCTTTCCAGGTTATGTGGAAGATCGTCAATTATTTCAATTAGGGCCCTGTTGTAGATGTTCAGATATTCTACAATAGCAGTCTTAATAACCCTTTTATCTGGATCATTATATTCATCATATAATTGTGCAATTGGTTTTAGATTGTCATCCACTGTTATGGCTTTGAGCACATCCTCAAGACTTATAGTTGCTTCCTCTGTTAGAGGCACATCTTACTTTTGTCTTTTTAGAGTTTTACCCTTACTAGAGTCTTTCTTTTTGCTAGTCTTGGAGACCTCTGTGTTGGGTGAATATTTTGTCGTTAACTCACTAACGAAAAAATGGGTATATCAGCCACAGCTATGATGAGACAAAGTCTCTCCTCTCAGCAAGGGGAGATTCCCTCTGATTGCTTAACTATTATAAACAAATAACTTATGAAATTTATGTACACTAAACACTATATTTGTGGTGGTTCCATTTCATCTCATTCTCTTTTTTTTAGAATAGATGCTTATACTTCAAGATGATAATAAAGAACTTATGAACTTTCATAAACCCACAGAAACACAAAGTTTTATGTTGCCTTACTAATTGCAAATAGAACTATTTGAAGTTGAATGC
This sequence comes from Cunninghamia lanceolata, assembly GCA_027924645.1. Lineage (NCBI taxonomy): Eukaryota > Viridiplantae > Streptophyta > Pinopsida > Cupressales > Cupressaceae > Cunninghamia > Cunninghamia lanceolata. Next base: position 14,321,874 of record BSBN01000021.1, on the reverse strand, counting down.
AGCCCAAAGTCTTCACTCTTCTCCAAGATGATAAAAGTAGATTGAATATAACAACTTGCGGCACAAAGTCTTCAAGCTGTTTTATCCTCACGAACATAAACACAATCCTCACAAATAATTTTATAGCTCAAAGTATATTGAAATCAGATTTAGAATACTCCTTAATCACTTGAAATAAACTCACACTTCAATTACTTATCAAAGATAATATGATAGCAAAGACATAAGAACAATTCTATCATAAAACAAATAATCCCAGGACAAAGATTGGAATTGAACTTGCTTTCTTGTATTGATAAATATTTGATAATTGATTCTCACAAAGAAGCAAAAAGTCTTGATTTGCTTTTCAATTCACCAGAGTTTTCTTGCAATAGATAAAAGATAATATTTACAAAAAAGGCCCTCTTTATTTATAGGGAGAGGCCTTGAGAAAATTTAGGAAAACCTAACTACTTTGACTTATTCAAAAATAGGAGTCCTTATTCACTTGGGACTTCCTATATTTTTACATGTAATTACATATGAAAAAAGTACATGTAAAAATGTCCAAAATTGTTTTGAAAGTACATCTGAAAAATGGAAAATAAACTAAGGAAAAACTGCTTCAATTTGTGTCGCCACTTTTCCTCATGTGACCATCATACATAGTGAAAGCCGCTTGCATCCCAATGCTATCTGGGTTAACCATGTTCCTGAAGATCATCTTGGCTCTCACTATGGCATCTCTCACTGTAGTGACTAATTTTGCATGACCATTAACTTGGTTTTCAGATTATCCAAAGTTAACTGGTTGTCCAAAATATTGTCCATAGAAGTCATTGAAAATGTTTTATCTTCAAACTCTTTCTGGAACATATCTTCAAATTCCTAAACCATTTCTTCTGCAGAGAGAAAATGGTTGTTCTGTGACACAAGCTTACAAGGAAACTCCTCCAATTTATGTAAAAGGATGACATCACTTTGTTCACTAATTTCTTTTGCAGCTTCAAGATCATTGATCAAATTTCTAAGCATATTGCTCCTGTACATCAATGCCTCCTTTGTTTCTGTATAAGAATCCCTATTAGAGATGGCGCCAATTGATATTAGGGTGCTTATTTTCAATTTCCTCATCTCTGCCCATTTATCATGATTCTTCTCTATGTGTTCAATATCTTGAGAAATAGCATCAATGAGGTCATCAAGCTATGCTCTTATTTTACCCATTTTATCTGTCTTCTCAGATAGTTCTGTGAGCAGAGATATTCCTGTATACGCCTAAAAATGACATGATTCATTCTAAATAAATATTCTTAATATTTATTTCCCTTCTAAATTTCTCCCACCATTCTAAATAATTATTCTAAATATTTATTCCCTTCTTCTATCAATTAAATAAATATTCTAAATTTATTTAATTGGTTCACTATTCTGAAATTAAATAAAAACTAATTTATTTAATTAAATTCCCTAAATTCTTCTAATGTCTCACATAATTAAATAACCCTACATTATTTAATTAATCCTAAATTCCTCTATTCTAAGTTCCAATTTCAAAAATCCACCTCACCTTCCACCTCATCTTTCCACCTCACTTTGTCCATCTCACCATGTTGCACATGTAATTAAATATATTAAATATTTAATTACCTAATATTCCCTCACCCACATGTCCTATTTCTTCTCTCAATCAAAACTGTTAACTAACCAATCAATTCTATCAACTCCTTAATCTATTCAGGTAACTGATCAATCAATTCAGTCATTCCCTCAATCCATTCTTCCAACTAACTAATCAAGTTTGTTAACTGATCAGTCAATGGAGTTAACTCTTCAATCAATTTTGTCAAATCCCCTCTTTCATGATGGAGGTGGGACACTTGTCATATTCGTACTGGTTGCACATTCCTCAACCATTCTCAACCATTGATCTACTCATTTCGTCTCAACCGTTGATCCTCATTCTTCTGAGTCTATAAATGAAACCTCATTCTTCCATTCTAATCATCTAGGTTATTTTTATTATTACTCTGCAGAAATTCACCAGCGCGCCTTTGGCACCCCCAATACAATCTACTTAAGATCACCATTTGCTTTGAAGCTCCTCTTCATAGCAATATCTATCAACACAACCATTTACTACCGACATCCTACAACATAGCAAAAGGAGTGCACTCACTGAGGGCCCAACTTCATTACAAACAAGGACAATTTTAATAGGCAAACAATAGAAGCTTTGATTCAAGGAAGGTTTGCACTGTATTATTGTTAAATTGTTAAATTGATTCTATTATTGTTAAATTGATAAAATAAGAAAGATTTTGATTCTATTATTGTTAAATTGATTAATCCACATTTTACCCTAACATTTTTGGCGCCCACCGTGGGGCCTTGCCCCCTTATTTTATCAAAATCTGATCTTTTTCTGAAGACAGGTTCCATACAGGCATCGTACAAGCTAATCTGATGCATTTGAATAATTCCACGGTGCTTCTGTACTCTGTTCTGTGCTTATAATCTTACGGCACTTTTAAACACTGTTCTGGCGCTTATGTTCCTTTTCCTGGCACATATGTTCTTACTGCGCATATATTCATTATTGTTGCGCTTTTAAATACTGTTCCTGCACATATGTTCTTACTATGCATATGCTCATCATTGCCATGCTTTTAAATACTATTCCTGCACATATGTTCTTACTGCACATATGCTCATAATTGCTGCGCTTTTAAATGCTGTTTCAGCGCATATATGTTACTGCGCTTCTGTTGACTACTTCTGCGCATTTAGTCACTAAAGCTGCGTTTTTGTAGTGGGCAATGATTTTAGGGTTTTTCTAAGAAGATTTGCTAATGCTGACATCTTTGCAGGTATTCTTTGGAGTTGTTTTGCAAGATAGGTTCGGGTTTAGTTTCATATAGTTGCATTTTGATAGCTCACACTTCACTTTCTAAAAGGATAGTAAAACAAATACTCATGCAAAATCTCACATAGCTTTTAATTAGGAAGGTGGTAACTATATCATTTGATATCTTGCATTGCAACATTGCTATCTTTTCAAAGTTATTGCTATCTGGTATAAAATTGAACTCATCACTGATATCTGGGTTAAAACTGAACCACTGCTATCTCGATTGACCAACATTTCAAAGTTAACAACTCATGCTATCGTGGTATAAAACTAAACTCATCACTGATATTTAGGTTAAAACTGAACCACTGCTATCTCAATTGACCAACATTTCAAATTTAACAATTCGTGCTACGTGGATTAAAACTGAACTCACCATTGCTTTCTGGGTTAAAAACTGAACCATTGCTATCTCACTAAATCACTTCAAAGTTCTGTGTTTACCCAGGTAGATTAGCCCATTTAGTTTTTCTACTTTTAACTAGGTTGGATTAATTAGTGTCTTCTGTGCTTATCGAATAACAACAGGCCTATGCTCTCCCCTTTACTGGGTGACCAAAATGCCAGACTTGTTATTCCATCTGTTTAACCTTTAAGAGGGGCCTGCCCTTGGATGCACACCTGTCCAAGTGGGAACGACCCTAAATGGAAATAGGCTAGATGCCAAGCCCTACCCATCCACTTAAAATAAATGTGCTTGAGGTGAAAACCTTCTACAACAAGTGCTGCTATGTTACACCGATGGCCAACCTCCCCCAAAACCCTCTAAGGCGCAACCCTTTGAGGCTGGGAGACTCCATAACGGAGAGTAGTGCCGCCGCATATGTAACCACTTGAACGGTTGCCCACATTAAACACCTCTTGTTCTAGTGGCCAAAAACCCTTGTAATCCATTTCTAGCCTAGGATTTTTGTACTTGCTTTTGTTCCTTTTAGTCCAAAATAGAGTCAGAAAAACTACAAAAAAAATGAAAAACCATAAAATATTCTTTGTGCTTGCTGTGTTTTCCTGTTGTTAATTCATAAAATCAGATCAAGAAGACCTTTTTCTAGCCAAAAATGCCAAAAACAACAGAAAATCTCAAAAATGTGCAAAAACATTGAAGAAAACCAGAGCGGCGCATCCGCCCTCTGTTCCTGCGCATCTGTGCAGACTTCCTGCGCATCTGTTTAGACTTGCTGCGCATTTGCTAACTGTTGCTATGCTTTTACCAGTACAGCGCATATACACCGACTTCCTGTGCATCTATGGATTCTGTTGCACATCTGTTTCAGCGCATCCACGATAGTGAGTACTTGCACTATTTTTGAGAGAAAAATTTTACCTATTTGGAGTACCCATTTCAGCCTAGCTTCACAATCAGAGATCAAGTTTTACCTTGTAGTCAATCTTCGTCTGATTCATCCAACTATCTCTCTTCCGTCAATCGTCCCATTCACCTTCTGTCAAAACCTTTCTTGTACCAAAGTTAGATTATTCCATATCAGTTCGACATAGGTCCCCTTTTCGTATCCTTTGTGAATTCACGTAAGCCTAGTAGGTCACAGAACTTTACTAGTAGCCTTGTTGCACGACTAGTCCCTACACAGTAAGATAGGTATCGACTACCCTTACTAGTGGCTACCGTCTTGTGTCAACCGTCTTACTTGAAGTCATTGAGCGAGAAAGTCCTTTGTCCAAGTCTTGTCCTAGGTATCCTATTCACAACAATCTCAGTCGACACCTCGCCAAAATTTCTAATCCTAGTCCACTTCATCCCACGTCACCTTGCATGGTCCTTACCAGATCTCAGTACAAGAAGCAACTTGAAATGGCCGGCTCCTCCAACCGTATCATCACACCTCACGATAGTGACGAAGATATCTCTTACGAAGATTATCAAGAAAACATCCAAAATCAGAAATTCCAATGCCTAATAGAGAAGGCGCTCCATGAAGACCCCCATAAGTATTTCTATCATCTGGCTAGTCTTCGAATTAAACTCCCCGCAGATTTTGATATAAGTTCAATCATGGAAACCATGGAAAATGATCACGATAAGGAAAAGAATGCCATAGACCAAAACACAAATGATAGAGGAAAGAGACCCATGGATCAAAATGCTCCTATGGAAGAAATGAGGAGACAACTTGAGAGCCTAACACGATAAATATCATACCTTAAGATGGGTGCAAATACCAAGAACTACTCCTTGGAAGATATAGCACCATACCCCTTTGACAAAAGTTTGGTCATGAAACCATTCCCCTATCGATTCGAAGTTCCAAAGTTTGACAAGTACAAAGGGAAGGGGGACCCTAGAGATCATATTAGGGAATTCAATGCAGCATGTTTAGAAGTAGCTCACAATGAGACCTACTTGATGAGATTATTCCCAAGATCTTTAGTTGGTCAAGCTATAGAGTGGTTCTCACATCTCCCACCAGGAATCAAAACTTTTGATGAACTTGTCAACAAATTTATCACGCACTTCTCTTACAACATCAAACACGAGGCATCTATGCTAGATCTATGCAACACCAAACAAAAGAGTGGTGAGTCATTCGCCGCCTTCTTACAATGATGGAGACAAATAGCTAGTAAGTGTTCTTACGACATGCCCGAGAAGCAGCTATTGGAGATATTTGTCCATAACCTAAACACTGATCTTAGCTATCAAATACAGATACAATGCCCTACATCATTTTCAAAAGTCATTGAAATGGGATTGTTCATTGAAAAGGCTATGATCACTAAAGGAGCAATCAAGATATACAAGGACACACCTACTTCAAATTACACAACGGATAAATCAAATTTTTGGACCAAGAATAAGAATGTGGTCAACAATGGAGTAGTGGCAGCTCCCAAGCAACAATCCATATTCACTCTCAAAGGAGAAACAAATAATGGTACACCCAACAAACCATTCTCTTGGGAGCCAAGACCTTGGTTCAGTTCAAATCCAAGGCAAAAGTTCACACCGTTGGGTGAGTCTCAAGAGTCTGCATTAAGGAAGTTGTTGGCTAACAATGAAATCTCTCTACCACCAACAAGTGATTACGAGCCTATAGTCAAACCTCCCTATTGGAAGGACACGGACTATTGTGAATATCATTGAGGAAGAGGGCATACAACCAACAACTATATCCATCTCAAAAATGTCATACAAGATGTACTAGATCAGAACCAGGGAGGAACCCAACAGCATACCTCCAATGAAACTCATGTGGCCTACAAGGATCCACTTCTGAATCACAACAGGGCATACAACAACAATAACAACAATGGCACCAACCACAACGAAAATAATTTCAATGGCAATAACAATAACGACAACAACAACAACAATCGTAATAGGCCAAATCAGAGTAGCGGGACTAGTAATGCCAACTATGCAAGTGTGCCATTTGACTATACCATAAATTGCATTTCCGAGCATGTCCCGCAAATCAATGTCATCACACCCAACCAACAATCAGGACCACCCCGCAGTGGTAAAGTCACGCTCAGTACCACCCCTCCCAGGTCGTCACCTTCTCCATCCAACTTTTGGTAGTACAATGTCATCGACCAATTACATAAAACTCCGGCTCACATTTCTATCTTGGAGTTATTACGTCTATCTCCTTCCCATAAGGAGATCCTTGAGAAAGCCTTAGTGGAAACCACTGTCCCCACTAATTTTGCCCAAGAGAAGTTTCAGACCATGGTAGGTAATCTGACTTCCTCCAACACCATATCATTTACCGAGCAAGATGACCTCTCTGTATCTCAACCCCATAACACCCCTCTACATATTGTCATCTTCATCCACAAGCACCACATCAAGAGGGTTCTCATTGATGGGGGTGCCGGTTTAAATATTTGCACATTAAAGTTAGTCCTTGCATTAGGGTTCTCCGAATAGGCAGGTGATCCAAGGAGGAAAATTACCATCAAAGCATATGACGAGGAAGAAAGAACCACAAAGGGAACAATAGTCCTACCCATTCAAGTGGGACCAGTAATAAAAGATGTTGTGTGTCAAGTCCTGGATAGGGAGCTCACTTATAATATTCTTCTAGGGAGACCATGGATTCACGCCATGAAGGTTGTTCCCTCTACTTACCACCAATGCATAAAGTTCCCGCACAATGGCAAGCAAGTCACCATTCAAGGCGACCCCGACCCCTATCAGCATTGCAACTCTTTCCTTGCAAAACCCAAATGCATCATCCCAAATAACAGATCATATATATCCCCTATCCTGCAGTATGATCATATTGTTGAAGCCTCCTCATCAAGGCCCAAAGAGTAGAAAATTACCATAAAAGAAAGTGGAGTGGGGGAATACTCCATTGAGCACAGCCTCAATCTTGCCAAGATGCCTTTGTCTCCTCGATCTTTTGGCCAACCCAAACATTTTCCAAAGCCATCTGGTCCTCCTGTAGCTCCCGCAACTCCCTTTGTAAAATGGGGGACCTTATCTGATGAAACAAAGGAGAGAGATCTCCTATAATGGGTTTATGCTGAAGAAGAGAACACAATGCAAGATCCACCTAGACTCCCAACAGAACTCTATGGGCGAGGCGAGACTATCCTACATAGAATGGAATACGAAGGACAAGGCCCCATTGGCCTTAGAAAAGAAGGAATCATTGAACCTATCCAACCTTCTTCATCCTCATCGGCTAGAAACACAAGTGGCCTAGGCTACAAAGGTAAGGGCAGGGCTAAAGAAAATGCTTGTCTTGTAGAAATGATCCAAACACTCCAGGAGGACAGCGACACAGATTCTAATGAATATGAGTGGGATGAGCTAACAGAGCATTCCTATGATAACAAAGAGGTTGATACCGTCCAACCTTTTACCCCTACCGTGAGGGACAAATGCAATGGAACAGACCACTAGAGTCTGATTTGCCCATCCCTGAGATTATGGCTTTCGAGGAAAGTTTAAATTCCATCGCAATAAACAACTTGGAGGAAAGTACCACCCCTACCAATGCTCCTAACATTTCCATTCACACCATCAATGAATTAGGTCTATCATCTAACTCCCTCCCCCTTGTGCACCCTGAGCTTATTGACTGGGATCTGCGAGGAACTCCCCAACTGGATATGTTCCAAAATGATGATGCTTACATTGATTATATGGAACTTAGAGACCACCTACCCAAGAGAGATCATAAAGCTGGTTTTTCTATTGAATTGAATACCGTGGCTTACTTTGGGGAGGGTGCCAAGCCTTCCAGTCGCAAAAATATCAAAGTCAAAACTGGATCTGACAGTGAAAACTGCCTTGTGGCAGTGTCAGATCCCAAAATAGTAAAAAGAAAGGACGCATCCGAAGGTGAAAACCCAACCGTGGCACCTAACGATGGAAGGCTTGACACTCTCCCTAATGATATGTACCAAGAAAGGTCACATATTGTTGTAGAACCGACAGAGCTTGTTAATATTGGAACAGAGGAATAGCCCAAGGTTATCCACTTTGCTAAATCTCTTACGCCACTAGAGAAAACTAGGTTTGTACCGTTCTTTAAGAAAAGGAGAGGCAGCTTCGCTTGGTCGTATGCAGACATGCTAGGTCTAGACCCAAACTTGATTTTGCATCATCTTCCATTAGATCCAGGAGTAAAACCAGTAAAGCAGAAGCTTAGAAAGATGCATCCTCACATAGCACTTTTGGTCAAAGAAGAACTCAAGAAATTGTTGGATGTAGGGTTCATTAGAGCTATAGATTACCCGGGATGGATATCCAACATTTTTCCAGTGTCCAAACCGGATGGCCAAGTCAGACTATGCAATGATTTTTGAGACCTAAACAAAGCATGCCGCAAAGATGATTCCCCATTGCCTAATATCGATATCATAGTCGACCTAACTGCAGGACATACCATGTTATCTCTCATGGATGGATTCTCAGGATATAATCAAATCAAAATAGCACTAGAGGACCAACACAAGACAACTTTTACTTGTCCATGGGGCACTTTTTGCTGGAATGTCATGCCATTTGGGCTGAAAAACGTAGGAGCCACATATCAACGAGCTATGACAACCATATTCCATGATATGATGCATGTAACAATGGAGGACTATGTCGATGATATCCTAGCAAAATCACTCACAAGGGAATCACAATTGGACATATTAGAAAAAGTCTTTCAAAGATTAGACCAATTCCAAGTCAAGTTGAACCCAAAGAAATGTGTGTTCAGAGTCACTTCAGGCAAGCTGCTAGGCTTCATCGTGTCGGCAAACGGAATAGAGGTGAATCCCGCCAAGGTCAAAGCTATAATGGACATGCCACCACCCAAGACTCTAACTCAATTGAGATCACTACAGGGCAAGCTGCAGGCAATCTGCAGATTCATATCACAGTTGGCAGACAAGTGCCAACCATTCAGTCATCTCCTGCACAAGAACATTCCATTCAAATGGGATGAAAGGTGTGAAGAGGCATTCAACAAGCTGAAAGAATATCTTATGAATCCACCCATCCTCATGCCTCCTATTTAAGGGAAACCACTGATACTCTACATATCTGCTACACCTACAGCTCTTGGGGCTCTTCTAGCACAACAAGATTATGAGAACAAAGAAAGAGCCGTCTACTACATCAGCCGAACCTTAGTGGGCTATGAGTTGCAATACTCGCAGATCAAAAGATCATGCCTTGTGGTAGTTTTTGCTTCACAAAAAATCTGACATTACATGCTTGCGCATCCAGTTAAATTCATTGCAAAAATAGACACACTAAAGTATCTCCTCAGCAAAGCAGCTCTCATAGATCGCCTAGCAAAATGGGTAATGCTTCTAAGTGAGTACGACATTGAATATGTAGATAGAAAAGCAATCAAGGGACAAATCATAGCTGATCAACTAGCAGAAGCACCATTACAAGACACCACACCAATGCAGTTTGAGTTTCCGAATGAGTCCTTATTCACTATATCAACATCTCCTTGGAAACTCTACTTCGACAGGTCTTACACAAACCATGGATCGGGGGCAGGCATCTTGTTTGTAACTCCTCAAGGTGACACAATTCTGAAGTCTTACCATTTGTTATTTCCATGCACCAACAACATAGCAGAATATGAACCCTTAGTAATTGGTCTCAAGATGGCAACTGAGTGGAAAATCCAAGAGCTACATGTCTACGGTGATTCCCAACTAATAGTCAATCAGGTCAACGATGAATACCAAACCAAAGATGAAAAGCTTATCCCATACAAATGGATGGTCGACGACTTCAAAGAACACTTTGTAATCATCTCTTTCGAACAGATACCTAGGATCGAGAACAAAGCAGCAGATGCCATGGCCACCATGGCCTCTCTCCTCGAGATACCTAAAAATGAGTCATGGTACGAGTTCTTAGTGGAAATTATTTGACAACCAGCTTATGATCTACTTGAGACCCATTCCATATGCCTTCTAGTTGGATCCGATTCACCTTGGTATGGTAAGATTTACACTTACCTCAAGGACAACATCCTCCCACCTGACCTATCTTCTAACCAACGACGAACTTTTATATGCCAAACCTCTCGCTATACCATCATTGCCAATACCCTATACCGACGTGGTCTAGATGGTACTTTACTCCATTGTTTAGAACGAGAAGAATCCATAACCACTTTGCAACACGTACATGAAGGGATCTGCGGAACACACTCTAGCGGTCCTTCCTTAGCCAAGAAACTTATGCGTTTGGGTTAATACTGGCTGAACATGGAAATAGATTCATATCAGTTTTTCAAGAAGTGCAAGCAGTGTCAAATACACAGGAACCTAATACATGCACCAGCTTAAGAGTTGAGACCTTTAACAACACCTTGGCCCTTCTGCCAATGGGGACCTGACCTTGTGGGAAAGATCCATCCACCCTCATCCAACGGCCACAAATTCATCATAACTGCCACTGAGTACTTTACAAAGTGGATTGAAGTCATTCCCCTCACCTCCGTCACAGGTAAGCAAATCTCCTCATTCATCCTGAATTATCTCATCTGCAGATACGGAATTCCTTCATCCATTATCATGGATAACAGAAGATAATTCAAAAACCAGGATGTCCAAGAACTCTGTGAACATTTCAAAATCCAACACCGTTTCTCCACTCCGTACTACCCCCAAGGTAACGGTCAAGCTGAAGCATCCAACAAGACCATCTTGAAACTCCTCAAGAAGACAGTCAATGATGCTGGCCGTGATTGGCATATCCAACTCAATCCCACTATGTGGGCCTACAGAACCAGTATACGCACTCCCACAGGTGCTACACCCTACGCCCTTGTCTATGGCTCAGAAGCTATCCTCCCCATTGAAGTCAAATTACCATCTCTTAGGGTGTCGTTAAAAGGCCTCATATCAGATGAAGAATATAGAGTCTCTAGGTTACAAGAGCTAGAGTTGTTGGAAGAGAGGTGACAGAAAGCCTTTGACATCTCAAAGCATATCAACAAATGATGTCAAGAAACTATAACCACAGAGTTCATCCAAGAATCTTCAAAGTTGGAGATCTCGTTCTTAAGGAGAATCCTCGTAACCAACAAGATAGAGAAAAGAAAGGCAAGTTCGAACCCAACTGGCTTGGGCCTTTTGTAATTGTAGCAGCATATGGATCAGGGGCATATCAGTTGGCAACATCAGAGGGTGAGCTGTTCAATGACCCAATCAATAGCATGCATCTTCGCCGGTTCTATACCTAGGAGAACCCAAATGCAAGGGAGGCACAAAATACAAAAAAAATCTTTAAAAAAAAAAAAGAATAAAAAAAATCAGAAAAGTACAAAAAAATTGTCCTTTGGTGAAAACTTGGCAAACAGGCGCCTGGGATAGGTATCATGATGAAAACCTGGCAAACAGGCATCATGTTTACTTTCTAGCTTCTAGTGCAAATAAAAGCAAGCGATGAAAACCTAGTAAATAGGCGTTACTTGTGATAAACCACCTTCTCCATCTTTGGGATCCAATCACCTTGAGTCCATTCTTCCTTCACTCGTTTCCCATCCGACCCATATCTGTCCCATAATAAACACCTGACAGTTACCTATCATGGCTTGGTACTCTCCCTCTTTGTGGCCTTGTCAACCAAAGTTTTGTCCCATACCGTCTCCTCAGTGTGAGCTTGACATAGTGTCCCTCATCGGTGTCCATAGTCCAAGTCCGTGAACTACGTTGCCTCTGCGTCATCACATAGGCAAGGCCATATTCCCATGCGCCCCCGAGGCTCCCACAGTCCCACCCATCCCATTCCTTGCCATCTTTCTTATCGGCTTTCTTCTAGTCCATCCATGGTCCATTAGGGTTTACCCTGAACTACGTTGCCTCTGCATTGTCACATAGGCAAGGCCATTTAGCAATGCGCCCCCGAGGCACTAGCTTAGTCCCTTAGGGCCTGTCTCCCCAATAAGGATTGCAAAAATCTTCTCACCAAACAAGCAAGTGCAAGCAGAACCCACGCTCCAAGCAGGAATCTTGACTCTACGCAGTTTAAACTATTCAAACGCAAAGCAAAATACCCAAGGCCTTCTTAATGATTTTACTCGAATTACGGCAAGAAATAAACATATCTAAATGCAAGAATGTTTTGTGGATTGGAATCATGGTTAAGCTACAGAGTCTTGATTTTTGTTATCATGTCTTTCTATGCTACTCAAGGATGCCAAAAGCTAGAGATGCTATGATGGGGGCATGATTATTTTCTTTGTTTGTTGTCTGTGGATTAAACTTTAGTAATGTGAAGCCTTGTCTAAAGACATGATCAACAAAAGATCATCAAGGACATCAAAGGTCTAACATGAACGGAGGCAATCCTTGTTTGTTGGAATGCAAGAAGTACTCAGGTCATCTAGATTCAATTTTGACTAGATGCTTGTACTAGCTTGCTAAATCAAAATCCATGTAAGCGGTACTCATGTCATCTCGGTTCAATTATACCTAGATGCTTGTATTAACTTACAACATTTCAGAAAAAGTACCAAAAAATAAATCGCCCAATGATGAAATAAAGCACTCTAAAATTAAAGCATCCATTATGTATCCATACACAATTCCATGTATCCATATCCCATACAATAAACAATACCTAAATTATGTAGAGTAACAATATCAAATAAAACTTCTAAGTCTGTCTAATCAAGTCATTCTTTCAAGTCAATTCTTGTATCCATTCATTCTGGCATTTTTGTATCGATAAAGTACATTTGGACATCACAAAAAAAGCAAAAATCATATAGGTGCATATCATATCACTTTTGAGATAGTCATAAACATAATTAAATCAGTTGCATACATCATACAGTGCATTAGATCATTCGTATATCATCCTCATATAGTCTCAACAGAAAAGGGATAAAAAAACATAGCTAAGTGCATCTCATAAAAGTCGCATAATCATACAGACATCATGTTACATTTACATACATTCAAAACATATCAGATCAAAACACTCATTTTAAAGATTGCATTCGAAGCATATAAACATCACATAACATCAGATAGAGCATCTAAAGTTTGCACATGCATCACATCATACAATAAGAGCGAAATCATTATCTCATAACATATAGAGCAAATCCCATAGCTGCATCCTCATACACATAAAAGTGAGTCCAAATGTACAAATGTCATAATATCTGTCTCTGAATCAATGTGATATACAAAAATACATCCCAATGGATGGTGATACATGTCTCAAAAATGCAAGTGTGGTACAAGTCTATCCCTACTGTGGACCACCACTACCGACAGTATCTTCCCCTCTGCCAACCCCTGACTGCTGTGGACCCACCACAGAGGCCCCTGACCTCGATGGACCTACTCTCTGGGAGGCTGTAGACTGGCTCCTAAAGCTTGAAGCCCTCTGGCTCGTTGGCACCGCTCCATGGTACAAGCCTCGATAATACTGTCCCTGCGCTTGTGCTCTGGAAAGCTCCCCCTACACCTATGCTAACTGCGTCTGTGCCTGTGCCTGGTGCACCTATCCAACCAAGAAGGTGCTCACTGCATCCATCCCCAGGGCTGCTACTGCAATATCCCACTCTACACGGATAACTCGTACCCATGTGTCTACCATGTCCCTCTCTCGGGTCAACCCTGCAATTACCGCTACATTAGTCTCCCACCGGGCATCCGCCCTCCTAAGTTGTACCCACAGCTCTCTCACCTGTCCTCTCAGGCTCGCTATGGCCCTCTCATGTGTGTCTGTCTGCACTGGCCCCTGTGCTGCCTCTGCCTATCCCAACTCCTGTGGCTGGGGCATCTCCTGTTGTGCCACCTGCTGGGGTGGTGGCATCTGTCCTCGCTGTACCTGCAGTACCTCTAGGGATACCTATTGTGAGACCTTTTGCCCCTCCTTAACTCTCTGCCTCTGTCTCGATCAGCCTCCATCATCGTCATCTCCTCTCCCTTTGCCTCTACCCCTCCTCCTCCTCCAACCAACCTGGCCCTCCTCATCTGAGTCTGCCTCATCTATGCGAGGCACCACATCCCAGGCCCTGAATATCTCAGAAAGGGGTGTACATTAATCAAGTCCTCGTACTCATGCATCATCCCTGCATCTACTATCTGCGTCCTCATATCCCAGGTGACATAGGGTGTTTGTTGAAACTCTGCTAAGGCCTCCTCATAGGATGCCATCAGTCCCCATCTGACCCTCTCCGCATGTGTCCATGCAAAGTAAGCCTGCCCCTATAGCATGCCCTGCCTCTTACCAAACTGTCTCTATACCCTACCTATCATCTATCTCTCTAGTATGTGGCAGGTTCGTCCTATCATCCATCTCATCTGAAAATAGTATGGTAACTCATCTGCCTCATCATCCCACAGCTCGCAGTCCAGATATGGTCACCAGACGACCACATCTACCCCATCCAAAGCATGCCTCTAGTACTCCAACTTCCCTAGCCTATGCTAGGAAATCACCCCTGTGTAGCCATAGCTGTATGGCTCCCCTCTCTATCTAGCAAACACACAAATTGGTCTCGTGATCGCTATGTAATCCCATAGCCAAAACTATAAAAGTGACACACCGGCTGAAAGGCTCGTGCTCCGGTGGTATACTACCGGTGCATGTCATGGTACAAGTGAGCTAGTACACAGACACCCCACGCATATCGGGTGCCCTCTGTCACCATCCTCTCCATGATCCTACCCCATCCAATGGGGAATCCATATGATCTCCTATTGGGGCACACAATGCCTCCGATCAATCTTGCCACAATCCTAGGGAAGTAGTTGTAACAGTCATAAATATCGTGCCACGGGATGACCTGTCCTACCAACCCCGGATCATCAAATACTCGCCTGCACTCAGCGAGTCCCACACTCCTCTATGGGTCGTACTCCACAAGCTCACCATCAATGGGCAGGTGTAGAATCTGATAGACATCCTCCAGGGTGATAGTCATCTCACTAGTAGGGAGGTGGAAAGTCCCATCCTCGCTGTGAAATCTCTCCACCGCAACTGTCAGCAATCCACGGTTCACCCGAACCTCGGGCATGAAGCATACGTAGTCCAATCCCATGGCACCAAGTGCCTCTCTGTCAATCTCCGTGAGCATGTATCTCTGCAATAGGGGCATGGGGAACGTTTCCCTCGACTGCAATGTCTCTCGTTTCTCCTCCTGCAAGCATGCAAAACAAGGCGTCAATCTAAAACCGCAAATACCATACTCAACATATCTATGGACCTATATCAACTAAACTTAGCATTTCAAATTGATCAAAACAGCACACCACATCTCTTGACTAGATTCCTGCAATCTCGGAGAAAGCTCATCGATTGATGTGTCAAACAGGACGCTCATCGAGTCAATTTTGCTAAGTAATTTGCTATCTAAAGCAAATGCGCCACTATAGGTGGTAAAAGTGCCATTCTTGACACATGCGCCACTTCTGACAAATGCGCAGCTACATTCAACATATGTGCTGCAGAATCACATATGCGCCACTAAAACCCACATATGCGTAACTTCAGTGTATGTGCCGCTACATTCGACATATGTGCCGCAGAATCACATATGCATCACTAAAGTCCACGCATGCGTAGCTTTAACATATGCACTGCCAAATTTAGCATATGCACCTAAAAATCACATATGCGTCGTTTCACGCTGCATATGCACCGTTCTACAGTTCGGCGTATCTGTTTGCACTATTTTTCCCTAGCATTTATGACACCCTAAATCGACCCTAGGGGAAATCTTTCGAAGCACATACTGGGGGTCCTACCTCTGCTGGCCGCCCGAATCGACAGACTCGCTCAAATCGGTGCTCCTCGCGTGGAATGTCCGCTTCTCTCGCTGCCATGCTACTCTAAGTTTTCTCTAAGCTCTCCAAATCAAATCCAGATCAACCAAGTGTACAAATGAATTATCTTGTGGACCCAACTCCTATTTATAGCTTGCAAACCCTAAATCTGGCTAGGTGATGACTGTGACTACTTCCTGCGCCCATTTTCCTGCCAGTTTTCTTCTCATTTCTCTGAAATGCATCGTTTTTCTTTAAACCTAACTTACACCCCTTCGTCTTCGTGAGATTGTCCGTCTCACGCCTTCTACCTTTTTCCCGTCCAATCTCCCGAGGGGGCATCCTATTGTCATTAAACTTGTACCAGCGGCAAACTGGGGCATGTATCACTATTAGACTATCAATTTCTTTGAAGCAACGCTGTAAACTACATTGCATCAAAGAGGGGCAAAATGTCTATGCCTAAAAATGACACGATTCATTCTAAATAAATATTCTTAATATTTATTTCTCTTCTAAATTTCTCCCACCATTCTAAATAAATATTCTAAATATTTATTCCCTTCTTCTATCAATTAAATAAATATTCTAAATTTATTTAATTGGTTCACTATTCTGAAATTAAATAAAAACCAATTTATTTAATTAAATTCCCTAAATTCTCTAATGTTTCACATAATTAAATAACCCTACATTATTTAATTAATCCTAAATTCCTCTATTCTAAGTTCCAATTTCAAAAATCCACTTCACCTTCCACCTCATCTTTCCACCTCACCATGTTGCACATGTAATTAAATATATTAAATATTTAATTACCTAATATTCCCTCACCCATATGTCCTATTTCTTCTCTCAATCAAAACTGTTAACTAACCAATCAATTATGTCAGCTCCTTAATCTATTCAAGTAACTGATCAATCAATTTAGTCATTCCCTCAATCCATTCTTCCAACTGACTAATCAAGTTTGTTAATTGATCAATCAATGGAGTTATCTCTTCAATCAATTTTGTCAAATCCCCTCTTTCATGATGGAGGTGGGACACTTGTCATATTCCTACTGGTTGCACATTCCTCAACCATTCTTAACCATTGATCTGCTCATTTCGTCTCAACTGTTGATCCTCATTCTTCTGAGTCTATAAATGAAACCTCATTCTTCCATTCTAATCATCTAGGTTATTTGTATTGTTACTCTGCAAAAATTCACTAGCACGCCTTTGGCACCCCCAAAACAATCTACTTGAGATCACCATTTGCTCTGAAGCTCCTCTTCATAGCAATATCTATCAACATAGCCATTTACTACCGACATCCTACAACACAACAAAAGGAGTGCACTCACTGAGGGCCCAACTTCATTACAAACAAGGACAGTTTTAATAGGCAAACAATAGAAGCTTTGATTCAAGGAAGGTTTGCACTGTATTATTCATTGCTTCATTTCATTCAATCTTTCTTAGTTTCATTATTCTATTGATGTTTGGGTTTATTATTGTTAAATTGATTAATCCACATTTTACCCTAACAATTCCCTGTGTGCGCATCCTGTCTAGGTACTCTTCAAGCACTTTTCCTTTGAGGTGAGTCCTTTCTGCTTTCTGAATAATAGGGTCTTCTATAGAAACGGCTTCAGAAGTTACTGCTTCTGAATTCAAAGTGATTTTCCTTACCACTGTAGTCAACTGTTCCACCATTGCTTTGTAGTGATCTTTCATTTCTTTCTCCCTGTCAAATTTCTGAATCAGGATGTCCATGGCTGACTGTATATCATTCTTGGCAATTTCATGAGTTATATTGCCCAGTTCAACTCTAGAGATAGAGTAATCATTCATATCAAAATTCTCCATGGTTGCATCCTGTGGAGGTTTGGCAATCTCCAGAAATTTATGTCCCTTATCCTCAAGCATTCTTGAAAGAATCTTTGGTTTCTTCGGGGCCTTGGGCTTTGCAGGCACCAGCGTACTGAAATCAAAGTCATCTGGGGAGATGGCTTGTTTTTTCCTTTTTGGTGTGTAAGCTGATAACCAAGGTGGAAGCAGAGAAGTACTCACATTGGGATCCATTCCCATTGCTGGTGTTCTCAGAACTGTACTTGTACTGTAGTAGAAACAATAGGTGAAGTGTTAGTGAAAATTGCACCTGTTACATTTACACTAGAGATTTGCTCAGTATTCATTACAAAATGATCAAAAATAGAGGCATCCCCAATATCAAAAGATGAAGAAGACAAACTAGGAATAGACCCTGAAGAACGGAGAACATCTTCAAAAGTGTTTTGAGGATTATCAAAAATTATTTTAGAAGGAGAGGGAGATTCAGAAGAGGGAATATCAATAGGGGAAACAGACACAGGAGATGTAATAGGTGTATCAAGCAAAGGGGATGAGACTCCCATTTCTTGTTGTGTATTTTCCTGTGGAGACAAAGCCTCCTCGTCTTGTTGATCTGTAGTCCTATCTTCAACATCCATCTCTTCAGTGGTTGGCTCCTCAGTAGCTAGCTCCTCAGCTTCCATATCTCTTATTTCAAGTTCTTCATCCATAGCTTTTGATTTCTTCGTCACAAATCTGATTTTAGGCTTATGTGTTTTAGAGGATGAGGGAACATCACTCTTGTTCTTCGTTTTGTTTTCCACCTTTTTACCAGTTTGCTCTTGAACCTTAGTTTCTGATCCGGTGAGGAATTCTTTCAAAGTAATTCCTTTATCTGCCAGCCAGTTATTGGTGTTAGCTAATATAGGCTCAAATCATTTTCTCAAAGAGGTCAACTCCTTTTGGGACCATTAGATTGGAGGGAGAGGGGTATTAGCAACCTGTTGAGTATTATATTTGTCATCAACCAACTCCCCATCATCCACTAGATCTTCTGGAATATCAGCAAGTCCCAGATATTCAATCTGTTCAAGGGACAACCTACTATAGTCTAGTTTCCTGATATCTTCCTCTGTTCTCAGATCTACCCAAACATCTTCAACCATGGGTTCATGAAATTGAGTTTTCCTTTTGATTTTGTTCTTCACGCCCCTGTAGTCAAACTTTGGTCTCCTCTTGAATTGCTTCATGGTGACCAGCTGCATCTCAGTTTCCATGACCCTTGTCTTTGCAGCAGTCAATACTGAATATCTGCCAATTTCAACTAGGAATCTAAAACCGAGCTTCTTGAGTTCCATTTGTTTGTTATGCACGACAATCATTTGTCTGCACAACTCCATTAAGACCAGTTTGTTTGAAGGGAATCTTGGAAGCATATAGGGGTAACCTTGGAAAAAGCCAACCCTCAAGTATGAAAAAGAAGGAAATTGCAAGAACATACACCTAAAATCATTTACCACTGTCCATGCCTCATCTGACACTCTTCTTTGTTCCAGTTGGGGATCAAAAAGACAAAGGAATACTGCAAAGAACACATCATGAACTCTTCTGAAATGATGAATAGAACCCTTCAACATTAACTGAGAATAGTATTGGTACACTGGGATTACCCTCCTATCCCCTTCTGATGTCAAACCTGGGAAAATCCTCATAGAGGTTGCAATGTACACCATATAGGAGGTCATGTAGAACTTGAAGGTAGTGGACACCTTCGTCAGTTGTTCATACAAAGCGTTACTAATTTGTTCACCCCAGAAAATGACTTGCTTACCCTAGAGTATGACCTTAATGAAAGGATACATCCATTCATGAAACTGTGAGGAGGAGGACAAACCTCTTATCCTACTGAGGAGAGTAATCAGGTCACCAACTTCCTCTACAAAGTCACTTCAAGGAAAACTACATGGCCACCTTGACAAATTTGACCTTGTAGTCTTCAGCCATTTATTATTGATTACTTTCTTTGCCTTTTCAGGATTTTTGTCATATTCCTTTTGTGCTTCAACAAAATCAAGCTTCAACACTTTTGTAGCAGGAGGACACATGAACACTTTGTCAATGAACTCAGGATCCAACCTGATTATCACATTGCCACTGGCGTCCACCACAGCTCTAATATCTTTATTTTAGAAATGAGCACATTGAAGAACAAATTCTGTGTTGTGAGCTGCCACTGGGAAAGATGACACCAGATGAATATTACTGTCAATTATTTTCTTCATTGCAGCACTGGGGTTGCTCGACTTGGTTCTTTCTACAAACTCAGCCATATCCACATGGCCAATCTCTATATCTCTAATGTCATCAACATTAGAAGTGACTGAGGTGATTGGGAAAACACCTTGATATTTGTACTTTATTACTTTTGATTTCTTCGGGGATAACTCAGTCATCTGAACGAGCTATCACCAGAAGACGTTGATGAAGAACGAAGATCCACAGAAGAAACTGCAGCAAAAATCATGATCATGTAATTAGGGGAAATACTGGTAATCTAGGAAAATTGCATGTCGACGATCATGACTATGGAGATGTGCTTGAAAAGGGCTATAGTGCGAGCAGGCCAATAATCAGAGGAAAGCGGGCTCAAAAAATCAAAAATGAAAATTTCCCAGAGTTAGGAAAATCTGGGAGAATGTTTGCATGGGCGGCAAAATTTGCCGCCTTTGCATATGAGGGATTTTTTGTATATACATTGGCGGCAAAATTTGCCGCCACTGCATGTGGTAAGAGTTACATTGTGTTGGAGTGGCAAAATTTACCGCTGTCGCAAGTAACAAAGGTTTTGCAAAGTTTGGGGTTCGAGCGGTATTCTATGCCGACATTGCATGTGATTGAAACTGAAAGATCTTCATGTAAGCGTGGCGAAATTCACCACCCATACACCATTAAAAAATCCTTGAAAACACACACAAGTGGTGAATTTTGCCGACTTCGTATGTGAGGTTGGATCGCAAGTTCTTCGTGATGTTCGATCGGCAAAATTCACTGATGACGCATATCACCAGTTACAAGGTAACCTAAGGGAAGGGCAGAAGATTTTAGCGACACTGCACAATGGAAGGGTTATGAGATTGTCGTGTAAGGGCGATAAAATTTGTCGCCCATACATTTTGGTATTTGGTAAGTATTAAAAGGTTTGAGAGGTGAAACCGCCGACCTTCATACGGTAAAACTTAGGGCACCAATAATGGTCCGGTCTAAAAACATATTCGTCGCGAAGAAATGACCCAAGATTAAACAAAAACAACCATAACATTTGAAGAAAACAATCTTTCAACAAAAACATATAACAAAATTAAAATAAAGAAAATCCATTCAA
The DNA here is from genome assembly GCA_027924645.1 of Cunninghamia lanceolata. NCBI lineage: Eukaryota > Viridiplantae > Streptophyta > Pinopsida > Cupressales > Cupressaceae > Cunninghamia > Cunninghamia lanceolata. The sequence goes on along the minus strand of BSBN01000021.1, from coordinate 14,300,555 downwards.
AACTAACGAAAACCCTAGGAAAGAAAAAGAAAATGGCTAGAAGATTTACCTGTCCAAGCATCTGAAACCCTAGGTTTGATGGTGGCAGATTGGGTTGAACCCTTGGACGACGCAATCGAGTGATGTGAGGGAGTCCAAAGAAAAAGCCAGGAGGAATGAAATAACAAAAAGAACGGCCAAAGGTATATTTAAAACTCAAAAACAAACGTTTAATGAGTGGCACGAGTGCCCATTAATGGCACTCCAAGTTCGAGATCCCGAGAATCTTTGCTCGGGTGGCAAAATCAGCCAACCCTACACATGTGTCATCAAACATACAAAGGCGGTGTTATTCACCGACAGTGCATAGAAACTTTGGAGAAATATGTAACAGTGGAAAAAAGTGCCGCCTTTACATATGCAAAGAGAAACATATGTAAGAGTGGCAAAAAACTCCGTCGTTACATATGCAACAAACAAAACTTAAAGACATGTAAGAGCGGCAAAAAATGCCGCCATTACATATCAAAACTCAAAAATTTACTAACTCTTGAAAATGGCTAAAAATTGACATTTTAATCAATTTACGACTTAAACGATCTTCGCGAATATCGAGAAACTGATTCAAGGAGATGTCGCAAACTAGTTTTAGAATGTCAAACTACTTCGCACGGGATCAAGATAATCTCGTCTCGATTTGTAACCTTAGAGTGTAGATCACGAAACGGACAAGTTTCGTGGGGGTTGTCTACAAAAATGTGCGTAGCTAATTTTGAGAACAACACTCTGTAATCTCAGCTTTCATCTTTTTCACTTGTTCATCAGACTATGTTTCTTCTTCATCAGTTCTTCCTATACTGACAAACATCCTTCTGTTGATAACTGAGAGGGGGGTGAATCAGTTATCTTAATTACTTCAACTTTCTGATTTCTCCTTAATAATTAATGCAGTATCAAATCATACAAGTAAACATAACCATGAAATATAAATAACATCAATACACATGACACAATGATTTTGACGTGGAAAACCCTGTTAAGGGAAAAACCATAGGGTGATTAACCCAAGATTGTATTCTCTGTTAGAAGAATAAGATAGTATAAAATGGCACTTGCCAATTAGGGCTCACTACCCGAGCACACTGCTCACAAGAGGCTCACTGCCTACAATAGTTTATACAAGAAAACTAGATACTTGAACTGATGAGAAGCATCCACATATGCTAAGGTTCAGTTAGGTTCAATACATTGATCTGTAGCACTTTATTTTTCCTCTTCTTTTGTACTACTATTATGTCACATACCAGACCTGCCTTACTACTTCCACACTACTCTTCTACTTTTGTTTGCACACAACAACACACACACTTACTCATACCGAAAACAATCTGGTATATATATCCACACTGAGGATTTCATCCACTTTCTAGTCGGCATCTAGAATACTTATTATTTTCCCAAACTCTTGGTCTGTCGGCTGAATCCTTGCTTATCAAGTGATGCGTATCAAAGAGATGCTCATAGAAGTCATCAATCATGTTGGCCAATCATGAATGATACCTTAGCAAGCTTGATCACCATCAATATCTCATCCAGATCAAGGTCTGATGCTCTGCCGGTCAGTTCTTCCTCTGTTTACTCTACCAAACCGAAACCTAATACTTAGGTGCTTATATCTCTTCATTCTTTCATCACTGGAGGCTCAATCTATGGAATCTATCAGTAAAGGTACTCCTCTTGACTTCCCTAAGTCTGCACTTTACATAGATACTTCCTCTGAGAGATCTAGACCTAATTGTCGGACCTTGCTGCATACTCTGTTCTTGGTCACCAGACCAAGTTACTCTACAATTTGTCTTCCTGTATAGACACACCATGTCCTGCGGATGGGTGGGATGAACTTTGTTGCCATCAATGACAACACGCATGAAGCTACAATGTGTCTCTTGCCAACAATCTCCCCCTTTGGCATTGATGGCAACACTTAGTGAAAAATGACTAAGTGTCATACTATACTCCCCCTTGGCTAATGCTCTATTCTTATGTACATTTTCTAGAGCTCCCCCTTTGCTGGATTCCTCATTTTTCACTGCTCCTCACTCCCCCTTTGACATCAATGGCAAAGGGTGGGGTCTGCACACCAAAATTTTCAAAACTCAATCTATCGCATAAGTATATTATCCGGTTATACTTTACATATACATTAGTATATCTGCAAAAGTATTCTTCAATTGTACAACTTATGTTGCCCAGCTCAGCTTCATCCTGTCCAAAATTGAGATGTGACCACTCAACAGGAATGCAAAAGCTTCTGCCCTCTTCAGATCTATCGGATCACTTGTCTGGAATGTGGTTTGAGCATCATTTAAGGCTTCATGCATGGCCTCTAACTTAGGGATAATTATCCCTCTAAGTTCACTCAACCTACTTATTCTATTTTTCTTCTCCTTCTCAAGCTTCTTAATTTCATTCAAGACTGCAATAGTCTGACATTCTTGATTTATTATGGAAGTGGTAAGAGGATCAAAATTCTGAGATAGTCTTGTTAGTTTAGACTTCTGTTCTTTCACTTTCTTCTCAATCTCCACTGTTACTTTGGACCATGATAGACAAAATTTATACATTTCCCCGCCATCTTTAAGAGCATTTTCTAAGCTCTTTATCCCTATATCCATATTTCTCCTATCATTGGTTATTAGTCCTTGTACTTCAGAGAATCTCTTTTCCACAAACTCCTTTCGAACTTTATCTTCTGCTGACTTCTCTAAGGAATCAAAATGTGTGCTAACACTATTTACTAGAGATTTGAGATTATCGGATGAAGAGGCTGAGGGATCCTTCTGAAAGATGGCATGATCTTCTCCAATACATCGGATGTAGTTTCTATGAGCTTGCAGTCTTCCATGTGAGACTTTGGGAGTTTTTCTTTTGCCTTTGCTGAAGTAAAGGATGCTAGCTTCATGGTTTGAACCGGGGAGAGGGAGTCGAAATTGAATGGTCCTTGAAGAAGTTCTAGTTCATCAAATTCCTTCATCTCTTTGGTTAAGAATTCTTTGACTGCTTCTGCTGTGTCTCTTGCCGGTGACAGGGTTTTGTCCCCTTTTGCAACCTTACCACTATCATCTGTGGTCTTTTCTGTTGGAGTTTTATCTCCTTCTGCACCCTTATTACTGTCATCTTCTTTTTCCTTCTCCTCTACTTCTTGACTGATCTTCTCTTCTACTCTTTCTTCTTCTTTAGATCTGAAGTCAGCAGTGGAAACTAGAGGAGAGATGTTTTCTTGTTCATGGATCTCCTCTTCCAGAGCAGAGGATTCTAAGTCCTTATCTTTCTCTTCACCTGTCTCCTTTACCTTTTCTGCTACAGTCTCAGTAGATTCTTATTTGTTATCCATTCCCGAGGGATCATTACCTAAATCCTCTATAACAGGAATATTAAATCTTTTATAGGCATTCTAGAGGATTTCTTCTATTTCTTTTGCCACTTTATCAGTTTCTCCAAGCATGAGCTGATTCATTCTAGCCTTACTCCGAAACTCATCCTTGCAATCTTTGAAGATCATATCCATTTGTTTTGGAGTAATTGAAGGATAGAGCTGAGTAGCTATCTGTTCTCTAATCTCTAAGTCCTTAGCCTTGGCATTTTCTTTTCTCATTTCAAGTTCCTTTTCAAACTTTTAGGAATTAGAGAAATTATTTCAATAAATGCTTTATTGTATATGTTCAAGTACTTAACTGTGGCTTCCTCCAAGATCTTTCTATCTGCATCATTATATGCATCATAGAATTCTGTTATTGGTTGCAGGTTCCCATCCATAGTAACTACTTTAACTACATCATCTAAGGACAAAGTGGGCCTTTCAACAAACTCTTCTGCCTCTGCCTCCTTGTCTTCACCGGATACTTTCTTCTTCTTCTTCTTCTTGATCTCTTCATCAGATTATGTCTCTTCTTCATCCTTCTGACTGATATAAGACCTTGTTGCCTTTGTCTTTGTTCTCTTTTCTCCTTTACCAGATGATTTTGCTTTCAGTTTTGATGCCTTTGAGCTCTTAGCAGTGGCAGATGCAGAGCTCTTAGAGGATTTGGTCCGGGAGGGGGCTTCTACCGGAGCACTTTCTTTTTCTGCCTCTTCCTTTTCTTTTTCTGTCCTTTCCATCTTTTCTCTATGTGCATCAAGTACCTCTTTTGAGATGCCATATCTTTTGGCAACATTCTCTACTTCTTTTCTCACTTTTCTCTTCATCTCCAGTTGTCTTAGTTCCACATGAATCTTTATACTCAATTCTTCAAAGGTTCCAAACCTTTTTGCCTTGGGATCCTTGGGCTAACTTAGCATGTGTTGAACATACAACTCTACAATTTTCTCATCCACTTCATACCCCATTGGCATGATCCACATTGTTCTTGGCTCCACAGCCTCCATTAGGCACTGATCAGTTTCTACCATAAAGCACATTGTATCTTTGTACTTCTCAACTAGAGATTGGGGGATTCTTTCTCTAGCTTGCATCATGCATTGGAAGTTTTTGAAATAACTCCACAGTGCTGTATTTTGTGCATTAGCATCGCTAATTCCATGCAGATAGTCTCTTATTTGTATTGCTACTGGTCTGTCTTTTTCCATATCCACCCATTAGATCTGAGTAGCTCATTCATGTAGTAGAAATATAGACAGAGTATTAGGCCACCATATTTGAAGGAATTCTTCTTATCCGTCTTTATTTTCTGCAGGTTCTCCAAAAGTTGGTTTAGAAGGAGCTCACAAAGGTCATAGTCAACATCTTTTCTTAACATTTCATAAGCAGTGTAAATTGCAGTTCTGGGTACTGAATTTTCCCTGCTAGAGTGATATATCTTAAAACCAATGATCATGGAGGCAAACTTGATATCCAGATCAGTGATATCTTCTATTGTCATTGCTCTTTTGTCAAACCTTGATCTGGTAGCCTCACTCACAGTTGGATTCTTGACTGATTTGAGAACAGGAATCCCACCGGTTGAGTGTAATCTGGTTACTGCCCTAATGGTATCCTTGGTTATCTTGAACAGCCTCATCAACCATATAAAGTTATCATGTATTCTACTTAGAACATACCGGACCCATTCATCTTCCAGAAAATAGGGGAAATGCATGCACAGTGCAAAATGTTTGTCTCGGATAGCCTTATACTGAGGTTTGAGATCAAAAGAGTCATCTATTAACTGATTGTGATAGATATATAAGAGCTTAGATTCTCCAAACCCTTCAATGTTCGCATGAATGTATGCCCTAACGTCTTCAACATGCAAAACCCCATGCGAAATGCTGGAAAATGCACCCAAAGGATCTGCTTCTAGAGATTTGTAGGGGTGTTTCTTAAATTTAGGGCATGCCCTATCAGAAATCTTCACAACATTCAGAGTAGTCATCTTTAAAGATTCAGAGAAAGAACTGAAAATACCTCTTACGCCTTTTAGGGTTCACGGAATGAGTCGAAGAGATCACCAGCTGATTTGAATTCTGTGATTGATCCTTGAGAGAGATGAGGCAAGCTTGTTTGTAGAGGTTTTCTTGTCTATTTCACTAATGCAAATTGCAAATGAAGAGTAAACAAATCATTTTATCACTAAGCAAACCCTAATTTCATATTGCAATAAATGTACAACTCAAGTCATTCTGGTTGCCTTGTTCTCCTTGTTTTGAGAAAGATCTTTTTCCGGATCACTGAGATATGCTTCGAATTATACTTGGTGATTATTGACAATCTATCTTTCTTTCCTCAATCATTTAATCTCTCTGCAGATCAGGATTCCTCAATTTTGAATCAAGCTGGATCTAACTGTGAGAATCCTGCTTTTACCAGATGATAGTCAAACTAGATCTATCTTGGAAGATTAGACTCTTCAAACCTTCTTGCAGATCTTTCATATCTCTACCAAACCTTCTTTAGATGTTTTTCTGAGAATCCTTTAATCCACAACCTTTCATGTGCCCATTTTGGGCACCTAATGACTGGCTGGGGGAAAATGTTTTTCTTTTGTTACTCCCCATGAGCCAGAGCTCATCTATTTAGTTTTCAGAAGAAATATCAGCACCAGATTCTGGTGCGGATCCATCCTCAACATTTTCTGTACTCCTCTTTACCCAAATCTTGTTCATCTCCCTTTGAATTTCATTCACATTCATTTTTCCTTTTCCTTTGTCTTGGTTTTGATTATGATGTACTAGACCCTTATTGTTCCGATTCTTAATTCTGTAGAATTTGGCAATATGACCGGATCTATTGCAATTGTAGCAGACAACATTTCTTTGCATATTTGACTGATATCCTCTTGATCTACACTGATTAGCCATATGTCCCATTCTATTGCATGCAAAGCATCTTCTATTGAATGAATTATTTATTTGCATATTTCTGAACTCATGAGATTTGTGACCATACCTTATGCAATTGAAACACTATCCGGAGAAGGATGAATCAGTCTGGTTCATTCTTCTTCTACACTAATTTGCTTTATGACCAAAATTATTGCAGTTGTGGCAGTATCCATTGAAGGATGGATATCTTTGAGCATTTGGTTGCCTTACCGGAGGTCTTCTAGGCCTGTTTCTTTGATTTTCTGATCTGAAGTTCTTTTGACTGGATCCGGAGCTTTCACCTTTCTCATACCCCAAGCCTTGCTTGTCATCTACCCTCTTTTGGCTTTGAAGAATAACTTCAAGTTGGGTAGAGCTTATCTTGAATTTCTCTTTGTATTCATTTGTTGTTTAAAGATCCTTTTTAAGAGTGTCAATCTGATTCTCAAGTTGTTCTTCATTATCCCTAGCTTCTTCATGATCAGATTCAAGATGCCTAATTATTCTATCCATTTTGTGGCAGTCTTTTGATTTCTATTTGAGAGATTGTCTTAAATCATCTTCAGTTTTTCTTTTCTCTTCAATTTCTTGGGTAAATTTCATAACTCCTAATTCCATTTCATGTCTTACCATAATGATCTCTTTTGATAACTTTTCACATAACTTGGTTTTCTCCTTTAGATCTTCATTTGTATCATTGTCTTCACTTGACTTGCCAATTGCTGAAGTAGATCTTTTCTCTTTTTCATAGAGATACTTAGTTTCCATTTTAGTTCATTTATGAAATCATCAGCCTGTTTGAGTCTTTCCTTCAATTCATTGACTTCAGAGTTAGATTGCTCAAGATCATCTAAGGTAGACTGAAGTTGTTCCCTCATACCATACACATCCATTTGAGTTCCCAGATCTTCCTCAAGTTGTTAGGCTCTGTTTGGAGGAACTTGGCTCTGATACCAATTATTGATAACTGAGGGGGGGGTGAATCAGTTATCCTAATTACTTCAACTTTCTGATTTCTCCTTAACAATTAATGCAGTATCAAATCATACAAGCAAACATAACCATGAAATAGAAATAACATCAATACACATGACACAATGATTTTGACATGGAAAACCCTGTTAAGGGAAAAACCACGAGATGATTAACCCAAGATTGTATTCTCTGATAGAAGAATAAGATAGTACAAAATGGCACTTGCCAATTAGGGATCACTGCCCGAGCACACTTCTCACAAGAGGCTCACTGTCTACAATAGTTTATACAAGGAAACTAGATACTTGAACTGATGAGAAGCATCCACATATGTTGAGGTTCAGTTTCGGTTAGGTTCAATACACTGATCTGCTACACTTCATTTTTCCTCTTCATTTGTACTGTTGTTCTGTCACATACCTGACTTGCATTACTACTTCCACACTACTCTTCTGCTTTTCTTCGCACACAACAACACACACACTTACTCATACCAAAAAAAAATTTGGTATATATATCCACACTGAGGATTTCATCCACTTTCTAGTCGGCATCCAGAATACTTATTATTTTCCCAAACTCTTGGTCTGTCGGCTAAATCCTTGCTTATCAAGTGATGCGTATCAAAGAGATGCTCATAGAAGTCATCAATCATGTCGGCCAATCATGAATGATACCTTAGCAAGCTTGATCACCATCAATATCTCATCTGGATCAAGGTCTGATGCTCTGCCGGTTAGTTCTTCCTCTATTTACTCTGCCAAACTGGAACCCAATACTTAGGTGCTTATATCTCTTCATTCTTTCATCACCGGAGGCTCAATCCCTAGAATCTATTAGTCAAGGTACTCCTCTTGACTTCCCCAAGTCCGCACTTTACATAGATACTTCCTCTGAGAGATCCGGACCTGATTGTCGGACCTTGCTGCATACTCTGTTCTTAGTCACCGGACCAAGTCCTATGGATGGGTGGGATGAACTTTGTTGCCATCAATGATAACACTCATGAAGCTACAATGTGTCTCTTGCCAACACCTTCTACCTTTCATTTTATGTCTCTTTATGCCTTTGTCAGTGGATTTCTTGGATGGTTGCTCCACACTTGCAGATGGTGTGGGAATGGAAAAAATAGCAGAGCTTATTGTAGACCTTTGAGTTGTTTCAGGCTTTTCTTGTTTCCTCTTAGACTCCTCCGGAGCCTTAGTTGATTCACTTTCTTTCTTTTCTCTTGCTTCCGTTTCTACTTGAGCTTTTTCTCTTGCTTCTTTGATTTGTTCCTTAGTGAAACCATGTTTCAATGCAACTTCTTCTACCTCCTTCTTCACCTTCCTGGAGGTTTCAGATTGTTTGAGTTCAACATGGAGTTTCATAGATAGCTCTTCATACGTTCCAAACCTTTCTTCTTTAATGTCCTTGGGATTGCTCAGCATGTGTTAAGCATAGTTATCTAATATTTCTCCATCCACTTCATAACCCATTGGCATTATCCAAAGTGTCTTAGGCTCAATAGCCTCCATCAAGCATTGATCTTTATTAACCATAAAGCATATAGTATCCTTATACTTCTTAATAATTTTCTCAGGGATTCTTTCTCTTGAATGCATCATGCCTTGAAAATTATTGAAGTACCCCCATGGAGCTGCCTTTTGCTCATCATGGCTTCCAATGCTACTTAAAAGATTTCTAATTTGGACAAGTACTAGTTTGCTAGTCAACCAGAATGGATTCTTCATATTTGGCAACTCATTCATGAAATAAAAGAATAGACAGATAATCAGTGTACCGAATTTGAAGGGATAATTTTTGCTTTCCTTGATATTCTTTAGATTCTCCAGTAGTTGGATTCTCAACAACTCACACAAATCATAATCAACATTTTCTTTGACCATTTGATATGCAGTGTAAATTGCAGTACCGGAGACAAAGTTCTCCCGGTTTGAGAAATAGATCTTGTGGCTTATGACCATAGAAGCAAATCTTACTGCATGGTCTATGATGTCATTTATGGTTAATGCCCTCTTGTTAAATTGGGCTCTGGTAGCATCTGTAACAATTTGATTCTTCATGGCTTTCAGCAAGAACACACCTCTGGTGGAATTTAACCTTGTTACTACCCTAATCACCTCCTTGGTGATTTTGAAGGGCTACCCTAACCACATGAATTCATCATGAATTTGACTTAGGATATACCGGACCCATTCATCCTCTGCAAATATAAAAAACTCTACACAGTGGATGAATTTTTTCTCTTTTAAGACTGTGTATTCTTCCTTTAGGTCAAATTGATCATTACTTAAATGCTTCAGGTATAGATCTAAGAGCTTGTCGCCACCAAGCTCATCTATGGCAACATGGATATAAGCCCTAACATCTTTGATATAAAGAACTTCGTATGGTATTTTCAAAAATGCACGTATTGGATCAACTTTGGTTGCTTTGAAAGGATGTTTCTTTAATTTGGGTCATGGTCACTCAGTAATATCAACAACTTGTGGGGTTTCCATTTTAAAGATTCAGTAAAGTTCTAATGGTAAATACCTAGTTATGCTGAATTAGGGTTTTCTTCGTCTGGATCGCTCTAAGTACTTTGAATCTCTGTTGACACTTGAAATCTTGCTTCAATCTCTCTTGGATATCTAATAGCTTGAATGCAAAGTGAGTTATAATGCAAATGAGTTCTTTTTATCCTCCACATTTGACCTAATCTTCATAAATGCTCATTCTTAAAATCTGCATGACTTTTCTTTGATAGATACAGTTGATCAAGATTACTCCACAATGTACGGCACTGACTTTTTTTCTTCTAAATTTTATTTCATAAGATCACTCATATCGGATTCTACCACACATCTTCATGTCGAATTCTAGCACTAACTTTATGGCTGGGTATTTTGAATTTTCAACACTGCTCCCCCCTAAGCCAGAGCTCCTAATTTACTTCTCGGAGGAAGTATCTGCACTAGATGATGGTGCAGATTCATCCTTGACTTCAATCACATCTTTCTTGACCCAAATATTGCTCATTTATTTCTTGGTTTCAACCAGATCAACCTTTTATTTTCCTTTGTCATTCCTTTGCTCTATTTTCCTATTTTCAATATGGTGGTTTCTTTTCATATTTTTGCTTCTGCGGACTCTTGCAGTATGTCCATACTTGTTGCAATTGTAGCATACCACATTCCTTTGTCTTTGATTCCCTTTATTGATTGGATTTGATCTGCATTAATTAGCCATATGTCCAAATCTATTGCATGTAAAACACTTTCCATTGAATGATTGACTATTCCTTGCATTGTAGGAACTATTCCTTACCAGATTTTTGCATTCATTTGATTTGTGACCAATTTTCTTGCAATTGAAACATTGACTAGAAAAGGATGGAACATTTTGATTCTAGTTTATTCTATTCCTGCACTAAGTAGCTTTATGACCAAACTTATTGCAATTAAAACAATAGCCATTGAAAGATGGATACCTTTGAGCATTTGGTTGTCTAACTAGAGGTCTTCTAGGTCTTCTTTGATTTATGAATTGGTTTCTTCTATTTTTCTTTAACTCAGTGTTTGGTTGATCAGATTTTGAACTTTCTCCTTTTCCAAATCCCAAACCTTGCTTATCATCAGCACTCCTTGGACTAGCAATCATCTCATCAAGCTTTGCATAACTTAGCTTGAACTTTTATTCATATCTCTTGGTTGCTTCTAGATCAAATTTTAGAAGTAGCACTTATTTGCCCAATTTTTCACTCTCCTCTTATTTATCCTTAACAACTTGATTCAAATGCCTTTCAGTTTCTTCTTTGTTTTCAACCTCCAGTGTCAACCCATTTAGGAACTCATGTGCTTCATCTAATTGATCATTTAGCTGCTTGCTTTTCTCTTTGAATTTCCTGACTTGCTCTCTTATCTTTAGGATGCATTCATCAACTTCTTGAATATTAGCTTTTAGATCCTTGATTTCTGCCTCAAATTTTTCAAGATCAATAAGGGTTGCTTCTAGTTTTTTGTTGCTTTCATAATTCCCAAATCTTCTGACTACCATGTGTGAACTTTCACAGATCTTCCTCAAGATGTTAGGCTTCTTTCAAGGAACCTTACTTTGATACCAATTGTTGATAGCAAGGAATACTAAGAGGGGGGTGAATCGGTATTCCACAAAACCACTTCTTAATAAGTTTATTAATCCAATTTGCAAAATTAATAATATGAAAGCAGAATAGGCATAGGAACAGTAACCACAAAGACATAACACATGAACACCAAGATTTTTACATGGAAAACCCAAAAAGGGAAAAACCATGGTGAGTGTTAGCTCAAAATATATTAATATAGCACAATACCTGATTACAATAAGGCTCACTGCCCTAAGAAATGCGCACTGCAAGAAAGGCTCACTGCCAAAACAGGCGTACTACCTAGAGAAAGAAAGAAGAAGGAAGAATGGCTCACTGTTAAGTTCAGCTGCTCAGATTGCATCTATACATGCATAGTTACAACTTCAATGAAGCATAGAAAAACTAATTTAACACTCTTCATCTCTGTCTGCCCTATTTCACTGCTCTACTCTTATTTTGGGATAAGATCTCCCTTCTTTTGCTAGTTGTTCACTTATCTTCGCATGCTTGTTACACAAGGAATACCTCTTCGAAAAACATCTATGTCACCAAAATGAAATTCATCAGATATATATATATATATATATATATATATATATATATATATATATATATATATATATATATATATATATATATATATTTGCAGCAAGATTTATCTCTTAATCAAGTCGGCAAGCTAAACCTGAAACATGTAGGCAAGAAGTTATACTCTGTCGACTTGATCTTGTGAACAATTTGTATTGTGGACTCAAAGAAACTTGTACAAGTCTTCACATAGGTTGGCCCAAATCATATAGCCACTTAGATTAATTTTCTAGATGCTATAACTTCTTTGCATAAGGATTTACCACACCTGTCGGCTTGTTCCTTAAGAACATACTTGATCAATTTATTTGTCATATCATATCTCATATTGCGGACCACAGGAGACTTAAAAAATCATATCTAATAATCAATATTGACTCCTTGACAAGCCTTTAGATCCATGTAACTAGATAAACTTCTATGTCAAAAATGCAGATCTTGGAACTGTTGCACTGTTATAGAGAAATACTGTCAAACTGGAAGCCGTTACTGAAAAGCTTGTAGAATGTGATTTGTTGAACTTAAAGGGTTTTAATCTTGGATTTAGGTAGTCATGACATGTCTTTTGGTTTCCTTAGAACCGCAAGACAAAATATGCACATGTGAAGAAATATAGACTAGTTTACTTTGCATTGTACACATTTCCTGACTTACCTTTGTTCATCCAGACTTAGACATTTTCTCCAAATGACTTCCAGAGGAAGTCATGACTTGAACACTTGAATATATCATCATCAAATAGATATGAGTCATCATATCTAAACTGCATTTGTTGATATTCATCTGCGAAGGCATACTGATTCACTTTCTATCCCTTACTCTGAACACTATCCATACTTAGTCATTTTGGCCTTCCAGACTTGAATACTTTTGTGCCTTATTACCAAACCAAGTTGGTCTTCCAGAATAATGTCTTCTTGTCATGCTGATGTAACCTATTTTCTTTTTTCCATCAATGACAACGTTCAAGTCTTCTTTATAGCAATGTCTCTTGCCAACAATTATAACTTAGAGCCCACATCCGAATGAAAAGAGAGAAGGGAGAAGAAATCACAGAGGCTCAATCAATGCTGCTACTGCCCCAGAATTTTTCCAATTCCCCCCATTCTATAGAAGAAAATCCTCCAATTCTCCTAATTTTATAAGGACGGATTGCTAACAAAGAGAACAGAGAAGAAAATCCTACAGAACAGCGGACCAAAAAGAACATACAAAACCAAGGAGTACTCATACTGTTAGCATGAACAAGTAGTATATGAGGCAACAATCGAAGGCACCTATTTATAGAAATTTTGAAAGATCTCGCACACTCTGTTATATCCATGGTCAATAAATTCCATTCATTTCAAGTTATCTTAGCCATAAATAGAAATCTTTTGAAGATTACTAAAAATGAATAGATAGATAATATTTCATCATTTTCCATAACTAAAAACATCACTTCCTGCATTGAAGGTGCTAGTTCAGTTGTCTTGATTTCATCATTTAGCCTATTCATCTTGCTATAACTCATCATGAAGAAAGAAAAAGGTCACTTCTGTTAGAAACAAGGATCCCCAAAGGTCAATCTTGCATAGACCAATCTTTCATTTAGTTAATTCCTTCATAGTGTCGGTGATGGAGACCCTACACATGCCTAAGAAATTAATTATGCAATGTTGTATCTCAGATCACGCGCCAACACATCTCTTCATCAATTTTTTGAATATGAGTCATCGATTAGTTCATCAATTGGCTTAAATCAACGATGCCAGTTTAGTCCATCATGTAGAAAATGTTTGTTTTTAATGTAAAATGAGCAACAACCAATCATATCCAGCCACCTTAACCACAATCCTAAGAAGACCATTCAAACGATACAGGCAGGACACCTTCCGCGATTCTGCACTAAAAAAATCTGGCATGAGATTTGATTTTTGCGGAATGGTAGAAAACCATAGGATTTGCCACAGACTATGGGGCAGATCCCAAAACACCTTTGGCCTCAAGGAGACCTTGCCATGTTACACTTTTATCCACCCAGACATAACCCCGCACTCTAGAAGCTGCTTGTCATTTTTTTGCCTTTCTGCGGACGTTTGGTGGGACCCCTTAGTAAAGTTCAGCGGATGGTGGAGGCCATTGAGAAGTCTCCACGTAGCAGTGGGATCCACCATTTCTTCTTGTTGTAGTCAATGAAAAGTATCTTTCCAGATGGTACCCTTCTGTAGTTATGCGGATGATTGCTTTATCACAATTTTAACATCGATGGGACAACAGAAAAGAATCAGCATGTGCCACCTGTCAAGAGAGTTAATGGGTCTCAACCCTTGGCATATTGCTTTTAAAACAACCTCCGTCTACTAGAAATGAAGGGGCCATGAGACCACTAAAGGGTAGATATGTAAAAGATCTTGACATAGTTGAAAAATATTGGGCATAGGCCAGAGGCGATAAACTGTATGGCAAAGGGCTAGTAAATAACATACCTCAAGACATAACACGACACTTTAAGAACTGAGTAATGAGTGATAGGTAGTCAACCTAAAAATATAACAAAAGTAATTTCCACCACCTACAACTAAAATGACACTAGGGTTTAGTGTTTAAGGGCTACTATTCATAGTCTTTTTAGCAGGCAAAAACCCTAGGCCAGAGACCACCTTAACGTGATGACACAAGACTTGGGCCAAACACTAGAACCACGAAAAATTTTATAGGGTCTCATCAGTGGCTCTAGTTGGGGACGTATGTTCAACCTGAACAAAGCGAGATCACAAAAGAAATCTAGAGGAGCAGACCAAACATACCTAAAAAGCAACACACATAATAGCCCTAGGCCATCATGCAAGGGAGAAACAAGATCTGCCTCTATCAAATATTCTATTTTCTAGCAACTTCATCAAGCTACACCTAAAAATTTCATCAAAAACCATCTTATTTCCAACATGGACACTTATATAACTCATAAGGTAGTTGGGTCCATTATCTTCAACATACCCTATGCCCCTCTGATCACTGAAATCAAATAACAACTGAAAAATAGTCTCATCTAGCATAGGGTTAACATATGGTTCCATCATATCCAACCAACTAAAATAATTATCATTTCTTGGTTGCTGGTCTTCTTTAAATTTACCACATAGATCTGAAAAATGAAAGCACTCATATTCCACTTGATAGCTTGTATTGATGACATTCTCATCATTTGTTGAGTTAGTGTCAAATTTGAAACACTCAAACTCAACCTTCTCTTGAAGCTCATATATTTTGGAGCTAGTTTCTAGCACAGTACCTGGCAATTCAGTCTAATAAAAGGTAGAGAACTGAGAAGCACTGATAGAAGAGACATCTGAATTTTATTCCATTAATGAAGAACTTATGTCTTTAAGTATCTTTGCATTCTCAGTTAACATTAGTTTATGCTCTCTCCATTCAAGTGGGTTATTACCTTTGTCTGAAAAAGGGTCACTAACTTTTTTCTCCTCTTTGTTCACCTCTAAGGATTCTTTTTCAAAGATTGGATTATCTCTGTATCCATAAGGTTCAAGATTTCTTTCTTTTGACAAATCTAAAGGCTCATCATAAAGTGGATTATTCCTTATATGCATTGTTTCCATACATTCTTCAATATCACTACCGTGATAGCCTATATCATCCTCCTACTCAAAGTTTCCACAACTTTGATATGAACATTCTGACAGCTGCTCATCACTTTTTGTATTGTTGGTAGAAACCAATTTCACCTGATATTCAGGTTCAAAACTAGATGACTCCCTAGGAGATGAAACCCTAATATCTGATAATAGATATATCTCCTCACAAATAGGAGAAATATCTTCAAATTTTTCCATACATTCATAAGATAGAAATTTCTTCATCACATATATAACCGTTAAGATTAACAGACTCATCTTTTCTAAGGATGTGATCTATTTCTTCATTTATTGTCTACCTACATTCCCCATGTGTGTGAATATTATTTACTTCATGAGATATCCTTTTAGGATAGGAAATTGGACATATCCATCCATCCTGACTAGGGGATGCAAACCCTGCATTACTCAAATATTGAGCTCCCTGTATTGACTGATCAAATAATGGCTTATTCAAATTGTCCTATTGTTTGCCCTTTTGGCAAATGAGAACACAATTGGATTCATTTTTCTCAGCAAAGTTACTGTTTATGGACTCACAATCCTTTACCCTCATATGTTTTAGATTATTCTCAATATTCATAGCAATAGAATATGCTTGTGTCATAGTGGTAGGGTTTCTGTCTCTTAAAAGATAACTATCTTCTTAACTAAATGCCCCTAAATATATGATCAAACACATAGCCTCATTTGGTCTAGTATTTTCAGGGATATCCATTATTATTTTGGCAAATCTCAAATTAAAAGATGGGACTGATTCACTTTCTTCCTTTTCAACCTGAATAAGCCTTTTATTTAACACAATAACATCAACCCTTTCACCAAATTGTTCCATAAAAGCTATCTTTAGATCTTTCCAGGAAGAAATAAACTAATTGGGTAAATATGCAAACCAATCTCTAGCTTCTTCCTTTAGGGTTTGAACAAATAATTTCATGATTACATCCTCAAGATCTATCTCATAGTCTCCTATTAAGTCACAAAAATCTTGTAAATGTCTGCTAGTTGTCTTGGATTTCTCATTATTGAACTTTGGTATCTAATCCCTAACTTTTTTTGGAATATGGTTTGGAAACCCACAAATATTACTGAAATCTATAGCTCTATACCTTTTCATGGCAAACCCTCTTTGATAACATAAATGTGGTTGCACAGCACACATTTTAAATCACTGGATTCCTACAAAAACATACAAACAACATAATTCCCTTATGCATATGTAAACCCTTTTCTTTTATTTACCTTGCATATTTACTGTAAAATATGGAAACTCCTTCAAGCTTTTTAAAATACCTAAGAAGATGTTACTACTGATGTAAGCGTTGTCTTAATGTGGAAACCAAGAATGCCAAAGTATCCCTTCTAATTTTATCGAGCTCTTTCTTCATAGAGCTGCCACCTCTACACATAGAGGAATAAATTTTGAAAGCATGTTGCCCTTTTAAAACCTACTTTTGTTCTGAATCCTCTCCCATAGTAGAGTCACATAAAACATCCCTATACATAAATCTTATATAGTATGTTTTTTTATGTTTCAACCAGGAAGGAAAATAGTAGAGTCACCACCCTTTTGTAGGGAATATAACATTGTGACCTATGACTCTTGGTAAGACATACTACTAGTTTTATTAAAAAGAGTTCCCCGGTAGAGTCACCAATCTGTTGGTTGTTTCAAATTCTCAACCTGATCTCAAGAAAAAGAAAATTTATAAAACAGTCATTTCTAATAATTGATCAGTCTCGAGGGATTGGCCAATGAACAGGAAAGGGGTTTTCAATCCTTTTCCTCTACACTTTAGGCTCTGCAAGACCAAGGAGGGTGTTTCTGAAATAGTGTATTTTGATTATGGGGTTTCTAAATATTCTCTCAAAATACTATTCTAAAATAGATATGTTCTTTCTAGATTGCTTAAAGAATTACTGATATAGTGAAGCAATGGGCTGGATTCTTAAGCTTTAACACAAATCTTTTTAGAAGAACATGTAAGTAAACTAACACTAACTTCCTACAACTGAAAAGGAAATTTGTTTTGATATTTTAAAATGAGGATGACCAGAAGGGGTTTTGTACAATATAACACTTCTGATAGGATCAGTACCTAATTCAAGGGTCATAGAGTCAAAACTAAATATTGTTTAGGGGAAAATTGGATTTGTCAAAACTCAAGTGTTTAGATGTTTAAATCTGCCTTTCCACTTACATTCAAGGATCTAGGGTCGAATGGCGAACCACTACCATAACCTAGGTTAGTTTGCATATGTAGGGAAGCTTGGATTAGGGAATTAATTATCAATTTTCCTTCTCTTATGCTCAATTGACCATTAAAACCCTAATTATGCAAATACGGTAGTAAATTGATGAATAACAGAAAATGCTCTTGCAGACGGAAGCAAAATATCAAATTATAGAATATTTGTTTTCGGAGCTCCGAGGCGGAAAAGTCTGGGACATAGGAGCGGGCGCCCAAGTCCAAGTTCCTAGTTTCTATCAAGATCTAGAAACTTAGTATGCAACTCTTCCCTGTTGTTCTAGAGATTTTCCCATCACAGAAGTGTTGGCAAGAGACACTGCTAGGATTAATTAGTGTTTTCATTAATGGCAACAAAGTATATCCCACATATCTGCAGTACATAAATTACTCATATCAGAAGTCAGATTGGGGACAAGTTGGTCCGATAGTCAAAGAAGAGAGCTTATGATAGGGTCCGACGGTTGGATTCGGAATTGTCTGATGGTGAAACCCAGCATGTTGCAGATCTGGATAAGTAACAAGGAGTATCTGAACTACTGTATTCTAAGTATTTTGCCTCTGATGACAAAGCATGTGAAAGATATGAGCATTTGAGTATTGGACTCCAATTAGACAATGCAGATAGAGGAAGAACTGACCAACAGGGTATCAGACCTCAATCCGGATGTGCAAAAGGTATTGATCAAATAGCTTGAAGTGTTATATGATTTGGCTGACATAGGAAATGACTTCTATGCCTAAGTTTTTAGTGTGCATCATCAATCAAGTATGGATTTAGCCAATAGAATAGTAACTTGCAAATATCCTAAGTGTTCTTGTTATCGACTAGAAAGTTGTTGGAAATCCTTGATGCAGATATATATACCCAATGGATTCAAGCTTGTGATTGTGTGGATAGGAGAATAAGGGAAGTGCGAAGAAAAGAAGAGATAAGAGTGAAGACAACAATCCAAGTCCAGAATGTGACAGAATAGTAATACTAGGCAGAGGAAGAATGAAATGTGTTAGATCAGTCTATTGTGCCTAACCGGAACTGAATTCTTGCATATGCAGATGCTTCTCATTAGTTCATACACTTGGATATCTTCTGTAAGTTTTTAGACAGTGAATCTCTTGTAGGCAATGAGCCTCTTGTGAGCAGTGTGCTTGAGTAGTGAGCCCTAACTAGAAAGTGCCATTTTGTACTCCTTATTCTTTTAACAGAGAATACAATGTTGGGTTAGTCACCCCATGGTTTTTCCCTTAACAGGGTTTCCACGTAAAAATCCTTGTGTTATGTGTGTTAAATTTATTTCAGTTCTTATGGTTGCTCATGCTTTCATGTTTTGATATAGCACTAAATGTTAAGATAAGAAAAGAAAGTAAAAGTAAGAAAAATTTTAAGATAAATGATTCACCCCCCCTTTCAGTTATCTGCCTTGTTTCCAACAATTGGTATCAGAGCTAAGTTCCTTAGAAAAAGCCTAACAGCTTGAGGAGGATCTGGGAATCTCAATGGATGCATATGGTATGAAAGAACAACTACAGTCTGCCTTGGATGATCTTGAATAGTCCCAGTCTGAAGTCAATAATTTGAGAGAATGACTTAAGGAGGTTGATGATTTCATCAATGAGCTAAAAGAAAAACTTAGTATTTCTATGAAAAAGAGAAAGGAACTACTTCAGAGGTTAGCAGATCAGAATGAAGCCAATAATGTTGATGTGGACCTGAATGAGAAAATAAAGCTATGTGAAAACCTGTCAAAAGAAGTTGTTATGATTAGACATGAAATGGAATCGGGGATTATAAAATTTACCCAAGAAATTGAAGAAAAGAGAAAGACTGAAGAAAACTTAAATCAATCCCTCAAGGAGAAAATAGAAGATTGCTACAAAATGGACAGAATAATTAGACATCTTGAGTCTGATCTTGGAGAAGCCAGATACAATGAAGAACAACTTTAGAGATAGATTGACACTCTTAATCAAGATCTTGAAGCTACAAATGAATACAAAGAAAAATTCAAGATAAGCTTAGCCAAACTTGAAGTACTTCTTGAAATTTAAAAGAGGGTAGATGATAAGCATGGCTTGCGATACCAGAAAGGTGAAAGCTCTGGATCTGGTCAAAAGAACTTTGGGTCAGGAAGACAAAGAAACAAGCCTAGAAGACCTCCAGTAAGATAACCTAATGCTCAAAGATATCCATCCTTCAATGGAAGTTGCTTCAACTGCAACAAATTTAGTCATAAAGCAACTCAGTGTAGGAGCAGAATGAATTAGATTAATCCATCTTTCTTCGGGCAATGTTTTAATTGTAAAAGGTATGGTCACAAATCTCATGAATGTAGAAATATGCAAATAAACAATTCTTTCAATGGTAGATGCTTTGTATGCAATAAAATGGGGCATATGGCTAATCAGTGCAGATCAATAGGATATCAATCAAATAAGAAAGGAAATGTTGTGTTACAATTCCAATAAATCTAGTCATATAGCTAGATTATGCAGAAGCAGAAATCATGATGGAAAAGGTCCAATGAAACATGATCAGAAAGAAGACAAAGGTAAAGGTAAGGTGAATGCAGATGAGATTCAGAAGGAGATGAGAAAGACTTGGGTAAAGAAGAATGTGATGAACATTGGAGATGGATCTACACTGGAATCCGGTGTTGATAATCCTTCCAAAAATTAAAAGTGAGCTCTAGCTCAGGGGGAGCTACAAAGGAGATCAAATTCCCCCAGCCAGTTAGTAAGTGCCTGAATTCGACACAATGGGTAGGTTGTGGATTAAAGGGGTCTTGGAGGTTCATCAAAAATCATTCAGTCGAAGGTTGAGTAATCTGCATAAAGATTGGAAGAAGTTATGAGTAGATCCTGCTCCAGTAGCCATTCGGTAAAAGCAAAACTACACAAACAAATCCGGTATGATCTGAAAATCCAAGCTTATGATTTGCTAATTTGGAGACATGTTTTGGAAGGCTAAATGTATGTTTCCAACTCACTTGGATGATGACTTGAAGATCCGCACAGTGATTCATGAGAAATTCACTCAAAACAAGGTAACTGGATGACTTAAAGTATGCATTTATTACAAAAGGAAATTAGGTTTTGTGCAAGGATAAAAGGATTTTCATTCGTCATTTACAACACTTTGCACTCATGAAGAAGAAAGAAGAGCTCTGAGAAGAGATCCTGCGGATTATTCAAGTTTAACCTGAAGATTGAATTCAAGCAGAAATTTGCTCCAACATTTGCTACAAACCCTAAGGCATTAAAAGGTATTTCCTTTCTGCAAATTATCTCTGGATTTCATTGCTAAAATGGCTACTCCCATGGTTGTGAATGTCACTGAGAGGCCAAGACCAAAATTCAAGAAACATCCCTTCAAATCTCTAGAAGTTGATCCCTTGGGTGCATTTTCACATATCCTGCACAGTGTTTTGCATGTAGAAGATGTTAGGGTTTACATTCATACAAACCTTAAGGAATTGGGAGACCTAGAATTGATAGAATTGTATTGCAACTAGTTAAGTAATGAGAACTTTGAACTCAAAACGGAATTCAAGGCCCTAAAAGACAAGCACTTTGCACATTGCATACATTTCTCGTCATTTGGAGAAGAGGAATGGGTCTAGTATGTCTTGAGCATGATACATGATAACTTTATGTGGTTAATGAGTCCATTTAAGATAACCAAAGATGCCATCAGCACTGTAACTGGATTACACTCAACTGGTGGGTTACCTGCACTCAAAGTTGTGAATAATCAAACAGTAACAGAAGCCACCAGATCAAAATATGACAAGAGGGCAATGACTATAGATGATATTACTGATCTAGATGTCAAGTTTGCATCAATTATAATCAGTTACAAGATTTACCACTCAAGTAGGGAGAATTCTGTATTCAGTATAGCAATCTATGCTGCATATTAGATGTTGAAAGAAAATGCAGACTATGATTTGTGTGGAACTTCTATTGAATCAACTGATGGAGAATCTGGAAAAGATCAAGAAAGACAAGAAAAATTCCTTCAAGTATGGTAGTCTGGTATTGTGTCTATTCTTCTACTTCATGAATGAGCTACCAGGATCAAGAGGTTTAATCTGGGCAAATAATAAACCAATTGCTATTCAAATCAAGGATTATTTGTATGGACTTGGTGATGCACAAGCCCAGAAGGCAGCCTTCTATGGTTACTTCAAGAATTTCCAAAGCATGATGCATGCAAGAGAGAGAATACCAAAATCAATAGTTGAAAAATACAAAGACATAGTTTGCTTCATGGTTGATACAGATCAATGCCTAATGGAGGTAGTTGAACCAAGGACTGTATGGGTGATGCCCATGGGTTATGAAGTAGATGAAAACCTATTAGAGGCTCATGTTCAACATCTGCTAAGCCAACCTAAGGACACTAAAGCAAAGAGGTTTGGCACCTTTGATGAGCTAAACATAAAATTGCATGTTGAGTTAAGAAAGCCTTAAACAAAAGGGAAAGTGAGAAGAGAGGTTGAAGAACTTGCTAGGATATTTGGCATAACAAAGGAGCCAGTTGATGCAAATAGAGAAAGAATAGAGAAAATTGAAAGGGAGAGGGAAGGTGCAAAGAAAGAAAGCATTCCAGTGAAAGCCTCTACCCAGATGAGATCTACTAGAAGTTCTACCCCTGTCACTTCTAAAAGCCCAAAAACTACCAAATCAAAAACCAAACCACCTGTCAAAAGTGAAAAGAGAAAGAAGACTAAGGCCACAAGGACATATGTAAGCCTCAAGGATGATGAAGAGACAGAATCAGATATAGAGGTCAGAGAATTAAAGAAAGCCAAGCACAAACGCTCCAAGGATGAAAAGAATGATGAGGAGCAGAAGATAGAAGAGTTTGTTGAGAAACCCACTCTCTCAATTGAAGACATCATCAAAGCAGTCACTGTGGATGGAAACCTGTAGCCGGTGACAGAATTCTATGATGAATACAATGATGCAGATAAGAGATTACTTGAGGAAGCAACTGTCAGGTACTTAAACATCTATAACAAAGCCTTCATTGAAATAATTTTATTAATTCGTAAAAGCCTAGAAGAAGTACTGGAGCTAAGAAAAGAAAATACAAATGCAAAAGACTTGGAGATTTGGGAACAGATAGTGATACAGTTATGTCCATATATCACTCCAAAACAAATGAACATGGTTTTCAAGGATAGCAAGGAAGATTTCTGGAGCAAGTCCAAAATGTATAAACTCATGCTTGGACAAACTGACAAAATAGTTGAACAAACAAAAGAAATTCTCTGGAAATCCTTGAAAAGGTTTAATCTTCCCATTGTAGAGGAAGCAGATGAAGAGCCTTCTAACATGGATGTTGAAGGATTAAAGGAAATCAATGAAGAATTTTTTGACATGGATGTCGAAGGATTAAAGAAAATTGATGAAGAACCTTCTGACATGGATGTTGAAGGATTAAAGAAAATTAATGAAGAGCAATCTGAGGCCTTAGACTCCTCTGTTCCAAAAGAGGCAGTGCAGAAAGAAGAGACAAACACCATTGATGACAATAAGCAAATCAATCTAGATGCCCCCAAAGAAAAGGAAGTCGAGACTACAAGAGACACTGCAGAAGCAGTACAAAGTTTCTTGGACAAGGAAGTTGTGGAGTTGGATGAACCTGAATTGATTCAAGGGCCACTAAATCTGGATTCTCTCTCCCCAGTTCAAATAATGAAGATAGCATCTTTTTCTCAGGCCAAAGCCAAAGAAAAACTCCTGAAATCTCATATGGAAGATAGTGAGCTGCTAAGTATTGCTTCTGGAGTGCTGGAGAAGATCTTGCCCACTTATCAAAAGGATCCATCAGCTTCTCCATCCAGTAATCTAAAGAACTTGGTTAATTCTGTTGATAAACATTTTGAGTCCTTAGAAAAATCAGCAGAAACAAAAGTTCGTAAGGAGTTCTTGGGAAAAAGATTTAGTGAGGTACAAGGACTAATTGCTAATGATAGAAAAACCCTAGACATTGGCATAAAGAGCATTGAAAATGCTCTTAAGGATGGTGGGGACATATACAAAAAAAATTTAACTTGGCCTAAAGTGGCAGAGGACATTGAGAAGACAATGAAAGAACAAGAAGGAAAACTGTCAAGTCTATCTCAGAATTTTGATCCCCTTACTACCTCTCTGGTGAATCAAGAATGCCAAGCTATTGTTATAATAAATGAAATAAAGAAACTAGTTAAAGAGAAGAAGAACATAATGGATAGAATGGGTGAACTCAGAGGGATAATCATCCCTAAATTAGAGGCAATGCATGATGCCTTGACAGATGCGCAAAGTACAGCCCGGACCAGTTATCCAACAAATTTGAAGAGGGCAGAAGCATATGTGTTTTTGTTGAGTGGACACATCTCCATTTTGGATAGGAAGAAGAGAAGTTGGACCACAGAGCTTGTGCAGAAGAAGACTACATTTGCAGATATACTCAAGTATATGTAAGTTTATCTTATGGATTGTATGTACATATGCGGCTTTATATAGTAATCTTTTTGCACAATTTTGTTTTACGGATCCCACCCTTTGCCATTGATGTCAAAGGGGGAGTGAAGAGCAATGAAAAATAAGGACTCCTGCATTAAGGGAGAATTGGTAAGAAATATGGAAAGATGGAGCACAAGCAAAGGGGGAGTTACTGTGACACTTAGTCATTTTTCACTAAGTGTTACCATCAATGCCAAAGGGGGAGATTGTTGGCAAGAGACACTGCTAGGATTCATTAGTGTTGTCATTGATTGCAACAAAGTATATCCCACATATCCACAGTACATAAATTAATCATACCAGAAGTCAAATTGGGGACAAGTTGGTCTAGTAGTCAAAGAACAGAGCTTATGATAGGATTGACAGTTGGGTCCGGAACTCTCTGATGGTGAAACCCAGCATGTTGCGGATCTGGATAAGTAACAAGGAGTATCTGAACTACTATATTCTAAGGATTTTTCCTCCGGTGACAAAGCATGTGAAAGATATGAGCATTCGAGTATCAAACTCCAATTAGACAGTGCAGACAGAGGAAGAACTAACCAACAGAGTATCAGACCTCAATTCGGATGTGCAGAAGGTATTGATCAAATAGCTTGAAGTGTTATATGATTTGGCTGACATAGGAAATGACTTCTATGCCTAAGTTTTTGGTGCTCATCATCAATCAAGTATGGATTCAACCGACAGAATAGTAACTTGCAAATATCCTAAGTGTTCTTGTTGCCGACTAGAAAGTTATTGGAAATCCTTGATGTGGATATATGTACCCGATGGATTCAAGCTTGTGATTGTGTGGATAGGAGAATAAGGGAAGTGCGAAGAAAAGTAGAGATAAGTGTGAAGATAGCAATCCAAGTTCAAAATTTGACAGAATAGTAATACTAAGCAGAGGAAGAATGAAATGTGTTAGATCAGTATATTGTACCTAACTGGAACTGAATGCTTGCATATGCAAATGCTTCTCATTAGTTTAAACACTTAGATATATTCTGTAAGTTTTGTAGACAATGAGTCTCTTGTAGGCAGTGAACCTCTTGTGAGCAGTGTGCTCGAGTAGTGAGCCCTAACTGGAAAGTACCATTTTGTACTCCTTATTCTTTTAACAGAGAATACAATCTTGGGTTAGTCACCCCGTGGTTTTTCCCTTAATAGGGTTTCCACGTAAAAATCCTTGTGTTATGTGTGTTAATTTCATTTCAGTTCTTATGGTTGCTCATGCTTTCATATTTTGATATAGCACTGAATGTTAAGATAAGAAAAGAAAGTAAAAGTAAGAAAAGTTTTAAGATAACTGATTCACCCCCCTCTCAGTTATCTGCTTTGTCTCCAACAGGAAGTTGGAGGACTAATGAGCGGGTGCCCAAGTCCAGGGTGCTATTTTTCCTTCTATTATGCAATTCTGACACTTCAAGATGCCTTCCTATAACTTCACTTTGTTCAACTCCTCAACCTGTAACCTACAACCATGAAAACTTTGGGAGGGGGTGGTGGTGTTTAGAGGTTTGCCTCAGTCAAACCCCAGAGGACACTTAAGTCTCTGAACACTGTTTTCAGACAAAGAGGGCATGCCCTTGTGAGGTAGAGGCCAAAACCAAAGGAAATCAATGATAAAAACACAATATAATTTCACCTTGTAGTGAAGCTCTCATGGGAGGAAGATGCTCTTCATTCCATGAGGAAATCGATGTGCAAATCTATAGATATCAATACACAAACACACAAGCCTACTCTTGCAACACAATGAAAGCCTTGAATCACCTTGAGAACACAATAGCTTGCTAGTAATCATCTAGTTTACAAATGAATGCCTAAGCATGCTTATATATGCAACTACAAACACTCCCACCAAGATATTCGCATTTCCAACATACCGTGTCAACAAGGGAACTAATAACGGTCATAAACAAACACCCCAAAATTGGGGCTGACCTAAAATAAGGCAGGACTAGAATGCGGGTGCCCAAGTCCTTCCCCCCTATTTTAGGCAGGGTACAGCTCAAGGGGTCCACCTAGGCCCTATTTTCCAAGGAACCCATGTCTCATTCCATCAGGGTGTCAAAATATGAACTAAAATGTCCTAAATGCATACTAAAGACCCAAAAGCTAAACCTTATGAGGGAAAAGCTCCCAAGGGGACATTTTCTGATGTTACATTTAGTCCCCACTTTAATGTATGTATAAACACGAGGCCAATACATGCATTCAAGTAAGGTCACAAACATAGGAAACACACCAAGCACGGGGAAAACACACCACTTAGAAGATAGTAACAGGCACGCAAAACACAGAGAAGACAGATACAGTCACGTAGAACATAGAGCAGATAGTCAATGCATGGAAGACACATTAAATCATGGAAGACATGCATGATTTATTTTCTTTTCTTTTTCTCATATATATGAAATGCAGATGCAAGTACTGGAAAGTAAACAAACCTCCCATAATACATGATGCACTCATCATGCAGGTCTTTGTATATATGGGGCAACACACACGTAATACATGCAAAACCTCCCAAAATACATGATGCACTCATCGTACAGGTCTTTGTATATGGGGCAACAAACAACAAACACCAAACAAAACAAGCACGCCAAAACACACACTCTTGAAGACACGGAGAAAACATGGCAGACAAGCAATGGAGTGTACATATTTCTAGGTCCAACACTATCTCATGCACATTACAGTCACACACCGATGATTGGGCTTTGCCACAACAATTATTGAAAACATGCTTAAGGGTTGAGTTAGTCACAGAACCGCTCCCTGCCTCCGTAGAGGACTTTTGAAAATGACAAGATGATGCAAACTGCTCCAAGAAATACACCATCCCCGCATCCGCAGAGGGCTTAAGAGAAAGGATATGCTTGATATGTCACCTCCGCAGAGGGCTTACATGATTGATTGATTGATTGCAAACAAACTCAGGATGTATATGCACTACCCTGGGGTGCAAGTCTTTGCATCTGAGGTCAAACACATTGCTAACATCTATAACAGACAGCTTACCTTATATGCCCCCACCTTAAGGTGGTTGATATCAGGTATCCATATCAAGCACGTTAAGGTAGGAAGAAAACACACAAGGGAACACTGACTTTTGCAAAGCCCATACCCCTCAAAGGTGACATGTACTTTACAATCACCAAATGTTCCCACAAACACATCCCTACAATAAACATGTTAGTGTCTACAACATCATGATAAACAACAACATCAATGCATATGATTAGCCACACAAAGAGCCAAGGTTATACAATGAATTTAGAGTTCGAGGATAACCATGGGGCTATATCATGAAGCTCTCCGAATTGAGTACCACCAAGGCCAGATTCAAAGACAAACAAAGTTGCATAGAGCAGCAGTATTGTTAAGGTTTGTAAATGTGATAGAAACATCATGAAATTCACTATGCGGAAAGTACGAGTGCTTCCACTAGCCAAGTGTCGGATAAAATATACAACCCCATTGTCATATTAGGAACTAAATCCAATTTTTGATTGCTCTCGAAAGGGACACTAGGTCTGCATCAGTATAAATGTTTGTCATCATCTACCCGCTAGGTGGAAACACTAGAGGAAGGGAAACAATAAATAAGAGAGGAGAAACAAGTGCCTTAGGGACAGTCACATAGGAGGGTGCCCCCAAGTCACCAACCACAACGCTATGTCTGTAAGACACTACACACAACAATGAAATCAGAGAGAGGCACTATAGAAGAATGATTATACAAATAGAAGAAGGTCACAACAGAGGTGGTCTCCTGGTATCCCGAACCTTACGAGAGAATCTGAGGTCATCCCAGGAGGTCTAAACAACATATAACACATCATGGGGGAGGCACATCACGAAAGAGATAAAGGGTTAGAGATACTTACCTATAGGGTCTTTATATTATATGTTAGAGCTCGCGAACCTCTTGGAGAGGTATTCGATCATGTTTAATGCAAAATTTGAGTGGTTCTTATGAAAGTCTTGTTTGTTATCATATGATGTTTGTTCCTTAAATTCTTGTGTGAATGAGACTTTTTGTTGCTTATGAGGGGGAGAACCACTATTATTTTTGACTATTGATTGTCGTCTTTCTCTTTTCTGATTTTTAGTGAGTTTTCATTGTTGAATCTTTCTAGAACAGTAAGAAGAATCATCCTGTACCATTTTGCTTGTTTGTATTGGTTGTTGTTCTTGCTTTCAAAGGCATTGTGATTATCTCCTGATCCATATAAGGATAATGGAGGAGGAACTTCAGCATAAATTATGTTTCTTCGTGGACGAGGTGGATTATCCATTTGTTTCTTATCTACTTCAATCATACCCATGATACTATCATAGTCCAAGTAATCATCCTCATCTACTTCCATTAAACCTTGTTCCACCATATTATTTTCAGTATGCTTAGGAAAAGGATTAGTGAAGATTTGTAAATTCTGATTCGGTGGAGCAACTGATTTGTTTCCATTGTCATTCACACCCGATACCTGGATGACATTCGAATCAATAAGGTCCTCTATCTCATGTTTAAGATGCATACATCATTCAGTGTCATGCCCTTGCATTCGATGATTATGACAAAAGGTACTAGCATCGAAGTAAGGTCCTTGTTTAATAGGATCAACAGGCTTGATCGGGATAAGCTTCAGAATGTTGTTACTCATAGCTTGGTTCATGATAGAATGATAAGACTCAAATATCAGAGTAAACTTTCTTGGTTGATATGATGTCTTCTTTGGATTATTGATAGTAGACACATTAGAGAAATCATTCATATTTGGTCCATTTATCTTGATGAAATTTCTATTATTATTTCTCTAATGTTGTTTTGTGACGATCCACCCATGGATTGACCAACTTGAGCCGATGAGTTTTAGTTTTCATACTAACTAGACGAAATTTGATAATCACAAAGGACGGTGCATAAATGTTGAAAGGAGTTATATTTCATCAAGAGAATCTTCTCACGGATGTTAGATTGTAAGTTTGTGATAAACACCTTCTGAACATCCTCATCTTTTATTTGATATTAAATTTGTGTGTATAGAGCCTGGTAGCGACTAATAAACTCAGTTAAATTTTCTTTTAGACCTTGCTTGCAATGAACTAAATCAATTAAGGAGATTTGAGGTCCAATATTTGCTTGAAAATATTGTAAAAATTGATCAATCAACTGCGAAAAGGAGTGTATTGAATTCGGAGGCAAAGAGCAAAACCATTCTAGAGCAATCTCTTTGAGAGATCGCAGGAAAAGTTTTGCCAACAAGTCCTCTTCAAAATAGAAATCTCTACACATAGTTGTGAATGCTGCCACATGAGTATTAGGATCACGTTTTCCACCATATTTTTCAAAGCAAGGAGTCTCAAACCTCTCAGGCATAGGAGTTCTCAAAATTGCATAGGAAAGGGGATTATGGGCATGATATGTTGGTATATTAGGTTGTGAAGAATTTGTCAAATTTGTTACCTTTTGTTGTAAAGAAGTCATGCCCTGCAAAAGTTGATTTAGGATGGCATCATTAGGAGATGCAGGTTGCTGCAATGAATTGGAGCCAAGGTGAGGTGGTGATTGAGATTGAGATATGATAGGCGGAAGCTGCGGATAAGTTACTGGTGGTTGGACATAATGGTAAGTGGGAGATGGTTGCGAGTAGGTAATATGTGGTTGGAAGTGGGTTGAATATACAGGTGGTTGAGAACAATTATTCATAGAAGAGGTCCCTCTAGGAACCAAATTCTGATAATTAAATCCCACATCTTTGTAATTAGTGCCATTAGATACTCCAATACCAGTGGTAGCATTACTACAAGCATTCACCTTAGTTTCTAAGATCATTGATGTGAAAGTAGATATTCCCGTGGTCGGCATGGGTGTTGATACTTGTGTATGAGATGGTGACAGAGTATTATTTATCACTTTTGCACATTTAGTCACTGACATGACATTAGTTTGCACAATATGTGTTAATTCACAAATAACATCAATACCATCTTGTCCTTCTTTTATCAATTCTCTTACATGGTGAATCACAAGTATAGCTTCTTCAGCTATCCCCTCAGTTTCTACAAATGCTTGAAATTCAGCTAAATCTTTGTCAAGTTTGTTGATTTGCTCATTAGGTACATGTGCAACTACCTCAATAGTGTCATCAACATCATGAAATAATTGATCCTCCATAGTGGTTGTAGGAGGTGTAATATCTTGCAAAATTTGTTCCTCTCCTTTTGTAAAGAAGGTGTTCAATGTCCCCACTTCTTCAAGAGCACTAGATCCCATGTGTCTTATGCTTCTTATTAAAGGAATATTTCTATTAGGGAAACAAGTTGTAATACTCATACAAAGGCATGAAACTTTCAATGCACAAACTAATAGAACTAACCCCAAAAGAAGGATACGTGTAGGATCTAAAAATGCTCGATTTTTTCAACCTTTTGCGATGCAAATAAGTGAAAGAAACGGTGTTGTAATGATTTCAGTCAAGGGCAGAAACTTATATGTCTGATATCAGTCCAAAACAGAAAAATTATCCTTGTCAACACAATCTTGATGCGAATTTAATGTAATGCCAAGTCAAAATATAGTGAAAATATGTCAAAATAAGCACTTTTTTCGCCAAAATTCAATGTAATAGAGCATAACAAAGGGTGTTGTGAGGAAAATAATGATGGAAAACAAATAATATCAGTTATAACAGCCACTTAGTACTAAAATATCCAACACAACACAGTTTTAGTGCCACTTAAGGTCAAACCGTAGTGAAAATATAGCTAAAATAGGCTATTTTTCACGGTTTTTCAACTCCAATACCTAGAAAAAGGGGTGTTGTAATGAATTTTGGGAGGTATAGAAAATAATATAAATAATATTAGTCACCTCAATCCATAAAATTGATCACAACACGCTTGGAGTGCAAACTATGTCAAACCCTAGGGCAAAAATTGTTAAAATGTGTAGTTTTTCACCAAATTTTCACTACAAGAGCCCGTTAAAAGGGTGTTGTGAAGATTTTTATGAGGGGAAGAAAATTATTACCCTGATAACAGAAAAATAATTCCAAAATAACTTTCACAACATGCCTATGGTGCAATTTTATAGAGTCGATAAGGCCAAATTTAGTGAAAATCACTATTTTTTAAGCCCTAGGTTTGAGATCTTGAGACAAAATGCTATGTGAATGTTTTGAAGTATATTTTTTTATGGAAATTACATGCTCTTAGATCTGACAATGATTTTCAAGCTCGAGCATGCAAAATGCCCATGCAAATTTAATGAAAAATGCATCAAAATTGCTAGTTTTTGTTGAAATTTTCTATGCAAAATTACAAATATTTTAAATCTAAATGCAAATTCACACTAAAATGCAAGACTACAGACAAATGTAAATTTTAATGAGCCTCTAAAATTAGTAGAAAAATATAAGAAAAATATTTTTCCTACTAACCCTAGATTTTGGAATTACTAGGTTATAAAATTGTCAAAATTTCCTCAAAACCCTATCAATTAATGATGAAAATGCAAAGCAAAATTTTGAAATTTTGTATTTTTCTATATTTTATATCAGATCTGATGCAAAAATCATGAATTAGGGAAAATTAGAAAGAATTGATGCCATTTAGTAAGCCTAACAATGCATTTTTTGTGAATTTTCCCAATTTTTCATTTTTTTTGAAATTTTCTCAATGCAATAGAATGAATGACTATATGAATGAATGAAATAAATCCAAATCTAAAGAAAAAAACTCAGCAAGTTGCAATTTAAGTCCAAAAACACGGGTTCACCAAAATGTTTAGGGGAAAATTGGATTTGTCAAAACTCTAGTGTTTAGATGTTTAAATCCGCCTTTCCACTTACATTCAAGGATCTAGGGTCGAATGGAGAACCACTATCATACCCTAGGTCACTTTCCATATGTAGGGAAACTTGGATTAGGGAATTAATTATCAATTTTCCTTCTTTTATGCTCAATTGACTATTAAAACCCTAATTATGCAAATACGATAGTAAATTGATGAATAACAGAAAAGGCTCTTGCAAACAGAAGCAAAATATCAAATTATAGAATACCTATTTTTGGGGCTCCGAGGTAGAAAAGTTGGGGACACAGGAGTGGGCGCCCAAGTCCAAGGTCCTAGTTTCTGTCGAGATCTGGAAACTTAGTCTGCAACTCTTCCCTATTGTTCCAGAGATTTTCCCATCACGGAAGTTGGAGGACTAATGAGCGGGCACCCAAGTCCAGGGTGCTATTTTTCCTTCTATTCTACAATTCTAACACTTCAAGATGCCTTCCTGCAACTTCACTTTGTCTAGCTCCTCAACCTATAACCTGCAACCATGAAAACTTTGGGAGGGGGTTGTGGTGTTTAGAGGTTTACCTCAGTCAAACCCCGAAGGACACTTAAGTCTCTGAACACCATTGTTAGATAAAGAGGGCATGCCCTTGTGAGGCAGAGGCTAAAACCAAAGGAATCAATGATAAAAACACAATATAATGTCACCTTGTAGTGAAGTTCTCATGGGAGGAAGGTGCTCTTCATTCCATGAGGAAATGGATGCTCAAATCTACAGATATCAACACAAAAACACACAAGCCTACTCTTGCAACACAATGAAAGCCTCGAATCACCTTGAGAACGCAATAGCTTGCTAGTAATCATCTAGTTTAAAAATGAATGCCTAAGCATGCTTATATATGCAACTACAAACACTCCCACCAAGATATTCTCATTTCTAACTTACCGT
This sequence comes from Cunninghamia lanceolata, assembly GCA_027924645.1. Taxonomy (NCBI): domain Eukaryota; kingdom Viridiplantae; phylum Streptophyta; class Pinopsida; order Cupressales; family Cupressaceae; genus Cunninghamia; species Cunninghamia lanceolata. The sequence goes on along the minus strand of BSBN01000021.1, from coordinate 14,267,422 downwards.
GTCGGCAACGGGACCTAATAACGGTCATAAACTGACACCCCAAAATTAGGGCTGACCTAAAATAGGGTAGGACTAGGGCGCAAGCGCCCAAGTCCTCCCCCCTTATTTTAGGCAGGTTACAGCTCAAGGGGTCCACATAAGCCCTAGTTGCCAAGGAACCCAGGTCTGATTCCATCGAGGTGTCAAAATATGAACTAAAATGTCCTAAATGCATACTAAAAACCCGAGAGCTAAACTTTATGAGGGAAAAGCCTCCAAGGGGACATTTTCTGATGTTACAGATATAAATGAAAAACCCTTATGTGATTAGTTTCAGTTTACTATGATGATAAAATAATGCCTTACATTATAATATTTCACTAGTTTTAGAATTAACCATACTTAGTTATCCTTGTAAACAAATATTACATTCAATATCCTCTTATAGCTATTATTTTACTACTTGAGTAAATGCCATAAGAAAAATATGCAAACATAGGAAAGACTGTGATGATGAATAAATCAATCATTAACCAGATTGTATTCATAAATGTAATAGTGTATACATGAGTAGGAGACAGTAGACTTTGAAATTCAACAGCAATTTGTAAAATAAACTGATACTAATTTAAAGATAGTATAACAAATACATCAAAGTATGAACTCAAAATAAAGCTTAAATTCAGACAACTAATTATATTTTCAAATGCTAAATATACACAACTCCTCCAAGATTAGATTGATCTCATACTTCATACTAGTTTTGGACAAATATGACCCCAAACCAATGATTTTTAATAAGCCCTGAATTCCCTTCTATAGAACAAGGGAACAGACAAGCAACAAGCTAAAAGACAAAAGATGTCACATAATGACAAAGATGAAGTTGTAACAGGATGCATATGTAATTGTCTCTTAACTGATAAGAGATACCTCTGTAACAAAAATACCCCTATCATGCTAAGGTACCTGTTTCTGAACTATATGCTCTTTCACTTTGGCGGGGAGTGGGGCCAATTTATTGTTGATGGTTGACACACTTATCAGATGCCATTTAGAGCTCAGACACCCTTAAATGCCACCAACCGTTCAACTGAAGGATTCACTACTCTGCCTATCCAAGCCAAGCACCAAAAAGTGAGAAAGCCTGCAAGGACCAACATCGAAAGGAAACCCAGGAAGCCTGAATCGCCTTCACTATTTCCAGATTTCCTTGCAGTGGCGTGACTCCTCACTTCTAGTTAGGAGGTTTCCAACAACCTCAACTAGATAGAAACTCAAAGAATCCACACACAACTGACTCAGACAGTGTTGAAAGTCAAGCTAGAAGAGTAGTAGCAACAGCAACAAATTTTCTCTTTACCTCCTCTTGCTTCATTCGGAGGGGCAACCCTCTTACACCTAGAGTTAACGCTCTATTAGGAAAATTAAATTTGAGGGAGGGGTAGAGAGGGTGATGATGCCTCTCTGCCTAATAATAAAATCTACCACCTCTAGGGAAGTATGAAACTACTGAAGATAGGGGATTCTAACTTAGAGCCCCCATTCAGATGAAAAGAGAGAAGGGAGAAGAAATCACAGAGGCTCAATGGATGCTACTACTACCCTAGAATTTTTCCAATTCCCCCCTTTCTATAGAAGAAATGTTGGCAAGGGACACTGCTCTAATGAAGGATTGCATGTTGTCATTAATGATAACAAGGCAAAGGGATTCCACTGGCATGACAAAGAGATTTCACTCCGGAAGATAGATTTGGTTTGGCAACAAGGCACAAAAGTATTCTGGTCTAGAAGGCTAAAATTACTAAGTATGGGCAGTATTCAGAGCAAGTGACAGAAAGAGGGTCAGTATGCCTCTGCAATAGAAGATCATTATATGTGGTTCAAATATGTTATTCATAGCTAATTGATGATGATATGTTCTATTACTCAAGACCTGACTTCCTCCGGAAGTCATACTATGAAATGTCAGTCTGCGTGAACAAAACTAAGACAGGAACAATGCACAGTGCCAGAGTAAAAGCATCTACATTCCTCTATAGTTGTATATTTTATCTTGTGGTTCTGAAGGTATGCTAAGAAGTCAAGATTGAATGTTGGTTATGAATATTTGAGTCTCTTGTGGTCCGTAGTAAGAGTTTTGATGTGACAAATGAATTGGCCAAGCATGTTCTTAAGGGGCAGGCTGATAGGCATGTTAAATCCATATGCGAAGAAGATATATTGTTTAAACAATCAATCTAAGCAGTTGTATGATTGGTGCCGACCTATATGAAGACCATTATATGTTTTGTTAGGTCTGCATTACATTTTCTACACATGATCAAGACGACAAGGTAAACCACATTGTATACAGACTTCATGTCTGGCTTGTCGACCTGATTATGAGATGAATCTTGTTGCAGATATAAATACTCAATGGATTGCGATGTTGAGCAGTGAATATATGAAAAAGGTTGAGAATTCAAAATGTGAAGAATTATAAGCAGAGTGTAGAGAAAAAAAAGAAAACAAGGGCAGAAAACAGAGTATATGTAGTAGAGTTGAGAAGCAAGGCAGAATAAATGAAGACCTTTGAATCTGTATATTGAGGCTTGAATGGAATTGTGATGCAGCATATGGTAGATGCATTTATAATAGTTCATTATTGGCAGTGAGCCAATTTTCTTCTATCTTCTTTCTTAAGTGGGCAGTGAGTCCACTTGTAGTGAGCATTTCTTTGGGCAGTGAGCCCTATTGGTGCAGGAGCACCAAGATTATCATAAGGATCCATACTTGTCTTTGTATTGTTTCATGTTCTTGTCATGTTGTTCAATAACGTCTTGAAGACCATCTTGTTGCATTGTAATAAGGTTGAAGACCATTCCAAGTTAATGTCATGTTCATTTCATGTTGATGCCAATAATTGTAAACATAGGGACAGTCATAGGAGTCTTATGACTTGATAGCCAATCATGGCATGTAGGAAACACATCAAGGAGTTTGAATGCCTTGTCAAAGGCTCACCAATATTGTAAAAGGAGTTTGAATATTTTGTGAACACTCCCTAATCATGTAAACATGAAACAGTTGCAAATAAAGACAAAACCAGGTAGTTCAGTGGTTGTAGGACAGTTTTCTAGCCTTCCACCGATTCAAACTACCTCTCCATTCAGTTGTAATGGTCGATCATATGTAGAAGAAGGCCATGAACATGTAAAAGGCAATGTATGAAGTGATTTGGAGGAAAAAAACAATAACAAACTACATTTTCTACCTATTTTTTGTGTAAAGCATTGTTCTAGGCCGTACTGCTTTCCTGTACAGACATGTTGCAGAGTCAAATGATGCTTGTCTGAAAGTGGGGTGAGTGTAGATTATCCTACAATTTGTTTGAGTTCTTGAAACTATTGTATAACAAAGTTCTCTGTCTTTTTCTGAAATTTGGTTGATAAACCCTCTTGTAGGGTTTCTGATAGAAATCATGGTCTTCTCACCATTCCACTAATTTGAATCTTTCTTGATTGGTGGAATGGGATTTTTCAAGTTTGTTTTAATGTGTCATGAGAAGTTTTGGGGTAGAGAACTGGACTTTGTGAAGATTGCATGAGGAAACCTAGCAAACCCATGTGCTAGGTATGTCTTAGAGGGAACAACATAGTGCAATTCACACATAGTCGACTATGAGGCCATAAAAACCCTAAAATCCATAGTTTTGTCACCCATGTGAAGTGTCTAGATGGTTCAAAAAGTTTGGTGATCCCATTCAAGAGTACTTGCTTTGTATTTTAGGGCTAATTAGGGCTTTAGTCTACTAGGGACGGTCAAGTTTTGAAGTGTTCTTTGTGAAACAACATAGGCCCATTTTGGAGTATGTTAAGGGTCTTCCAAAAGGGTATCTAAAACTGATTTGGGTTTGTGGAGTTGAGGTCTTTGTCAAGAGTTATTGCAGATTGTTCTCATTTAGAGGGCTACAAGGAATCTAGTGGGTTTGTGAAGGAAGTACCCTATCTATGTTTGCAAGTGTCCATCCAATGGTTTGGGAAGGTTGTTCTAATGGTTTTAAGACCTTGTACATGATTTCCCCTAGAAGATCATCCATCTTGTGCCATATTCAAGTTGAGCCCTTGGTTTAGGCTTTGTAAGCATGAAAGCTTGTTGGCAAACAGTGAGTTCATCATCCTCCATTGAATGATTGTCAATCACCTTGAAGTTGTCTTGTTTCCCCCTCTATCCTCTGCATCATAGTGGTATCAGAGCCATTGTCTGATCAGTAAAGGGAAAAGAAGTAGTTGGGTCCATAAATCATCTTGAGAAGCCAAGATGCCTCCAAAAGGTGGATCGGTGATAGCCAGGAGAATTAAGGCCTCGGAAGATGAGATTGAGGCCTTGAAGGCTAGAGAGAAAAGGAGAGAAAGAGAAGAGGAAGGAGATAGTGACCCTAATCAAGAAGAAGAAGGTGAAGAAGGGGAGTCTCTGGAGCAAGAGGAAGAGTTGCCCCCGGATGAGAGAAGATTTCTCAATGCCCTGAAGTCAGTGAAAGGAGAAGCCTCTGATGTGAGGATGGACCTGCCAATGTATGGAGGGAAGATGTATGCTGAGGATTTGATAGAATGGATTGATGCCTTGAATAATTATTTTGAATACAAGGAAGTGGCAGAGGACAAGAAGGTGAAGTTTGCAAAAACAAAATTGAAGGGGTCAGCTTTGACATGGTGGAGCTACACCCAAGGAGAAAGAGTAAAAATGGGTAAGTCTATGATCCATTCATGGGAAAGGATGATGAACAAACTAAAGGCCCAATTCCTACCTATTGATTATGAGGTTCAGATTTACAAGAAGATGTAAAATCTAAAACAAAAAGATATGGATGTGGCTGCATATACTGAGGAGTTTCATAAACTCAACTTGAGAGCCGAACAAGGGGAAAGTGAAAAGAAGCAAGTGGCCAGGTACCTTAATGGATTAAGGTACAATATCTAAGATGAAATTAGTCTTCTTACCCCTAACACAGTGGATGAGTGTTTCCAAGTTGCCTTGAGGGCAGAAGAGAAGTTGAAAAGAAAAGGTGATCAGCAAAACAGAGGTAGAGGGGGCAGAAATTTTAGAGGTAGGGGTAGTTTTGGGGGCAAAAATCAGTTTTAGAAAAGTCAAGGGGAGTCTAGTTCCCAAGAACAACATGGAGAATCAGGTTCAAGAGGAGGCTTTAGAGGAAGGAGACCCAATGGAAGGGGTAGATTCGGTGGACCAAGGAGAGGTCCTAGTATCTTCATAGGGAGATGCTTCAATTACAACCAAGTGGGACACCCAGCCTTCAAATGCCCTGAGAAACAAGTCTCAAGCTCTCATGGAGGAGAGAGAAGAAACCAGTTGATCTAGGAAGATGATTGCCAAAGTGTCAATTCCCCAATTGGAAGTGCAGTCCCAGTTCATGATGGAGAAAGCTTGATGATAAGGAGGACCATGTTGAAGGTGCCTCAAACAAAAGAACCCACTCAAAGGAAGACACTATTTAGAACCACATGTAAGGCCTATGGTAAGATATGCAAGGTAATTGTTGATTCAGGTTCTACTGAGAATTTGGTATCTATAGAGATGGTAGACAAATTGAAATTGAAAAGACTACCTCATCCTAATCCCTACAAGGTGTCATGGTTGAATAAGGGGCAGCAAGTCTTAGTAGATGAACAATCTTGGGTAGAGTTTGAGATAGGGGAGTATAAGGATAAGATTTTGTGTGATATAATCCCCATGGATGCTTGTCATTTGCTGTTAGGATGTCCTTGGCAGTATGATGTGCAGTCCAAACATGATGGCAAGTCAAATTCTTTCATTATAACCAAGAATAGTAGGAAGTATAGAATGGATCCTTCGCCGGATGAGAGTCTGGATAAGAGTATTGGGTCAAGTGTCATGATAGTGAGTGGGAGAGAGTTTCTTAACACCCATAAAGAGGAAGGAACCCAAGGGTATGCTCTGATTTTGAAGCCTAAAAATAGTCCTGATTTGCATGGTTCTAGTAAGGAAGAAGTCCCCAAGGAGGTGCAGCAGTTGTTAGAGAAGTACAAGGGTATCATGGTAGAGGAGATACCTAATGCATTGCCACCTATTAGGGACATAAGCCATCAGATTGACTTCATACCAGGGTCCACATTGCCAAACAAAGCAGCCTACAAGATGACACCATCTCAAAATGAAGAGATTGCCAAGCAGGTACAAGAGTTGTTGGATAAGGGTTTGGCAAGAAAGAGCCTTAGTCCATGTGCTGTCCCAACAGTCTTATCCCCTAAAAAGGATGGTAAGTGGAGACTTTGTATGCATTCTAGAGTAATTAATAAGATTACCATAAGATATAGGTTCCCAATGCCTAGAATAGAAGATTTAATGGACTGTTTGGGAGGGGCTCGATATTTTTCCAAGATTGATCTCAAAATTGGGTACCAGCAAATCCGGATAAGGGAAGGGGATGAATGGAAGACTACCTTTAAGATAAATGAGGGTCTCTATGAGTGGTTGGTGATTCCATTTGGCCTATCCAATTCTCCAAGTACATTTATGCACCTTATGAATGAGGTGTTGAAATATTTCATTGGCAAATTTGTTGTGGTATATCTTGATGACATTCTTGTGTTTAGCAGGACAAAGGAAGAGCATTTGCAGTACTTGGACCAGGTTTTGAAGAAGTTGCATGATGAAAAGTTGATGATCAACATGGAGAAGAGTGTCTTCATGAAGGAAGAACTCGCCTACCTTGGTTTTGTGATCTCCAAGGGTAATTTGAAGATGGATCCAACAAAGGTGGGGGCTATTTTGTCTTGGCCAACTCCCAAAATAGCAGGTGATGTGAGAAGTTTTCATGGATTGGCAACATTTTATAGGAATTTCATCAAAGGTTTTAGTCATATATGTGCACCCATTCTAGACACCATCAAAGGAGGGCAAAAATGTAAGTTTTCTTGGACCAAGGAAGCTGATGAATCATTTGAAATTCTGAAAAAGAAGGTAGCACAACAACCTATACTCATTTTGCCTGATTTTAACAAGTTGTTTACAATGGAATGTGATGCTAGTAACCTTTCCATAGGGGTTGTCTTGAGTCAAGAGGACAGACCAGTTGCTTTCTTTAGTGAGAAGCTAAATGATGCTAAGAGAAAGTATTCTACTTATGACTTAGAGTTGTATGCAATGGTACAAGCCTTGAAGAAATGGAGGCATTATCTTTTGCCTAAATAATTCATTGTTTACACTAACAACCATGCTCTTAGTTTTCTAAATTCACAGGAGAAACTCAATCACAAGCACATGAAATGGGTTGAACAACTTCAAGCGTACACATTTTCCATCAAGCATAAGAAGGGGCACGCCAATAAAGTGGTAGATGCATTGAGTGGAAGAGCGTGCATGGTTCGAGAAATTTAGTTGCAAAGTGTGGGAATTGATTCCCTCAAGCACATGTACAAGGGTGGTGAGGATTTCAAGGAGGTATATGAAGTTTTTTCTCAATTTTCATACTCCTATCATACTAATTTTTCTAAGTTTTTGTTGTAGCAGGGGTTATTGTTCAAAGGAAGCCAATTGTGTGTCCCTAGGTGTTCCATGAGGGCGAACATCATAAAGGAGAAACATTGTGGCAGTCTAGGAGGCCACTTTGGGCTAGATAAAACACTTGAATAGGTGAAGAGATTTTATTTTTGGCCAAAATTGCAATCAAATGTTAGAAAATTTGTTGAAGGTTGTAGCATATGCCAAAGGGCTAAGGGAACATCATCAAATGCTGGTCTATATCAGCCACTTCCTATTCCTCATAGGCCATGGGAGAGTATTAGCATGGATTTTGTTTTGGGTCTTCCTAGGACTCAAAGAGGTTTTGATAGCATTTTTGTTGTGGTGGATAGGTTTAGTAAGATGGCTCACTTTTTACCATGTAAATGTACTAATGATGCTTCCCATATTACTGGCTTGTTCTTCAAAGAAATTGTTAGGATACATGGTTTGTCTCTCAACATTGTGACTGACAAGGATCCTAAGTTTGTGGGCCACTTTTGGCGTACCTTGTGGAAGAAGTTGGGCACTCAATTGTCTTTTACTTCAACCTATCACCCTTAGACTAATGGCCAAACTGAGGTGGTGAATAGGTCATTGGGAAATCTTCCTAGATGTTTCACAAAGTAGCATGGAGAGGCATGGGATATGATCATTCCTCTAGCAGAATTTGCCTATAATGATTCTACCAATAGGAGCACAGGGAGAAGTCCTTTTGAGATTGTCTATGGGATTCATCCAAGAGGGATTCTAGAACTAAGGGATCTACAAGGATTGGAGAGGAGTGCTTAAGGAGAAGACTCTGCATTGACCATGAAGGACATCCATGATAGAGTGAGAGAGACTCTCCAAAAGAATATAGAAAAGTACAAGGAGAAAGAAAATGAGAGGAAGAGAGATGTGTAGTATAAGGTAGGAGACTTGGTGATGGCACACTTGAAGAAAGAAAAACTTCCAAAGGGGCAGCCAACAAAGCTCCTCATGAAGAAGATTGGTCCTTGCCAGATTGTGCATAAGTTTGGTCCTAATACCTATGAGATTGAACTTCCTCAAGGCTTGGCTATATCTCCCATCTTCAATGTTGCAGACCTATTTCCTTATAGAGGTGATAATGTTGCAGGTCTAGATGCAGGTTTGACAACACAAGAGGATGAAGAATATATTAAGGACCTACCACCTAGCCAACCATTGAAGTTGGAAAGCATATTGGACACCAAGGTGATCAAGAAGACTAGAAAGAAGACTTACAAGGAGTACCTTGTCAAATGGAGTGGTCTACCTTCTAAAGATGCCACTTGGATAAGTGAAGAAAACCTTTTGAAGCACGGGACCACTGTTGCTGACATGGTTCCTCAAGGGACTTGAGTTCTTTTCCACCCGTGGGAGTATAGTGCAGGAGCACCAAGAGGATCATGAGGATCCATACTTGTCTTTATATTGTTTCATGTTCTTGTCATGTTGTTCAGTAAGGTCTTGAAGACCATCTTGATGCATTGTAATAAGGTTGAAGACCATTCCAAGTTAATGTCATGTTCATTTCATGTTGATGCCAATAATTGTAAACATAGGGACAGTCATAGGAGTCTTGTGACTTGATAGCCAATCATGGCATGTAGGAAACACATTAAAGAGTTTGAATGCCTTGTCAAAGGCTCGCCAATATTGTAAAAGGAGTTTGAATACTTTGTGAACACTCCCTAATCATGTAAACATGAAATAGTTGTAGATAAAGACAAAACCAGGCAGTTCAATGGTTGCAGGATAGTTTTCTAGCCTCCCACTGATTCAAACTACCTCTCCATTTAGTTGTAATGGTCAATCATATGTAGAAGAAGGCAATGAACATGTAAAAGGCAATGTATGAAGTGACTTGGAGGAAAAAATAATAACAAACTACAGTTTCTACCTATTTTCTGTGTAAAACGTTGTTCCAGGCCGTACTACTTTCTTGTACAAACATGTTGCAGAGTCAAATGATGCTTGTCTGAAAGTGAGGTGAGTGTAGATTATCTTGCAATTTGTTTGACTTCTTGAAACTATTGTATAACAAAGTTCTCTACCTTTTTCTAAAATTTGGTTGATAAACCCTCTTCTAGGGTTTCTGATAGAAATCATGGTTTTCTCACCATTCCACTTATTTGAATCTTCTTGATCGGTGGAATGGGCTTTTTCAAGTTTGTTTTAATGTGTCATGAGAAGTTTTGAGGTAGAGAACTGTGAAGATTGCATGAGTAAACCTAGTAATCCCATGTGCTAGGTACATCTTAGAGGGAACAACATAGTGCAATTCACACATAGTTGACTGTGAGGCCATAAAAACCCTAAAATCCATAGTTTTGTCACCCATGTGAAGTGTCTAGATGGTTCAAAAAGTTTGGTGATCCCATTCAAGAGTACTTGGTTTGTATTTTAGGGTTAATTGGGGCTCTAAGCTACTAGGGACAGTCAAGTTTTGAAGTGTTTTTTGTGAAACAACATAGGCCCATTTTGGAGTATGTTAAGGGTCTTCCAAAAGGGTATCTAAAACTGACTTGGCTTTGTGGATTTGAGGTCTTTGTCAAGAGTTATTGTAGACTGCTCTCATTTGGAGGGCTACAAGGAATCTAGTGGGTTTGTGAAGGAAGTACCATAGCTATGTTTGCAAGTGTCCATCCAATGGTTTGGGAAGGTTGTTCTAATGGTTTTAAGACCTTATACATGACTACCCCTACAAGATCATCTATCTTGTGCCATATTCAGGTTGAGCCCTTGGTTTAGGCATTGTAAGCATGAAAGCTTGTTGGCAAACAGTGACTTCATCATCCTCCATTGAATGATTGTCAATCACCTTGAAGTTGTCTTGTTTCCCCCTCGATCCTCTGCATCACTTATGGCAGTGAGCCTTATGTAATTTGGTATTGTTATCATAATATATTGTGAGCTAACACTCACCGTGGTTTTTCCCTTTTGGGGTTTTCCACATAAAAATCCTGGTGTCCATGTGTTATGTCTTTATGGTTGTTGTTCTTATGCTTATTCTGATTTCATGTTATTGAATTTGGATATTGGATTAATGAACATATTAAGAAGTGGTTTTGCGGAATATTGATTCACCCCCCCTCTCAGTATTCCTTATATTCAACAATTGGTATCAGAGCAAGGTTCCTTGGAAGAAGCTTAACAGCTTAAGGAAGATCTAGGAAGGTGTACACATGGCAGCCAGAAGATATTTCACTTCTCCTGAAGTCTCATATCAAAGTAATGAAGAATTACAAGATGCTCTTATTGATCTTGAAAAATCTAAAGCAAAAATCAAGGATCTAAAGGATAACATACAAGAAGCTGATGCATGCATTTTAAAGCTAAAAGAACAAGTCAAGAAGTTCAAATAAAAATACAAAGAGGTTGGTGAGCAATTGATATCAGCAAATGAAACCCTGGATGATTTAAAAGTGGAAGTTGTAGAAAGAGCTAAAGCAGAAGATCTAAAAATACTGGTAAAAAGCAAATTAGAAGAATGTGATAAACTTGAAAAAGAGGTTGTAAGCTTGAAATTAGATTTGGACAAAGCTAAGAGTTATGAAGAAAAGTTCAAGATAAGTTCTGCTAAACTTGATTAGATGATTGCTAGTCAAAAGAGTTCTGATGCCAAGCAAGGCTTGGGATTTGAGAAAGGAGAGCGTTCAAATTTAGGTCAAGCAAATACTGAGATGAAGCAAACCAAAGGTAATAAATTTTGGAATCAGAGAAGAAGACCTAGAAGACCTCTGGTTAGGCAGCCAAATGCTCAAATGTACCCATTTTTCAATGACCATTGTTTTAATTGCAATAAATTTGGTCATAAGGCTACTCAGTGTAGGAGTAGAATGAATCATAATGTTCCATCATTCTCTGGTCAATGTTTCAATTGCAAGAAAATTGGACATAAATTGAATGAATGCAGAAGTCTGGTAAGGAATGGTTTTATCAATGCAAGGAATACTCAATCCTTCAATGGAAAATGTTTTGCATGCAATAGATTTGGACATATGGCTAATCAGTGCAGATCAAATACAATCAATAGAAGGAATCAAGGACAAAGGATTGTGGTATGCTACAATTACAATAAGTTTGGACATGTTGCAATATTCTACAGAAGCATAATTATAAAAGGAGATTATCCTACAAAAAAGAGGAAAATAGAGCAGAGAGAAGATAAAGGCAAGAACAAGATTGATCCAATGGAAATCAAGAAGGAAATGAGCAAGGTATGGATTAAGAAGGATGTAAATGAGGTCAGAAATGAATCCGCACTAGTTTTTGGTGCAGATACTTCCTCAAGGAAGTAGATGGTGAGCTCTAGATCAGGGGGAGCTACAAGGAAAATCTTAATCCCCTAGCCAGATTGTCAGTGTTGAGATATGGCATGAAGATATGTTAAAAAGATGCATATGTCAGATCTTTTGAAAGAAATTCTGGTGAAAAAGATTCAAGTGCAGAGCATTACAGAGAAATCCTAATAGACTGTATTCTACAGAGATGTGTTTGACAGCTAATTCACTTTGCATTCAACCTATCAAGCGTCCAGGAGAATTAAAGCAAGAATCCAAGTACCTATAGAGATTTCCAAAGAAATTCAAATCAAGTCAATCTGAAGCAAAGAAAAACCCTAATTCGGTGGAAATGGTATTTATAGCTTGAAAACCCTTCTGTGAAGTTTAAATTATTCAAAAAAAAATTTACTCCTCAAATAATTGAGATATCAGAAAAGTCCCGCCCCAAATTCAAGAGACATTTCTTCAAACCATCAGAAAATGATCCTGTAGGGGCATTCTCAATTACTCCTCATGGAAATATGCACATGAAATATGTTAGGGCATATATTCATACCAATTTAGAGGAATACGATCACATGAATCTTGCAAATTATACTTGGATGAACTGACTATTGTTGATGTTGAGTTGAAAGACGAATATAAAATTCTAGGAGAAAAGAAATTGGACACCTGGTTGGATTTTCTTGTGATCCTGAATGATACATGGGTTAAGTTTATTCTAAACAATATTCATGATGAGTTCTTATGGCTCGATGAACCATATATGATAACTAAAGAATCTGTCAAAGTTGTAACTGGTATGAGTTCCTCCGGAAGAATCCCAGGCAAAAAGAAAATAAAGAACAATTTAGTAATGCAGCTAACAGGAGCCAAATTTGATACGAAAACTCTCACAGTAAATGATATTAAGGATCCAGCTGTCAAATTTGCATCAATGATTATTGGATACAAAGTATACTTTTCCCACTCAAAAAAATTTGTGTTTGCACCAGCTATATACACAACATATGACATGGTCAAAAACAATATGGATTATTACCTATGTGAATTCCTCCGGAGTGAATTAATGGAGAACTTGAAAAGAACAAAAGAGACAAATTATCCCTTCAAATATGGAACTTTGATCACCTATCTACTCTTCTACTTCTTGAGAGAGCTACACGGCTTGGAAAGCATTGTCTAGCTTGATCACACACCAGTAGCAACTCAAATAAGAAATCACCTGCAAAATTTGGGAAATGCAGATAGATAGAATGAAATCTTATAGGGATACTTCATAAAATTTTAAAAGAAAATGATATGTAGGGTCTGAAGACCTGAAAATATAGTGATGAAGTATGAAAATGACATTGTACTCATGGTAGACAAAGACAAATGCTTCATGGAAAATGTGGAACCAAGAACTGTATGGGTTCATGCACTAAGGTATGAAGTTGCAAAAGATGTTTTGATTGAATTATTTGATGTAATGCTAAGCAAACTAAAAGATCTCAAAGAAGACAGATTTGGAACATTCACAGAATTATCTATGGATAATAAGAAATCAGAGAAAACATCGAATGAACAAGTAAGGGTAAAGTAGAAGGATTAAAATCCATAAGTGCTCTGGTAGAATGGACATCAAACACTCTAGAAAGGAAAGATGAGAGATTTGAAATGGAAAAACTAGCATCTATCCCTAGAAAAAGAATAAGGACCTCATCCACTACAAAAGCCACAATTGAAATAGAGAAAGAAAAGGCAGCAGAAGAGAAGAAAAGAAAGAAAGTTTCAATTGGTGAAGAACAAGTGGCAAGAGACACTGCTACAAATTTTTTGGAAAACCATCAAAGAGCACAGATCCTAGTCTTACCTGAATTTCTACAAGGACCAATAAATCTGAAATCTTTGACTCAGGTACAAAAATTCAAATTAGTATCAGCTCTGCAAGCCAATGCTCAGGAAGAAATGCTGAAAATATATACAGGACAATGAACTCATTGATGAAACATATGGTATTCTAGAAAAGTTGATACCCTCATATCCAATAGACATATCAGTGTCATCATCTGATCAGCTCAAAGATCTGATAAATTTTGTAAGTACTCATTTTGAGTCCTTTGAAAAATCTGTTGACATCAAAGTTAGAAAGGAATTTGAAGATAAAAGACTAGTTGAGTTAAAAATCAAGTTAGATAGTGACAAAATTTTGTTAGAAGATAGTATCAAGAATATGGAGAATGCAATTAATGAAGCCTGTGATATATACAAATTTTGTTTGTCATGGCCTAAGACCACTAAGGAAATAGACGAGAAGATCAAAAGCATGGAGCTTCAACTCACAAATATTTCTAAGACCTTTGATCTAGTAGTTGACTCAATCAGCAACATAGAAACACAAGTTGAAAATATTCAAAGCAACATAAGTAGTCCACTTAGCAGACAGGAAGGAATTAAAAACAAAATGTGTCTACTAAGAAGGATATTAAGCTTAAAATTTGAGATCATGACAAATCTTACAACAAAAGCACAAGTAGCTTCACAAATTGACACACCTTTGGATGTGCAAAAGATAGAAAAATTAGTCTTTTTGATAAATGGTCACATCCAAATTTTGAATAGTGCTAAGAATAAGTGGGATGGAGAGATAGAACAATTAAAAATTATGTACAAGGATATTCTTTCACCTACAACTAAGTAAGTTAAAGATTGTATGTGTACATATGCGGCAGAATATGACAGTTTTGCATTTTTGACAAAATTTTGACCCTGTACATACACCTTTACCATTGATGTCAAAGGGAGAAAAGAAGACCACTAAAAAATGTGCAAACACCTGAGGGGGAGTGAAAAGGGGAGAAGATACACATTTTTCATTAAGTGTTGTCATCAATGCCAAAGGGGGAGATTGTTGGAAAGAGACACTACTCTGATGAAGGATTGCATGTTGTCATTGATGGCAACAAGGCAAAGGGATTCCACTAGCATGACAAAGAGATTTCACTCTAGAAGACAGATTTGGTTTGGCAACAAGGCACACAAGTATTCTGGTCTGAAAGGTTAAAATAACTAAGTATCGACAGTATTAAGAGCAAGTGATAGAAAGAGGGTCAGTATGCCTCTGCAGTAGAAGATCATTATATGCAATTCAAATATGTTGTTCATAGCTAATTGATGATGATATGTTCCAGTACTCAAGACTTGACTTCCTCCGGAAGTCATACTGTGAAATGTCTAAGTCCAGGTGAACAGAACTAAGATAGGAACAGTGCACAGTGCCAAAGTAAAAGGGTCCACATTCCTCCGCAGTTGCATATTTTGTCTTACGGTTCTGAAGGTATGCTAAGAAGTCAAGAATGAATGTTGGTTATGAATATTTGAGTCTCTTGTGGTCCCCAGTAAGAGTTTTGATGTGACAGATGAATTGGCCAAGCATGTTCTTAAGAGGTAGGCCGACAAGCATGTTAAATCCATATGCGAAGAAGATATATTGTTTAAACAATCAATCTAAGTGGTTGTATGATTGGTGCCAACCTATATGAAGACCATTATATGTTTGGTTAGGTCCGCATTATAGTTTGTATACATGATCAAACTGACAAGGTAAAGCACATTGTATACACGCTTCATGTCTACCTTGCCGACCTGATTATGAGATGAGTCTTGTTGTGGATATAAATACTCGATGGATTGCGATGTTGAGTAGTGAATAAATGAAAAAGGTGTGCAAATTCAAAATGTGAATAATTATAAGCAAAGTGTAGAGCAGAAAAAGAAAACAAGGGCAGAAAATAGAGTATATGTAGTAGAGTTGAGAAGCAGGGCAAAATAAATGAAGACCTTTGAATCTGTATATTGAGCCTTCAATGGAACTATGATCTAGCATATGGTAGATGCATTTACAGTAGTTTGTTACTGTCAGTGAGCTAATTTTCTTCTATCTTCTATCTTCTTTTTTAAGTGGGCAGTGAGTCCACTTGGACAGTGAGTCCACCTACAATGAGCATTTCTTTGGGCAGTGAGCCCTATGGTAGTGAGCCTTATGTAATCTGGTATTGTTATCATAAAATATTGTGAGCTAACACTCACCATGGTTTTTCCCTTTTTGGGTTTTCTGCATAAAAATCCTGGTGTCCATGTGTTATGTCTTTATGACTATTGTTCTTATGCTTATTCTACTTTCATGTTATTTAATTTGGATATTAGATTAATGAACATATTAAGAAGTGGTTTTGCAGAATACTGATTCACCCCCCCCTCTTAGTATTCCTTATATTCAACAAGAAAATCTTCCAATTCTCCTAATTCTGTAAGGACTTATTGCTAACCAAGAGAATAGAGAAGAAAATCCTACAAAATAGGGGAGCAAAAAGAACATACAAAACCAAGGAATACCCATACTGTCAGCACAAACAAGTAGTATATGAGGCAACAACCGGAGGCACCTATTTATAGAAAATTTGAAAGATCTCGCACACTCTGCTACATCCATGGTAAATAAATTCCAGTCATTTCAAGTTATCTTAGCCATAAATTGAAATCTATTGAATATTACCATAAATGAATAGATAGATAATATTTCATCACTTTGCATAACTAAAAACATCACTTCTTGCATTGACGGTGTCAGTTCGATTGTCTCAATTTCATCATTTAGCCTAGTCATCCTACCATAACTCATCATGAAGCAGGTGAAAGGTCACTTGTGTTAGAAACATTGATCCCCAAGGGTCAATCCTGCACAGGCCAATCTTTCAGTTAGTTAATTCCTTCGTAGTGGTAGTGATGGAGATCTTGCACATGCCTGAGAAATTAATTATGCAATGTTGTATCTCAGATCACACGCCAACACATCACTTCATCAATTTTTTGAATATGAGTCATCGATTAGTTCATCAGTTGGCTTAAATCATGACACCGGTTTAGTCCATGATGTAGAAAATTTTTGTTGTTAATGCAAAATGAGCACCAACCAATCATATCTAGCCACCTGGATGGCCACCTTAACCATGATCCCAAGAAGACAATTCAAACGGTACAGCCAAGACACCTTTTGCGGTTCCACACTAAAAAGATCTGACATGAGATTTGATTCCTGCAGAATGGAATAAAATCGTAGGATTTGCCACATACAATGGGGCAGATCCGAAAACACCTTCAGCCTTAGAGAGACCTTGCCACATTGCACTTTCAACCACCCAGACATAACCCCGCACTCCAAAAGCCACTTGTCATTTTTTCTGTCTTTCTGCGGACATTTGGTGGGACCCCTTGCTGAAGCTTGGTGGAACAGTGGAGGCCATTTAGAAGTCTCCATGTAGCAGTGGGATCCACCATTTCTTCTTATTGCAGTCGAAGAAAGGTCTCTTTCCAGATGGCACCCTTCCATAGTTCCACGAGTGATTACTTTATCACTATTTTAACATCGACAACATGGCGGAAATGAATCAGCATATGTCACCTGTCAAGAGAATTAGTGGGCCCCGACCCTAGGCATATTGCTTTTAAAACAACCTTCATCTACTAGAAATGAAGCAGCCATGGGACCACTAAAGGGTAGATATATAAAATATCTTGACATAGTTGAAAAATATTTGGCATGGGCCGGAGGTGGTAAACTATATGGCAAGGGGCCGGTAAATAATGTACATCAAGACATAACACGACACTTAAAGAACTGAGCAATGAGCGATAGGCAGTCAACCTAAAAATATAACAAAAGTAATTTTCACCACCTGCGACCAAAATGACATTGGGTTTTAGGGTTTAAGGGCTACTATTCATAGTCTTTATAGAAAAAACCCTAGGACAGAGATCACCTTAACATGACGACACAAGACTTGGGCCAAACACTAGAACCACAAAAAAATTTAAAGGGTCCCATTAGCGACTCTAGTTGGGGACATCTATTCAACCTGAATAGAGCGAGATCACAAAAGAACTTTGGAGGAGCAAACCAAAACATACCTAAAAAGCAACACACATAATAGCCCTAGGACATCATGCAAGGGAGAAACAAGATCTACCTCTATCAAATATTCTATTTGTAGCAAATTCATCAAGCTACACCTGAAACTTTCATCAAAAGCCTTCTTGTTTCCAACATGGACACTTAGATAACTCATAAGGTAGTTGGGTCCATTATCTTCAACATACCCTATGCCCCTCTGATCATTGAAATCAAATAACGACTGAAAAATAGTCTCATCTAGCATAGGGTTAACATATGGTTCCATCATATCCATCCAACTGAAATAATTATCATTTCATGGTTGCTGGTATTCTTTAAATTTACCACATAGATCTAAAAAATGAAAACACTCATATTCCACTTGATAGCTTGTATTGATGACATCCTCATCATTTGTTGAGTTAGTGTCAAATTTGAAACACTCAAACTCAACCTTCTCTTGAAGCTCATATATTTTGGAGCTAGTTTCTAGCATAGTACCTAACAATTCAGTCTGATAAAAGGTAGAGGACTGAGAAGCACCGATAGAACAGACATCTAAATTTTGTTCAATTAATGAAGAACTTATGTCTTTAAGTATCTTTGCATTCTTAGTTAACATTAGTTTATGCTCTCTCCATTCTAGTGGGTTATTACCTTTGTCTAAAAAAAGGTCACTAACTTTGTTCTCCTATTTGTTAACCTCTAAGGATTCTTTTTCAAAAATTAGATTATCTTTGTATCCATAAGGTTCAACATTTCTTTCTTCTGACAAATCAAAAGGCTCATCATAAAGTGGATTATACCTTATATGCATTATTTCCATACATTCTTCAATATCACTATCCTGGTAGCCTATATCATCATCTAACTCAGAGTTTCCACAACTTTGATATGAACATTCTGACACTACTCATCACTTTCTATATTGTTGGAAGAAACCAATTTCACCTGATATTCAGGTTCAAAACTAGATGACTCCCTAGGAGATGAAACCCTAATATCTGATAATAGATGCATCTCCTTAGAAATAGGAGAAATATCTTCATATTTTGCCATAAATTCATAAGACAAAGAAGTTTCTTCATCACATATATAACCGTTAAGATTAACAAACTCATCTTTTGTAAGGATGTGATCTATTTCTTCATTTATTGTCTACCTACATTCCCCATGTGTGTGAATATTATTTACTTCATGAGATATCCTTTTAGGATAGGAAATTGGACATATCCATCCATCCTGACTAGGGGAGGCAAACCCTGCATTACTCAAATGTTGAGCTCCCTATATTGCTGATCAAATAAGGGCTTATTCAAATTGTCCTATTTTTTTTCCTTTTAGCAAATGAGAACACAATTGGATTCATTTTTCTCAGCAAAGTTACTATTTATGGACTCACAATCCTTTACCCTCATATGTTTTAGATTGTTCTCAATATTCATAGCAATAGAATATGCTTGTCTCATAGTGGTAGGGTTTCTGTCTCTTAGAAGATAACTATCTTCTTCACTGAATGCCCCTAAATATATGATCAAACACATAGCCTCGTTTGGTCTAGTATTTTCAGGATATCCCTTTTTGTTTTGGAAAATCTCAAATTAAAATCTGGGACTGATTCACTTTCTTCCTTTTCAACCTGAATAAGCCTTTTAATTAACAAACTAACATCAACCCTTTCACCAAATTGTTCTATAAAAGCTATCTTTAGATCTTGCCAGGAAGAAATACACTGATTGGGTAAATACGCAAACCAATCTCTAGCTTCTTCTTTTAGGGTTTGAACAAATAATTTCATGATTACATCCTCAAGATCTATCTCATAGTCTCCTATTAAGTCACAAAAATCTTGTAACTGTCTTCTTGCTGTCTTGGATTTCTCATTATTGAACTTTGGTATCTGATCCCTAACTTTTTCTGGAATATAGTTTGAAAACCCACAAATATTACTGAAATCTATAGCTCTATACCTTTCCATGAGAAACCCTCTTTGATAATATAAATGTGGTCGAACAGTACACATTTTAAATCACTAGATTCTTATAGAAACATACAGACAACATAATTCCCTTATGCGTATGTAAACCTTTTTCTTTTATTTACCTTGTATATTTACTATAAAATATGGAAATTCCTTCAAGCTTTGTAAAATACCTGAGAAGATATTACTACTGATGTAAGCCTTGTCTTGATGTGAAAACCAAGAATACCAAAGTATCCCTTATATTTTTACCAAGCTCTTTCTTCATAGTGCCGCCACCTCTACACATAGAGGAATAAATTTTGAAAGCATGCTGCCCTTTTAAAACCTACTTTTGTTCTCAATCCTCTCCCATATTAGAGTCACATAAAACATCCCTATACATAAATATTATATAGTATGTTTTTTTATCTTTTAACCAGGAAGGAAAATAGTAGAGTCACCACCCTTTTGTAGGGAATATAACATTTTGACCTATGACTCTTGGTAAGACATACTACTAGTTTTATTGAAAAGAGTTCCCCAGTAGAGTCGCCAGTCTATTGGTTGTTTTAAATTCCCAACCTGATCTCAAGAACAAAAAAGATCTATAAAATAGCCATTTCTAATAATTGATCTGTCTCAAGGGATTGGCCAATGAACAGGAAAGGGGTTTTCAATCCTTTTCCTCTACACTTTAGGCTCTGCAAGACCAAGGAGGGTGTTTCTAAAACAGTGTATTTTGATTATGGGGTTTCTAAATATTCTCTAAAAATATTGTTTTAAAATAGATATGTTATTTCTAGATTGCTTAAAGAATTACTGATATAGTGAAGCAATGGGCTAGATTTTTAAGCTTTAACACAATTCTTTTTAGAAGAACATGTAAGTAAACTAACACTAACTTCCTACAACTAAAATTGAAATTTGTTCTAATATTTTAAAATGATGATGACCAGAAGGGCTTTCGTACAGTATAACACTTCTAATAGGATCAGTGCCTAATTCAAGCATCATAGAGTCAAAACCAGATATAAAAAAAAAACCTTATGTGATTAGTTTCAGTTTACTATGAGATAAAATAATGCCTTACATTATAATATTTCACTAGTTTCAGAATTAATAGTTATCCTTGTAAACAAATATTACGTTCAATATCCTCTTATAGCTATTATTTTACTACTTGAGTAAATGCCATAAGAAAAAATATGCAAACACAGGAAAGATTGTGATGATGAATAAATTGATCATTAACCAGATTGTATTCATAAATGTAACAGTGTATACATGAGTAGGAGACATTAGACTTTGAAACTCAACAACAATTTGTAAAATAAACTGATACTGATTTAAAGATAGTCTAATAAATACATCAAAGTATGAACTCAAATAAAGTTTAAATTCAGACAACTAATTCTATTTTCAAATGCTAAATATACACAACTCCTCCAAGATCAGATTGATCTCATACTTTAGACTAGGTCTGGACAAATATGACCCTAAACTAATGATTTTCAATAGGCCCTGAATTCCCTTTTATAGAACAAGGGAGCAGACAAGCAATAGGCTAAAAGACAAAAGATGTCACATAATGACAAAGATTAAGTTTTAATAGGATGTAGATGTAACCGTCTCTTAGCTAATAAGAGATGCCTATGTAACAAAAATACCCCCATCATGTTGAGGTACTTGTTTCTGAACTGTATGCTCTTTCACTTTGGCGGGGAGTGGGGCTAGTTTATTGTTGATTGTTGACACACTTATTGGATGTCGTTTAGAGCTCAAACACCCTTAAATGCCACCAATCATTCAACTAGAGGATTCATTGCTCTACCTATCTAAGGAGCGCACCAAAAAGTGAGAAAACCTGCAAGGACCAACATCGAAAGGAAACCCAGGAAGACTGAATCTCTTTCACGATTTTCAAATTTCCTTGCAATGGTGTGACTCCTCACTTCTAGTTAGGAGGTTTCCAACAACCTTGACCAGACATAAACTCAAGGAATCCATACATAGCTGACTCAAACAGTGCTAGAAGTCAAGCTAGAAGAGCAGT
This sequence comes from Cunninghamia lanceolata, assembly GCA_027924645.1. Classification (NCBI taxonomy): domain Eukaryota; kingdom Viridiplantae; phylum Streptophyta; class Pinopsida; order Cupressales; family Cupressaceae; genus Cunninghamia; species Cunninghamia lanceolata. The sequence goes on along the minus strand of BSBN01000021.1, from coordinate 14,245,682 downwards.
AGCAACAACAACAAATTTTCTCTCTGCCTCCTCTTGCTTCATCCAGAGGGGAAACCCTCTTACACCTAGAGTTAACACTTTGTTAGGAAAATTAGATGTGAGGGAGGTGTAGAGAGGGTGATGATGCCTCTCTTCCTAAGAAGAAAATCTGCCACCTCCATGGAAGTAAGAAACTACTAGAGGTAGGGGATTCTAACTTAGAGCCCACATACAGATGAAAAGAGAGAAGGGAGAAGAAATCATAGAGTCTCAATGGATGTTGCTACTATCCCAGAATCTTTCCAATTTCCCCCATTCTATAGAAGAAAATCCTCCAATTCTCCTAATTCTATAAGGACAGATTGCTAATCAAGAGAACAGAGAAGAAAATCCTACAAAACAGGGGAGCAAAAAGAACATACAAAACCAGGGAGTACTCATACTGTTAGCACGAACAAGTAGTATATGAGGCAACAACCGGAGGTACCTATTTATAAAAAAATTTGAAAGATCTCGCACACTCTGCTACATCCATGGTCAATAAATTCTAGTTATTTCAAGTTATCTTAGCCATAAATGGAAATCTTTCAAAGATTACCAGAAATGAATAGATAGATAATATTTCATCATTTTGCATAACTAAAAACATCACTTCCTGCATTGAAGATGCTAGATCGGTTGTCTCAATTTTATCATTTAGCCTAGTCATCCTGCCATAACTCATCATGATGCAGGTGAAAGGTCACTTCTGTTAGAAACACGGATCCCCAAGGGTTGATCCTGCACAGTCCAATCTTTCAGTTAGTTAATTCCTTCGTAGTGGCGGTGATTGAGACCCTGCACACGCCTGAGAAATTAATTCTGCAATGTTGTATCTTAGATCATGCGCAAACACATAACTTCATCATTTTTTTGAATATGAGCCATCAATCAGTTCATGAGCTAGCTTAAATCAATGGCGCTGGTTTAGTCCATCATGTAGAAAAAGTTTGTTGTTAATGCCAAATGAGCACCAACCAATAATATCCAGCCACCTGGATGGCCACCTTAACCACGATCCCGAGAAGACCTTTCAAACGGTACATCCAGGACACCTTCTGCGGTTCCACACTAAAAAGATCTGGCACGAGATTTGATTCTTGTGGAATGGCAGAAAATTGTAGGATTTGCCACATACAATGGGGCAGATCCCAAAACACCTTCATCCTTAGAGAGACCTTGCCACGTTACACTTTCGTCCACCCAAACAGAACTCCGCACTCCAGAAGCCACTTGTCATTTTTTTGCCTTTCCGCGGGCGTTTGGTGTGACCCCTTGGTGAAGCTCGACGAAATAGCAGAGGCCATTTAGAAGTCTCCATGTAGCAGCGGGATCCACCATTTCTTCTTGTTGCATTTGATGAAAGGTCCCTTGCCAGATGGCATCCTTCTGCAATTTCGCGGGTGATTATGCTATCACTATTTTAATATCGGTGCAACAACGAAAATGAATTAGCATGTGCCACCTGTCAAGAGAGTTAGTGGTTCCCGACCCTCAGCATATTACTTTTAAAAAAACCTTCGTCTACTAGAAATGAAGGGGCCACAGGACCACTAAAGGGTAGATATGTAAAATATCTTGACATAATTGAAAAATGTTGGGCACGAGTTAGAGGTGGTAAATTGTATGGCAAGGGGCTAATAAATAACATACCTCAAGAAATAACACGACACTTAAAGAACTAAGCAAGGAGCGATAGGCAGTCAACCTAAAAATATAACAAAAGCAATTTTCACCACCTATGACCAAAATGACACTAGGGTTTAGGATTTAATGGCTACTATTCATAGTCATTTTAGCAGGCAAAAACCCAAGGCTAGAGACCACCTTAACATGATGACACAAGACTTGGTCCAAACACTAGAACTAGGAAAAATTTTATAGGATCCCATCAGTTGCTATAATTGGGGATGTCTGTTCAACCTGAACAAAGTGAGATCACATAAGAACTCTGGAGGAGTAGACCACAACATACCTGAAAATCAACACACATAATAGCCCCAGGCCATCATGTAAGGGAGAAACAAGATCTACCTCTATCAAATATTCTATTTTCTAGCAACTTCATCAAGCTACACCTAAAACTTTCAACAAAAGCCATCTTGTTTCCAACATGGACACTTAGATAACTCATAAGGTAGTTGGGTCCATTATCTTCAACATACCCTATGCCCCTCTAATCACTAAAATCAAATAACAATTGAAAAATAGTCTCATCTAGCATAGGGTTAACATATGGAACCATCCAAGAAACCCATTCCCCTGCACCAGGGTCTGATCCTCTGCTTATACAATTTCCACCTTGCTTTGGAGCCGCCTAAGCCTATCAAGACTCATAGCAGTGAAATGTCTGCCAACCCTGATGATACTGTCGTATCTGAAGAGCCTTGCCCTTCCATTGTTTCTCATAAGTTGAAAGGGGTTTCTTTTTCTCTATTTAATGAGGAGATTCTGATGGTGACTGCTACCCACACTCCGGTCTCCAAAGGTAGTGTGAAGAGCAAGAAGAGGAAAATAAGGGAGGTGGAAGATGAAACTGTAGGGGATGTTGTGGGGACCCCTAAAAATCTTTACAGTACCCCTGTGGGATCGAGCAGTAAATCTAATCTGTCTGCTAAGGATACAAAGGAGGGCTTTTCCTCTGGGGTTAGGAGGTCGAGGAGGATTGCTAGAAAACCTGTGCCCAAAGCTAAACTTATAGATTATTCAGAGAGTACATCTGAAGAATCCACTCAGGGTGATGAGGCCAAGGTTCTGGAAGTTCAGGAGATTTCTGAAGATGCTGAGGGTAAGAATGGGAATAAGCTCATGGAGGTTTTTGATGGTGTTGTTGGTGATTCTGAGGATAATGCTAATGAAGGGGAAAGATGTTTGTGGAGGAAGCTTTCGATGAAATGGAGGAAGATGTTGGTTATAGGAATGACGTTACTGTCCTAAGGGGCCATGTTGAGAAGCTAGAGTAGTCTTTTTCCACTATGCTCAAGCGTACTGTTTTACTTAATCTTTCTGTGTTGCAGGATCTTGGGACTACTACTGATGATGACAAAGAAGAGAACTTCAAAAAGTTGGATGAATTTATTGAATCCCTGGCTAAAAGATGGGAGAATCTTTCTCCTTAGTTCTAGTTTCTTTTATGTTGTTGATACTTTGCTATTTCATATATATTGTCTTTAGTCTGGTTATGTTGTATATGTTGTTTATGCTAGTTAAGTGGGTTATGTTGTGATTGTTTTGAGGCTCTTTTGTGCTGATGCCTCTGGGGTTTCTTTTTACTGTTTTGTAAGGGTTCGGCCCCTTGTTTTAGCCGCCTTATATAATAAAAAACATATGGAACCATAATATCCAACCAACTAAAATAATTATCATTTCCTGGTTGCTGGTCTTCTTTAAATTTATCACATAGATCTAAAAAATGAAAGCACTCATATTCCACTTGATAGCTTGTATTGAGTAGATCCTCATCATTTGTTGAGTTAGTGTCAAATTTGAAATACTCAAACTCAACCTTCTCTTGAAGATCATATATTTTGGAGCTAGTTTCTAGTACAGTACCTAACAATTCAGTCTTATAAAAGGTAGAGAACTGAGAAGCACTGATAGAACAGACATCTAAATTTTGTTCCATTAATGAAGAACTTATGTCTTTAAGTATCTTTGCATTCTTAGTTAACATTAGTTTATGATCTTTCCATTCTAGTGGGTTATTACCTTTGTCTGTAAAAAGGTCACTAACTTTGTTCTCCTATTTTTTAACCTCTAAGGATTCTTTTTCAAAGATTGAATTATCTCTGTATCCATAATGTTCAACATTTCTTTCTTCTGACAAATCGAAAGGCTCGTCATAAAGTGGATTATGCCTTATATGCATTGTTTCCATACATTCTTCAATATCACTATCCTGATAGCCTATATCATCATCTGACTTAGAGTTTCCACAACTTTGATATAAACATTCCCACAACTGCTCATCACTTTCTATATTGTTGGTAGAAACCAATTTCACCTAATATTCTGGTTCAAAACTAGATGACTCCCTAGGAGATGAAACCCTAATATCTGATAATAGATATATCTCCTCACAAACAAGAGAAATATCTTCATATTTTGCCATACATTCATAAGACAAAGAAATTTTTTCATCACATATATAACCGTTAAGATTAAAAGACTCATCTTTTGTAAGGATGTGATCTATTTCTTCATTTATTGTCTGCCTACATTCCCCATGTGTGTGAATATTATTTACTTCATGAGATATCCTTTTAGGATAGGAAACTGGACATATCCATCCATCCTGACTAGGGGAGGCAAACCCTACATTATTCAAATGTTGAGCTCCCTGTATTGACTAATCAAATAAGGGCTTATTCAAATTGTCCTATTTTTTCCCTTTTGGCAAATGAGAACACAATTAGATTCATTTTTCTCAGCAAAGTTACTATTTATGGACTCACAATCCTTTACCCTCATATGTTTTAGATTGTTCTTAATATGCATAGCAATAGAATATGCTTGTCTCATAGTGGTAGGGTTTTTGTCTCCTTAAAGATAACTATATTATTCACTAAATTCCCCTAAATATATGATCAAACACATAGCCTCATTTGGTCTAGTATTTTCAGGGATATCCCTTATTGTTTTGGCAAATCTCAAATTAAAAGCTGGAACTGATTCACTTTCTTCCTTTTCAACTTGAATAAGCCTTTTAATTAACACACTAACATCAACCCTTTCACCAAATTGTTCTATAAAAGCTACCTTTAGATCTTGCCAAGAAGAAATAAACTGATTGAGTAAATACGCAAACCAATCTCTAGCTTATTCTTTTAGGGTTTGAACAAATAATTTCATGATTACATCATCAAGATCTATCTCATAGTCTCCTATTAAGTCACATAAATCTTGTAAATGTCTGCTAGCTATCTTGGATTTCTCATTATTGAACTTTGGTATCCGATCCCTAACTTTTTCTAGAATATGGTTTGGAAACCCACAAATATTACTGAAACCTATAGCTCTATACCTTTCCATAACAAACCCTCTTTGATAACATAAATGTGGTTGCACAGTACACATTTTAAATCACTAGAGTTTTATAGAAACATACAGACAACATAATTCCCTTATGCATATGTAAACCTTTTTCTTTTATTTACCTTGCATATTTACTGTAAAATATGGAAATTCCTTCAAGCTTTGTAAAATACTTGAGAAGATGTTACTGTTGATGTAAGCCTTGTCTTGATGTGAAAGCCAAGAATGCCAAAGTATCCCTTATATTTTTACTGACCTCTTTCTTCATAAAGGTTCCACCTTTGCACATAGAGGAATAAATTTTGAAAGCATGTTGCCCTTTTAAAACCTACTTTTGTTCGAAATCCTCTCCCACAATATTGTCACATAAAACATCCCTACACATAAATCTTATATAGTATGTTTTTTTTTTCTGTTTTAACCAGAAAGAAAAATAGTAGAGTCGCCACCCTTTTGCAGGGAATATAACATTTTGACCTATGACTCTTGGTAAGACATACTACTAATTTTATTGAAAAGAGTTCCCCAGTAGAGTCACCAATCTGTTGGTTGTTTTAAATTTTCGACCTGATCTTAAGAAAAAACAAATCTATAAAATACCCATTCTAATAACTGATCTGTCTCGAGGGATTGGACAACGAACATGAAAGGAGTTTTCAATCCTTTTCCTCTACACTTTAGGCTCTACATGACCAAGGAGGGTGTTCCTGAAATAATGTATTTTAATTATGGGGTTTCTAAATATTCTCTCAAAATACTTTTCTAAAACAGATATGTTCTTTCTAGATTACTTAAAGAATTAATGATATAGTGAAGCAATGGGCTAGATTCTTAAGCTTTAACACAATTCTTTGCATAAGAACATGTAAGTAAACTAACACTAACTTCCCACAATTGAAATGGAAATTTGTTCTAATACTTTAAAATGAGGATGACCAGAAGGGGTTTCGTATAGTATAACACTTCTGATAGGATCAGTGCCTAATTCAAGGGTCATAGTGTCAAAACTAGATATAAATTAAAAACCCTTATGTGATTAGTTTAAGTTTACTATGATAATAAAATAATGCCTTACATTATAATATTTCACTAGTTTCATAATTAACCATACTTAGTTATCCTTATAAATAAATATTACATTCAATATCCTCTTATAGTTTTTATTTTACTACTTGAGTAAATGCCATAAGAAAAATATGCAAACACAGGAAAGACTATGATGATGAAAAAATTGATCATTAACTAGACTATATTCATAAATGTAATAGTGTATACATGAGTAGGAGATAGTAGACTTTGAAACTCAACTGTAATTTGTAAAATAAACTGATACTAATTTAAAGATAGTCTAAGAAATACATCAAAGTTTGAACTCAAAATAAAGCTTAAATTTGGACAACTAATTCTATTTTCAAATTCTGAATATACATAACTCCTCCAAGATCAGATTGATCTCATACTTCAGACTAGGTCTGGACAAATATGACCCCAAACCAATGATTTTCAATAAGCCCTGAATTCCCTTTTATAGAACAAGGGAGAAGACAAGCAATAGGCTAAAAGACAAAAGATGTCACATAATGACAAAGATGAAGTTGTAAAAGGATGCAGATGTAACGGTCTCTTAACTGATAAGAGATGCCTCTGTAACAAAAATACCCCCATCATGCTGAGGTACTTGTTTCTGAACTGTATGCTCTTTCACTTTGGTGGGGAGTGGGGCCAATTTATTGTTGATGGTTGACACACTTATCATATGTTGTTTAGAGCTCAGACACCCTTAAATGCCACCAACCGTTCAACCAGAGGATTCACTGCTTTACCTATCCAAGTTGCGCGCCAAAAAGTGAGAAAACTTGCAAGGGCCAATATCGAAAGGAAACCGAGGAAGCCTAAATCTCCTTCACTATTTCTAGATTTCCTTGCAGTGGTGTGACTCACTTCTGTTTAGGAGGTTTCCAACAACCTCAACTAGATAGAAACTCAAGGAATTCACACATAGCTAACTCAGACAGTGTTGGAAGTCAAGCTAGAAGAGCAGTAGAAACAACAACAAATTTTCTCTTTGCCTCCTCTTGCTTCATCCAGAGGGGAAACCCTCTTACACCTAGAGTTAACGCTCTGTTAGGAAAAGTAGATGTGAGGGAGGGGTAGAGAGGGCGATGATGCCTCTCTGCCTAAGAAGAAAATCTGCCACCTTTGGGGAAGTAAGAAATTACTAGAGGTAGGGGATTCTAACTTAGAGCCCACATCTGGATGAAAAGAGAGAAGGGAGAAGAAATCACAGAGGCTCAATGGATGTTGCTACTGCCCCAGAATCTTTCCAATTTCCCTCATTCTATATAAGAAAATCCTCCAATTCTCCTAATTCTATAAGGATAGATTGCTAACCAAGAGAACAGAGAAAAAAATCCTACAGAACAGGGGAGCAAAAAGAACATACAAAACCAGGGAGTACTCATACTGTCAGCACGAACAAGTAGTAAATGAGGCAACAACTGGAGGCACCTATTTATAGAAATTTTGAAAGATCTTGCACACTCTGCTACAACCATGGTCAATAAATTATAGTCATTTCAAGTTATCTTAGCCATAAATGGAAATCTTTTAAAGATTACCAGAAATGAATAGATAGATAATATTTCATCATTTTACATAATTGAAAACATCACTTCTTGAATTGAAGGTGCCAGATCGGTTGTCTTGATTTCATCATTTAGCCTAGTCATCCTGTCATAACTCATCATGAAGCAGGTGAAAGGTCACTTCTATTAGAAACACGAATCTCCAAGGGTCAATCCTGCACAGGCCAATCTTTCAGTTAGTTAATTCCTTCGTAGTGGTGGTGATGGAGACCCTACACATGCCTGAGAAATTATTTATGCAATGTTGTATCTCAGATCACGCGCCAACACATCACTTCATCAATTTTTTGAAAATGAGTTGTCGATCAGTTCATGAGCTGGCTTAAATCAACTACGTTGGTTTAGTCCATCATGCAGAAAAATTTTGTTGTTAATGCCAAATGAGCACCAACCAATAATATCCAGCCACCTAGATGGCCACCTTAACCACGATCCTGAGAAGACCTTTCAAATGGTACAACTAGGACACCTTTCGCGGTTCCACACTAAAAAGATCTGGCATGAGATTTGATCCCTATAGAATGGCAGAAAATCGTAGGATTTGCCACATACAATGTGGCATATCCCAAAACACCTTTGGCCATAGAGAGACTTTGCACGTTACATTTTTGTCCACCCAAACATAACCATGCACTCCAGAAGCCACTTGTCATTTTTTTGCCTTTTGCAGATGTTTGGTGGGACCCCTTGCTGAGTGGCAGTGGGATCCACCATTTTTTCTTATTGCAGTCGATGAAAGGTCTCTTGCCAGATGGCACCCTTCTGCAGTTATGCGGGTGATTACTTTATCACTATTTTAACATCGGTGAAACAACGAAAATGAATTAACATATGCCACCTATCAAGAGAGTTAGTAGGTCCTAACCCTCGGCATATTGCTTTTAAAAAAACTTTGTCTACTAGAAATGAAGGGGCCACGGGACCACTAAAGGGTAGATATGTAAAATATCTTGATATAGTTAAAAAATATTGGGCACGGGCCAGAGGCAGTAAACAGTATGGCAAGGGGCTAGTAAATAACATACCTTTAGACATAACACAATACTTAAAGAACCGAGCAACGTGCGATAGTCAGTCAACCTAAAAATATAACAAAAGTAATTTTCACCACCTACGACCAAAATGACACTAGGGTTTAGGGTTTAAGGGCTACTATTCATAGTCTTTTTAGCAAGCAAAAACCCTAGGCCAGAGACCACCTTAACATGACAACACAAGACTTGGGCCAAACACTAGAACCAGGAAAATTTTTATAGGGTCCCATCAATAGGATTGCAAGATCTTTCCAATCAACCCATGCATCCGCTAGAATTAGAAATTATGGAGAAGGTTGTCATTTCAAAGGAGGTGACTCATCAGAGTTTAAATCTTCAATCATCTTCTTCTCATGGTTTTCTTCTTTAAAAAAGTTGAATGCATGGATCCATATTTTGAGAAAAGGATGTTATTTTCCACAACTAGTTAATGGTTTTTTGTAACCTATCTCTACATCAATAAGTAGAGTAGGATAGGGTAGGGTTCTTTTCTGCAAATAAGTGCTTGGCACATGCTATTTCTTCTTCTAAAGCTAAACATGCACTTTTCTAGACAAATTGCTACCCCCAAAGAAATAAAGAAACATTTTGGATCTCTTTGGATCCGCCCATGGGCTCTAGTTCTAGCATTATAGCATTCTGGATCTCTCTAGAGCCAACCATATAGCTAGCTCTAGAGAGCTCTAGATAGCTTGAGAGTAATTCACTCGGCCATACAGCTAGCTTTGGATAGCTCTGGAGTGACTCAAAATAACTTTGGAGCATCTTCAACACACCTCTTAGAACATCTTCAGAACAACAACCATAAAGATAAAGATATTGGCTCCAGAAGCTCACTATGAGTTGCATGAGGACCCCCAACATTTTAGGTGTGGGGGAGATAATGAGACAATAAATCATCTCATCTATTAGCTAAATAAAAGCATGTCTTTTGCTTAATTAGTGTCATTACATGTATTAATGCTATTGCATGTTTTTCCTTGTAATCAACAATTAGTATACTGAAGAATAAATTATGTCAAGTTGGTATGCCAGAAAACTTCCTAGCAAGATGCACGAAAAGAGGAAGTTTAAATACATAGTCTCAATAAAATGGTGATACCTCACTCATGTCTTAATGAAATTCAAAATTTCAAAATGATGTGGAAATCTAGGAATGAGGGGAACAAAACCCAAAAACTATTTGAAGCAATTCGTCAAAAGAAACAATCAGTTTGTGATAGAAAGTGACTGAAATAAAAGTGGCATGATAAAAGGCAGCGATATTAGAAGAAGAAGATTTAATTTTTCTCCCCAAGAATAGGATCTTAGATCCACATTCTTCATGGTTTGATTAAGAATAAGCATTATATAAATAAATTTTAATCAAGGAATCAAATTGGGAGAATTTTATAAAATAATATAGCTCAGTATTTTAGTAGCATTAGTTGTTAGTAGTTTTATTTCTTAGCGGTCTTTCCATTTTATGTTCTTTACATTTCCAGTATTTCTCTTTACAATCTTCTTAGGATAGATTTGATTCTAGTATTTCCCTTCACAAGTTTCTTGGGATAGATTTGATTCCAGCATTTTCATTTACAAACTCTTAGATTAGATTTGATTGCTGCAATTGGTTTCATGAATTTTTTTTCAATTCTATTTGTAGAAAAAGAATGTCATGCAAATGAATTCTTCTCCCTCTTTCATATCACCATGGACACCACCCTGGATAGACATTTATAATTAAATGATGAGGATTGTAGCAATGCTCATCAGTTTCTAGTTCCCCTTGCCTTTTGGAGTAGATGACTTGAAGTTGCCTTGATCCCTGATCCCCAACATTTCAAACTCCTAAGTATTTTAGAGATCGAGGAGTCGGGAGATGCGTGATTCTCCTGATCAAAAGGAAGATGGTTTGGTAGAAGCCCTAATTGCCGAAGCCTGATAAAGTTCACCTTCCCTTTGTGTTTTTTTAGACTTTGGACTTTGGGGAGTTATTGTTTCTCTTGCTTAGAATGTGGAAGGTGATTCAACAAAGGTTGGATTACCGAATCCTGATAGGTTCTTTCTTTAGACTTCAGAGATCAAGGAGTCTCTTGCTTCAGTTCAAAACTTGAGGGATGTTTAACGAAGCTCCAATTGTTGAAACCCAATAGCTTGGACTTTCTGACTGGTGTATCCTATGTGCTTTTTAGAGTTACGATGAGTCTTCTACTCTTGATTATAAATAAGGATACTTGGTGGAAGCCTAATTTGTCGAGGCCCGACATATTTTCCTTCCCAGTTTATTTGCTTATCAGTACACAATATGATGCCTCAACAACTCTCAGATTCAACATTAATGGTCTGATTCGATTCCTACAACCTCTCAAAAGCCTTTTTCATGACCAGATTCATATATCCTTCCCTAAACATGGCTCCCTAGGTGATTTTCAATGTAGTGGTTGGGGAAAATTTGCTTGTCAGCTTTTTCTTTTTTTCCACTGCATTCATGGTGATGGTTAAATTCAAAGTCCTGGCATTTATCATTTTCTTGCTCGTAGATTAGGGCATACGACAATAGTATATAAATGTAAGATCTTTTCTCTTTGCAAGGGTTGGTCTCGAAACTAATTGTCTGGTTTGCAAGTGCCTGAGATGATTTTAGGGCATCAAATGAAGCAAAAGTCTTGTCTATAAGCAAAGGAATGTATTCAGCATAGCATAGGAAGGATTTGTAAAGTAGACTTGCATGTAATGGTATGTCTCCATGGGAGTTTGTAATGATTCGTGGGAATATATAATCATAGTTATGTATTTTCTCTTGCCACATTTGCTAATATAATTGTAACCAAGGTTTGGTAATGTGTGATAGCATTTAAATCAATACAAGGCTTTGTATTAGTCATTCCTTTGTTGCATATGGATTATTGTAGTTATTTTCTAGATTATTAAGTATGTCTATCATATGGAGTCTATTTTTTGATATATAATTGGATATATATCTAGTTTTGTTGATTCTCTGCTACATATTTTCTTTCATCCTTATTGTTCATGACTTTGTTTCCTAATGAAGTAGGCACCAATCCATATTGGGGAAGGATCAATCACTTTTCATTAATCAATCCTCTGTCTTGGGTAGCTGTAGGAGGAGTAGGATTATATGTTATAAATGTGTTGTCATTGATGTCAATAGTGGTATGGAGTGCTGATCAGTGATGTCAACAGAGATGCTAAAGGATAGAGAAGCTAAAGGGAGATTGTTGCAGAGTGGTGATAAGTGAAGACAATAGAATAAGTGATCAAAAGTGGTGTGAGGTAGAAAGAAAAGTGATGTGTATATGTTGTGATGATTAGAGGAGCAGACATAGGAGTGTTGACCAAAAGAGTTGTGAAGTGAAGGAAATGGATCAATATCATCTATACGCAGTTGTACCTTATCTACTAAAGTTCATGGAAAGATGAAAGCTGTGCTAACATGAAGATTCTTGATTTTGATGAAAATGTTGTGATTGTAGTCTCTAATGTGGTGAATGTTGTATTCATTGTTTCTTGATGAAGTGCATTGCATAAGTTTTTGAAAGAAAGTGTAAAAGGTTTTAGACAGTCCAAGGCACATGAAGTTGTACTGAAGAAGCTCGAGAGAATGCTTTACATTCCTCCACATTTGTAGGTATGGCCTTACGGTTGGGAAGTTAGACAGAGATAGGTGTGTTGTATGTACGTTCCTAATTTTAGAGCATAGAAGTTATCGCAAAAGTTTCCAAAGCTTGCAGAGTGAAGATAGTAGTTCTATGTTGCTATAGTCAGAATGAGTCAAAGAAATGCTCCACATTTGAAGATTGGGTCGTGCAGCTTGGAGGTTAGGCAGATGCAGATGAGAGGTATGACATACTCAAGTTCCAGTTGATAAGTTCTTTAAATTCAGCAGAGCAAAGACATATCATGTTGCTGATTAGGGTTGTCAGGAGGAAAAAGTAAAAGTCACCGCATTTTACCGCATTACAATATGTGTCCTTGTTGTTTGGAGGATAAGTTTAGAGTACCTGTATGCTTTCTTATTGCAAGCTTTAGGTGTTGAGGTGTTCTGCGAGTCTATTTTTCAATGATATATTCAAGACTATGCATTTAGACTTTGCAAGTGATGCTAGGTTCAATGTCTGGTTTTTTGCACTAGCATGAAGTTGTGAAAAGAATGTTTGAAGATGTTTTTTCAAGTCATATGATGTTTGTGAAGTTATCTGCATGTTATTACTTGGTCTCTCCGGTACCACTTTATGTCTGGAGCTAATATGTGGAAGGATAAGTGATTGTGAAGCCGACTTGATATATCTAGGTTATTGCGCCAAGTGTTTGGAAGTGTGCACCAGTGTGGAAGAGTGTATTAAGATGAAACATGTCCTATTTATTGCTTGGTTTGAACCGCATTGATTTCTATATGACTTTGAGTGTCGACTTGTTGTGGCCATTACACATTACATGCTACACATTTCATCTTGGCCATCGAAGGAGAAAGTTTTTGAAGCTTGCAGAGGATATAAATGAAAAATCATGTTTGGTGTGAAATGTATGAGTGTATCACAGAGTGTGTGAAGGTGTATGTGTGAATGTGGATGTGTGTGTGTGTGGAAGTGTGTTGAAGGTAGTAGAGTTTGTTGAGTAGTGGAGTTGAAGGTTCATGCCAGTGTGAAGGGTGTTGATGCTACGGAGGTGTTTGATCAGTGGAAGTTGTCAAGTGTTCTGTACAGAGGTCGTAGCTTCTTTTTGTAAGTATTGTAGCACTGTAATTCAAGGAGTTGTAGCTTCATTTCAGTTGTAGCCCATAAAAATTGTTGTGAAACTATTTTATTATTTGAGGTTTGATTTGGATAGTAGATCCAAGCAACTTGCTCACAGTGGGTTTTCCCTTCTAGGGTTTTCCACATAAATCTAGTGTTATGGTTGTGTGCTTATGTGTTGTGCTTTGAATTGCTTAATTTGCTTTATCATCTGTTTAAGGAAGTTAAAAAGATTTGGTTGATAAAGTTAATTTGGATTAAGTTTTGGCATATATTCATTCACCCCCCTCTAAGTATATCAATGTGTTCTAACATTATATTAGGTTTATATGTTGTTCATGATTCAAAATAATAACCATGGATAAAACTTAAGCAATGAAAAATAGTTTAAATCTTGTGTGAATCATGTTATGCATGTCTGCATCTTGTTATTATGTAGATAATATCAAATGAATGTATCTTGTGGGAATATAAGAAATGTAATCTATGGGTGCATGTGCAAAATGTGTAATTAGATATATTAAGGTATGTGGGTGGCTAGTTGTTCTTGGTTTAGTGACAATTTTGGGACCAAGTCAATGGATTGGGTTTAGCCACCAAATTTTATTTGTTCATCTAACCTCAAGGAATACCCTCTTGAGTTTAAGTTGAGCTCGAAGTGCAGGAGAGAAAACCCACTGGTTTGTTGACCTTTAACCATCCTTAATCTGTAGATGAGCCCCTTTCTCACCTTCTTAACGACACCCCTAGCCTATGTCATAGCTCATATTGTATATGGCACAATATTCATAATTATATCATTGCACTAAACATATGATGTTATGCTAGATTTATATATCTTTGAATCATTTGGCTAACTATTATGTTTCATTACTTGAAATATATTCTGATATGGTATAACATAATTTATGGATGAATATGACTTGTTTATACCTTGTTATTAATTGATATTGACTAACTTCAATGGATGTCTGAGTGTGACAAGATCCACCACAAATTCTATCAATGAGAGAGTATCATAGAGGAGAAGAAATTAGTTATTCTAAGGTCCTCATACATGAACTCACACAGACACTAAATCATACTAGTATAGTTGCATATGGGATTCGGGTTTATGATTAGCATAGATGGTTATTGAATGTTAAAATGTGAATTTTATGGTCTTGTTATAGCTAGTGATTATTATAATTTAATTTTTTGGAAATAAATTGAACACTATATATATGTATGTATGTATGTATGTATGTATACGTGTGTAGATATATAGTGTGAGCATATGTGTGTGTTTGTATGATTTTAATTGAATGGATTGATTACCACGGTTATCTTTTAATTGATTACTTATATTAAATAACATTTTCCATGCAAATATTAATTAAACATTGCATGGAAATATATATATATTGTTGGCAAGAGACATTGTGTGGCTTCATGGGTGTTGTCATTGATGGCAACAAAGACCATCCCACACATCTGTAGGACATGGTGTGTCTATACCGAAAGTCAGATTGAAGAGTATTTTAGTCTGGTGAACAAGAACAGAGCATGCAGCAAGGTCCGACAATTAGGTCTGGATCTCTTAGAGGAAGTATCTCTATAAAGTATGAACTTGGGGAAGTCAAGAGGAGTACCTTGACTGATAGATTCCAGGGATTGAGCCTCTGGTGATGAAAGAGTGAAGAGATGTGAGCACCTAAGTATTGGGTTCCTATTTGGCAGAGTAGACAGAGGAAGAACTGACCGGCAGAGCATCAGACCTTAATATGGATGAGATATTGATGGTGATCAAGGTTCTTAAGGTATCATTCATGATTGGCTGACATGATTGATGACTTCTATGACTATCTTTTTGATATGCATCACTTAGTAAGCATGGATTCAGCCAACAGACGAGAGTTTGGAAATATCTTGAGTTCTCCGGATGCCGACTAGAAAGATGATTGAAATCATTGATGCGAATATATATACTAGATTGATTTCAGTATGAAGGTGTGTGTGGTGTATTAAGTAAGGTGAAGAAAAGTAGAGAACTGTGTGGAAATAGAAATAGAGGTCTGGTATGTGGCAGAATAGCAGTACTAAGGCAGAGAAAGAATGAAGTGCAGTAGATCAGTATATTGAGCTTAATCAGAACTAAACCTAAGCATATGTGGATACTTCTCATCAGTTCAAGTACCTGGTTTCCTTCTAAAAACTATTGTAGGCAGTGAGCCTCTTGTGAGCAGTGTGCTCGGGCAGTGAGCCCTAATTGGCAAGTGCCATTTTGTACTACCTTATTCTTTTAATAGAGAATACAATCTTGGGTTAATCACCCTGTAGTTTTTTCCCTTAACAGGGTTTTCCACATCAAAAATATTGTGTCATGTGTGTTGAGTTTATTTCTGCTTCCATGGTTATGTTTGCGTATATGATTTGATGTTGCACTAATTGTTAAAGAAGAAAAGAAAGTCAAATATTTAAGATAACTGATTCACCCCCCCCTTCTCAGTTATCAACAATTGGTATCAGAGCCAAGTTCCTTCTAACAGAGCCTAACAGCTTGAGGAAGATCTGGGAATCTCAAGAGATATGTATGGTATGAGGGAACAACTTCAGTCTGCCCTAGATGATCTTGATCAATCTCACTCTGAAGTCAATGACCTGAGGGAAAGACTCAGACAAGCTAATGATTTCATAAGTGAACTCAAAGAAAAAATAAGTATCTCAATGAAGAAAAGAAAGGAACTTCTTCAACAATTAGCAAGTCAAAATGAAGCCAATGATACTACTGAAGATCTGAATGAGAAAACCAAGTTATGTGAGAAGTTATCAAAAGAGGTCATTATGGTAAGACATGAAATGGAATCAGGAGTTATGAAATTCACTCAAGAAATTGAAGAGAAAAGAAAAGTGAAGATAATCTAAAACAATCTCTCAAGGAGAAGTCAGAAGACTGCCACAAAATGGACAGAATAATCAGGCATCTGGAATTTGATCTTGAAGAAGTTAGAGATAATGAAGAACAACTTGAGAATCAAATAGACACTCTTAAAAGGGATCTTCAAACAACAAATGAATACAAAGAGAAATTCAAGACAAGATCTGCTCAACTTGAAGTTCTTCTTGAAAGCCAAAAGAGGGTAGATGACAAGCAAGGCTTGGGGTATGAAAAAGGGGAAAGCTTCGGATCCGGTCAGAAGAACTCTGGATCAAGAAATCCAAGGAACAGGCCTAGAAGACCTTCGGTAAGGCAACCAAATGCTCAAAGATATCCATCCTTCAATGGATACTACCATAATTTCAATAACTTTGGTCATAAAGCAAATTAGTGTAGAAGAAGAATGAATCAGACTAATTCATCCTTCTTCAGACAATGTTTTAACTACAAAAGGTATGGTCACAAATCTCAAGAATGTAGAAATATGCAAATGAACAATTCATTCAATGGTAGATGCTTTGCATGCAATAGAATGGGACATATGGCTATTCAATGTAGATCAAGAGGATATCAGTCAAATCTGCAAAGAAATGTTGTTTGCTACAATTGCAATAGATCTGGTCATATTGCCAAATTTTGCAGAAGTAAGAATCAGGATAAAAGGGGTCCGGTGCATCATAATCAAAATCAAGACAAAGGAAAAGGAAAAGTGAATGCGGATGAAATTCAAAGGGAGATGAACAAGATTTGGGTAAAGAGAAGTACAGAAAATGTTGGGGATGGATCCGCACCAGAATCTGGTGTTGATATTCCTTCCAGAAACTAAATAAGATGAACTCTAGCTTAGGAGGAGTCAAAAAAGAAAACAATTTCCCCCAGCCAGATTAATTGGTGCCTAAAATTGGCACATGGAAAGTTGCGGATCAAAGGGTTCTCAGAGAAACATCTAATTAAGCCTTGGTAAAGATATGGAAGATCCGCAAGAAGTTTAGAAGAGGTTAATCTTCTAAGATTAATCTAGTTTAACAGTCATCCGATAAGAAGCAGGATTTTCACTGTCAGATCTAATATGATTCAAATTTGAGAAATCTTGATCTGCAAATAGATGAAATGATTGGCGAAAGGAAGATAGATTGTCAATAATCACCAAGAATAAATCTAGGTGCATCTCAGTGATCCAGAAAAGATCTTTCTTAGAACAAGGAGAACAAGGTAACTAGAATGACTTAAGTTGCGCATTTATTGCAATATGGAATTAGGGTTTGCGCAGAGATATAAGGGTTCTCTTATTGAACATTTACACATTTACATTCGAGAAGAAGAGAGAAGGAGCTCTGCAACAAAATTGCCTCAAACCTCTCAAAGATCAGTTGTAGAAGTCAATTCATCCAACAATCCTATCTGGCTCATTTCGTGAACCCTAAAGGAGTAAAAAGGTATTTTCGCTCTTAAATATATCTCTCTAAATCTTTGAAAGATGGCTACTCTGAATGTTGTGAATATTACTGATAGGCCACACCCTAAATTCAAGAAACACCCCTATAAATCTCTGGAAGTTGATCCCTTAGGCGCATTTTCTAGCATTCCGCATGGAGTTTTGCATGTAGAAGATGTTAGGGTTTACATACATGCAAACATTGAAGAATTTGGGGAATCCAAGCTGATGGATATCTACCACAAGGAACTGATAGATGAATCATTTGAACTCAAACCTCAGTACAAGGCCATCCGGGATAAGTATTTTGGACATTACATTCATTTCCCCTGTTTTGCTGAAGATGATTGGGTCCGGTATGTTCTGAGCAGAATGCATGACAACTTTATGTGGTTAATGAGGCCATTCAAGATAACCAAGGATGCAATTAGGGTGGTAACCAGATTGCACTCATCTGATGGGTTACCTGTTCTCAAATCGGTTAAAAACCAAACTGTGAGTGAGGCTATCAGATCAAAATTTGACAAGAGAGCAATGACAATAGAAGATATCACTGATCTGGATATCAAGGTTGCCTCCATGATAATTGGTTACAAGATATATCACTCCAGTAGGGAAAATTCAATACCCAGAACTGCAATTTACACTGCTTATCAGATGCTAAGAGAAAATGCTGACTATGATCATTATGAGCTTCTCTTGAACCAACTGTTAGAGAATTTGTAGAAAATAAAGAAGGATAAAAAGAATTCATTCAAGTATGGTGGCTTGATACTTTGCCTATTCTTCTACTATATGAATGAACTACCCAGAACTAGTGGCTAGATGTGGCAAAATGACAGACCTGTTGCCATTCAAATCAGAGATTACTTTAATGGGCTTGGTGATGCCAAGGCACAAAACACAGCAATGTGGGGTTACTTCAAAAACTTCCAAAGCATGATGCAGGCTAGAGAAAGAATCCCTCAATCTCTAGTTGAAAAATACAAGGATATAGTGTGCTTTATGGTAGACACTGATCAATGCCTAATGGAGGCAGTGGAACCAAGAATAGTATGGATCATGCCAATGGGGTATGAGGTTGATGAGAAAATCCTAGAACTACATATCCAACATCTACTGAGTCAGCCCAAGGACCCTAAGGCGGAAAGGTTTGGAACCTACCAAGAGCTGAGTGTAAAAGTTCATGTTGAACTAAGACAGCCTGAGATCAAGAGAAAAGTAAGGAGGGAAGTAGAAGAATTTGCCAAGAGGCATGGAATATCAAAGTAGGCACTTGATGCCAACAGAGAGAAGATGGAATATCAAAGGAAGATCCTACAAAGGAAATTGCTAAAGAATCAAAGGAGATAAGTGAGGAGAAGACCAAGGACCTGGATTCCTCTGTTCTAGAAGAGGAAGTCCATGAAGAAGTTAATATCTCTCATCCGGATTCCCCAGTAGACTCCGGATCTAAAGGAGAAGAAAGAATAGAGGAGAAAATCAGTCAAGAAGAAGAGGTGAAGGAAAGAGAAGAAGATCAAATAGAGAAGACCCCAGGAGATGGTTCTGAGACTGTAGAAGGAAAGAAGACTCTGTCTTTGGCAACAGACACTACAAAAATTGTTAAATATTTCTTGAACAAAGAAATGATGGAGATTGATGAACCGGAACTGCTTCAAGGACCATTCAATTTTGACTCCCTCTCCCCGGTTCAAACAATGAAGATAGCTTACTTTGCCCAAGCAAAGGCAAAAGAAAAACTTCTGAAGTCTCACATGGAAGACTGTGAGCTGATAGAAATTGCATCCAGTGTACTGGAGAAGATCATGCCATCCTTCCAAAAGGATCTTTCGGCCTCCTCATCCGGTAATCTAAAATCTCTTGTAAATTATGTTGATACACATTTTGATTCCTTAGAAAAGTCAGCTGAAGCAAAGGTCTGGAAGAAGTTTTTGGATAAGAGATTCTTCGAAGTTCAAGGGCTAATAACAAATGACAGGAGAAATCTGGATATTGGAATAAAGAGCCTAGAGAATGCTCTTAAAGATGGTGGAGATCTATACAAATTTTGTCTATCTTGGTCCACCGTAACAACAGACATCACCAAGAAGGTGGAAGAACAAGAGAGTAAACTATCAAGTTTATCTCAAAGTTTTGATCCTCTCACCTCTTCCTTAATAAATCAAGAATGTCAGACTATTGCAGTCATAAATGAAATAAAGAAGCTTGAGAAGGAGAAGAAAAATAGAATAAGTAAGTTAAGTGAACTTAGAGGGATAATTATCCCTAAATTAGAGGCCATGCATGAGGCCCTAACTGATGCTCAGACCACAGCCCGGACCAGTGATCCGACAGATCTAAAGAGGGCAGAGGCTTTTGCATTCCTGTTGAGTGGTCACATCTCAATTTTGGATAGGATGAAGTAGAGTTGGGCAACAGAATTTGTCCAGTTGAAGACAACTTTTGCAGATATACTTCAGTATATGTAAGTATATCATGTATATATACTTATGCAGCTAAGTATAGTTAGATTTTTGGGAATTTTGGTGTGTGGATTCTACCCTTTGCCATTAATGTCAAAGGGGGAGTGAGTAGCAGTGAAAAATGTGGAATCTAGCTAAGGGGGAGCTCCGGTAAAATGTACATTAGAACAGAGCATCAGCCAAGAGGGAGTGTAGTGTGACACTTAGTCATTTTTCACTAAGTGTTGCCATCAATGCCAAAGGGGGAGATTGTTGGTAAGAGACACTGTGTGGCTTCATGGGTGTTGTCATTGATGGCAACAAAGACCATCCCACACATCCGTAGGACATGGTATGTCTATACCAGAAGTCAGATTGAAGAGTATTTTTGTCTGGTGACCAAGAATAGAGCATGCAGTAAGGTCTGACAATCAGGTCTGGATCTCTCAGAGGAAGTATCTCTGTAAATTGCAGACTTGGGGAAGTCAAGAGGAGTACCTTGACTGATAGATTCCAGGGATTGAGCCTTCGATGATGAAAGAGTGAAGAGATATGAGCACCTAAGTATTGGGTTCCTGTTTGACAGAGTAGACAGAGGAAGAACTGGCCGGCAGAGCATCAGACCTTAATCTGGATGAGATATTGATGGTGATCAAGGTTCTTAAGGTATCATTCATGATTGGCTAACATGATTGATGACTTCTATGACTATCTTTTTGATACGCATCACTTAGTAAGCATGGATTCAGCCGACAGACCAGAGTTTGGAAATATCTTGAGTTCTCTGGATGCCAACTAGAAAGATGATTGAAATCATTGATGCGAATATATATAACAGATTAATTTTGGTATGAAGGTGTGTGTGGTGTATTGAGTAGTGCGAAGAAAAGCAGAGAACAGTGTGGAAATAGAAATAGAGGTCCGGTATGTGACATAACAATAGCACTAAGGCAGAGGAAGAATGAAGTGCAGTAGATCAGTATATTGAGCTTAACCAGAATTGAACCTAAGCATATGTGGATGCTTCTCATCAGTTCAAGTACCTGGTTTCCTTCTATAAACTATTGTAGGCAGTGAGCCTCTTGTGAACAGTGTGCTCGGGCAGTGAGCCCTAATTGGCAAGTGCCATTTTGTACTACCTTATTCTTTTAATAGAGAATACAATCTTGGGTTAATCACCCCGTGGTTTTTTCCCTTAACAGGGTTTTCCATGTCAAAAATATTGTGTCATGTGTGTTGAATTTATTTCTGCTTCCATGGTTATGTTTGTTTATATGATTTGATATTGCACTAATTGTTAAAGAAGAAAAGAAAGTCAAATATTTAAGATAACTGATTCACCCCCCCTCTCAGTTATCAACATACATATATATACTAATTGTTAAAGAAGAAAAGAAAGTCAAATATTTAAGATAACTGATTCACCCCCCCTCTCAGTTATCAACATATATATATATATATATATATATATATATATATATATATATATATATATATATATATATATATATATATATATATATATATATATATATATATATATATATATATATATATATATATATATATATTTGAATTAACATGGGTAATACTTTAATCATTTACCAATGACTTTGGCCATTGTAATTATTTCATTCCATCATGAATTTGCAAAGGAATAAAGAATGTTTTTTCCTCTGCTATCAAGCATAGGAAATGATTGAATTCCATTAATTAAATATTTTTAGCAACATTTGTAAATGATGTAGCTTAGATTGGGAGTTTTATCAAACAACTAACAGTAGCAACATGTGCACACACCAGTCATCAATAAAATCAATTTCATTGTTTTATTTGTCTTATGTAGCTACAGGAACTCCAATTTGTTCAAATAACAAAAAAAATCACATGAAATGATAATGATTGATGTTTTCAAATTCAATTCAATTCAATTCTCCAACATACAGGTTAAAATGTTCAGATAGAGCCCAAGTCCAATCATACAGATAGATTTTTACCAATTCTCTATTCAATACCTCATCAAATTTCTTGTCTTTCTGTTGTAATTTCTAGAAATAATGACTTTGTTTTATATCTGTATACCTCTCTTATGAATCAACTTCTTTTGTGTTTCCTCTGCTATGTTGGATGTTTTCTATATGATCAACACCTCTCCAACTTACCTCTTTGTTCCATCAAATTCTATTGTTTGGTTGCTATGTTCAATCCCTTTATTCTAGCAGCCCCAACTCCAAGGTCAACCTCCTTTCAAATTGGCCACCCAACTACAAAACCAACCCCTTTGTGGCACTAATCTGCTACCTCCGATTGCTTAATTCATCTCTTCCTCTTACTTCTTAGCAGACTGAACTCCCTTTTGTTGTTTTAATTTTCTTTTTATATGATTCAAAACCAAAAATCAATAAATGGTTGCCTCGTGCAAGTGAAGTGATGCCTGGGATGAATTAAAACTTGAGAATCTATTAATCTTCCAATTCATAGCCAGCTAAACTATTTTCCAAATGCATCAAAGGTCTTTGACTTGGAAAACAAAATCAAATAAGTGAAAACCACAATATGCCATTTGCCCAATCATGGGTTTTATCCAATCCAAAGCCATATATTTATATTTCATAGAATTTAATATGATGATTGGTCTCCACATTAAGAAACACTATGCCTATGCTTCAGTTTGACACTTGAAACATAAACATAGAAGAATGTATTGAGCTGAGCCTCCTTCAATGTCAGGCAATCGACCATTTGGAAGACAATTTCCATTTTTATTTTCCAATAATTAAATTACTTTGTGATCCTTGCAAATTGCTTAATGTCAACATCCCTTCCGTGACAACTTGGAAGAAAACAACAACTAGTGCTCTATTTCCCTTAGAAGCTTCACGACTCATCACCATGATCAATTGAGCCCATAGAACCGACAAATGATCAATAGCAACAAATACCCAATGACATGGCTAAAATAGTCGGGACAATCAAAATTGAATTGAAATCCACCAATATGAACTAGTAATGACACAAAAAATAAATGTGACACCGAATCACCATCAATCGTGACAACACTACTACAACTCAAAAACACAACTGAAACAACAACTAAATAAAGAGCAAACAAAACTGAATTAACCATTCTTTTTGTGCGATGGAGGATTGCATTTATGCTCGGGTGCTCCTGCATCAGACACACCAAGTAGGAGAAATGTTCCATGAGGCTGTAGCTCATGAACATTTTTGGGAGCTTGGAAAGGAGATCTAATGCTTATTTTTTATCCAAATTTCCTCTTCATCAATCAACTTCTTCTATCCACTAAACAAAACCTCTTAACCTCTTCCCTCTTTCACATTCCTTCATTGCTTATGCTACAACCTGTACTCACCTCAGTGGTCACCTCCACTTGGCTCTTCTCAATGCCAAAAATCCATTTCAGACTTTTCATACAAGCATGCATCTTGTTCCAATACTAAATTTTGTTTTCCTCTTGGACCCTCTTCACTTCTTTTACAACTATTTGGCTGCCCCTTATTCTTCTTCTATTCCTTGTGCAACTGTTGCACCAACTCTTCACTACTTCCCTTGACCTCACTCAAAGTTCTCTTCTCATGAACTACTATTGGGCTGCTCCCAACCTTACTTTCCATTGTCACAACTTGTTCACTAGCATGAAAACAAACCAATGAAGTATCTCTCACTTGTTTCTTTTTGTCCTTTAATGGACTCAAGTGATACTCCTTTCCATCCTTTGTGATGGTATACATATTTGCCCAACCATAATACACTACATGTCTATCATATTGCCATGGTCTACCCAAAAGGACATGACAAGCGTCCATGGGCATCACATCACACAACACCTCATCAACATAATTACCAATCTAAAATTGAACCAAACATTGTTCACTTACCATAATTTGATGATCCTTTTGCAACCAAGTGACTCGGCAAGGGCTTGGATGTCTTATCTTTTTCAATAGCAACTTATCTACCATCTCTTGTGAGACCAAATTATTGGTACTTCCATTGTCTACAACTACCTTACAACACTTGCCTCCTGATTTACACACCGTTCAGAATAAACTCTGCCTTTGTATTGGCTCCAGTTCATTTTCTAGTTTCAAAAGAACTCATTTCAACATCAATGCCTCTCTGTGTTCGGGCTCTTCCACTTGCTTTGTGGAATTCCCACTCTCTTCATCAACTTGTGTTGCATAGTTCTTTGTTGCACACTTCCTACTAATGTCTTGTTGTATTTGAGGACATTCAAAGGCCCTATGTCCAATCTCTCCACATTGGAAACATAAGCCTCCAAATCCCCTTCATGTACCTCTTTTGGAATAGCCTCTTCCCCTGTTGTTTTGAATTGATTCCTCCTTGCCTGAAGTGTCATTTTCCTCCTCAAAAACTTGTTTGAAATCCTTTCACATTACTTGCTGGTTCACTTTATATGAAAGACCTTCCTCTTCCTCTTATATTACCTTGGTTTCTTTGTGACAATTTTTCTTCAGCCTTCAAGGCAAATCGATATGCCTCTTCCACTGTATGAACTTGCAAAATAGCCAATTCATCTTGAATATTATATCTCAATCCATTTACATACCTTGAAACCTTTTCCGTATCATCCTCCATGCGTCTAACCTGGATATTCAACTTGTAGAACTCTTTGGTATAAGCTTGCACACTTAATTCTTTTTGTTTCAAATTTTACAATTTTTAAAATAAACTTACTTGGTAGTCCTTCCACATAAATCGAGCTTTCATCTTTGCTATCATTTGGTCCCAATTTCTGATTGTATCCTTTCCTCTTCATTGTCTATCAATCTGCACGTGATCCTGCCATAATGACATGTGTCCATTCAACTTTGTGCAAGCAAATTTCACTCTTTTCGGGTCCTCTATCGACTCAGTCAAAATACTTCTCCATTTCTGATATCCAATCGATTAAATCTTTTAGATTCAAACTTCCATTGTAACTAGAGGTTTCCAATCTCTGCTTACTATTGATCTTTGCCATTGCTCTCAAAAATCTGCCTTCCACCCCATCTTCTTCATCCTCAAAATCAATTTTTGGTGCTTCAACGTCACCTTCATCATCACTGACATCTACCACAGGTATTCTTCTTCACTGCGCTACTTCCATCACATCCAATCACACTGTGATACCTCTTAGGATCTCCATGACTTCCATATTGTCATTATTTCATGGTCTATTCCGTGGTCCTCTTCGCCCAGGTCCTCTTTGCGTCATGTCAACAGGCTCCCTGTAGTCATGGGTCTCCTCACCCTCACACTCACCTACAAAAATCTCTTCCAAGGTTCCTTCCCTCAACACAACCGTAACCTACTCTGATACCAATTGATGTAGCCTAGATTGGGATTTTTATCAAACAACCAACACTTGCAACATGTCCACACACCAGTCATCAACAAAATCAATTTCATTGTTTTATTTGTCTTATGCAGCTACATGAACTCCAATTTGTTCAAATAACAAAAAATGAAATGATAATGATTGATGTTTTCAAATTCAATTTAATTCAATTCACCAACATACAAGTTAAAATGTTCAAATAGAGCCCAAGTCTAATTATACAAATATATTTTTACCAATTCTATATTCAATACCTTATCAAATTTCTTGTCTTTCCATCGTACTTTCTAGAAATAATGGCTCTATTTTATTTTTGTATACTGGCACTAAAGGATATGACAGTTGAAGGTCTTATTTAGGATCACAAGGTGTCTAAGGAGTCCCCAAATATACATAAGGTATGATGGGGCTCAAGTTTTTGAATGGGGGTGTCCCAAATTTTGAGCTTGCACAAACCAAATCGAGTCTTGGCAAACCAAGGATCTCGAGGCTTTTGCTTGGCTTAAAGGGATCCTTCCTTTGAAACGAGTCTTTCGATTCTCATAACGTTTATATACCATTCCAGAACATGCGGTTGAGGTCATCCCTAGAGGTGATGAAATCCCCTAGTAGTCCTCCTAGAGAGGATATCGAGTACTTTTGATTCTCAAGATCATTTTGCAACGCGAGAGAAGAGCATACGTATGACTCTCGAGTCCTCAGGAATAAAGCAATAAGTGAATGATCTTAGTATTTTTGATCTCCAAGATCATCTTCCGGTGCGAAGAGAGAGCATACGTACTTAGATATTCAATACAAAGTAGACAATCATGAATTCCCTTTAAGAAATTAAAGTCTTTCTAAGACTTAGTGATAAAAATAGATCCTTTGACAAGCATCTTGCATCAAACTTGTTAGCAATCTCTCTTTTGTTTCTCTGTTAAGCTATAAGAGGCTGCAAAAGTTGTGATTAGTATTCAAAAAACCTTTTGTTAGACAAAAGAAATAATCAGACCAAAAGCACAGAAATAATGACCAAAGGCGAGTTTCTATTAACCAGAAGCTTATAAATTTATACCAGAGGTGAATGACTGTTGACCAGAGGTGAGCTTCTATTAACCATAGGCATAGTTTTGTCAACCAAAGGGGAGTTTCTATTAACCAAAAGTGTATAAATTTATACCAGAGGTGAATGACTGTTGACCAGAGGCAAGCTTTTGTTAACCATAGGCGTAGTTCTATCAACCAAAGGTGAGCCTCTGTGTACTGAAAGCATGGTTCTCCCTGAATCCTACAAAATAAAATAACCAAGTCAATTGCATCGTCTAAAGATAACCAAATAGATTTTTGATGGGCCAGGGGATTGGATGGATAGAAGAATTTATTATCCTACACCAAAATCAGACATCAAATAATAGGTAAGTTCTTAATAAGGTCAAAAAGTAAAAAAAGCAAAAAGGCATGCCCACAAATAAATCAACTTGTGAATAAATAGGATGGATGCCTACCAATACAACAACTTGCATGCAAAATTAGATAAATTAGATGCTAGAAAACCCTGCAAGATCAGTAACGAGTAAAAAAGCATAGGAAACCAAAAGTGCAGTTCTACTATCCACAGGTGTAGTTCTGCGTGCCAGAGGTGAGCTTCTATTGACCAAAAGCACGGTTCTATCAACCAAAGGCATGTCACTCCCTGCCAAAGGCGCAGATATGTTCCTGTAGCTTTAAAAACAATTTTTTCTCTAGAAAAATAATGTTAGATCAAGACGTGGGTCCCACCAGGCGTGCCAGAATGTGTATAGAGAAAATTAGATTAACTAGATCAAGCATGAATGAACAAAACCCAATCCTACAACCTTCAAGAAATATATCAAAGATGACTAACCACAATTCAATGCAAACAAACAAAAAACATTACCACCTAAGATGTCATAACCTCTATTTTCAATAATTAATTTTCAATTTAATATACTATTTTAATGATCATTGACCAAACTTTGACTCATGTGCGTAACAGGAATATACTCTCAACTAGGACTTAAATTTGACAATTGTATCGCTGTATTTAAAGATTTTAGTTGTAAAATACAATAAAAATAAATATTTGACTGTATTGATATATTTGTAATTTATTTTAAAAACTATAAAAAAAAACAATTAGTATGAAAATTTGATTGTATATGTATATGTATGTGTATGTGTATGTGTGTATATATATATTCTTTTTATTTTTAAATTTTTTAATAGGAACAATTATTTAAGAAAAAATTTTCCAAATTTTTATATCTGTTTTTTAATAGAATATATTCATTCTAAATTATATAATAAATATATTTTCTTTTTATTTTTAAATTTTTAATAGGAACTATTTCAAATATATAAATTGTTTTTAATGAATATAATTATATATTCATTCTAAATTAAATAATATATTTTTTTTTCCTTTTATTTTTAAAGTTTTTAATAGGAACTTCTATTATAAAAAAAAATTCTCAAATTTTTAGATTTGTTATTTATAGAATATATTCATTCTAAATTTCTAGGCTTTTTCAGCACAACTCTCTAAGCTTTATATATATTCTTTTATTTTTTAATTTTTTAATAGGAACTTCTATTACTTTTAAAAAAAATTCTTTGTAGATTTGTTTTTTGGTAAAATATTTTATTTATTGTAGGCTTTTTCAACACAGTTTTTAAAATTTTTGCTGCACATCAAAAATAGTGAACTAGAAAGAATTGACAATAGTGAAATAGAAAGAATTGGAATTTGACTTGCAGTTAAAAAAATTGATTGTCATGTGAAAGGCAATAATTCCTACTAAACTGTAGGAAAAAAATTCCTTGCTTTCCTACTAAACTGTAGGAAAAAAATTCCTTGACAAGCAAGGTGGACTGTCAAATTTAAGCCCTGCTCTCAACAGAGAGAGTATCTTCGAGGAGGGTGCGTTAGCCAATTGATAGCAACTGTGGTGAAAGAAATTTGCACTGAAAGAAATTTGCACACACAGACACTTAGATGGCATATATTTCTATAGTCATTGTATAAATTAATTTTATTGATATATTGTCTTCTTATTTTACTAGAAAAGAAAATCATTTAATATGTTATAGTTGTTATTTAATTAATTGTTAATTAAAAATGCTCTTGGTGAAATAAAAGTTATTTAAATTATATATATTGATTTTATTTGAAATTGTATGTGAGGGAAAAGAATTATATTTTATTAATTATTATTTTTAGAAATAATTGTGTGGCAAATTAATTAATAAAATTATGTTTAGTTATTAAATTTATGCCATTTTCAAAATTAAAATATATGTTTTATTTTATAACAATAGAAATAATTCATAGAAAAAGAAAATGAAAATAGAAAATCAGAAGCTAAAATCAAGAGAAAAAACCATGTTAAGACAAAATGAAAATAAAAATAGAATAATGCAAAAACAAAGTAGATAATGAATTAGAAATAAATAAATATTAGGAGTATATTTATCTGATTTATTATTTTAATAGCAAGTTTTCATGAGATAAAAGCAACAAAATAAAAAGATGACTATTTTATATTAGAAAATTAGAAAAGTTAATTCTTCATTATTAAATATTTCTAAATTGTGTGCATGAAACTCACAATTATTAGTAAGTTTATAATTAGTTCTTGCTATGAAAACTTGACTTTAATTATTAGTTTTAAATTGTAGTTTAATTATTAAATCTTATCCAATTTAATTTAAATTTAGTGAATTTATGTGGTGACTAAGGAACTTGCATTTTTGTGAGTAAAAAAAATATTTATATTTATTTTATTTAAAATAGAATATTATTTAGAATGATAAACCAATTAGATATTTAATAATAAATAAATTTAATAAGTGCCAATTAAAATTAGTAATAAATGTAGTTCAATTTTTTTAGAATTTAAGAATATTATTTTAAGGAAATGTCTTTTATGAATTGTCATTAATTGAATTTACTATTAGTTTCTAAATTTCCTTTGAGTGTATTTTTACTTTTTAGGAACAATGGTGAATTTAGAAGGAACATTAGATATAAATAAATAGAGGAGAAAAAGAAGGGATTTTGGAGGAGAAAAGGGACGCTGGCGTGACACGCCCTCCAGCTCCACACTAACACTTTTGCCCGAAGCGATGAACCGGTGAGGCCACAACACGGGTGACCTCATCCCCAACAAGGAACACTTCAAACCCACGCGCTCGTTGGCCCACCGAAGGCATAAAGCCTGCGAACTCGTTGGCCCAGCAGAGGTTTGAACTTTGGTGGCCGCCCCTACAACCGAGCGACTTAACCACCGAACCACACCCTTAACGGTGATTTGGGGAAGGAGTTTTATGCAGGGTTATGTGGTGAGATTTCCCTCCAGAGGAGCAAGATGTAAATCTCCATGTTAATGCTTTGAGCCTGCAAGTGTATTGTAACATGTTTGTGGTTGCAAATTAATACATTGGTTCGATGCTTTGGAGGGTGGGATTTTTACTCGAAAGAGTTTTCCCCACGTATATTGGTGTTCCTCTCTTCTGTCTATTTTCTTCTTCTTTCATGTTCTTAAAGTGTTAATTTACATGTTGTTATGCTGCTAAAATTTTCTTAGATCTGTAAGCTACATTATCTTTCCTCTAAGGGTTAATGAGATGGGAAATCAACTATGTTTGTTTCTGCTTTAAGGGCATAGTAGTATGTGCTTGCATAAAGTTATTCAATATCTATTTAATTAAAATATAGGATGTTGTAAGGTTTACATGTTAAAAGTTAACCTATGGTTGATATGATATTCTTATATGAGCCTACATGGCTAAATATGGTAAGGCTTAGTCCTCTTATTTAATCTATCTTATTAATAGATGTATTGAATCACATTTGATGATTGTATACAAGTATTATTTGCAAGTTGTGATATTTGTGAGAAGAACGTTAATTATTTTCCTTTTTCACACTATTTTATAAGAATATAATTCTAGTTAATTATTTATGGATTGAAGTTGCTTTTTCGTTGGTTATTTTTAATAAGTGGTATTTTTTAGGACTTTACATAAGATTGTATGTATTCCTTGGTTTATGTGTGGATTGCTCTTTTACTTTGCATAACCATGGTTGGAACAAGTGTGGATGAATGATGTGCTTAAAAGATGTAATGTGCTCAACGATATGGAATCTCAAAGTGCTCTAAGGATGCCCAAAGCTTAATGATTGCGGAGGATTTGTGAAGAAGTGAATGGATATATATATATATATATATATATATATATATATATATATATATATATATATATATATATATATATATATATATATATATATATCAGGGGAAGATCGATCAACAGTGGAGATAATTCAAAGAAATAGATGGATGAGATAAATTGAAAAGACATGAAGGAATGTGCACATGACAAGTGTCCATGCAAAAAGATGTTTTATTGAATTAATTGCTTTCTTGGCTAAAGATATGATTGATTTTCATAAAATAGAACGATTTTTCTATTTTATGAGTTGATTGATAAAAACAAAGATTTAAAGCTAATTAACTCAACTTTTGTTTTTCTTTTTGACATGCTATGAATAAAATTAAATAATAAATTATTTAATTTGTGTGCATGGAGGAAAACGATATCTTTAGAAGATTTGAGAATTAAATAAATAAATTTATTTAATTTATTGTGCATGATGGAAGAAATAAGAAGATAAATAAAATATTGATTTTATTTATTTATAAGATATTCAAAAAGTTAAATAAATTTGGACAATTTATTTAATTTTGGAGGAATAATTAGCATATTAAATAATTAATATTATTTAATTGTTGTAGATAAGAGGAATTAAAGTGGTGAATTAATTAAATAATTGGTTTATTTAATTAATGGGAAAATAGAAGAATAAAGAGGGCAAATTATTTAATTTAATTAAATAAATAGAATTTATTCGATTAATGTTGGTTTTTGATGAGAGGGTGGTAGGGAGGGCACCCTAACCATCAATGATGGTAGGGTCGTGACGTGGCGAAGAGGTGAGCCAAGACAGGAAGGAGGTCAGATATATAATTTGATGAGACGGCTTACTTGCGTAGCCTCGAAGTGGTAAGCGAAGGGCAGCCTGGCTTTACTTCTCCATAGCCGTTTAATGATGATGCGTTTAGTACTTGTCATAGAAGTCTCCAAATGTCTATGGCTTATATCCGTTGTTAGCAGTTTTGTTAATTCATCTCTTTCATCTCCTTCGAAGGCGAGTTCTGAGGTTGTCATGGTGGGTGGCTCTGGATACATAGCGATGATCTCAATTGAGGGCATGATCAGCTTAGGAGAAGGCACACCCATCCTGTTAGAGGGGACGGTAAGGTAGATGGCCTTCAAGGGGGAGATAATGGATCACAGGTTGAAGCGTGTCATGAGAATTTATGATGATTTCCTGCTAGCGATAGTGAAACTGTTTCTTGGGAAACATTTCCTGTGTGAGGAGGAATTGTATCGAGTTGATTCACATATTTCCTCAAGGTTTTTGGTGACATTATTGGATGCAGGGATCAACAAGGATGAGGCCAAAACCCTAATGGAGAAGTTGTTTAAACCGGACGTGTTGGGGGGTTTGGAAGATACTCTTCAGGCAATAATTGCGGGTATGGGCATCCCTCACCCAAGAGATATAGCTCTACCAGTGGATTTGTTGGCAGTGGTGAAGGTTTTTCCTTTCATCCTGGACTTGAAGGGCTCGGCCTTAAATAATCATAGAGGCACAGTCTTGCAGGTCATCTCCTTCCTCAGGAAGATTCTAAATTTGGAGGCTGCTAATGGGGACTTTGAATGGGTCAGGGACCTGTAATTGCTGGCAGTGGAGCATGACTTTTGGTGAATGAAGGTGGTTACTCTATGTTTTTTCTGGTTTCTCTACATATAGATATTGGTGTTAATAGGTGAGGCCATAAGGGCCTTTTTGAGTATTGCATCTGCAAACTTTATTCTGGATAAAGGGCTTCTCTGGTAGGTAAACAATGTATGGGCACCTGCCATGTTATATTTCTTGTAGAATATAATATAAAATACTTCTTTATGTAAAAAACATGTTGGTTTTTGATGAATTAGAAGAAATTGGTGAAATTAATTAAATAATCAAGTTATTTAATTAATGTTTAATGTTGGATGAAGGTGATTTAGAAGAAATTGATGTATGTAGGGTGAATAATGCAATGGTCATTTTTGAGTGTCTATAGTAACAATAATAACATCATGTCGTCTTCAAAATGGAGACATGGAACATAAAATCAACTTTCACAATAACTCCTCGCTAAGGGCTCACGAAAACTTGCAGAGATGTGTAATTCAACATTCCGAAGCTTTCTACCAAACCTTTCTGTACCAAATCTCAAGAAGCTCAAGATATTAAACTTTCACTAATTTGCTAACATAAGTCGTGAAATGATTACTTCTCCAAAACCATAAGGTGTATGACCACAAAACCTTTGTCATCAAATCCAAGACGAAATCAATAATCTGCCTGCGAAAGGATTTGATGTGAAACCTTATCAATTTCTTGAAACAATTGTTTCGATGAAAACTGCCTGTTGTGCGCCAAAACCAAAGTATGGCAAAAACTTGACTCTATCAAGTCTGATCATGCAATGTGTCTTCCAAAGCTGAGGTATACCAACAAAGACAAAAACAAACCAAAACTCAAAGAAAACAAATTAAATTTTTTTTTGGTTGATGCTAATCACCAGTCCACCTAGATGCTCCTGTATTAGACACGCCAAGTAGGAAGTTTGTGAGAATACACTCACAAATGTGGAGTTGAATGGTAGAACTATTCTTTTAGTTTGCAAGCAATTTGCAGCGAACTCCATCATTGAAACATATGCACAAAATTATTTTTCTTCCTCTTTTTCTAGCATCTCATCGAAATAAGTGTCATCCACAAATCTGCACTCCATTCTTATATCCTCTCGTGGACTTGCATCCACCATGTACCATCCTCCTCTAAAGACTCTCTCCATTCCTATCTTCATTCATGGGATCCAACCCACCATTATTATCTGGCCACTTCCAATAAACAATCTCACTACTCTTCTCTTCTTTCATGGGTTTTGACCCACCATAAACCAACCACCTCCAGCAAAATCCCTCATCATACACATCGCACCCTGCAATGTCTACATACAAATCTGTATTGATGACTTCATGGAGATTAAAGATGTCCATCTCCTCTTCTTCATACTCTTCAACCTTTACCATCTTAACTAAAAACAAAACAACATCATCGCAACATGCAAATAAATTTACCTCTTCATTTTCTGTTGCAAAATTTCCTTCATCACCATCGGCTACATCATTTGTTTCTTTATTTGCTACGATGCTTGTCTTCTCACTTCCATTGGTTGCAACATATCTCACCTCCAACTGTGGAAATCTTCTCTAACCATTTGCCTTCTATCGCTGAAATTTGTGACAACAAATCTTCTTCCCCCTTGCCATCTGATGCAACGTCTTCACATTCCATTGCTACAACCACAACTAGATCTTCATTCTTTTCATCCTTGGAAACACCTGTTATAATCTCTTCATTGCTCACTTCTTCATTTTCATCCTCTTTCTCCATGCCCTCCTCATGGCATGTCTTCACTGCAACCTCTTGCTCAACAACCTCTTTGTGCTGCATAGCTTCCAATCTACTCAATCTTGCATTTATATCAGCCATCATTGCTAAAATCTTCCCCTCTTGATAATGTCTCCAGTCCCATATCACGGGCTTCCTCAGAAACATCCTCATTTTTCTTACTGCTGCAATCTCTCACAATTCACATCACACGCTCTGCAATCTGCAAAGACAAATCTCTTCTTGACTCCTAAGCTATCAACTGCTCATGACTCTTCTCCCACCTGCAACAATCCTTTTGATCTCTTCTCAACTGTGCTTCCTCTACCGGTAGGTCCTAGTGCATACTCTGCACACTCAAGGTCTTCTAGCTCTGATACCACTTAATGCAAGAGGGTACTCCCCTCTTGCAAAAAAACTCACACAATCACAAACTTACCAAAACAAAGACTCTCTACTTAGACTAATTAAACTCATATTGCAACACAACAAAATCTTGATTTTATTTGATTCAAATTCTCACAATAAATATAGAAATCTACATTACCACATTTACAATCAAATTTACACATAAGGCCTTCAATGGCCTTCTCAGCTTCGTAGGGAATTTCTCTTTTTCCCCTGACACTCTCACAACTCTACTTCTTCACAAGTCCCACACGTAGGTTAAGATCCCTCTCCAAAACTCTTCCTCTGAGAAATCTTATTCCACCTGCAAAAAGTCAGAATCTGGTACTCTATCTTGCCAAAGATTGGCACTACGATTTGTCTAATTTTTCTATTTTATTTCATCCTCTAGTGAAGTATATCAATCTGCACTTTTAGGCACTTGTTCCTCTTGTTTTTTGGAGCTAAAAATCTCCTCAAATTCTATGTCCTCCCTTCCAATATTGGCACACTTCTTCTCTACCCAATAAAACCCAAGATTTCAAAGAGGCATATCTTATGCTCCTCTGCCAGTCTGCACCTTCTCTATGGTCGACCCTTCTTTGCAGTTTATCCCTATGGCCAAACCTCTATTCTCTTCCATGCACACCCTTTCATCCATACAAAGTTGTTTTTAAAAACTGATGGAAAATGAAAAGGCAAAAATGAATCAGTCTATGGGAGAAACGTCGACGCCAAGATAGGAAGTTGATTCCCCTTGAAGTACTTTATTGGTTGGACATATAATAATATGCTTAATTTGGACCCCACAGCTTGAGAAGGTGACCAAATTAAATCCATTCGTATCTTGCCAACCAAATAGATGTAAGAACCCTGTCTAATTCTACCCTAAATTTTTTGATTTTATTAGTTTGACATTTTGTCAAACACTTGGCATGAAGTCTTATTTTATCTATTTCTATGTGTAATTTGTTTTGGACAGCAGATATATGTATGCCAATGGCTCAAAATAGATGAAACTCATGTGCATTTATGAATGACTCATCAAACATATATTCTATCTCATAACTAGACCCTTATAAAGCAAATTGACTTAGAAGACTGATTACAGAATATGATCAATTGCTGATATAAATCAGGTTAGTCATAATTGAAATGACATCACAATACAATGCTTAAACATGCCAAAATGTAGCTCAGATCTTTGTTGTTCGCAATTAGATTATTATATAGATAAACAAGGGTCATTACATACCAAAAATAATGGATGATGATGTCTTTTTCAAACCCTAGCTGGATAATCAGAATTGGCACTTGTTTATACACTTTGAAACCCAAAAAGACACATGATTCCTCCTTGAACAACTATGTCTTCTCCCAATAGGGCAACGCTACCAAATATGGCCGATCATCTTGCTAGATGAGAGGGCGACAACTAGGGTTTGGCCTCCTATATGTCTCAAAACTTGCAATTCGACTTCCCAAAGATGGCACTCATCTAGGGTAAATTACTTACTCAAAACCCTTAATCAAAACGCTCAAAATGAGGCACTAGAACAAGCCCACAAGTCTAATATGAAGTTTGAATCAAATCTGCAACAAAATTTGCTTATAACCTCACAAAATCAACCCAATCCCAAATTGGTATTTTGCACAAATCTTCCAATTTGGTGATTTGAAACCCTAGCAGTTGTAACCTGCAAAAGTAATGACTTTTCCAGCCCTTCCACAATGCCCAAATCCTAAAATAATGCTCAATAGTAAACCCTAGGTGGATTTACCTCTCAAGTGGTGTTGGATTTTCCTCCAAACCACAAATGTCTAAGGGTTTTCGTCCTTAGAATAAACTGAACCAGAAGTTGCAGAAGAAAGGAAACTCTCCAGTATACAATTGACAAAATGATAATATGATGAAATGAACTCCAAATGACCTCCTTATAAAGCCTCTAATTGTTCCGCTCTATTTTGCCAATTTTAATTCTTTTTTGACATCCATAAGTGGGGCGCTCCACTTGCATAATAAAATAATAATTTATGTGACATTTTATTATATTTTATTATGTTACTTATTTCTTTTCTCCAAGTGACTTCAAAATTAGTTTCGTTTAACTGACTTTCCTTTCTCCAAGTCACTTTTGCAACAATGGCTTGACTTTACTTCGGTTTGGCTTAGGTGAAGTCAACTTAGCTAAGGAGGACAAAAAGGGGACATTACAAGTCCTCCCACGCCGAGATTGCTTGTCCTCAAGCAATCAAATGAGACAAATTTGCATTAGACCCAAATGCTCCAACCAATTCCTGGATCCCAAATTAATCTAGGACTTTGGTATGACTTCTCATGTGATATGCTATGTTGCACAAGTTTTGCAAAAGAGAGTTTATAAAACCTTCTTGCTAAAAGTGCCACAATCCTCCACATGTATTCAACAAACTTCCTAAAGTTCTGTGATTCCCCATCATGCTTTTGTTGCTTTATGCTGATAAACACTAAAAAATCCACATGAATGTCCTTGTTTTGCATAGCAAGTACTTGTGAATTATCAAAATGAAGTGTTTCTTTGTCCATAACTATCATACTCTTGGCTGTAATTTGGTGTGACAATATGTGCTTGAGTGCTTTCATTGTAACTTGTTTCCCGTCATGTTG
The DNA here is from genome assembly GCA_027924645.1 of Cunninghamia lanceolata. Lineage (NCBI taxonomy): Eukaryota > Viridiplantae > Streptophyta > Pinopsida > Cupressales > Cupressaceae > Cunninghamia > Cunninghamia lanceolata. Next base: position 14,208,447 of record BSBN01000021.1, on the reverse strand, counting down.
GAAACTCAAATCCATGGTGTGAAAGTCTTGAATGACTCTATGAAGTGAATGTAACCATTGCATCCCAAGAACAATGTCATTATCTTTCAAATCAAGAACATAAAAGTCATCATAAAGTGTATACTCACCAAAGAGAATACTAAGCTTGTTGAATTTCTTCTTGCATGGAATAATTAAACCACCTATTGCAGTCACATCAAATCCCTCAAAATCATCACTATGCAATCCCCTCTTAACCATCAAACTCTCATAAATGTAGTTATGTATAGCTCCACTATCAAGAAGCGCCATGACCTTACACCCAAATAAGATGCCCTGAAATAGAAATGGATTATACCTTGGAACTCTTGAAAGATAAGTGATCATACTCCCTTTGTTACCATCAATCTCAATATGTGGTGCTGGTTATCCATGTTCACTTTTCAAACTAGTGTCTACTTCCACGTCGTCAATATCGGAGGCGACCTCTATATAGTACACTTTACCTTTTCCAAGACACCTATGACCAGGTTCCCATGCTTCTTTACAAGAGAAACATAACTTTTTTCTGTGAAGATCATTCTTTGTCTCAAGATCCATCTTTCGTGGTGTTTCAAACTTTGTAGGCTTGGGCTGATCAAGTAAATTCTGATCTAATTTTTCATGCTTAGAACTCTTCTTATATGGCTGATTGGTAGAAGGTGATGTTTCTAAGTCAAGTGCTAATTGAATTGCTTTTTGTAGTGTGCTAGGCTTGAAATCCTTTACCATACCTCTCAAATTTGCATTCAATCTTTCTACAAATAACATCGCAACTCTCTTTTCGGGCAAATCAAGAACCATAACAACGATATTTTGAAACTCATTGATGTATGTATCCACATGGTCAATTTGTTTCATATGTGCCAACTCCCCATAGTAGATCTCCACATCTATCCTATCAAACCTAGCAATGAGTTTGCTACTAAATTCATCATAGGAATGTATCATTGCATGGTTTTGAGTTACTAAACTGTGATGCCACCAATCGTATGTTGTACCCTCAAGATGCATGGTTGCAAATTGGATAGATTTTTCTTCTTGCATAGGTTTGAGAGTCAAGAAGGTATCTATCTTGTGAATCCAAGCTCGTGCACTACTCTTACCGCTACCATCGAAGTTTAGAAGAGTCAGTTTGTCCAAAGCTTGCTTAAACTTGTTATCTTGATGATCTTGCCTCCTAGGCCTTTGCTCAACCCTTGTTCTCCTTCTATCCTTTCGCTGACTTATGAATTGATTGAAGGACAAGTCATCTCTAATACATGGTGGAAGAGAGTTGTACTCATCATGAATGGAAATAAATTCATTAACCAAAGTTGTCTCTTCTTCTTCCTCTAAAACTTCTTCCTCTTCTACCTCTCTTGGTATAATGTGGGTTGTAATGGTCTATCATTGGTGCTAACAGGAACTCTACCAACATTGTGTACACACATGTATTACTTCCTTCACCTGTATGTGCTTGGTTAACACTTAAGTTTCCCACATTTTGAGTCATTTGTCCAATAGCTATCATCATTTGTTGTTGGAACTGCATTAATGCATTCATCATCTGTTGTTGTCCTCTTTCCATATCCCTCAATATGTCACCAACATTTCTTTTGAATCTCTTGGTGGACTACCATCTCTTCTATCCCCCGCTGTGCTAGCTATTCCAAAACATGTTTATGGTTGCCTTGCAACTATTGCAGCTGATAAAGTGTCTTGTTCAAGGTAGGGTTGTGCCAACTGAAATTGTCTTTTTTGCTCCCTAGCAATGTACATGTTTGTCCTGTCACTTGTGTAAATGAAATTGATTCCAGGCTGGTAGGATACTAAGCTCTGATACTACTGTAAGAACTCTGTCTAATTCTACCCTAAATTTTTTTATTTTATTGGTTTGACATTTTGTCAAACACTTGGCATGAAGCCTGATTTTCTTTGTTTTTGAGTGTAATTTGTTTTGGACAATAGATATATGTATGCCAATGTCTCAAAAATAGATGAAACTCATGTGCATTTATGAATGACTCATCAAACATATATTCTATCTCATAACTAGACCCTTATAAAGCAAATTAAGTGACTTAGAAGACTAATTTCAAAATATGATCAATTGCTGATATGAATTAGGTTATTCAAAATTGAAATGACATCACAATACAATGCTTAAACATGCCAAAATGTAGCTCAGATATCTGTTGTTCACAATCAGATTATTATATAGATAAACAAGGGTCATTACATACCAAAAACAATGGATGATGATGTCTTTTTCAAACCCTAGTTGGATGATTAGAATTGGCACTTGTTTATACACTTTGAAACCTAGAAAGACCCACGATTCCTCCTTGAACAATTGCATCTCCTCCCAATAGGGCAACACTACCAAATATGGCTGATCAACTTGCTAGATGAGAGGGCGACAACTAGGGTTTGGCCTCCAATATGTCTCAAAGCCTGCAATTCGGCTTCCCAAGGATGGCGCTCATCTAGGGTAAATTCCTTACTCAAAACCCTTAATTAAAATCCTCAAAATGAGGTGTTAGAACAAGCCCACAAATCTAATATAAAGTCTAAATCAAATTTGCAACCAACTCTACATATAACCTTACAAAATCGACCCAATCCCAAATTGGTATTTTGCACAAATCTTCCAATTTGGTGATGAAACCCTAGCAGCTGTAACCTACAAAAGTAATGACTTTTCCAACTCTTTCACAATGCCAAAATCCTGTAATTATGATCAATAATAAACCCTAGGTGGATTTACCTCTCATGGTATTGGGGTTTTGTCCAAACCACATATGTCTAAGGGTTTTCATCCTTAGAACAAGCTGAACTAGAAGTTGCAGTAGAAAGGAAACTTTCCAATATGCAATTGACAAAATGATAATACGATGAAATGAACGCCAAATGACCTCATAAAGCCTCCAAGAGGTCCGCTCCATTTTCCCAATTTGTAATGTCCCAATTTTCATGAGCATCAGTTTGCAGAGGTTTTTGCCTATTCCTAGCTCTCGTAGGCTAATACGGTTTGATTAGAGGGTCTTCTTGGCAGTTACCTAATCAGCGGTTGGCTTTCTTTCATGGATTTGGTGATTATATGGAGGTTCTACTATGTTATTACAAATGTTTCTAATTTGGGAAACCTCATGTTATGTTTTGACATTATGTTTTGCACTTTATATATTTTAATGTTATATTATAATATTATAATAAAGTGCAAATATAAAGTATATCTTTTATCCCACATTGACAAGAAAGAGTGTGAGCTTCCCCAAGAAAAGAATAAAATGATCTTATGGGCTCATTCTTGGACATGAAGAATTGGATATTTGACTGAAGTTTGTTTGGTGGTGAGTCCAGCTAGGGTTTTGCCATTTTTCCAGCTATTGGGAATGAAAACTCCCAATTGGTTATGCAATTTTGAGGTTGTGAAATATCAGCTGAATTATTGCTTCATTGTGGGCTTTACTTTAGGGGTCCAATATGTGCTACATTGGAGGATTTACATATTTTTAATTAGAGTTTATTTTCAGTCATTAGAAGGGTTTTCTGAGGTTTGCAATTTTACATCAGTATGATGTTATGGGGTTTGAAGAGCCTATGTGAGACATGGATATTTGCTCATTGTGCACTGCTGAAGCATCAAATCGTTCTAGGTATTTGAGCAATCAATTCCTTTTGCCGAGACAATCATTTCAAGAGTAAATTGGAGGAGGTTCAAAGCTGCAATTAATTAATTTTGAGGACTGATATACTACAGCAAGGGTGCCATTGGCAAGACATTTTTGTTCACATCTCATCATTGAAGCATCCTATGGTTTTGGGTATTGTTGCATTTTGATCCTTTGGTCCTACTGATAATTTTAGGTGCCAAGAAGTGGAGTTTAATTGCTGCATTTATTTATCTACTATATTGTCAGGCAAGGGTAGGGGTGACTTCAGACATAGAGGGGCTATTTCACCATTTTTAGTGGGGTTTCATCATCAACAAGTGTTGCTTCAATATCTCAGGCATATCGACTATGTGTATCAAGTTCCTTAATGTTTTGTTAGAGTATTTGCATTGTTAAGTCAATTTGCATTAGGTGCTGCTATAGATGAACATTTATATCAGATTGGCATTGTATTGGGATTTCATTGTAAGTCAAGAGTATTGGCTAGTTATATCAGCATTATATTAGAGATTGCATTCAATTAAGATGGGGAAATTTGTATGCCAATTATTTGATGTAATGCTTATATTGATCGAGCTCTAGATTATCATATGAGTATGCATGCCAAATGTTTGTGAAACTGCCTATTGGCTGAAGGTGGTTGTTTGTATAGTGATTTGCATATTTCGCCAAGAGCCTTTGCTTGCCAAGTGTTTGCATAAATGCCTAGTGGCTGTGGGTGTATATTGGCTATATTGGGATGCATGGAAAGTGTTTGTCTTAATGTCAACTAGTTGTACTAGTTAAATACAGTCACTTATATGTATGCCAAAGGTTTGAAACAGCTAGTATATCATTTCTATAACAACCTTGCATTGTTAGAAGCATTCAATAAAATCATTAGCAGCCTATGAACTCAAAGAAGACAATCAGAAAATTCATAACAGCAGGTTTAGACTTTGAATGCCAAGTGTTTGACAATATTCCTTGAGCTTTATATTAGCATATTGAGTTCAAAAGTGGCAAGGGATATTACAGTGGTATCAGAGCGGTTTCCTGCCAGCTTGATTGGGTCACTCAAAACTTGAGTTTCAGATACAAGCATGGCTTCAACAAGTGAAAGAGATTTGGAAGAAAGAATTTACAGGGCAGGGAAGAAATTAGAACATCCATCTCAGCAAAAGGAGGTTCTTCTAAGTACTTTGGAGGAGGCAGAGGCTTGTTTATGCAAAGTTGAACAAGATCCATCTCAAACAATGCAACTTGCTATAAGTCCATTGGTAAGTTCTTTGGTTAAGCCACAACTTATGAGACATCATGATGAGGTAATAAAACTTGCAGCTATCTCTTGCATTAGTGAAATTATGAGGATAACAGCTCCTAATGATCCTTATAACAACCATATTATGAAAGAAGTACTTCGGATCATGGTGGCAAGCTTCAAAGGTTTGGATGAAATCGAGAACCCTTATTTTTCTTAGAGGGTAAAACTACTTGAAATATTTGCAATGTTCAGATTTGAAAACATTATGTTATCCATGGATCGTGTAGATGTCATTCGCAAGATGTTTCATATATTTTGGAATGTTACTGATGAGGTTCATCCTAGCACCGTGATTACTTCAATGCAATCCATCATGTCCTCAATTTTGTATGAGGATGATGCTATGACAAATGACTTATGGGCTTTTTGGAAAGGTGAGCAAGATGTGTCACCCATGGCACATGAGTTGTTAAGGAGATTGGTTGAACAACATAAGGATAAAGATACTTCACATATATGCAGAAATCTATATGATGACTTTGTTAGACCTGCTGATTTGACTCAAGAGGATATGAGGGCAGCCATAGGGAATGAGTTGTCTACATCATCTTTGCAAAAAGCTTCACTCGAGACTTCTACATTGGAGGCCAGCATAGAGCATACTAATGATATGGGTAGCAATGGTATGGACTCTTTGGATGATCATGAAAAATCAAACTATGGCAGCCAAGGACAGTTGGAACAAAAGCCCTTGGTTTGGGAAGATTTGCAAGTTCAAATGGTGGTGAAGGAAGATGGAATAATTCATGCTTTGTCAAGAATAGATAGCACTTACAAACACCTAGAAGACCTCATTTGGACAGCTCAAAGAGAAGAAAGACAAAAAGGAATGGGACATGGCAATCCTCATACACATTTGCATTCTTTCAAAGAAGCTTTGGAGTTGATAAAAGAAGACTCTCTACAAATGGTTAGAGAAAGGGATAAGGCTGTCCAATTGGTGAAAGATCAAGATAGAGGGATCGCAGACCTTTGTCTACTTTTGAGTAGGCATAATCTCTCCTCTCATAATTTAGAAAATTAGTCCTTTGTAGCAGCTACTCCTAGAAAAGAAGATGAGATAAATCAAAACTTGGTGGTGTTTGATGACTACAATGTAAAAGAAGATTCCAAAGATCTGAATTGGGACAATGATATTCTTCCTTATTCTTATGAGATTGCTACTCTTACATATGGGAGAACTTGTGAAGATGAGTCTACAAGTGTTAGTTCACAAAGTGTAAGTGATGGGCTTGAAAATTTCAATAAAAATGCACTTGTGAAGCTTGAAGAATATGACAGGTATACTGATGATAGCAGCCACATTTCGTTACTTCATCATGAGAAAACACTTCTTCAACATGAGAATGATAAGACCATGGAATTGTTTACAGACGACACATCAGAATGGGGGGTTAAAAATGGGATTTGTGGGATGAATACAAGTCATGAGCATTCTGATTTTTTATATCAGACTTGGAAGGATGTGGAAAGGACACAAAATTTATGCGATATGTGGTCACAAAGGGCCAAGGAGGCTAGATTAGTGGCTGCCAATGCGAGACAACATCTTCAAAACATAAAAGGAAGGGTCAATCTCTCCAACATGGCAAGGCAAAAGGGGATAGATCACATTAGGAGACTCCTCATTCAAATGAGGGATGAATATAAAAATACACTTGATTCCCCTAAGGTTAGTTCCATGTCAGGTGATACAAAGCAGGACTATGATGGTCAACTATTGACGGAGGTTGGTGCTTTTTACCATGACTACATAGTGAGGAGAGTTCATCACCTTTCTTTTAGTTCACATGCAGAGGATTGGTTGATGCATCGATGTGGATTGACGGGGGGCTTATACCATCCATTGTGGGATGAAGAGTTGCCATCTACAGAAGATGGAACTAGAGCCTACAAGTACCCAACTCAGTTGTGTATGGGGAATTACTTGCACGGACAACAGTCAGCTATCCATCATGCTGATACGAATCCGCTAGGGATTGCTACTCCTATATCATAGAGATTTCATACGGATACATGGTTACATGATGGTTATGGTGTTACTAGGTATGATGGCTTGATTAGTTATCACATCCAGGAGGGTTTGGCAGATGGATGTGAGTACAGATTGTATTGGGATCCAGGAATCATTTTGTTTGGTAGATTACTTTTCGTCATTACAGTTGTTCACAACAATGTTGAGCATGATTTAGTATCTTTCCAGGCATTCTACAGAGTCATTTGGGATCCAGGTGGAGTAGAGTTTTCTTGGCAGCTGAGATTGCTTGGGGACAAGCAATTTTAGGGAGGGTGGACTGTAATGTCCCAATTTTCATGAGCATCAATTCGCAGAGGGTTTTGCCTATTCCTAGCTCTCGTAGGCTTATACGGTTTGATTAGAGGGTCTTCTTGGCAGTTACCCGATCAACGGTTGGCTTTCTTTCATGGATTGGTGATTATATAGAGATTCTACTATGTTATTACAAATGTTTCTAATTTGGGAAACCTCATGTTATGTTTTGACATTATGTTTTGCACTTTATATATTTTAATGTTATATTATAATATTATAATAAAGTGCAAATATAAAGTATATCTTTTATCCCACATTGACAAGAAAGCGTGTGAGCTTCCCCAAGAAAAGAATAAAAGGATCTTATGGGCTCATTCTTGGACATGAAGAATTGGATATTTGACTTAAGTTTGTTTGGTGGTGAGTCCAGCTAGGGTTCTGCCATTTTTCCAACCATTGGGAACGAAAACTCCCAATTGGTTATGCAATTTTGAGGTTGTGAAATATCAGCTGAATTATTGCTTCATTGTGGGCTTCACTTCAGGGGTCCAATATGTGCTACATTGGAGGATTTACATATTTTTAATTAGACTTTATTTTCAGTCATTAGAAGGGTTTTCTGAGGTTTGCAATTTTACATCAGTATGCTGTTATGGGGTTTGAATAGCCTATGTGAGACATGGATATTTGTTCATTGTGCACTGCTGAAGCATCAAATCGTTCTAGGTATTTGAGAAATCAATTCCTTTTGCTGAGACAATCATTTCAAGAGTAAATTGGAGGAGGTTCAAAGCTACAATTAATTAATTTTGAGGACTGATATACTACAGCAAGGGTGCCATTGGCAAGACATTTTTGTTCATATCTCATCATTGAAGCATCCTATGGTTTTGGGTATTGTTTCATTTTGATCTTTTGGTCCTACCGATCATTTCAGGTGCCAAGAAGTGGAGTTTAATTGCTGCATTTATTTATCTAAAATATTGTCAGGCAAGGGTAGGGGTGACTTCACACATAGAGGGGCTATTTCACCATTTTTAGTGGGGTTTCATCATCAACAAGTGTTGCTTCAATATCTCAGGCATATCGACTATGTGTATCAGGTTCCTTAATGTTTTGTTAGAGTATTTGCATTGTTAAGTCAATTTGCATTAGGTGCTGCTATAGATGAACATTTATATCAAATTGGCATTGTATTGGGATTTCATTGTAAGTCAAGAGTATTGGCTAGTTATATCAGCATTGTAATAGAGATTGCATTCAATTAAGATGGGGAAATTTGTATGCCAATTATTTGATGTAATGCTTATATTGATTGAGCTCTAGATTATCATCTGAGTATGCATGCCAAATGTTTGTGAAAATGCCTATTGGCTGAAGGTGGTTGTTTGTATAGTGATTTGCATATTTCGTCAAGAGCCTTTGCTTGCCAAGTGTTTGCATAAATGCCTAGTGGTTGTGGGTGTATATTGGCTATATTGGGATGCATAGAAAGTGTTTGTCTTAATGTCAACTAGCTGTACTAGTTAAATACAGTCACTTATATGTATGCCAAAGGTCTGAAACAGCTAGTATATCATTTCTATAACAACCTTGCATTGTTAGAAGCATTCAATAACATCATTAGCAGCCTATGAACTCAAAGAAGACAATCAAAAAATTCATAATAGCAGGTTTAGACTTTGAATGCCAAGTGTTTGACAATATTCCTTAAGCTTTATATCAGCGTATTGAGTTCAAAAGTGGTAAGGGATATTACACAATTTTAATTCTTTTTTGACATCCATAAGTGGGGCAATCCACTTGCATAATAAAATAATAATTTATTTGACATTTTATTATGTTACTTCTTTCCTCTCTCCAAGTGACTTCAAAATTAGTTTCACTTAACTGAGTATCCTTTCTCCAAGTCACTTTTGCAACAATGGCTCAACTTAACTTCAATTTGGCTTAGGTGAAGTCAGATCAACCAAGGAAGACAAAAAGGGGACATTACAATAGATCTCAACCCAATTGTTTTTTTCTTTTATGTAGGTGGGAGTTGAGGCGATGCCTCATTCTAAGGTAAAGGTTAAGATTTGATGTGATTTTATGGAACAACCGCACTTTATTTCTAAGCCATTTCAAACAAGATGAAGACTTGTAGCTCCTAAGCCCGACACCTAAGAAAGAGAACAAACATCAAATGAGATACATCATCCTTCTACCCAGTCATCCTCCAAAGGCACACACTATATATTGTCTGGATTTAACTCAACGCATTCCATTTACCCCACACCAATTGAAGACATTATAACTAAATACATTATCAAGAGATGATAGCATTACATCTGTAATAAATCTACAAATGGAAGCAATGCCTTGCATAAGGCACTCCACATCTGGTACCAATGTGATTCCCAACTTCCACAATAAGAATGCATAATTCGAGCAATGGGACTTAACAATTTTTTATATTTTCTCATTGAATGTCTTTGTCACCTCCAAAGGTACATTAATGTTTGCCATTGTCTTCACCTTGCGACATTTGGTCCAACATGTAACAATAATAACATCCCGTCATCTTCCAAATGGACACATGGAATAGAAAACTAACTTTTACAATAACTCCTCACCAAGGGTTCAGAATCTCGCAAATACTTGCAGAGATGTGTAACTCAACATTTTGAAGCTTTCTGCCAAACCATTATGTACCAAACCTCACAGAGCTCAAGATATTAAACTTTCAATGATCTGCCAGCATAAGTCGCAAAATTATAACTTCTCCAAAACCATAAGGCATATGACTACGAAACCTTCGTCATCAAATCTAGGATGGAATCAACAATCTACTTGCAAAAGGATTCAATGTGAAACCTTGCCAATTTCTTGAAACTAAGGTTTCGGTGAAAACTGCCCATTGTGTACTGAAACCAAAGTATGATGGTCGAGCCAGAAATTTTTTTTGGCCATGTTTCACGTGTTCACCATGCAAAATTGCATGCGGAAGTGTTACTCGCGCTTTTATGCATGGAAATCTATCTTTAGATTTGATCCGTTTTTGCATGAGCTTTTTCATGAATATTTAGGGTTGTCGAGCTTGAATCCCAAGGCATGAGAAAAAGTTTTGTAACTACGAATTTTCTTCTGAGAATAAAATTGAGAGATCTTTGCCCGTGGTTTTTTTTTCTTGGTATATTACCAAGTTTTTCCACGTAAATCTGTGTTGTCTATTTTGTGTTTTATTGCTAATTCACTGTTATTTCAATTATGCATTGCTTATATTTCTAACAATCTGATCATGTGCAATGTGTCTTCCAAAGCTAAGGTATACCAACAAAGACCAAAACAAACCAAAACTCAAAGAAAACAAACCGACAATTTTTTTGGTTGATGTTGATCGCCAATCTGCCTGGATGCTCCTGCATCAACTATAGTATATAACTTCGCCCGTAAAAAGTTTTCGCTCTCCAAGGATGATGGAGTTCTTCAAAATCTTGGAGCTTTCCAAGAATGTTGAAATGGACCAAAAAAGGGACATTACATGATCCTTGTTTAGCAAGCTCTTTAAAAGTATTTTTTAACACCAACAATCTCTTTATTACAAGTTTAGACATCAAGGTGAAGCTCTGGTTGTAAATACAAGAGCCTAGAATCCTCTATAACAATTCTTTGGACCGAGGTCAATTTTATGGTGCAACTTTTGACCTAGATAGATTTTGCAATAAAAAATCAACGTAGTTTGTTCCCTATATCCATGTTTTATAGATTTTAGTTGTCTCAACCTTCTCACTCGAAATTTAACATCAAAATCAAAGTATTTGCCACGTGTCACTTTAAAAAAAAACTTTATTAGACTCCTAAATCTCAAAGTACACATACATTATTGTTATTTCATTCTATTTTAAAATCCCCTCAAATACATATCTTAACTTTTAAATCTAAAATATTTTATTTATTTATGTTCGTTTAATTTATTTAAAATTTATGTATAGGTATAATTTTTTCCATACACTTTTTATGAAAAAGATCCTTGCAATTAAAAAAGAAAGAATAAGAAGAAAGGGTAGACTAATAGGTGTGCATCAAGTCATGTTTTGTTGGTGCGCTCATGTGGCATCACATGACTGGTTACTTTTTAAATCTAATGAGCCGTTTCGTTCAATTATAAATACTTACAGTAACACTAACAACCTCAAAGTCACAACTACTAGTGTGAAACTTTTAAAAATATTGGGCCTTAAATACACAAATATTGTCACACCTATTGGAACACACTGAGCAACAATTGGGTCCTCTCCCCTACCTAATATATTTTTAGAAGTCTTCCCCAGCTCAGACAAATTCTACTCTAAAAAGATCCTTAAAAAGATCCTTGCACTTACCTAATTTTGTCAAACAAAATTAAACGTAAAGAGATAATACCTACTAGGGGAGAGGAACCAGTAGTTGAACACCCTAACTTTGTGCCTCTCAAAATCATACATGGCAATTTCAAATTACTCTGAAATTTTTATAGCAACTTACTTGGCAAAGCCCTAGCATATAACTAAGGTTTCATGTCCACATCATCAAATATGATGCCACATTAGCATGCTTTTTGTTGAGGTGTCCAAATAGACCAAAAAAAAAGATTGGACCAATAGTTGTGTATGAAGTCATGTTTTGTTGGTGCGCTGAGGTGGCATCACATGATTTGTTGCCTTTTAGAAATTTCATTCAATTATAAGAATTTATGTTCAACATTTGGTCATTTTTTATTTACATTTGGAATAGTCATTTACAATATATAGTATATAGGGTGTTCAACTACTCACTCCTATACCCACAAGCACTAGCTCCTATACCCACAAATACTATAACAACAATTGGACCCAGTTCAACTATTGTTCAAAGAATGTGCCGATAGGAACAATTAGAGAGTTTAGAAAATTTCCTGGTGTGAATTTTTTTACAGCGTGAGACAATTCCTAATTTTTGAGCACTAAGGGAGAGGGGCCAGTAGTCGCCCACCCTAACTTTGCACACGTCAAGCTCATAGCTAGACATATCGGATTTCGATGATTTTTTTTTGGGTTTCTCCGTATGCGACCGAAGAGCTTAAAACTATTCTTTCAGCTTTTGGGCACTTATACATTTCCCTGTAGGACACGTTATGTGCACATGGGTCGAAAAAATGTCATTTCAACATGTCGTCCCATACATGCGCAACAATGTGCCAGTGACCGCTCGCCATCACATTAGTGCACTTGTCTTAATTTCATTGGTTAATTTATTGGAGTTGTGAACATGTATTGGTGCATTTGTGCTCATTTATTAGGTTGGTATTTTACATGTATTGGTTCTTTTAAGAATTTTAATTGGAGGGTCAAGTACACAAAAACAAAACAGTTATTGGGGCGTAGGCGGCAACTAAGCCCTCTCCCTTATAATGCTCACATATAAAAGCCTATCGGATAAATATGTTAGGTATGGATACGAGGTCCAAATTACAGACTGCCAACTTGAAGTTAAATAATAAGCTAATATGTCTTATGAATGCCTGGTCAAATTCACACTTAGGAAGCGGTCCCATGGAGCTACTAGAGGATCTATTTTTGTGGAGCAAAAGGTCCCATGGAATTCAAAAAAATATGCTAATGCTTAAATCAGAATCTTCTCCTCCAAAATAGGAGCAGCTATTGTTTAGGAGGTTATTTTTGAGTAGGTGCAAATGGGGTGGGGCTGAAACTTTCCCCCGCCAGCTTAGGGAGTTAACTACCAGTTTTTTCATCCCTGCCACTTAATTAGGGGAAAATTTGGAGGGAATTTTTTCAATTTATATTTTTTTTTCCCCAATTTTCTAAAAAATCTCTGCTAAATTATTTAGCACAAACTATTGTTAAAAAAACTTCATGAGACCCCCAACTTCCATAAAATTCGGAGCTTAAAATTTTAAGCATACACACAACTACAAAATTCATGGGACCACCCACTGTAAAATGCTCCTAAAAAATCTCAGCAGCGCTGCTGAGATAATTTAGGAAGCCCCTTCCCATGGGACCGCTTCCTTAGAGACATCCTTGAAACAAGTGAAGAATCCGTACGGCTTCAACAACTGCAAGGCAGGCTATACTGTCTCCACAATAAGAAACTCCCTAAATAACTGCACTACGCACGGTAGAGATGCACTCCAAGCTCTCTGAAACGAATCTACACCTTGCATTGTCTGGTTATTTGAGCCCCTTGAAAAAAAACAAAGTGTTGGTATACGGTATTTGTACTGTACGTAGATAGGTAAAGAAATAAACAATGCAAATGCTGAGCGTTTAACATTTGTTTTCGGAACCCAAGACGAGAACATAGACACGCATATTTCAAAAAATTTGTTTGGGACCCGGATGGATTTTTTTTCTTCAGATGTGACGTATTCTGGCATGCGTTTGACTGAGTGTGGAACTCTTAATAATTCGTGGTTTTCTTATTGAAAATTCTGTGGGCTCTTTTACAGTGGTGCCTGTCAGTTGTTACTCACAGAAAAAAAAAAATTACAAACGAAAACTCATAAAAAAAATATTGTGGCGTTGTTTACCCTTGTTTCGCACCGCACCCAGCCTGAGCTCTTTAGCACATTATTTCTACTCATTTGCTCCCGACTTCTCTATATTTCCTACCTGTTTTTCCAATAGCTGTTATCCTTTCTCTGTCTCTCTTTCTCTCTTCTATATTCTTGGCTTTGCCGTTCTAAGCACGCATCTGGCAAAATCCAAGCCCACTTCCATTCAGTAGCCTGGTTCGTTTCAGCTTTCTCTTCCATTTTATTCCAATGGCAGCAGCTGAGCAGAGTAGCTATGCTTTTAAGGAAGTTGCACCACCATCTACATCTGCATCGAAGAAGGTGCCCTGCGAAGTATTCATTAATCATCGGGGTCCTGACACCAAAGAAACGCTGGCCTACCCCATTTATAACGTCCTTCATGGCATGGGACTCCAAGTTTTTCTGGATAAAGAAGTGCTTGAACTGGGCGATTTCATACCATCTGAAATAGAAGAGGCCATGCGTACTTCTCTCCTTCATATTGCCATACTTTCCCCCAATTATGCGAATTCTCCCTGGTGTTTGGCGGAGCTGTCATTTATGCTCAAAACTGGCAACAGAGTTATTCCTGTTTTCTATGGTGTTGAGCCCAGTGAGGTCCGCTACCTGAAAGGAAGCTTTGCTGTTGCATTTTCCGAGTATGAAAGGAAGAAGAGATATTCTTCAGAAAAGCTTCAGGAGTGGAAAGGGGCGCTCAGCACTGTTTCATATCATTCTGGCGAAATCCTTGAGGGGAAAGAGTAAGTGCCAAGCATTCTGTGCCCTTGTCATATCATATGAAATCTCATGCCCTAACCCTTTTCTAATTATAGCATGGAATATTTTTTTTTGTTTTGTAAGAGAAAGGCATCAATTTGAATCTTATACATTCATATTAGCTTAAGCCCGCAGTTGTTCGAAGTTACACATTTATATCTATTATAAGTTACACATTTTTATCTATTATAAGTTAATATTATGTTAACATACTTTCTTTAATTACATTTTAGTTTAAGTGATGAAAATATTTAGTTTTTATGAAGTTTTAAGAGGAAATGATTTTTTAAAAACAGTTACAGTTTATACTAATTTAATGAGATTCCTACATATAATTCAGATTAAATAATGATAGTTGGAATTGATAATTTATATAATTGTAATATGTATTTTAGAAAATTAATAAGAGGATAAGGATACTTAGTTGGATAATTGAAAGATGTATGTCAATTTGGAATGGCATTGAATTCTTAACTTTTCAAAAGTTGAAATAGGTAATGACAATTTTAGATTCGTCCTAAGAGTAGAATAGTTCCCTTTATTTGTGTTGGATCGAATTAGGGTGTTGGGGTTGAATCTATGACCATGGAATTATCTATCTCATGTGGACTTGGTCTGGTGCTCTGCGAAACTTTTCTTTTATCCTCACTTGATTTGCCTTAGCTTCCTTCTGCTTCTCTTGATATTTGAGGGCTAGCTACGTTTAGAAGCACCTTGAAAGGGCTATTGTTATGTCATAAAAGGATGTGTGCTCTAGGTCAATCCATAAAAAATAGACATGCATATGGTTTTAGAACACTTGTGTAAATTTAGATTCCTTTCAGTGAACCATTCAAAGTGTAAACATGCAAATGATATGCAAGTATAGCTCATAGAATGTGGATAATTAAAAAAATGTATTGAATGCCTTTAAGTACAAGAGTATATCAATAAACCAGACAAATTTGTGTTTAGTTAGCCCTTGGAAGAAATTCTTTTGGTGGAAGTTGGCTAAATTTGTGTTTACATTTCTTAATTGGTCAAGTTTAGGGGTCTAGGGTTGATCCCTTCATTGCAGAGTTGACCCATGACTGAAAGGTTGTGGATTAAGGTGAGGAATGCAAATCTAGGGATGTGTGCATATGTAAGTGTAAACAGGGTATAGACAAGGCAAATTTGTGGGAATATGTGAATATAGGAATGAAAAAACGGAAAGGTACAGAAGTGTCTGTAAGGGATAGGTAGGTAAGTGTTATAGAGCAAAGGACTTAACTTTTCACAATATTGCATTATTTGTCAATTTATACCAAACTGAATAAATTTCACCGTTACAAAAATTTACTAAGAACTTCATAAGTGAAAATACTTAAATCATATTAATTTACTAAGGATTTTATGCTTATGAAAATACTTTATTCATGATGAGAATACTTAACTCATATAAAGTTTATGAATAGGTTTAGTCTCTCTAAATACATAGGTTAGATGATTTATAGATATATAATTAATAAGATAAATTTACTCTAAAACTATTACATAGTATCATAAATTTCTCTTAATTCATTAAAACATTTAAGTAGCTCGCATAGCTTAAATCTAAACATACCTTAAACAAGGAATATCATTTTAGCTTCCTTGCCTCGAGACACTTTTTAAATCCTACACAGCTACCTTTAGCCCTCATTGTATTTTCCTTTTCTATGTTGGACTTAGAACCTTCCCAGCTCCTTAATTGCTAGTGTATAATACTTTATAATGCTCTAAAAATAAATTAGTAATTAGAACCTAAGGATTTAATGGGTATTCCAATATTTTATAGAGGAAATTGTAGAAAATTTGTGAGATGTCACATTGATTTCTGTTTAATAACCTTATAAATTTATGCCACATTGAATTTCATTAAATACCACTTTGACATAGTAACATGTCACAAATGTGTGTTAAATCAAATCACAACATTGAGTGAGAAGGGACAAGAAAGTTAGAGTTCAAATTTGAAATTTTTCCTTTGAGGTTCATTCCTACAATCTTATAATTTAGATCATGTTTATCTTCCATCTTTTGTAACTGAGATTGAAGACTACTGACTTGTTTTGTGAGGTCCTCATTGTCCTTGAGTTGTTCTTTGATTGTTGAGGCTAGATCGATCACTTGCAGTGATAAGTTAGAACATAGAATTTGGATTTCAATTTCTAGAACATTCCATTTGTTGGGACCTAAAATTTCATACCAACTTTTGGTAAATTTTAGGTTCCCATGATACAATCTGTTCCAAGAGCATACTTTGAAAAATCATAATTGAAGGCTCTTCGCTTGAAAATGTATCTTGCAGTTATGAGGCATCATCAGTAGTTGCTTATTTTCATCTGCAGCCAATATTTTAAAGCTATCCATGATAGTTTGCGATTGAAATTTTCAAGTAACCATGATAGAACTTTAGAAACATCTGACAGTCTGAATGATCAAGCTTCAAGTCATCAAAACAGCCAGGCACAATCTAATAAGAATAACAAAGAGCATTTGGCACCAAAGGTTCCATGTATGAATGATGAACTAGACAAAACTAAGACTAATTTCATAGGAGATCCTATTGACAATAACATAGCATTTAAAAGAAGAAATTAACAGGCTGCAGTTGCAGCCAACCTTGCAAAGAACACCCTCGAATATGGATCAAAATGCAATCAAAAGTCTTTGTCACCTGTAAAATTTAATTCTATTGCAACATTGACAACTTGGTACAAATTTGTACAACTCTACAACACAGAGGGTCCTTTACAAGGGAAACCCATTTCCTATGTCACCGATTCTACTTTGTTACAAATTCCAACTTCAACAGACATTTGAATGAAGTCTGGGTTTGTATTTGACATGCTTACAATGAGTAAATCCAATAATCCATTAACATGAATCAAAGCTGAAGAGCTAAGTCAGGCTGTTGGGAATCAGCCAACATTCCAGAAGACTGCCGAACTGGAGACTTTGGTTTCTGAGGTCCTACATTCAAGTCAGGTGGTTTTGAGGATGACAAATCTGATGATTGCTCTGGAAGAAATTGTGAAGGCAGACCTCTCCAAGTGTGCATGTGAGACTTGGATGATTCAATTCCCAAAGGCATCTGCACATAAGAAGGGATCACTACTTTTGGACCCTGAGAGTCAACTGTTAGGCATGATACTGGACTATTATTGATAACTTTGCAGAATTCTGAGAATGGAACCGGCTAAACTGTGGTAATGCCTGGCGTGACATATCTAATTGCATTTCTTTTGGCATAAGACGAGCAATGACAGAAAATTTCTTTGCTTGGACTCATGCTGCTCAATATATGAGCTTGTTGCATTACTTTTGTATGTGGATAATGGAGCTCCAGTGGTACCAATATCTGCACAAAGTATAACATCGACGTTGTATGTGAATACATAACAAACAAGATTCCTATTCCTGAGCATAATTTAGTTGCCCCACCCAACATGATTGTAATCAGATCATTTGATGTGAATAAACCTGGTGCTGAAGTCGATGAAATAAAAGATAGTGTTTTGAAGATGAATCAAAAAATTGAAGTTCGTCCTGGCATTGTAGTCAAAGATAAAAGTGGAAATATCTATCTTTTCGAGAATAATTTCACTTTATGCTGAGCAAAGTGAGTTGCAGATCCCTGTTCCAGGAGGCCTTATTGCAGTCCTTTGGTCAACATCCCATTACATTTTTCTGAGAGGTGCTAGCATTATGTGACCATCCAGCACTTTTGGACAAAGACGAAGCACATGGCATCTTTAGTTCTGATTCTATTGCTAGGGCTTGGAAAATTCTAGATCGAATTCCGAGAAGAGCTACTGGAGCCTACAGTCATAGCCAGGGTGTTAAGTCATTACGTGATGAGATTGCCGCAGGTATTGCTGAACGTGATGGTTTTCCTGCCAATCCAGATGACCTTTTTTTTACTGATGGAGCAAGTCCTGGGGTTCATATGATGATGCAATTGCTTATAAGGTCAGAAAAGGATGGAATTCTTTGTCCAATTCCACAGTATCCACTTTACTGAGCATCTATTGCCCTTCATGGTGGAGAACTGGTTCCACACTACTTAAATAAGTCATTAATCTTGTTTGAGGATGGGGATACGGTCTTTGATGAAGACCGAGGATTGGACCAAGATGGGAGCAGAGTGTAAGAGGGCAGATGCAATTGTTCTAACATATTCTTGTGATCAGCCTAGCACATTGGATAGATTATTCACCTATTGGCTCCCAGAACTTCGTCGCTTGGAAGTTAAGGCCCCAGTCATTGTAGTTGGTTGTAAATTAGATCTTCGGGAGGATCAGCCTCAAAGTTTGGAGCAAGTAATGTCACCACTTATGCATGAATTCCGAGAGATCGAGACATGTATAGAATGTTCAGCACTAAAGCAGATTCAGGTTGCAGAAGTTTTTTACAATGCTCAAAAGACTATTCTTAAATGGTGATCTATTTTCAGTGTTCAATTGTTGTGTTGATTTTCATTCTTATATGCTGCTGTGCTGTCTCCAAAGTGGTTCTCTTAAGTTATTCAAATTTAAATAATTTGTCACAACACATTTGCTGTTGGTGTGTGGTTATCTTGATTGGTTTTTGGTTGGAGCGAATTAAATATCCTTTCAGATAATCTATTTTGATTGGTTCCTGTCAAGGATTAAAATCCTTTTAAAATGATTATTGTGATTGGTTTCCCTCAGACTAAGAATTAAAAGTCCTTTCCTGAAATCACAGTAATTTAGGAGAATATCACTGGGATTACTAAAGAAGAGTAGAGTAACTTGACCTGCGCGTTTGTACAAGGTGCAAACATTCCAAGTGCCCAACAAGTTAGAGTTAAGCTGCAAAGTTGATCCACCTATCCTACACATTTGTCTCCATAATCATCATCCATCCATTGACTCCATCCACCCAATAGATTAGGCACTGGTCAACTTTAAAACATTCTTATACAAATCCAATCCACACTCTTGATGATTCAAATACTTTCATTAGGAACTAGTAAGTAAGCCCTGCATCTACCTCACACCTGTGTGCCATAGTGAGGAGATTGCCCAAATTAGAATCCATCTAGACTTTCAAGTCTGCTTTATCATTCAGGTGCACCCGCCTAGGCCTGGCAGAGCCTAAAGAGTAGGGGGTTTCCAATTGTATAAACCCTGTTTCGTGGGCCAAAAACGTATCAAGGGACTAGCACCCGCTTGTGGTCTAAAAACCTATGTTTTTGAGATCCAACACCATTTATCCTAGTTGAACTTACACCTCCATGTTGTGTTCATATGATATGGAAGGGGTAGGGTAGGTAGGAGTTAGTTATAAATCACCTTGAGGGAGAATGTTCAAATTATGTGGCCATTAGACCACCTCCAGTCCTTAATGAAATTAGAATGATAGCAGGTCGAAAGTAGGATTGAGAGGTTTGGAGGGACTAGTACAAGTACAACCAACTTATCTTTGAAGCTAAGGTTGTGTTGTGACGTTTTCACACATCGCCCCATTGCAAATGGGGACCCCCTCTTTTGCTCGCTTTCGCCGTCGTTTTTGCTTTGATCTTGCAGTTTCTTGCCCGAATCCATGAAGCTAGGAAAGAATGTCCAAGCAGTTAGCTCACAGGGAACATTAGGAATGCTTGAAATAGCGAATTTCTCCTAAGGATGAATAATGCCCTACCTATCATTCCTCGATTAAATCTGGCCAGTCCATGGAAGGAGTCCATCATTCCATGGAAAAGGGTCCAAATCATTCGCCCTTAGCATAAGACTCCTTGACGAAGAAGAAGTTCCTTATCCAGGAATCCTGTTTTGAAAAATTCCTATCCAGAATCCCGTTCCAAGGTCTATCCGGATTCTTGTTCCACAGTTCCAATCCATGTTTCAAACTTCAGAATCTGGAGGTCCTTGTTCGCAATTCCATTCCGGTGGTCTTAGACCCACCCTAAAGCTACAACTTTTTGCCTTGGAGGAATTCCTGACAGGTGGAAAATTCCTCCTTGACTGTCAGGAATTTGCGACCTGGAAAATTCCTCCTTGATTGTCTAGATTTTGCGACCTGGAAAATTCTTCCCTGACCAAGTGGACTTTGCACTCCTGGTCAGGAATCCAGTTCAGCCTGGAAAGTGTGACCTGGACAGAGGGAATCCTGTCGGTACTGAAATGTGCGACCTAGGAAATTCCTCCCTGACTATTTGATAATTTCACTATGAAAATGAGAGATTCCTCGAGGGGATGGAAGAAACAAAAGATGGAAGAAACGAAGGATGGAACAAACGAACTCTGTATCGCGCCATGGAAATAAGAGGTTCCTCGAGGGGATGGAAGAAACGAAAGATGGAAAAAACGAAGGATGGAAGAGACGAACTCCGTATTTCGCTAGGGAAATGAGATTCCTTGAGAGGGATGGAAGAAATGAGCTTCGTATTCCGGATCCATGTCGCCATTGAACCTTCCTAAGACTCCGAGTTCACAAACCCCATATCCCGCCATGAAAATAGGAGATTCCTTGGATGGAAGAAATGAAAGATGGAAGAAACGAAAGACTCCAAGGTCACCCACTTCGTATCCCGCTAGGAAGACGAGAGATTCCTGGAGGATGGAAGAAACAAACTCTGAATCTCGCCATGGAAATGAGATTCCTTGAGGGGATGGAAGAAACGAGGGATGGAAGAAACGAAAGTCCCGTGTTTCTGATCCCTTATCGATAACTGAACCTTCATAAAAACAGCTCAAAGTGTACCTAATGCAAAACTGAAATCCCACTCAAAATTGAAGAAAAGATATTTCCAAGGCCAAAATCCATGAAACTGGACAGGCAGGTCAAAAGCGCAGAATCCAGGACAAGATGAAATGTGCGCTTCAGGACAAATTTTGTCCTTGGGCGCAAAATCCCTGACCTGTTGGAAAGTGCGCTCCAGGACAATTTTTGTTCTTGGGCGCAAAATCCCTGACCTACTGAAATTTGCGCTCAAAGACAATTTTTGTCCTTGGGCGCAAAATCCTTGATTGCTGGGAATTTGCGCTCAAGGACAATTTTTGTCCTTGGGTGCAAAATCCTTGACTGCTGGGAATGTGCACTCCAGGACAATTTTTGTCCTTGGGTGCAAAATCTTGCACCAGTGGAAATTTGCGCTCCTGGGGGACTTAGCCATTTTTCAGTGTCTCTTAGGGTAAAGGTATATTAAAAAATATATTTAAGTTGAATATTTTTCAATATACCTTTCAGGATGTTTGAGATAGGTCTCGAATCCACCGGATTTAACATGCAAAATCTAGAATTTGGAGGATCCACCAGATTTCAGACTTAGTCAATTTTTCAGGATTTCAGGATATTAGACTTAGCCAATTTCAAATAGATAAGTTGCAAAATCATTCAAACGGAAGGAATCCCTGACTCAAGGAGAATTTGTCCAAGGTCGCATAATCCCCAACCTCAGGAAATCCCTGACATCAGGAATTCCCCGACATGCCAAATTCCCCGACCACCGACAAAGCAGAAAAAGACAAAAGATCTAAGTCGGCTGGGTCATAAAGTATGGCGGCTAGGGTTTTTCTAGGCTAACCTAAGTCGGCCAAGTGGCAAAGAAGGTTTAAATGCCTATATAAGGCAGCGCTCAAGTCACTTTCAATCATTCTAATTCAATTCCAAACCAAGGAGAGCAAAAATTCATCCTCCAAGGGGCAGAAATTCATCCTCCAGGACAAGTGGCGTCTAGGACAAGTGGAATTCCAGGACGAGCAGGAATCCTCGACTCCATGGAATCCCCAACCACTTGGAAATTGCTCCTTGACCTGGAAATTCCTCCTGTCCACGCCTGGTAACCCTGGAATGAAGGAGAAGTTAGTCCAAGTGTGAAGGATACCAGAAAGTGAAGAAAATCCGTTGTTTATTCAAGAATTCATAAGCATAATTTGATCAATTATGCAAGTTTAGTTCCTGTTTTATCTTTTGATTGCATTGCATTTAAGGACCTTGTTCATCATGACTACTCGAGGTTTCCCTTTTTCGCAGGAACATAGGACGAGGATGGGCTTCCATGAAGACGGAGCTCAAGGATGATCAAGGACTGTCTCAAGCATCATGGAGTTCCAATACTGGAGAGGACTACTTCCAACGCCAGATGAGGAGACTACATGTGAATTCCGCAAGAAGAAAAGAAAGATTCAGACATCTCAATGATACAAGGAAGGCAACATCAAAGTTTCCAGTTCAGCGACAGGGAGACTTCGCATAAAAGACCGGAACTCCTTTCAACACTTAAACTTCCACATCAAGGATTCCAGTTTCGGACTAAAGGATCAATCCTTGGAAAACCAAGAACAAGAGTACAGTTCACCATCCATCAGGGAGAACGGGAATCCACGCCAAGGATGAGAAATTCCAACCTAGGAATCCAGGATAGGGAATTCTATTCCATGTCAAGGAATTCCAACTCAGGAAGGAATTCCATTCTAGGACCTTGAGGAAAATGCGCCCCTGCTCAAGGAAGGATTCCTCCACATGAAAATCCTGTTCACCTTGGAATCTGCGCTCAGGATAAAGGACTCCAGGACATCATGGAATTTGCGAGCAAGGAGCAGGACAAACAGACAGTTGATTGGTCTCACCTACCTACCAAGCAGCTTAGTCAGCCTAGCATCCAGGACAGGTGGCAACTTTTCATCCAGAGCAGGTGGCGTCTAGGACAGGTGGCAGCATCCCATGGAGCCTATGACATGTTTATCCCTATCTCTTTAGGGTTTGCACGGATTTTTAGGAGATCAGATCTCCTCACCTCCTCCTTTGGGTTATGTTTGCCTATAAATAGGCTGAGGGGCCTCATTTGAAGAGGTCTTCTTTCTTCTTTCATTTCTTAGGCTCTTAGAGCAAGTAGTTAGTTAGCTGTTCCTTTCTGTTGCACTTCATTTCTGGAGCAAAGGAACTCTGAAGAATCAACAAGATTGTTGCAAGACATTCCCAAATCAATATATGGACATTGAAGATTGGTGTTCTTGATATTCTTTGGATTGTGGCATGGTTTTCTGACTTCTTTGAAGCAAATCATAAGCTCCAAGATCTAAGTTGTTTCATTTCTATTTTCTTTCAAAGCTTTTCATTAGTTAGAATGATGGACATTATTATTGTTGAATGGTTGAATCTGTTTGTTCATACCAGTGGTGATCTGTGGCTTGCAAATCACCGTGCATGGTTAGCTTGAACTAATTCCAAGTCTAACTTCGGCTGTTTTGCATGTTTCAGTTCCATGTCCCTTGCAGGAGCAGTCTGAAAATCCTTACTCCCCCTCAGAAGATAGCACCATCCCTGCCTAGCTGTTGTCTCATGACGAAGCAGAGGATTGCTTCCAATTTCCTTCTTCAACAACAGTCATTTCCATTAATTAGATTCCTGAACCCTTACCCCATCTTTTGCATTTTCTTTTAGATCTTCGTTAGGAATAGTCCGTAAGGAGCCTCACTGGGAAATCATTCCCTATCCGGAAGTGGAACTAAGAGCCTGCGCCTTGTTTTCCTTGGAAGAGATAGTGAAATCCAACCCTTTTCGTGGAAGAAACAGTGAAATCCCAGTCTCTCTGTTGGAGGAAGCAGTAGGTTCCAAGTTGTCCACTTGTGAAGGAATTCCATTCACTCACAAGCCCGAGTCCCAGGAGTGAATTCCATGTCCACGAAGGAGTAATACCACGTAAGTCCCCCTCGTGATTACCAGCAAATCACATCATTCCACTGAGTCTATCCCTATGCACGTCAAGACTTGACACAAAAGGAACCTTGGAGCAGTCTCATTCGATCACGCAGTTTAGCATCTGAGAAGCTTTATTCAAGAGAGGATAGAATACTCTGTGTTTTATTCTAATGTTGTTGCAGTCACAAAAACCTCATCAACAGGTTGTAGGAAACCTTAAGTTGGTGCTATGGTTTCCATGTGAAGCTTGTTAGATCCCATAGGTCCTGAAACACTTGGATACTCTTTTTAGAAAGGTGTCTAGCTTTGAAATGAGGGATCATAGTTAATGGTTTTCAATTTAGTTGGATTAGCCAATTGCACCAGATAAATAAAGTGGCAAAACTAATCCCATGACTAAGATATTGATCAAACCAAGACAACTTAGGTTCAAGACCAATTGTAAACCTTCCAAATTTTATTGGAGGCTAATTTGTGGGTCTCGAAATAGGGAACTAGCAAGACCATATCATTCCAATGAGTCTTGTTCCATGCCTTACCTACTGTAGCACTCTGTATACTAAAATAAATCAAGTGTTTCATAGGATCATCCCGCTCCAAAGCTCTTTCAATTAACTTGGATATAAGGCAGATCCCCTGAGTGTAAGAATTAGCGATGCCCAAGCCTCCTTTGTTCTTCAAAACAATGCAATGTGACCAAGATGTGGCAAGCATACCTTCTTATTACCCTGTCATGTCCCTATAATGATTGAATTGTTTATTTAAATAATAAATTAGCCTTATATAAATTAATCTAATTAAAATATAATATATAATATATTTATTTAAAATATATTATTAATATGTATTATTTAATAAATAATATTATTAATTTAATATAATTTAAATATTATAAGATATATGAAATATATATATTTAATTAACGAGATATATTATAAATATAAATATTTTAATATAATATTTATGTGAATAATTAATAAGATATATTATTATATATAAAAATAAATATTACGAAGAGTCTTACTCATTAAAGTTAGAAAGTAAAGTAATTTGGAATAAGGCAAAGTAATACGGTTAAACAAAAGGTCAAATTCAAAATAAAATCATATAAAGATAAAAGTGTAATAAAACAAAAAAAGTGTAATAAAACAAAAACATTATCACACCATATTATATGCTTGAATAAAATAAGATAAAAGAGCTCCCCTACTTAATAAGAAATGTATTTATTTATATGATATATATTATATATAAATAATATACTTTAAAAAGATTAAGGGGGAGGCCGAAGGAGGATATTTATAAGTGCAGCAATTAAGTTGGTTGACACCAACGATCACATTAATAAATAATATATTATAAATATATCTAATAATATAAATACAAATATTATTATTATCTTATATTGTAATATAAATATAAATAATATAATATAAATCATATATCATTTATTATGATATAAACGATATAATATAGATAATATAAAATAAATAATGTCATTTATTATAATGATATAATATAAATACAAATAATATAAATAAATAATAAGATAAAATAAATATCTTTTAACCTATTCTCTTATGATAAGGGAGTTACGTATGGTTAGAACTAGTTTTACCACAAAAGGGAATTAATATAAAGTAATAAAAATTATAAGAGGGTAAGTATGTCTTTTACCACCAAGCATAATAAGAGACGTGCCTCTTCGAATATATCCCTTGAAAGAGAAATAAATAAAGGTTGTGAGATAGAAGGAAAAGATCATCGGAAGAAAATATAAAAAGAGTATCGGATAAATACATCAGCAGTAAAAGTGTGTGAAATATATATTATAAAATATATAAACAGCAACAACAATACAATAAAAATTATATTACGGCGGCATAGGTAAGAAATCCCAGGTAAAGCTCTAGCAGGTAAGTAAGTATTTATATTTAATTTGTTCAATCTATAGTTGATAAATATAAATGGTAAGATTATTATATATAAAGGAATAAATATATGCAGGGTGTAAATGATAGATATATTATAACTAGAATATGCACTAGGTTAAATAAATTGTTTATAATTACATGTTATTGAAATATGAAATGAAATAAGAAAGATGATCATAGACTAATATAATGAATAAATGTCAATGATATATGTTCAATTTTTATATAAGGCCATGATGTCTAATATAAGGCATCTTGTGTTAAATGATAATGAGAACAATTATGATATCTATGAAATCAAATAAAAGATAAGTTGGTGGTATGCTTGGAGTTGACTCAGACTCTCCTTTTAACCCCTCTATCACCTCTAAGGTATGACGTAGTTGTAATAGTTTATTTTAGCCTAGGTATCTCTCGACTGGACGTAGGTCCCTCGAGCCAAGTGATGAGGAACCCCGCGTCTGGGTGAAATCCTTGGGCCTAGAAGAACTTGTAAGAGTTAATTTTGCTCTGCGGATGGTGACTCTCATTTGGATGAGGTACTTCGTGTGTGAGTGAAATCCCACGAGCCAAATGGTGAGGGACTCCGTGTGTGAGTGAAACCTTTGGGCCTCCGTAAGAGATGGAACTATTTCTTTAATGAAATCATACTTGGTGATCTAGAGCTGGTTAACGCAAGAGTCTACCATAAGTCCCTCACAAGTCATATCACGAACCAATGATAACAATGAATAACGTGAATGTGCTTATAAATTGAGAATGTTTTAATGCATGATGACGAAACAAATATATGAACTTAATGTGAATATAATCTAAAATGTTATAGTCTTAATGAATTTATATTGAAATAAAAGATGAATCGAATACTAATGTTCTCTTTTACTAAGTTGAAATTGTGCAAGGTTGAGAAAAATTTCAGCTTACTAGAAGGGGACATTACATACCCCATTTGTCCCATTTATAACTTTGGATGAGTTGCATTAGCTGATTATAACATGTTTTAGAAGGAGTCCAATAGGAAGAGGTATATGCATCACTTTCCAAGAGGAATTCATTTCCCACCTGAATGCGACTAGCCATAGAAAACAATGGTTTGTCCAAGACAATAGTTTGTTTTTAATTTTTTTTTAACATCCAACTCCACATGTCCTTCAAAGAAACACCAATACCAAATGGGATGCCAAGGTACCCAATAATGGTGCCATGCTTCACCTCTTTTCATTCTTTAGGAATCCATGGTGAATGGTAGGAACGATACATCAAAATTATGTTTTATGCATTGCCAGTTGAGACCTTGAAACCATGTAGATGTACTCTAGAATATACAATGTATTAGTCATCTCTTCAATAGAGTTTTCGATGAAAACCATGTTGTCATTAGTGAAGTGTGAATTTTTGGGAAAGGAGATGACCCATATAATATTATCGACATGAACGTGTCAGAAGAGATATCTAAGGGCATCAATCACAAGAACATAAAGGAACAATGCAAGAGGGTAGCCTTGGCAAATGAACTATTGTAGAGGAAATTAAGGGGAAAGGGAACCATTAATTGCCAATCTAACATTTGCATCCATGAAATATATTGGTGTCGTATCTTGATTTCCAAATATATTCACTTCTTCGTAGTCCAAATCTAATTTGGTGTAGTGCAAGATTCAATATGAAAAAGGAAATCAAGAGAAATAGATATGCATAATGTTCCATAGGATTCATCACATCTATTATATCACTTTCTCTTTTTTGTAGCCAATGTTGGTTCAATTTTTGTACCCATTATAACTCAGTATAAACCCAATTTCTTTAGATGCATCTCAATTTGTTTTATCCACCCATGATAAGTTTATGGAATGAGTGGAGCAATTTTGGTTTGATCCATGATGTGGATACAAGAATACAAAAAATGAAACAACTCAAGTACACCCCCTTGTAACTCAATCAATGCGATCCCTCAAAATATGATTTTGGCACTTTATACTTAGTGTCATTACAGTTGTCACGAGCTGAAATAACAAAATGGTCTGAAACAACAAAGTGGTCTTTGATCTTAGTATATTGCAAATGACAAATTAGGCAACAAATTGAAAGTACAATTTTAAAACAGATTAGAGCAATCTGATTACGTCATTGAGAAGTACTCAAAAAATTATGAACTTTAAAAATTTGCCAAAAAATGTTACTATATGAGCCCAAATGGAGCCCTAGAAGTTCCCAAAATGAGAATTGCTCAGCAACAAGTGTGAAAATTTGCAATTTCTAGAAAACCCAGACACCAAAATTAAAAATTGATTGCACCACTATGAAGCCTACAAAATTTTACCCCAAATAAAAAAAATTGCTCGCAAAAAGGAGCTTGTATGATTGATAAACATGCCTTCATTGACAGACTGCAAAAATCAAGATGCAGATTGAGAGAAGGGGTAAAAATTGAAAAAGAGATGTTGATGTCACCTGATGGAAAGATGACATCAGTAGACAGTTTTATGATGTCAGTAGAGGAAATGGCGACGTCAACAATTGGGTGTAGATGGATGACATCAGCAACCATAATGATGATGTCAACTAATAGAAGATGATGGCAGCTACCTAGAAGATGACGTCAACTCAATCTTAACAAAATATTTTTAGATTCATCAAAATATGTTGTGGAGATTCAAAAACTACTATTGAAAAACTGGAAAACCACCCAAATTTGTTTAAAATCACAATTCTGATCGTTAAAACTGCTAGTATTCTCATGAAAATTGCTTGTGGATCAGTCTTGCGGTTTGGTGGGTGGCACAGGGGAATATTCCCTAGAATATCCTCTGTCGGATGGAAAAATCGTTGTTGGTTGTTTGTGGGTTGGGATGTTGAATGTTGCCATCGGTAGGTGGTGATGTTGGTATATTCTAGTAGTTGATGTAAGTGTGGAGTTGACAGCAAGGTTGAGGTGACCATGTGGCACCCTAGTTTGCCTAGAGTAATAAATACCTATAGGGAAGGTATAACCTACTTTCGTAGGTACGATCTTGAAAAGATTGTATAAAAAACACTTTTAACCTAGGTTAGTATGGAGAATAAGAAAATTTTAATATTATCTGAAGGTTAATAACACTACAACCAACGTACAAAGATTTTGATGATACTAGCAATGAAGATTTTGCCTATGCTAGAAAATATTTTAGGAATATTCTACATAAAGATCCGTATGGCTAAAGAGGGAACGATTTTTTTGATGGCTTGGGCCAAAAGTATCCGATTTTGAAGAATTGATAATCGATCCTTAGGTTCTTGGGCCTTCTGGATGTGATGGCAAGATAAGATTTGACCCAAAATGCCCGAAAATTGTTGCTACCTTCTAGATTTGGCAACCAATTCCCAACTTCAAACCCTTGTAGATCTTGCCTCCAATGTCCAATTTGGGCAAATCAAAAGGCTAAATTGTCTTTCTTAGACACTTTGAACTTGAGGATGAGCTCATATTTGCACCAACATGCTCTAAAATAAACTTGAAATACAAAGCCACAAAGAAGATACCCTCCCACATTTAGTATTTCTATTAAATCTTTCTAATTCTCCAGGTCATCATATGATGGAAGAGAAAAACATACTTAACTCTTCAAAATCTATGAAGATTTGCATCCTAGATCTCTGATGAAAGGAATTAGCATAAAACAATCCTACAAGCTGATACCATGTAGGATCTGGTTTTGCAGGTAGCCACCCAAGATCTAGGAGCTTCAATGAAAGCACAAGAGAGACCCAAAATGAAAGAATAATTCTATTTTATCAAAGGATGCAAATACACAATATACATGAATAAATTAAAATTACAATGAGAAACACTTGGTTATATAGGCCAAGGTGAAACATAGGACAAATGTTAAGATTACGAAAAGTGTTTTAATCTTATGACTTGAGACATAAAGATAACTATCATAAGTGTAATCTAAATATGTCCTAAGTAAACTTAACTAAACAAGTGTGAATAGGACCTAATGTGGAACTATTAGGTAATGTACCTCGTTCACACTAACAAGGATCAACTTTGTGAGGTTTATAACATACCAAGTTATTCTCCAATATAGGAATAAGAGGGTCACTAATTGAGTCATAAGCGAACAATTGTTTTCATAATTATGTCATGGATGATTTGAGATGAAACATCAATAACCACAAAAGGCTTATATAATTCCCTAGTTAAACAACTCTGGATACTACCTATATACAAAAAATATGCGATTACCTACCCTTACACACTCACTTATTAAAAATGTTTTTGTTTCAAGTTAAACCTGATTGATGAGAAGTATAGGGAAGTTTTAAAACACTCCAAGCTCTTGAAAATGCAATCCAAGCTAATGAATAAGTCAACACCTTATGCTATTTGTGATTTAAGCTCCTTGTAATGATTGTGGGGGTTTAGTTTGTGTAAGAGTTGGTGAAGAACCCCATAAGAGCCAAGGATCACAGGCAACAAAAATAACCTTCCACATAAGAGAGAAGGAATGGAAATGCTATGAAGCCAAAAAAATGATTAGATACATACAGACTAGTACCATAGTATAATGAGGAAGCCCTTGTTATAAAGACAAGGATGAAACCTTGGGACAAACTAAGATCATGACAAGTGTTTTAATCTTATGACATGAGACACATTTTAAATGACCTAAGTAATCTTAAGTATGCAAGTGTGATTATGACCTAATATGAAACTAGTTAGGTAATATACCTTGTTTACACCAACACCCCCTTTAAGTGCAACTTAGGAAGAATATGCAAAGATACAATGATGGATCCTAGCTACGAGACCATGTTAGGTACCCATGTACAAACAAATCTCTCACAAATGGAGTAAAAGAGAAAATCTGTACGAAAAAATCCCTCTCCAAAATATTGAAAAGATGACAGAAAAACATTGTACAAGTGAAGGAAGGAGGACTTAACATGACCCCCAAGGACTATTGTTGTCACCAATGTACAATCAATGCCCCCCATAGGAGAGAAGAAGAGAGATTATGAAACCTTCCCCCATAATGTGTAATCTTTTACAATGATCCAGATGCTTGACAAAGGACATGACGATGAAGATTCAAGAGCATCGAACAATGTTCCTTCACTTGGGAAGAAAAAAACCAAGTATAGATGTAGGATATCTTTTGATTTTGGAAAAAAAATAGGTAAGAAGAAAGATCATGATGTATAATGTTGTAGCTAAACTCTTCTCAAGTGTCACCATGTTGGAATCAAAGGATGCCACAATTGAATCAAGTACAAGCCCAATCAATGAAGAAGGTGACAAACTAGAACCAAGTGAAAATTAATGTAGAACAAGATCCAAAGATGAAGATGATGGGATAATAGCTATGATTGGGCTTCTATCAAAGAGAAGATGAGTGTTTGCCAAATTTGTAAGATGAGACTCACAAAAGAAACCTATAATATTTGTCATGTACTCATCCCAATGAATGAAATTTGGAGTACTACGATGTACCTTTTGCAAAGAATCGCTCAAGGAAAGAAGTGGAGATGTGATCTCAATGTATTCCATCCAACTATACTCTCTCTCCATGACGATTCTGTCCACACAAGATGTTTGAATATGAATGCTTGGAGATGAATGACAATGTTAAAATGCAAGAGTCCATAGCCTCGAGATATTGACTCAAAGATAAAGAAGATGAAGCCTCTAAATTTGGATTGGGAGTGATAGATGTGAAAAAAACAACAGATGTCTTTGTAGTAGTGTAAGAAGCATCAAGAGAAGCCTCAATGTCATCATAATCATCAATACTTGCCAAATAATCAAGCTCCTCTTTTTTTTCATCATATCTTAAATTATCACAATCAACAACCTGGGTACAAGACAGTTCATAAAAAGATCATTTGAGAATGTAGAGAGATGAGGGTCTCCATATATCTCTTAAAATTTAGTCCAATTTGTGTGTGGACACTCAGTCTTTGAAATGATATTTGAGATCTCCCAAGAAATGTCACTACCAATAGTAGAATGAATCAATCCTAGGACATAATCATTCCTATAATCCCATACTTGTCTTTGACATGGAGTACCTAGTTTAGGGACAAGTCAATAGAGATGAGGCAAGAGATGAAGCCACTTGAGATGTTCTAGGATGTCGTCTTGCCAAGACTTATAATTCCCTTTAGTTAGGGTGATTATGGAAAGATGAATTGCAAAACCCATGATTTAAAATGATATCTAATCCTCATATACCCAGGGCAAAATCTAGAAAAGCCAAGTGGATGACTATGTAGTGGTCGAAACCAACTTTCCAATGGCTATAAGAAGATGAAAATTGAATACTGTAGGTGAAAGTTATGGCTCTCGACAAAAAGTGCTCCTTTAGGCAATAGAAAAAAATACTCTTGTTGGTCCTCAAGAAACAACTTGGGCTAAGTGGTGGTGGCAAGAGCGATGTAGAGGCTAGGTGATGGAGGGTTGGAGGACTGACAATGATCACGGGCGAAGGTGGTTTAAGCCCATGTGGATTGGCTATGACTGGGGCCTTTTGCCTGGATGTAACTAGGGGCTTTGGCCTTATTAAAAAAACTATCCCTGGATGATGTCACCCTCTTTACAAGCTTGTACTATTTGCCAAATAGAAGCCCATTGTACTCTACTAATTTAGGATTATGTAGGCTGCAAAATATTCCCTTTGAGATGTCGATGGTATAGTGTCTATGCAACTTAGTTTTGTATGGAACTATATGGACTAGTCAGACTCAGATTTTGGTCAAAGCCTAAAAAATGGTTAAATTTTTTCTAGTGCAAAACCCTATTGAGTTTTATATCAATTTTTTAGTTTTTGAGCCTCTTGGCACTAAATCGTGAGGTTTTTTTGCCATTGGGATGTGTTGTATGAAACTTCTTAGGAAAAAATCTCCAAAAAGAGGGAAGGGAATTGTAGATTTGAGGCTTTGATACCACGTAAGAGTTGATGAAGAACCCCATAGGAGCCAAGGATCACTTGTAGCCAAAACAACCTCCCACACAAGAGAGAAGCAATGTAAATTTTATGGAGCCAAAGAATTGATTAGATGCATACAAACTGGTACAATTGTACAATGAGGAAACTCTTGTTATAAAGACAAGGATAAAACCCTCTCGGACAAACAAAGATTATGGCAAGTGTCTTAATCTTATAACATGAAGCACAAATATTATTTGACCTAAGTTAAGTAGGCAAATGTGAATAGGACCTAATATGAAACTACTTCATTAATATACTTTGTTCACACCACTAGTTTTTTGTTGACTTACCACTCATTATGGTGGATTTTGTTGGTGAATAGTGGATTATGATTATGGATTTACTGCAAATTGATAATATTTGAGTGTAGTAGACTTTTCTACATGTTAAAATTATGTATTTATTAAAAAATGTATAGTCAAGACTTTTTTAATAGTAGTCCTTTTAATCTCAACCATTCATCTATGCATTTGTTTAGGTACTCTACATTAAAAAATCTATCCATTCATCTATGCATTTTTATAGGCCATAGTTAGTTGATAGGTTATATTTGAATAATGTATCCATGCCACTTATAATATATTTATATTTAGAGGTGATGAATGATTTAAATATAAAAAATGTTATGTTACCTTTTATAATTTTTTTTTGTTTTTAGGTTTATTATAATGTTTTAATTTAGAATTTTTTTTCTTATAAAATTTTATTTCTATCATATTAATATTACTATACATTTGTATTTTTAAAATAATTACTATCTTATTTTAATAAATAGACTTGGTAAGTGTATGGAAATTGTGGGCCAAAACAATGTTGAAAGTGGACATTTTTGCTTAAAATCAGCAAAATCTAGATTTAATGAGTAATTCTAGATGTGAAATTCAAAGATGTGATAAAGAACAACAATTGTAGTGCTTTGAATTTAGTTCCCAAACTATTAAGACTTGTAAATTTTTTGTCAAAATTAAGAGAGTCAAATGTTGAATGTAGAAGGACTTTGCTTGTTTGTGGGTGGGAGTTTTTTGTTGTGTGGGGGTTATTTAAAGTGCAGGTGGGGGTTCTTAGTGTGCTCGGGGTTTTGTTTTTTCTTTCTCTGTTCTCCTTTTTGCTGCTTGTGTGGATTTGGTGCAGTCTTGTGGGGAGGTATAAGGGTGTGGTTTCGTTTTTTCTCTTGGCAATGGATCCAGGGGAAGCATCTGGGGTTAAATCTCCATTGGATTTTGCGCTGCTTTTGGAGTGAAATCTCTATCTCCATCAAAGAGGGTTGTTGAGAATAATTTGCGATATAATGATTCGGGGGTGGGAAGGTTTTCTTCGTCTGGAAGCCCTCGAATCCCAAAGATTAATGGTTGTCTGGAAAAAGAAAGGAAAGCCCGGCTCTGGTGATTCAACCAGAATCAATCACAAAGGATGTTGAGTATTTTTTTTAAAATGCCTTGCTATGCAAATTCATGGGAATGCGTGTATCGCTCCAATTTTTAGAGACATGGGCTCAATGGACTTGGACTCTAGAGGGCGAAATGGAAATAATGTTGTTGGCAAATAGTTATTTTATGGTTGTTTTCAATTGCATGGCTGATCACAATAGAGTTTTCGAGGGTGGGCCTTATTTCCACAACCAGATTGGTTTATTCATTAAGCCATGGCACACTGGTTTTAATCCCTCGGAGGAGCTCCCAAATCGTGTTCCGGTGTGGGTACGTCTCCCTCGATTTCCAGTGGAGTATTGGCGCAATGACATCCTACAAATGGTGGCTTTACTTCTGGGGAAACCAGTGGGTCCTTCTCAGCAAACATGGGATAGAAAGGTTATGACTTTTGCTCGCATTTGTGTTGAGATTGATTTGAGTAACCCTCTTCTAGACTCTTTGGAAATTTGTGTGGGTACGTCGTCTTGGATGCAACAACTTGATTATGAGACTCTGCCTTTTCGTTGCCGTCTATGTCATGAATATGGTCATTTGCAACAAAGATGCCCTAGGGCCAAATCTTTTGAGTCTCAGACTTCTTAGCCTCCTCGCAACCCTCCTAAGGTTGACAAAGGAAAGGCTCCCATTCCTGGTGGCGATGCAGGTACAGAGGGTTTCATTCCTGTTAAGGCCCGGAATAGGAATCGTGGGCAAAAAGGACTTTTGAGGAGCGACAGGACGGGGACTCTTTTAATAGATTTGATGTGTTGGATGACCTCAGCCAGCAGGAGGTGAATCTGGGTATGATGGCTCTGGACCATGGTATTGTGGAGTTGGTTCAGGAGGGCAATATTTCTGACAATATTCAGAATACACAGGATGTTGGTACTTTGCAAATGGACACTGATCTTAGTCTGGTGGATTCAGTGGTGCCAGAGGCCCTCGTTGCTATGGAGAAGAAGGGGGGGGAAGGATTCTCCTTCTTTGGGGCTTCATTAGAAGAACCTCAAAAAAGGGGCTGCGGAGAAGGCTTCCAAGGTTGGGAGAAAGAAGGACTTAGAGAAAATCAAGATGATGGGTGAGACATTGGTGGAGTCCAGATTTGTTAAGACTCTTGACTCTCATTTTTCCAACCCTAAAAAATGATCATCCTTTCTTGGAATGTAAGGGGCTTGAACAGTGGTGAAATGGTCAACCTAGATTTAAGCAAACAAACACATATATGCAAGCTATATTGTCTTCAAAATATTCTCAAAACAAAATATGATAAAACCATAGTTTCAATTCATACCCATAATGCCTCAGTGATGGTTGTATGAGGTCTGTTGTAGAGTTCAAAACTTTGTTTGTGCATAGAAAAAAACCTCAACATTGCCCATTACGGCCTGTAGGTGGTATGATTGATATTAAGAATGAATGTACAACTCACCAAACCTTGTAATCTGCTCAGAAGGTGGAGTTTTGGTGTGGTAGAGAAGTAGATATTCTTAAATCATGCAAACAAAACCCTCAATCACAATGCATTCGATCTTGTCTACTTCTGTACAACCGTCAATGGATGATTTTTATTGAAAATTTACCCAGATTTGTGATATTCAGGAAAATCCATGCAAGGAAAGTTCATCTGTCTTAGGAAAACATCTTCAATCTGCTCCAATGGATTTCATTCAACATTCATCACAGTCTGCTCCAAAAATGTCAAACTCCATGCTTACCCAGACAAAAATATTATGATTTAGATACAAAGGGACTAACTGGGGTTGATCTTTCACAACCGGAGCTAGTGAAATAGTGACTAACAGCCTTAGACTTGCTCAACAACACAGTCAAGAAGACACAGAATACTCCAATCCCAAAATAAAAAATATGCATAAGACCCCCCAAGAGTGAGCGATTCTTCTAATATAACCTCCCTTCTGCCTATGCTCATGCAAAGAGTCACAATAA
Source organism: Cunninghamia lanceolata (assembly GCA_027924645.1). NCBI lineage: Eukaryota > Viridiplantae > Streptophyta > Pinopsida > Cupressales > Cupressaceae > Cunninghamia > Cunninghamia lanceolata. The sequence continues at coordinate 14,171,950 of BSBN01000021.1, read as the reverse complement.
ATGCTCCACAAAGGAGCGTTCCCCCACTCTACCAGCCACGCCAGAAAAAGACAAACATAGAGGAGAGGGTCCCGCCAGACCCAGTGTCCACTCAAAGCTCATAACTGACTCCTTTTAAAAGAATATAATAAAATAATGATATATCTAGTTTTTTAAAAGGTGCATTTTCCTAACAAGAGGTTAGCTTCCGGGAAATAATAAGAAGCTAATCATATGTTTAGTTTTTTTTTTATTACTGATGAAAGAGGGACATTACAGTCCTCCCTCCCTGAAGTTGCTTGTCCTCAAGCAACTGCAACTCTGGGTGCTGTAAAATCTGTTCACTCTCCCATGTAGCATCCTCCAGCGGTAGGTTCTTCCACTTAATTAGGTACTTGTTGTGACCAAATCACACATCGCCCCATTGCAAATGGGGACCCCCTTTTTTTGAGCTCCGATGCTTTGCATGAAGTTCTGACGATGCCTTAGGTTCGTTTCCTCTGCCAATCCAACAATAAGTCTTTCTCCTAGAAGGTTTTTGCTTCATAACTGGAGGTCTCATCTGGAAAATGAAGACTCTTGATTAAATTCCATCCAAGTGATGAACAATGAGACCCTTCCTGATGTATGTTTGAGATCCTGAAAAGACTAAGTCTGATAGCCTGAAATCCTGAAAATCCTGAAAAATTGACTAAGTCTGAAATCTGGTGAATCCTCCAAATTCTAGATTTTGCATCTTAAATCCGGTGGATTCGAGACCTATCTCAAACATCCTGAAAGGTATATTGAAAAATATTTAAAGTATAAGAAATTCAACTTATACTTAAATATATTTTTCAATATACCTTTACCTCGCGAACCCTAAAAAATGCCTAAGTTTCCAGAGGATTCAAAAAGCTTATCTAGTGCGACGGGGCATCTAAGTGGCGCAAAACCATGATGAAAAAAGCGCTTTCAATTACAAAACAAGATGACGATTTCCAATCCTTCAACCAATGCGCCCATCTAAAGCGCTAGTTTGGAAACGAAAATTTTTCAAGCCTTCAAAGTGACGCGATTTCCACGCCTTTAACCAATGCGCCATATTGATGCGAATTCCAGAGGATCTTTGTGGATGAACTAAAGCGCAAAAAGCATGAGGATTTCAGTTGATTGAGTGATGCGCCCATCTAAAGCATAAAGGGAGACGAAAATTTTAAAGATTTCAAGCTTTGAAGTGATGCAATTTTCATGCCTTTAAGTAATGCGAATTCTAGAGGACTCCAAAACACTTAACTAATGCGAAAATCAAAAGTCAAGTCTTGTAGCGAATTTTAGAGGAAATTAAAGATGTTAAGTGTCTAGAGGATCCTCTATACCTCAACCAATGCGCTAGGATAGAGGAATTAATTCCAAAATGTAATTTTTTGAAGAGAATCTTGAAGATTTGGAATGCCCCATCCAAAGCGCCACTTAAAGAAAAGGAAGACTTCCAAACATCAAACCAAAGCGCTTGAATCAAGTAACCAATGCTAAACTCAGAGGAAATTAATATACCTATCTAATGCGACCCAAGGAGGAGGGATTTTAGTCATAGATTAATGCGAATTTTAGAGGAATTGGAAACCCTTCAACCGATGCGCCAAACATGAGGGAGAGGATAAAGTTTTTTTTAAGAAGATTTTAATATATTCATCTAATGTGCTTAAACCCAGAGGATCTCCAACCCTTCAACAAATGCGCCATTATGGAGATAAAATCTAGAGGATTCAAGTTGTTGATCTAAGCCAATTGCCAGAGGATTTCAAATCCTTAACCAATGCACAAATCTTAGAAAATCCTAACATCTCAAACCAATGCGACCTCTTCAAGAGGAATACAAAGTCAAGTCTCAGAGCAAATTTCTAGAGGAAATCAAAACGTTGATCCATTGCGCCACCTTGTAGGTGAGAGTAAAGTTGAGTTTTGAAAGCAAGTTAGAAGAGGATTTTGAATACTCCATCCAAGGCGCCTAGAAGGAGGAGAAGAATTCAGGTTTGTATGAAAAGATCAAGAAGAAATCAAACCTCTCATCCACTGCGCCACATGTGGGAAGGCTTTGATACACTTTGAAGGAGATTTCAAAAATATTATCTAATGCGCTTGAGGAAGGAAAGGGTTCAATACAAAATTTCAAAGACTTTTTCAAGGAGGATCCAAAATCTTAAACCAATGCGCCTAGATAGGGAGGTCTTTATTGATCGTTTGAGATGAAATTCTAACCGGAAGATGAAATTGCTAACTAATGTGCTCTCCTTAAGGATTAAAAATAGTGGTTTAGAATGCAAATTTTAAGAGTTTCAATGAAGATCAAGAACTTGTCATCTAGTGCGCTTGGCTTGGAAATGCATTCTTATATGTTATAAATCGTGTTTATCGAGAAGGTTGATATTATTTCTTTCTTTGTGTTGCAGGAGCTAAAGGCTGGAAACACTTTCATGTAGGAAGGAAAGTCAGGAAGCAGTCTTCAAGAAGAAGGCATCGTAAGCTGCTCAAAGTGATCACTTCAAGCATCATGTAGCTGCTTCAAAGGAACCTTTCATCATCCTTGTGTTGGAATTCTTCATCAAGTGGCATCAAGTTGAGATTGTCTAGAAGACATCCACCCAAAGGACATCATCTTCGTCAAGGCTTCCTAAGGAAGCATCATTTCAAGAGATCTACATCACTTCAAGTATCAGCTGGTTTCTTCATCAATTTACTGAAGCATTTCATCAAGTACATCATATTCAAAAGACAAGGCATCTGTCCATCTAAGCTTCAAGTCTCCTTGGGAAGTCAGCTGCTCCATCATAAGGAAGATATCATCATCAAATGTTAGAAGCATTTCATCTATCCAAGCTTCAAGTAAAGTTTTCCCAATCTTCAAGTATCCTTGAGAGGTCATCTACTCCACATCCAGAGAGGGTGTTGTCATCTACACTCCGAAGGATCACTTCGAAGATCATCATGCAAGATCACTTCATCAACTTCTACATCAAGCGAAGGCATTCATCCATCTAAACTTCAAGACTTTACAATTTCAAGTCCAAGAGAGATCTCTACATCATACATGAAGGTAGCAGTGTCATCATCTACTCTCTACTCTCTTCAAGAGGATGCATCCAAAGAAGATCATTCATATCTACATCCTACAAGAAGACGAAACATTACAAAGTCAATCAAATGAGCTACAAGTATCATACATCCAGTCAACAAGAAGAATGAACAAGGCAAGATCCACAAGATGTATTCCTAAACATACAAGTTCAAACAATCACATTGAATACATCACATAAAGATGATACAATTTTCAAAGTATGCTGAGTGGGCATCTATGTGGCAAGTACACATCATTCAATTTTGATTAGCCACATTATTTTAAATGCATTAAATGTATCATTTAATGAAAGAAGCCAAAGGGATTCCTATGTGGAGGAATATTTTAAATGCTTTCGCCTTACCTTATCACATTGGAAAACGTGCCTTCATTGCCTCCCTCTTTTGTACTAAAAATAGAAAGTTGTTGTAACTACCTGTGAGGTGGCATGATCTGAGCCTTTGGCTATCGAATTGATCTTGGCCATTCATTGTATTCTGGGCACTATATAAAGGCCTTGTTGCCTCATTTGTAAGATATAGATTTAGATTGTAGGTAAGTAGGAGTAGAATAGGAGAGACTCTCGAAAATTCTCTGAGAGGATTTGAAGCTGTTGTAAATATTTCTCAAGATTAATGCAAAAGACATTGGAGCTACTTGTTTGGTGTTAAGTATTATCTTGTGGAATAACATGGTTTCATGAATCTTGATGGAATTAAGAGATGTTTCAATTAGATTAGAAGTAGATTAGAAGCTCACTGAAATAATGTATGTTGTACTGAATATCGATCAACTCCTAGCTCATGCTTTTAACATTCATCGCTGATGAAGTGTTGTGTAAAGCTAGTCTGAGCTTATTTGTTTAAGTTCGATTGTGGATGCTTGTTTGAGCTGCGCCATTTGATGGGTGCTTGTATAAGTCTTCATGATTTGAAAACCATTTGCATAACCTTAGAAGATTGCACCAGCTTCATGTAGTTGTAGGCACCCTTGGCGAAGTGAAGTTAGGTTAAATCAGGAGTTTGTCTGTTCAATACATCATCATTGCCTCATTGACCTTAGATAGTTTCCTAAACCCTTGCCCTTTTTCCATTTCTTTATTATTGAAACCTTGTATATAAATCATCCACACTGAAAAGGAGGAATAAGCTGAATGAAAGGAGAAGAATCTGCGTAAGTCCCTTTGTGTTTAACAGCAAAATCATACTTAGTCACTGAGCTATCTCTTACAAAATCATAAGAAAGGAACCTTGGAGTCATCTTGTTTGATCACATAGTTTAGCATTCGAGAGGCTTTGCTCAAGAGGGAGTTAAATACTTTGTATTTCACTCTAATTGTTGACTTGTCCAAAAACAATCATCAACAGTACACACTGATAGTCCTCTTCCTCACTATCCATTCCCACCTGTTGTGACCAAATCACACATCGCCCCATTGCAAATGGGGACCCCCTTTTTTTGAGTTCCGATGCTTTGCATGAAGTTTTGACGATGCCTTAGGTTCGTTTCCTTTGTCAATCCAACAAGAAGTCTCTCTTTCTTAGAAGATTTTGCTTTATAACTGGAGGTCTCATCTGGTACATAAACTTGTAGTAATGAAGAATCTTGATCAAATCCCATCCAAATGATGAATCATGAGATCAATCCTGATGTATGTTTGAGACCTTGAAAAGACTAAGTCTGGTAGCCTGAAATCCTGAAATCCTGAAAAATTGGCTAAGTCTGAAATCTAGTGAATCCTCCAAATTCTAGATTTTGCATGTTAAATCCGGTGGATTCGAGACCTATCTCAAACATCCTGAAAGGTATATTGAAAAATATTTAAAGTATAATCTCTCAACTTATACTTAACTATATTTTTCAATATACCTTTACCTCAAGGACCCTGAAAATGACCAACTACTCTAGATGATTCAAAAAGTTGATCCAGTGCGACGGCATATTAAGGTGGCGCAAAATCTTGATAAATCACACCGTTTTCAAGAAGATATCAAGTTGATGATCTCTTGCGCCCAATCTAATGCGCCAAGGATAGAGGATAGAAGAGGATTTCGAACCCTTGATCCAATGCGCCAAGGGTAGCAAAGATGATGATTTCGACTTCCCCATCTAATCCGCCAACTTGAAGATGATTTCGAAAGTGCTATCTATTGCGCCAATATCTAGAAGATTTTCAACTCTCAAACCAATGCGCTAATGAAGGGAGAAGGTAGGGGGGGATTCCAAAAAATGGATCAAGTGTGCCAATGCTAGAAGATTTCAAGAGTGCTATCCAATGTGCCACTTCTAAGAGGATCTCCAAACACCTATCCATTGCGCCAAGGAGAAAGAAAAAATTCTGAGTGTTAAGGTGTAAGTTTTTGATGTTTCCGGAGGATTTCAAATCCTTATCTAATGCGAAAATCAAGAGGATTTTTAATTCCTCAACCAATGCGACCTTGTAGAGGAGAGTAAAAGTTGAGTTTTGAAAGGAAAATTTCAGAGGAAATCACACCCTTCATCCAATGCGACCACTTCTAAGAGGATTCAATATCAAGATCTAATACGATTGGGGAAGGGTTTATCATTGAAAAGTGTTAAGTTCCTAGAAGATTTCAAATGGGTCATCCAATGCGCCATCCAAGAGGAGGAGTTTGACTGGAAGTGCTACATCATAAGTTTCAAGACTAAATTCTAGAGGAATCCAAACACTCAAACCAATGCGCCAGGTGGAGAGGGGGCTTGCTGAGTGTTGAAAGTCTATCAAGAAGAAGCCAAAACCTCTGTCTAATGCGCCATCTCGAAGGTAAGGCAAAGGAAATTGCAAAAATCATTGAAAGGTGTTAAGTTCCTAGAGGATTCTCTATACCCCATCTAGCGCGCCACTTAAAGAAAAGGAGGAGTTTTGTTAGAATTGCTATATCAAGGGCTCTAGTTAGAGGATCTTAAAAGGTTCAACCCATTCGCCAAGACAACATAGAAGAGGATCTCAATATTCAAAGTGCTAATTAGAAGATTCATTATACTTGAACTACTGCGCAAAACAAGAAGATTCTGAATGTGTCAACCAAAGCGCCCAAGGTAAAATGTTAATTTCCAAGGAGATTCAGAGGTCCTCATCTAATGCGCTTGATGGAAAGAGGAGGAAAATGCCAGAGGAAATCAATACCTTGATCCAATGCGCCACTAAGTCAGGGTGGTCTAGGCAAAGTCTAGAGACTTTCAAGGAAAATCCAAAAAATCCAACCATTCCGCCACCTTATGAAGGGAAGTAAAGTCAAGTGTTGGAGGCGTGTTTCTTGAGGAAAATCAATTGTTGATCCAAGGCGCCGCTTTGAGGACAAGGCAAAGCTCAGAGGTTTATCAAGGCGAAATCCAAGAGGAATTCACTTACCTCAACCACCAATCCAACTAATGCGACCACTTCAAGGAGGATCAACATCAAAATCTAATGCGCTTGATGGAAGGTAAGTGAGAAGAATAGGCAAAATTCCAGAGGAAATCAAACCTTTGATCCGGTGCGCTCAATTCAAGGAGATATCAAACACCTCAACCAATGCGATTTAAGTAGAAGTGATTCGTCAAGACTGATTTGCAAGGATACAATATACATTTTAAGGAAGATATTGAAAGCCTTAACCGATGCGCCAGCCCCTTGAGAATGTAAAAGTTTGATCAAGACATATTTCAAGAGGAATTTAAAGTCCCCATCCAATGCGTCACATGTAGAGGGAGATTGTTAGATGTTTGAAAGTCTATTAAAGAAGAATACAAACACTTGAACTAATGCGCCAAGAGTGATGAAGGAGAAAAAGTGTAAAGATTTAATCAAGGCGCTAAATTAGAGGATCTTTCACCCTTAAACCGCCGCGCTAGGATCTAGTGAGGAAGATTTCGAGGTCTTAAACCAATCCGCCAAAAGTAAATCCAGAGGATTTCTAATACCTCAACTAATGCGCTTATAACAAGAGGATCTCAAACATCTCAACCGGTGCACTAGCTTTGGAGGATGTGCAAATTTGATCTAAGGTGTATGCATTTCATTTCTTTTAGGAAGACCTTGAATACTTCATACAATGCACCTCGAACAAGTAAAAATAGTGCTTTAGAGTGAAATTTTAAGTAAAGATTTAATTTGCGATTGGCTGGGAAATGAATGAAGTGATTCTTATATGTTATAAATCAAGTATTATCATGTTTATCAAGAAGATTAATATTATTTCTTTTGTGTTGCAGGAGCTCAGGCGTTATCATCGGGTTGAAGCATTTCATCATGCATCTTCGCTAGTCATAGCTTGAAGGCATCATGAAGCAGTTTCAAGGAATCTTTCATCATCCTTGTGTTGGAATTCTTTGGCATCATGATCATCTAGAAGACATCCATCCAAAGGACATCATCTTCATCAAGGCTTCCTAAGGCATCCACTCTACTTCAAGTTCTTTCAACCTTCAAGGAAGAGTCATCATGTGGCTGCTCTAAAGGACTCTCTTCAAGATCATCTTCCAGGAGGCATCCTTCCAAGAGATCTACATCACTTCAAGTATCAGCTGGTTTCTTCATCAATCTACTGGAACTCTTCGTCAAGTGGCATCATGTTCAAAGATAAGGCATTCACTCACCCAAATTTCAAGTAAAGTTCTCCCAATCTTTAAAGATTCATCAAGTTTCAAGTATCCTTGAGAGGTCATTTACTCCACATTCAAAGAAGGTGTTGTTATTTACATTCCGAAGGGTCACTTCGAAGATCATCGTGCAAGATCACTTCATCAACTTCTACATCGAGTAAAGACATTCATCCATTGTACTTTTAAGTTCTTTCAACCTTCAAAGAAGAACCTCATGTAGCTGCTCCAAAGGATCTTCATATCATTAAGCATTCCAGAGACTTCTATAAAACTTCAAGTACTCATCCAGTATTCAAGTCTCTTTCTACATCTAATGGAGATGTTATCATCAAATACCTACACTCTAAGGGAGATTACTTCAAGATCATCTTCAAGGAAGCATGTTATCAACTACATCATGATCACATCAAGTTCAAGTGTACTACTTTAAGGCATCTATCCATTCAAGCTTTAAGTTCTTTGAGGAATATCTCGTAAGTACATTTCATCCTTGATGGAATCAAATCAAAAGTCCAAGGCATTTATCATCTAAGCTTCAAGACTCTTGAAATTTTCAATTCCAAGAGAGATCTCGTACTCCGATTCATGAAGCAAGCTTCATCATCTACTCTACATATGAAAAGGACAGGAAGCATCTACTACACCATTCTTCAAGAAGGATCATTCAGAGAAGATCATCATCACTATACAAGAAGAAGATCAACTTACCTACAGAGAAGAAAGTATTATAAAGTCAATCAAATGAGTAACAAGTATCATACATCCAGTTTGCAAGGAGATGTACAAGGCAAGATCAATAAGATACCTATCAAGTGTTCTTCATCAAAAGCATATTGAATTAACAGTTGAAATCCACAAGATATGCCGAAGGGGCACCTATGTGGCATCTATATCATCATCCAATCATATCAGCCACAGCATTTTAAATACATTAAATGTATCATTTAATGAAAGAAGCCAAAGGGGTACCTATGTGAAGGATGTTTTAAATGCTTTCGCCTTACCTTATCACATTGGAAAACGTGCCTTCATTGCCTCTCTTTGTACTAAAAATAGCAGTTTGTTGTAACTACCTATGAGGTGGCACAATTTGAGCCCTTGGCTATTGAATTGATCTTAGCCATTCAATGTATTCTGGAGCACTATATAAAGGCTTTGTTGCCTCATTTGTAAGTCAGTAGTTCAGAAATTATAGACTAGAGAATAGTTTTGTAGGAGTAGAGTAGGAGAGACTCTCCAAATTCTCTGAGAAGGTTTGAAATTGTTGTAAATATTTCTCAAGGGTAATACAAAGACATTGGAGCATTGTTTGGTGTTAAGTGTTATCTTGTGAAATCACATGGTTTCTTGTACTTTGATGAAGTGGAGAGGTGTTTCAAATTAGAAATAAAGTAGATTAAAAGCTCATTGTTGTAATGCATGTTTGTGTTGGATATTTGATCAACTCCTAGCTCATGCTTTTAACACTCATCGTCGGTGAAGTGTTGTGTAAAGCTAGTCTGAGCCTTATAATTTGTATAAGTTCGATTATGGATGCTTGCTTGAGCTGTGCCGTCTAATGGGTGTTCATGTGAGCCTTCATGATTTGAAAACCATTCGCGTAACCTTAGGAGATTGCACTAACTTCATGTAGTTGTAGGCATTCTTGGCGAAGTGAAGTTAGGTTTACTTAGGAGTTTGTCTATTCATACCACATCATTACCACATTGACCTTAGATTAGCTTTCTGAACCTTTACCCTTTTTACTTTTCTTCATTATTGAAACTTTGTATATAAATCATCCACATTGAAGGAGAAATAAGCTGAATGAAAGAAGAAGAATCTGCGTAAGTCTCTTTGTGATTATCAGCAAGATCACATGTAATCACTGAGTTAACCCATCATGCACTATAAAAAGGAACCTTGGAGTTACTTCACTGAATCACATAGTTCAGCTTTTGAAGAGCTTTATTCAAGAGAGAGTGGGATACTCTAGTGTTTTACTCTATTGTTGACTTGTCTAAAAACAAACATCAACACCACCCTCTCTGGAATCAACACTAGATTGCCTTCCTCATCCAGCGGAGGTAAATCAGGAGAAGTTACCACATTGTGTCCAAGAGCCTTCTTGAGGCGAGACACATGAAATACATTGTGAACCTTGCTATTCTCCGGAAGTTCCAACTCATATTTAATTGCACCCACTCTCCTTTTCACCTTGAAAGGACCATAAAATCGTGGTTTCAACTTCTCTGCTTGACTCTTCTTGAGAGTGGACTTCCTGTAGGGCTGCAACCTCAAGTAAACAATGTTTCCCACCTCAAAAGAGCGTTCAATACGACGCTGATCAGCATAGAATTTCTGCTGCTTCTAAGCATGCAGCAAGTTATCTTTCAATTCCCTCAAGATATCCTAACTTTGTTGTAGAAAATCTTTGGTCTGGGGTGCTCTGCATTCATCAAATATTAGATCTACGAAGCTTGGTGCATTATAACCGTAAAGTGCCATGATAGGAGACATTTTGATTGACATGTGATAGGAAGAGTTATAGCAATACTCTCCTAGGTGAAGCCATCAGACCCAAGCCATTTGCAGTTCTAAAACATAGTTCCTCAGATATTCCTCTAGCCACTTATTCACCACCTCAGTTTGCCCGTCAGTCTGAGGGTGATAACTAGTGCTCGGAGTGAGCTCAGTCCCACTCAAACGAAACAACTCCTACCAAAACAAACTCAGAAACTTGCTATCCCGATCACTGACTATGTTTCGAGGTAGCCCATGCAATCTGAACACCTCTATGAAAAATAGTTCAGCCACTTGGACTGCTATGAAATCTGAACTGATTGCATAAAAGTGAGCATTTTTAGTCACTCTATCAACAACATAAATAGAGTCCTTACCTTGCACCTTAGGCAACCCTGTAATGAAGTCCATTGAAATACTTTCCCATTTCTGAGCAGGAATAGGCAATGGTTGCAGCAGACCAGTTGGGTAAGTTTGGATTTGGCAATTTCACCTCATCGTGAAGATAAAAATACAGAAACAGAAAAGGATGACGATGGTTGGGCTCCTCCTAAAGTCATCCTGGACCCCGTTGCTGTATGAGGCAACCTGAATGACAAGGATCCTCCGTCCGCTGGCATTGCTTTGGCTGCTTAATGGCCCTCTTTTTTATTGCTGTTTCCTTTATGTTTTCTGAATTCTGGGCGTAGCCCATGACTTTATGACTTTCTGGGCGCTGCCCATGTGACTTTGGGGTGTGCCTTTTAACCACCCACCCTTTTTTGTGGATATGTGTACTATTATTTCTAATTAATATAGATATAGTCGCTTATTCATAAAAAAAAAATTGGTCAAAGTTTACCATAAAGTTGGTATTTGCATGTATAGTAGAAAGAGAGACAAGTTAAGAAGTGGACGACAATAAAAGAAGGTAATAAGTTAGGAGAGATAGTGTAAGAGATTAAAAGAGAATAAAGAAATCCCAAATGATGTGATCCCCTACATTAAGAGACCACGTTATATACTTCTGATGCCTATATTCTGAAGAGGACTGCTTTTCTTCAGAATTTGATGGTTGAAAGGCATATAAAAAAAATGAGACTTGTCCATCTGTCATGTTTATAGTATCCTTTCAATGGTGGCCATCTTCCTCTTCTGTAAAATGTAACATTATTTCCCTGTAAAATTCTAAAGAGATCTCTTTGGGTAATGCAGACATAATGGCTGGAAAATCGGTTGGATCAGAACTTTGATTGACATGTTCATCCTCTATTTCAACAAAAACTTTTGCCCTTCGCTCGCTTACTTGTGATATTTCAAAATTAGAGCTTGGTCTGGGTCTGTAAGACTTGTGACTACAAGTATTATAAGAAATAGAATGGGATAAAAATCTTGGGACGATATGAACTATTTGTCCTTTTATCGTTTGTATTTATTTTTTCTTTTCTTATAGATTGGGAGCAACTTTTTGTAACCAGTTAATCTTCCATTCTGCTAGATCTTTTATGGATTCAACAAGCCCCTTTTGCAATTTGACATTACTACTAAGCCTTTTTGCATCTGGGAGATTTTCCAAGATATCAGCGTGATTTGTATTTGTCATAGATTACAAGACCTAGATATTGATAGAAGCATACTTAAAAGGACCAAACATATGTAGACCATAAATAGAAGAAAAAAATCTCCAATAATTCAAAGATCCATGCTTGACTTCTCTGCATGCTTTATCTCTAGCACTAGCTGAAAGATTGGGATATAATTCATAACAAATAAGGCCGTTATTTAGCTGTGATACATAGGATAACTGATCAGCATGCTTGAAACTAATCTGTCTTCTATCACAAATGGAAATGTAGGATATATTGGCTTAATGTTCTCAGGGACCAAAGGTTTCACATATAATCTTAATTATTCAAAATGAATAAATTGGACAGCATAATGTCTCTTGATATATTATATTTAGATGTAGGTATCAAAGGTAGTATGTTGTTTTGGTATGCTTTTCCAGGATTATATTCTAAAAAGCCAATTCAACATCTTTAATATGGGGTTTTATAAAATATTTAAAAGTAGATTTGTACATAAATTTTCCAATCAGACTTTCAAACCTCAATTGTGATTTCTTATATACCCTTTTTGCTTTCAAATTAGGACGTTCAAAGTTCATGATGCTACTTGCTAAAGCTTCTTCAGTAATTTCTATCTTTCGCTTTTGATGATTCTCCTTGGAAAAATATTGATTCTGTAGTTATTTCTCAAGGGAACTCAAGGATTTGTTCTACCTTTGAATCATTTAGTATTTCAGAACCATGTTTGCTAACTGTTGCCTTTTGGAATTCTCCCATTTTCCTTTTTTCAAAGGATAACTAGTTGTTCGAGTCTAAATTGGGATAACCTAGATGAGAACTAATATTTGAAATTAAAGAAGATAAATAGGAAATAAGGAAGGAGTTCTTAAAATGGTTACACTTTAGATCAAGGGAACAATATATCTTAATGCTTTACTGAGAATAATGACATAAACTTGAGAGGCTTTGATCCTTTGAGGAAACAACTTAGTTAAAATCATGTCATCATAAGCAAAATAGATGCATGATGCTGTAACTGAATACAAGTGAATGATAGGGTCTCCTTTCCATTGTACATTTTAAATCAAGGAGCCATTGATCTTTGAGGCAATCGATATGCAACAACCTCAAAGGATTAAAGTGTACGATGTGGAGGATATATGCAATATGGTATCATTCTTGTTATCCTTCATTTCTTTCTTTATGTTCACCATCTCTTTCAATAGTGTATCTAAGGTGGTAGTAGGGATAGGAGTGGTGTTAGGAATATGGAGGTAAGAGGATATACATGATTGCAAATAGGTCGGACACATTATGATGGATATTGGCTATGGATTGAGATGGGAAGATAGTATGTTGAAGATGAGGGAGAGTGTAATAGTAGTGTCTATGGAAGTGATAGGGTTAGATGTAGATGGATTGCTAGCAGGGATGGAGGCTACGATGGAGGTAATGAGGGGAGAAGTGTAATCATGGAGTAAGCCATAATGGGGATTGATGTTAATGGGAAATATTGTAGAAGTAATGGAGATAGGAGGAACATTAGGATTAATAGTGGTAGTGGCCATGGAAGTTGTAGGGTTGGGGTTGAAAGAGCATGATGCATGGGTGGATACACCATTAGAAATATGGATGTAGGGACCAAGGTCTGTTTAATCTTTGTTCCATGAGCACATCCCACTAATGTCATAAAAATATTTTCCAATTGATTAGGGGGATTCAACTTACATAAATGTGTCAATCAAAGCATATCTTATCAGTTGAAGATATTGTTGGTCCACATGTGCATCATGATCATAATCCTCTTGATCACCCATGTTTGTCTCAACATGACCATCATTAAAAGATGTCATTGTTATCAGATTGGGTATCCATAGTAGGGTCTAAACAAGCGCTTATTCTCAATGGAATATTAGGATCATGAGTAACTTGTGGAAAAAACAATAATATGGCAAAGGGTAATGAATCTCAGGTATAAACATTAGGAAATCAGATCTGAAAATAAATGTAAAGTGTAAACCCTAGACCCACAACAAGGGCAGATAGGATGGTGAAAGGGTAGGATAAGTAAATATGAATCAAACCCTGAAAAGGGAAAAATGTATCAATAAAGCACAAAGATGAATAAGGAAAATTAGATCTAAAAATAGGATGTAAATTAAAGAAATATAGATTTAAAAACCCTCGATGATGAAAAATTATAGGAGGGAAAACTAGATCATGTAGGATTGGTTACCAAAATGTAAAGGAAAATAACCTTTTGCCGAGGCTTAGTCTAGGATAATCAAATAAGATGATTACATTTCAATGCTAATCAACCTACACTAATAAGTAAGAATGCAATCTAATGCATTTCTGAATTCAATGCCAGAGCACAAAAATTAAATGTAACAAGGATTAGATACTTAGCTCTATGACATAAGAATATATCATTTTAATGTGGCATTAAACTTTGAATTATCTGACCTAGAAATTCTACCTCTATGTTAGTGTAATACCTCAGATTCCATGCTAGACCTATGCTCTGTACTAGGTTGAGTTTATGGCTCTAGGTTTTTTCTATGTCTATGGATATGTCCTTTGCCTGTAGGTCAAATATTGCTTAGTGCGCATCTCTACTCAATAGCTTGCCTAATTCATCTTTGTCTTCTCTACTCTCTACTCTAATATGAAAATGGTGGTATTTAAAAATAACTTTAAGGGATTGTTGTTATGTTGTGAAGGGATTTGTTCTTCTAGCTCAACCCCCCGTCCAAAAAAATAGGTAAAGGATCGAAAACAGCAAGCTTCAATTGTGCAATTGCTCCTAGATGAATATGCAAATCTTGATTCCTTTAAGTGCAAAAATAAAAATGTTCTTGTGTGAATTATAGTCCTTTGGATGAGTGAGAATGATTCAAATATGAGAGAATGTCAAAGGGATGCAAATGAATGCCTTTAAATATTATAATGTAACATCAAATTGCACAAATGTCTGTTTAATCAGCTCATAATTGGTAGTGAAATGGGCAAGGGTTGGATACATTTGAATTTGAATTTTAGAAATTTGAGGGTCAAATCAATAGTTGGGGGTCAGCCTTGCACTCATGAAAATGACCCAAGACATGGAAATGGTCAAATTCAAGTGGGTGACATATGTAGTGAGATGGGTGTATGAATAGATGTAATTAAGGGTGGATGTATGAGGATGTGTGCATGCATGGATAAGGAGGGGAATAAATTTAGAAATGTGTGTTTCTAGAGATATGTAAAAGTCAAGAGAATTAGCCCAACTTTGCATAAGATTATGCCATTTGTCGATATATACATGTATTGAGCATTTCCTTTAAAATGACCATAAAACTAAATGGGAAATGACATGGCTATGAAAATTTCACCATTAGACATCTAAACAAATAGCATTGAAAACAAAGGTAAAGTTTCTAAAATCAGCGTAAATAACTTTATTCAATGTTTTAATAGAGAATTATTGGCATGCACACACCTCAAATGAGGGGTCTATTTTATTAAGTTATCTATTTTGATATTTGTACCATTTGTAATTGTTGTCTAAGAAATATGTGTTGCTCTCTATATTGCTTTTAATCAATCTACTCTTGTTATCTTTGCACACAAAATATACACAACCATCAAATACACATCAAATAATCATATGTAACACCCTTTCATTGTGCCACAAAGTCACATGAAATTACTTAAATAGTCTAAATTCCGTAAAACGATTTTTTATTTTTACTATTATTGAAGCATATTTCGTTCCATTTGTATATAATATATATAAATGTTGTTGTTCAGAGTAACAACATATGTTACTTTTAATTTAGTATATATTTATCACCAACATATGCATGCTTGCTTCTAATATCTCCAATTCATTTAAAAAAATTTCAAATTTTTTTTGCACTAGATAAAAGGTTTTTATCCAAGTTAGAAATGAAAAGTTTTATAAAAATGATTTTATATTTGTAAGGATGTACTATTATCCCTTTATATTGTCTCTTCCAATTTCATTTTTGGATAAAATAAAAAGTTATTGTCATATATCTAAGGCATGCCAAAATATTTATTTATTTACACTTCACTCATCTTCCATATATGAACAATTGATATATATATTAATTTGTTTTTTATTAAACTAATTTGGATCTGATGACTTGTTTCACGGTTTTCTCATGTCTAGTGATGAAGGTCGATTGTTGAAGAGTATTGTGAATTGTGTGATGAAGTACATGGAAAAGAAGGTGCAATTGGAGGTAGCCAAATATCCAGTGGGTCTTGATGAGGCAGTACATGACTTTGAAAGAAGTGTACTTGGTTATTCTCAAAAAGTACAAATTGTAGGGATTGTTGGCATGGGGGGGTCTGGGAAAACAACACTAGC
Source organism: Cunninghamia lanceolata (assembly GCA_027924645.1). Taxonomy (NCBI): domain Eukaryota; kingdom Viridiplantae; phylum Streptophyta; class Pinopsida; order Cupressales; family Cupressaceae; genus Cunninghamia; species Cunninghamia lanceolata. The sequence continues at coordinate 14,155,839 of BSBN01000021.1, read as the reverse complement.
TATAGAAATATATAATAGGAGAAGTTCTTCCATAAATAAATGCAGTTTTCTTTTTGATGTCCGAGATGCAACATATAAAAATGAGTTACATAACAAGCAGAAGAAACTTCTGCAGGACATTGGTTTCAATGAATATCAATTTGATAATGTACAAGAAGGAAAGAGAATTCTTAAAAGCCGCTTGAGATCTCTTCAGGTACTTGTTGTTTTGGATGATGTAGACCACCCAGAACAATTAGATGCTCTATTGCCAAGAATTGACAGCTTCGAACAAGGTAGCTTAATTATTGTCACAAGTCGTGAATTGGGTGTTCTTAAATCATGGGGAATTTCCTCCATTTACCAAATGAAAGGATTAAATCTTAAACATGCTAGAGAACTTTTATGTTGGCATTCCTTCCTACAATCTTCTCCTCCAAATGAATTTCAAAGTCTTGTCGAACAGTTTGTAAAACTTTGCAATAAATTACCCTTGTCCCTTAAGATTTTTGGAGGACTACTTTATAGAAAGCCCAAGGACTATTGGGAATATCAATTAAATAAAGCTTCAAGATTATTGCCCAATGACATCAAAGAGAGGCTTAAAATAAGCTTCGATGCACTAGATGAGGAGGAACAGGAGATATTCTTAGATATAGCTTGTTTTCTCATAGGAGAAGAAAAAAATTTGGCCATTGCAGTGTGGGATGGGTACAGATGGAATGGGAAACATGGTTGGAAAGTACTTGAGAGTAAATGTCTAGTTGAGGTCGATAAGAGTAACAGAATCAAAATGCATGATCAGCTTAGGGATCTCGGAAAAGAAATTGCAAAGGGGAGGTCACCCTACCGTGTTTGGTCAACACAGCAAATTACAGACATTCAGAAACAGGCCACGGTGAGATTAATAGATTCTTTTATATGCTATCTAATACTAAGTACGGAATCCTTGTTCGTTCATTGCTATACTATCTTAATTGCTTAGTTTCTGAAGGTTTCTGCTTTTGCATTTTCCATTCAGGAAAGAGTGCTGATTCGGGGGATTAAAGCGGCAGCCGATGATTTCTATGAAGAGGACTCATCCTATCAAAGCACACCTTTTGAAGAGTGCATGGAGCTTGTGAGAGGCTCTACTACAAGGTTTAAGCGCCTTACACCTTCTATCCTTGTTGTTAAGGACAGTTATTTTACAGAAGAATTAGCAACACTATCACCAGGGCTTGTCTGGCTGCGATGGATCATGTTTAGGCAGAGAGCTCTTCCGTCGTGGCTTTCGTTGAAGAATTTAAGAGTTTTAGAGCTTCCAGATGCTGAAAACTTAGAAGAATTGTGGAGTGACACTGCCGATGTAAGTATTTTCCTTTGTTTTATCAATATTTATACAATCATATGTTTTAAGTGTTTTATTGCGTGTTTTTCTCTGAATTGAAATGCAACGTGGCTGCAGCCTCCTTTGGAATTAAGGGAGCTGAATCTTGTAGATGCCCCAAGTTTCCTCAGATTTCCGAGGTCAATAAGATGTCTGAAACATTTGAAAAAGATATCCTTGACTGGCAGCATATATGATTCTATTGGCTCTCTTCCAGAAGGGTTTTGTCTTCTCCAATCGCTGGAGCACATCCAGCTAAGGGCATGTGTTAAGCTAACATCACTGCCTAGCAACTTTGGCTATTTGACAAACCTGCGACATCTAGATTTGAGTTATTGCAAGGAGCTGAGGATGTTGCCTGATTCTTTTAAGCAGCTCATACATCTACAGTATATCAATTTCTATGGTTGCAAGGAGCTCAGCTTAACGTCAGAGAACAATTTCATCATGGAAAATATGACAAAGCTGGAGTCTATGAATTTTTCAGAATGTAAAAAATTGCAGGAGTTACCTCTGCATATCACAAATCAGTTGTCGCTGAGATACTTGCATGTGGAAGGTACCAGGTTAAGGGAATTACCAAGTAACATAGGTCAACTGAGCAAATTGGAAGTGCTGAAAATAGGGAGTGAGTATATGACAAGCTTGCCAACGTCTATCGGGAATCTGTCCTCCCTGTCTAGTCTTAACATTTACGACTGTGGGGAGTTGGCAGCTTTTCCTGAGTCTATTGGAAATTTAGCTTCTTTAACCGAGTTCAAAATTTTTCTCTGTAAAAAGTTAGAATCTTTACCAGAGTCTATAGGTCATTTGTCCTCTTTGATTAGTCTTACCATTTACCAATGTGGGGAGTTAGAAATTTTACCTGAGTCTATTGGGAATTTGTCTTCTTTAACTAAGTTTGAAATTTACTATTCTAAAAAGTTGAAATCTTTACCTGAGTCTATAAGTCAGCTATCTTCCTTGACTAGTCTTTGCATTTGTAGTTGTGGGAAGTTAGAAACTTTACCTGAATCTATTGAAAATTTGTCCCGTTTGACTAATCTTCAGATTTCGAATTGCAAAATATTAAAAATTTTACCTGAGTCCATGGGTCATTTGTCTTCCTTGGCCAGTCTTCGCATTTCTCAATCTGAAGAGTTAGAGACTTTACCTGAGTCTATTGGAAATTTGTCCTGCTTGACTAATCTCCAGATTAAAGAGTGCAAAAAGTTAAGATCTATACCGGAGTCTATAGGTCAGTTGTCCTCCTTGACTAGTTTAGGTATTCTCAACTGTAAGGAGTTAGAAGTTTTACCTGAATCTATTGGAAATCTGTTCCATTTAACTAATCTTAGGATTTCTATGTTGAAAAAGTTGACATCTTTACCTGAGTCTATGGGTCATTTGTCCTCCTTGACTAGTCTTTACATTTTCAATTGTGAAGAGTTAGAAACTTTACCTGAGTCTATTGAAAATTTGTCTTGTTTAATTAATCTTCAAATTTTATTGTGCAAAAAATTAAAATCATTACCTGAGTCTATGAGTCATTTGCCCTCCTTGGCTAATTTAAAAATCGATGGATGTGAGAAATTGGAATCTTTACCCAGGTTCATATGGGATTTGTCCTCCCTAACTAGTATTCATATTCATTTCTGTAAGAAATTGGGATCTTTACCTGAGCCTGTGAGAAGTCTTAATCAGTTAGAAGAACTGAGCATAAAGTCTACCCTAGAGAAGTCTCTTCCAAAAGCAAGTGCGCAGATTGGCAACCTTCAAAGTCTGATTATTGAGCGCTGTCCGATAAGAGAATTGGCTTTCCTGTCAGGCTCCTTTTCTTCTTCATTGTGCAACCTCAAATCGATACGTTTAGTAGGCAGTCTTGTGTCGAGGATTTCAATCTCTCAACAATGTTGCCCCAGCCTGGAAAGTCTAGACCTTCGCAATAATAAACAGTTAATAGAGATTGGAACCTTGCCAATATCAGTCAAGGCCATAAAGTTGAGCATTTGTAAAATGTTGAAGGGCATAAGTGTTATTTGTGGCATGGTAAACCTTGAGACACTGTCTATATGGGACTGCGGGGAGAAGTTAGATGAGCTTCCAAGTTTCGCAGATCTATTCTCACTTAGAGAATTTGAAATCATAGAAACTGCTGTTCAACTTAAGAAAATAGAAGGCCTGGAAAATTGCAGATCACTGGAGAGGTTGAAAGCACTAACATGCCGCAACGTGCCAGCCATACAAAATCTGGAGCATATGGAGAGACTGCGGACAGTAGTGCTTTCAGCAGCATGCAACATATCAGCATTTGAACCCTGCCTTCAAACTATAAAGGTAATAATAGTCTTTAGATTCCTTAACTCATTATTATCTCTTAGAGTGTTTCTTGGTTGATCGTAAACTGTTTGCAGAAATGGCCACAAGAATGTATAATATGCGCAAGAACAGAGTGTGGTGTGGAATCAGTTGTGAATTCCTTTGCCTTCCCTGGTCTCAGTTTGGTTGATTCATGCGTGGAGGAGATTGCTAGTGATAAGTACAGAACTGTGTTGAGGTTAAGATGCAGGCAGAAGCGTTCTTCTAACGTGGCAGCGATGGTGTGTTTTTCTGTAAATTCCACTTCAGCAAATACCGTTCTAACTATGGAGAGCAAAAATAGACTTCAGATAAATGATTGCTCCGACATGAAAATAGAGTTCGTCAAAATGATAGAAGGGAAATGGGTTTTCTTAGGTGTTTTCACACAACCTTCTGACTGGCTTATGACAGAGGAGTACCAACTGAGTAAAGAGTACCGCCTCCGAGCTGAGTCGAGCTCCGTTGATGATAAAGTGAGGGGAATGTTGGTGATGGGGGAGCAAGCCAGTGTTGTGGAGGCTTTTAACAGATTACTGTTATTTTTTGGGGATGTCAATAGGGATGTGAATGCCCTGAAGCGCAAAGCTAAGCAAATTATATGTTAATTCTGGTCAATAAAAATAGGACTAATATTTACTATTTTTTTGGTGTGGATAAGGTGTAAAATTACTATTCATTGTTTAATGATGTTTAAATAGAGTGACTTCGGGTCAAACTCACTTGATAAAGTGGGGAATAAGAGTGATGTAGGGAAACCAGAGATTTGTCAATTGTCATTATTGCCCGCACTATAATCCTGTTAGCATTATTACATTGTTTAATAAACAATATAGGTTAGTTATTTATTAGTCATAGAGTAGTTATTAGTTATACACATGAATATATGGCTTTATAAATCTATGTTGAGATGTAATCAATGATCAAGTCATATACATTTTATAGATCATCTCCTTTATTTTTTATGCAATCATGTAATCTGTACTTCATTCTAGTATCAGAGCGCTGCTAGTTCTTGTGCCTATGAGAAGATGAAAGGAAGTTGAAGGGTTGCACATTGTCCGAGGAAAAATAGCTGCAAGTCTAGAAGTTTGGTCAGATGTTGAAAAGGGGTATGCAGATTGAGTTTCTCCCTCTACGTGGATGCCAGGCACGATAATGTGCTTTGCATTTGCAGATTATATCAGTGGTAATTTTTCAGTGGATAATTTTTTGTGATTAAAGTTGGTTAAAAGGTGTAAAAAGATGTAGATTGTTGCAGATTTCTCCTTAGTGTGAGCAAGACAGAGATTTCCACTCCCATATACAGCTGGCTTACATGCTGCTTGTTCAATAACAGTTATTTGAGCATATTTTTTATCAGTGAAGCACTCTCATTTAAAGGAAGCAATTTGTTATTCCATAATTGTTATTCTATACTGTTTTGGCATAAGGCGCATCAATAATTTCTTGATTAAACTTGTGTTTGCCTACTTTTGGCCAACATTGAAGAAGCTAGGGTTTTTTTGGCGACTTTTTTGCTATCATATTTTGAGAACATTAAACATCATTTTATATTGCGAAAATTGGAGGATTTGGCAAAGACATTTTTCTTCATACAATGAATGAGGATTTAGGATTGAACATTATAAAGGCGTTGATATTAACATGTATGTCAATTGCAGAAGTTTGGTGGAAGTCTATTGATTTTTTCACGGTATGGTATGCGTATTTAATCTCATCTTGCTCGTTGCTCTTCCTCTGTATCGCTGCCCTCATTGTTTCACTCTTAGTTTTAACTTTTCAATATTAGATTATCCATCAAGATCTATCATCCAGATGAGGCAAACTGGTGAAACAAATGTTTAGTATCCTTGCGTAGCGAAGTGTGGGTCCCTGTAAATTGTTTGTTTTGCTGGGTGTGGTTTAGGGTAATCTATCCATTTTTTTTAAATTTCAGAGACTAGCTTAACATGTATGGCGCTTGAGAAAGTGGGTTACTTAAATACTCTTAAGGCTAATATGTTTTGTAAATGGAAAATAAGGTGTTATAAGGATGATTTGGTCACATTGTAAAGGTGTAATTTCTGTTGGTGCAAAAATGATTTTTTTTTTATCATGTCACCTTTTTCTTGAACTTTCAGTGTCATCTTTGCTACACCTAATGGGGCATCCAAAGACTCGCATACTTGTTCTATCAAAGAGTCTGATGTGACATCAAATGCATAAGATGTAGCAAGGTCAATTGGAGGTGTTTACTGCAATATGGTGTGTTTCACAGAATATGAAGTAAACAGAAATAATAAAGTAATAGTATAATGCATCATAGGAATAGAATAGAATTACTTAGAATGGACCATTGTATTCATTCATTGATTCACAAAGCACATTACAATGTTCATGACAGCAACATACATATCTCATTATACTCCAATATCTCCATATATCAACTATTATCAAATCACACGTCTTGACTACAATGTCCTTATGCTCTAAATACCCATCGCCAAGGTTGGTTGTGATGCCAATCGTTGGTACCGACTCCAAACTACCCAACTCGTCGGTTGGTACCGACAACTAATTACATCTTATTACATTATTTATTCACTTAAACTAATTTGTTGTCTACATCTATCCCCCCTTCAAAATTGGTCGTCTTCCAGATGACATTTACATCAAAACAACAAAATTATGACAAAACTAAGATAACTCAAAAACATTCGACTGAGAGTGGGGAGGTTGGGAAGGTGTCCCTAGGTGTACTGACGAAGTTGGGGTGGCTAATTGCTACTGTGCTTGTAGCCTTCTTGCTTCTTCGGTCCTTTGTTGCAGTTGGTGGTGGGCCACTAGCTCTCGCTCTCTTGCTACCTTCACCATGTGACCTGCTTCCATTACCTGTGCTTTGGCTTTCACCACTTCTGCCTCCTTTGCCTCAAGCTGTGCTCCCATGTCCTTTATTTTTTCCTCCAACTCTGCCAATTTGGCCTCTAGGCCTGATGCTCTGGGCTTCTCTGCTTCGGTGGCCTTTGTCTGCTGTACTAACTGCTCCTAAGATCTTTGAATATGCTCAGCCAATTCTTTGTTCTTTTTCTGCAGGGCTGCCTAACTCTCCTCCTTTTTCTTCATCACATCCTTATTCTTCATCTCATAGAATACTTGTCTATATGCCTTTTCTATTGTAAACAGGGAGTCTATGACCTCTGCATCTCTTCCCCCTACCACTGGCCGTGACTCTCTCCATCGGTCATGCATGTCTCGAGTGTCCACCTCTGGCCATCCTCTCGCTGTGAAATGTCGAGCAAACTCCTCCTCACAGTCCAACTGTACAAAGTTCCTGATTCTTCGCATCTCTTGAGCCAGTACCTGTGATCGTCCCAGTCTGAGCTGTTTGGAGATCTTGGCTATCTCCCCCATATAATCTGCTATGTTCTCTAAGTCCTCCATGTACCTTTGAATGGTATCGATTGGGTTTGAAGGGTCGGGTTTGAAAAGTGTGAGGGTCATCCCCTCTGGAAATCCCCCCTCCTCTGGTGGAGTGGCCACTGGAGTGGTCACTGGGGAGCTCATGATGTCCATGGGAGACTCTTGTGAAGGTCCGCCTATCTCCTGTGTAGCTGGTACTGGCTGTGGTAGAATGTTTTGCTGAGTGACTTGGTTAGTAACGCTATGCTGCTCTACACTCTCTGCCCCCCCTTGGTGTGTTCCCCTCCTCCTGACCCTCTGTCACAATGTGTAGTGGACTTAGCAAGGGTACTTCAGGCAAGTCTACTGTTAACCCAATGTTGTTCAACCAACTATCTATCTTGTCCTGGGAACCCCTTGATGATGCTGATGGTGGCTCTATTTGAGATGTAACCAACCCCCTTGTTGTAGGAGGCTCCATTGGCGAGGTCGGGCTAACTGTGCTGGTTGTCACCAATGGTGTAGTTGGTGATGGTGTGGCTCGTGTTGACAGTCTTATCCTGACTGGAAGTGTGGCTGTGCCCTATGTCTCTGTACTATGTGAGGGTGCCGGTAATGTAAATGATGCTGGTTTGAATTTTGGGAGTACCAAAATTCTTTCCACGGCCTTAGGCTACCCCTTTTTTGCTGTTGTTTTCCCCACCTCCATGGGCTGTCCCGCTTTTGCTACTGCTGCATTTTCCCTCTCCTTGGCATCCCTCATGGTGGCCTCTCTCACCACACTCTGTGTCATTCTCCATGCAGGTATTTCATCTATCGATGAGTCACTTTCTACTACTGGTGATTGCCCCCTGTTTTCTTCTTCTTCTTCCTCTTCTTCTTCCTCTTCACTTTCCACCGATGCTTCCCTTTGCTTTCTCTTCTTCCTTGGTTGACGTGATGGCTCTTCCCTGTGGATAGTATCGAGGCCTTTCCAGTAGAAGGCTGTAGGCCACCCCGGCTCTATTTGTGATGTCGGTTGCAGCCCACCCCATTTGTCGGCTGGAACCTGGGTATGGACAGTGTCGAGAAAGAGGGCAATGGCATGTTGTGTTATATAAAAGACCTTATGCCGCTGAGATAAAAATTCTCTGATCGTTTCCATCAAATACCTTGCCCAATTATAAACCTTACCAACACTCAGTCCAATCATATAATCGACCATCCAAAGGGTGATGTCCGATGCCCTACTGGCACCCGTCAGCCTGCATTTCATTAAATCTAGGATACGCTTCTATTCTTCGTTTGCCAATAAATTCTTTCTCAAACCCCAATTACCTGAATTCCAGATAGTGTCTTTTTCTTTATTTGTCAGGTCACTTCGACATACCCTCTGGATTAGGGCCTCTTTGTGCTGTTGTGTCATTCGGTCTGGTTTCATTACGCTCGTGCCGATGGCTGGAACTCCCATCACTCTGGTAAAATTTTGTGGCCAGAATGATACTGTGACTGTATGGCCCCGATAATCGATGGACTTGTTGGAGCGCTGGCAAAAATTGTTGACCATGGCCATCAGATACGGCTCGAATTTTCTCGCATTGAAGTAGGGCATCATTATTGTTTTGTCTCCCTGATCATGTTTTAATGTAATCTTCAGCACATTTTTTTCCGGTGTATTTTTCTACTATTGTTTGCACTCATTTCCCGTCAGGCTTTCCCAGGTGATGGCTTTCATTCCTGTATCTACACTTGGTTTTTTCTTGTCTTCGACAATCTTCGGCGTGTAGGATGCAATCTTCTTTCCCTTGTCCATTTCGTATATGGTCTGCACTCTTTGGCTTAGACAAATCGTTATAATCCCCAATTCGAAAAACCTGTACTCGTGCGGCTTTAGTCGACGTCTTCGTCCTCTTGGTACGGCTGTGTCTTCTTCCTCTTGGTACGGTCTATTCTTCTCAATCTTTGTATCTGGCAATTTCCTCTGAACTTTCCCTTGACCTTCTTGCTTGATGTACGGCCTCTGGTGAAATCGTACGGCACTCTCTACAACGTACGACCTTTTCTTGTCCTCCCAATTTCCTTTGTACGCCCTGCAATTTCCTTGCTGGTACGGTTTGATTTTTCGTAGTTTGCAGACTGAAACAACTTGTGTTTTCCTTCTTTTGCATGAGGGATTTTTATAAGTGAGGAGGTCGTACGACTTAGGTCGCACGGCCTACATCATCGTCGCACGACTGTTGTCGTATGTCGTACGTCTATCTTTTTTTTAATTTTTTTTTTAATCACCTAATCTAATTTTTGTTTACCTTTACGGGGCTGCTGCATCTCTGACTTGGTCACCTCGATCATCTAGTTTTCCACCTCGTCTTCCACGACTTCGATTTCTGTCATATGGTGGAATATGCAGTTTATGTACCCTCGCCGTCGGAGACAATCATTGAAGCAGCATTGATCAATTTCTTCAAGCTTCCATATCTGATCAAATATCATTTTTTCATCTTGCATCATCCTCAGGTTCCACCCCATAGGTTCCTTGGCCCATTGGAATGTTCTTCCGTCGGTGTTCATCTTAATGCTCTTAGTCCTGAACTTTGCTTTCCAAATCCGACTCCTTAGAATCTGGGTATGTGGATTTCCCTGGTTCTTCATTCTTAGTTGTAGGATTTCATCGTCGTAAGGCTAACTTTCAATTATAAACATTCTCTCCGCTACATACCTTCTCATTGGAGTTTTTACTTCTCTTGGTAAAAAAAATTCAAATTTATCTCTTACCTTATTGCACTCTTTTATTCATTGAATCCATGCATACTCTTCTTCATTTTGAGTGTCTTCTTGTGAGCCATTTCCAATGATGTCATTGTCGACCATTCCTTCTCGAATGCCGGTTTGTATTGTTCTCGGTCCAAAGAACCCAGTTACAGGGTCAAATGGCGCGCTTGCAAAGCACATTCCATCACCCCCATTTGCTGTGTCTTCCATTACTGCATATCCCAACATATTTATTTCCACTGTTTCTTCCCTTTTCTGCTTGTACTTTTTCAACTTTGACCTGTTCATTGTGTCATTGATTGGGGTTCCATCAAGGTTGTCGAGTCTTATAGCCCTATTGTCCAATACCTCCCGTACCTTGAACGGTCCCAACCAACAAACCTTGAACTTACCGGGTTTGATCTCGTTACGATCATTATATTTCAGAACCAATTGTCCTGGTCGGCAATTCATCCACTGGATATGTTTATCATGTCAAAACTTTCTTCGCTTCTCCATCACCTCTGTGGACCATTGAGCCATAATCTGCTTTTCATCAAGTTTACTCAACTGGAGTAATCTTTCTTGTAAACTCTCTATATCTTCCAACCTATTTTCTACTGCTATCCTTAGGCTCGGGACGAGGTATTCCGCTGACACTACTACTTCTTGGCCGTACATGAGTTGGAATGGTGTATGCTCCGTGGTTACCTTGTACGTCGGTCGAGACGCCCATAAAACTACTGGTAGTCTTTCCTCCCAATCTGCCCCTTCTATCCCACAGGGCTTGTGGATCAGTGATATAAATACTTTGTTTGTTGATTCTGCCTGCCCATTTGCTCTCGAGTAGTAAGGACTTGACAGTGTATGGAAGATTTTGAACTCCGTTGTCATCAAACGGATGACATGATTGACGAAGTGTCCTCCACGATCACTCGTTAGCTGTATGGGTATTCCATACCTTGTCACTATCTGTTCATATAGAAATCGAGCAGTGCTTAAGGCAGTGTTATCCTCCAACGCTCTTGCCTCTGCCCACTTTGTCAAATATTCTGTGGCCACTATTATGTACCGACACCGATGCACCTGGCTAACCTTCAATGGCCCAACAAAATCTAGATCCCACCTTTCAAAGAGTTCTTGAGGCTGGGTTGGCCATAGGGGCATGTAGTCCTTCCTCAGTGGTTTCCCTACTCTCTGACATGTGTCACACTCCAGTACCCATTCTTTCGTATTTTCATACAATGTTGGCCACCATAGTCCGGCTAACAAAATTTTTCTTGCTGTGGCATCCGGACCCATGTGCCCTCCTGCCAATCCTTAGTGTGCTTCTTCTAATACACCCTTTATTTCTTCTTCCATGACACATCTCCTCAGTATATGATCTGGTCCCATTTTATAGAGTAACTCATTTATGAGCTGGAATGTCTTGCTTTTCAGCACAATCTTTCTCCTCTCATTTGATGGCATTCCCTGAGGGAATGTTGACGTCAATAAGTACTCACCGATCTTCTCGTACCATGATAGCAATGCTGCAATCTGAAAGAGATGAGCATCGGGGAAGTCTTCATTCACCCTTTCGGCCGGTTCCCTCGACCTGGTCTGTGACAATTGATCTGCTATTATATGACTTTTTTCGGGACGTACTATGATCGTGAAGGTGAATTCCTATAAGAGTAGCAGCCATATACTGATTCTACCCTGAATGATCGGTTTGTTCACCAAGTACATGAGTGCTTGATGGTCGACATAAAATGTAAATGGTGTTGCTAGCAGGTAGTGCCATATTTTTTGCACTGAATACACCATTCCGAGAGCCTCCCTCTCGGTCGTACTATAATTTCTTTCTGCCTTTGAGAGTAATCTGCTGGCGAAATACATCGGGTGGTCCAGACCATGGGGTCCCACCTGTGCTAGTGTGGCCCCGATTGCAAAGTTTGAGGCATTGACGTGTACATGGAATTCTTTATCCTAGTTCGGGTATGCCAGTATGGGTGCACTTATCAATCCGGTCTTTAACTTCTCGAATGGCTTCTGGTGTTCATCAGACCATACAAATTGAACTCCCTTCCTTGTCAACATATCAAGTGGATAAGAAATCTTGGCAAAATTATTTATGAACCACCTGTAGTATCCAACATGACCAAGGAATGATTTTATTCCTGTGATGTCACTGGGGGCTTCCATTCCACGATCACCCATATCTTATCCATATCTTCTTTCAGTCCTGCTTTGCATACAATATGACCCAACAACTTCCCTTGTGGTACCATGAATTGACACTTTTTCGGATTCAAAGCCAACCGTGTAGATCTTTAACGCTCCATACATTCAGCAAGAGCCTTCAAATGTGTTTGCCGATCATTGTAGATTGACCAATCATCCAAGAATGCCTTGAAATTCCCAACTGACATCTTATTAAAGATATGTAAGATGATTCTTTGGAAGGTTGCTGGTGCATTACAAAGACCGAACGACATCTGATTATATGCATAGACACCATCTTCCACCACAAATGTCGTCTTAAGTTTATCTTCCTCAGCAATACTGATTTGGTTATACCCCGAGAATCCATCCATGAATGAATAAATTTTGTGACCCGCAACTTCTTCCAGAATTGAATCCGTAAACGAAATGGGAAATGGATCCTTGATCGTAACTGCATTCAAGCATCTGAAGTCTACACATATTCTAATCTGCCCACCCTCCTTGAGTGATATGACGATGGGTGAGACCCATTCATTGGTTTCTACGTTGAATATAATTCTGGCCTCCAACATCTTCTCTATCTCCTCTTGGACTTTGGCCGCATAATTTCTATTCATTCTGTATGGCTATTTCCTTACAGGATGTGCCCTTGGTATTAATGGAATTCTATAAACACATAATTCTAGAGGGATCCCTTTCAAGTCCTTGTATGTCCAGGCAAACACATCCTTGTATTCCATGAAGATCCTGAATGTCACTGCTTTGAGGGTGGGATTCCAATCATCCCCTACTAGTATTACTCGAGGGTTACTGTCTTCACCCAGATTTAGCTTCTTCATGGATGGTTCCTCGTACTTGATCTTTCCCTCGACTCTAAAGTTGTGAGTGGGTGTACTATCTATCTCGGCTATCCCCTCTATATATTCTCTAAAGGCAGTCAGAAAGGTGTGTTGGTCATCACTTCCTTCCATTTTGTTTCCCTTCCGTTCTCTTCCATCGCCTTCTATGTCTGCATTCACTCGAGAGTTCTCGCTGGTCTCCTTTATCGAGATCATGTTACATTCTGGCTTGAAGAACTCATAGTCTTCCATTTGCCAGTGGAAGAGCCCACTAAATGAATTAGTTTCATCCTCAGAACATTCTTGCAGTTTTAATACTCCATCAGGTTCCATTGGTTCTCTGCCAATTGACTCCCCTCCGTTAGTATCGGAATCTGATGCTAATTCTTCACTTACAGTCTGTGTTCTTAGATCTATGACGATCTTCTTACCCTTGTTTTCTATCGACAAGGTGTTCTTTTTCTAGTTGTGGTTGGCCTTGGCGGCTATCATCCACCCTCGGCCGAGTAATGCATCGTACGACGCATTCTGTGCTGTTATGATTACAATGTTTAACAGAAAGGGTTGGGTGCCAATCTTCACTTTTTGAGCCATTAGCACTCTCAGAGCTTTAATTCCGTACTGGTTTGCTCCCACCAACTGGAAAGTTTGTGGTCATAAAGTAGGTTTTCCTAGGCACTTCCATGTATCTTCTATCAACTCATTCACTCCGGATCCTTTGTTGATTATTGTGTTTGTCAGGTAGCATCCACCGATTGACATGTGTACGACGGATGGACTCTTCCCATTATCAACTGCCAACAGCCTGGGGTTGATCACTTATTCTCCCTTCGGCGGTGGCTCCACTATGACATCCTCGTCTTTTGTTTCCCAGCTTGGGTTTCCTTCCATCGCCTTAGAAATTGCCATCCTTAGTTGTGGCATGCTTTGTAGGAGATCCGCCATTTTCATGGATACAGTGGTTTGCAACACCTGATTTACAATATTCTTGTCTGACTCCGGTCGTACGGTGGTTATTTTTCTGTTCTTCCCTTCTATCTCCATTGCCGTCTCTATTTCTTTTCTGGCATCCCAGAGTCTCTCCTCTCGGTTCTGGGCTTTGGATAAGTGGCCTTTTTCCATTGTGCTTGAGTGACAACAAGGATTTCTTCATCATTTTCCTCGACATTGATAAGGTTCACCCCTTTCTGTTTTGGGCAATCGTTTTCTTCATGATCTCTCGGCCCACACCATTTGCATAATGCACTTGTTTTGTTCTGATTGTTGTTCGGGCATTCCCTTGCAAAGTGCCCCCATTTGTTGCATTGTCGACACTGTATCATGGGTCGCCCCTTGTTGTCGTACTGTATTATGGTTCTAGGGTTATTATTGTTACTCCTATTATTCCGGTAACCTCTAGGGGATGCATTGGGATTATTCTGTGTTTTCAGAGGTGTAGTTGGCGGAGTCGACGATTCTCCCTGGGTGAAGAGCACTTGTGTGCTCCTTGCTTTCAGATTAAATGGACATTCTTTGACCGAATGTCCCATTACTTGGCATGTATCATAGAATAACTTCTTTGGACAGTTCGCTTTTATATGTCCTTCTCTGTTACATTCAGTGCACCATAACTCTTTGCCTTCCTTTGTTGCTTCTTTATTAGCCTTCCATTCTTTCATCATGCGAACCATATCTTTCCTTAGCGCCTGGATGGTCTTTGATTCTCCATCCCTGCTGTCATCATTCGTACTCTCGTCATCCTTGGTCTTTCTCTTGCTCCGGGAAGATGTCATATTCTCACTTTCTATGCCCATTGCCTAATTGTACACTTCGGCATACGATGACGGAGATACGACTTTCATTTTCTTTCTCAATGATGGGAGTAGTCCTTCGATGAACCATCTCTTCTTCAGTTCATCGGCTGACTGGGTTTCCAATTTCCCTAGCAATTCCTTGAGCCTCCTATTATATGCTCACATTTTCATTTTTTCCTTGTCTTGTGTTGTAGAGTGAAATACTAAGTATCTGACTCCCTCTTGAGCAAAGCCTCTTGAATGCTGAACTAAGTGATCAAACAAGATAACTCCAAGGTTCCTTCTGATGATTTTGTAAGAGATAGCTCAGTGACTAAGTATGATTTTGCTGTTTAAACACAAAGGGACTTACACAATTGTTCAAGTCAACTTGTTGTTTCAATAATTACGGAAGTAGATACTGGAGAGTCTAAGTACTGCAAATGATGGCGCGTATGATTTAGCAATTGATGTTCTTGGTTTTAATTCTAACTAAATCGATAAAAAAGGACAAAAGATGTAAGGTTTAGAAACACTAATCTAATCCTAGATGTAAGGATGATTATTGCTCTAGGTGAAACCAAACCAGATCCTGCTTCGCCAAGATGGACAACTACACAAGATAGGTGCAATCTTCTAGGGTGTACAAGATGTTTAAATCAATTATGCTCATGAAAATTTCAACAAACATAAAGATCAAATTGATGTCCAATTTTGTTCAGTCTAACCATGCACTGCAATTTGCAAGCCACAAACTACAAATGATATGAACTTATAGATTTCACCACAAAGCAATAAAGAAACCTTCCATTAACTAACATAAACTTAAAGAAAACTTATAACTTAATCTTCGCTTGAAAATCTAAACCATGCAACACTCAGAAACACAAATAGAATCACCAAAGCAATGAATCTTTTATTATCTCAGAGAGCTCTTGCAACAATTTCAGAAATTTCAACCGTACAAATGAGAGCAACAAGAGCTCTTTTATAGACCTCAAAAGAAAAGAAGGGTCAAGATTGATCGGCCAATCCAGCGGACCAGATCAAGCCACCTCACAAGTAGTTGTAACAAACTCTTCTTTATTAAATGAAAGACGCTAGCTTTATTAAATGAAGGAGGCTATTTATATTAAATGAAAGACGCTATCTTTATTAAATGACGGAGGCCATGAAGAAAGGAACAAAGGCACGCCTCGCAAGAAGATAAGAATGATATATCATTATCCTATGAAGAATCCCCATGTGAATATCCATCACTAGAAGCTTGGCATTCAATGAATTTGGACACTATTTGCTTGACTTCCTTCACAGGTACACTTGGCGCATTCTGAATGGTTCCTTCAGCTTCAAGTACATCAATTGAACAAGGGCCAAGTGTCCTTTCCCAATCAGTTATTCTTGCTTTGTTGTCGCCAAGGTGGACAACAAGTGAAAATATACTATCAAGTCTCTCATCTGTAACATCATTTTCTTGAAAATAGAAAACTTGAACTTGTTCTTTCAGATTCTCCAGGGTCATTTCCCCAAAAGGATTACAGATCTTCATCAAAGAAGCATGTATTCCATCCTGAATCCTTTGAAGCACACTTCTAATTCTTGACATATCTATTTCTATTTTATCCAGCAACTGTCCTTTGATGCGAAGGTTAAAATACCAGGAGGAAAAGTTATATGTTCTACCTTCTTCAATGACTTCAGCATGTAACAACTCATCCACTGATGTTTCCATCAGGCTCTTCAAGTGTGATAGATATTGATCCTTGAAGTCTTTGAATTCAGCACAGGTTGTCATCAATGCAAGTACTCTCTCCTTAAGACTAGTAATCTTATCATTTACTTGCATAATATCTTTCAGATGTCTGAATGTAGCCTCTTTTGATCTTTTCATCCAATCCTTCATTCTGTGAGATGAAGACTTCAACTCTTCTAGATGTTCAACTGTTTCAGGAGGAAGGAGAGATGGAGGTGTAGTTACTCTTTCCTGCTGATGAATAGGATGCACTAAATGCTGAATATACTGCTCTAAGGCACGACATCTTTGCTCAGCCTTGATTCTGCCTTCTGTCTCTTGTCTTATGATAGCTCGAGCATTATCAATCGAATCCTGAAGTTCTTCAACTTGCATTCCAGTCAAAGGACTCAAATTGATTGTATTGATGTCATAATCATCAGGTGTTACATCCTCTATATTCTTTTCAATCCTAGGAACTGCCACATGTACTTTCCTTACTCCTGTTTCATCTTTAGTGATCTTAGAAAGGATGTTTGCCCTCTTCTTTGGTTTCTCCTTCGACATATCCAAGAGTAACTCATCAACTGGAAGAGGAGGACAGCTTACAAGTTCACAATTCTCTCTGATTCTTTCCTGTAACCATTCTGGCAGTGATGAAAGATCTTGCTGCTGTTGTAATTGTCTTCCTTGTGCAGGCAATGATTCCTCTTCAGCCTCATCCTTATCTTCAGTATCTGCTTCATCGATGATCTCAGTATCATGTGGGCTAGAAGGAACTTCTTCCATTGGAGCTTCTGGAACTACATTCTCAGCAAGTATCACTAAGTCTTGATTCAGTGGGATGTCACCTGGCTGTCTAGAAGAAGCAGTCTCAATGCTTATCCTTTTCTTCTTTCTACTGGATTCTCCTTGAACAATCTCAAGCTGTTTCCTTTTCTTTCCCTGTCCTGAATCTTTCTCACTTCCTCTACTTCGTGAATCCTTACTAGGTGCTTTATGTTGTTCTTGCTGATCCACTTCTCCCACCTTAGTATAGGTGAGTTTCTTACCTTCATCAAACAAAGTTTGTACTTGTTTGTCTATTTGCTCTTCAGTGATAGCAATAACAGGCCTTATCAATCTTTCGTCATCGACCTTTTCTCTATCTGCCCAGTTGTCTTCATAAGGCAAATTGCGGATTTTATCATATTCATCACCAAGAAGAGCTCTATCACCTTCTAACTGATCGGGAATTCTTAGTACCTTTGTAGCTCTTATCAGGTCCCATTTCAATCTTGAACACTTTTGCATCCTGACATCATCATCTATAGCATCAGCCCAGTGATCCTCTAATTGTTCTTTATGCCTGTAAGAAGAGTAAGACTGCTTGATGGCTCCATGTGGATCAAAGTTTTCTCTCCTGGAATCATGGGGGTGCAGATGATAAGCCTGAAGCTCAACTTCTGAATGCTCCGCAGCCTGTAATGATGGGCAATAATAGTATTGTTGATGGTTGTTTTTCGACAAGTCAACAATTAGAGTAAAATACTGAGTATCTGACTCCCTCTTGAGCAAAGCCTCTCGGATGCTGAACTAAGTGATCAAACGAGATGACTCCAGGGTTCCTTCTGATGTTTTTGGTAAGAGACAGCTCAGTGACTAAGTATGATTTTGCTGTTAAACACAAAGGGACTTACATAGACTCTTCTCCTTTCATTCGACTTATTCCTCCTTTCAGTGTGGATGACATATATACAAGGTTTCTAAAGAAAATGAAAAAAGGGTTAAGGGTTTAGAAGGCTAACCTAAGGTCAATGAAGCAATGATGATGTATTGGACAGACAAACTCCTGATTTAACCTAACTTCACTTCGCCAAGGGTGCCTACAACTACATGAAGCTGGTGCAATCTCCTAAGGTTACGCGAATGGTTTTCAAATCATGAAGACTCATATAAGCACCCATCAAATGGCGCAGCTCAAACAAGCATCCACAATCGAACTTAAGCAAATAAGCTCAGACTAGCTTTACACAACACTTCATCAGCGATGAATGTTAAAAGCATGAGCTAAGAGTTGATCAAATATCCAATACAACATACATTATTTCAATGAGCTTCTAATCTACTTCTAATCTAATTGAAACATCTCTTAATTCCATAAAGATTCATGAAACCATGTTACTCCACAAGATAATACTTAACACCAAACAAGTAGTTCCAATGTCTTTGAATTAACTTTGAGAAATATTTACAACAATTTCCAGTCCTTTCAGACAATTTCGAGAGTTTCTCCTATCCTACTCCTAAAATCTAAAATCTATTCTCTAATGAATTACAAATGAGGCAACAAGGCCTTTATATAGTCATCCAGGTTACAATGAATGGCTAAGATTGATTCGATAGCCAAGGGTCTAGATCATGCCACCTCAGAGGTAGTTACAACAAATTGCTATTTTTAGCATAAAAGAGAGAGGCAATGAAGGCACATTTTCCAATGTGATAAGGTAAGGCGAAAGCATTTAAAATATTCCTCCACATAGGAATCCCTTTGACTTCTTTCATTAAATGATACATTGAATGCATTAAATAATGCGGCTAATCAAAATTGAATGATGTGTACTTGCCACATAGATGCCAACTCAGCATACTTTGAAAATTGTATCATCTTTGTGTGATGTATTCAATGTAATTGCTTGAACTTGTATGTTTAGGAATACATCTTGTAGATCTTTGCCTTATTCATTCTTCTTGTAACTGGATGTATGATACTTGTTACTCATTTGACTAACACTGTGATGTTCCTTCTTCTTGTAGGATGTAGATATGAATGATCTTCTTTGGATGCATCCTCTTGAAGAGAGTAGAGTAGAGATATGATGATGATGATGCTTCCTTCATGTAAGAGTAGAAGACTCTCTTGGACTTGAAATTGTAAAGTCTTGAAGTTTAGATGGATGAATGCCTCCGCTTGATGTAGATCTCTTGGAATGATGCCTCTTGGAAGATGATCTTGAATGATTCCTCAGAGCAGCCACATGAGGTTTCCTTGAAGTAGAGTGGATGCCTTTGGAAGTCTTGATTGATGAAGATGAAGTAGTTGATACTTGAAGTGACTTCTTAGAGCAGCTTACGATGCCTTCTTCTTGAAGACTGCTTCCTGACTTTCCTTCCTACATGAAAGTGTTTCCAGCCTTTAGCTCCTGCAACACAAAGAAAGAAATAATATCAACCTTCTCGATAAACATGATAATATTTGATTTATAACATATAAGAATGCATTTCCAAGCCAAGCGCACTAGATGACAAGTTCTTGATCTTCATTGAAACTCTTAAAATTTGCATTCTAAACCACTATTTTTTCTCCTCTACAAGTCGCATTGGATGAAGGATTAAGATCCTCTTATCATTTCGCACTAGATGAAGTTTTTGATTCCTCTCAACACTTCGCATTAGATGATGTTTTAGACTCCTCTCAACATTGGTTTAGTTTGCACTTAGTTTTCACTTGCTTAAGGGAGTGGCGCATTGGTTGAAGGATTGAAATCCTCTAGATTTTGGCGCATTGGATAGGTAGTTTGAGTTCTTCTCATGTATGGCGCACTAGATAGGTAACTTGAAGTCTTCAAAATCAAACTTTATTCTCCCTTCATGTATGGCGCACTAGATGCCACTTTTGATTTCTTCTTGTTGAGCACTTTGATAACAGGTCTTGGAAATGGCGCATCACTTCACTAGGTTGAAATCTTCAAACCTTTGGTATATTAGATGGCCTTTACCTTGAAATAGATCATGCATGGTGTTGGCGCATTAGATGGCCTTGGAGAATCCTTTAGAAACAAATCTCACTCTACCTTATGTTGCGCATTAGATGACTTTGGAGAAGGTGCTTTGGATAACCTTGTTGTAGGCACATTGGATCACCTTGTTGGAAGCTTGAAAACTTAGGGGTATTCATGAAGTTGGCGCATGAGATAAGACTTTAAAATCTTCTGAACTTAAATCTTGAAGGCTTAACCTTGGATGTCCACCTTCCTCCTTGTAGGGCGCATTGGATCAAGCATGGAGAATCCTCTAGATTGCGCTTTGGATAAGGATCCTTCAAACTTCACCTTGAAACTACTTGGGCGCATTAGATCAACCTTTTGGAATCTCTGGAGTTTCCCCTCATGAGGTTGCATTAGATGAGCTTTTAGAAGTCCTCTAGACTTGGCCTTGGAGACTTGACTGGATAGGCGTATTAGATCAAGGATTGAAATCCTCTGGTTTCTAGCGTATTAGATAGGCTTTTGAAATCCTCTGGTCTCACATTAGTGAATTGACTCTAACACTTGCATTGAATGTTTGGGAGTTGTCCATTGGCGCATTAGATGAGGGATAAAAATCCTCAAGTTTTGGCGCATCACTTAAGCTTTTGAAATCCTCTTCAAACTAGATCCTTCTCAAGTCAAAAACCTTAAGACTTCTTCTTTCTAGGTGGCGCATCAGTTAAGCTTTCCAAATCCTCTAATCTCTTTTCAAAATTTTAGATTTCGGAGTCAATTCTTCTTCCGAGCGCATTGGTTAAGCTTTGAAAATCCTCTGACACTTATCATTTTTTAATTCCCTCCAAGATTCGCTCTAAGACTTGTCTTTTCATTTTCGCATTAGATCAAGGCATTGAAATCTTCATCTTTTCCTTCAAAATGATACTTTTGGTTTGGGCGCAGTAGATCATTGATTGAAATCCTCAAGCATTTTCGCACTAGATCAAGGTTGTAGATGGGCGCATCAGATCACTGATTGAAATCCTCATGCCTTTTCGCATTAGATCAAGGTTGTAGATGGGCGCATTGGTTCATCAAGTGGAAATCATCATCTTCAAGTGCCTTTTTCCTCGTGATTTTGCGCCAAGATTTTGCGCCACTTAAGTGCCCCGTCGCACTAGATCAGCTTTTTGAATCCTCTGAAAAGCCAGGCATTTTTCAGGATCGCGAGGGTAAAGGTATATTGAAAAATATATTTAAGTATAAGTTGAGAGATTGAATTTCTTATACTTTAAATATTTTTCAATATACCTTTCAGGATGTTTGAGATAGGTCTCGAATCCACCGGATTTAACATGCAAAATATAGAATTTGGAGGATTCACCAGATTTCAGACTTAGCCATTTTTTCAGGATTTTCAGGATTTCAGGCTCCAGACTAAGTCTTTTTCAGGGTCTCAAACATACTTCAGGATTGATCTCAACATTCATTATCTGGATGGGATTTGATCACAATTCTTCAAAGTTCATCCTCCAGATAAGAAGCAAAACCTTTAAGAGAGAGACTTCTTGTCTGATTGGGAGAGGAAAAGAACCCAGGACATCATCCAGAACTTCATGCAAAGCATCGGAGCTCAAAAAAAAAAGGGGGTCCCCATTTGCAATGGGGCGATGTGTGATTTGGTCACAACAAGTATCTACCTAGCTGAAGAGGGAACTGAACTCCTGCTTTCTTCCTTGTTTTCTGCATCTTATGAAATTCTAGCAGTTGTCTGGAAACTTCTAGCAACACCATCCTGTTTGAGGGGTATCTAGGCAGTCTATATGGGAATGATGTAAATCCTTGAATCCTGATATAAGTGAACTTATCATACTGGATGTAATACCTTCCATATTGCTTGATGAAATTCCTAACAGTACCTGTTAGTCTCCGATGCAATTCACCTCTTAACCTCCTCACTATAAACATGGCGAAAGCATTGTAGACACCCAAAATTGTCCCAACTTTGTCCATGTCTAACAACACATTGTTAAATCATTAATCATTAAGCCAATTAATTAAATAAATTTTATTTATTTAATTAAAATCCCATTCTCATCCACTTAGCCAATTAATTAAATAAATTTTATTTATTTAATTAATTTCCACATCATATCCCAATCCTATCTTATTCATTTATCCAATTAATTAAATAAATATTATTTATTTAATTAATATCCAACTCATATTACAACTAATTCAAATATTTTATTTGAATTAAGCCCTCATCATTTATCACATTCCAACACTTGTCCAGTCAATTATGTGTTGTAAAACAACTTTTATTCATATCCTTCACATGCACAATTAATGGAATCTAAATTTAGTAACTTTCAATCCTAGCCATTCACATAGCCTCTGAATCTCCACCATTGATTGATTTTGGCTAAGTCCTATATAAACACCCTCTCACTTCATATGAGACATCCAGCAATCATATCCAGCAATCATATAGCACCTACATTATCATCTTGAGCATCTGATTATCCAATTGAGCTTTTATCATCAATCATGGTAGCTTTCAACATTGCAATTGTTCATTGTTGAAGAAGCAGTCCACATCTCTCAAACAAGGAATCGCACGGTCTAGGTGATGTTATGCTTGAATTGCATTGTCCTTTGATTTCATTTAGGTTAGATTCCTTGATGATGGTAGGGTTAGGGTTTTATGACTATGTCTGATCTGCTACACCTGACTTTCACCTATCACATTTTGGCACGCCCGGTGGGACTCACGTCCTTGATTGACTTCATTTTTCAGAGTTGTTTTCTTTGAAGATCAGATTTTGCAGGTGCTTGCAGTAAATTTCGGTCACTTCTGAACGAAAATCCGCCGCTTCCGGATCTCTGCGCCGCTTTTATGCTAGAACTGGCCGCATTTACCTCTCTGGATCGCCTTTAAACAAACAGTCGTCGCCTACGGTAAAATCGTATCGCTTTTGTTTTTAAAAGGCTCGCCTGTGATTTAGCACTGATTGCGGTTTTTAGACTGTATTTTATCGCTTTTGACCTAACAGTGGCCGCTTTTGCACACATTCGCATCGCTTCTGACCTAACAGTGGCCGCCTTTGCACATGTTCGCATTGCTTTTGATCTAATAGTACTCGCTTTTACACTGATCTGAATCGCTTATGAACTGAGAATGATCGCTTGTGCAGGTTAGGGTTTAGACTTTTTTTGCAGATACAGGTCGCTTTTGTCTCGCAGCCGGTCGCTTTTGGGTATATCTGGATCGCGTATGAGTCGTCAGAGGCCGCGTTTGAATTAATTAGGATCACTTATGGACTGATAATGCTCGCCTGTTAGGCTAGGGTTTTGTCTGTCGGCTGTATTTTTGCAGATACTGTTCGCATTTAACCCTCAATTGATCGCGTTAGGCTAATACGCATCGCTTATGAGCTGACAGATGTCGCATCCTATATTTTTCGCGTCGCATACGATCTGCAGTCTTTTGCCTCTGGTATAATGAAGATCGTTTTTGATCAGCAGTGAATTGCATCTGGTAAGTTTTGTTGTTTTCAAATCTGTTTCAATTTCAGTTTGATTTTTTGGCTATTAATTGGGTATTTGCGCAGCATCTTATCGATTTGTCCAAGAAAGGAGGTTATTAAACTACTGACATATCTGTTGCAGGTTCGATCGGTCCAAGATTTGTGTTTTTTCACTAAATTAGGCATATTTGGGCTTGGTGCTTAAAATGAACTATTGTTTGCTCCGTGCTTGATTTATCTTTTTGTTTGCTTGCATGTGCCTGATTGTAACCCAAATTTAATGGCAAAAGTATCCTCTCCCCTTGCCTATCAAATGGATCTTGGGTGTATGAGAACTTGTCATTATCTTTAGAGGGCCTGCCTTCCCGGTGTGAGAAGGGATACGACCCAAGCGGTAACGGGCTAAAGCCAAGTCCTTTCGAACCGCTATATAAGAAAAGTGTTTGTGTCAAAAGCCACAAACAACGGGTGCTGTTGCATTATACCGACAGCCAACCTCCCCCAAAACCCTCTAGGGCGCAACCCTTGGAGGCTGGGAGACTCCATAATGGAGAGTAGCGCTGTCGCATGTATAGCCACTCGAACGGATGCCCTTATTAGCAACTTTGTGTAGTAGCCAAAATCCTTCTATTTGTTGACGCAGAGGGCAAAACCCTTGAAGCGGCCCTGATTCATGCGGTTCTTAGCCGAGGTAGCAGGGACAATCTAAAGGTTTGGAGAGGGTCAAGCCTTATAAGAAACCTGGATCTTGGTATGCGTGAGAAGTGTGTGCAAATGTAAGGAGGAGCCGGTGCTACCAAGATTCTGGAGCTACCCGCTTTGAATAGGCGCAGCTAGGGGATTCAACAGATACTGTCCTATCCTAGCCTAGGTTGTATCAGTTTGTGCTTGTTGTGAGTGTGAGTGACTGTTATCACTGTTTTCTTGCTGAAAAACTGCAAAATCAGACAACTTTTGGACAAACATAGTCGCTTTTGAACCTAAACTGCTCGCACAGATCACAGACATCGCTTCTAAACTGTAGTACTCCGCTTTTAGTCTGACCTATGTCGCTTTTAAACAACAGCTGCCCGCATATTGCTTGAACAGAGTCGCTTTTAAACCATAGTTGATCGCCTTTTGCCTGAACAGAATCGCTTTTAAACCACAGCTTATCGCCTACTGCCCGAACCAAATCGCATTTGAACCATAACTGATTGCATCTTGTCTGAGCCAAATCGCCTTTAAGCCGCAGTTAGTCGCCTTATGCCTGAACGAGCTCGCCTTTGAACAACAGACTGTCGCCTTTAGGGATATTTGAGTCGCCTTTGATCAACAGGAAATCGCCTTTGAACCAACAGTCGTCGCCTCTGGCATAGCATTCGCTTCTGGTTAACACTGTCATTCTCTGTTGAGCCTAAACCAGATCGCATCTGAGCTATCATTGATCGCCTTTGGAATCCTTTGAGTCGCATTTGAGCTATCATTAGTCGCCTGTAGCTAAAATACTGCAAATCTCCATCCATCAGCTAAATTAGCCACAGGTCCAGCTTGCTTGAGTCTTAAACATCAGCTTTTAGACTTCTCTTTGATCAACAACAAATACCTGGACTTTGTCTCCTGTTTTTGAGCTTATCAATCAATCACAACTCATGAGCTTTCCATCTTTTTGAGACCTCAACCAACAAATCAGACATCAACCCAACCATTTCAATTAGCAAACATCCTTCAGTTTTAGCTTCAGCCAACATCATCCTTCAGCTTTAGCTTCAGCAAACAACATCTTTTAGCTTTAGCTCTAACAAACATCAACAGCAAACAATCTTTCCCTTGAGTGTTTGAGCTATCCTCTAGGGACCACCAACAACAACTGAACAACAAAAACAAAATCAACCAGCAAACCAAAACAACAACCAATCAACCAACCAGCCAACTATCATCTTTTGGGTCTCAAAACTTTGACAAGCTCAACTTCATCATCAACATCATGCCTCAAACTAGAAGTCAATATCGAGCTGAAATAGAAGCCAAATTGAAAGCTGAAATGGAAGCCAAATTGCAAGCTGAGATGAAACAATTCACAACACCTCTTAAGGACGCAACTCAATTCACAACTGGTATGCCTTCTCATATGTTTATACCTCAAGGATACACTATTGGCAAGTCATCTTCACAACAAATGCAACCTCCACCATCTTTAGAAACTTTCGAAGAACAATCTCAAGACGACTCATCAGAATTCCAAGATACCTATCTATGGGACCAAGTTGAGAAACTCATGATATCTGAGCCTGATCGTTGCTTTCTCCAACTTGCTCGCATGGGTGCTAAACTACCTAAGGACTTTGACATATCCGCTATTAGAGAGCAAGATCCCAACACTACTGCTGTTGTTGCGAATGGACCATCTACTATAGTCACATCATCTCCTACTACATCGCAAACATCGTCCTCATTACCTATTGTTGCTTCATTTGAGTTACCACGATCAGAGCATACTTTAGAACCATTGATAGTGCCCACCAATGTGCTCCCTCTCATGTCACAAAATCTCAACATTCCACCTTTCCATGTTCCTCACCATATCTCTCCTTCTACCATGACTGTTTCCATGCCTCAAGTAACACAAGCTGTCCATGTAACACAAGCGCAAATACTTCGAGCATCACAAGCTATTCCCATGTCTTACAGTGTGCAAACCTCTCAAACCACTCCAACAACACATGTTGTCCATGCTTCACACCCATTACAATCCACTACCTCTCATACAAATACCATATCCCATATACCAACTGCTAATACCTCCATGCTATCATATAATCCCAACGTTAGCCTCATTGACATGAGTGATCCCCCTGTTTCTCAAGCCAATCCGAACAATAAGATCACTTATGTTGATCAACTTACATCCATGTCGTCATATTCTTCCAATCCCTCACGCACCATCAATCCATCCTATGCTACCCAAAGCGTTCCTATTGTCACCCAACCTATGACACATACCCATCCTCATATCGTCCAAAATACAAATCCAAATGTTTCTGTCGTATCTACCAATCCCTCCATTACTTATCATGTCACGAATCAAATCCCAACTTCCCAACCATTCGCTACTATCAATCCACTATCCACTTCCCATGTGATGCACACCCAATTGCCGCTTGTGTCTCAAGGACAACAATCCTCCAACACATACGTGTCACATACCAATTCTTTGACATACATTATGGGTACACAACCGCAACAAACAGTCACAACTCCATATATCCCACAACCGCAACCACAATATATCTCCTACCATACTCCACCCCCTTCGCAACAACAGCAATTATCTTCAGCTGATGTTCAATAGATGATCGATGAAAGGGTAGGACAAGGCAAGAAACCTTTTTCTCTCGAAAACATATGCGCCTGTCCATTTGATAAGTCTCTTAATATGATACCTTTTCCACCACATTTTGAAATCCCACAATTTGACAAATACAAAGGGAAAGGGAATCCGGAAGACCATCTTCGAGCCTTTTTTGTAGCATGTCTTGATGTCTCTTATGACGATACGTATCTTTTGAGACTATTTCCTCGAAGCTTAGCAGGACAAGCCCTTGAATGGTTTTCTCATTTACCCCCGAGCATCAAATCTTTTGCGGAATTAGCAAACAAATTTTGATCACACTTTGCCTTCAACATTGAACATGAGGTAAACATGAATGACCTTGTCAATACCAAACAGCGCAACGGTGAACCCTTTTCTGCTTTTACCCAACGATGGCGTAATATGGCTAGCAAATTATCATGGGAAATACCTGAGAAACAACAGCTTGACATCTTTGTTCAAAATCTTCATCCTGAGCTGTCATTCCAACTACAATTGCAGAGTGCTAGCACCTTTGACGAACTAGTTTCCAAAGGAGTTATTATTGAATGAGCCTTAATTGCCAAGGGCACTATCAAGATCTTTCGCGATAACAAAGATTCTCCCCAAAATTCCAATGATAAGTCTCGCTTTTGGAACAAGAACAAGAATGTTGTAAATGACGATATTGTAGACGCGAAGAATATTCAAACTATGAGAGCTCCCATCAACATTCAAGCAGCCTCTACACCAAAACAACCTTTTCCACAACGAAGAAATCAACGCCAAACTTCCAATCCACGCCGACAATTTACACCATTAGTGGAACCCATGGAAGTTGTTCTTCAAAAGCTACTTCAAGCAGGAGATATTATTCTACCCGATGCACCACCAAATGGCGAACCACTCTTTCGAGCTCCTTGGTACAAAGAAAATGAGTATTGTGATTACCATCGAGTTAAAGGGCACAAAACAAATGGTTGTATGCGCTTAAAACATGTTATCCAAGACTGCATTGATCAAGGTTTAATCAACGTCACACCTTCAGCAGCTCAACCTGCTCAACAACCAACATCAAACTATGATCTAGAGACTTTCAAGAATCCACTTCCATCTCATGATCAGACAAATAACCTTCAGGCTGGAAATGCTATTCCGTATAACTATTCATCATCTACCATTGGCCGCATTGACCATGCTCGCATTTCTACCATTACCGTCCAAGGGAGAGCACCTGATTGTGCCGTAACCACGCGAAGAGGTCGAGTTACTATTCAAGGAGCACCTCCTCACTCTCCTCGATCTCTCTCTGACTATAACCTCTTGGATCACCTTGGTAAAACACCCGCACACATATCTATTCTTGAGCTACTCCGCATATCCCCCGCACATAAAGCTATCCTTGATAAAGCCTTACAAGAGTCTTCGGTGCCTAATAATATTAATATCACACAATTCCAATCTATGGTCGCTAGCATTGCAGCCCCTTGTCATTTGACCTTTTCCGACAAAGATCTTCAGCCCTCCATTCATCCGTCACACAACGAAGCCCTCCATATTGAAGTATTTGTTAAACAATGCCGTATCAAACGAGTCTTGATAGATGGGGGAGCTGGTCTTAATATATGTTCTTTGAAACTTATCAAGCAATTGGGATATTCTGAGAAAGATGTTGACACTTCCAAGGTTATTACCATTAGAGCATATGATGATGCTGAAAGAGATACCGAAGGGATTATCTTATTGCCTATTCAAGTTGGGCCGGTCATTACAGAAACTCGCTGTCAAGTCCTCGATATTGATCTTCCTTACAACATCATCCTTGGACGCCCTTGGATCCATACCCTTAAAGCAGTTCCCTCTACATACCACCAATGCCTTAAATTTCCACATAAGGGTGTTGAGGTTACCATTCAAGCTGATCCCAATCCATTTGAGTTTTGCCGTGCCTTTCAAGCTAAATATCAGAGTCCAAATTGCATTCCTATCAACACCGAGGCATATCCGTCTTCATCCTATATAAACCCATCTGATCTTCTCAAGCCCTCATCTAGCAAAGCCGCTTCCAACCTTCATATCAAATATACCGAACATGGCCCTGGTGAATACAAATTACAAGAGTCCTATTGCGTTGGTACCCTTCCATTATCTCCTAAATCCCGCGGTAAGCCCTCTACCTCCAAGCCAACTTCATCCTCCGATGTTATCAAAGCTCCCCCTACAGTATTCATTAAGGGTGGTTTCTTGGATGATGAAGACATTGAGGACATCAACTCTTGGATATTCTTTGATGACAATGACCAAGTCCAACTTGAAGTAGAGCGATACAATAATGGGTTTCGTATCATAAAGAACATGGGCTATAAAGGACATGGCGGCTTGGGATCACAGGAACAAGGACCTATTGAGCCTATTATTGTGTCTAAGAAGTTTAATAAGCAAGGCCTTGGTTACCAACCGGAGGTACCGCGACCCAAAGACATTAAGTGTATTTCTGATATTGACGTTGGACCTTCTTCGGTAGGAGAGACTTCTAATTCGGATACTATCAATGACTCCTCCCTTCATATCACCGACATTTTTCAAGAACATTCCATCTTCATGTTTTCCGCAACCTCTTCTAGCCATCACGATTCCTCCATTAGCCTTTCACTCGTATATCCTGACCTCATCGATTGGGACCAACAGGGGGCACCGATATTAGATACATTTGAAAATGACGAAGCCATTGCAGAATTCATGGGTTTGAGACAAGGTATTCCATTGGGTGATCATAAAGCAGGTTTCATGATGGATTTACCTAAACTAGCATATTTTGGCGGAAGTATCAAATCCTTCAGTCGCAAAAGTGAAATAAACAAAATTCAACAAAATAGGTCACTAGGTGAAAACCGCAAGGCGCCTCTTGACCGTGAAAAAGTAAAAATAAAGGACGTATCCGAAGGTGAAAACTTCTCTGAGGCGCCTTAGGATGAGGGATTTGATCTTCTTGTTGTCACTGATTACCATGAAAAATCAACTATGCTAGTTGAAAAATCACAAGACATGAACTTGGGAACAGAGCAGAATCCGAAAATCACTTTTTTGGTAGCATCACTATCAGAGCAAGAACGAAGAAACTTCACAGCATTTTTTCTGAGAAGAGCTATAAATTTTGCATGGACTTATGCAGACATGCCAGGTCTAGATCCTTCACTTGTGGTACATCATTTAGCAATATCTCCTGATGCAAAGCCTGTCAAACAAAAATTGCGCAAAATGCATCCACAAGTTGCCTTATTGGTCAAAGCAGAAATTCAAAAACTGTTAGAAGCAAAATTTATAAAGCCTATTGATTATCCAGAATGGGTTTCAAATTTGGTACCTGTAGCAAAACCAGATGGACGTGTTCGTTGCTGCACAGACTTTAGAGATCTTAACAAAGCTTGTCCTAAAGATGATTTCCCATTACCAAGCATAGACAACATTGTAGATCTTACAGCAGGACATGAAATGCTATCTTTGATGGATGGATTTTTAGGTTATAATCAAATCCGAATAGCAGAGGAAGATCAAGATAAAACATCCTTTATCTGTCCATGGGGTACCTATTGCTGGGTTGTAATGCCTTTTGGTCTTAAAAACGCTGGAGCTACCTATCAACGAGCCATGACAGTTATTTTTCATGACCTTTTTCATACTATCATGGAAGACTATGTTGATGACATCCTGGGAAAATCCAAGACAAGAGAAGGACATCTACAAGTATTGGCACAAATCTTTGATCGATTAGAAAAATACCAAGTCAGACTAAACCCAAAGAAGTGTGTATTTGGTGTAACATCAGGAAAACTGTTGGGATATATTGTGTCTCGACGAGGGATAGAAGTGGACCCCGCTAAGGTAAAAGCTATCATAGAAATGCCTCCACCAACGAATCTCAAACAGCTCCGCAGTTTACAAGGTAGGCTACAATCTATCCGTAGATTTATCTCACAACTAGCAGATAAATGTCATCCTTTTCAACATCTTCTTCATAAGGGTGAACCTTTTAAGTGGGATGAAAAGTGTCAACAGGCTTTTGATAAGATAAAGGAATACTTGGCAACACCTCCTGTGTTAGTACCTTCGATACCTGATCGTCCATTACTGCTCTATATATCATCAACAACCGCAGCATTGGGTGCCCTTCTAGCTCAACATGATGACTCAGGAAAAGAACAAGCCATTTACTACATCAGCAGAACCCTTGTGGGATATGAACTCAATTACTCATTCATGGAAAAAGCTTGTTTAGCATTAGTATTTGCTTCCCAAAAGTTGCGACACTATATGCTGAACCAAACAACGAAGCTATGCTGAACCAAACAACGAAGCTCATCTCTAATGTGGATCCCCTCAAGTATCTCCTTTCAAAAGCCCTTCTCACAGGGAGATTAGCAAAATGGGTTATGATCTTAAGTGAATTTGACATACAATATGTGAACCGCAAAGCTATCAAAGGACAAGTTATTGCTGATCAATTAGCTGCAGCACCCATCACAGATATTCAGCCAATATATCCAGAATTCCCTGATGAAGGATTGTTTAATTTGAATTCTCCAGCACGATGGCAACTATACTTTGATGGATCATACACATAACATGGTTCTGGAGCAGGTATCTTGTTTGTCACCCCTCAAGGAGATTGCATACCTAAATCATACAGAATAGCATTCCCATGTACCAACAACATAGCAGAGTATGAAGCTTTAATCACAGGCTTGCGCATGGCAGTACAATGGGCTATCAAACAGTTACGAGTCTTTGGTGATTCTTAGCTAGTTATCAAACAGGTCTTAGATGAATATCAAACAAAAGATGAAAAGCTTCTCCCATACAAGCTAATGGTGGATGATTTCAAGAAATATTTTGAGGATATTACCTTTGAGCAAATTCCCAAACTACAAAACAGAGCAGCAGATGCCATGGCTATGATTGGATCTCTTTTAGACATGCCATCTAACACCTATAAATGTGAATTCTTGGTTGAACAGCTTTTGATCCCAGCATTTGAAGTTCCACAGTCTGAGCTTATATGTGAAATTGTTGGTCCCAACTCATCGTGGTACAAGGATATATACGAGTATCTCCGAAATCAAACCTTTCCACTCCTACTATCCAACACCCAGCGCAAAACCTTTATCCGTCGAGCCTCTCGTTACACTATCTTAGGAGACACCCTTTACCGCCGGAGTCTTGATAGTATCCTTCTTAGATGTCTTGATTCCGAGGAAGCAAAAACGGCCTTACGTGAAGTACATGAAGGTGCATGCGGTTCGCATTCCGTTGGCCCTAGCCTTGTTAAGAAACTTCTACGAGCAGGATACTATTGGCCAACTATGGAAAAAGATGCACAACAATTTGCAAGGAGATGTCTACAATGTCAGAAACATGGAGATCTAATGCATGCACCAGCACATGAGCTTTAGCCTATTGTCACTCCATGGCCTTTTTTCACAATGGGGACTTGACCTCGTAGGTAAAATCCATCCTACTTCATCCAATGGTCATAAGTTTATTATTACTGCCACTGAGTATTTCACGAAGTGGGTAGAAGCCATACCAATGACCTATATCACAGGTAAACAAATAGCCAAATTCATCCTACATTACATTATCTGCCGTTATGGAGTTCCTCAAGCTATTGTCACGGACAATGGTCGGCCTTTCAAGAACCAAGAGGTTAGAGATCTTTGTAACAAGTTCTATATTCAACATAGATTCTCTACACCTTATTATCCTCAGAGCAATGGTCAAGCTGAAGCCTCTAATAAGACAATCATCAAGATTCTTAAAAACACTGTTAATGAAGCTGGTCGAGATTGGCATCTACAACTACATCCTGCATTATGGGCATATAGAACAAGCATCAGAACTCCTATTGGAGCTACACCCTATGCTCTCGTCTATGGCACTGAAGCTATTTTGCCTATCGAGGTTGAGATCCCCTCTTTGCGCATATCCTTGCAACATACTATCTCAGATGAAGAGTATCGAGTATCCAGACTCCATGATCTTGAGCTATTAGATGAACGCCGCCTTACAGCATTGAACCATCTTCAAGTCTATCAAAACCGGCTACACCGCAGCTACAACAAAAAAATCAGGGAACGCAGATTTCATGTTGGCGACCTTGTCCTTAAAGAAAACCAAAGGAATCAACAACATCGAGAGAAACAGGGCAAATTTAAACCCAATTGGCTTGGTCCTTTCATTATCACAGCAGTCTATGGATCCAGTGCATACACTCTGTCAACACCTGAAGGCATTCCCTTGGATGAACCAGTCAACAGCGTTCATCTCAAGAAGTTTTATCCATAAATCTCAGCTATCCCCAAAACCAAAAAAAAAAAAAAGCAAAAAAGCAAAAAAAAAAAAACAAACAAAAAATAAAATCAAATAAAAACAAAATAAATAAATAAATAAATAATCCGTCCTCTAGTGAAAACCTGGTAAACAGGCGCCTTGGATAAGTACCATAGTGAAAACCTGGCAAACAGGGGCTATGTGTAGTGACCAGCTTCCCTGTTTGGTTCGTTTGATCATATTTCCCCATTTCATTTTGTATAAGTTATAATCCCAATCCACCTAGTAATGCCACACATAGCCTTTCATCTTCATCCTTTGCCAATGCTAGCTATCATATTTGAGACATTGTCGTGATATCTATATCTTTTGGCACCTTAGCATCTTGGCCACATCTTTTCTGCATTGTCGCTTCTGCATAATAAACCTCATCCCTGTAATGTCCCCTTTCCAAGCCTAGTCAGAATGGGACCATTAGCCTATCTCATGATCCCGATGGGCTAGGGAATGGTTTGGGATCATTTTTAGTTTAATTATCAAATTGGAGTTATAAGGTTTGTTTAATTTGATAATTAAACTAAGTTTTATTATTTTTGGTGCACTAAAGTTTAAGGCGGGTTATTTTAAAAAGTGACTTAAAGTTATGACTTGATGGAAAAAAGGGAAATGTTATAATTTTTAATTCCCTAGTCACTTAAGTGTGCACCTAACTTGATATTAGAAATTATTTCTAAGGGAAGTGCAAAAAAGCTCTAGTTTCAAGAAAGATTGGTTTTGTAACTCCCAGGTGCTTATAAAAAGAAGTTATGAGCTCATTTGGAGGCATGCTTGGAATTTGATAATGTTATGCTGCTGGGCTGAAACCAGAGATCAATTGTGCCTTCTTGTGGATGGAAACCCACTTGAGGATGATCAGTTTCGGTGGTGAGAAATCCACCCTAGCTGGTATGAGATGATTTCCACTCAAGGAATCACAGGGAACTAAATGGATTTTGAAGTTTGTGAGTTTTTTTTAATTTGTGATCAGTTTAGAATGATGAATAAGATATTCTTATAAACTTTTGGTGTGATTTGAAGTGTGGTGAAATTCTGGAAATTTTCTGTATTGGCCGTACCATTCTTGGCCGTACATATGCTGGGGTCAAAATTCATAAATAATATAGATGATATATTGGATGGTTTCCTCCTTTGCATTTTGATTTACTATTCATATTACCTTCATTGTAAGTGGTTTGAGTGAATTTGGTATGGTATTATGAGTTTTTGAAGCATCCGTACTATGCACTGGGCCGTACCATGCTGATTGCATCGATGCACATAAAAAATTCCAAGGTGATGCATTTGGATCTTCTATTGTTTGCATAGTTTTTGTTTGGCCTAGACGCCCATTGTGGAAGTGATTTGAGGTTCTTTGCTACTGTATTAACATTGCTAGGAGCATCCATACCTGTACCAGGCCGTACGACCCTGTCTAAGGAAATTAATTGCTGTTGATCAGATATCAGTGTTTTCAGTTTGCTAAGTGGTCAGGAATGTTAGTTTGGACTGTTATATCAGTCTAGTGGCAGTTGATTGCTGATCAGATGTGTGTGTGGATTATGAGTTTTTTTTATGTTCCTTCATGGCTGCCGTACTGTATAATCAGCCAACAAGTTGCAAGTGACAGGGATCAGTCAGGAAAATCAGAGTTGTGTCTTCTTGATCAGCCATTTTGAATGTTAAATGTCAATCAAATCAGCAGGGTATGATTCTATATCATTGGTGCTCAAGAGTAGCTTATCAAGTCTACAATTTCTAACATTGAATATGTTTATTTGATAATCATTAAAATGTTCATTGTAATGCAATTTCACACTAAGGCCCCTGGATGGTTTACCGCCAGTGTGGAGGGAAAGAATATTACAAAAAACATTGTAACCCCTGGATGGTTCTACCGCCAGTGAGGATAATGAACTCTCTTTTCTTTTCATTTCTACCCACTGGACAAGTGGCGAACTCCCACTGAATAAGTGGATGGCTTTGTATTCTTTAATGCTTATTTCATACCCACTGATAAAGTGGTGAATTCCCACGATATGTGGATGCCCGCCGTAGCGGAAGAAGTGTATTTCTTTCTTGCATAGTTATTACTGTAAGCCAAAATCACTGTATGCTCTCACCTTGCCCATCCTGGGATCTTGGTGATCAAAAAGTGTGAGGCCTCGAGTTGGTTTGCTTTGATGCTAACATTGATATCCTTGTATGCAAATTTTGAAAAAAATTGGGCCTGAATATTACAGTGGTATCAGAGCTGGTCATTCCTGCCAGCCTGTGTTCCTCTTCAAATCAGCCTTTAGTGAGTCTCAGTTCAGTGGCTTACACATTGGATGAATCCAGAGGATACTGAGTTCATCACCTACAGAAGAAGACGAAATCCTCGTTTTGATTCAGAATCAGAAGAGGATCAAAATATGGGTGAAAGGCAACCAGAGGAGCCCAGTATGAGAGACATATTGAATGAACTTGCCCGTGGCCAGCAAGATCTTGTTAGAAGTAATCAACAGATGAACAGATTGTTGGCTCAGTTAGTAAGTCAAAATCTGGGAGGAGAGACACCTCGTAACAATAGAGGTAATGATGGAAATCAAGGAGAGGCTAGCAATTCCAATAATGCTGGTCAACTATACAATGCCACTTATGCATCTAGAACTACATCTTCCAGACCTATGATGCCTGTGTTTTTGGGTCAGCAACAAAATCCTATTGGAGGCCAGCAGTTGGTCACAAAAAGCTTTGCTGATTATAGACGTGAATGGGAGTCTTATGGTGATGATTTTCAGAATATTATGTCTTTCAATGAATTTTGTCAAATCAAGTATCGAAATAGACCCCGGATTCAGAATCAGGATGTGCAAAAGAAGCTTGGTAAAGTTCCTATTCCGCCTTTTGATGGTTCATCAAAATGCACAGCCAGGTCTTGGGTACAAAAGATGGACAATTATTTGAGCTTGAATCCTATGTTGGAGTTGGATTCTATCAAATTTGCAGCTGCCCACCTTGAAGGTGATGCACATGACTGGTGGACTCATGGCATGATCACTCAAGGTCATAGCCTGATTACGTCCTATGCAGATTTTACTCAAAGATTAATTGATAGATTTGACAAGTATGAACCTGAAAGTCACTTCAAACAGCTGGCTCAAGTGAGACAAAAAGATTCAGTGGATGCTTACATTGCTGAATTTCAGAGGATTGCTGTTATGGTGACTGATATTTCAGAAGCTAGATTGACATATCTCTTTGTGGAAGGATTGATGGAGCCATTAAGAGGTTTAGTTAAGGCTTTAGAACCAAACTCATTGCATGAAGCCATCAAGAAAGCAAGGAATATGGAGTTCACTACACCAAGAAGCAAGTTCTATTCTAAACCATTCACATCAAAGAAGGATAAAAGACCATTCAAGAAAGAATTCAATCAGCCCAAATCCTCTTTCCCTAAGATGGATGATGAAGTCAGAAATGAACTTAGGAGGAAAAAATTATGCTTCACATGTAAGGAACCTTGGGCTCCTAGGCATAAATGCTATGAGAAAGGGAAAGCACAACAAATGGAGGCATATGTTACTGCTGAATCTGAATCAGAAAATTCAGATCAGCAAGATGAATCAAGTGAGAATGAAGATGTGGATGACTTAGAAGAGGCAGAGACAAACAAGGAAAATGTAGTAACATTTGCTCAATTATCTGGGAACCAAAGGAATGATCCTTTCAAGGTTCGTGGGGTACTTGGTGGCCAAAGAATAATTGCTCTCATTGACACTGGTGCGTCACACAACTTCATTGATGAAGGAGTTGTTGCTAGAAGGGGATTGAAACCTGAGGAGTTTGAAGGTTTTAAAGTTGTTGTTGCAGATGGATTTACACTGTCTTGTAATAGAAGATTACCTCAGCTTTCCATGCAAATTGGCAATCATGAAGTTGTAGATGATTTTTATGTGATAAGTATTACGGATACTGATGTTGTTCTTGGTATTCAGTGGCTGAAATCATTAGGAGATATGAGTTTAAATTTACAAACATTGGAATTGAAGTTTGACCATAATGGTAAGAAGGTTGTGTTAAGAGGTATATCCACTGGAGGACCAAGGGTGGTGA
Source organism: Cunninghamia lanceolata (assembly GCA_027924645.1). Taxonomy (NCBI): domain Eukaryota; kingdom Viridiplantae; phylum Streptophyta; class Pinopsida; order Cupressales; family Cupressaceae; genus Cunninghamia; species Cunninghamia lanceolata. The sequence continues at coordinate 14,118,448 of BSBN01000021.1, read as the reverse complement.
CTGCAAAAAGAATGGAGAGGCTGTTCCGAAATGATCAGATTGAGTGGGCTGCTCAATGTGTCATCATGCCTACTCCTACCAAGGAGGAAAGGAGATCTTATCATCCTGATATTCAAGATTTGTTGAGTAAGCATAGTAAAGTTTTTAGTAATCTTCCTCCTGGAAGGCCTCCTGATAGAGGCATTGAGCATATTATAGAACTTGAAGATGGGACAAAACCAATCATCGCTACTCCATACCGGCAGCCAAAAAGATTCAAGGATGAAATCGAGAGGACACTCAAAGAATTGCTGGACATGGGCTTTATTAGACCAAGCAAAAGTCCTTTTGCTTCATCAGTAGTGTTGGTGAAAAAGAAAGATGGTACTCTCCGTTTATGCATTGATTATAGGGAGCTCAACAAGAGGACCATTAAAAATAGATATCCGATTCCAAGAATTGATGAGTTGTTAGATGAGCTTCATGGAGCGGTCTATTTTTCAAAAATAGACTTGAGATCTGGTTATCACCAGATAAGAATGAGGGAGAAGGACATTGAAAAAACTGCTTTTAGGTGCCATTATGGGCATTTTGAATTCTTAGTCATGCCCTTTGGATTAACAAATGCCCCTGCAACTTTTCAATCTTGTATGAACAAAATTTTCAGCGAGCAGCTCCGGAAGTTTTTGTTGGTTTTTTTTGATGACATACTCATCTACAGTAAGACATGGAAAGAGCATTTGCAGCATATAGATGTGGTTCTTGGTATTTTGGAGGCTAATTCATTGTTTGCCAAAGAAGTTAAGTGTGAGTTTGGCCTAACGGAAATTGTATATTTAGGCCATGTTATCAGTGCTAAAGGAGTTAGCATGGATAAAGAAAAAGTCAAAGCCATTTTAGAGTGGCCCCCACCTACAAACCTTACTCAATTGAAAGGTTTTTTTGGTTTGTGTGGGTTTTATAGAAGATTTGTGAAAGGTTTTTCGCAAGTTGCAGCTCCTCTCACGGACCTTACAAAGAAAGGAGCCTTCAAATGGTCTCAATCAGCCCAAGATGCTTTTGATAGGTTCAAACAACTCATATGTAGTAGCCCTGTTCTTGCACTACCAGATTTTTTTAAGCCATTTGAATTGGAATGTGATGCTTCTGGAGAAGGTATTGGGGCTGTTTTGATGCAAGATAAGCATCCTATTTGTTTTGAAAGTAGAAAATTACGGGGTGCTGAAAAAAATTATTCTATTTATGACAAAGAAATGCTTGCCATAATGCATGCTTTAGTTAAATTTCGTCAATATCTAGTGGGAGGCAAGTTTATTGTCAAAACAGATCATAACAGTTTAAGATACTTCATGAGCCAAAAGGATTTGAATGAAAGGCAGCAAAGATGGGTAAGCAAGTTGCAAGCTTTTGATTTTGAGATTGTTTATGTTAAAGGCAAAAAGAATGTTGTGGCTGATGCCTTGTCAAGAAGGCCATATATACATTCTATGGTGGAGTTGGTGGCTAATTGGAAAGAACAAATCATTCTCGAATATGCCAAGGACTCTTTTGCATCAAGTGTTGTAGACGGGACCCTCAAAGATGATAAATATGAGGTAAATGGTGGTCTGATTTTATACAAGAATAGAGTCTTTTTGGTTCCAAACTCCAAGATTAAATCTCTGATTTTGAAGGCATTTCATGATTCACCCTTGGCTGGTCACCAAGGCATATTCAAAACATATAAACAGATAAGAGAGAGATTTACGTGGAAGGGGTTGAAAGAAGAGGTTTGCAAACATATCAGAGTGTTCTGTATGCCAACAGAACAAGTCTGAGAACACTTATCCTGCTGGTCTGCTCCAACCACTGCCCATTCCCAATCAAAAGTGGGAAAGTTTGGCTATGGATTTCATCACTGGCCTTCCCAGGGTGCAAGGGAGGGATAGTATCTTTGTGGTTGTGGATAGATTGACGAAGTTTGCTCATTTTTATGCTGTTTCTACAGGATTTACTGCAGTTCAGGTGGCTGAATTGTTTTTTAGAGAAGTGTTCAAACTTCATGGGTTGCCAAGGAGTATTGTTAGTGACCGTGACAGCAAGTTCTTGAGCTTATTTTGGAAGGAACTATTCAGACTGTGTGACACAGATTTAACCCCAAGCACCAGTTACCATCCTCAAACGGATGGACAATCTGAAATAGTTAACAAGTGGCTTGAAGGTTATCTTAGAAGTTATGTATCAGGACAGCAGAAGGCATGGGTAAGATGGCTACATGTTGGTGAGTATTGTTACAACTCTTCTTATCACATGTCAATAAAAATGTCTCCATTCATGGCATTGTATGGATATGAAGCTCCTAGCTTCACTGACATGTTGTTTGGTGACAGTCGAGTTCCTAGAGTTAAAGAATTTTTGCAGGACAGCCAGGACTTGTTGAAATCATTGAAAGAAAATATCAGATCTGCTCAAAATCAGCAGAAGATGTACGCTGATCAGCAGCGTATAGAGAGGGTTTTTGCAATAGGGGATATGGTATATGTTAGAATTCAGCCTTACAAACAGTCTTCTATCAAAAAAAGTGGGGCTGAAAAGTTGAAGCCTTGTTTTTATGGGCCTTTTAAAATCATTGGTAGGCATGGAGAGGTTGCGTATGAGTTGGAATTGCCTGAGCATAGCAAAATACATAACATTTTCCATGTCTCTTGCCTTAAAAAGGCTCTTGGACAGAACATTGTGCCGTCATCAATATTGCCACCTATTGATGATGAAGGGAGACTCGAACTCGTACCTGAGGCTATTCTTGATCAAAGAGAGAGGGTGTTGAGGAAGAAGACTATAAAAGAGTACCTAATCAAATGGAAGGATCTTCCTCTTGAGGATGCAACGTGGGAAGGAGAAGACATCTTGCAGCATCCTGTTTTACAATTGCTTGGGGACAAGCAATTTTTGGGAGGAAGGACTGTAATGTCCCCTTTCCAAGCCTAGTCAGAATGGGACCATTAGCCTATCTCATGATCCCGATGGGCTAGGGAATGGTTTGGGATCATTTTTAGTTTAATTATCAAATTGGAGTTATAAGGTTTGTTTAATTTGATAATTAAACTAAGTTTTATTATTTTTGGTGCACTAAAGTTTAAGGCGGGTTATTTTAAAAAGTGACTTAAAGTTATGACTTGATGGGAAAAAGGGAAATGTTATAATTTTTAATTCCCTAGTCACTTAAGTGTGCACCTAACTTGATATTAGAAATTATTTCTAAGGGAAGTGCAAAAAAGCTCTAATTTCAAGAAAGATTGGTTTTGTAACTCCCAGGTGCTTATAAAAAGAAATTATGAGCTCATTTGGAGGCATGCTTGGAATTTGATAATGTTATGCTGCTGGGCTGAAACCAGAGATCAATTGTGCCTTCTTGTGGACGGAAACCCACTTGAGGATGATCAGTTTCGGTGGTGAGAAATCCACCCTAGCTGTTATGAGATGATTTCCACTCAGGGAATCACAGGGAACTAAATGGATTTTGAAGTTTGTGAGTTTTTTTTAATTTGTGATCAGTTTAGAATGATGAATAAGATATTCTTATAAACTTTTGGTGTGATTTGAAGTGTGTGGTGAAATTCTGGAAATTTTCTGTATTGGCCGTACCATTCTTGGCCGTACATATGCTGGGGTCAAAATTCATAAATAATATAGATGATATATTGGATGGTTTCCTCCTTTGCATTTTGATTTACTATTCATATTACCTTCATTGCAAGTGGTTTGAGTGAATTTGGTATGGTATTATGAGTTTTTGAAGCATCCGTACTATGCACTGGGCCGTACCATGCTGATTGCATCGATGCACATAAAAAATTCCAAGGTGATGCATTTGGATCTTCTATTGTTTGCATAGTTTTTGTTTGGCCTAGACGCCCATTTTGGAAGTGATTTGAGGTTCTTTGCTACTGTATTAACATTGCTAGGAGCATCCGTACCTGTACCAGGCCGTACGGCCCTGTCTAAGGAAATTAATTGCTGTTGATCAGATATCAGTGTTTTCAGTTTGCTAAGTGCTCAGGAATGTTAGTTTGGACTGTTATATCAGTCTAGTGGCAGTTGATTGCTGATCAGATGTGTGTGTGGATTATGAGTTTTTTTTATGTTCCTTCATGGCTGCCGTACTGTATAATCAGCCAACAAGTTGCAAGTGACAGGGATCAGTCAGGAAAATCAGAGTTGTGTCTTCTTGATCAGCCATTTTGAATGTTAAATGTCAATCAAATCAGCAGGGTATGATTCTATATCATTGGTGCTCAAGAGTAGCTTATCAAGTCTACAATTTCTAACATTGAATATGTTTATTTGATAATCATTAAAATGTTCATTGTAATGCAATTTCACACTAAGGCCCCTGGATGGTTTACCGCCAGTGTGGAGGGAAAGAATATTACAAAAAACATTGTAACCCCTGGATGGTTCTACCGCCAGTGAGGATAATGAACTCTCTTTTCTTTTCATTTCTACCCACTGGACAAGTGGCGAACTCCCACTAAATAAGTGGATGGCTTTGTATTCTTTAATGCTTATTTCATACCCACTGATAAAGTGGTGAATTCCCACGATATGTGGATGCCCGCCGCAGCGGAAGAAGTGTATTTCTTTCTTGCATAGTTATTACTGTAAGCCAAAATCACTGTATGCTCTCACCTTGCCCATCCTGGGATCTTGGTGATCAAAAAGTGTGAGGCCTCGAGTTGGTTTGCTTTGATGCTAACATTGATATCCTTGTATGCAAATTTTGAAAAAAATTGGGCCTGAATATTACAATCCTGCACTGGGGGCATTTGTAGAGTCTTATTTGGAAGTGGATCCTGTTATCTCTAGCTCATAACACATCAAACAACTCAACTTACAACACAACAAACCTTATCAACTTTAGCCATGGCACATATCCAACAACAAATGTGACTTAACGACTTGCAACCAGGACCCATATCTTCCTAATTTATTCCCATTCATCCAACAATTGCAACAAATGTCGCTTGATCAAACATCCACCCAACTAGCGACATCAATAAGAACTACATACAGCTCTATCGTTGACGCCTTGATCCCGTGGATACAGGGTATGTAGGCAATCTGAGATGCGAAGGAAGCACTCTAATTCAGGCTAAGACGATAGCCCCTTTCATCATTCATCTTTCATCTTTCTTCTAAACATCCTTCAATCTTTCAGCTCAAATTCTTCTATCTTTCATCACTTACATCATCAATAAAACCCAGAACTACATATTTATCATGTCTCATCTTCATCGTAAATGTGCTTTGATCCCGTGGATACAGGGTATGTAGGCAGTCTGGAATACGAAGGAAGTTTCCAGTACTCAAGCACAGATGATCCACCCCATCTTCTTCATCTTCTTTCTTCATCCATCTTCTTCTCTTTGATTAGCTCAAACAAGAAGCAAACCATGTGTATATTGAAAAGCTCAAGCACTTTAACCAATCAAAAGTACGCCAGACGCTATTTGTCTGCATGCCTTAAGCCAACATTTGCTATAATAGTTTATCAACAACTTTAGCCTTCAACAAGATGTAGCTTTCCTCTTAACAAGGCGCCAGCTTGATCTATCCAAGAGCACCCAAAATTTGGCAAGAGAACGTGATGACAGTATCTTTTGTTTTATCTTTTGATTTATCTTTTGTCCCTTTTCTATGCCTAATCAAGACTGCCTTGATCCATTTATATCTTGGTATGTTGCGATGAAGTAAGGACTAGGGCATGGTCATATAGCTTTCGTATGTCGTGTTTGCGGGATGATCTTATTCTCTTCCTATGCGTATTGGTATCTTGTACGTGTTGGGATTAGCATCTTACATATCAATATCTCTAGCATCTGAGAAGCTAAACAGTCTCTTATGCATTTGAGACTATTCTATGTTAAGACTAACTCCATACATATAACCAACAAGCTACTATTATGTGTAGTGGAGATAAGCTCAAACCATTGCTTGTAGCGTCAAAGTCCAACACTAGCTGTTATTCATATCTTGTGTATGTTGGCTCAACATCTTGACCTCATTCATTCAGACAAGATTGTAACACGCTAGTTGTGCATTGGATACCTCGACACCTTGGTCTCTTATACCCTGGTGCATAACATCCATATGCTATATCAAATATAAGGACTGCATTTCTTTTCATTTTGAGCAATTACTTGAAAGCTGCCCATCATCATCCTACCTATTCATTCCATCATACTCAGCCAAAATCAATCATTTCCATCATCCTTTGTCCATGTTCCCGCTCCTGCAAAAACAAGTGTGTTAGCCATACATAAGTCCATCATATATATCTTTCATTACCATCTACCTATATGCATACATCTATCCATATCCTTACCATCTACATATTCATACATTTTCTATTCATTACCATTTGCATAAACATCCATCCATAATCCATATATATATCCACATAACATGCACAGCCATCATAATCTCAACATCATAACCATTACAACATCATATAGATCCCCAAAACTGCCATATATATATATACATGTGTGTCAAAATACAAGTGTCTACAATACAAGCTGAGCCCTGAAAGAATGAATGTACAAAATCGGCTCTAGGCCTCATCATAATACAATGTAGACAAGGTATGCCCTAGTGACTACTGCCAGCTCCCTCGCCCTGACCACCACCGCCACTAGGTCCTGTACCTGGTCCTCCATCTCTCGGTGGCCCCATCATTGAGGCTACTGATCGAGATCCACCTGACCTCCGTGAACTCGAAGCTCCTGATCTGCTCCTGAAGCTAGGCTGTCTCTGCTCTGCTGGCACAGCTCCATAGTACAAGCCTCTGTAGTACTAAGCCTCACCCTGCACTCTCCGAAGCTCTGCCTGTACCGCTGTCAACTGTGTGGCCAAGTACATCGTAGCTCCATCCGTCCCCAAGGTAGCCACTGCTCTATCACGCTCACTGGTCATCCCCTACAGCTGCTGCACTGCCCTATCTCTCTCAGCTCGCAGACCATCCCTCTCTGCTCTCATAGCCTGCTCCTGCTGTATCGCAGTGTCTCGCTCTAGTCTCATCATTTGCTCATGCTACCTAGCTGCGTCTCTCTCTCCTGTCACTCTAGCTAGTGCACCGTCATCCTGTCCATCTCCCCCCTGTGCTCTCAACTGTAGCTGAGCCTGATAGGTCTGTGCCTGTGCTCTCGCATGCCACAGACTAATCATGGCCTGATGCCTATCCATCTCCACTCTCCTCAGCCTCATTTGTGCCCGCTACCTCCATCTCCTCTCCTCTCTGATCCATCTCCGTAGCTGCTGAATACCCACATCATCTCCTGCTACAATCTGTGCCTGAGGCTGTGCTAATATAGCAGGCTGACCTAGCACCTGCCCTGGCATCTGTATCCCTGGTGCAGCTGGTACAACAGCCTGTGCTGGTGGAGCCCGTCGTCGTCTCCTCCGAACTGGCCTCTCCATCCCAATCTCTCCTATCTCCCCATCCCGTGTCAACCGAGTCAGCCTAGCTGTCGCCCAGTATACATTGTACTCTGGTAATGTGCCTGGATCTGCAGGACCCTGTCCCCACTACCATGCTACTGGCTGCAATCCATCTCTCTCTGCCAAAGCTGTGTCCACCACAACCTCTGGACCCCAATCAAATACCTCCTACCTCATCCTCCCAAAAACGGCATCACCTACTAGTACTGCCTGTGCCTCTCTGAACTGTCTCAAAACTCTCTCTGGCAAATAGCGCTCTATAATATACACGCCGCGTCCAAAAATGTATCTCGCCTGTCTAGCATAGACAAGCTCCGCATCCTCCTCCTCCCACTGCTCACATCCCAGCCATGGCCTCCATACAAATCTATCTACCTCATCTAATCTCCGCCGCCAGTATACCACACCTTGGCGCTGTCGATAAATCAACGCTCCTCTATACATCCGCGCAAATGGCTCTCCTGTTGCTCTAGCCACCCATCCCTCTGGTCTCGTCACCGGAATGTGCTCATACGCCCATACATGCAATACTGTCACTCCTGCCGACATACTGGCTCCAAACATATAAGCGCAATCATGCAGGTAATGATAGAGCTGTCCCAACACGCACTCTACCCATGCATATCTTGTGCCATAGGAAAACATGCCCTCCATCACTGTCCCCCATCCTACGGGAAACCCTCTAGCTCTCCTATCACCCACTAGCCATCTAATGATAGCCACTACCACCCGCTGTAACCTGTCACAGAGCTCCTCCATCCTCCCCATCGGTATCTCTGAACCCTCTGCTCCGATGTCTGGTGTCCCAAACAATCTCTTGAATGCAGCTGGACCCATCTCTGGATCATAATCCACACGATCCCCATCTATCGGAATCCTCAATATCCGGAATACATCCTCTAAGGTGATGGTCGCCTCTCCTGTCGGTAACAAGAATGAACTGTGCTCGCTCATCCATCGCTCCACCATCGCTGTCATCAGCCCTCGATGTGCCTGAACTGGCTCTAATCGTGACACATGCTCCAAGCCCAGGATCTCTAATACCAGTAGCTCCTCTGCATCTAACCGTCTCACCAGCCGTAAATCTCTCGGATGGGGCTCTCGCGATAACAATGGCGGTAGTACATCCTGCATCATCCATTTACCCTTGTCAGTCTCTTCCGTTAGTCATACATATCAAAATTTGCTTTTCTATTGGCTATTTTACCCTATATCTACCATAAGCGGTCCACTTTACCATGTGCGTTTCTTCCTAGCTCATTAGCGACTAATTTTCCCTTATGCGCACCTGTTTTAACTACATGCAAACTCTTTACCGTGTGTGCTTTCTATTTAACCGTAAGCGAGCTCCACCACCATATGTGCTTTTTATTGCTTCCTGTGCGCGTCATATACTATATGCGAGCCTATTTGGCCTAAACGTGAGCCTTATTCTAAATGCGCCTAATTTTACACCTTAAGCGAGCTACATTACCATGCGCGACCCTTCTAGCCTTATACGCGCGCTTTCCACCCTATGCGAGCCATCTCTATCCATAAGCGAGCCAAACTACTTCACACGACCGCTATTTGCTTATAAGCGAGCCCTTTCTAGCCATAAGCGACGCATCTTGCAATTTATGCGCTTTTCGCCTGCATTTTTCCCACTGACGGGATGCGACCCCTTTTTACCTATGCGACCTACCCGCGCCCATAAGCGACCAGAATTACTACAAGCGATCTCTATTCCTACATAAGTGACCTAAATGTGCTATTTCCTAACCTAGTCGCTTTTGGTGACGTGTGTGAATTAATTACGCTTTTAGGCTATGAATTACATGCTTTTGGGTAAAGTTTTGAAACATACCGGTGCGCCTGCTCCCTCTGGTCGTCCATGTGTCCTCACTCGCTCCGCACGATGATCCCTGCGTAGAATAACCATCCTGCTAGCTCTACAACTCTCACTCTCAGGAGCTCTGGGTTTCTCTAGTTTCTGAGCACAAATGAGTCTATTTGCCATTGAAGCACCTACTTATAGCCCTTCCCAAAACCCTAATTCTTCTATGCCACAGCCTATTTTCTTCCATGCAACCCCCATCTCCTTCGCGTCTGCCCTCTTTTTAGCCATTTTCTTCTATCGAGAGCCAACCCAGCCCTTCCTGGTTAGCCTGGCTTACCTCTCGAGGGGGCATCACCTGCCAGTTACACTGGGGCATAACTTGTTTATCGAACACATATCTTATCTTCTTTGACACAACGTTCTATCGAACATTGTATCAAAGAGGGGCAAAATGTAGACACCCAAAATTGTCCCAACTTTGTCCATGTCTAACAACACATTGTTAAATCATTAATCATTAAGCCAATTAATTAAATAAATTTTATTTATTTAATTAAAATCCCATTCTCATCCACTTAGCCAATTAATTAAATAAATTTTATTTATTTAATTAATTTCCACATCATATCCCAATCCTATCTTATTCATTTATCCAATTAATTAAATAAATATTATTTATTTAATTAATATCCAACTCATATTACAACTAATTCAAATATTTTATTTGAATTAAGCCCTCATCATTTATCACATTCCAACACTTGTCCAGTCAATTATGTGTTGTAAGACAACTTTTATTCATATCCTTCACATGCACAATTAATGGAATTTAAATTTAGTAACTTTCAATCCTAGCCATTCACATAGCCTCTGAATCTCCACCATTGATTGATCTTGGCTAAGTCCTATATAAACACCCTCTCACTTCATATGAGACATCCAACAATCATATCCAGCAATCATATAGCACCTACATTATCATCTTGAGCATCTAATTATCCAATTGAGCTTTTATCATCAATCATGGCAGCTTTCAGCATTGCAATTGTTCATTGTTGAAGAAGCAGTCCACATCTCTCAAACAAGGAATTGCACGGTCTAGGTGATGTTATGCTTGAATTGCATTGTCTTTTGATTTCATTTAGGTTAGATTCCTTGATGATGGTAGGGTTAGGGTTTCATGACTATGTCTGATCTACTACACCTGACTTTCACCTATCACAAGCATCATTGAACCTCTTGTAGTGATTGATGTTTTTCAGGTGGAGCTGAGGATAACACTGATGTGAGAGAATCTATCCCGGCTTTGTACCTACTTGCCCTTTAGCTGTTAGTCCTTTGTAAACTACATTTCTTGCCAAGATATACATAAGGTATGAAGTCATGAAGAAAGACTTCGTTTCATCAAAGTTTTCAAGCTGTTCATCCAGACAGTGACTTATAAGGCCAGCCCAGTCAATCATCTTGTTCTTTGTAAACATATGATCAAAGTAAGTATACATCCATCCTTTGAAAGTAGATGATTGTGGCCTACCTGTTACTCGATTCAGGAACATGATCAAGTAACTTATCTCTTGCTTGAAATCAGTTTTGTGATACTTGGGGTCTTCTGAGTTGTATATCTTCATCGAGGAATCATTCATCCATTTCTTCCTGATTTCTTGCATGTAAACCTTTGAGTTGCCTTCGAACGTCATCTAAGTTGTTGTAGGGCATATGAAGACTCCTTTTGCCTTCGGGATGTTGAAGATCTCTTGAATAGCTTCCCTCTGCAGGTAGGCAAGAACAGTTCCATCCTTTGCTATGATCTATCTTTTCTCTTTGTCATAATGCTGAACACACTCTAACACTAGCTCGGCGCTTGGCAAGGCAGGTGGAAAGCAAGCCACTTGTACAATCCCGCTCTTTACAATGGCTTTAATGTCTTCATTCCTGGTGATCACGAGCAAGAAGTCTTTCACTTCCTCCAAGTTGACATGTCCCATTGTGGTGTCGCCTACATCCTTCCACTGTGTTTCCAGCTTGGACTCCGGTATGTTGGACTTGGCATCCATCTTAATAAGGACTTGTGTTTCTTTGGCCATCATTCCCATCTATCTGCAAGAGTAGACTCGAATAAGGACTCGATATATTCATGACATCATGTTATAACTCAAATTTTTAAATACAAGAGGTTTTATGAATAAAAAGCAACATACTCCAAGTCATTTTTCATCTAATTTCTGAATATAAATTTGCAAATTTTAATAAACACAAGGTAATTTATAAGGTAGAAGTGATCAAGACGTACCTTATGTCCAATTTCTGCTTTAGAAATGCAAATTTCCAGATTGAATAATGCAAATCAGCTAACAAATGTCAAAAAATCAGGAATAAAAATGTAGGAGCAGCCTTCTAAAAGCAGGTCTGCTCTGAAAATTTTGCTTTTATTCTTCAAAATTCAGTATACTCTTGAACACTTCACTCTCCTCTTGCTAAGTTTGCTGATCCTCTAAACAAAATTTGATACTCTTGATGATATTTCGCTGCTCCTTGATGATATTTCGTTGCTCCTTGATGATATTTGCAAAGTGAATGAGGTAAATGGAGGGGAGACGCCACTTTAAATAGGCAATCTGCACTTTATTAAATGAGGTCGGCCAAGATTGAGGTCGGCCTTCTTCACATTTAATATTTGCAACCTTTGGAATTTAAAATGGTTTAGGCGCCAAAATGAATAGATGTCTACATCTTGAACTTCATCTTGCAGGTAAATTGGCATGATGATCTTCTTTGTAACTTCTTGATGCAGATGATGATGACCTCATTGTAGCTATGGAGTAGGAGACTCTCTTAAACTTGAAGTGCATAAGTGAAGTGTCTTTGCTTGACGTAGAAGTTGATGAAGTGATCTTGCACGATGATCTTCTAAGGTTGGAAGAACCTAACCTGAAGCTTGGGAAATTGATGTGATCTAACATGATGTCACTGATGTAGAAGACTTGAGGTTCAAACTCCCACCAAGGCGCTAGACCCTTCAAGCTTCTATCACCTAAGGCGCCAACTCTCTCAACTGGAACTTCAACTTCTTCTTGAGGGCGCTAAGCACACCAAGGCACTCAAACCACATCAAGGCACTTATTGGACTCAAATTTTCCTAAGCGCATTTCACATCCTCCTCTACTAGGTGCATATTGGACAAGGTGCCACCCAAGGAGTTTTCTTATTAAAGGCGCAAAATCTTTGATTTCATGATGCTATGAGCTCACAACTTCAAAGCCTGAGTGATGTTTTCCTATTACTTAGCTCCCAAGGCACATTTGGTAGTCCAACATGGTATCTGCTAGGGCGTATTCTGACCCTAAAGGCACATTGTCTTTCCTTACATCTAAGGCGCTAGATCTTTATCATCTCTCCTTTAACTTGTAACTCAACCATTCAAGATGCTTCATCTAGACTCACTGCCTTCCTTAGGCGCCCAAAACTCCAACTCCATTCTTCAAAGTATTTACTCTTCTAAGGCACTTATGAAGTAGTCTCCAAACACTCTAACATGTCCAAGGCGCTAAAACAACATCTGGTTCCATTGGGCGCTAGAAATAACTCTAATCATGCTACTCCAAGTCTCCTAGGCACCAGAAGGTCCACCTCCATCTCTAGGCGCTAAAATTCACTGAATTTTTCCCTCCAAGTAAGGTTGAAGGCGCTTCAATGATATCATCAAGGCACTCAAACTGTTCTCCTCTACAAGGCACTAGTCTTCAACATCTCCTTCATTTCATTTGGAAGTGTTCTTTCTTCTCAAGGTGCTCCTTTCCTCCAAGCTTCTGTGAGCAAAACTCCATCATATCTAGGCGCTCATCTCCTTCATTTCATGGTGCTCAAGGCGCAATTAACTTCATTCTTGTATGTGGGCACTCATTCTACCATTCTTCAACACCTAAGGCGCATACCTTTCACTTGTTCCTTGTAAGGCGCTATATCTCAAGGGAAGGTGCTCAAACTTCCTACCTTCTTCCAAAGGCGCTTCATCCTAGTCAAGTTCTCCTTGAAGGTGCTAACATTCACTTCTAAGCACCACAACTCATTTCTGGCGCCAAAAATGGGTGAAAACTTCATATTAGGCGCTCAAATTCTCTGAAATGGACCAACCTCAACTCCAAGGCGCTCAATGATGATTGTTTGTTCTAGGCATGCATTCAATGCCTCTCCTCTTCAATACAGTAAGGTGCATCTTCTTCTAAGAAGTGCCAACTCTCCTAGGCGCCAAAAACATCATCTCCACTATAGGGGCACTTTGATAGTTCATTCTTCTAGGCGCCAGAATCTATCCTTTCCCCCTCAAGGCGCTAACATTCACTGAATTGTCATGTCCCCGTTTCCGGCTTGATCATCAAGTGTATAATGGATTAGCCTAATCCTCATTCTCGGAGGCTAATTCTAAGTAATGAGGGAATGAACTGGTTTTTGACTAACTTAACCTTTTGTCTTGCAGGATCAAAGTCAGAAACTTGTAAATTGACTAAGTCTGGGAGGAGTTTCTGCAACCCCAGTAATCACCATTGTCAGGCGCACTCCTTGACAAATCAGGGTCACTTTGGCGCCCAACTTCCAAAGCTCATTTCAGCTCTCAGTATCACATTCAACTGGAGGCGCTCCTTGTGGTTTACTTTACCCGACTCAGTGCCTAGTTCTGAGATAAGCGAAGATGTTAGAAATGAAGTTTCAAGCTAAGGCGCCAATAGCAGACTGAGCTCACCTGAATGAGCGCCTTGGGTTTTGAAGGCAACAAGCAGGAAGATGAAGTCATCTATGAACTAATTGAGCATCACTGGCAATTGCTCATTCACCTAATATATGTCTGTAGTCATTGGAAGAGCCTAATTGAGTTAGGCGCACTTTCTTATTCTTACTCAACCTCAGAATGCGCCTAACCTTCACAAGGTTTAAACTCTCCATTTTGAGCGCCTAGCATGAGTAATTGATGGATTGAAAGCTATGAAGTTGTACTTTCTGGTGAGATACTTCCATGTTAGCGCCTAGGTTTTGAATCCTCTCAAATGGCGCCCAAGGATCTATCAACTGCATCAAGGCGCCACAGCTTGAGTTTGCTAACCCTAAAATGCGAAATGTTGATTCCATGACATAGGAAATGCGCCTCCTTGATGAAATGGATTCCAAGTCCTCCAAATGAGCAGGCGCTAGAAAGAAGAAGATATTTTTGAATCAAATGATGCTTGAGTTGAAGTTTCTTGCAAGGAAAGACCTCTCCTATCTAAAGGCGCCTATCTAGAACCCTTCCTACCAGTAAGTGCGCCTAGATCAAGTTATAGCACCTAGCCTCAGAGTGAACCAGAAGAAGTTATGAGCATTGGAACTTTGTGATGTCTTCAAGGAATCTTGAGCACCTTGAATATCCTCCACAAGCTTCGGTTTGCGCCTAGACAAGTTGGCGCCTATTCATGTTCCAACCTCCTTCTTGAAGCGCCTAAGGTTATCCTGATACCGGGCAAGTATTTTGGTTTGTTTGAAGACTTCAAAGGACTTCATCCTGTTAAGGGCGCAGATACCGGTCAAAATGACCTCAAAGGTGCGCCTAAGGGAGTTGTCAGTCCCCAAGACCAAGGTTGGAACAAGGCGCTCCATCAGAGGATAAGAAGATAATCATTGATAAGACAAGTGTTTTATTAATTCTAGACTGGGCGCCAAACTCATGTCATTTCATCTCAAAATGCGCCTCATGAAGAAAATGATGTTTTTTGAACACTTGCATGGAGATGAACCACTCAAGAGAAGGGGGGGCCAATTCACCTTTCCTCAGATACCATGATGCGCCTAAGCATGAAAAGACCTTTCAATTCACTCAATGTGGAAGGCGCTTGGCAGAAGTTGGTATTTTTAACTTAGATATGGCTTGAGGTGAAAATGTTTGCAAGGAGATGTCACATCTTTCCCCAGGCGCCAAAACCTTTGCAGAAATCTAAATCTAGCGCCCAAGTCAAGAGATCACTAGAATTGCACCCTAGTAAGTTGGATCTCAAATTCTCCTCCTTTCAACTGGCGCCTAGCATTGAGGACTTTGCAATTATAGCGCCTAGGCAGGAGATAAGGTAGTTGTAACTACCTGAGCTTTCATTGGTCCACAGAATGTCTTCGGGATCCGTGTCAAGGTCTCTAGATAAGCTTGCCAACTCAGAATGAGTCATCAGATGGGATATTCCCTTGGATATGCTTCTTGGGAAACGTGCCTTGGTTCCTCTTGGTGCATTGTAAAACGTGCCTTCATTGCCTTTGGAAGGCCTATAAAAGGAGGAGCTCTCTCATTCATTTGGCATCTATGCATTTGACAAAATTCTCTCTGCAAAGCTGTTGAGCTTGTAATCTTGAGGCCTGCGAGTTTCAAGTGTTGGGGTGATGCTCCCTCAACTGACAAGGTGATGCTCCCTTGTTGTATTGTGAGGTGTTGACATTCAGTTGACATCGTTGAGTTTGATTAAGTTGATCTAGTGTGCAAGGCATTGTAATCATCAAGGCTCCAAGGCCTGCTTTGTAATTCCATTTGAATAAAGTGTAACTTCATGCCATTGAAAGCATCATCCATGTAATAAGACATTGTGAGTTGATTGAATCAAGTAATAAAACAAGTACCCAGCTTAAGGTTGATTCATTCAAATAGTTATCTTTAATGTATATCTTTGTGTTGTTGAAATAGTTGATGAGTTGGTAGCAAGTAAAATTGTCTAAGTAATGGAAAAATTTTGGTAGAATTAGTTGGGTATCTTACATGAATCTTTCCTTCCAAGGCGCTCCATTGGACTTACCTGTACCACTAGGCGCCAGTCTACACGAGTGCGCCCTCTGGAGACTCTTCTCAAAGGCGCTCATCTTCCTATACTATGATTGCCTCTAAAACATTGATTGACGTGATGCCTAGTTTAAACAAGGAGAGATAAAGCATTCAAAACTATCCAAACGATCATCCCCTTCCTAACGTCTTCACTACTCCAGAATACCTTAGCCAAAATGACACATAACAACTTCCTGTGCAAAGCATCTGAGCTCGAAAGAGGGGGTCCCCAATCTGATGGGGTGATGTGTGATTTGGTCACAACACGGTGGACTCACCATCTTTCTCCTCGGGTGCCCTCTTTGTGTCTTTGACCCGATTGGACTGGTTCTACCGTGTCGTTCTGGTGTCTTCCTCACACTGTCGGCCATGTATGGTTCCTTCCCACGTCCGTTATCTGCGTCCTCTACACTTTGAGTCACCTCTAGTTCTCTCTGGTACTCCCTCTGCACAGGGGTCTTGGGCTCAGGTCCTTTGATCCTCGGCCTTTCGTCTGAAATGGACAATGCTAAAATATGATGTATGCTATCTTCAAGCTCTTCTGTCAATTTCTTCCCATTTTCTTTTTCTCTGTTTGTTATTGGTGTTCTGAAGTTCTCTTCATCAACTCCCCCATTGTGAAACTCGCCAATATCTTGATTTATTTCTTCATGTCATTCATTCCCTTTTTCAATAATTTGTTTCAACCTTATTCTACGTTCTTGTTCTCTTAATCTTAGTGATCTTCTCAATATTTCTTCCGGTGTTTCTTGCCCAACTAGTATTTTATTCTTATCCTTATTAAGCTGTATGGGCATTAATTGTGCTTACACGTTGTCAGTTGTATGGTGTGCGGCGGTGATTGGCGTCGCGCTCATCCTCCTCTTGTTTCATACACTCCTCATACCTCCTGAGTACTTGTTTTTGTCGCAATTCCCTATCTCTTTCTTCTCGGAGGTCTTGGAAAGTCATCAGATTCCTTGCCAGGAGTCAAGGGATACAATTTAGGAGGCTATCCACTTCACTATTGACGCGTAGGTTTTCTTCAATAATTTCCTCCGGAACCTCCTTGAGGATGGATTTGTTCCTTACATATTGCCCTACTGACAATAACCACAGGTTTACCAATTCCTACGTTAAATCATCTTTTTGGCTCCTTGGTTCATTCTCCTCCCTGTCACTTCCCTCATGTTCTTCTTGAATTTCTTGTTCTATTATTTCTACTTGTCTTCTATTTTGTAATTCCTCGTTGGTGTGGATCGGTTGCCCCATTATGCTACCATCTTCATTGTGTTTTTCTCGATCTTGAGTACACCTGACGGTTTGCTTGTTCCTGACGATACCACTTATCTGATGCTCTTCGACGACTCAACTTGTCATCCGGTGGTCTTCGATGACTCAACTTGTCATCCGGTGGCCGATGGTCTCTGATGACTCAACTTGTCATGGACCTGTCATCCTTGACCCGTTTTCGAACAGGAACGACACCAAATGTTTACCGCAATATGGTGTGTTTCACAGAATATGAAGTAAACATAAATAAGGAAGTAGTAGTATAGTGCATCATACGAATAGAATAGAATTACTCAGAATGGACCATTGTATTTATTCATTGATTCACAAAGCACATTACAATGTTCATGACAACAACATACATATCTCATTATACTGCAATATCTCCATATATCAACTATTATCAAATCACACATGCCCCGACTACAATGTACTGGTGCTCTAAATACCCATCGCCAAGGTTGGTTGTGATGCCAACCGTTGGTACCGACTCCAAACTACCTGACCTGTCGGTTGGTACCAACAACTAATTATATCTTATTACATTATTTATTCACTTAAACTAATTTGCTGTCTACAAGAGGCACCAGAAATTGGAGGAGTTTTCATCATCTTGAATCAGTTTCTTGATCAGAGATGGTGCTTTGCAAAAGAAGTATATGTTTTTTTTAATTTTTCTTATACTTCATTTTTAATGCTGACAAAATTGAAAGAATACACATATTGCAAACTTTGTTTTTGAAGACAAGTAGGGATTTGGTGAACTCAATATGGATTGTTGTCCAGATAGTTTGAAAGTCTGTGATCTATAGAATTATACCCATCTGAGGGTCATGAGACAACTTGATGGAGCCTTGTGGATCTTAGCATAGATTGTTGTCTAATAATTCAGGAGTTCAGGGAGGTGGTAATCTAGTAACTCAGGAATTTAGGCTCGGCTACACCTTTATGAGGGTTAAGAGGTAGCTTGATGGAGTTCCACCTAATTCAGGATTTGTTCTTTCAAAGGAAAATCTTCTAAAGTATGTATTTATTTGTTTTGATCAACATGTTTTGTGATGTGAAATGTAAACCTTGAGGGGGGTACATTTGTAAGAACAATGTAATATAATAGGGGGGGATGTTAGCATTATTACATTGTTTAATAAACAATAAAGGTGTTATGTTGGAAAAGTAGCCTTGGAGGCTTTTTCCTATTAAGGTTTAGCTCTCGGGTCCTATTATTGCATTTAGAGCATCTTGCATGTTATTTCTGACTCCCGATGAGAAAACCCTTGGGTCTTGTGACAAATAGGACTTAGGGGATTGCACTTTAACGAAATCTAAGTAAAAATGGAAGGGTGGACTTGGACGCTAGCGCCCTAGTCCAGCCCTATTTTGGGTCTGCCCTAATTTCAAATGTCAGTTTTATGACCGTTAATTAGGTCCTATGCCGACATCCAAAGTTTGAATTATGAAATTCTTAGCGAGAATCTTTGTAACTGCATATATAAGCATGATTAGGTTTCATTTTCAAACTAGATGGAAATTTGATAAGCATTGTGATTTTGTGAAAGTGATTCGAGGCATTCATTGTGTTGCAGAGCAGTACTTTGTTGTTATTGTGTTTGTGTTTGCAGATTTGACATCCATCTCCTCATGGCATGAAGAGCATCTTCCTTCCATGAGATCTTCACTACAAGGTGATATCTATTGTGTTTTCAATCATTTATCATTTAGATTTTTACCTCTATCTCGTGAAGATACGTACTCTCATTTGACAACGGTGTTTGGAAGACTTGAATGTCTCTCCGCGGCTTGACGGAGGCAAGCCTCTAAACACCGCAACCCCCTCCTATTGTGACCTAATCATACATCGCCCCATTGCAAATGGGGACCCCTTTTTTTTTGAGTTCTAGTGCTTTTCTTGAGTCTTGGATGATGTCTTAGATAGTTTCATGATGAAGTCTATAGCTTTGTGGTGAATACCATAGTCCTTTGATGTCCTGATATCCTGATGCATGTTTGAGATCCTGAAAAATGACTAAGTCTGATATCCTGAAAATCCTAAAATTTGGCTAAGTCTGAAATCTGGTGGATCCCTCAAAATCTACAATCTACATGTGAAATCCGGTGGATTCGAGACCTATCTCAAACATCCTCTCAACTTTCAACTTTAGGCGCTAATTTGCTCTAGGAACTTAGGTGCATTTTCCCACGTGCAGAAACCCAAAGTGCACCTAAGGTGGAGACTTATATGTGCGCCTAGAGGAGAATAAACTTTTAATCATTCCAAATTATGGCACCTTGATTGAAACTGATGTAGGAAACCCTTAAATATCGACAATTTGACAAGGAAGTGATCCTAGAGTCTAGGCACCTTTTCATGTTCAAGTGATCATCAAATTGCACCTTAGATTGAAGTGAAGATCTCTTATTATTTTTGTCAGTTTGAGTGCCTTGATGTGGACTGAAGATATTGTGAAGTGAATGAGTTTAGGCGCCCTAAGGGAGGTAATCCATCTTGACTTCAAAAATTGATCTAGCATGTTAAATTGGGTATCATGAATTTAGGTGCCCTTTTAACATCAAAACAACCACAAAGTGCACCTAACAATTATGAAGTTTAAATACACCAAAATAGCGCCCAATAGTGAAGAAGTAGCTTATAAGAGCCCAGGTTCATTTTTCATTTTCCTCCACCTTGGATTGGCACCTCACATGAAGTCATATTAACTAAGCAATTCTAGGCACACTTCATGCCTCAATCACCCCATTTTGGTGCCTAGGAAAAACATGATTGAATCTTTGATTTTTTGGAGGGTACTTGAGTGTCTGGAACTCCTCATGAGCATGCCAAGTGATTTGAATCATTAAAATTCAAGAAAATAAGCTAAGCGTACTTAGGCGCCATTTCCTACTCAGAACATTCACTTTGGCACCTTAAATAAAGGAAGCAATGAAACTTTGAAATCTAGCATATGAAGGATGAGCAGATTTCTTGGAGGCTTAGAAGAGTGATTGAAAGTCTTAGAAAGCCAAGAAATTAAGTCAAAGGATCTAGGCGCACATTCATGTCTATATAAACTAGATCTAGCGCCTAGCTCATAGAAGCATGATTCATGACCACCTAAATGAGTGCCTAAGATGGAAAGTCTTTAAAACATCTTAAACATGAAGTTGAAGTCATTAGAGCTTGTGCAACAAGCATGAAGTGTTTTAGGTGCACTTTTCAATTCATTTTACATTAGATATGCGCCTAACTTGGAGTAAATCCTCATTCATAAGAAGGCACTAATGCACATCTCTACAACCCTCATATTGTGCCTAAGGGGAATTTGAAGCATTTTACTTGGAAAGTTTGGAAGATAACATGAGACAAGGCACAAATTTCCACCTCAATCATCACAAAGTGTGCCTTACACTGTGGGGAGTTTAGAACTCAAATCATCTTAAGATAAAAGCTTCCTTAAACACTTCACATTTGATTGAAATCATTGAGAAATGTTAAGAAATCACCTTTCTTGCCAAGGCGCAATTTCATGTATCCACAAACACATTTTGGCGCCTTGGAAGCTTAAGTTATTGAAATCATGAAATCTGGTGCCTAGTGATGTGGAGAGTTTGAAATCATTGGAATAGGCAAATATAAGGCCAAAAGGATCTAGGCGCATTTTTACTCTACAACCTAAATAAGCGCCTAGAAAGAACTTAAATGAGATAGCCCTTTTGAGTGGGTTCCTTGAGAAATATGATCATTTTATGTCATCTCCTCTTGCTTGAAATCATTGAAATATCAAAAGTAAAGTCAATTTGATGATAGGCGCACTTTGCCTCTCTGTAGACCTTAATTGGTGCCTAGGAAGAAATTGCATGAAATGACACCTTTGAGTGAATTTCTTAAGGGAGATAGACTTTTTAAGCCATTACAATTGTTTGAAATCATTTAAAATGATACTTATGAAGCTATATGTGCTAGGCACACTTTGCTCCTCCTTACACCTAGATGAGCGCCTAGACCTAGAAGGGTTGTTGAATGCTTAAACATGCTTCTTATATGCTATGAAATGTAATGTTATCAATTGTTTAATATGACTGTTTTCTCTATTTTGCAGGAACATCAATGAAGCTAAGAAGTCACCTAAGGAGCTAAGCACCCTGAGTCACCTTCATTCAACGCAGTCAAGAAGTTGCTACGGCGGAAGAGACATCATCTTGCCACTCTTGGAGATCACTTCAAGATCATCCTGTTAGAACACTTCATCATCAGTTGCATCATGTTCAAAGACATTCATCCATCATACTTCAAGTTCTTTAAAATTTAAAGACTCTTCAATCTTCAAGTCTTTGAGGAAGTCTCCTACTCTATGTTATCAATGAGCATCATCATCTACTCAACTTCATAGCATCATCATCTCACTACACTCTACATGAAGAAGCATGTAAAGAGATCAACATATATCCTGCAAGAGGAGAATCACAGAGTTAGTCAAATGAGCAACAAGTATCATACATACAACTTACAATGAATAAGGCGAAGGAGCATTCCCAAACATATAAGTTCAAGTTCAAAGCAATCACATCGAAGACCTCATACAGATGATACAATTTGGGAATATGCCCCAAAAGCAAAGTGAATTAACTGTTGAAATCCATAAGACTTGCTGAAGTGGCACCTACGTGGCAGATATACATCATTCATCCTATCACAATTCACCGCATCATACAACAAGCAAGAAGCTAAAGATGATGTCCATGTGGAAGATTCTCCAAGATTCCATTTCATCCTTATCTTATTGGAAAACATGCCTTCATTGCCTATCTTATGTACTAAAAATAGCAAGTTGTTGTAACTACCTGTTGAGATGACATGATCCTGGCCCTTGGCTACTTGAATTGATCTAGGCCATTCATTGTAATTTTGGACCTCTATATAAAGGCCTTGTTGCCTCATTTGTAAATATAATAGTAGTCAGTAGGTAAATAGTTTTTAGGAGTAGAATAGAAGGGACTCAAAATTCTTTGAGAGTGCTTGAAGTTGTAAATATTTCTCAAGATTAATACAAAGACATTGGAGCTTGTTTGGTGTTAAGTGTTGTCTTGTGGAATGACATGGTTTCTTGTATATTGATGAAATTGTGAGATGTTTCTAAGTAGATTAGAAGTAGATTAGTAGTTCATTGATGTAATGCATGTATGTATTGAATATTTGATCAACTCCTAGCTCATGCTTTTGACATTCATCGTTGGTGAAGTGTTGTGTAAAGCTAGTCTGAGCTTTGTTTGCTTAAGTTCGATTGTGGATGCTTGTTTGAGTTGCACCGTCTAATGGGTGCTTATATGAGCTTTCATGATTTGAAAACGTTTCGCTATCCTTAGGAGATTGCACCAACTCCATGTAGTTGTAGGCATTCTTGGCGAAGTGGAGTTAGGTTGATTAAGGAGTTTGTCTATTCGTACATCATTATTGCTTCATTGACCTTAGATTAGTTTCTTCTAAACCTTATCTTTTTCTTTTTCTTTATTATTGAAACATTGTACATATATCATCCACACTACTAGGAGAAA
Organism: Cunninghamia lanceolata; assembly: GCA_027924645.1. Lineage (NCBI taxonomy): Eukaryota > Viridiplantae > Streptophyta > Pinopsida > Cupressales > Cupressaceae > Cunninghamia > Cunninghamia lanceolata. Next base: position 14,095,526 of record BSBN01000021.1, on the reverse strand, counting down.
CAAGTTGAATGAAGCAAGAACTCTATGTAAGTCCCTTTGTGATTATCAGCAAGATCACATCAGGTCACTGAGTCTATCCAATACACATCACGAATATGGAACCTTGAAATTGTCTCACTGGATCACATAGCTTAGCCTTTGAGAGAATTTATTCAAGAGAGAGTGGGATACTTAGTGTTTTACTCTATTGCAACATTTTTGGTGCTAGGAGGGTGAGAACATGGATACTCTTCATTTCAAGTAGAGAAACAAGTTACTCTGAGTAGTGGATTGAAGTTTGAAGTGAGCTTGGAAGGACAGATTCAAGATTTCAAGCTCTTATATTTCAAAAAATACAAAAAAAGTAGAAAATTTAAAAAAAAACAAAAAAAAGTAGAAAATTAAAAAAAAAAAGGAAAAAGTACCAAAAAAAAAAATCAGAAGATGGATTTCTCAACCTTGGGTTCAAGATTGGATATGCGGCAAGTTATTGGGTATGATCCTGTAAATTAAACTCTAATTGTTCTCCAACTATGGTGGTCATTGAAGGAGCATCTTGGTGGCAAGAGTTTGAAAGACTTCAAGTGTAAGTATGGATGTTGTATTCATAGTACAAATGATCATAGAGAAGCAAATTGTATAACATTCTTATCAAGGATGGACTTAGTTGTGCAAAGGAAAATTTCATTTCTACAAGTACATGAGCTGGTTGTATTTTCAAAGATAGATCCTAATACTCTTGTCGATGGTACAACATTCAAGAAGCTTAAAGATAAAATCAAGAAAGATTTAAAGAATGACAAGGATTTAGCTGTAGACGATATATTGCTTTCTAGAAATTGGTGTAGGGTGCATGATATAGATAATTTAGAATACACTTGTGAGAAGTGCTGGGAAGCAATTCATCAAGCCATGAAGGAAGTAGAAGCTGGTGTACTTGTTGAGGAAGAAGTCTCTACTACAAAGAACCTCGATAAACAATGTACAAGGGAGAAGGAATATGAATACGAGTTTATCAATCCTAAAGAAATAGAAGTATTCGGACATAAGTTATCAAAAGCATTAGAGGATTGTAAGTAGGGTTTAAAAGATGTCAGATCACTTGAAGTGGCAATTGAGAAAGAAAGAAGCTCGAGCTTGTGGTAGGAGCCTAAATTTGATGAAGATAAGTTTCTTGAGGACTATGCATCTACATTACATAAAGAGATCCTTGAGAATGAGCTACAAGAAGTACAAAAGATATTATTAGAAGATCATGAATTAGAAGAGTTGCAAAGGAATTTGGAAGCTATCATTCAAGAGTATACCGATGAAGAGCCCATAAATAAACAAGAGCAATTCAGGTTGATGCTTGACGCTTCCATCATTATACAAGAAGATATATTGCCAAAGATGAGATTGACAATTGCAGAACATGCTGCAATTATGGATGCTGAGATCAAGAGGTTGCTGACACCATTGCTGGAGATCACAAAGGAGCTGGATGATGAAATCATGCAATATGAAGAAGACGAGAAGCTCATCAATAATCAATGGTGACCTCCTGACGAATGTATAGAGTATGATCGAATGCTTGGTAGGCCATGTCTCATGGAAAACATCGAGCATCAGGTTGTATCTTTCCCTTCTATTGATTGGAGGAATTTTGAATTTGAACATCATGAACTTCTAATTGATAGCACTGATACTAATGACTTTGATGATAGTCTTGAACATACTGAACACATTGAATATGAATTTGATTATGGCGAATTGGGTAGAAAAACCTGCATTTGGATAAATCATGGTCCCGGTGAGAACCCACAACTGATCATAATACCGCCAATTTTTTTTCCTATGTTTGAGGTTTGTCACCTGAAGAATCAATGGTATGAGTTCAAAGATGAATTTGCTCGGTTGAGGACTATCACTGTTGCATTACTATTGCTATTCATACTAGAAAACCATGCTAGGGCATGTATATACTCTGTGTCCTAGATTGCATCTCTCTGTTTCTTGTACATAGCTAGGTTAGAGTAGGGTTTTCCTTTCCTGTTGTGTCTTAAAGTAGATTTGCTCCCTTGAGGTCATTTGATTCAAGTGTTGGTTTGTCTTAGCTTAGTTTTTCTTTCATAGATTAGTTGGTTTTTGCTTAGTTGTTGTTGTTTGCTTTCATAGATTAGTTGTCTATTGTTTACTTAGTTCAGTTGGTTTGCCATGTCAGGTTTCTATTTGTAAGAAGGTGATGTTATCTTACACTCTAGTTTCAATTCAGGATAACATGTTAGTTCATTTCTTAGACATCTATTCATGAAAGTCTTAGAGTCCGAAGATGTTTTTTTTTCAATTTATCATCTTGTTAGACTTTTGGACTTGACTTGGAAGCTAATCATATATTGTGTCTTAACACTATTATCTTTTGATGATAATGTTTTAAAATGCCAAATCTAAATTTTATGAGTTCTTATTTGTTCCTTTGAGAAACTTGGGTCATGATTGATGGATTTCTCGTGGATTCCATTGCTAGTATCAGATAGCATGATTGCTTGCTCATGGGAGATGAGTCAATTGTTTGGTATTGACTAAAGTATTTTGAGATTTTATAAATTACACATCTTATGATCCCCAAGTTTCTAGGGAAGTCTTTGTGAGCCTAGATTAAATGAAAATCTCAAGGTAATTCATGTTTTCGCTCTGCTCCATAATAAGCGTCTTTGCATGCTTCCATCCATTTCATTCCACTTATCACCCCTTTTGAACACAATAAAAGCCTCCATCCACTTTGCCCTTTTCCATTGAATAATGATTTCAAGTCTGATGTTTGAATCATATATATATATATATAGTCCTATTGTCCATTGCATACTCTAGAAGGATAAGTTGAAGTCCTTATGAATGAAGCACTATGAGTTAATCCATGTCAATATCAATTCGTATAGCCTTGGTCACTGCAAGGTAAGTAAGGTCAAGATGTTGGTAATCCCATACATTCCACATAAATTCACCGTTTCCCATTTTCTACCCATCATATACATATATATTCACTCCACCTTTGTTACCATGCAAAGTTTAAAAGCATGTAACTATCCATATCCCTTTCACCATTCATCTTACCTCCACCTTTCCTATCACATTACCATATTTCCTTACCCATTCACTTATTTCCTAATCATGATTAATGAATGTAAGTGTCGTCTAAATGAGAAGCTTGCAATCCTCTGCTCATTCCCCATTGTCTCCACGAAATAAATACCTAGATGTTGTTACTCTTGAAGCAAAGAAAATCCAAAGATCATATGCCTTAGAGTACAAATGCAAAGATCAAAGCAAAGCATATTCAAAGCTATTTCATTCCATATTTCCAAAAAAGAAAAGGATAAGCCAAAGTAAAAGTTTAGGAAGCTGAATCCAAAGAGGCTTCCACATTCAGTAAGTCCATTTTTCATCTATTCCATTCCATTTCCATTCCATTTCCATTCCATCTTCAATTCCAAATTTCTTCATATCGTGAAATAAAATCAAAAGAATATTCCAAGTTTGCATGGGTTATGAAGTTACCATTTCATCCATTCACTAATCACTGTTCTCGTTCCTTCATTCATTTGCCTTCCACTTGCAAGCTTCGAAGTTTAGGTTGGTACAAGTAGACGTTGATTATGGTTTCATTCTATTCATTCCATTGTATATCCTCCATTTTCCTTCATCTTTTACATTTTGCCTGGTCTATGTGTTGGACATATTTTCTTTCACTATTGTTATAGTATAGGCCACATCATAATCCACTCTTTTCGTACCATTTTGTCATTTCCTGCCAACATCAGTAAGTACAATAACTTGACATGGTTTTGTATGGACCACCGTGTTATCCAGAGAATCAGACTTTTTAATTCTTCCTATTTGTTACCATAGTGAAAACCTGGCAAACAGGTGCCATGTGTAATGGTGATTTAAAAAAAAAAAAAAAAAAAAGAGAAAAAAAGAAAAAGAAGAAAAAAATGAAAAAATAGTAAAGAGAATTTTTTTGTCCACAGGTGAAAACCACCTTTGGTGGCACCTTGGATAAGTACCATGATGAAAACCTGGAAAACAAGCATCATGCGTAGAGACACCCTATCTCATTTCACTCCTCTCTGTTTCATTTCATTTCCATAGCATACTCATTCCATCATTTCTCTGCCCATAGTTATCGCATACCATCATTTCCCATTTCAGCCATATGTATATGTGTCCATCCATTCCGCTTCTCATGAATTTACCTAGCTTGAGACAAGTGAGCTTAGATGATCTTAGTTGCTAAGGGGTGGGAATGAACGCAAGTGTCCACACTTGAATCCTCAAATATGGATAGTCGCGCTGGCAATTGGTTTTGATTCTTTGATTAGGTAGTTGTGTTTATTTGATTTGGTGTGTGGGTGTACATGGAGATGTTGAAACTTGATGTTTGTTTAACTTTGGAACATTTGAGAAATTATTTTAATTGAAATCTATCTTTAATCACACATCAGCAGATGTAGTGTCCTAATCCAATCTATGATTCTTTTCCTTTTTGAGTTTGTCGTTTAGCTGGTTGATGAGTAGAGAGGAGTGTCTGAAGTTTCTGGGTTTAGATTGAGTCTGTCTCTGAAATGTTTAGGAACATTTATTCAAGTTGACACTAGATGTTGTGACCTAATCACACATCGCCCCATTGCAAATGGGGACCCCCTTTTTTGAGCTCCATGCTTTTCTTGAGTCTTGGATGATGTCTTGATAGTTTCATGATGAAGTCTATAGCTTTGTGGTGAATACCATAGTCCCCTGATGTCCTGATATCCTGATGCATGTTTGAGATCCTGAAAAATGACTAAGTTTGATATCTTGAAAATCTTGAAAATTGGATAAGTTTGAAATCTAGTGGATCCCTCAAAATCTAGAATCTACATGTGAAATCCAGTGGATCCGAGGCCTATCTCAAACATCCTAAAAGGTATATTGAAAAATATTTAAAGTATAAATACTTAAATATATTTTTCAATATACCTTACCCTAGGGACTTTCAGTTTTAGGAGCTAATTTGCTCTGGGAACTTAGGCGCATTCTCCCACTTGCAGAAACCCAAAGTGCACCTAAGATGGAGACTTATATGTGTGCCTAGAGGAGAATAAACTTTTAATCATTCCAAATTATGGCGCCTTGATTGAAACTGATGTAGGAAACCCTTAAACATCAAAAAAATGACAAGGAAGTGATCCTAGAGTCTAGGCACCTTTTCATGTTCAAGTGATCATCAAATTGCGCCTTAGAGTGAAGTGAAGATCTCTTAGAGCTTGGGCGCCATTCCTTGTTATTTTTGTCAGTTTGAGTGCCTTGATGTGGAATGAAGATATTGTGAAGTGAATGAGTTTAGGTGCCTTAAGGGAGGTAATCCATCTTGAATTCAAAAATTGATCTAGCATGTTAAATTGGGTATCATGAATTTAGGCACCCTTTTAACATCAAAACAACCACAAAGTGCACCTAACAATTATGAAGTTTAAATACACCAAAATAGCACCCAATAGTGAAGAAGTAGCTTATAAGAGTCTAGGCACATTTTTCATTTTCCTCCACCTTGGATTGGTGCCTCACATGAAGTCATATTAACTAAGCAAATCTAGGCACACTTCATGCCTCAATCACCCCATTTTGGCGCCTAGGCAAAACATGATTGAATCTTTATTTTTTTGGAGGGTACTTGAGTGTCTAGAACTCCTCATGAGCAGGCCAAGTGATTTGAATCATTAACAGTTCAAGAAAATAATCTAAGCATACGTAGGCGCCATTTCCTACTCAGAACATTCACTTTGGCGCCTTAAACGAAGGAAGCAATGAAACTTTGAAATATAGCATATGAAGGATGAGTGGATTTCTTGGAGGCTTAGAAGAGTGATTGAAAGTCTTAGAAAGCTAATAAATTAAGTCAAAGGATCTAGGTGCACATTCATGTCTATATAAACTAGATCTAGCGCCTAGCTCATAGAAGCATGATTCATGACTACCTAAATGAGCGCCTAAGATGGAAAGTCTTTAAAACATCTTCAACATGAAGTTGAAGTCATTAGAGCTTGTGCAACAAGCATGAAGTGTTTTAGGTGCACTTTTCAATTCATTTTACCATAGATATGCGCCTAACTTGGAGTAAACCCTCATTCATAAGAAGGCGCTAATGCACATCTCTACAACCCTCATATTGTGCCTAAGGGGAATTTGAAGCATTTTACTTGGAAAGTTTGGAAGCTAACATGAGACAAGGCATAAATTTCCACCTCAATCATCACAAAGCGCGCCTTACACTATGGGGAGTTTAGAACTTAAATCATCTTAAGATAAAAGCTTCATTAAACACTTCACATTTGATTGAAATCATTGAGAAATGTTAAGAAATCACCTTTCTTGCCAAGGCACAATTTCATGTATCCACAAACCCATTTTGGCGCCTTGGAAGCTTAAGTTCTTGAAATCATAAAATCTGGTGCCTCGTGATGTGGAGAGTTTGAAATCATTGGAATAGGCAAATATAAGGCCAAAAGGATCTAAGCGCATTTTTACTCCTCTGCAACCTAAATAAGCGCCTAGAAAGAACTTACATGAGATAGCCCTTTTGAGTGGGTTCCTTGAGAAATATGATCATTTTATGTCATCTCCTATTGCTTGAAATCATTGAAATATCAAAAGTAAAGTCAATTTGATGATAGACGCACTTTCCCTCTCTGTAGACCTCAATTGGCGCCTTGGAAGAAATTGCATGAAACGACACCTTTGAGTGAATTTCTTAAGGGAGATAGACTTTTTAAGCCATTACAATTGTTTGAAATCATTTAAAATGACAATTATGAAGTTATATGTGCTACACGCACTTTGCTCCTCCTTACACCTAGATGAGTGCCTAGACCTAGAAGGGTTGTTGAATGCTTAAACATGCCTCTTATATGCTATGAAATGTAATGTTATCAATTGTTTAATATGATTGTTTTCTCTATTTTGCAGGAGCATCGATGAAGCTAAGAAGTCACCTAAGGAGCTAAGCACCCTAAGTCACCTTCATTTAAGGCAGTCAAGAATTTGCTACGGCGGAAGAGACATCATGTTGCCACTCTTAGAGATCACTTCAAGATCATCCTGTTAGAACACTTCATCATCAGTTGCATCATGTTCAAAGACATTCATCCATCATACTTCAAGTTCTTTAAAATTTAAAGACCCTTCAATCTTCAAGTCTTCAAGGAAGTCTCCTTCTCCATATTATCAATGGAGCATCATCATCTACTCTACTACATAGCATCATCATCTCACTACACTCTACATGAAGAAGCATGTAAAGGGATCAACATATATCCTACAAGAGAAGGAGAATCACAGAGTTAGTCAAATGAGCAACAAGTATCATACATACAACTTACAATGAACAAGGTGAAGGAGCATTCCCAAACATATAAGTTCAAGTTCAAAGCAATCACATCAAAGACCTCATACAGATGATACAATTTAGGAATATGCCCCAAAAGCAAAGTGAATTAACTGTTGAAATCCATAAGACTTGCTGAAGTGGCATCTACATGGTAGTTATACATCATTCATCCTATCACAATTCACCACATCATACAACAAGCAAGAAGCTAAGGAGGACATCCATGTGGAAGGTTCTCCAAGATTCCATTTCATCCTTATCTTCTTGGAAAATGTGCCTTCATTTCCTATCTTATGTACTAAAAATAGCAAGTTGTTGTAACTACCTACTGAGATGGCATGATCCTGGCCCTTGGCTACTTGAATTGATCTAGGCCATTCATTGTAATTCTGGACCTCTATATAAAGGCCTTGTTGCCTCATTTGTAAATATAATAGTAGTTAGTAGGCAAATAGTTTTTCGGAGTAGAGTAGAAGAGACTCTCAAAATTCTCTGAGAGTACTTGAAGTTGTAAATATTTTTCAAGATTAATACAAAGACATTGGAGCTTGTTTGGTGTTAAGAGTTGTCTTGTGGAATGACATGGTTTCTTGTATCTTGATGAAATTGAGAGATGTTTCTAAGTAGATTAGTAGTTCATTGATGAAATGCATGTATGTATTGAATATTTGATCAACTCCTAGCTCATGCTTTTGACATTCATCATTGGTGAAGTGTTGTGCAAAGCTAGTCTGAGCTTCGTTTGCTTAAGTTCGATTGTGGATGTTTGTTTGAGCTATGCCGTCTAATGGGTGCTTATATGAGCTTTCATGATTTGAAAACCTTTCGTTATCCTTAGGAGATTTCACCAACTCCATGTAGTTGTAGGCATTCTTGGCGAAGTGGAGTTAGGTTGATTAAAGAGTTTGTCTATTCATACATTATCATTGCTTTATTGACCTTATATTAGTTTCTTTTAAACCTTATCTTTTTCTTTTTCTTTATTATTGAAACATTGTACATATATCATCCACACTACTAGGAGAAACAAGCTGAATGAAGCAAGAACTCTGTGTAAGTCCCTTTGTGATTATCAACAAGATCACATCAAATCACTGAGTCTATCCAATACACATCATGAATATGGAACCTTGAAGTTGTCTCACTAGATCACATAGCTTAGCCTTTGAGAGACTTTATTCAAGAGAGAGTGGGATACTTAGTGTTTTACTCTATTGTTGACTTGTCTAAAAACAACTTCTACATGTTTCATGTTGAGAGTTGTCTAACCATCTTATAAATGTATGTTTCATGTTGTATATAGTCGAAAAGCAATGTAATCAATGCAATATCTTGTATAAATTGTAAATCAATTTGAGTGAGGTGAAGTGTGATTGCTAGTTAATTGATAAGGTTCACAAGCAAAATAAGAGCAGAATGAATGCATCTTGATGTGCGACTAAAGGAGAAAGAATAAAAGTTGTAGATGTTGTCCTGATTCATCTTGAGAACATATTTTTGACAGTGATCAAGTGTAGAGTGTGTCTAACTAATCTGATCATCAGAATAAAGTGTGAAGAGGTAGAATTGCAATCATCAAAGGTGTAGATTTCAATGTTAATTTTTAGACAATAGAAAAACTGTCATACTATAATCTTTTGTAAGTGTGTTCTCAATTCAGGGAGTAGCAGCTTCCTTGGGAGTGACCCTAAAACAAAGTCTTCAGGGAGTAGTAGCCTCCTTAGGAGTGACCCTAAAACAAAGTCTTCAGGGATTAGTAGCTTCCTTAGGAGTGACCCAAAATCAAAGTCTTCAGGGAGTAGTGGCTTCCTTGGGTTGCAGCCCCAAAGCAAAGTTGTTATTTGAGCTTCATATATTGTGAGTTAATCCTCACCATAGTTTTTCCCTTCTAGGGTTTTCCACGTATATTTGGTGTTATGTGTTGATGTGCATTGTGTTAATCTCTCTTGTTCATGTTAATACTATGATGCTTAAGTTTTAATCTACTCCAGATAAGTTGAAGTTGTTAAAGTTGAAGATTGTTTAGATACTGATTCACCCCCCTCTCAGTATCTTGGGGTGTTCAAAGCTATGGTTGAAAATAAAGTAGATGCAAAGATCAAATGTTTGAGGTCTGATAGAGGAGGTGAGTTCACTTCAAATAAATTTGAAAAGTTTTGTGATTATAATGGTATTAGGAGACATCTGTAAGCTCCTAGACCCCTCAGCAAAATGGGGTAGTGGAAAGAAAGAATAGGACTATGTAAGAGATGTCTAGGGAAATGTTGAAAGATACAGATCTACCTGATATGTAATGGAAGGATTTAGTTCACATTGTTGTCTATCTAATTAACATAGTGTAACTGAGGGTCAACAACACTAAGACCCCTTATGAGCTATGGTATGGAAGACCTCCCACTATCAGATACTTTAGGATCTTTGGTAGCAAATGCTGTATCAGAAGAGATGAAGAAGAGTGATGAAGGAATCTTTCTTGGTTACTCAATTAGAAGAAAGGATTATAGATGCTACAACAAAAGGTTGGGAAAGATGATTGAAATCACAAATGTCAAGGTCGATAAAGATTTGTATTAGATCTCACATGAATCCGAGGATTCCAAATTTGATATCTTTCCATGCATTGTACATGAAGGAGAAGAAGTGAAAGAAGAAAAGGAACAAGAACCAAAGTAGATGCCTAAGAATCCAACAAAGTATGTGTAGAAGAACCACTCAGCAGATTAGATCATTAGAGATAAGGTTGCAAGTGTACAGACAAGGAGAAGGCTTTCCAAGACACATGAGCAAGTAAACTTGTGTTTGTTATCAAAGGTAGAACCCAAAAACTTTGTTGATGCTAGCAAAGATGATGGATGGATAAAGGCCATGGAAGAAGAATTGGATTAGACTGAGAAAAATCAAACATGGTAATTGGTTCCCAGACTAGAAAATAAGAATGTTATATGAACAAAGTGTGTGTTCCAGAACAACCTGAATGAAGAAGATGAAGTTGTAAGAAACAAAGCAAGATTGGTATGCAAAGGATACACATAAGTTGAAGGTATTGATTTTCAGGGGACTTTTTCTCTGATAGAAAGGATGGAGGCAATCAAAATGTTCCTTGCTCTTACTACTCATAAGAACTTCAAGGTACATTTGATGGATGTTAAGTTAGCATTTCTGAATGGTGATCTAGAAGAAGAGGTTTATATCAAACAACCATATGGTTTTCAGATATCAGAAGATCTATACATGGTGTGCAAACTCAAGAAGGCTCTATATGGTCTCAAGCAAGCACCTAGAGCTTGGTATGCTAGGTTGGACAAGTACTTACTTTAGCAAGGATTCAATAAATGTACTACAAATAACAATCTTTACATCAAGGAAGATAGAGACATGATATTGATAGTTGCAGTATATACTGATGACATCATCTTTGGTGGAGATGATGATATGTGTAAGAGGTTTGTAGAGGAGATACAAAAATAGTTTGAGATGTCTATGCTTGGTGAGATATCTTCCTTCCTTGAACTTCAAATTACTTAACTAGATGGTGGTATCTTTATCTCTCAAGCTAAGTATGTCAAAGAGTTATTGAAGAAGTTTGGTATGGAGGATTGGATGTCACTTGAGCAAAGATGACGAGTCTCCGGAGGTGGATTGAACTATCTATATATCTAGGATTGGAGGATTGTTGTACTTGATTGCTTCTAGACTTGATATTATGCATGCAGTATGTGTGGTTTCCATATATCAATTCAATCCCAAGGAAACACATTAGAAGGTAGTGAAAAGGATATACAAATACTTGAAAGGAACTCTAGATTATGGCCTTTGGTATCCAAGAGGTAGTGAATTTGATTTGAGTGCTTACACTGATGTTGATTGGGCTGGTTGTGTTGATGATAGAAGTACAAGTGGTGCTGCTTTCTTTTTAGGAAGCAGATTGGTTTCATGGTAGAGAAAGAAGCAAGATTCAGTGTCCTTATCTACTACAAAGGCAGAGTACATTGTAGCAGCATCCTATTGTACACAAGTGTTGTGGATGAAGCAAACCCTAAAGGACATCAAGGTAATGTATGATGAGCCTATTCCTATCTTGTTTGACAATACAAGTGCTATCAATATTTCTAAGAATCTAGTGATGCATTCTAGAACCGAGGATATAGCAATCAAGTATCACTTTTTGAGAGAGGAGGTTGCAGATAAGGAAGTGAAGTTGGAATATGTTCCAACAAAGGATCAGATGGCAGATATTTTCACAAAAGCTCTTATAAATGATACTTTTGAAGATCTCCAATAGAGGTTAGGGGTAATTGCCCCACCTTCTTCTTGCTAGATGCATAGTGTGCATTAGTCCAAGGGGAGTTCATGTTATATCTTGTTCGTGGACTGAGCAGGTAGTGGTTACTAATGATAGGGGGAGTTTGTTTGCTACACTTGAAGAAGTCATGCTCTAAGAAATAATGTGCAAGTATGTGTCCATTGATGAGTAGGTAGTGGTTGCTCTTTGTCCTTGATGTCAAAGGGGGAGAGAAGTAGAGATGTGTTGCCATCAATGCTAAGGGGGGTTATTGTTAGACATATGGTTCGTAGGGTTTTCATTGATGTCAACACTATCACTTGGTTTCCATTGATGTCAACACTCTCATGGAAGTGTGATGGTGTTCATGGTTGGATGTCATGTCCCATCCAATAAGAGAAGAGAGAAGATTAGTTCATAGTAATATGGGAATTAGAAGTAGAAATATGATCAGATGTGTTGCTAATGTTACTAATGGCCTAAAGCATGTATATTCCAAGTTCCATGGTGATTAGATTACCAAAAGAGTGTTTTGTTGTTGAGAGACTGAAGATAGTGTTATTTATGTGAAAATGTTCTGAGTAGGACAATGGAATGCTCTGCATTCCTCCACATTTGCATATATGGCTATGTGGTTCTAGAACTATGTTCAAGATGTAGTGAAGGTGATAATTCTAAGTTTTTGGATCATTTGTCCTTCAATTGTGAAAGTTATGCATGATAGAGCACTGACTTGTGTTCTGGCAGAATAAACTAGTGTTGAAGGTTTGTTAGAATGCTCTGCATTCCTCTGGAAATGAATGGGTTCCCTTGCAGTTTTGAGGACATGTTTATGGATGAGTATTACATGCTTCCTTGCAGTCTGAAGTGTCTTGGTGGTCCGCAGCTTAGTTTATCAAATGAGAACATGTTGTAGAGTGTTCCAAATGACTTATTGTTCCCAGAATTCATGGTTGAAGTTGTGCAGCACAAATCTTTGATGTGCGGAGGTAAAGGAGTGTTTGGAGATGTTGTATGAGTCATGTGGACTCATCTAGAAGAGTTTCATGAATATCTTTCTTGTTTCTAGTATTGGGATTAGGTGCCATTAACCTTGTAAATCCCAATATTGTATTTATTCCATTTATTATTTGTAATTTGTAATTACCCATAAGGGATGTACAAGTTTCACCAGTAGTTTGTTACAGATTTACTTTTACCGCTCAAGGAATCTTGGTAAATAGTAAATGAGATGAGGTGGAGAATAATAGTGCCTATCTTAGGGAAATGTATTTTGGGCTATTATGACGCATGTCATAAGTTTGTAAGAGCATCTATGATAGCTTACAATTGTCATAAGGTCTAAGAGATTCTGTGACAACATATGACAATAACTATTGTCTTGTAAGTTCCTATTCTTGGTTCTAGGTTCCTATATTGGGAAGATGCCTATGACAGGTGTAAGGGAATCTGTAAGAAGATGATTTTGGAGTATCTCAAGATAGAAAAGTTGGATTTTGTCCATCTCCCATGAATTTCTTTGGTGGGTACTCATTTTGTATAAATATGAGACTTCAGAGTGAAGTTTGGTGGAGTAATAGTGAGAGGAAAACTTGTTTGCAGGTAATAGGTTAAGTGAGAGATTTTCTGTACACAGGTGCTGCTGGATTGAAGAATGAAGAGGAGATTGGAAGTGGATATATTGTAATCTTTTTTTGAAGATAATACAACTTAGGCCTCTCTTCTTGGTGGAGTTTTTTCCCGCAAGGGTTTCTCCACATAAACACTGTGTTATGTGTTTATTCTTTTGTTCCATTGCTACCTTGTGTTGTGAGATCTTGCATTCTTATGTTGTTGTTTTGTGCCTATTTGTTGCTGTTATCTTATGGTGATGTTATTGCTGTTATAAGTTCATCTAAGGTGGTTTTATCAAGCATGTTAGAGTGGCTGATTTTAGCATCATAAAGAAGTTGAATTGTTTCATGGTATTTCAAGGATTATGATTTTTTTTTCAGATTTGCATACAATTTTTAAATTTCTATATTGTAGTAGTCAAAGCCTTGTATCTCACCAATTGGTCTCATATCTTGGTGATTTGATGATTAACAATTGGATTAGAGATTGTTCATTTATTCCAACAATTGGTATCAGAGCTTAAAGTTGTTCCATGTCTTGCATGTGCTCGTATGTGCTTGCATGTTCTTGCATGTGAGTTGCATGTACTTGCATGTGGTTGCATGTACTTGCATGGGCTTGCATGTGATGGATTCATGGTAATTTAGTTCTGGGTATTCCTCCATTTTTAAATTTTAGCTTGTAAAGCCTGTGAATTTTTTGGAAGGAATTGTAGAGTTGGAGGTTTTTTGGGCTGCAGTACATTTTCTGTATGTTGGCATTGTTTTGCAGATCTGTGAGATTGGAAGCCATGGTATCTAACTTTTAGATGGATATTTTCAATGGAATCTACAGTGGGCTCTTGAGGCTCAGGGTTATGGATCTTCATGGAGTTGATCTTGTGGTAGTGATCTGGAGCTCCGATTTGGCAATATGTGAGTATTCTCTTGCATGGTAGTTATGTTCCTTTACCTTGTGGTCATGTGAAGTGAATGAGTTTTCATGTTGGGTGGTTGATTTTGGTACCCTGGTCACATGGAAGAACATTTATTTTTTAGACTATAGTATGGAATGCTTATGTTGGGTTCATGGGTTTAGCCCTTGGTTACATGAAAGCATTGAATGATTTATCACCGGTTGCATGTGGGTTGTGGAGTTGGTATTTTAGTGATATGGAAACTCCTAAACAACCTGGTTCCTCCTTGATCATATTCATGTTATTTTGGATATGTAGGTTTTACAGTTTTCCTATTTCAAAAAGATGTGGAATTGTAGATATGTGATATTTCATTATTTTAGATGGCATGTATCCAGTGTGAATATCTGGATGTTTAAGTGATTTTAGATTTACAGAGAGATGGTTTTGTAGGTTTTACATGTTAACAAAAATTTGTGGTTTGTAGATCTGTGGAAAGATTGTATTCAGACTCTTAGAGTATTTTGAATGGAAACAATTACAGATTTACAGGGCTGCTTGATGGGTTCTTATGATCTATGGTTACTCTTATGTGGATTTGTTTGGCAAATCAAGTCTACTATTGATCCTGGTGTTTGAATCTTGGAAATCTACATGTAATTCCTGGTTATCTTTGTTCTACATGTTCCTGATGTGGGGTTGAATCTATTTTTTAGTTCTTTGAGATTGGAGCACTGACCATGTTTTTCTCCTTTGAGATGTTGCATGAGTGTAGATCTTGTAAATTGTTTGATGAGGATGCTATTTGGTTGGCCTCTTCTTGGTCACCTTTATTACATTGATATGTTTATTGCAATAAGATAAAAGGATGGTTTGGAGTACCTGATATAGTTGTTCATTAGAATCTACAACAGTAAATTATGGTGCATGAAAAGATCTGTTCACTTTTAGTGGAGTTTTGGTAATGATGTAGGTCATGATAGTATGTATACAACCCAGTATCACTTTTAGTGGGAGTTTTGTGTAGTTACATAGTGTGTTCTATCTTTTTAGTTTGGAGATTATGGTTTACTTGACCTTTTGGGAGCTATTGTCATTACAGTGGTTTTCTTTGATTGTGTTGAGGCAATGGATGATCTTCATTTAGGAGATGGTTATCATGATGTCATGGATAGCTTTGTTACATGTTCTAGTGGGAGATTTTGACAGTGATGGTTCGATGCTTATCTTGTTACCATGTATAGCTCAGTATCATGGTTCAGTGGGAGCTTTTGCAAGATATGATTATCTTCATGTGATTTGAAGAGGCTTTAACATCTTGTTTCATGGAGGACCCTTAGAGTCTTTGGTAAAGGTGTTAATGTTCTTCCTTTGGAGAGGATGTAGTTCTCTTTGCTTTTGAGTATTAATTATTTGCTTGGAGCTTCATGATTTTGCAGGTTGCATTTGAAGTTGGCATGGATTGATTGGTGAAGTGCTCATGGATACTAGAGAGACTTGGATTAGGCTGGAGATCTCTTGTACTTAAGAGATATGTGCTGAAATGGTTACTTGTTGTGGAAGTTTTTCAATAGTAAAGATCAAGGAGCCTACACCTGGAAATGGATGTGAGTCCATCATAGACCTGATGAGAAGGTTGTCCTTATTGAAAGCTTATATTGCTTGGTGTTGTATGCATAGGACAATCTTGTATCCCACCCTTGGTCTACTCGGTAGGTAAATGATCTAAGAGGTGTTGCTCATCTGATTATTAGATGCATTCTTTATATGTATCTTGTCTTCTCTTGTGCATTAGTCTTGAAAGTTGAGTTCTGAGGGCTTGTTGAGAAGTAGATGCATGATTTTATGTATTTCCGTTGTTCTCCTTGTAATCTTGAACTTGGGTTAGTTCTGAGGATTTGGTAGGAGAGGTACATGAGATGGTTAGTGGCATTGGGCATATTCCCTTATGTTGTGGGAATGTTTGGCTAGTTTGATCTACTTTTTGTGAGAGGTTTACATCTATTTCTTCCATGTTTTATTATAATTTGAATGGTTAGATGTTGATATCCTTTCAGTTTGGGAGTGTTGAAGGAGATCTTACTTTACACAGTTTGGCACATGTTAGTATTGTATAAGGACATGGTTTGATTTGAAGGTTCTCTCTTTCTAGGTATATTGTCTTCTTCCTGAAGGTTCTTATGTTTATGGAGTTGAGGCTATGAATGGAGTCATGTGTTGTTGTTTTCTACTTCATTATTTTTTGGTAATAGTTTGGTACCTCCTTGATCTCTTTCTTCATTGGTTTGGAGGACTTGGGGGAGTTTTTTGAATTAGTAATGAGAGATGTATTTTGCATATCATTGTATTTTTCTTTGACACTATGATAGAGGAATTAGCCACATCCTCTATGTGAAGTTCTATAGGAGGACTTGTTAATGCTGTGATCATGATTTCAGATTTGACATTACTTATGTAGTGGGAGTTCCAGAAGGTATATGCGTTCTGTAAGAGAGGTGCACCTCTCTTGGACTGGTTAGACTTTACTGTTGTGAGTTACTTCAGAGGTTTTTTATCGCATGTCTATGTGTGTTGTTACCTTGGAGGCTTCTTTTGTAGGATGGTGGATATATAGGGACTTGTTTGCAAATTTTGGGTTGTTATGTTGATAGCATGAAGTTCTACCTATGATAGTTTACTTACCTTGGTTTGAGGTATGGATAGTTTGGATGAGCTAGCAACTTGTTGTGGTTGCTATTCCAATTTGGTATGAGTGTGACAATCACTCAAAGTCATTTGTTATCATTTGGATTTGATGCTTGTGTTCATGTATAGATATGTGCAGGTTTTAGTGACAGTTGATATGTTTCACCTTGGCATGTTCCTTGTCCTATCATGGCTGAGATGATGTGAGGATTTATTTCTTGAGATAGTAGCTATCATGGTTGCTTTTGCAGGTATTTTGTTGGAGCACAAAAGCATGTTGAAGAATCAATGATACATGGTTAGCTAAGGGATGTTTATTCCCTTGTTGATTTACTATGGGTTGATTTACAATGTATAATGTCAAGTGGGAGAATGTTGGGATTAGATGCCATTAACCTTGTAAATCCTAATATTGTATTTATTCCATTTATTATTTGTAATTTCTAATTACCCATAAGGAATGTACAAGTTTCATCAGCAGTTTGTTATAGAGTTACTTTTACTACTCAAGGAATCTCGGTAAATAGTAAATGAGATGAGGTGGAGAATATTGGTGCCTATCTTAGGGAAATATATTTTTGGGCTGTCATGACGCATGTCATAAGTTTGTAAGAGCATCTATGATAACTTACAATTGTCATAAGGTGTAAGAGATTCTATGACAATATATGACAATAATTATTGTCTTGCAAGTTCCTATTCTTGGTTCTAGGTGCCTATATTGGGAAGATGCCTATGATAGGTGTAAGGGAATCTGTAAGAAGATGATTTTGGAGTATCCCAAGATAGAAAAGTTGGATTTTGTCCATCTCCCATGAATTTCTTTGGTGGATACTCATTTTGTATAAATATGAGACTTGAGAGTGAAGTTTGGTGGAGTAACAGTGAGAGGAAAACTTGCTTGCAAGTAACAGGTTAAGTGAGAGATTTTCTCTACACAGGTGCTGCTGGATTGAAGAATGAGGAGGAGATTGGAAGTGGATGTATTGTAATCTTGTTTTGAAGATAATACAACTTGGGTCACTCTTCTTGGTGGAGTTTTTTCCTGCAAGGGTTGCTCCACATAAACATTGTGTTATGTGTTTATTCTTTTGTTCCATTGCTACCTTGTGTTGTGAGATCTTGCATTCTTATGTTGCTGCTATCTTATGGTGATGTTATTTCTATTATAAATTCATCTTAGGTGGTTTTATCAAGCATGTTAGAGTGGTTGATTTTAGCATCATAAAGAAGTTGAATTGTTTCATGGTATTTCAAGGATTAAGAAAACTTTTTATTTTATTTTTTAGATTTGCATACAATTTTTAGATTTCTATATTGTAGTAGTCAAAGCCTTATATCTCACTAATTGGTGTCATATCTTAGTGATTTGATGATTAACAATTGGATTAGAGATTGTTCGTTTATTCCAACATCTAGTACCACACAAGGTTTTCAAGTTGTGGTTGTTTTGCTTCAAATCTTCATATGTTTTGCTTAAAGCTATCCTATTTCCAAATGAGTGGAGTGTGTGGATGTAATTCCTTTGTGTTTGAAGCTATGAAGGATGTTTTGGACATGGTTAAGCAAGTGTTGGTGTCTGCAAGGCATTGGTCTTCTGTTGGTGTAACGCATGGTTTTGTTTAGGACCTATCTGACGAGGATCGTTGCAATCCTCTTCATTTAGTTTATCAATCCGGGGTGGTATCCAAAGGTTGTATGCATTAGGAACTTAAAGATTTTTTTGACAAACAATTATTTCTAACAAAAACAAAAAAAAAATTTAAATTAATCTAATGAAATCACACATGCAAAATTTAAACGCACTTGCATAAATTAAAACTATAAATTTAAAACATGTTTCCATGAATTAAAAATACATAAATAAAATGGCTCTTACACTAAAATCTAATTTAATACATTTAAAATAAATAGAAGTGCATAAAACTAAAATAATACGAACAATCAAATAAGTACCAAATGTTGTCCTTTTCCTCAAGATGAATAAGTTGCTTGCTCCTCCCTTGGAATTGGACCAAGATCATTCACCCAATTTTGTGCTCAATGCTCCATATATCTTATTTCTTCAACAAAATATTACAAATTTACTTTCAAAACTGCTATAGCTTTCTTATTCCAAAAATTTGCCAAAATAACAACTCCTTTCTTTAGAGTTGAGAGGTTTATTTATACATTGAAGATCTTCACCCAACTCCCTAAACTAGTGAAAAGCATAAATACACATGTCTTTCCCATTCCTATGATAAAGGAACAACTCCCTTTATTCTCTACACATATTTCTCCTACTCCAATGCTAAAGGAAACAAATTCCTTTATTCTCTCTATATAGGAAACAAATTCCTTTATTCTCTCTACTAATCCTATGCTAAAGGAACAACATCCTTTATTCCCTCATTACAAAGTGACAACACACCCACATCCTTTTAAGGGAAAAAGGCTTTATTTTTGCTACTTTTATTATTTTCCCAAAACAATTTATCTTCAACTTTTAGAAAATAAAAGGTTGAGAGAATATCAAATCCATGGTTCAAGCCAAATGAGTTGAAACACCTTTGGCCGAAATCAAGTTGGAATACTTTCAAAATTGGCTCCAGAAGTGATTTTAGAATGCTTCAAGGTTGGTTGAAAGAGACTGGAATACTTCAACACTAATTCTGCATCATTTTAAAACATATTGCATTCTATTTTTTTCCAATAAACATTAGAAAATGTTAGCAATTAAATTGACTTCTAAGAAATAAACCAATATATATCTATATTCTATTTTAAATAAGCTAAAATCTTGTAAAACTACATTTAAATCCACTTTTAATGCTAATTTTAAGAGAAAATAGAGATGAATTTAGATGAGACATTTCTAGTCTCATCACTATCTTCTACATGTTTCATGTTGTGTGTTGTCTGGCCATCTTGTAAACGTATTTTTCATGTTATATCTGGATGACAAGCAATGTAATCAATGTAGTATCTTGTATAAATTGTAAATCAATTTGAGTTAGGCAAATTATGATTGCAAGTTAATTGGTAAGGTTTGCAAGCAAAATAAGGAGCATAATGAATGTATTTTGATGTGCGATTGAAGGAGAGATAGAAGAAGTTGTAGATGATGTCCTGATTCATCTTGAAGACATATTTGTGACAGTGATCAAGTGTAGAGTGTGCCTAACTAATCTGACCATCAAAAGAAAGTGTGAACAGGTAGAATTGTAATCATCAAAGGTGTGGATTTCAATGTCAGTTTTTAGATAATAGAAAGAGTCCTAGGTCATATTGTAATCTTTTGTAAGTGTGTTCTTAATTTAGGGAGTAGTAGCTTCCTTGGGAGTGACCCTAAACAAAGTCTTCATGGAGTAGTAGTTTCATTGGGAGTGACCCTAAATCAAATTCTTCAAGGAGTAGTAGCTTCCTTGGGATGTTGCCCTAAAACAAAGTTGTTATTTGAGCTTCATATATTGTGAGTTAATCCTCACCATGGTTTTTCCCTTCTAGGTTTTTCCACATATATTGGGTGTTATGTGTTGATGTGCATTGTGTTAATCTTTCATGTTCATGTTAATACTGTGATGATGAAGTTTTAATCTACTCCAGATAAGTTGAGTTGTTAAATTTAAAGATTGTTTAGATATTGATTCACCCCCTCTTAGTATCTTGCTGTTTTTAATAGGTTGTACCTATCAACTAGCTTCTATTTTATTTTGGATCATCTCAAGGGTAGAGTAATGGCTTCTTCTTATTCCTCTACATGTTCATCCATCTCAAAAATCTTGCCTAAATCCTATACTTCATCTCCATCCTCTAATCCATCATCCTATTCTTCAACATGTGCATCTTTCTACTTCTAAAAATTAGTCTCAAAATGTACTATTTTACTTCTTTCTTTCTCCTTTGGTTGGAAAGGCCTCAACTAACCTTCCTAAAAATCATGTCTCTAGATTAAATTATTTTTCAGGGTTAGTGGATTTCAAATATAATAAGGTCTTTAATCTAATTGTAACTAACAAAGATATATTGTTATTCTTTTGGATCTAGTTTAAATCACTTTTCTTTAGGTACATGAATTAAAGACTCACAACTAAATACCCTTAAATGTGAAATAAAATGCTTCATACCTATCCATAGTTCATAAGGAGCTTTGTTAGTAAGAGCTAAAAAAAGAGATCAATTTACAAAGTAACAAAAGTACTCATAGCCTCTACCTAAAAGCAATGATCTAACTATGTACCACTTAATATACTTCTAGTTCTTTCTATTGAAAGTGGTTCATTCTCTTTGAAACTCCATTTTGTTGTGGTATGCTAGGGTATTCTTCTATCAAACAATACTTTCATGCTTAGAAATTATCAAATTACCTAGAACCAAACCCACCACCATTGTCAAATCTCAACAGCTTTATTTTCTTATTTGTTTGCTCCTCTATGAGTTCCTTAAATTCCTTAAGCTTAGAGAAAACTTTAGATTTAGAACATGGAAGATAAATATAGGTGTATGTAGAACAACCATAAATAAAAAAGTGACATACCCAAATCTAGATGAATGATTTCTAATAATTTCTTAGCTTTATAAATTTGAGAGGGAAAAGATGCTCTATTTCATTTTCCAAACACACAATCTTCACATAAATCAAAATTCTCATCAAATAAATTAAAAAACCATCATCCAGATCTTTTTATTAATAAGGTCCTAAGACCTTTTTCACCAATGTGGCCAAAATGTTGTTTCCACAATATACATTCATTTTTAGAATTATCAGTTACATTAGTAGAGTTGTAAAATTTGAAGGCATCAAACCTAAACAAAGTCCCACACCAAGATCCTCTAGCTAGCACTAGATTTCCTCTCACCAACTTGTAAGTTGACTTGCCAATTGTCACATTTAGTCCAAAATAATTCAACTTGGATGTAGAAATTAATTTTTTTGTAAGTCCTAGAATGTGCAAATATTATTAAGAGTTTTAAACCTTCTATCATTAAAGCACAATTTTACCTTTCCCTTGTTAATCAAATGATGTGTATTACTATCACCAAGTAAAGTTCTTCTTTATCATAAGCTTTATATGATGAGAATCACCCCTGATTGGAACTCATATGGTGCAACCTAAGTCAATAAGCTAGCCATCATTAGTAATTGTGTTATTAGAAATATATAGTGACCATTATCACTATCATTAAAAGATTTTTTGTGGAGGATTCATTATAGGATTTCTTTTTGTTTCTACACTTCTTCTTCACATACCCTCTCTTCTCATAGTTCCAACACTTCTCTATTCCCTAGGGTTTTAAATGATCCTTTTGGACTTAGACCTATCTTTCAATTTCTTATGTTGTCCTTTTGAACCACCATTTTTCTTGGGCCCTTCTCGAACATGCAAGGCATCCTTCTAGCCCTAATCAATGGATTTTCTTTTCATTTCCTCTAAAAAAAGGTATAAATAAGACCATCCATATTTGGATCTATAGCACTACCACTAATATAAGCAATTAAATTTTCTCAAGATTTTGATAAAGATCAAAGTAGTAAGACACATTTATCTTCTTCCTCAAGCTTACATTTACTAAAGCTAGTTGATTCAAAATCAAGTAAAAAAACATTTAAATATTCTACAACACAATTCCCATCCTTCATTTTCAAAAGATATTGTTAGTGTATATATATTTCATATATATTATACACATAGGCATAAGCCTACTTAGGTGAGTCATTTTACAGTCTTGACACATGTCAAGGTTGTTAGGAGGTTAGTTGAGGAATTACCAAGTCTCCCACTAAAGTAGCCAATCACGCTAGTTTGTAGGGAGTCAACTTGATGACCACTCTTAGTTGTGGAGTCTTTCTCTCAACTACTAACTACCTTTGGTCTCTTATATATATTCATCTTTTGCCTAATCAAATCACTTCAAACTTTGTGATCAACATTCATCTTATAGATTATGCGAGTTCTTTTGAATGGTATCAAAGAAACTAAGTTAGATTGCTGGTTCTTTTTTTTGGAGTAAAAGAGTCATTTTGTAGGTTGTTGGCATAATATGTTCTAGCATTTGAAGGCCTAATTGTAGACCACAAGCATCACCATTTATTGTGTGGAGTCAAAGTTTACTTTTGTAACCATTCACAACCTTTACCACCATTCAAACACTTTACATTTGGCAGAGGTTTGATTTTGCTTGTCACTATGTATATAGGAGTAGAGGTCATGGTCTTCTTTCATCACTGGTCGAACCATTTTTGGAAGCTTCTGATCTGTAGGTTATCTCACAACAATGTTACCTACTTTGACTGTGGTCTTATCAGTTTTAGTCCGAGGATGTGGTGCTTATGCACAAATTTGAGATCGCCACGCTTCTGAACCTCATTCACATGCTCCTTACTCTGTAGATTGGACACCTAAATCAGTCCAAATCAGCCCAATCACCTGTGACTTTTGTGTTTGGTGGAAGGGTCGATTCAAGAAGGAGGCATTATTATGGAAAAAGATGTTTTATTAAGTGGATCTATGTAACTGGCTCCAACCTGGTCACAACCATCAAAGACAAAGGATCTGTGGCAAAGGAGGATGTAGAGGGCAAAGGAGGATGACATCCTTTGGTGTTTTGAGAGGGCCCCTGGCTTGTTTAGAAGGTTGCGGGCCTATCAAGAAGGCCACAAGCCTTTGAACAGCCTACATGCCCTATCGCGAAGGCCCTCAGACTCTGTGTGTGGGTTTTAGAGGCCATAGGTTGACCCTAGCCTACACGCCCTCACATATTTTGCAAATTTTATGCCCATTCAAACATGACACACTATCACTACCAGAGATGATGCCATAGCTAGCAGAGGATCTACCACACTCTATTTTCTTGAGGTCTTTTTACCATGAGGGAGGGGACATATTTTCTAGTGTCATATCTACCATTACCTCCTTGAAGGGCGCTCTCTAATTTGGGCATGGCTGGGAGGTATGTGAGTTGAGGTTAAGTTTGTTGTTTAAACCACAATGTTAATACTAGTGTTAATCTTTGTAACCCTAACATTACATGTTAGCTTTAATACTAGTTTTTATTGTTAACACAAATGCTAGAGTTTTAGGTTACTACTAACATTCTATGTCTTTTTTGAATACTAACAAATGTAACCATGATATCAACCACAAATAGTTAGCAAAATTTCTTTGTGAATAGGATTATTGGTTTTAAAACATTGTATCTTTGCTTGTCGAAGACGAAGGGTGAGGTCCGGTTTGGCAGGAGGCCAATACCCCTCACAGTAAAAACCATTGCATTGTTGAATGCACAAGACAACTGAGAGGGAGGTGAATCAATTGTAGCTTAAAATTTCAAAACCCTCACACATATTTAGATCTGCATAGATTCAATTAACCCTTAGACTATTATGATGATTAAGCATGAAAAGCAAATAATAGAAACTTAATCAAACCAACATCAAACACAAGAGAACACTACATTTACGTGGAAAACCCAAGAAGGGAAAAACCACAACGAGGATTAACTCACAATATAAACTAGTATCAATACCGAATTACAAAATGCTCACTATCGAAGGGCTCACTACCCAGAAGAAAGACTCATTGCCAAAGGGCTCACTACCCATGGACTCACTGTCCTGAAAGAAAGAGATAGAAGAGGTGGCTCACTGCCAGAGTTGAACTGGTATAATTGCATCTAACTTATGCAAGGAGTACAGTTCCAACAAAGCTCAAAGTACTAAACCAATATTCATCACAATACCAACATCACTTCCGCAGCATCACTAAAGAATTTTAGACACTTCTGCTCATTGCATGCAGTAGTGTAACGTCAAAAAATGTCCCCTTGGGGGCTTTTTCCTTATAAGGTTTATCTCTCAGGTCTTTAGCATGCATTTAGGACATTTTAGTTCATATTTTAGCATCCCGATGGAATGAGACCTGGGTAACATGACAAATGGGACCTAAGATGACCCCTTGAGTTATACCCAGCCCAAAATAAGGGGGAGGACTTGGGCGCCCATGCCCTAGTCCTGCCCTATTTTAGGGCAGCCCTAATTTATGGGTGTCAGTTTTGTAAGGAAAGCACAGGTGCGGAAAATAGCTTCCCTAATGTTAATTCCCAGGGGACAGTGTAGACCAGTCACTTTTTAAATTACAATAACACAGATGAATACACAAGAGAAACCAAAATAGACAATAGTTAGAACACAGACACACAGAATTACGTGGGAAAACCCTTACGGGTAAAAAACCCACCACCACAAGAAAACAATCTTTATTACAGTAAGATATACAGTTACAATAAAGAACTCAGCTTCTTGCTCAGGTGTTTGATTCTCGACATCATACACAGTTCATCACCCTGTACATTTACAGAACGAACCTTTATTCAAGTCTCTTCATCATAATGCCAACGGCACCTATAGATATATCATTCTATTTCCAATCTGCAAGAACAAGAGTCGTTACAGACTTCTGCTCTAACTGATAGAACAAATTCCTCATACGTCGCTGCCATCTAACCGTCGCAACGGTTCACATTTCAGTGAGGCGTTTAGTCCCACATGTACCAAGTCGCAAAGGACTTTGCAGTTTATAACCGCCAACAGGCGAAAGAGTATTGTCAGCAATTTTGTTGCCGACAATACCAAGCCTCCAAGTCCATCGGCATAACAACTCCCATCGGCCCTCAGACTTCACCTCCCACCGATGAGCATTGTCTCCCCGATCACCAAGGTTACCATCGGTATGACATTCTCCATCGGCAAAAGATCTAGCCCTTGCTCCGACAGAGGTTTGTCTCACCGATACCAATAAAACTTCCATCAGGATACATCGGCCCAACACCTTTAGCCGACGGGTATTCTCTTGCCGATAGACATACGCCATCGGAGTGACTACTCCTGTCGGAGTAACTCTACAGAGTTTGGCCGATAGGCCCTTGTCTTGCCGACGACCGTAACCTTCGTCGGAGTGACTACTCTTGTCGGAGTAACTCCACAAAGGTTGGCCGATAGGCCTTGTCTTGCCGACGACCGTAACCTTCGTCGGAGTGACTACTCCTGTCGGAGTAACTCCACAAAGTTTGGCCGATAGGCCTTGTCTTGCCGACGGTTGAATGCTTCCATCGGGGTGACACTCAGCATCGGACAAACCTTCGATGCTTATTCCGACGGCCCTTGTCTCACCGATGCCAATGGTCTTCAACACGGTCCTGCCGATAGTGCTTCGTCACAGCGATGCCGACATCGCATATCCTCAGACCAATGAATCAAGGAACAGTTGAACTAAAATTCATTGAACCTACCAAATGAACTCTAGAAAGGTTCAACAAAGAGGTTCAAAACATAGGTTCAACTAAGAGGTTCAAGTAGTAATTTGAGACACAAGTTCTCTTCAATCTCCCACTTGTCGAAGACATTACTGCTACCTCTTAGTCCTCATTCGATTATTGAGAACTATGGGGCCCGAAGACCCATTTCATCTGAGCACCATTTGAACTTGGCTGTGTTCACTGGTTTAGTTAAGGCATCAGCAACATTTTCCAAAGTGTCAACTTTTTCCAGCTTCACCTTCCTGTCTTCCACCATATCACGAACAAAGTGATATTGGACATCAATATGTATTGTCCTAGCATGAAATGTAGGATTCTTTGCCAAACATATGGCACTTTGACTGTCACAATGAATTTGTATTTGCCCTGCATTAAAACCAACATCAGAACACAACCTTTTCAACCAAACAGCTTCTTGGCATGCACGAGTGGCTGCCATGTACTCTGCCTCTGTTGTGGACAAAGCGACTACAGCCTGTCGCTTGCTCATTCAACTGATAGCACCACCATGTAACATGAACACGTATCCACTGGTGGATCTCCGACTGTCAATGTCCCCTACCCAATCAGAATCAACATATCCCTGAATACTGATAGATCTCTTAGACCCTTCTGAGTTTCCATGATAACAAATAGCATAGTCAGAAGTTCCCTTCAAATACCTCATAACTCTTTTCACAGCATCCCAATGTGATCTGCCTGGATTCGCCATGAATCGGCTCAAAACTCCCACTGCTTGGGCAATGTCTGGTCTGGTACAGACCATTGCATACATTAAACTGCCAACAGCACTTGCATAAGGTACTCTCTTCATGTCATCAATTTCATTTGAAGATTCTGGACAATCTTCAACAGATAATTTCGTTCCCTGCATAACTGGAACAACTAACTGTTTAGAATCAGACATATGAAACTTATCAAGAACATTGGTAATATACTTCCTCTGGCTGAGCCAAATTTTTCTCTTAGATCTGTCCCTTTTGATCTCCATTCCCAGAATGTACTTTGCTGCCCCCAGATTTTTCATTTCAAATTTCAAGGACAACTGAGATTTTAATTCTGAGATCATCCCCTTACCATTGCCAATGAACAACATGTCATCCACATATAGTGCAATTATAAGAATCTGGTCACCTTCAGTTTTATAATAGACACAATGATCAGATTTAGATCTCACATACCCCAAGGATAAAACATACGTATCAAACTTTTGATACCACATTCTGGGAGACTGTTTCAAACCATAAAGAGACTTCTTAAGTTTGCATACCAGATGTTCTTTACCTTTTTCCACAAAATGCTCTGGCTGAGACATATAAATTTCTTCTTCAAGGTCTCCATGAAGAAACGCTGTTGTCACATCCATCTGCTCAATTTCAAAATCATATGCCGCTGCAAGTGACAACAGAAATCTAATGGATGTCAACTTAGCTACAGGAGAAAAGATTTCTCCATAATCAATACCTTCCTTTTGGGAATACCCCTTAGCAACCAGTCTTGCCTTGTACTTCTCAATACTACCATCTGGACCATATTTCTTCTTAAATACCCACTTACAGCCTACAGGTTTTCTTCCTTCAGGCAAGGGCACCAGATCCCAGGTTCCATTCTTCTCCAATGATGTCATTTCACTATGCATGGCTTCCAACCAGAAATCTGAATCAGGTACACTAATAGCTTCTTTCACAGTCCTAGGTTCATCAGTATTAGTAAGTAAAGCATAGGCACAAGTTGAATCAGGTACTGAAAATCCATACCTATTTGGTTGTCTTCTTTCACGTGTAGATCTCCTCACAGGTTGAGGTGCAGGTTCAGGTTCCTGCTCTGGATCAGAATCTTCGGAGCTACTTGAACTCCTATCTGAACCATCTACACTTGGTGCTTGTTGTTCCTCTTTTACAGGAGTCAGAGGAACATTCACAACACTCTTTTCTTTCTTTTCTTCTGTCTTTTCTGGCTGAGGATCAACAACCAATGGTTTCAGCTCTCTGAAAATTACATTCCTGCTGTAGATTACCTTTTCAGTTTCAGGATTCCAAAGCTTGTATCCTTTAATACCGACTCCATAGCCAACAAAGATACATTTAACTGCCTTGTTATCCAACTTAGATCTTTTAACTTCAGGAATATGAGCATATGCCTCACAGCCAAAGACTCGAATATGTCTTAGAGAGGGCTTCTTACCAGACCATGCTTCCATAGGTGTCTTATCAACCAATGCCGATGTAGGAGAACGATTCAGCAAGTAACAAGCTGTAGCAACTGCCTCAGCCCAGAACTTCTATTCAAGACCAGCATAACTCAACATACTTCTTGCTTTCTCCATCAACGATCGATTTAACCTTTCAGTAACTCCATTCTGTTGTGGAGTATAAGGTGTAGTTTTATGCCTTTTAATTCCATGGTCTACACAATACTTATCAAAATCCGCATTGCAATATTCACCACCGTTATCTGTTCTCAAGCATTTTAGTTTTCTACCAGTCTGATTTTCCACAAGAGTTTTAAATTCTTTAAATCGAATGAACACTTCTGATTTGTTTTTCAAAAAATATACAAATGCCCTTCTTGAGTAATCATCAATGAACGATACATAGTATCTTGATTTAGATAAAGAAGGAACATCAACTGGACCAAAAACATCAGAATGCACATAGTCCAGAACACCAGAAGATTTATGAGAACTAGAGTAAAATGAAACACGGTTTTGCTTTCCATATATACAATGTTCGCAGAAATCGAACTCCAGATTACAATCAATCAGCCCATCTACCAGATTTTTGTTTTTCAAGGTTTTTAAACCTTTCTCACCTATGTGACCAAGTCTATGATGCCAGAGCATTGTTTTCTCTGCAGGAAGTTTAACTTCCATAGAATTTACGTCATGTGTTACAATAGTAGCCTTTTCAGATTTTGCAGAGACATTATTACAGCACACTGGTTTAGCATCTAACCTATACAGAGTTCCAATGCGTTCACCTTTTGCCAGAACAATAGAACCTCTAGTCATCTTACAGCCACCATTCACAAAAGTAACTTGCACTCCAACATCATTAAGTTTACTAACAGAAAGTAAATTTCAAGCCAGACCTGGTATATGAAGAACTTCATTCATTCCCTTTATTCTGCCATCCGGGAACTGGATTCTGACTCGACCTCAGCCAACAATTTCCAGCGTTGAATCACTAGCCAGGAACACCTTGCCACCAGCATAGGGTTCATACTTCGTGAACCACTCTCTATGAGATGTCATATGAAAGGATGCTCCTGAATCAATCAGCCAAACATCTTCAGAAGCAGGTGTTGCCAGAGCAGCAATGAAAGCATCAGCATCACTGTGTGAAGACTCAGAGTCAGAGAAGTTCTTCTTCTTCTTTTTCTCCTCTTTGCAGTCTTTCTTGACATGACCTTTCTGTCCACAATTCCAGCACTTCACCTTGGACTTCTTGCCAGGAGATTTTGATTTCCCCTCTGATTTGGACTTAGACTTCTTGTCCTTCTTCTTGCCTCTTTCCTTTGATCTACCACGAACTGACAGAGCCTCTTTGGCCATTCCAGAAGATTTCCTCCGCATCTCTTCAGACAACAAGGAGGCAACAATAGTTTCCTGAGAAAACGTAGTTGTTGTACTTCCAATAGCCATCACCAGATGGTCCCACGAGTCAGGTAAGGAACATAACAGAAGCATACAGCGATCTTCCTCTTCTATTTTTACACCTATAGATGTCAACTGAGCAACAATCGTATTGAATGCACTCAGATGTTCTGCTACAGATGCACCTTCATCCATCTTCAGAGAATACAATTTCTTTCTGAGGAAAAGTTTATTTACCAAGGACTTGCCCTGATAAATATTATTCAACTTTTTCCACAAATCACTTGCAGATTTCTCCTCATGGATGTTCAATAGAACAGAGTCAGATAAACTCAGTCTTATCAGTCCTTTGGCTTTTCTGCATATCAGTTCCCAATCTTCTTGCTTCATGCCTGTAGGTTGAACTCCAGACACAGCAACCCAAAGATCTCTATAGACTAACATGTCTTCAACTTTAAGTTTCCACAACTCAAAGTTTGTGCCATTGAATTTCTCAATGTCTATTTTGTCTGATGTACTTGCCATCTCTATTTAATTTAAAAAATAACTTTCTACAGAACTCCCACACAACAGAATTAACACAAAAAACCCAAACTACCGACAAGGATAACACAACGGGCCAGGCTCTGATACCACTTGTAAGGAAAGCACAGGTGCGGAAAACAGCTTCCCTAATGTTAATTCCCAGGGGACAGTGTAGACCAGTCACTTTTTAAATTACAATAACACAGATGAATACACAAGAGAAACCAAAATAGACAATAGTTAGAACACAGACACACAGAATTACGTGGGAAAACCCTTACGGGTAAAAAACCCACCACCACAAGAAAACAATCTTTATTACAGTAAGATATACAGTTACAATAAAGAACTCAGCTTCTTGCTCAGGTGTTTGATTCTCGACATCATACACAGTTCATCACCCTGTACATTTACAGAACGAACCTTTATTCAAGTCTCTTCATCATAATGCCAACGGCACCTATAGATATATCATTCTATTTCCAATCTGCAAGAACAAGAGTCGTTACAGACTTCTGCTCTAACTGATAGAACAAATTCCTCATACGTCGCTGCCATCTAACCGTCGCAACGGTTCACATTTCAGTGAGGCGTTTAGTCCCACATGTACCAAGTCGCAAAGGACTTTGCAGTTTATAACCGCCAACAGGCGAAAGAGTATTGTCAGCAATTTTGTTGCCGACAATACCAAGCCTCCAAGTCCATCGGCATAACAACTCCCATCGGCCCTCAGACTTCACCTCCCACCGATGAGCATTGTCTCCCCGATCACCAAGGTTACCATCGGTATGACATTCTCCATCGGCAAAAGATCTAGCCCTTGCTCCGACAGAGGTTTGTCTCACCGATACCAATAAAACTTCCATCAGGATACATCGGCCCAACACCTTTAGCTGACGGGTATTCTCTTGCCGATAGACATACGCCATCGGAGTGACTACTCCTGTCGGAGTAACTCTACAGAGTTTGGCCGATAGGCCCTTGTCTTGCCGACGACCGTAACCTTCGTCGGAGTGACTACTCCTGTCGGAGTAACTCCACAAAGGTTGGCCGATAGGCCTTGTCTTGCCGACGACCGTAACCTTCGTCGGAGTGACTACTCCTGTCGGAGTAACTCCACAAAGTTTGGCCGATAGGCCTTGTCTTGCCGACGGTTGAATGCTTCCATCGGGGTGACACTCAGCATCGGACAAACCTTCGATGCTTATTCCGACGGCCCTTGTCTCACCGATGCCAATGGTCTTCAACACGGTCCTGCCGATAGTGCTTCGTCACAGCGATGCCGACATCGCATATCCTCAGACCAATGAATCAAGGAACAGTTGAACTAAAATTCATTGAACCTACCAAATGAACTCTAGAAAGGTTCAACAAAGAGGTTCAAAACATAGGTTCAACTAAGAGGTTCAAGTAGTAATTTGAGACACAAGTTCTCTTCAAGTTTATGACCGTTATTTGGTTATTTTGCCAACACGGTAAAGTTTGAATTTTAATTTCTTGGTGGGAGTGCTTGTAGATGCATATATAAGCATGTGTAGGCATTCATTTGTAAACTAGATTATGTTCATGTGGTTTTGGCATCCTAAGGTGATTCAAGGCTTTCTATTGTGTTGCAAGAGTAGACTTGTATGTTTTGTGTGTTGATATTTGCATATTTGAGCATCAATTCCTTCATGGCATAAAAAGCATCTTCCTCCATGAAAGCTTCAGTACAAGGTAACATATCATTGTGTTTTTATCATTGATTCCTTTGGTCTTCGGCCTCTACCTCACAAGGGCATGCCCTCTTTATTTGACAATGGTGTTTGGAGACTTAAGTGTCCTCTGGGGTTTGACTAAGGCAAACCTCTAAACACCACAACCCCCAAACCAAGTCTTGTGATTGCAGGTTATAGGTGTCATATCTAGGAAAAGTGGAGTTATAGGAAGGATGGGAAGGCATTAGGGATTTAGAATTTGAAAGAAAGATGGACAAAGGAGTGCTTCCAAGACTAGGGCACTCGCTCCAGTGTCCTCCGTAGATAGATTTTGAAAAGTAGAAGTTACAGGGTTGATCAGTATCCGAGGAGGTCTAGATTTCCCAAAAAAGCAAGTACCTTAGATTTGGGTACCCTCTCTAGTGTCCTTGACTATTCCAACTCAGAATCCTGAAAATAGGTATTCTGTAATTTAGTATTTTACTCTTGTCTACAAGAGCTTTTTCTATAATTCATTAATTTGTTGTCGTATTTGCATAATTAGGGCTTTAATGGTCAATTAGACATAAGAGAAGAAAAAATTGATAATTAATTCCCTAATCCAAGCTTCCCTACATTTGAAAGTGACTCTAGGGTATGATAGTGCTCACCACTCGACCCTAGATCCTTCAATGTTTAGTGGAGAGGCAGATTTTAACATCTAAACAATAAAAGATTAACCAAATCTAATTTTCCTCTAAACAAGTAGTCTAACACATGAAGGCTTGTACTGAACCACACATTCACCACACTATTATTCACATCACATCCATCACACATGCACACAATCACAATCCTTTGACACTCATTTATACTACCTTCAACCTTGAGAGAATTCTCCAAGGTCATAAAATCACTTTAACCCAGAAAATTCAAATTGGGTCTAGACCTAAACATTCTCGCAGTGGAAAGGAATGAAGGCAAACCACAATTGATGTAGGAACATCACTTTAGTTATGTTTTTATGGCTCACTTTGATGTTAATAGTCCTATTTGTGTGTTTAGAGGTCTTAGGGGATCCATTTGGGATCATTTCCAATGGCCTAGGTTGTGTAAATAGGCCTAGAAATTCAAATTTTGATTTTCCCGCCAAAATGCAAATTTGAATTTCTTATGAGATTTTGGCTTGTTGGAGAACTAGGTTTTGTTCCACAGCCTTGAAAATGGGCTTGTATGTGTAAATAAAGTCTTATAAGACCATGTAAGACCATGTAGGGTCTTCTTGCAATGTTTTTTTCAAGTCTAGGTTGTGAATTAGGGGCAAAATTTAAGGTTTTATGACAATATTAGTTAGGTTTTGAAGGAAAAAGACATGTTTTCAAATTATAACTATTTCCATTCATATTACATGAAAGGAATGGGCATGAATTCTCCAATAACATGAGGAGGCAGTTTTTCATGAAAGATACCATGTTTTTACATCTTTTTTAACTATTTTTGCAGGTTTACAAGCAAGAAACAAACTTGTACGGCCCTGCACAGAACATTGATAGGCCTGAGAGTGCATGAAAAGATAGAAAATTGTGTTACAGGTCTAATGCAATTGGTTTTGAGTTATTTCATGAAGTTTTGTTTGAGAAATAAGAAAAAACCCTATTAATTGTCCTGCAACAGTCTAGGGTTTCCAGCGAGAAAAAAATCATATCTTTAATTTGGACTAGTAAAAAATCACAAAACTTGGTGAAAATATTCATTGGGACGTGTGCTAAGTTCCTACCAAAGGAAATTTTATGACACCTTTGTGTGAGTGAGATATTCAAGACTGTGTGTGCCACTATCCAGAAAGACTATCAAAACCCTAGGTCTTTTGTGGGTTTAAGGAAAAGTAGACTTTTTGAGTTCATCACATCAAAATGGGGGTTTGATGAGACCCTATAGAGTGTGTTGAAGGGTTAAGAATCCTAAGAAGGCACCAAGGAAGAGTTTGACATTCAAAGTATCCCAATAGGCCTTTCTTGAAGGCTTAAACCTAGTGAAATAGGCTTGTAGAACAGGGTATAGGTTGAAGTCTCCATAATAGGGGTTTTAGAACCTGAGAATCTTGTTATAGTTTTTTTTCCTTTGCACAAACAAAACATTTTAGCTCGGCCCTAAATTCATCCAAGCACGCCACTTCACACTTTCACAATCACCGAAGCACCTCCGCAATTAGTGTAAACACCCAAGGTCGGCCAAACCTGTGTTAACACAATGAACTTTTAAGTACACACTTCTTCAAAGAAAAATACAACTTTGCAGACTACAAACCAAACTTTAACACAATCTAGAGTGTTCCACAAACATCTTGAAACATTGTGAAATCCAACAAATTCCTTTGCAACAACTTTCATCTATCGCACAACCGTATCTTGTTTATCTAGTATGCTTAACTATCTCTGTCATACACTGTATCTCTAGAAATTGATTTCTGGAGCACCAAACCATGAACAACATCAATAGAAGAAAGATATAAACCTTATAAGCACAATTCTAGAACTGCAAGACCTAAAACCACTTTGCGGAGAAATGCAGAGAAAAGACATTTCTCCCAGACACCTCTGCAACACTTAGAAATGTAGTCTACACATTGGTGAACACAACTTCCTCTACACATAAAACCATAACACCAAATTTTGAATATAACATCTCTTAACATCTCTGAACAACATATCGAAACTACAAAGATAGATCTTTAACATAGAGGAAATGCAGAGCAAAACTAGAACACTACTCTGTAAACTAAAAAGCCACCTCAACACACTATTTCCTTTAATAATCAAATTTTCTCAAAATCACTTGGAAACAAACCAACAGAATCGTATTCTTAACATCTGCAACACTTCTTCAAAGTAACCAAACCACCTTCAGGAAAGCAACTTGACCAAATAGCTCATACCATTACAACAACCTTATCTCTGTTCAACCAACCTCATCATCTGAGATAGTATCCACTCAACACTAACTACTCATACTCATACACCACCGACTACTCATAATCATGCACCATTTCTTACTCACACAATTGACACCAATGACAACACAAGCTTGTTGACATCAATGACAACATCGACTGCACATACTTGCAACATGTATTCTATAGTCCATGTTGATTCCAACAAGTAGTTAGAAGGCTAGGTCAACTCAAGGCATAGGAATTTTTTTCCAATTTGTAGTGTGAATGCATTAAAATAGGTTATTTTTGTGGGAAATTGATTCTGTAATAACATTTTCTTGGTAGCTCAAAATTGAGCACCTTTTTTTGCAAAAGTTAATGTTTTGACATTTCCCATCTATTGGGCCTACTTACATTGTAAAACACACTAAGTTATAAAGTGCCAAAACTAGGGGGTCACCTAATCAAGAGGGTTGCGTAATGTGTCAATTTTCTTTTGTCTAAAGAAATTAACTTGTTTCTAATCATGGGATATGAAACTCACTCTTTTGTAATCAACCTAAACAAGGGAAACTATAATTCCTGGTGTGAAGGCATCATGAAACATCTTAGGTTCCATAATCTCATACCCTATCTGTATGGACTTATCCATGAACCTGGTAAACAATCTTAGAAGGCTAAGTGGTTTAATCATCATGATCGGATTCTTAGATTGGTTAATTTACATATTCTAAATGATGCTTTGTATGCTATCATGGATATTGACTATCCACATGCATTATGGATCAAAATTTGAGAGATATATAGAGACTCCAATGTTTCTCCATTCCCACATGATCCTGCTTTCATCACAACTCACATCCCAAATCATGATACAAAAATAGAATGTTCCATTGACATAGAATAAGTCATCACTCATACTATTGCTTCATTAGATTCTGGAATCACTTCATCGAAATCTTCTAGTGCTTCTTTGCAACAGGATATCAACCTTCCTAGAATTATTGATTGGAACAAGTTTTTACCTAACATCACTTGTCTGTTTGTAGAGTCCTACATTGCTGACATAGAAGCACACATTGAGGACATCAGTGTTCTCTTTGATGATAGTTTCGATGAAGCTGCATAACCATTGTCCTTGTTATGTTAGAAAATGTCCCCTTGGGGGCTTTTCCCTCTTAAGATTTAGCTCTTGGGTCCTTAGAATACATTTAGGGCATCTTGTGTGTTAATTGTGAATCTTGATGAGAAAACCCTAAAGTCTTATGGAAAATAGGACCTAGGGGGTGCTATTTTGATGTCTCGTGAGCAAAAATGGGAGGGTGGACTTAGGCACTAGCACCCTAGTCCTACCCTATTTTGGGTCAGCCCTAAATTTAAATGTCAATTTTATGCGACATCTCAAGTTTGAATTATGAAATTCTTAGCAAGAATATTTGTAGTTGCATATATAAGCATATTTATGTTTTCATTTGCAAACTAGAAGATGACTGTGAACTTCAGGCATACTTGTGATTTTTAAGCATCCATGAAATTCATTGTTGCAGAGTAGAGCATTGTTATTGTGTTTGTGATTACAGATTTGACTTCATCTTCTCATGTGATTGAAGAGCCTTCATTTATGTGAGATCTACACTTCAAGGTGACATCTATTATGTTCTATATCATTTATCATTTGGATTTTACCTCTATCCCATAGGGATACATACTATTATGTAACACACACTATTTAGAAGGCTTGAATGTATCTTTGGAGTTTGACCAAGGCAAGCCTCTAAACACCACAACCCCCAACCACACTCCTTTGTGATTGCAGGTTACAGGTACCAATTTTTCTGAAGTGGAGTTACAGAAGGAGGTTGCAGAGGATAAGGATTCAAGATCTGAAAGGAAGAAGACAGAGTTGAACATTTTGGGACACGGGCGCTAGTGGCAGTGTCCTCTAGAGTTGTAGATATAGAAACAATCTAGATAGTGATAATCAACATCCAAAGATCTTCTGACACCCTAAAGAACATCTGGCATTAGATTAGGGCGGTAGTGGAGGTGTCCTCTGCATCTTCTGAGGTAGAAACAAAAGATACAGTGAATATCAGTGTCGAGAGAAGATCCAGATTCTGTGTAGAAAATAGTACCTTGGATAGAGGCACTAGTGGAGGTGTCCCTGACTATTCCGCATTCCAAACTTTGAAAATGGTCAGTTATTAATCTATGTCCTTCATCTTAATCTGAAATGATTTGTCATAGTTCATCAATTTTCTTATTGTTTTGCACACTTAGGGTTTTAAGAGTATTTGAACATTAAATTGAGATATTAATTGATAACATTTGAGTTTCTGCATTGTTCCAAGTGACAACCCAACTTGTTAGGTGAATGCTCTCACTTAGTAGAGATTCAACTCGGTTGATATGTCCTTGAATGTTTGTAGTGAAAGGAGGATTTACCCTTGAAACTAAAACCATCCATATTCCCCCTTTTCCTATAAAACATTTTGGTGAACCCATGTTTTTGAATTTTTTCACATCTTTCTGAGTGTTGTGTGATAGATTTGTATTCATTCATCTTATTACATTTGAAAAATTACACAAAAATTGAAAAATTTGAAGAAATCCGCATCTTAGGCTTGCATTTTGGCACAATTTGAATTAATTGGCATCTAATTTCATATAATTTCTATCATTTTCACTAGATCTGATTTAAATTATAGAAATTCATCATTTAGTATTCACTTGCATTGCATTTTTATGTTTAAATTGGTGAAAATTGCTTGAAATTGTGCATTTTTCATAAAAAGCTAGTTTTGCATTAGCTAGGGTTTGTGGTTAAAATATTGTTTCAGATTTTACTACCCTTTTAAAAAACTCATTAGGTCTGATTTATAATTGTAGTGTTGCATTATAGTGTCATTCTTGCAAAATTTCATGTCTAGGGTCTGAAAACCTTGCATTTTCACTAGATTTGGCCTTATCGTCTCTCTAGAATTGCATTATAGGTATGTTGTAAAGGATTTCACTGCATTATTTGACTAATATCAGGGTTATAATATTCTTCCGCTCCTCAAATTCCTTACAACATCCTTTCTATTAGGCTTCTACATTTTATGTGTATTTTCACTAGGTTTTGACTTGTCATCACTCTAGATTTGCGTTGTATGCATGTTGTGAAGGATGTTACTGCATAATTGGGTTGATATTGACCTTATTATTGGCTTCCCCTCTTTAAATTCTTCACAACACCTCTTTTCTTAGTGATTTGCATTGAAAATTTGTGAAAAAAGTGAAAAATCGTGCATTTTTAGGTAATATTCACGCATAGTTTTGCAACAAAGGTGTGTTGTGAAGGATATTGCTGCATTATTTGAATTTCATTAGGCATATTATTTTTTTCTCCTCATAAAATTTCTCACAACACCTGTTCTTTTATCCATTTGCATTGAAAAAGGTGAAAATTGGCATGGTTTTAATTACACAGTGTGTATTTCAACACTATGTGTTTTGTAATGTACAAAAATTTCACATACACACATAACTAAAGTAAAACATAATTACTGCAAGTAAATTAAAGTAAATTAAATTAACTTCTAATACATCATTCAGTAGAAAAGGTATTTGTAATTTCTAGTGCCAAGCAAGTTTTGCATTCATAAGTTTTATATGCAATCATGATTTCAATATATCCATCTGAAGTCAATTACAATGTATATCAAGTCAAAAATATTACAAGTTTCAAATAATGGCATAATGCCTTACAATTCATTTTGATTTACAGGGAGAAGTACAATTGTCAACGAGTCTA
Source organism: Cunninghamia lanceolata (assembly GCA_027924645.1). NCBI lineage: Eukaryota > Viridiplantae > Streptophyta > Pinopsida > Cupressales > Cupressaceae > Cunninghamia > Cunninghamia lanceolata. The sequence goes on along the minus strand of BSBN01000021.1, from coordinate 14,056,845 downwards.
TAAACCAACAATTAATCCTTGACCGTCATCAACCATCTGGCCATCTGCTACGTCAAAGGACCAGAATATGGTTTAGGTGCTTTTTCTGCCCAACCACAAAGCTTGCGCTTCCCCGGTATCCTTCAAACTGAAGGATGCCTGACCCTGCTCGAAGGGCCTAGCAACCTGTAAACAAGTGTAGGGTGGAATCTGGTGTGTGTCTATCAATCTACATGCATTTCTAATATGAATGCAGCATCTTATCAATAGGAAATGGCAGAGAAATTATAACATAAACAACTAGGCAATTGACCATCTATTTCAATGGTGCATATGTCTGTTTCAACATTCCATTCACTTTGGCCAAACCATTTAATTGTAGTAACGGCATGTAAGTTTTGAAAAAGAAAACTCACTTCCCTATTAACCCATATTCGACACCCATCTCGGAAGGCAATCTTTCTCAAAGACACAAAGAAAAAAAATAAATAGATCACACAAAACAAATGTCTAGTCTCCTTGCACATTATACGACATCAAGCTCAACTCAAGCATGTATTAATTTAGGAGTATTAATTCATTTAAGATATTTAATGGTTTGATAGTCAATAGGTAATCATATTCCTAGTTATGAATTTCAACATGATTTCTTCAATTTAATCTATTTTAGATCACAAGAATATACATATGACTCTTTGCTTGTTTAAAGTAAAATCAAGAACACATCCTTCAAAAAGTAAATCAATTACATATAAACATGATTTCTATCTCTACAGATAAGTCACTTTGGGTATACCCATTCAAAGAGTTACTATTTTCACATAGATGATTAATTTAATATATAATAGCAACGAACAATTAAAAGAATGAGAAACTAGAGATTAACTTAAGAGTTCTTGTCTAGAAAACAATTTTGGTTAATTTTGAGTAAACAAGAGACCGGCTTGGAATTGGTTTATAGAAAAACTAACGTATTTGTCAAAGAAACTTATTGTTTTTAGACTTGTCGCTCCGTAATTTAAACATGCAGGAATATTGTACCGATTCACTAAATTTTCTGGTAAATATATAAATAAAATGATAAATACAAGAATACTGAGTGGTTATTTACTTATCTGTTGAAAGTTTCTACCAAGGAAGGGGAGTTAAAGGACTCATTTATCAGCCCACATGACTATTCTGAGTCTTTATCTTGACATTAATGATTGTGCTTAAATAGAACAATTTCCATTATGGATCGACACTTTGAAAAAGACGTGTGAGTCAAAGAATAAAAGTATTCACTATGAGGCCAATGTCACAATCTATGTTCATGGTATGAGGGATACTCTAAAGTACTGCAATAAGCTTAAAAAATTGCTCTAGTCGCTTTGAGATAAACCTTGCATGCAGAACCTGATGCCTATATTCGCAGAAGTTGGGAATCAACGTCAATAATTATTAAAGGGTGGACATCAATAAATTGGAAAGAGCAATATTTGCTCACTCTTCAAGCATAAGAATGTATTCAAGGCAATAGGGTAGGGAATGAAAGAACTGGGAGAACTTGGTTGATAGTAACAATAATAATAAGCTCAAACTAATTGAATCAGCCCATTAGATAAGATAGAGATTGATTTATATAGAGAGAGAGACCGTTTAAAAGCTATAGGTATAGTCAAACCAAACGAAAGGAGAGGTCGATTGTTGGTTGAATAGGAAATTCACTGACGCCAAAAGCTTAATGAAGACTAATGCCTGGGTTAGTGAGAGTTCATATCCGTTTTCTTGGCCAACAAGTTGTTTCGAAGGAAATCGCTCTATGGTGATACAAGTAAAAAAAATAAGTTGCAGCTACTTGTACAGATCGATCTGTAATCTAGAGGCCAATTTGAATAAAACTATATAACTATCCAAAGGTGAAGGCATCTAATGGTCAAAGATAGAGAATATTTACATATAAAAAGAGCAGCCATTTCTGTAAGTAATTAAAAGTTACAGATCCAAACCGAACTTCCTTCAAATGATCAATTCACAATCAGAGAGTAAGTCAAAGACAATTCTTATGAAGAATACCTAATTTAGGAGCTTTTCCGCTGATAAGATTAGAGATTATACTTGAGCTTCCGATCCTCTATGCCTTCTTCCTTTCTCCTTCTACCTCTGTATTGTTCCTGTCATTTTTCTCACAATTTTTCTTTTCTTTATAATCGTTCTTTAACCCTAATTTTTCCTTCTTGTCCATCTGAGGTGTCCATGCATGAACTCCCTCTTATCTTTGAGTTAACTCCCTTATTTTTAGTTGATGTTCCCTTTTACTCTTTATTTATGTGTCAATAATGCAATTATAGTAACAAAATTTAATATCTATTTCTCAATAATTAATATCTACGATTTATAATTAGTCATTTATATATATTTACATAATTTAAACAATCTTTTGATATTTATACTCATTTATATATATTTACATAATTTAAACAAGCATTTGATATTTATACATAATTAGAACAAACACTTACATCTTTATACTAAGATTCTATTTATTTATTAAAATGAATAAGAACTAGCTCTTCATTTCTTCATATGGAAGCAAATATTGGAAGAAAAGTTCTTATTTCATTATAAAAATTACTAATTAAAAATATTTTAATTCTTATCTATGTCATGGTCAATTATAAAACTAACTTATTGTCTTCATGCACAAGCAGGTATCAAACTTGGTTTAAAAATCAAAGCATACTGAAGACAATATCAACAAGAAGAAATTTTTGACAATATCAAACAAGTCATCATGCAAGTATACTCTCATTAAAACAATATGTACTGTGACATTCATCAATTCAAAGCATGCAATACAAGCTACGTGAGTGTGTGTGAACACCAAACCCAACACATGTTTCCATGAAGCTAGGACCCTCCTACCTAAACCATATCCTTGTCTTCGACAAGACCTGCAAAATTCACACTCAAAGCACCATCAATAGGTTAGTACCAGATATAGTTGAAGAAAATTGAATCAAAACCAACAATATAATTATTGCATTTTAGCCTTGACTATGGTTTGTTAGTTTAAGCATTTAACAAATCAAGAAGTTATGAAAGTTTGAGATGTGACATCCTTTCCCTGTTGGAAGAGACATCATCTTGATGTCTTATTACATCAAGCAAAATAATAAAGTATCAAAACAATAATGTATCATCATCTGAGTATCAAAGTATCTAGTTATGCATGAAATAAAAACATCTATTCTAATTTTTCCAAATGCGGAAAAGATCTATCAATGTCTACAATATCCTCCCAAGTGGCACTATCCACTAAATACTAGTTGTTAGCCTTAGGGCACACAACTGAGAGGGGGGTGAATCAGTTGTGAAAAACTTTCTCCAATAAAACACTTAAATATTCTTAGTGATTAGCAGTATATTAATAATGAACCATAATGCATTCAAATCAAGAGCAGAAAGACATCAACACATAAGACACCAAGATTTTGACATGGAAAACCCAGTTAAAGGAAAAACCATGAGGTGATTAACCCAAGATTGTATTCTCTATTAGAAGAATAGAAAGAACAAAATGGCACATGCCAATTAGGGCTCACTACCTGAGCACACTGCTCACAAGAGGCTCACTGCCTACAAGAGACACATTGTCTATAAAGAAATGAATATCACATACATGAACTGGAGAATAGCATCTTCACCATGCTTGAATCAGTTCCATTTAAGTCCAATACTTCTGTTCTTCCCTTCACTCTCTTCCTCACTACAACACTCTCATCACCATAAGGAAAACTTTGAAATGACTTCACAATCCCTTATTTATACAAGACATCGACTTAGCAATGATCATCTAAGTCAGTAAACATCCACAAGAACATCTGCAAGATGTATAACTCATCCGGTCGGCCTATCTCAGGAAGAACACCATCTTCCGGAAGTTGTTCTTCAAATGTGAACTCCAACTTCAATGCAGACCACCAACACTAACTGGGCACGATCCAAAGACTTCCACAAGCTTTCTTGAATCACCAAGAACATCCACACTTCTTCTGCTTACTGAAATCCTTCTCTCCTTCATCTGGAACCTCAAGAACATAGTCTATCATTACTATCACAAAGGAATAGATACTTGCAGACCTTAAAACCATGAACCAATCAAGTTGATACACCACAAAGACTTCCTCAGAACTCCCTCAAAACCACAAAATAGGAAAGTGCATTTCTAGATCTCACCAGACCTTTCTTGTTACACTCTGTCACCTCTAAACACCTACCAGAACCGGTTTAACTTGAGCGGCCACAACTTCTTCAACTCTTCATACGGACCTCTAAAATCTCTACTGGATCACCTAAAGACACATATCATAAACCCTTTAATCCACATCCTCTGATCCTCATCCTATCTTGGACTTTTGCCTTACTGTCATCACTATTCTTCACTGTTCCTGATTGAGACGAATTTTCTCAATATCCTTAGCTCATGGCTCATCCAAACCTTGTCATTAATGCAATAGGAGTATGTTGACATCAATGACAACACTAGTTAGGCCCATACTTGCAACAATCTCCCCCTTTGTCATTAATGGCAACATAAGATGTGAAAAACTGTTTTAACCATCAAGACAAGAACTTCTCCTTACTGTCACAACTCCCCCTATCAGCAACAACCATTCACATGTATTTTGTCCCTTTACTGCTCCCCCTTGATCAGCAACCACTTATTTTTCACATGTCTTCTCTCCCCCTTTGACATCAATGGCAAAGGGCACATACTTGCAATTCCAACACTTTAGAATCATACCTGTTGCTCCCCCTGAGTAGCAGCTCCCATCAATTCAGATCATAAGATATGACTGTGATATCCACCAGACTGATGCACCTCAGTGCACCTTAGTTCATCACTAGAGGGGCAATGACCCCTAACTTCTCCCTGAGATACTCAAAAGAGTCCTTAGGTAGAGGTTTAGTAAAGATGTCTGCAATCTGATCCTTGGAGGGCACAAACTCCAATCTGACTTCATTCTTGTTCACTTGCTCTCTCAAAAAGTGAAACTTGATGGATATGTGTTTAGTCTTTGAATGCAACACCAGATTCTTAGATATATTTATAGCACTTGAATTATCATAGAAGATTGTGATAGGTTCCTCATATTCCACTTTGATATCTCTTAGCATATGCTTCATCCATAAAACTTGAGTGCAACTACCTACTGCTGCAATATATTCTACTTCAGTTGTAGATAGAGCTATTGCCTTTTGTTTCTTGCTTAGCCAAGAAACCAATCTCTTCCCCAAAAAGAATGCTCCACCACTGGTGCTCTTTCGGTCATCCACATCTCCTGCCCAATCAACATCTGTATATGCATGAAGAGAGAAATCATGATCTCTAGGATACCACAGACCATACTCGACCATCCCTTTTAGATATCTAAAAATCCTCTTGATTTCCATGACATGGGATTCTCTAGGATCAGCTTGAAATCTAGCAACAAGACCAATAGCTTGCATAATATCTAGTCTAGTTTGAGTGAGATACAACAATCCTCCAATCATTGATCTGTACTTTGTCTGGTCTGCCTTAGGAGAGTCATCATCTTTGCTCAACTTACATCTGGTTGCCATGGGAGTATTCATTGGCTTTGAATCTTCCATCCCAAATTTCTTCAACAATTCTTTCACATATTTGGTCTGATAAATGAAGATTCCTTTCTTTGTTTGAGTGATTTGCAGACCCAAGAAGAAATTCATTTTACCAAGCATAGACATCTCAATCCATAGAATGCCTTCTTCAACTTGCAGACCATATCACCATGATCAGACAATTGAAATCCATCCAGTTGCTCTATGTACACTTCTTCTTCCAAGTCATCGTTTAGAAGGCAGACTTGACATCCATCTGATATACCTTGAAATCCTTGAAGGTAGCAAAGGCAAGAAATAATCTGACTGCTTCAATTCTTGCCACCGGAGCAAAATTTTCTTCAAAATCAATTCCTTCTATTTAAGAGTAACCTTTGCAGACCAATTTGGCTTTATTTCTGATTACTTCACCAACTTCATTTAGTTTGTTCTGAAAGACCCATTTGGTTCCAATCACATTCTTGTTTCTAGGTCTGGGAACAAGATCCCAAGTGTGATTTTTCTCTATTTGTACCAGCTCTTCCTCCATTGCTTTAGTCTAGTTTTCATCATTGCAAGCTTCATTCACTGTCTTAGGTTCAATCTTCGAAATCAAACAATACTCTTCTGAATCTTGAGCAATTCTCCTTCTTGTTAGTACTCCTTTGCTTTTATCACCAATGATCTGATCTTCAGAGTGGTTCAGTCTTACATACCTGGGAACTTTAGGAATTTCTTGCACTTCTGATTCTTGATTAGGCTCATTGAAACTCATTTCTTCTTCCTCGTCTATCAGATTAGCTTGAATCTAACTAACAGATGAGGCTTGGGCTCCTTGAGTCAGAACACCATTCTAATCATTTTCATCATATTTATAAAACCTTGAGGGTTTCTCAATTCCCTCATCAACCTTCACATTTGTACTTTCTATCATCTTTCTCAGTCTTTTGTTATAACACCGGTATGCTTTGGTTTGAGTAGAGTAACCCAAGAATATTCCTTCATCACTTCTAGCATCAAACTTTCCTAGATCTTCATCTCTTTTAATGTAACATTTGCTACCAAAGACTCTGAAATACCTCATAGTAGGAGTGATGCCAAACCAAAGTTCATAAGGAGTCTTACCAGTATTGCTTTTGATTTGACCTCGATTGAGAGTATAGACTGCAGTACTGACAGCTTCTCTCCAATAGATGTGAGGAACATTTGCTTCCATCATCATGGTCCTAGATGCTTCCTGTATGGTCTGGTTCTTTCTTTCCACTACTCCATTCTGTTGTGGAGTCCTAGGAGCAGACAACTGTCTCTTTATTCCATGTTTCTCACAGAACTCTATGAACTCACCAGATGTGAATTCCCCACCTCTATAAGACCTCAGACATTTCAATTTCAATCCGGTTTCATTCTCTACCATGGCCTTGAATATTTTGAATTTCTCAAAAGCTTTTGATTTCTCTTTCAGAAAAGTTACCCACATCATCCAGGAATAGTCATCAATTAGTAACATGAAGTATCTATCACCTTGCATACTCCTGATTCTTGCCGGGCCACAAAGGTCAGTATGAACTAAGCCCAATAATCTAGTAGAAGATAGTTCCTTACTCTTGAATGTGATTCTTCTCAGCTTACCCAACTGACATTCTTTGCACAAGCTATCAGTAGGTTTCACCAATTTTGGAAGATCTCTTACAACCTGAGTATTGCTTATCTTGATGATATTATCAAAATTCACATGACACATTCTCCTATGCCATAACCAACTTTGATCAACTTGAACAAATAAACAACTTTTACCAGTACCAACCAAGTGGAATATATTACCTTTAGTTTGGGTGCCGGATGCAATCTCTGTTCCGGAGCTTTCAAAGATCTTGCATTTTCCATCTTGGAACCGGAGATCATAGCCTTTGTCCACCAACTATCCAACACTGAGAAGATTGTGCTTCAATCCTTCAACATACAGTACATTACCAGTTTTGTTTCTTCCATCAAAATAAATAGTTCCTCTACCTCTGATTCTACTAGTAGAATTATCACCAAACTTTATTACTCCTCCTTCATACCTTTCCAAATCTACATTCTTATTTTTGTCACCTGTCATATGGTGAGAGCATCCACTGTCAATGACCCAATCATCCTTTTCTTCAACTTGGGTAGCTAGAGCTCTTTCTACAACTTTATGATTGACATATTTAGAGGATATTGGTTCTTCTTCCTTGATGGCAATAAACACCCATTCATTTTCGGATTTGTTTCCTGTCTTTGATTCATCATCTGTTACTCCTTCATTGTCATCTTCTTCATGAACATAGTAACAATTCTTTTGGAACCTTGATCTATTAGGATTTGGCCTTGAAAATCTTTCTGGACATATTGAGGCAAAATGACCAATCTTATTGCAGTTAAAACACTTAAAAGGCAATTTCCCTTCATACTTACCGGATCCTCTTGGCAATCTCTTTGCAATATGGGCTTCAAGTTGAGCAGTTTCTATTTCTTCTTCTTCTAGGTCTTTTCTTGCTTTTTCATACCATGATAGTTTCTTTGAAGAGTTCTAGCTTTGAATGCTAATTCAGTCTTGGCAGGATCATCTCCAAACTTGGTCATTTCAAATGCAGCCAATTTTCTAGCCAATTGATCTCTTGTGACAGTTGTATGGGCTCTAAATTCATCAATGGCAGCAACCCTGATTTTTTAAGAGGCAGGAAGGGATCTGAGAATTTTGCCAACAATCTCATTTTCATCCAAGACTCCACCTACATTTCTAATTCCACAAACAAGCTCATTTACTCTTGGCATAAAGGTAGTAATATTTTCATCATCTCTCATCTTCAGGTTTTCAAATTTCCCTTTCAGACTCTGTAACATTGCACATTTAACATACTGGTCTCCTTCATGCAAAAGTTCCATTTTTTTCCAAATCTCATAAGCAGTTGGTAGGTCAATAACATTTGAGAGCTCTGAATCAGATAAAGCACTTAGAAGAGCTTCTATAGTTCGTAGATTGTTTTTAGCATCTGTGATTTCATTTGGAGCTTTCGGACCACCCTGTGGAGGTGCATACTATGTTGTAGCCATGGTCCAGTACACCTTTCCCATACATTGCAAGTGACATTTCATCCGACCTTTCCACAGACTAAAATTGGTTCCATCAAACTTTGGACTATCCTTCTTGTAGGATGACATCCTAGATCTCCTCAAGCAGTTAAGCTCCTTTTAGAGGAACTTGGCTCTGATACCAATTGTTAGACTTAGGGCACACAACTGAGAGGGGGGGTGAATCAGTTGTGAAAAACTTTCTCCAATAAAACACTTAAGTATTCTTAGTGATTAGCAGAATATTAATAACGAACCATAATGCATTCAAATCAAGAGCAGAAACACATCAACACATAAGACACCAAGATTTTGATGTGGAAAACCTGATTAAGGGAAAAACCATGGGGTAATTAACCCAAGATTGTATTCTCTGTTAGAAAAATAGAAAGAACAAAATTGCACATGCCAATTAGGGCTCACTGCCCGAGCACACTGCTCACAAGAGGCTCACTGCCTACAAGAGACACACTGTCTACAAAGAAATGAATATCACATACATGAACTAAAGAATAACATCTTCACCATGCTTGAATTAGTTCCATTTAAGTCCAATACTTCTGTTCTTAGAGGTCATGCGAGTGTTACGATCTGAAATGATCATCTTTGGAACTCCATGTAGTTGAAAGATCTCTTGGACAAACTTATTTGCTAGCATTAGTGACCCATCTGAGAGATTTCCAGGAATGAAATGAACCACTTTTGTTAGTTTGTCCACTACCACTAAGATAACATCAAGCATTTTCTTTGACATGGGCAATGCCTATATAAAGTCTATGCTAATCACCTGCCATTTGTACTCAGGTACATTGTGTGGATAAAAAAGTCCTATAGGATGGACATGTTCTACCTTGACACGTTGACACTCTAAACATCGAGTGACAAACTATGTCACGTCCTTCTTGAGTTTAGGCCAAAAGTACAATGGTCTCAATCCTTCCATTGTCTTGGTCACTCCTAGGTGTCCAAAATATGGAGCATTGTGAATCTCCTCAAGAACTAACTTCCTTAATTCACTAGAATCTAGTATATACATTCTCCCTTGATATCTCAGAAGCCCATTTGATTCTATGACATACCCATCAAATCGATGATCTATGGGGTATGCTTCCAATGCTTGTTTAACCTGCTCATAGTGCTCATCCCCTTGTAATTTTTGGATTACCTGCTATCTCAAATTGGTTCTAGTAGTCACCATTGCAGCTAGATTTCGTCTCCTACTAAGAGCATCTGCTACCCTATTCTCTTTACCTTTTATGTACTTGATTATGAAATCATATTCGCTAAGGAGTTCTAGCCACCTTCTTTGTCGTGCATTGAGATTAGGTTGGGTGAAGATACACTTGAGTCCTAAATGATCTATCTTAAGCTCAAATAGTTTACCTAAGAGATAGTGCCTCCACATTTGGAGTGCGTGAATAATGGCAGTCAACTTGAGGTCATGAGGTGCATAGTTTAGTTGATGTTGTTTTAGTTTTCTTGATTCATATGCCACTGCTTTTCCATTCTGCATCAATACTCCTCCCACACCTTCACCTAAAGCATTTGTAATCACTATGAAATGACCATTTGGATCAGGTATGGTTAGAATAGGTGTTGATGTGAGTTTCTCTTTCAACAACTAGAAAGCAAGTTCACATTTATCTATCCAATCAGACTTTTTACCCTTCTTCTGCAACGAGGTTATGGGTACTGCAATTGTCGAGAATCCCTCTACAAATTATTTGTAGTATCCTGCTAGTCACATAAAGCTTCTAACCTCAATTACAGTCTATGGTGCAGGCCATTCCATTATTGCCTTGATCTTTTCAAGATCCACCGCTATCCCATCTGTTGATATTACGTGGCCAAGATAGTGCACAAGTTTTACTTTGGTAGAATGTGCACTTAGATAACTTGCCAAAAAAATTCTCTCTCAAATATTGCAAGACTATTCTCAAGTGTCTTTCATGCTCCTCTACTGATTTTGAATAGATCAAAATGTCATCTAAGAATACCAACACAAATTCGTCTAGACAATTCTGGAATACACTGTTCATCAAGTTCATAAAAGTTGTAGGTGCATTAGTTAGATGAATGGTACTACTGTGAACTCATAGTGACCATATCATGTTCTAAATGCCATTTTAGAGATATCCCTGTCCTTAATCTGTAACTGATGATATCTTGATCTAAGGTTAAATTTGGAGAATACCTTTGCACCCTTCATTTGGTCGAACAACTCATCTATCCTTGGAAGCGGATACTTGTTCTTAATAGTGGCTTTGTTGAGAATTTTGTAGTCGATGTACAACCTTAATGTTCCATCCTTCTTCTTTACGAAATAACTAGTGCACCCCAAGGTGACACACTAGGTCTGATAAACCCTTGTTTTAACAATTCTTCTAACTATGATTTAAGTTCATATAGTTCTGTTGTTGTCATTCGATAAGGTGCTTTAGACTGTGGTTCTGTTCCTGGCATTAGATGTATAGAGAAATCAAATTCTCTTTTAGGAGGTAGTTCTATCAATTCATCAGGGAATACATCTTTGAATTCTCTAAGAATAGGATAGTTGTGTTCGGTGAATATTTTGTCGTTAACTCGCTAACGGCAAAATGGGTATATCAGCCACAGCTATGATGAGACAAAGTCTCTCCTCTCAGCAAGGGGAGGTTCCCTCTAATTACTTAACTTTTGCAAATAAAACAACTCATCAAATTTATGTACACTAAAAACTATGTTTGTGGTGGTCCCATCTCATCTCATTCTCTTTTTTTAGAATAGATGTTTATATTTCAAACTCTTGATATAAGACTTGTAAATTATCACAATATCACAGAAACACAAAGTTTTCTGTTACCTCACTTATTACTCGTAAATGGAAATATTTGAAGTAGAATGCAGCGCAAAGTCTTCACTCCTCCTCAATATGATAAAAGTAAATCAAATAGAACAACTTGTAGCACAAAGTCTCCAAACTATTGTATTTTCACAAACATGAACATATAACCCACAACTGATTTGATAACACAAAGTTTACCAGAATCAAATTAAGAGTGCTCTTCAATCACTTGTAATAAACTCCACACTTCAATTATTATCAAATAAGACTATGATAGCAAGACGTAAGAACAAAACTATCACAACACAAATAATTCCAAGACAAAGATTGGAATTGAACTTGCTTTCTTGTATTGATAAATATTTGAATATTGATTTTCACAAAAAGCACAAAGTCTTGGTTTGCTTCTCAATTCACCAGAGTTTTCTTGCAATAGACAAAAGATAGATATTTACAAAAGAGGTCCCCTTTATTTATAGGGAAAGACCTTGAGAAAATCTAGGAAATCTACAACTACTTTGACTTATTCAAAAATAGGAGTCCTTATTGACTTGGGACTTCCTATATTTTTACATGTAATTACATATTGAAAATGTACATGTAAAAATGTCCAAAATTGTTTTGAAAGTACATGTGAAAATTAGAAAATAAACTAAGGGAAAAAACCAGCTGCTTCAATTTGTGTCACCACTTTTTCTCACGTGATGATCATACATAGTGAAGGTTGCTTGCATCTCAATGCTATCTGGGTTGAATGCATTTTTGAAGATCATTCTGGCCCTCACTATGGCGTCCCTCACTGTAGTGATTGACTTGGCATGATTAGTTAACCTGGTTTTCAAATTGTCCAAGGTTAACTGGTTGTCTAAGAGGTTGTCCACAGAAGTTATTGAAAATGCTTTATCTTCAAATTCTTTTTGGAACATGTCTTCAAATTCCTTAACCATTTCTTCTGTTGACAGGAATTGGTTATCTTGTGATACCAAGTTACAAGGCAGTTCCTCCAACTTATGCAAAAGGTTGACATCATTCTCTTCACTGATTTCTTTTGCAACCTCAAGATCTTTGATCAAATTCCTTAGCATACTACTCCTGTACATCAGGGCTTCCTTTGTTTCAGTGTATGAATCCCTGTTAGAAATGGCGCCAATGGATATCAAGGTACTTATTTTCAGCTTCCTCATTTCCACCCACTTATTATGAGTATCCTCTGTGCGCTCAATATCTTGAGAGATGGCATCAATGAGATCATTGAGTTCTGCCCTTACTTTCCTCATCTTATCCGTTTTCTCAAATACCCTGTGAGCAAAGAGATTCCCTGTGCTCGCATCCTGTCTAAGTACTCTTCAAGTACTTTTCCTCTGAGGTGAGTCTTTTCTGCTTTCAGAATGACGGGGTCTTCTACAGAAACGGCCTCTGGAGTAACTGCTTCTGAATTCAAAGTGATCTTTCTTACCACTGCAGTCAGCTGTTCTGCCTTTGCCTTATAATAATCTTTCATTTCTTTTTCCCTGTCGAACTTCTGGATCAGGATATCCATGGCTGACTGCATATCATTTTTAGCGCTCTCATGGGTGATTTTACCCAATTCAACCCTAGAAATAGAGTAGTCATTCATGTCAAAATTTTCAACAGTTGCATCCTGTGGGGTTTTTGCTATCTCCAGAAATTTATGCCCCTTATCTTCAAGCACCCTGGAAAGGATCTTTGGTTTCTTCGGGGCCTTAGGCTTTGCAGGTACCAACTTAGTGAAATCAAAATCATCTAGAGAGATGACTTGCTTTTTTCTCTTTGGCGTGTAGGCTGACAACCAAGGTGGAAGCAGAGAAGTATTCACATTAGGATCCATTCCTACCGTTGGTGTTCCTGGAACTGTGCTTGTACTGGTGGTAGAAACAATAGGCGGGGTGTTGGTAAAAACCGCACCTGTTACATTGGCACTTGGAACTTGTTCAGTATTCATCACAAAATGATCAAACATAGACGTGTCCCCAATATCAAGAGATGAAGATGACAAACTAGGAATTGAATCAGAAGAACGGAGAACATTTTCAAAAGTGCTGTGGGGATTATCGAAGATTATTTTAGGAGGAGAGGGGGATTCAGAGGAAGGAATGTTAATAGGGGAAGCAGACACAGGGGGTGCAATAGGTGTATTGTCCTGTGGAGACAAAGCCTCTTCATCTGGTTGATCTAAATTCCTGTCTTCAACATCCATCTCTTCTGAAGCTGTCTCTTCAGTCACTGGCTCCTCGACTTCCATCTCTTTTGGTTCAGGTTCCTCCTCAACAACTTTTGCTTTCTTCGTCACAAATCTGATTTTAGGTTTATGTGTTTTAGAGGATGATGGAGCATCACTCTTGTTCTTCGTTCTGTTTTCAACCTTCTTACCAGTCTGCTCTTGAACTTCAGTTTCTGAACCAGTGAGGAATTCCTTCAGTGTAATTCCTTTATCTTCCAGCCATTTATTGGTGTTAGCCAATATGGGCTCAAACCTCTTTCTTAATGAAGTCGACTCCTTTTGGGACCATTGGATTGGAGGTAAAGGAGTACTAGCTATCTTTTCTGCATCATACTTGGCATCAACCAATTCCCCATCATCCACAAGGTCTTCTGGAATATCAGCAAGCCCCAGATATTCAATTTGTTCTAGAGACAGCCTACTATAGTCCAGTTTCCTGATATCTTCCTCTGTCCTCAAATCTATCCAGACATCTTCCACCATGGGTTCGTGAAACTGAGTTTTCCTCCTGATTTTATCCTTCATGCCCCGGTAGTCAAATTTTGGCCTCCTCTTGAATTGCTTCATGGTGACCAACTGCATTTCTATCTCCATAGCCCTTGCCTTTGCGGCAGTCAACACTGAATATCTGCCGATTTCCACTAGAAATCTGAAGCCAGGCTTCTTGAGCTCCATTTGCTTATTATGCACAACAATCATTTGTCTGCACAACTCCATCAAGACCAGTCTATCTGAAGGAAATCTAGGAAGCATATAAGGGTAGCCTTGGAAAAAGCCAACCCTCAAGTATGAGAAAGAGGGAAATTGTAAAAACATGCAATCAAAGTCATTAACCACTGTCCATGCCTCGTCTGAAATTCTTCTCTGCTCTAGTTGGGGATCAAAAAGGCACAAGAATACAGCAAAGAATGCATCATTCACTCTCCTGAAATGGTGAATTGAGCCTTTCAATGTCAGCTGAGAATAATACTGGTATACTGGGACTACTCTCCTATCCCCTTCTGATGATAATCCCAGAAAAATCCTCATGGAGGCTGCAATGTATACCAGATAGGAAGTCATGAAGAATTTAGAGGTAGTGGATACCTTTGTCAGCTGGTCATGCAAAGCGTTACTGATTTGCTCTCCCCAGAAAATAACTTGCTTGCCTTGGAGTATGACCTTAATGAAAGGATACATCCATTCGTGAAATTGTGAAGAGGAAGACAAACCTCTTATCCTGCTGAGGAGGGTAATCAAGTCACCAACTTCTTTCACAAAATCACTTCGAGGAAAGCTACGTGGCCATCTAGACAAACTTGACCTCGCAATCTTCAACCATTTGTTGTTGATCACTTTCTTTGCTTTCGCTGGATTCTTGTCATATTCCTTTTGTGCTTCAACAAAGTCAAGCTTCAATACCTTTGTCGCAGGAGGACACATGAACACCTTGTCAATGAACTCAGGATCCAACCTGATTATCACATTACCACTGGCGTCCACCACGGCTCTAATATCTTTGTTATAGAAATGTGCACACTGAAGAACAAATTCTATATCATGAGCCGCCACCGGGAAGGATGACACCAGATGAATATTACTTTCTACTATCTTCCTCATCATAGCACTGGGGTTGCTTGACTTGGTTCTCTCTACAAACTCAACCATATCAACATGGCCAATCTCCATATCTCTAATGTCCTCAACATTAGAGTGGACTGAGGTGATTGGGAAAACACCTTGATATTTGTACTTCATTGCTTTTGCCTTCTTCGGGGGTCAGTCATTTGGGCGAACTTTCACCGAGAAGTTTGACCTTGAACGAAGCTCCATAGAAGAAACTGCAACAGAAATCATGATCATGCAATTAGGGAAAATATGGGCAATTTGGGAAAATTGCATGTTGATGATCACGACTATGGGAATGCGCTTGAATAAGGGCTATAGTGCGAGCTGGCCAAGAATCAGAGGAGAAGCGGGCTCGGGAAATCAAAATTTGAAATTTTCCAGAGTTGGGAAAATTTGGGACGTTTTTGCATGGGTGGTAAAATTCGCCGCCCTTGCATATGCGGGTTTTGTATTATTTGCACTGGCGGCAAATTTTGCCGCCCTTGCATGTTGAAAGACGACTAAGAATTGGTATGAGCGGCAAAATTTGCCGTCGATGCAGGAAAGAGGGAAAAGCAAAAGGTTTGTTGGAGCGGCAAAATTTGCCGACTCTGCATTTCAGTTTTGTCGCTGCTTGGTGTTTGGTCGGCAAATTTTGCCGACATCTCATGAGGGGAATTTCGTATATGTTTTAGCGGCATATTTCACCGCCTTTGCTTTGAACGGTAAGGTGAAGTTGGAGCAGTATATTTCGCCGCTATTGCATTTGATGAAGTTTGTAGGTTTGAATGTGAAGGCCGAGAAATTCGCCGACCAGACACTCGGCAAGGGTTACTTAGTATCCCGGTAGGCTCGGTGAAATCCACCGACGTTACAAATAATGGCATGTAGCCAGGGTTTGGGGAAGGGAGTAGAAACCTAAGGGTTTCAGGGCGAAAACCTAGGGCAGCCCTAGGCGACAACACAATACGAAAACAACAGACCAAAAACAAAAACAAAAACGTAAAGAAAAACCAAAAACAAAAACCAAACACGAAGCGTATTTGATACACCACGAAGGAGGAGAACGGACACGAAAAAGTAAGTTTACCTGTTCTAAGACTTGAGAACCCTACGTTCGACGGCGATGAATGCTGACCAATCTCTTCGAGGGTGCGATCCAGCAATGTGAGGAGAGGTCTAGAGGGTAGCTCGGGAGAGAAGACGAAGTGAAGAAATAACCATCGAAACACAATATATAACCCAAACACAAATGTTGAGCAAGTGGCACTGCGTGACCAAGATTCACAAAATCTCGCTCGAGCGGAGATTTTAGGCGTTAGCGTACAGGAGGAAAAGAAAAACATGTTATGGCGGCGTAATTCGCCGACTTCGCATTCAAACCAAAAGAACGCATGTAGTGGTGGCAAAATTCGCCGCCTCTACATGAAAAGCGAAAAGTATATGTAAAAGCGGCGAAATATACCGCTCCTACACATGTCTGGAAAAACAAGACAAATGGGTCATGAAGGGGCGGCAAAATTCGCCGACCTTACATGAAGTCAAAAAGAGATATGCATGAGCGGCAAAATTCGCCGCTCTTGCATATCAAGATTTCAAATTCGACTAACTCTTAAAAATGACTTAAGTTAACATTTTAACCGATTTACGACTTGAATGTTCCTCGCAAATATTGAGAAACCTATTCACAGGGATGTCATAAACGAGTCTAGAATGTCAAAAGTCTTCGCGCGAGACGAAGAGAATCTTGTCTCGGTCTGCGAGCTTAGAGTGTAGATTCACGAAACGGACAAGTTTCGTGGGGGTTGTCTACAAAACCGAGCGTAGCTGATTTTGAGAACAACAAGTTGTCAAAAGATGGTTCCTAATTATCTACTTCTCTTATCTTCACTGCATAAATAAAACAACTCTTTCTTTTATCCTTTTTCAATTGTGTTGTTGATATCTATCTTAGCTTAAGCGGTGTTCTAGATCCATGAATCTCTACCCGATTTCCAAAGTCATCAAGGCATTTCACTACTTTTTCTTCACAATCTACTAGGGACTTATGTTCAGACATCCAATTAATTCCAAAAATCACATCATAAGATCTTAGAGGTGCAACATAGAGATTGCCTTGTGTTTAGAAAGTAGGAATATCAAAATCACTACATACTAGACATGAATCTACTCTTTTCTCTGCATTGTTACCATACTATACCATCCAAGAATTTTCCATGTGTCTAGGTTTTATAGATAACTTAGCTACAATCTTAGGATCAAAAAAACATTTTGTAGCTCCTGTATCAATTAAAATAGAAACTAGAAGACTAAAGAGCTTACTGGACATCTGAATAGGTGTAGTTTAGAAATTCGCTTGATGATGATCTATGGCTGCATGAATCTAGTGTTGAGGAGCATGAATCTAGTGTTGAGGAGCTCCCTGTCGATTTCCATCTCTTTAATTCTCTATTTGATGGGGACACGCACTTGCATAGTGCTCTCCTCCACAAGTATAACATCCTTCTCTGGGTCCTTTGTGTCTAGCTAGCATGTCCCTCCTGTTATTATTACCGTTGTTGGCATAGTTACCTCTCTTATTGTTATTTCCACCTTGGTTCCCATTGTTCTTTTTGTGGTAGTAATTGACCCTCATAAGATTCCTTATCTGATGCTTACTATTTCCTTCATTGCTACTATCACCCTAATTGCAACTATCATTTTGATACCTTTTATTTCCATTCTTTACATCTCAACTCTTACGATACTTTGAGATCTGTTGTAGTTTCTGCACCTGTTTAGTAGCCTTTTTGAACACTTCATCCATGGTCAATGGATTATGTAGATCAACATCTGATCCAATCTATGGCCTTAACCTGAAAATAAACTTACGAATCCTAAACCTTTCATCAAGCTGATACTATGGAACATATTTCAACAGGTGAGAGAATTTCTCCCAATACTAAGTCATAGTCATACCTCCTTGAGTGAGGTTTTGGAACTTTGTCATTTTCTTGTCAAAATAGAGTTATGGAAACCACCTCTTCCTGAAAAACTTAAGGAAGCAGTCCCACGTAACTTCTCCTGGTAACAGTTTCTTTTCTACCTTCTCGTTGTCCCACCAAGTCGCAGCTTGCCTAGTAAGCTGATAGGATCCCCATATAGCTTTAGTTTCAATAGACAAGTCATGGAGATCAAAGTATTTTTCCATATCAACAATCCATGCTTCTGCTCCATCACCTATAGTCTTACCATCAAACTTAGGAGGAATAACCTTTTTAAGATCCTTTCCTAACTCCTCAGCAATTCTATTCCGATTGTTTCCATTCACTTCACCCTCAGGATTTATGTTTTTTTCTCTCCTTTCCTCATTATTATTTCCCCTTATTCCTTTGATTTCCTATTCCATAGTGTTCATACGGGTTCCCTACCGAGTCAAGAGAGTTCCTCGCTGACTCAAGAGAGCTAGGATTTGTGTCAGTTGGTTATTCTGTCCAGCATTAGTATTATTGTTTTCCTCATTGTTTCCAACATTAGCCCCTCTTGCATCAGTGCCAGCATTGTTCCCAACATTAGCTTCTTCATTATTTCCAGTGTCAGGGTTACTACCAGATCCTAGGTTTGCTCCCCTACGTCTAGGGTTTCTAGTGTCCATGATGAACTATCTGCAAAGAGTTTACAACTTTAGCGTAATGGTTCCAAAATGGCCTAGAGTAGAACCATCACTCTGATACCAAATGTAATGTACAGAAATTTCATATGCACACATAACTGAAGTAAAACATAATTACTACAAGCAAATTAAAGTAAAGTAAATTAACTTCTAATACATCATTTAGTAGAAAAGGTATTTGTAATTTCTAGTGCCAAGCAAGTTTTGCATTCATAAGTTTTATATGCAATCATGATTTCAATATATCCATCTGAAGTTGATTACAAAGTATATCAAGTCAACAATATTACAAGTTTCAAGTAATGGAATAATGCCTTACAATTCAATTTTATTTACAAGGAGAAGTACAACTATCAACGAGTCTATAAACCAACAATTAATCCTTGACCGCCATCAACCATCTGGCCATCTACTGCGTCGAAGGACAAGAATATGGTTTAGGCACTTTTTTTGCCCAACCACGAAGCTTGAGCTTCCTTGGTATCCTTCAATCTGAAGGATGCTCGACCCTTCTCGAAAGGCCTAGCAACCTGTAAACAAGTGTAGGGTGGAATCTACTGCGTGTCTATCAATCTACATGCATTTCTAATATGAATGCAGCATCTCATCAATAGGATATGGAAGGGAAATTATAACATAAACAACTAGGCAATTGACCATCTATTTCAATGGTGCATATGTCTGTTTCAACATTCCATTTGCTTTGGCCAAACCATTTAACCATAGTAACATCATGTAATTTTTGAAAAAGTAAAGTCACTTCCCTATTGACCCATATTCGACCCCTGTCCCAGAACGCAATCTTTCTCAAAGACACAAAGAAAAAAAATAAATAGATCACACAAAACAAATGTCTAGTCTCCTTCTTGCAAATTATATGACATCAAGCTCAACTCATGCATGTATTAATTCAGGAGTATTAATTCATTTCAGATATTCAATGGTTTGATAGTCAACAGGTAATCATATTCCTAGTTATGAATTTCAACATGATTTCTTCAATTTAATCTATTTTGGATCACAAGAATATACATATGACTCTTTTCTTGTTTAAAGTAAAATCAAGAACACATCCTTCAAAAAGTAAATCAATTACATATAAATGTGATTTCTATCTACAGATAAGTCACTTCAGATATACCCATTCAAAGAGTTACTATTTTCACAGATAATAAATTTAATATATAATAGCAATGAACAATTAAAAGAATGAGAAACTGGAGATTAACTTTAAGAGTTCTTATCTAGAAAACAATTTTGGTTAATTTTGAGTAAACAAGAGACCAACTTTGAACTGGTTTATAGCAAAACTAATGTATTTGTCAAAGAAACTTATTGTTTTTGGATTAGCTGCTCTAGAATTTAAAAATGTACGAATACTTTACCGATTCACTAAATTTTCTAGTAAATATATAAATAAAATGATAAATATAAGAATGATAAGTGGTTATTTACTTATTTGCTGAAAGTTTCTACTAAGGGGAGTTAAAGGACTCATTTATCAGCCCACATGACTATTCTGAGTCTTTGTCTTGACATTAATGACTGTGCTTAAATGGAATGATTTTCATGATGGATCGGCGGTTTGAAAAAGATGTGTGAGTCAAAGAATAAAAGTATTCACTATAAGGCCAATGTCACGGTCTGTGTTCATGGTATGAGGGATACTCTGAAGTACTGCAATAAGCTTAAAAGATTGCTCTAGTCACTTTGAGAAAAACCTTGCATGCAAAACCTGATGCCTATATTCGTAGAAGTTGGGAATCAACGTCAATAATTATTAAAGGGTGGTCAACAA
Organism: Cunninghamia lanceolata; assembly: GCA_027924645.1. Classification (NCBI taxonomy): domain Eukaryota; kingdom Viridiplantae; phylum Streptophyta; class Pinopsida; order Cupressales; family Cupressaceae; genus Cunninghamia; species Cunninghamia lanceolata. The sequence continues at coordinate 14,036,063 of BSBN01000021.1, read as the reverse complement.
TAATTTGGAAAGAGCAATATTCGCTCACTCTTCAAGCATTAGAATGTATTCAAGGAAATAGGATAGGAAACGAAAGAACTAGGATAACTCAGCTGATAGTAACAATAATAATAAGCTCAAACTAATTGAATCAGCCCATTAGATAAGGCAGAGATTGATTTATATATATAGAGAGAGAGACCATTTAGAATCTACAGGTATAGTCAAACCAAATGAAAGGAGAGGTCCATTTTTGGCTAAATAGGAAATTCATTGATGCCAAAAGCTTAATGAAGACTGATGCCTGGGTTAGTGAGAGTTCATATCTATTTTCTTGGCCAACACGTTTTTTCGAAGGAAATTGCTCTATGGTGATACAAGTAAAAAAAAAAAGTTGCTGCTACTTATACAAATCAATCTGCAATCTAGTGGCCAATTTGAATAAAACTATATAACTATCCGAAGGTGAAGGCATCCGGTGGTCAAAGATAATGAATATTTACATATAAAAAGAGCGGCCATTTCTATAAGTAAGCAAAAGTTACAGATCCGAACTGGACTTCCTTCAAATGATCAATTCACAATCAGAGAGCAAGTCAAAGACAATTATTATGAAGAATACCTATTTTAGGATCTTTTCTACTGATAAGATTAGATATTATACTTGAGCTTCTGATCCTCTGTGCCTTCTTCCATTCTCCTTCTACCTCTGTATTGTTCCTGTCATTTTTCTCACGATTTTTCTTTTCTTTATTATCGTTCTTTAACCCTAATTTTTCCTTCTTGTCCATCTGAAGAATCCATGCACGAACTCCCTCTTATCTTTGAGTTAACTCTCTTAGTTTTAGTTGTTGTTCCCTTTTACTCTTTGTTTATGTGTCAATAATGCAATTAAAATAACAAAATTTAATATCTATTTCTTAATAATTAATAGCTACGATTTATATTTAGTCATTTATATATATTTACATAATTTAAACAAGCATTTGATATTTATACATAATTAGAACAAACACTTATATCTTTATACTAAGATTCTATTTATTTATTAAATTACACAAGAACTAGCCCTTTATTTCTTCATATGGAAGCAAATATTGGAAGAAAAGTTGGTATTTCATTATAAAAATTAATAATTAAAAATATTTTAATTCTTTTCTATTTCATGGTCAATTATAAAGCTAACTTATTGTCTTTATGCACAAGCAAGTATCAAACTTGGTTTAAAAATCAAAGCATACTGAAGACAATATCAACAAGAAGAAAGTTTTGACAATATCAAATGAGTCATCATGCAAGCATACTCTCATTAAAACAATATGTACTACGACTTTCATCAATTCAAAGCATGCAATGCAAGCTACGTGAGTGTGTGCGAACACTAGATTAAACCCAGCATGTGTTGCCACGAAGCTAGGACCCTCCTACTTGAACCATATCCTTGTCTTCGACAAGACCTGCAAAATTCACACTCAGAGCACCATCAATAGGTTAGTCCCAGATATAGCCGCAGCAAATCGAATTGAAACCAACAATATAATTATTGCATTTTAGCCTTGACTATGGTTTGTTAGTTTAAGCATTTAACAAATCAAGAAGTTATGAAAGTCTGAGACATGACATGTTTACACACCTTTTCATATCTTGTGTTCAAACTCTTTAAAAACATCAATTTCAACTTGTTGTTTTGCACTATTTTTCACCTATCCACTTGATTTGTTGTAGACTTTGTGTGTCCTTTAATATCTGCTTCCCTCAACCAAGTGCTTGGGTAAGAAATAGTCTTGCTTCTATAGTGTGTTAATTAAATCTTGCATATTGAATATTGATGATATAAGACATTTCATGATGGAATCATCATGTTATCCTTCTTTGAAATATTTGCATGAGTATATCCTAGACTTTGAAAAATTCTCCAAATTTGCTAATGAGAACCCTCATGTCTTAAAGCACATAGCTTCTATAAGTAATATTGATGTTTCAATATGTTCTACATATGAGCTGAAATTACTTTATTATACACATGATTTTGATAGCTTCACATTACTCATAGGATCATATCCTTTGATATTAGAAGACCTAACTAAATTCATCTCTAGGATTACTCATGAGAAAGATGAGAGTGAAAGTTCTTCCATTAACAATGATGATGATTCCATAGATTATCCTACTTCTCCTATAGTTGAATGTTCAAAAACCTTAGATGAGAAGACTATGGATAGCTCTAAAAATGATACAACACCTAACCTTGTTAACAACACTGTACCTTATTCTCATTCCAATGCCTTCCCTGGCCAAGATGAAGCATTAGTGGAGGACAAAAGGTCTCTCACATTAATCCTTTAGGGATGGATGTTGGGTATAATAGAGAGGGAAAAAATGTTAATTCAATATTCACCAATAGACTTTGTATAAATATTCCAAAGATGATTGTGTGAGGGGCATCTAGTGCACCCTCTTGCTTAAAACCAGTGATTACAGTTCAAGGAGATCGAAAACCACCTAGACACCTCTATTACATCCCAAATTACACAAGACAAATCAATCAAAGAAATAAAGGTGTTCAAAATGTGTTGCAACAACCACACCCCAATGTGACTACTCACACATATAACACCCATAATAACAAGAAAAGTAAGTAAGCACTTCATGTGCCCATCTCTCTTTCACGCTCCAACCTATGCTCCCTTTGTCGCCTTGTCTTACTCATAAAAGTGGTAAAAAATATGATCTTGTCGAACAACTTTGTGCTACTCTGGCTAAGATCTCTCTTTGGGATTTAATACAAACATCACCTACATACCATGTCCAATGGTCCAAGAAGCTTTACAAAAGGTGATTGTACCACCTGCTATTAAGCTGAATGATGTAGCAACTCTGTTAGACTGTATGCATGGGACAAAAATGGATATTCTCTTTCAACCACATGAATTACTGTCAACTGAAGTTCAAAACCAATATGATCCACTTATAATATTTGTCATGATAAATACAAAGTTGGTAAAGTGATTTATGATTAACAATGGATTGGCTCTTAATGTTTGTGGCATTGACCTACTACACAAAATCAAGATTAACATATCTTTAATCAAACTAGATAAGATTAGTATTTGAGGCTTTGATAATCAAGGTAGACAATCTATGGGTACTATAACCTTACCTATAATGGTTGGTCCTGTGACATTATCTACCCTTTCTCATGTCATGCCTAATTCACTTTCATATAATATGATTCTCGATAGACCATGGATTCATGTCATGGGGGCAATCCCATCTACCCTTCATAGAACAATAAAATTTATCTATCAAAACAAGCTTCACACCATACACACTGATCCTGAACTAGATAATTGTTCACATATTGAAAAGCAAAAACAAGTTAGTAATCATTCAAGTTTAAACAACCTACAAGTTGATTCATCAATACCTCTTGCCATGAATAATGTTGTACAAAACTCTATACCATCGAATGCACTTTTTGGTGATGATTGGGGTTCATTAGATTTTAATCCTTGTAGTGTAGGGGAATATAAACTTATAAACCCTGACAAATCAAAAGTCGCATCGATCTCATCTAAGAAAACTTTGGAAACACTTAAGAAAACCATAGTCTCCTTGGTAGAAAACAAAGACAATACTCTTACTTATAGTACAAATTGTGAGACCTATGAGGCTTCACCATCTTCTAAAGAAATGGACTCTCTCCATGGTCATGGATTTCAAATATTGTACAAAAATTATGACTATGTTGGTAATGGATGTGGTATAAATTAACAAGAAATCAGAGTACCTTTACAAGTTGCTAGAATTATTTACACAACCGGTATAGGATACTGCTCTTTGAAACCCACCAAAGCCTCTCTTCATCCTAAACTAAATGTTAATATGATATCAACAAGACCAAATCAACATATGAGATATCCTAGGCTAATGGACAAGAATTGTCCACCAAGAGCTATCCCTATGAATCAAGTAAATATCTCTCCCTCTTTAAGCCACACTTGTAGAAAATAGTATAGTTGCATTCAAGGGTGGTCTCTTCCTTGATATGTATGTTCTTAACATTGGGATGAATCAGGTAAGTATTTCTAACTATTTACCTTCATGTTGTGTTTCCCTCGTGATGTGTTACATGTTGTTTAGGCCTCCTAGGATGATCCTTGATACTCTTGTAAGGTCAGGGATACCAAGAGACTGCTTCTGTTGTGACCCTTCTTATATTTGTATCATCATTCTTCTATATTGCCTCTCCTCTATTTTCATTGTTGTGTGTTGTGTCTTACAGACATAGCATTGCAGTTGGTGACTTGGGGGCACCCTCCTACATGATTGTCCCTAAGGCACTTGTTTCTCCTCTCTTGATTTATTGTTTACATTCCTCTAGTGGTTCTATCTAGCTGGCAGATGACTAAAAATATATAATACTGATATAGACCTAGTGTCCCTTTAGTGAGAAATAAGAAAATGGACCTAGTCCATACATGATGATGGGGTTGATATATGGGTAAGTGCAAGAAGATGGGGGGCCAAAAAGTGGCCAAAATAATTACAAAAAAATTTAAGTCATAACGCGCTCGCATTATGGCTTGGTAATGACAAGCCTTAGGCTCATCATTACTGAGCCATAATGCGAGCGCGTTATAACTCGCATTATGACTTAGTATAAATATAAAAAAAAAGCAATCCAATTTCATTTCATTCTGATTTTCTCCTCTACCCGCAGCTTCCAAACCCTCAAAAACGTGCTCGCGTTCTGTAAAACACCAATCAACACAAAAAGCTTATTGATTCATCGCCAAAATGCCGCCGCGACGTCGAGTACGCCAAAGGGGTGAGTTATCTTTGTTTTTTTGTTTGAATTTCTTTCTAAATAGGTAGGTTTTTGTTGATTTTTGATGCATATTTCGTTAATTGTCAGGAAATGTTAATGCACCTCCTCCTCCTCCTCTCCTCCTTCTCCTCAAAATCCATAAAATCCTGAGGAGGAAATACCTGCAGAACAACAACCTCCTCCATTCATTCCTCGACATGCCCCTGGAACACAAGATAATATAATGGGGCAAATTGAAAACAACAAAAAACAAATTGAAGATATAATTGCAAGGTTGAAAGATCCTTCCACTTCAACCTTGCATAGGTCCACGCTTGCCGAATCTCTTGAGTCTATGTTATCAAATGTAGATTCAATTAGCAAGCAAATAACTAGTTGGACGGATAAAAAGAGAGAGTTTAGAGATTACTATGCAGACAAGTTGTCATACCAAGATGTCAAAAAATTACAAATTACAAAATTAGACTTGTGTTCAATTTTCACAAACCCACAAACAAATCAACCTCCACCCATTACATGCAAGAGGTTCCCTATCCATTGGTGCAACAACCAAGCGATAAGGGACAATTTCGGGCAGAGGTGGTGGATGGTTTTTGACCATCCTCCATGCAATAATAATGAGGTCCCGCAATACTTTTTGAGGAAACTCTACTGCGAGCTTGTCCTTAATAAAGTGCCAAACTATTTTGATATGCAGGACTTCCAGGGTAGAGGTGGGGGCTCAACACAAGATAGGCCAGGGGCACGTCTTGACCCACAGTGGGTAGTGAGATGAGTAATCAACAGACCAGCCCACGAGCATGTTTCTATCCCTTCCATTGTGAAGGAGAGTGTTGAGGTCAATACACTGAGGTCGATTAGTGCCTTGACCCAGAGCATCATAGAGCATGCCAGTCCTGCAACATAGAGTGGGTTGGGAGATAGTGCGAGGAGTAGGGTCCCACCGCATACTTGCCAGGCTTGTGGGTTAGCCTGTGGTTATGACCCCATGGACAGTCAGGACGCAAGTGCACAGGCTACATCTACAGCTGAGTAGATGGTGATGACAGATACCCTCCTGAGTGAGACTTTCGGCCTTGATACTCAGGTAAATATTAGCAAGTTTATTGAATTTAATTTATTAAATTTCATTTTTGAAATACAAGATTAACTAATTTAAATTGATGATTTTAATGAAATTTTAGGGTCATAGCGTCGATGCAGTTTTCAGTGGTTCTCCACCTGCATTTTTCACTAGATCATCTACTATCGAGGTATGTAACTAGTAAACAATTATAAATATTACATGTGAATAGCATCGTTATATGAATGGTATTCTAATTTCTGATTTTGGATGTTGAATAGGTTAATACTGTAGATTTCATGGCAACACCTACCAACGGTGGTGGACTTCAAAACTTTACGGAGGTAATAAAATAAATAGTTTAATGAATGAATTGTACTTACTAAATTTTTGTATGTGATTTGTGTGCTTTTTTGTGTGTACTTCCATGTTTAGATGAATGTGTGTGTATGTTAGGAGCCATAATTTGCATCACTATTATAGTTTTCGTAATTGAATAATGTTGTTTTATTTCCAGATGATGCAGGCTGCGGAGACACCTCCCCATGTTCATAGGGCAATGGAGCAGGGTGTGGCCTCTGTGATTCATAGCTCCATGGCATTGATAGGGGTATGAGGCAGATTAGTAAATTTCAATTTACATTCATTGTTATAGTTGTCTATTTTTGAAAAATCAAAAGATTATTGATTTGAAGTTTAATTTCTATTTGGATGTTTCTATAGGACATGACATCACCAGGGCCTATTCCTGCTATTGAGGCAAGCGAGGAGACAGATTATATGTTAGCGGTAAGTGATTATTTTGTTAAATGTTTCATTTTTTTATAACATATAATTTCTATATATTAATGTCTATACTTTTTATTGTAACAGGTAAAGATGCAGGAAGAACTAAATAGGAGTAGACCTCGGGTTCGTAGTAGACCACCCACATGCATGTCTCCATCCCCTAGAAGATCAAAGGCTGCTCGTGATTTATTCTCTTCACCAGCCAGAGGGGAATGACTTTTTATTGTGTTCCTTTGTTGTATGCCTATATGGCATTTGTGGACATATATTTTGTATTGTACATAGTTGACATTGTATGCCTATATGGCATTCTTGTAAGCCTATATGGCTATTTTGTATATGTGTTATACTTATATCGACAGATATTGATGTATGCCTATATGGATATTTGGTTAATACAAATCTTTTTTATTGATGGTGTCCATACTTGCATTATAAATCCACTTTTGAATGGATATTTGTAGATGGCTACTTCAAATATTTAAAGTCCGATTGTATTATATAGGATATTTGCATTTTCTTTGATAGGCTTGATAGGCCATGGATTACATGATGGTGTTTGATGGAAAAGTATGGTACTAGAAGACTCTAGTTCATTCTTAATAGGCTTGTGATTGATAATATATTTGCATGATTGCACTTGATCTTGGATCATGGGCATGTTGTTAGGATTTTGATTGCATTGTGGTGTTTGATGGATAGGCATGGTGTAAGATACCCAACTAGTTCTACAAAATTTTTTCCTTATTTAAACAATTTTACTTGCTATCAATTCATCAACTACTTCAACAACACAAAGATATACATCAAAGATAACTACTTGAATGAATCAACCTTAGAGTTGGGTACTTGTCTAGTTATTTGACTCAATCAACTTGCAATGTCTTATTACATGGATAATGCTTTCAATAGCATGAAGTTACAACTTATTCAATGGAGATACAAAAGAAAGGCCTTGAAGCCTTGATGTTTACAATGGCATCTACACTTGATCAACTCAATCAAACTCAATGATGTCAACCAAATGTCAACACCTCACAATATCATAAGGGAGCATCACCTTGCTTGTTGAGGGAGCATCACCGGAACACTTGAAACTCGCAGGCCTCAAGATCACAAGCTAAATAGTTTTGCAGAGAGAATTCTGTCAAAATGATTAGATAATAAATGAATGAGAGGGCTCCTCCTTTTATAGGCCTTCTAAAGGCAATGAAGGCACATTTTTCAATGCACAAAGAGGAACCAAGGCACGTTTCCCAAGAAGCATATACAAGGGAATATTCTATCTGATGACTCATTCTGAGTTGGCAAACTTATTCAGGGGCCCTGACATGGATCCAAATGCTACCCTTCTGACCAATGAGCATTTAGGTAATTGTAACAACCTTAACTCCTTCTAGAGATCCTTAGGCATAGATTTCTGACTTGGGCGCCAAGTTGAGGTGATCTCCTCCTAAAGTTGCGCCTTGCCAACATTAGGTGCCTATTAGAGTTTATGTATGCTCTGGATTGTTTCCAAGAGTAGGTGCCCAAATGAGTTCTCTGGAACCCAGGTGTTGATTTCATGCATCATGAGTTCTAGGCACCAATATGATGTCATAGTTGCAAGACTCTTAGGATTAGGCACCAACTGAACGTAGTAGAGACCAGACTAGGCGCCATCATACGCTGGGCGCTTCCTTGAGGTGGCAGAGACATGGATGAACGTCTGGTGGGATTTGATGACTCTATATTGACACTCAAATTCACTTAGGCACAATATTAGTGTTCTTCTGACTAGGTGCTAGATAGGAGGATTCTCAGGAGTTTTGGTGCCTAGGTTACAACTTGTCAATTTCTCAAAGAATCTTTGAAACACTTGACTTCCAAGGATTATCATCTTATCCTCTGATGGAGCACCTTGTTCCAAAATTGGTCTTGGGGACTTGCATCTCTCTTAGGCGCATGTTTGGAGTAATGTCAACTGGTATCAACGCCTATTATCTCAATTCACACTTGACATCAAACTTTTGAAGCTCTTTTACCCTAGTGCCTTTATCTTCTATCAAGCACCTAACATTCTAGAGGTGAATTCCATCTTAATCTAAGTCTTCAAGGTACTTCCAAGTTTAGGTGCCAAAATAGGGTTATGGAGGAGCAGAACCACGCCTTAGGAGGATGACTAAACCCTAGGTGCCAATTTGAGGTTGCAAGAGCATAGGTATGCGCCAAGCAGAGTTTGATGCTCAAAACATTAACATTATTCAGTGAAATCCTTTTTTGACTCTAGGCGCCATTTGGAGGCTAGAAAGAGGGAAGTTGACACCAACTGCATTAGGCACATTTCTGAGGTGATGGAGACCAATAAGTGCGCCTTGTCCTCTGGCTCTATTCCTTGTTAACTTTATAACTTAGATTATCTGAACAACACTGAGAATGCTTCCCTTCTTCCTAATACAAGTTGAAAGATCCACTGGGCACCATTTCAGGTGTCTAGAGAGATCATCAACCAAGGGCGCTAATAGAGCCTTTGGCAAATGGAAAGAGCACCTTACTTAGATTTGATTTCTGGATGCCAGAATTGAGGAATTTTGCACCTTGGCTAGGAGTTTCTCATTTCAATCTTGATTATTCATCTAAGTGACTTTCCTTAGCTCCTAAGCCTTCAATCTATCCATTACCCCTTGCAAGCGCTCCAAATAGAGAGTTAACGCCTTATGAAGGTTAGGCGCATTCTGAGGGTGGGGTAGGCAAGTGAGGGTGCCAAACCAGGCCTTGAGACTTCTCTCCTCATCAAAGGCTTTCAATCCTAGGTGCCAGATCCAAGGAGTTCCAACCAACACATGCGCCTAGTGTTGTGAGTTCACCCAAAGGATATCTTTAACTTGAAAACTTTTAATCTTCATCCATCTATGCTAGGCGCTTAATTGGAGGATCCCTAGAAACATGTATAGGTGCCTTGAGGTTCTTAGGCGCTTAATTTGGATGATCCTTGTGCTAGGTGCTTAGTAAGGAAAACATGAGTGAAATGGGCACCTAGGCTCCCAAGCTTCCATACTTAGTCAAATTTTAGGGTTCTAACCTTGTTCCTGCAAAACAAACAGATAGAGTTAGTCCGAAACCAATTCATTCCCTCATCATTTGGAATTATCCTCCAGGAATGAGGAATAGGCTAATCCATTATACACTTGATAATCAAGCTGGGAACGGGGACATGACACATGGTACTATGTGACTTTTGGATAGGCTTGGGAGAGGTACACTAATTGAATTTGTGGTTTCTAGTTTGAGATTTTTCCTCCACTAGAAGTCCTTGGAGGATATCTATAAAGGATGATTTGGATGTAGTGGGTTTGGATTGATGGGATAAGTTGGAATGTAAGGATTATGAGATGGAGGATTTAAATAGGATACATAGGATAAACAGTTCTCACATGTGGTTGGGATTGGAGATATGAATTGAATATGAGGACCTTGGTCTAAAGTGGTTCTTCCCTTACCAAAGGTACCATAAGGATGACCATTAGATGTGTATTTAGGATTGGCATGATAGCTAGTGCTAGTCATTTCTTGTTTGAAATATTCTTGCATGTTCATGAGTGGGAGATGAAGGTTTATGGAAAGTTTGCATGTAATGATCTCATAGTTAATGCTATTGTCATCTTGATATCATCTTGATCTACAAGACTATCATCATCATCATTGTCAAAGGGATTTTTTGATTGATTTGGATAAAAGATCTCATTTAAAGGATGCATGGTTCAAGGACCTATTTTGATTGTGATTTTGGGTTTTGCATGAGCCTTGCACAAGGTAATAGGCATAGGGTTTTTATCTTGCATAATGATTTTTTCAAACCAAGGGTCTATGATGGAAATGATTAAGGATGATAGAATGTTTGGATTTTGGACTTTGAGATGTTTATGGTTGTAAATGTTTATTGTTTGGACTCAAATTTTGTTAAATGGTTGTTTGAAAGAGGACACATCAAACACAACAATAAGATTGGTTTAAGTATGGATGCAAATTATGTTTACTAGTTTATTAAATGAAGACACATCAGGTACATTAATTGCCTATTCTATTGAAGTGGGTGTATCAATCTCCATGGGCTCAGCAATATTCTAGTTTGAGGACATGGTGAGACTAGGAGTCTTGTTTCAGTGGGATTTGAGCATAGATATAGCAATGATGATAATTATGGTGTCATGGATATGTAGGTACTTTTGAGCATTGGCAAGACTTGACCATGTTTGTAGTTGATAGGTATGGGTTATGATGTTTGATTCATGATTACAGGTGGTGTTGTGGTTTACTTGACTCATGCATGTAAGGACTTGATTCATGCATGTAAAGACTTGACATACCTAAAAAATGAAGATTTGAATGGAGAGAGTAGCCAATTATGTAGTGTTTTTTCTTCTTGCATCAAACTCCTCAACAATTTGAGTTTTTCACCACTTGCTTCCTTTTCAATGTTAAATTGAATAACACTCAAATATAATTACTAACAACAATACTATTAACCTATCTATAATGTTAAATTCCTAAAATTAAATCACAATTAACATTGCAACACTACAAAAATTGAAACTTGAATAGATATATATCAAACTTGGTGTGAAAACTATGTTATTTCCTCCTTCTCAAGTTGGCAACGCAGAAAAGGTGGTGGAAAGATCATGCAAATGTGGTACAATGTGTCAAATGTGCATGTGAACTTCCCAACAGCATGAAAGCACTTCTTTTTTGTCAGAGCATGCGCAGAATCAGTAAGAAAGCAGAGCATGTGGGCTTGGATCACGGGGGTAGCCACTTTTTTACCATTTCAATAGAAAGACAAAATGCGAGCGCGTTATAACTCACTCGCGTTATAACGCGCTTGAGCTATAACGCGCTCGCATTTTGTCCTGCTATAGATTCATCACATCCTTTCCATTGATCACATCCTCTTTCCTACAAGAGCTTGCCAGATGCTCCGCCATATGATAGGCATAACAATGAAGGGGCAAGCCCTCATAATCAAGTTCTTGATAGAAAATGCCCTCAACCCTCAACGTCAAACCCTAATCCCTCAACCCTTAACTCTAATCCCTTGACCCTCAACTCTAATCCATCATCCCTCAACTCTAATCCCTCATCCCTAAACCCTAATCCCTCAGCCCTCAACCCTAAACCTTATCCCTAAACCCTAATCCCTCAACCCTCAACCCTAATCCGTCATCCCTCAACTCTAATCCCTCATCCCTAAACCCTAAATGCTATCCCTAATCCTACACCCTCAACAGACTCGATACTATACCTTAAACTCTAATCCCTTATCCCTAAACCCTCCAACCCTATCCCTAATCCTTACAGCCTCCACACTCTACTTTAACCCTAATCCCTTGAACCTCAACCCTATCCCTAAACCCTTGACCCTCGAACCTCAACCCTCAACCCTCGACGTCAAACCCTAATCCCTCAACCCTTAACTCTGATCCCTCATCTCTCAACCCTAACCCTAAACCCTAAACCCTAAACCCTCAACCCTCAACCCTCAATGTCAAATCCTAATCCCTCAACCCTTCACTCTAATCCCTCAACCCTTCACCCTAATCCCTTGAACCTCAACCCTATCCCTAAACCCTTGACTCTCGAACCTCAACCCTCAACCCTCGACGTCAAACCCTAATCCCTCAACCCTTAACTCTGATCCCTCATCTCTCAACCCTAAACCCTAAACCCTCAACCCTCAACGTCAAATCCTAATCCCTCAACCCTTCACTCTAATCCCTCAACCCTAAACCCTATCCCTAAACCCTCAACACTATACCTTAAACCCTAATCCCTCAGCCCTCAACCCTAAACCTTATCCCTAAACCCTAATCCCTCAACCCTCAACCCTAATCCATCATCCCTCAACTCTAATCCCTCATCCCTAAACCCTAAATGCTATCCCTATTCCTACACCCTCAACAGACTTAATACTATACCTTAAACTCTAATCCCTTATCCCTAAACCCTCCAACCCTATCCCTAATCCTTATACCCTCCACACTCTACTTTAACCCTAATTCCTTGACCCTCAACCCTATCCCTAAACCCTTGACCCTCGAACCTCAACCCTCAACCCTCAATGTCAAACCCTAATCCCTCAACCCTAAACCCTAATTCCTCAAACCTAAACCCTATCCCTAAACCATCAACCCTCAACACTATACCTTAAACCTTAATCCCTATCCCTCAACCCTTAACCCTTAAAACTTAAACCCTATCCCTACACCCTCAACACTTGACACTATATCTTAAGCCTTAAACCCTCAGCCCTAACGCCTCAACCCTCAATCCTTAAACCTTCAACCCTAAACCCTATCCCTAATCCCTCTACCCTCGACACTCTAACCCTAACCTCGACATTAAATGCTAATCTGTCAACCCTAAACCCTAATTCTAAACCCTCAACCCTCAACACTATACCTTAAACCCTAATCCCTCAACCCTCAACCCTAAACCTTATCCCTAAACCCTAATCCCTCAACCCTCAACCCTAATCCATCATCCCTCAATTCTAATCCCTCATCCCTAAACCCTAATCCCTCAGCCCTCAACCCTAAACCTTATCCCTAAACCCTAATCCCTCAACCCTCAACCCTAATCCATCATCCCTCAACTCTAATCCCTCATCCCTAAACCCTAAATGCTATCCTTATTCCTAACCTTCAACAAACTCGATACTATACCTTAAACTCTAATCCTTTATCCCTAAACCCTCCAACCCTATCCCTAATCCTTATACCCTCCACACTCTACTTTAACCCTAATTCCTCGACCCTCAACCCTATCCCTAAACCCTTGACCCTCAAACCTCAACCCTCAACGCTCAACGTCAAACCCTAAATTCAACCCTTAACTCTGATCCCTCAACCCTCAACCCTCAATGTCAAATTCTAATCCCTCAACCCTTCATTCTAATCCCTCAACCCTAAACCCTATCCCTAAACCCTCAACACTATACCTTAAACCCTAATCTCTCAACCCTCAACCCTAATTTGTCATCTATCCCTCAACTATAATCCCTCATCCCTAAACCCTAAATGCTATCCCTATTCCTAGACCCTCAACAGGTTCGATACTATATCTTAAACCCTAATCCCTCTACCCTCGACACTCTTATTTAACCCTAATCCCTTGACCATTAACCCTATCCCTCAACCTCAACCCTCAACCCTCAACCCTCAACCCTCAACCCTCAACACTATACCTTAAACCCTAATCCCTATCCCTCAACCCTTAACCCTTAAAACTTAAACCCTATCCCTACACCCTCAACACTTGACACTATATCTTAAGCCTTAAACCCTCATCCCTAAAGCCTCAACCCTTAATCCTTAAACCTTCAACCCTAAACCCTATCCCTAATCCCTCTACCCTCGACACTCTAACCCTAACCTCGACATTAAATGCTAATCCGTCAACCCTAAACCCTAATCCTAAACCCTCAACCCTCAACACTATACCTTAAACCCTAATCCCTCAATCCTCAACCCTAAACCTTATCCCTAAACCCTAATCCCTCAACCCTCAACCCTAATCCCTCATCCCTCAACTCTAATCCCTCATCCCTAAACCCTAAATGCTATCCCTATTCGTAAACCCTCAATAGACTCGATACTATACCTTAAACTCTAATCCCTTATCCCTAAACCCTCCAACCTTATCCCTAATCCTTACACCCTCCACACTCTACTTTAACTCTAATCCCTTCAACCTCAACCCTATCCCTAAACCCTTGACCCTCAAACCTCAACCCTCAACCCTTGACGTCAAACTCTAATCCCTCAACCCTTAACTCTGATCCCTCATCTCTCAACCCTAACACTAAACCCTAAACCCTTAACCCTCAACGTCAAATCCTAATCCCTCAACCCTTCACTCTAATCCCTCAACCCTAAACCCTATCCCTAAACCCTCAACACTATACCTTAAACCCTAATCCCTAATCCCTCAACCCTAAACCTTATCCCTAAACCCTAATCCCTCAACCCTCAACCCTAATCTGTCATCCCTCAACTCTAATCTCTCATCCCTAAACCCTAAATGCTATCCCTATTCCTACACCCTCAACAGAATCGATACTATACCTTAAACCCTAATTCGTTATCCCTAAACCCTCCAACCCTATCCCTAATCCTTATACCCTCCACACTCTACTTTAACCCTAATTCCTCGACCCTCAACCCTATCCCTAAACCCTTGACCCTCGAACCTCAACCCTCAACCCTCAACGTCAAACCCTAATCCCTCAACCCTTAACTCTGATCCCTTGACCCTAAACACTATACCTTAAACCCTAATCCCTATCCCTCAACCCTTAACCCTTAAAACTTAAACCCTATCCCTACACCCTCA
Source organism: Cunninghamia lanceolata (assembly GCA_027924645.1). NCBI lineage: Eukaryota > Viridiplantae > Streptophyta > Pinopsida > Cupressales > Cupressaceae > Cunninghamia > Cunninghamia lanceolata. Next base: position 14,021,031 of record BSBN01000021.1, on the reverse strand, counting down.
ACACTTGACACTATATCTTAAGCCTTAAACCCTCATCCTTAAAGCCTCAACCCTCAATCCTTAAACCTTCAACCCTAAACCCTATCCCTAATCCCTCTACCCTCGACACTCTAACCCTAACCTCGACATTAAATGCTAATCTGTCAACCCTAAACCCTAATCCTAAAGCCTCAACCCTCAACACTATACCTTAAACCCTAATCCCTCAACCCTCAACCCTAAACCTTATCCCTAAACCCTAATCCCTCAACCCTCAACCCTAATCCATCATCCCTCAACTCTAATCCCTCATCCCTAAAACCCTAAATGCTATCCCTATTCCTAAACCCTCAATAGACTCGATACTATACCTTAAACCCTAATCCCTTATCCCTAAACCCTCCAACCCTATCCCTATTCCTTACACCCTCCACACTCTACTTTAACCCTAATCCCTCAACCCTAAACCCTTGACCCTTGAACCTCAACCCTCAATGTCAAACCCTAATCCCTCAACCCTTAACTCTGATCCTTCGACCCTCAACCCTATCCCTAAACCCTAAACCCTAAACCCTCAACCCTAATCTGTCATCCCTCAACTCTAATCCCTCATCCCTAAACCCTAAACACTATCCCTATTCCTAGACCCTCAACGGGCTTGATACTATACCTTAAACGCTAATCCCTTATCCCTAAACCCTCCAACCCTATCCCTTATCCCTTAACACTCATGATTAATAGCCTTAAACGTAACAAAATTTAAGGGGAACATAACGCGAGCGTGTTATAACGCGCTCGCGTTATGTCAAACATGACAAATAGCAGACTTGTGGGAAAGGAAAAATGCAAAGCAAAACATAACGCGAGTGCGTTATAACGCGCTCGCGTTATGTCTTGCTTTGGGAATCCCAAGCCTTGGGCTTGGGATTTGCTTTGGATTTCCAACCCAAAGGCTTGAAGTGCCTTATGAATAGTCACAGATGTGTTTGTCTATATTCTTCAAAATTTCACATAATTTCGTTCGTGCTAACCCTCAAATTTGCACATGTTTCAAGGTCAAACAAATCAGACACATGGGTAATGTTAGGCTTTCTCTTAGCTATTTGACGATGTGATTTTTTTCACATTTTAACAATGTTTAGCCTTCCATCTTTAATTTCTTTTGTTTGTGTGTCCGTTTTTAGGCAAAAACCACTGTTTTGTCTTTTTTTCATTGTAAAATAACTATTCATTCAAATTTCAAAAAAATTACATATTTAGAAACTAGACTCCATTCTACAAATATTAAAAAAATAAAAAAATGATTTTCAATTAGTTTTCAAAATTTATAGGGGTAACACGGCCAAAATTTTGTTTTTTAGGATGTGTCCACTTTGAACATTAGTAAAAAAATCAAATATTCATCAAAAAATTATCAGAAAAATCAAGTATAAACTACATGCTATTAGCTAATTTCTCACCGAAGCGATTTTAAAAATACCAAAAAAAAGTTGACCTTTTGAGGGAGCCACAAAACATGCTATGTTATATTTTTTTGACAGAAACAACACCAATTTCTATGGCTCCCTCTTTTGAACCCCTTAATCTATGCCATTTTCAAAACAAAATAGTAGTTTAGAAAGTAGACTTGGAGCACTACGAACATTGTTTTGGTTGCATCTCTAAATTTTGAGTGTAACTATGCTCAATTTCTCATTCAAGGCCAGTATTTCCTGATTTCAGAAAAAAAGTGGCCACTTAAGACCGCTTTTTGGCCCCCCATCTTCCTGCACTTACCCATATATTATCTGACACCTGGCTAGTAGAAGATCACTCCGTGTGGTGCTTTGATGTTGTCTTATTGCACTTACAAAACATAACAATATTGCTTCTCCGTGCACTTTGATTATCTTGGATCTTGCCTTGCTCAGCTCTTTATGTGAACGATTACATGTATTGTCATTTATCATGATTATATGGTTGCTAACACCTTTTCTTGTAGGAAATTGTGTGTTTGTGGGAACATTTGGTGATCATAAAGTACATGTCACTTTCAGGGGCATGGGCTTTGTGAGAGCTCATGTTCCCTTGTCTATTTTCTCTCTACCTTAATGTGCTTGATATCGGTACATGATATCAACCACCTTAAGGTGGGGGCATATATAAGGTAACTTGTCTGATGATTTTGGTTGCTAACACCTTTTCTTGTAGGAAATTGTGTGTTTGTGGGAACATTTGGCGATCGTAAAGTACATGTCACCTTCGGGGGCATGGGCTTTGTGAAAGCTCATGTTCCCTTGTCTGTTTTCTCTCTACCTTAATGTGCTTGATATCGGTACATGATATCAACCACCTTAAGGTGGGGGCATATATAAGGTAACTTGTTTGATGATTTTGGTACTAATGAAGCGTGTTTGAAGCCCTCTACAGAGGTGGGATATTATATCTCTGAGCGAGTGCACATCTTTATTTTCTATATTGCAATCATTAAGTCCTTTGTGGAGGTGGGATATCGTGTATATCCTTTTTATTTTAAGCCCTCTGTGAAGGCGGGGATGGTGTATTTCTCAATGAGATTGCACATCCTATCATTTTCTAAAAAGTCCTCTGAGCAAGCGGGGTGGATCTAAGACTGTCCTACCCTTAATCGTGTCTTCAATAATTGTTGTGACAAAGCCCAATCATTGGTGTGTGCTTGTAAAGTGCTTGAGATAATAGCGAACCTAGCAATAGGTTTCTTCCATCGCTTGTTTGCCATGTTTTCTCTGTGTCTTCCATGTGCGTGTATGGCATGTTTGTTCCTAAGCATTGTTTCAAGACCGGTGGCAATGAGCTCCTCCTATGCTTTGGGATTTGTATGGTGTGTTTGTTCTCAATTGTAGCTTCAAGACTAGTGGCGATGAGCTCCTCCTACACTCTGAGATTTATTTTGCATGTTTGTTTCCTCTTATGTAGTTTCAAGACTGGTGGCAATGAGCTCCTCCTGCATTTGGGTTGTGTGTTTACTTTCCATGTACTTGCATTTGCATTCATATATGAGAAAATGAAAAAGAAATAATCACTGCAGTCACTATATTCATTATGTTTTGCATGTCTTCAATGTTATCTTCTCTATGTTTTGTATGACTATAACTATCTTCTTCATGTTTTGCGTGCCTGTTACTGTCTTCAATGTGTTTGGTGTGTCTTCACCGTGCTTGGCGTGTTTGCTGTGTTTGTTGACTGTACTTTAATGCATGTAATTGCCTTACATTTATACATACATTAAAGTAGGGGCTAAATTTTATGTCAGAAAATGTCCCCTTGGGGGCTTTTCCCTCTTAAGGTTTAGCTCCTGGGTCCTTAGAATGCATTTAGAGCATCTTGTGTGTTAATTGTGAATCCTGATGAGAAAACCCTAAAGTCTTATGGAAAATAGGACCTAGGGGGTGCTATTTTGATGTCCCCTAAACAAAAATGGGAGGGTTGGGTCAGCCCTAAATTTAAATGTTGGTTTTATGACCATTACTTAGGTCCTATGTTGACATCTCAAGTTTGAATTATGAAATTCTTAGTGGGAATGTTTGTAGTTGCATATATAAGCATGTTTAGGTTTTCATTTGCAAACTAGAAGATGATTGCAAACTTTAGGCATACTTGTGATTTTAGAGCATCCATGATATTAATTGTTGTAGAGCAGAGCATTATTATTGTGTTTGTGATTGTATATTTGACTTCATCTTCTCATGTGATTGAAGAGCCTTCATTTATGTGAGATCTACACTTGAAGGGATACGCACTCTTATCTAACAATGGTTTTCGGAAGGCTTGAATATCTCTCTGGGGTTTGACCGAGGCAAACCTCTAAACACCACAACCCCCAACCACACTTCTTTGTGATTGTAGGTTATAGGTACCAAGTTTCATGAAGTGGAGTTGCAGAGGATAAGGATTTAGGATCTAAAAGGAAGAAGACAGAGTTGAACATTTTGGGACATGGGCATTAGTGGTAGTGTCCTCTGGAGTTGTAGATACAGAAACAACCTGGATAGTGATAATTAGCATCCAAAGAGCTTCTGACACCCTGAAGAACATCTGACATTGGACTAGGGCACTAGTGGAGGTGTCCTTCGCATCTTCTAGGGCAAAAATAGAAGATATAGTGAATATCAATGTTGGGAGAAGATCCAGATTCCATGTAGAAAATAGTACATTGGACAGGGGCACTAGTGGAAGTGTCCTCAACTATTATGCATTCAATTTTTTTTTAAATGGTTAGTTATTAATCTTTGTCCATCTTAATCTGAAAGGATTTGTCGTAATTCATCAATTTGCTTATTATTTTTCACACTTAGGGTTTTAAGAGTTTTTGAACATTAAATTGAGATATTGATTGATAACATCTAATTTTTCACATCATTCCAAGTGACAACCCAACCTATTAGTTGAATGCTCTTGCTTAGTAGAGATTCAACTCGGTTGATATGTCCTTGAATTTTTGTAGTGAAAGGAGGATTTACCCTTGAAACTAAAACCATCCATAGTCCCCCTTTTCCTATAAAATAGTCCTCTTCAGATATTCATGTTCTACATCATCCTACACATGGTTCTGGATCATCATCATCCTCATCTATTGGGCATGCACCTAATATGATTGTGGTATCCTTCAGTATTAACATGGGGACACCTGAGCTCTCTTTGAATACATCAACATGGGTATCATCATCCTTGGATTAGCTTCAGCATGAGTCAGGATCATACATAAATCTTCTCACATGGGAAGATATCCTGCATCTTCAAGGATCATTGTTCAACATTCTTGGATCTACATCTGTATCCTTTGTCAACTATTCAGCATCACTACAATAGGACATGTATTATGGGGAGGTCTCATAGACCTTCTATCATTTTCTCTCCTATGGGGGGAATCTTGTATTGTACTTAGTGAAAGAAGTAGTACTTCTTCACCTGTATAATTTCTCTCTTTTGGAGGGTAGTTTTTTCCCACTAGGTTTTCTACCTTTCTCTATTTATATGAGGGATTGGATTATTCTTGGGTACCTCATCAGGCCTAGTTTCCAGGACCCAATTTCATACTTGCATTGGTCATGGGTGCCTCACAAGGCTTTGTCGTCGAGACCCATTTCTTTTTTTCCTACCTAAGCTATGCTTAAGGGGGGTGTTAGTGTATATATATTTCATATATATTATACACATAGGCATAAGCCTACTTAGGTGAGACATTTTACAATCTTGACACATGTCAAGGTTGTTAGGAGGTTAGTTGAGGAGCTATCAAATCTCCCACTAAACTAGCCAATCATGCTAGTTTGTAGGGAGTCAACTTGATGACCACTCTTAGTCGTGGAGTCTTTCTCTCAACTACTAACTACCTTTGGTCTCCTATATGTATTTGTCTTTTGCCTAATCAAATCACTTCAAAAATTTTGATCAACATTCATCTTATAGATTCTATGAGTTCTTTCAAATATAAACCTTTTTGAGATGCAATTTATTAATTACACTTTTGGTTAGGTAGAAATTACTTATATTCTTCCACAAGGTAAATGTAGTGATCTCCTCTAAAGCATTGAAAAGGATGGAATCTATAAGACACAAATGAATGGTTCCTTGTGCTACCTTTTCCAATCTTCATAAAAAATTCCATTAGACTTTTCTTCTTTTGTAATAAATTTCCACTCTCCCTCTCTTCCAAGATATCTTTTATCTTCAACTTCTACAACTCATACCCAATACCATTGAACTTGGCAACCTTTGAATGAGAGGAAGATGTTGCAATGGTTTCAATCATTCACAAATATATAGAACCATTCAAGTCAAAAGCTTCCATTGTAGCCAAAAGATCCTCAACACTTTAGGAAAGGTATCCCCTTCTCAATAGAGCCAAATCTCTAAAACCAAATGTTGTTAAAAATGGTAAACTACTATAAATGTAAGTTTCACAATTTAGAATATGCAAATCTAAAATTTGTTCATAAAATCTTTCACTAACCATTAAGAGAATGTGTGGAGTATAAATAAACAAAAAGCAAATTAGAAAACCATAATATTTGAACTTATGACACCAAATGTATGTGAAGAAACCCTTTCAGGAAAAAAAAAGCTCCACCCATTTAAAGAAAGTACAAGTTTGTATTATTCTTTGAATCAAGAGCACATAATCAATGAACTTCTCTCTTCAATCAAATAGCATTCCAATAGTACCTATGCACTTATAAATAATTCATGAAACCTCTATCTAGAATGCATACAATTTATAGACAAGATCAATTGAGAGGAAACCACAAGTGGATTTTTGAAACCATAACACCCCAAAACCAAGGTATGGAAAAACTCACTACCCCATGTGACTAATCAATGCATCCATGAATTAAAAAAGTAACTCCTTAAGCATCTTTGACCACACATCCCCAAAAGTAGCGAGCTCCATTATGCAACCCACTACACATTGTGGATCACATCTCAATGTAAAGATTCTTCACTCTCTCTCATAGAGCCTAATATTGTAAACGTGGTGTAAATGAAGTCAAGTCAATTTGTAACCACCAATATCATGCTCCACCTCCCTTCTTAATGCTAGTATAATTAATATTTTCAAGTTACAAGTAGAATGATAAAATAATAATATCCCTCAACCATCTACATCAATGTGCAAGTACCCATTTCAATATGTTTGGAGATGTAATATTATACATTAGGGTAAGTACATGGAAATGGGGGACAAAAAGGGGGTCAAAAGTGGTCATTTTCTGAAATTAGCTAAAGCTAAACTTAGACAAGTAATTCAAGATGTGTACACTTAAAATTTAAAGATATGATAAAAAATTAATTGTATTACTCTAAATCTCTTTTCTAAACTACTAAAGATTTTAAAAATTGATTAAGGTTAAGGGGGGGAAATGTTGAGTACACACAAAACTATTCTTTTTTTATCACTAAAATACAACATAGTGTATGGAGTGTGTCCCTTATTTTTTTGCTACATTAGGTATTTTTAAAAACTAGTTGGTGGAAATATAGTGAAAAGTGAGTACTACAATCTATTGAATAATTCTTTTTGTGATTTTTTGAAGTGGATACATCCTGAAAATTGCATCATTGAGCATGCACATCACGTAACTTGCACAAAACTAATTGAAAATATAATTTTTTTCTTGAATATGTATAGAATAAAGCATAGAAGAATCATATATGGTTTTTTTCAAATTTGGATAAGTGGGTCAAAAGTTAAAAGGAGCCAATACATATGTATTGAAGGAATAACAAGACACTCTCCAAAGAAAATAAAAATAAATACCTTAACTTATTCAAAATATTAAAAAAATTATATGGCTAGATAGGTAAGAAGTAGCTCTTTATTTTGGTGGTGATTTTGTAAAATTTTATTGTAAAATGTGTAAACCCGATGAGGTCAAAGTTTGAATTCAAGTTGTTTTATGTTAAAAACAAAAGTTGAGGAGCCACAACAATTGTCAAACCTTAGGCTTGGAAATCCAAGCCCTAAATGGGCAAGATCATAAAAATTTTGAATTCAAGGAATTAAAAATGCATAGATGTTAAACCACATATGTGTTAAATGTTTTTCATAACATGAATGTCTTTTGCTCAAAATCTCAAGGCTAGCCACTAGTTTGTCCCCCAATGCACTTACCCATTAAGATTACAATTAAATATCAAACTATCATAACAAAATACAAGAAAGAAAAAGTGCACAATAACATTCATCATAACACAAAATTTATCTTGAGAAAACCCTTTTATAAAAACCTATCGTCCAAATTGAAACCAATTGTATTTCCAAAAACTTTAAAGAGGTTAAAATAAAAAGTAGGTTAATCCTTCTCAGAATATTACACCAGTTCATAGAAATTTAGAGTGATTGTAACAACATTTAATGATACCAAATAAATGTATTATGAAACCTCCATCTCAAGCACCAAATAAATATGAGAGAAATACATAATACCACCAAATGGTAAAATGAAACCTCCATCTCAAGCACCAAATAAATATAAGAGAAATACATGATACCACCAAATGGTAAATGGGAAACCATGAGCTAAAACCACCTAAAGTATGATTCCTAAATAGAAATTCAAAATATAATGCCCCATTCCAAGTTGAGTCCACTAGCTATTTTTAGAATGTGCTCCTACACCTACCATAATCTATTATAACTTCATCATAATCTACTTACCAACTTGGGTGATTCATCTTGTCTCCATTATCTCCATCAAAAGATTCTCTATGGCATGTCATAACATGTATCATAAGTTAAACAAGAAATCAAGTCAACAATGTAAATCCCCTCTTACATACTCTTATGCATGTCATAGAATCTCTTACATATTCTTACATTCTCATAGATGTTCTTACACTTATTACATAACAAGAGATTCTCTTACACATTATATTAATGCATACAAATTGTTAAATGGTTGTCATAGTGGGACACCCTTTTCCATAAAGGCTCACAAATCATTAATGAATAATAAATAACTCAAATGATAGAATAGTAAGGAGTATGACACACATATCCAAACATTTTCACACTTGTCACAATAGAAAAAGGGAACATCAGTCGTGATCAACTATCTACTAGAGGCTAATAGGCCCATAGACTTACCACACTACTTGAACATCTTTGTTGTTCATGTAGGATTTGTCAATGCATCCAAAACATTCTTTAACATGTTAAACTTTTCAAGCATCACCCTCCCATACTCCACCATGTCATGAAAAAAATGATAGTGTACATAAAAATATGGATTTTATGTGTGAAAAGTTAGGTTCTTTTCCAAGATAATGGCACTTTGAGTATTGTGTCCAATCTAAACTAATCCATGACTCAACCCAACATTTGAATACGGTTTCTAAAGATAGATGGACTCCTTATAGGAAAAACTAGCAACCACAAACTCTACCTCTATCATTACAATAAAGTGACCATAGTCTATCACATATAAATGAATATCCACTAACATCATCATCTCCCAAATAACATAAAGAGTACTTAAAAGGACCTCTTAAATAGTTGAAGACCATCTTCACTATAACTAATGATCTTAACTAGGATTAGCAATGAAATGTCTCAAGACTCCAACTACATTAGTAATGTTTGGTCTAGTGTAGATCATAATACATAAGATTATGGTCAACTGCACTAGCATAAAGAGCATGAGATATATCCTACATCTTGCCAGGTGTACATGGACACTACTCCATTAATAACTTAGTCCCCATTGAAATAGGAACATTCATTGGTCTTCTATCTCCCATGTTGAAATGTTACAACATGGAGTTCACATACTTACCTTGGCCTAACCAAAGCTTTTAATTTTCTCTATCTCTTATGATCTCCATGCCTAAGATGAACTTAGTAGCCCCAATTCCTTCATATCAAACTATGTAGAAAGACGAGATTTCAAGTCCCTAGACACATCCTTATTGTTATCAAATAAAAACATATCATTAACATACAAATTGATAACAGAGAAAGGATAATTATATTGTTTGTAATAAACATAGTGATCTAATTTAGACCTCACAAATCCTAGTCTCAACACAAAAGAATCAATTTTATATTTCCACATCTTGGGTGACTATTTGGGACCATACAAGGACTTTTTCAATCTATAAACTAATGATCCCAAGGTAGACATTACCAAAGTCACCTTCTTGATATACTTTGAAAACTTCCCAGCATGAAGAGGCATGAAAAGAAGCATCAAAATCCAACACCCACATATCAATTGTAGCTTCTCCAATAGATAAAACTAATGCACCTGCATCATCTTCATATGCTACATTTACCTCATTTTATTTTGATTGACATTCAGCCTTTTTTAAAGACCAACAATTCTTTTTAATGTGACCTTCCTTGCCACACAACCAACAACTTGAATTTCTACCCCTAGATTTGGATCTCTTAAAAGATTTAACTTTTCTTTTATTGTTATTTCTTCCTTGTTCTTGGGATCTCCCCCATTGCCAAAAATCAAAGCCTCTCTAGATGAAGTATTTTGATGTTTTCTTCTTATGTCATTGCTGAGAAGAATTGCAACCACATCATCAAGTTTCAACCCACTTTCATTCTTATTGGATCCTTTATTTCCAGATACCGAATTACTAATTGTCATTACAACACCTTCCCAACTATCAGGACGAGACCACAAAAGCAAGATGGCTTTGATTTATTCTTGACAATTAATGTCAACAAAAATTAATTGGCTAATTACAGTATTAAATTCATTTAAACAGCTGGAAATGTTGTTGCCTTCCTTCATTTTCAAATTGAACAATTTTTTCATCAAGAAGACTCTATTAGCAGCGGAAGCCCTCTCATACATACCTGACAATCAGTCCCATAAACCCTTCGTTGTCTTCTCCATTGCAAGATTAAACAAAACATTGTTGTTAAGAGAGAGGATGATGGTTTCCTTCACTTTCTTGTCTAATTTGTTCCAATCCTCATCCGTCATGGTAGCAGGTTTCTTGGACTTTCCCTCTAGCATAATTGAGAGGTCTTTGAATTACCAGAGCTTCCATCTGTAGCTTCCATATGCTAAAGTTTTGACTTGAAAACTTTTCAATTATGGCTTCCTCCATCTCTTGTCAAATCCTTCATCTCTGATACTTGACACCTGCATACCTTGTATAGGGTATCTACAAGTGTGAGACCCCATCCCCAACCATACCAATAGGGTAATACCCTGGCTAGTGACCTAAATTGATAGGGAAACTGATGCAAAGTAGGGTGGAGATTGACACACAATCACAAATGAACAAACTTTTCAATTTTTGAAACTCCTACTTGATGGGTTTTGTCTCAAATCATTTAATCCCCTAGTAGTACTCCAAAACAAGGAATTTCATCATAACGTTTAAAGGAAGCCTCAAACCTAGAAACAAAATACCATTCTAGATACCCTTTATGCATCTTGTTAACATATCCAATTTGTGGATAGGGTTGTTTTGGAACAAAAGCCTCTAAAATTGATTGTTATAGCTCAATTAGGCCTAATTAGCCCTATTTTCCAAAGCAACTACAAGATATACTCTCTCCCAATCACAAACCTTCACTCCATGGCTTTCCTCAAGTCACATAGGGTCTGAATATGCATCTTTAAACAACTAAAATCATCTCACAATCTTCTAACTACAAAACCCTATATCTACCTATCCTCCTAAGCCTAATACATAGAGATATTAGGCTAGGGCTTGATAAAACTCAGCCCTAAGTCCATCCCCTACATCTGAAAACTCTATCAACATGAAAAGCATCCTAACTACCCCCATTCCAACAATTTTTAGAGTTTCCACCAGTGAAATGGTCTCCTAATTCATGATTCTTCTCTCAAACCCTCAAAACTAGGGTTTCCTGACTGTTTTTAGTAAATTGCTTCCAACTCACTCTAATCTCAATGGAAAATGATGAAACTCAAACTAAAAGGTAGCTAATTCATCCCTTCAACAATTCCAATACAAGTTATATCATTTGCAGGCTATACAGAATCATACAAACTTCTGTAACAGTAATAAACACAAAGAAAATGCAGAAAATAGTGAATTTCTTTATTGTTTGATCACCAAAACATATCTAGAACATTGCCTCAAACTTCCAAGGCATATTTAAACTTTTTACAAGAAAAAAACTAATGGATCCAAACTACTTTTCAACTACTTGACTGTTCAACTTCCTTTGAACACACAAAAATGCATCTTTTGCAACTTTTTAACTTCCACAAGTGACCCCACATGACCTAAAACAACTTAAAACATGTCAACATGGCTTAAATAGACCATATTGTAAATAAAATGACTCAATCACACAAAACCTAACATCTAACCCTTATTTACATTATGAAAACTAGGTGCCCCTGCACCATACTCCCGGGGAGAACAAAAATCTCAAGCTCCACTTGAGATCAGATCCTAAACTATGGCTCCATGCTTCTTGATGTCTTCCTCTATCATCTAGGTGGCATCTGTTGGATCTAGGGCACACAACTGAGAGGGGGGTGAATCAGTTGTGCAAAAACTTGCTTCTACTTCAAACACTTGATTCTTCTTTATTAGTTAATAGCATATAAAATAACCATTCATGAAAGCAAGAAGCATAAACATCAGAGCAGATAAACATTAACACATTAGACACCAAGATTTTTGACGTGGAAAACCCGGTTAAGAGAAAAACCACAGGGTGATTAACCCAAGGATTATTCTTTGTTAGAAGAATAAGAAAAACAAATGGCACATGCCAGTCAGGGCTTACTGCCCAAGCACACTGCTCACAAAGAGGCACACTGCCTATAAAAGAAACACACTGTCTACAGGATCATAAGTATCACAACCTTGAACTGGAGAATGACATCTTCACTATGTCTGGATTAGTTCCATTTAAGTTCAAAACACACCTACTCTGCCCTTTCGCTCTTTCGCTATATCACACTCATTTGCTTCAACACACACTTTGAAATGAACTCACAAACCTTTATTTATACAAGACATCGACTTAGGAACAATCATCTAAGTTGGCAATCAATCGTAAGAACATTCGCAGGATGAATAACACATCCGATCGGCCACCACAAGAACATTCGCAAGATGAACAACTCATCCGGTCAGCTAGTTTGAACAAGAACTTCATCCAGAAGAATAACTTCAATTTCGGGCTCTACCACCAATGTGGATCAACAACACAACCTCAACATGATCCAAGAACCTTCACAAGCTTGCCTGAATGACCAGGAACATCCGCACTTCCTCTGCTCACTGAAATCTCTTCTCTTCCTCATCTGAAACTTCAAGAACACAGTCTACCGCCACTGTCATACTGAAACATGTGCTTTCAGACCTCCAAATCATGAAAAAATTGAGATGACACATCACAAGGACATCCCAAATGCTCCATCCAATCCGCAAGATAGGATAATGCACTTCCAGATCTCACCGGACCTTTTTGTAACATTCTGTCACTCCGGAGCACTTCCCGGAACTAGTTCTACTTGATCAATCATAACTTCTTCAAATCTGCATGCAAACCTCTGAAAACATAACTAGATCATCTCAAGACTCATATCTACAAACCCTTTAATCCGCATCCTCTGAATCTCAACCTATTGAGTACTTTTGCCTTCTTCTCATCACTGTTCTTCACTGTTCCTAATTGAGACTAATTTTCTCAATATCCTCAGCACATAGCTCATCCAATTCTTCTTACCAATGTAATATGAGTATGTTGACATCAATGACAACACTGTCTCACCTCATACTTGTAACAATCTCCCCCTTTGTCATTGATGGCAACATATGATGTGAAAAACCATCAAGACAAGAACTTCTCCTTTCTATCACAGCTCCCCCTATCAACAACAACTCTTCACATGTCTTCTCTTCCTTTACTGCTCCCCCTTTGATCATCCACCACTTATTTTTCACATGTCTTCTCTCCCCCTTTGACATCAATGGCAAAGGGCTCATACTTGCAATTCAAACACATCAGAATCATACCAGTTGCTCCCCCTTAGTAGCATCTCCCCATCATCAATCCGGATCACAAGATATGACTGTGATATCCACCAGACTAATGCACATCAGTGCATCCTAGTTCATTACCGGAGGGGCCATGACCCCTAACTTCTCTCGGAGATACTCAAAAGAGTCCTTGGGAAGAGGTTTAGTGAAAATATCTGCAATCTAATCCTTGGAGGGTACATACTCCAATCTGACTTCATCCTTGTTCACTTGCTCTCTCAGAAAGTGAAACTTGATAGATATGTGCTTGGTCTTAGAATGCAACACCGGATTCTTAGAAATATTTATTACACTTGAATTATCATAGAAAATGGTGATAGGCTCCTCATATTCTACTTTAATGTCTCTTAACATCTGCTTCATCCATAAGATTTGAGTGCAACTACCTATTGCTGCAATGTATTCTGCTTTAGTTGTAGACAGAGATATTGCCTCTTGTTTCTTGCTTAGCCAAGAAACCAACCTTTTTCCCAAAAAGAATGCTCCTCCACTTGTACTCTTCCAGTCATCCACATCTCCTTCCCAATCTGCATTTGTATATGCATGAAGAGAGAAATCATGATCTCTGGGATACCATAGACCATACTCAACTGTCCCCTTTAGATATCTAAAAATCCTCTTGATTGCCATAACATGAGATTCTCTAGGATCAGCCTGAAATCTTGCCACAAGACCAACAACTTGCATTATATCTGGTCTAGTCTGAGTGAGATACAATAGTCCTCCAATCATTGATTTGTACTTGGTCTGATCTATCTTGGGAGAGTCATCATCTTTGCTCAACTTACATCTGGTTGCCATAGGAGTGTTCATTGGCTTTGAATCTTCCATTCTGAATTTCCTCAACAATTCTTTTGCATATTTGGTCTGAGAGATAAAGATGCCTTTCTTTGTTTGAGTAATTTGCAGACCCAAGAAGAAATTCATTTCACCAAACATTGACATTTCAAACTCACTTTTCATTTGATTTGCAAAAGTTTTACACATACTGTCTTTTCCTCCAAAGATGATATCATCAAAAAATACTTCAACAATCAAGATGTTTTCCTTATCTATTTGGAAATAGAGATTACTGTCAGTAGTAGCTTTGTTGAAACCAATCTGCACAAGATGCTTATCCAATCTTTCATACCATGCTCTTGGGGCTTGCTTTAATCCATACAGTGCTTTCTTCAACTTGCAGACCATATCATCATTATCAGACAATTGAAATCCATCCGGTTGTTCAATGTAAACTTCTTCTTCCAGATCACCATTTAGGAAGGCAGACTTGACATCCATCTGATATACCTTGAAGTCTTTGAAGGCAGCAAATGCAAGAAATAATCTGACTGCTTCAATTCTTGCCATCGGAGCAAAGGTTTCTTCAAAATCAATTCCTTCTATTTGAGAGTAGCCTTTGCAGACCAATCTAGCTTTGCTTCTGATTACTTCACCAACTTCATTTAGTTTGTTCTAGAAGACCCATTTGGTTCCAATCACATTCTTGTTTCTAGGTCTAGGAACAAGATCCCAAGTATGATTTTTCTCAATTTGCATCAATTCTTCCTCCATTGCTTTGGTCCAGTTTTCATCATTGCAAGCTTCATTAACTGTCTTAGGTTCAATCTTTGAAATCAGACAGTATTCATTTGAATCTTGGGCAATTCTTCTCTTTGTTTGTACCCCTTTATTTTTGTCACCTATGATCTGATCTTCAGAATGATTTAGAGTTACATACCTTGGAACTTTGGGAGTTTCTTGCACTACTAATTCTTGATCAGGCTCATTCAGACAAACTTCTTCTTCCTGATTTACCGGATCAGTCTGGATCTGAATTTCAAAGGAGGATGGAGCTCCTTGCACTAGAGAATCATTCTTATCATCTTCCTCACATTCATAGAATCTTGAAGGCTTCTCAATTCCTTCATCAACCTTCACATTTGTACTTTCTATCATCTTTCTCAATCTCTTATTGTAACACCGGTATGCTTTGCTTTGAGTGGAGTAACCCAAGAAAATTCCTTCATCACTTCTAGCATCAAACTTTCCTAAATCTTCATCTCTTTTGATGTAACACTTGCTACCAAATACTCTGAAATATCTCACAGTGGGAGTTATGCCAAACCAAAGTTCATAAGGAGTCTTACCAGTATTGCTTTTGATTTGAACTCGATTAAGGGTATAGACTGCAGTGCTGACAGCTTCTTTCCAAAACATATGAGGAACACTTGCTTCCATCATCATTGTCTTGGCTGCTTCTTGGATGGTCTGGTTCTTTCTCTCAACTACTCCATTCTACTGTGGAGTCCTAGGAGCAGACAACTGTCTCTTTATACCATGCTTCTCATAAAATTCTATGAATTCACCACATGTGAATTCACCACCTCTATCAGACCTTAGACATTTTAGCTTCAATCCAGTTTGATTCTCTACCATAGCTTTGAAGATTTTGAACTTCTCAAGGGCTTCCGATTTCTCTTTTAGGAAGGTAACCCACATCATCCGGGAATGATCATCAATCAGTAACATGAAATATCTATCACCTTGCATACTTTTGATTCTTGTCGGACCACATAGATCAGTATGGACTAATTCCAGTAATCTGGTACTGGACTGATCTTTGCTTTTGAAAGAGACTCTACTCTGTTTACCTAGCTGACACTCTTTGCACAAGCTATTTGTAGGTTTCACCAATTTAGGAAGATCTCTTACAGCCTGAGTATTGCTTATCTTGTTGATGTTATCAAAATTCACATGACACATCCTTCTATGCCATAACCAACTCTGATCAACTTGAACAAATAGACAACTTTTATTAGAACCAACTAGATGGAAGATATTACCTTTTGTTTGAGTACCGGATGCAATCTCAGTTTCGGAGCTTCCAAAGATCCCGCACCTTCCATCCTTGAACCAGAGATCATAGCCTTTGTCCACCAACTGATCAACACTGAGAAGATTGTGCTTCAATCCTTCAACATATAGAATATTACTAGTTTTGCTCTTTCCATCAAAAGAAATAGTTCCCCTACCTCTGATTCTGCCAGCACAATTATCACCAAATTTTACCATTCCTCCTTCATACCTTTCCAAATCTAAGAACTTGTTCTTGTCACTTGTCATATGGCGAGAACATCCACTATCAATAACCCAATCATCCTTTTCTTCAACTTGGGCAGCCAAAGCTCTTTCAACAACCTTATGATTGACAGATTCAGAGGATATTGAGTCTTCTTCCTTGATGGCAATAAACACCCATTCATTTCTAGATTTGCTTCCTATTTCTGATTCATCATCTGTTACTCCTTCATTATCATCTTCTTCATGAACATAATAGTAGTTCTTTTGAAACCTTGATCTGTTAGCATTTGACTTTGCAGATCTTTCTGGGCATCTTGAAGCAAAATGACCAATCTTATTGTAGTAGAAGCACTTAAAGGGTAATTTTCCTTCATACTTACCGGATCCTCTTGGTAGTCTCTTTGCAATGAGGGCTTCAAGTTGAATTGTTTCTGCTTCTTCCTCTTCCATGTCTTTCCTTGCTTGATCATACCATGACAGCTTTCTTGAAGAGTTCTCTCCTGGATCAAATCTTTGTTTGCCTTTCACATAGGCACTGGATTTGAATGCAAATTTAGTCTTGGGTTGATCATCTCCAAACTCAGTCATTTCAAATGCAGCCAATTTGCCTGCCAATTGCTCTCTTGTGACAGTTGTATGGGCTCTGAGTTCATCAATGGTAGCAACCTTGATTTTGTAGGCAGCAAGAAGGGATCTGAGAATTTTGCAAATAATTTCATTTTCATCTAGAACTCCACCAACATTCCTGATTCCACACACCAGCTCATTCACTCTTGGCATAAAGGTAGTGATAGTTTCATCATCTCTCATCTTCAATCTTTCAAACTTCCCTTTCAGACTTTGCAACCTTGCACTCTTGACAAACTCATCTCCTTCATACAGAAGTTCCAGTTTAGTCTAGATCTCATATGCAGTTGGTAGGTCAATAACATTTGAGAGATCTGAGTCATTCAATGTGCTTAGAAGAGCTTCTTTGGTCCGTAGATTGTTTTCAGCATCTATGATTTTATTCAGTATTGTCGTACCACCCTGTGGAGGTACATAAGATTTTGTGATCATAGTCAAGTATGCTTTTCGCATACACTCCAAGTGACATTTCGTGCAACCTTTCCAGAGAGTGAAGTTGGTTCCATCGAACTTAGGACTATCCTTCTTGTATGACGACATCCTGGATCTCCTCAAGTGGTTAAGCTCCTTTCAGAGGAACTTGGCTCTGATACCAATTGTTGGATCTAGGGCACACAACTAAGAGGGGGGGTGAATCAGTTGTGCAAAAACTTGCTTCTACTTCAAACACTTGATTCTTCTTTGTTAGTTAACAGCATATAAAATAACCATTCATGAAAGCAGGAAGCATAAACACTGGAGCAGATAAATATTAACACATTAGACATCAAGATTTTTGACGTGGAAAACCCGGTTAAGGGAAAAATCACAGGGTGATTAACCCAAGGATTATTCTCTATTAGAAGAATAAGAAAAATAAATGGCACATGCCAGTCAGGGCTCACTGCCCGAGCACACTGCTCACAAAGAGGCACACTGCCTATAAAAGACACACACTATCTACAGGATCATAAGTATCACAACCTTGAACTAGAGAATGACATCTTCACTATGTCTGGATCAGTTCCATTTAAGCTCAAAACACACCTGCTCTGCCCTTTCGCTCTTTCACTATATCACACTCATCCGCTTCAACACACACTTTGAAATGAACTCACAAACCTTTATTTATACAAGACATCAACTTAGGAACAATCATCTAAGTTGGCAATCAATCATAAGAACATTCGCAGGATGAATAACACATCCAGTCGGCCACCACAAGAACATTCGCAAGATGAACAACTCATCCGGTCAGCTAGTCTGAACAAGAACTTCATCCGGAAGAATAACTTCAATTCCAAGCTCTATGACCAATGCGGATCAACAACACAACCTCAACACGATCCAAGAACCTTCACAAGCTTGCCTGAATGACCAGGAACATCCGCACTTCCTCTGCTCACCGAAATCTCTTCTCTTCCTCATCTGAAACTTCAAGAACTCAGTCTACCGCCACTGTCATACTAAAACATGTGCTTCTGAACCTCCAAATCATGAACAAATTGAGACGACACATCACAAGGACATTCCAAATACTCCATCCAATCCGCAAGATAGGATAATGCACTTCCGGATCTCACCGGCCCTTTTTGTAACACTCTGTCACTCCGGAGCACTTCCCGGAACTGGTTCTACTTGATCAGTCATAACTTCTTCTTCAAATCTGCATGTGGACCTCTGAAAACTTAACTGGATCATCTCAAAACTCATATCTACAAACCCTTTAATCTGCATCCTCTGCATCTCAACCTATTGAGTACTTTTGCCTTCTTCTCATCACTGTTCTTCACTGTTCCTCATTGAAACTAATTTTCTCAATATCCTCAGCACACAGCTCATCCAATCCTTCTTACCAATGTAATATGAGTATGTTGACATCAATGACAACACTGTCTCACCTCATACTTGCAACAACATCCTCCATTGGAAGGCCTTGCCACTTCACCAAGTACTCATTTTACACCTTATGCCTTGTTCTCTTGGCTTCTTTTGTATCCACAATGCACTCTAGCTTCAATGGTTGACTTGTTGGTAAGTCTTTGATCCAATCTTCATCTGAAACCTCTGATGTACCTACATCTGTACTTGCAATCACATCTCTCAAAAGTATATAGGTTAGAAACATTAAAAATTGGAGAGATAACAACTCCAGGAGGGAGTTCTATCTCATAGGCATTTGCTCCAAATTTGTGGACCACCCTACATGGCCCTATCTTCTTCATCTGCAACTTTGAATACTTCCCTTTAGGTAGCCTTTCCTTCCTCAAATGTGCTAAGACCAAGTCCCCCACTTTGAAGTGAACCTCTCTCCTTTTCTAATCTGCATGTTGTTTGTATTTATCAACACTCTTTTGAAGATTCTCTCTAACTTGCTGATGGATGTCTTTCATGGCCACTACAAATTCTTCTCCTTCAGCACTCCTCTCCATTCCACTCAAATCTCTGAGTTCAAACACTCCCCTAGGCTTCAATCCATACACAATTTCAAATGGGCTTTTTCCAACACTTCAGTTCACAGAGTCATTATATGCAAACTTAGCTTGGGGAAGGATCAAATCCCATTGAGTTGAATGTTCTTTTGTCAAGCATCTAAGGAGATTTCCAAGACTTCTATTGACTACTTCAATCTGCCCATATGTTTTGGGATGATACGCAGAGATAAAGGTCAAATTTGTTCCCAACTTATTCCAAAGGGTTCTCCAAAAGTGACCCACAAATTTATTGTCCCTATCTAAAATAATAGTCAATGGTAATCCATGAATTCTGACAACCTCCTTGAAGAACAACCCTACAATGTATGAGGCATCATTTGTACTCTTACATGGTATAAAGTGTTCCATCTTACTAAGCCTATCTACAACCACAAACACACTATCAAATCCTCTTTCAGTTTTGGGCAACCCCAACACAAAATCCATGTTGATGGACTCCCATGGCCTGTTTGGGATTGGTAATGGTTGATAGAGACCTGCATTTGTACTACAACCCTTAGCCGTTTGACAAACAACACATCCTTCAACCAATTTTTTGATATCATTTGCATCTTTGGCCAATAATAATACCTTCTTACTTGCTCCAAAGTTTTGTCCACACCAAAGTGACCCCCTAAATTGCCACAATGCTTTTCCTTAATCAGATTAGTCTACATAGAGCATTTGGGAATACATAACTGAGCCCCTTTAAACAATAAGCCATCTTGTATCAAAAAATTAGAATGTTCTTTATGAAAAGTTCCATTGAATTGATAACAAATAGCATAAATTTCCTTGAAATCATCATCTCCTTCATACATACCTTTCAAAGCATCAATACCTACACTTTGAGTTGAACTTCTTGAACCAACAATGTTCTCATGCTCAAAGCATCTGTCACCTTGTTTGACTACCCCTTTTTGTGTGTGATGGTAAAGGTGAAACTTTGTAGGTACTCCACCCACTTCACATGTTTGTGGCTAAGTTTGTCATGGCTATTTAAGAATTGCAAAACATGATTGTCAATTGTAACATCAGAAATGTCCCCTTGGGGGATTTTCCCTCTTTAGGTTTAGGTCCTGGTGTTGGTGCCTGAATTGACTGTCAGTTTCTGAGCAATTTTCACGCAGGCACCCTCCCAAAAAATCCAAAAAAGTTCTAAGTTTTGGGGCCCCTCAGTGTTTTTCAACGTCTGCATCTTAGTTCAACGGAGGTGGTCTTCATGTTTTCTCCATCGACATGAGTTTGTTTTTGTGTCTTCAAACTTTTAGGTTGAACTTGAACCCTTTTCTCAATGGTTCAAGGTTCAATGGTTCGAAGCTTCGAGTTTCTTGGCCGACGGTCAAGTGTTTTGCCGATGGAGTATTTTTTTTTATGTTTGAACCTTGCCATTGAACCATCGGGTTGAACCAGTTCATCGGTTCAATGGGTTCGCGGGGTTTCTTTTATGTTGCCGACTGAGTTGGTATCGGCGTTGAACTTCTCGATTGAACCTTTCTTTTGAACCTAGCTGTTGAACCGGTTCAGAGGTTCATTGGTTCAACCCGTCGGAGGGGGAAGTGGGAGGCCGTATGTTATCGGTAGGAGTTGTTATGTCGGCAAAAGATTTCTTGAGTCCTCCGATTGTTTTGGTCTGGCCGATGGATGTCCATCGGCGTGTGTTTGGCTATCAGCGAAGTGAATTTTTGGGCCACCGATGTAAGGTGTTTGGCCGATGGGGTGTCATCAGCGTGAGTCTGACCGATGGAGGAGCAGTGTGTAGCTGGCGAAGATGTCGTCGGCGTGACCTTTGAGATTGGCAGGAAACTTTTTGGATGCTCCAATGGTGTGTGTTACACCGACGGAAGGGAGGAAGCCAAGGTCTATCGGCATGAGTTGTATTGTCGGGTGAACTGTGGAATGGTTGGCTGATAGACTAATCTCTGCCCGATGAGGGGGAGTGTGGTGTAGCGATCGGCCAGACTATGGAGATCGGTGAGAGGTTTTTCGAGTTGGCCGATGGTAGTGGTCTTGGCGATGGGCTTTTGGAGAGAAAGGCGTGTGTCGAGCGTGGCAAAAGCACTCGACACCTATCATGCTCACGGCCATGCTTTTAAACTACTGAAGGAGTCTCCGCACCATGCATGTGGGATTACTCCCCTATATAATTTGAACCTGCGGAGAAGTGCGTTTTGGCAGGAATTTCTCTTTTGAGCGCAGTGACGGTTTCCAGGTGAAATGCAGGTGGTTGAGCCATCAATGGCGACAGTGCAGGGGTATGGACGATGGGACACGTGATCAGGCTACCTGATTTTTAGCATGAAGACTTCCAGATGGCGGCGCAAGGCTCGAGGCCTCCTTTGTCTGCTGCATTGATGACTTCTGAGTGCCATTCTTTCTGATGGATGTATTTGGCAGATTTTTGAATTTTGGCCATGTAATTAATGCTGAGTACGCTTCCCTCTGGCTGTTTTTAAGCTGGAAGTGTTACTCATTTTAGAGGTTGGATGTTTTTTGGGCTTTCTGCTCTGACCCTGAACATAAGGTGTTCACATTTTGAAAGGCATTTTTTGCTACAGATTCGGTCCTTGGTCTAGTGTACTAATCTATCTTGTCTTGTAAATGATAATTTTCTCTGTGATGGCCTTCTATGTAAATTAATTTTAAATGAAAAACACCTGTGTGCGTATTGTTTCTGATTGTCTCCTGTATGTCATTTGTTTTCCTTTCAAACAAGGTTGTCAAGGGCTTCCAAGTTTTTCAGTATATGCATACTATGTGTCTAATTTATTGCATCTACTCAAGGAGTGGTTAAATAGGCTTTTGATCAGATACAAAGGGAAATAGATTGCATCATAGGATCTGTTAAGTATGATCATTAGTAATACTCTTTCTTGGACATGTTGCTATTAGGCAGTAGCATTCTTCTTAGGTCCTCTGGATATGAATTAGTGTTGTCATGGGGAGACATTTACATTCTTAGATATGACTCTACTGCCCAGATAAGGCACTGGTTTGGGAATCTGTCTGTTTAATGGGTCTAGGAAGGTCCCATAACTCCAAACATCATTTCAAACCCTTTCATCCTTCCATCTGTTAGTTGTAGGATTAGGAGTAGGAAACCCCTACATGCTCTCATACCTAACCAGACATTATGTCCAAGAATGTTGCCAACCTTGTGATTTGTTACACAAATCTTGGTCCTTACATGAGAGTATTCTACCTGTTGCTGTCAAGTTATATCTTTCTGTCATTGAGCTAGTCAAGGTCATATTTTTATTAAATAGGGACACCCCCCTTGGTGCGGCAGAACCAGAAGTGAAGGGGAGGAGCTCATGTAACCTCCTGTATTCAGTTGGCTAAATCTACCTATGCATTAGAACTGGCAAACCCTAATACTGATTCAGAAGATAAACCAACACCTGGGTCTTTTACATGCATTTAGGACATCTTACTTCATAATTTGGCATCCTGATGGAATGAACCCTAGGTATCTTGGCAAATAGGGCCTAGGGGGACCCCTTGAGCTTAATCCTACCCAAAATAGGGGGAGGACTTGGGCATCCATGCCCTAGTCCTACCCTATTTTGGGTCAATCCCAAATTTTAAGTGTTAGTTTATGACCGTTATTTGGTCCCTAGGCTAACACGGTAAGTTTGAATTTATGAAATCTTGGCAGGAATGTTTGTAGTTGCATATAAAAGCATGATTAGGCATTCATTTAAAAAATAGATATGATCTTCATGTGATTTTGGTATTCTCAAGGTGATTCAAGGCTTTCATTGTGTTGCAAGAGCATACTTATGTGGTTTCTGTGTTTATATTTGCAGATTTGAGCATTCGTTGCATCATGGAATGAAGAGCATCTTCCTCCCATGAGATCTTCACTACAAGGTGACATTACATTGTGTTTGTGATCATTATTCATTTGGTTTTTTCCTCTACCTCCCTAGGCACACACTCTCTATTTAACAAAGGTGTTTGGAAGACTTAAGTGTCCTTCCAAAGCTTGACTAAGGCAAGCTCCTAAACACCACAACCCCCTCCCAAAGTTTTATGATTGCAGGTTACAGGTTAAGGAGTTGGACAAAGTGAAGTTGTAGGAAGGCATCTTGAAGTGTCAAAATTACAGAAGAGAAGGAAAATTTGCCCCCTAGACTAGGGCGCTTGCTATCTAATCCTTGAAGTTTTGTAACAGGAAAATCTCTGAAACAACAGGAAAGGGTTGCAGATTGAATTCCCAGATCTGGACAAAAAATAGGGCCTTGGGCTTGGGTGCCTGCTATCTAGTCCCTGATTTTTCTACCTCAGGACCCCAAAAATAGGTACTCTGTAATTTTTCATTTTGCTTCTGTTTGCAAGATCTTTTTTCGTAATTCATATGTTTATTGTCGTATTTGCAAAATTAGGGTTTTAATGGTTAATTGAGCATAGGAGAGGAAAATTTGACAATTAAATACCCTAATCCAAATTTCCCTACATTTGTAAGTGACCAAGGACCTGATAGTGCTCTGCCATTCCATCCTAAGGTCCTTGAATGTAAGTGGTGAAAGGAGGATTTGAACACTAAACATAAACAAATCCAAATTTTACACCTCTACATTAGTAAAAATAATGAATTCCTTGGGTAGGAGATAGTGTCTCTACTTCTTCAATGATTACACCATGGAATATAACTCCAAGTGATAAGAGGAATACTTTTTCTTTGCCTCATTGAGTTTCTTACTAAAAAATGCAACAGGCCTTCCCTCTTGGCTCAATACTGCCCCAATTGTAAACCCACTTGCATCACATTCAATGGTGAAAACTTTGTTAAAATCAGGAAGATCTAGGATAGGTTGCTATGCTACTCTATTTTTTAGATATTGAAAGCTTTTTTCTACCTCATCAATCCATACAAACCTTTTTCTTTTATCTCCTTTAATTGTATCAAGGATTGGAGAGCATATATGACTGAAATTCTTCACAAATTTTTTGTAAAAGGTAGCTAGGCCATGGAAAATTCTTACTTCACTGACTCATGTAGTAGTGTGCCAACTAAGAATTTCTTCCACCTTAGCATGATCTATCTTCAAAGAGCCTTTTGAGATCACAAATACAAGATAGACTAACTCTTCCTTCATGAATTCACACTTCTTCAAATTGATCATCAACTTTTCTTTATTCAACCTCTTCAAAACCAAGTCTAGATGCTGCAAGTGTTCCTCTTTAGTCTTACTAAACATAAGAATATCATCCAAATAGACAACCACAAACATACCTATGAAGGGTTTCAGAACTTCATTCATTAACCTCATAAAAGTGCTTGGTGCATTTGCAATCCCAAATGGCATGACAAGCCATTCATACAACCCCTCATTTGTTTTGAAGGTAGTTTTCTACCCATCCCCCTCTCTTATTCTGATTTGATGGTAGCCACTTTTCAGGTCTATCTTACAAAAATAACATGCCCCTCCTAAACAATCCATCAAATCTTCCATTCTTGGTATGGGAAACCTATACCTTATGGTAATCTTGTTAATTACCCTTGAGTCAGTGCACATTCTCTAATCTCCCCCTTTCTTTGGTGCCAATTGTTGGATCTACGGCACACAACTGAGAGGGGGGGTGAATCAATTGTGAAAAAACTTGCTTCTACTTCAAACACTTGATTCTTCTTTGTTAGTTAACAGCATATAAATTAACCATTCATGAAAGCAGAAAGCATAAACACCAAAGCAGATTAACATCAACACATTAGACACCAAGATTTTTGACGTGGAAAACCCGGTTAAGGGAAAAACCACGGGGTGATTAACCCAAGGATTATTTTCTGTTAGAAGAATAAGAAAAACAAATGGCACATGCCAGTCAGGGCTCACTGCCTGAGCGCACTGCTCACAAGGAGGCACACTGCCTACAAAAGAGACACATTGTCTACAAGATCATAAGTATCACAACCTTGAACTAGAGAATGACATCTTCACCATGTCTGGATCAGTTCCATTTAAGCTCGAAACACACCTGCTCTGCCCTTTCGCTCTTTTGCTATATCACACTCATCTTCTTCAACATGCATTGAAATGAACTCACAAACCTTTATTTATACAAGACATCAACTTAGGAACAATCATCTAAGCTAGCAATCAACCATAAGAACATTCGCAGGATGAATAACAAATCCGGTCGGCCACCACAAGAACATTCGCAAGATGAACAACTCATCTGGTTGGCTAGTCTGAACAAGAACTTCATCCAGAAGAATATCTTCAATTTTGGGCTCTACCATCAATGTGGACCAACAACACAACCTCAACATGATCCAAGAACATTCACAAGCTTGCTAGAATGACCAAGAACATCCGCACTTCCTCTACTCACTGGAATCTCTTCTCTTCCTCATTTGAAACTTTAAGAACACTGTCTGTCACCACTGTCATACTGCAAGAGGTGCTTCCGGACCTCCAAATCATGAACAAATTGAGATGACACATCACAAGGACATCCCAAATACTCCATCCAATCCGCAAGATAGGATAATGCACTTCCGGATCTCACCAGACCTCTTTGTAGCACTCTGTCACTCCGGAGCACTTCCCGGAACCAGTTCTACTTGATCAATCACAACTTCTTCAAATCTGCAAGCAGACCTCTGAAAACTTCAATGGATCATCTCAAGACTCGTATCTACAAACCCTTTAATCTACATCCTTTTTTCATCAACTTATTGAGTACTTTTGTCTTCTTCTCATCACTGTTCTTCACTGTTCCTGTTTAAGACTAATTTTCTCAATATCCTCAGCTCACAGTTCATCCAATCCTTCTTGTCAATGCAATATGAGTATGTTGACATCAATGGCAACACTGATTAACCTCATACTTGCAACAATCTCCCCCTTTGTCATTGATGGCAACATATGATGTGAAAAACCATCAAGACAAGATCTTCTCCTTTCTGTCACAGCTCCGCCTATCAGCAACAACTCTTCACATGTCTTCTCTTCCTTTACTGCTCCCTCTTTGATCATCAACCACTTGTTTTTCACATGTCTTCTCTCCCCCTTTGACATCAATGGCAAAGGGCTCATACTTGCAATTCTAACACATCAGAATCATACCAGCTGCTCCCCCTTAGTAGGTTCTCCCCATCATCAATCCAGATCATAAGATATGACTATGATATCCACCGGACTGATGCACATTAGTGCATCCTAGTTCATCATCGGAGGGGCCATGACCCCTAACTTCTCCCGGAGATACTCAAAAGAGTCCTTGGGAAGAGGTTTGGTAAAAATATCTGCAATCTAATCCTTGGAGGGTACATACTCCAATCTGACTTCTTCCTTGTTCACTTGTTCTCTCAGAAAGTGAAACTTGATAGATATGTGCTTAGTCTTAGAATGCAATACCAAATTCTTAGAGATATTTATTGCACTTGAATTATCACAGAAAATTGTGATAGCCTCCTCATATTCAAATTTAATGTCTCTTAACATCTGCTTCATCCATAAGATTTGAGTGCAACAACCTACTGCTGCAATGTATTCTACTTCAGTTGTAGACAGAGATATTGCCTCTTGTTTCTTGCTTAGCCAAGAAACCAATCTTTTTCCCAAAAAGAATGCTCCTCCACTTGTACTCTTCTAGTCATCCACATCTCCTGCCCAATCTGCATCTGTATAAGCATGAAGAGAGAAATCCTGATCTCTAGGATACCATAGACCATACTCAACTGTTCCTTTCAAGTACTTAAAAATTCTTTTGATTGCCATGACATGAGATTCTCTAGGATCAGCCTGAAATCTTGCCACAAGACCAACAGCTTGCATTATATCTGGTCTAGTCTGAGTGAGATACAATAGTCCTCCAATCATTGATCTGTACTTGGTCTGATCTGTCTTAGGAGAGTCATCATCTTTGCTCAACTTACATCCGGTTGCCATAGGGGTGTTCATTGGCTTTGAATCTTCCATTCTGAATTTCCTCAACAATTCTTTTGCATATTTGGTCTGACAGATAAAGATGCCTTTCTTTGTCTGAGTAATTTGCAGACCCAAGAAGAAATTCATTTCACCAAGCATTGACATTTCAAACTCACTTTTCATTTGATTTGCAAAAGTTTTACACATACTGTCTTTTCCTCCAAAGATGATATCATCAACAAATACTTCAACAATCAAGATGTTTTCCTTATCTATTTGGAAATATAGATTACTATCAGCAGTACCTTTGTTGAAACCAATCTGTACAAGATGCTTATCCAACCTTTCATACCATGCTCTTAGGGCTTGCTTCAAACCATATAGTGCTTTCTCCAACTTGCAGACCATATCATCATGATTAGACAATTGAAATCCATCCGGTTGTTCAATGTACACTTCTTCTTCCAAGTCACCATTTAGGAAGGCAGACTTGACATCCATCTGATATACCTTAAAATTTTTGAAGGCAGCAAATGCAAGAAATAATCTTACTGCTTCAATTCTTGCCACTAGAGCAAAGGTCTCTTCAAAATCAATTCCTTCTATTTGAGAGTAGCCTTTGCAAACCAATCTAGCTTTGTTTCTGATTACTTCACCAATGTCATTTAGTTTGTTCTGGAAGACCCATTTGGTTCCAATCACATTCTTGTTTCTAGGTCTGGGAACAAGATCCCAAGTATGATTTTTCTCAATTTGCATCAACTCTTCCTCCATTGCTTTGGTCCAGTTTTCATCATTGCAAGCTTCATTAACTGTCTAAGGTTCAATCTTTGAAATCAGACAGTATTCATTTGAATCTTGAGCAATTCTTCTTCTTGTTTGTACCCCTTTACTTTTGTCACCTATGATCTGATCTTCAGAATGATTTAGAGTTACATACCTTGGAACTTTGCGAGTTTCTTGCACTACTAATTCTTGATCAGGCTCATCCAGACAAACTTCTTCTTCCTGATTTACCAGGTCAGTCTGGATCTAAATTTCAGAGGAGGATGGAGCTCCTTGCACCAGAGAATCATTCTAATCATCTTCATTACATTCATAGAATCTTGAAGGCTTCTCAATTCCTTCATCAACCTTCACATTTGTACTTTCTATCATCTTTCTCAATCTCTTATTGTAACACCGATATGCTTTGCTTTGAGTGGAGTAACCCAGGAAAAATTCCTTCATCACTTCTAGCATCAAACTTTCCTAAATCTTCATCTCTTTTGATGTAACACTTGCTACCAAATACTCTGAAATATCTCATAGTGGGAGTTATGCAAAACCAAAGTTCATAAGGAGTCTTACCAGTATTGCTTCTGATTTGAAATCGATTAAGGGTATAGATCGCAGTGCTGACAGCTTCTCTCCAAAACATCTGAGGAACACTTGCTTCCATCATCATTGTCCTGGCTACTTCTTGGATGGTCCAGTTCTTTCTCTCAACTACTCCATTCTATTGTGGAGTCCTAGGAGCAGACAACTGTCTCTTTATACCATGCTTCTCACAGAAATCTATGAATTCACTAGATGTGAATTCACCACCTCTATCAAACCTTAAACATTTTAGTTTCAATCCGGTTTGATTCTCTACCATAGCTTTGAAGATTTTGAACTTCTCAAGGGCTTCTAATTTCTCTTTTAGGAAGGTAACCCACATCATTCGGGAATGATCACCAATCAGTAATAGGAAATATCTATCACCTTGCATACTCTTGATTCTTGTCAAACCACAGAGATCAGTATGGACTAATTCCAATAGTCCGGTAGAGGACTGATCCTTACTTTTGAAAGAGACTCTGCTCTGTTTTCCTAGCTAACATTCTTTGCACAAACTATTTGTAGGTTTCACCAATTTTGGAAGATCTCTTATAGCCTGAGTATTGCTTATCTTGATGATGTTGTCAAAATTCACATGACACATTCTTCTATGCCATAACCAACTTTGATCAACTTGAAGAAACAGACAACTTTTATTTGAACCAACTAGATGGAAGATATTACCTTTTGTTTGAGTACCGGATGCAATCTCAGTTCCGGAGCTTTCAAAGATCCTGCATCTTCCATTCTTGAATCGGAGATCATAGCCTTTGTCCACCAACTGACCAACACTGAGAAGATTGTGCTTCAATCCTTCAACATATAGAACATTACCGATTTTACTCTTTCCATCAAAAGAAATAGTTCCCCTACCTCTGATTCTACCAGCAGAATTATCACCAAATTTTACCATTCCTCCTTCATACCTTTCCAAATCTAAGAACTTGTTCTTGTCACCTATCATATGGTGAGAACATCCACTGTCAATAACCCAATCATCCTTTTCTTCAACTTGGGCAACTAAAGCTCTTTCAACAACCTTATGATTGACAGATTTAAAGGATTTTGAATCTTCTTCCTTGATGGCAATAAACACCCATTCATTTCTGGATTTGCTTCTTATTTCTGATTCATCATCTGTTACTCCTTCATTATCATCTTCTTCATGAACATAATAGCAGTTCTTTTGAAACCTTGATCTGTTAGCATTTGACCTTGCAGATCTTTCCGGACATCTTGAAGCAAAATGACCAATCTTATTGTAGTTGAAGCACTTAAAGGGTAGTTTTTCTTCATACTTACCGGATCCTCTTGGTAGTCTCTTTGCAATGAGGGCTTCAAGTTGAGCTGTTTCTGCTTCTTCCTCTTCCATGTCTTTCCTTGCTTGATCATACCATGACAGCTTTCTTGAAGAGTTCTCTCCTGGATCAAATCTTTGTTTGCCTTTCACATAGGCACTGGCTTTCAATGCAGATTCAGTCTTGGGTTGATCATCTCCAAACTCAGTCATTTCAAATGCAGCCAGTTTGCCTGCCAATTGCTCTCTTGTGATAGTTGTATGGGCTTTGAATTCATCAATGGTAGCAACCTTGATTTTGTAGGCAGCAGGAAGGGATCTGAGAATTTTGCAAACAATTTCATTTTCATCTAGAACTCCACCAGCATTCTTGATTCCACACACCAGCTCATTTACTCTTGGCATAAAGGTAGTGATATTTTCATCATCTCTCATCTTGAATCTTTCAAATTTCCCTTTCAAACTTTGCAACCTTACACTCTTGACAAACTCATCTCCTTCATACAGAAGTTCCAGTTTAGTCCAGATCTCATATGCAGTTGGTAGGTCAATAACATTTGAGAGATCTGAGTCATTCAATGCACTTAGAAGAGCTTCTTTGGTCTGCAGATTATTTTCAGCATCTGTGATTTCATTCAGAGTTGTCGGACCACCCTGTGGAGGTACATATGATTTTGTGACCATGGTCAAGTATGTTGTTCCCATACACTCCAAGTGACATTTCATGCGACCTTTCCAGAGAGTGAAGTTGGTTCCATTGAACTTCAGACCATCCTTCTTGTATGACGACATCTTGGATCTCCTCAAGCGATTAAGCTCCTTTTAGAGGAACTTGGCTCTGATACCAATTGTTGGATCTAGGGCACACAACTGAGAGGGGGGGTGAATCAGTTGTGCAAAAACTTGCTTCTACTTCAAACACTTGATTCTTCTTTGTTAGTTAACAGCATATAAATTAACCATTCATGAAAACAGAAAGCATAAACACCAGAGCAGATTAACATCAACACATTAGACACCAAGATTTTTGACATGGAAAACCTAGTTAAGGGAAAAACCACGGGGTGATTAACCCAAGGATTATTCTCTGTTAGAAGAATAAGAAAAACAAATGGCACATGCCAGTCAGGGCTCACTGCCCGAGCACACTGCTCACAAGGAGGCACACTGTCTACAAAAGAGACACACTATCTACAAGATCATAAGTATCACAACCTTGAACTGGAGAATGACATCTTCACCATGTCTAGATCAGTTCCATTTAAGCTCGAAACACACCTGCTCTGCCCTTTCGCTCTTTTGCTATATCACACTCATCCGCTTTGACACGCATTGAAACAAACTCACAAACCTTTATTTATACAAGACATCAACTTAGGAACAATCATCTAAGTCAGCAATCAACCATAAGAACATTCGCAGGATGAATAACACATCCGGTCGGCCACCACAAGAACATTCGCAAGATGAACAACTCATCTGGTCGGCTAGTCTAAACAAGAACTTCATCCGGAAGAATATCTTCAATTCCGGGCTCTACCATCAATATGGACAAACAACACAACCTCAACATGATCCAAGAACCTTCACAAGCTTGCCTGAATGACCAGGAACATCCGCACTTCCTCTACTCACTGGAATCTCTTATCTTCCTCATCTGAAACTTCAAGAACACTGTCTGTCGCACTGTCATACTGCAAGAGGTGCTTCCGAACCTCCAAATCATGAATAAATTGAGATGACACATCACAAGGACATCCCAAATACTCCATCCAATCCGCAAGATAGGATAATGCACTTCCAGATCTCACCGGACCTCTTTGTAGCACTCTGTCACTCCGGAGCACTTCTCGGAACCGGTTCTACTTGATCAATCACAACTTCTTCAAATCTACAAGCGGACCTCTAAAAACTTCATTGGATCATATCAAGACTCATATCTACAAACCCTTTAATCCGTATCCTTTGGTCATCAACTTATTGAGTACTTTTGCCTTCTTCTCATCACTGTTCTTCATTGTTCCTGTTTGAGACTAATTTTCTCAATATCCTCAGCTCACAATTCATCCAATCCTTCTTGTCAATGCAATATGAGTATGTTGACATCAATGACAACACTGATTAACCTCATACTTGCAACACCAATATGGTGGGGACAACACATGGGCTAAGACTCTCCCTTATTAGGCCTTTGTCAAGTAACTCTTGGATTTGCTTCTTAATCTCTTCATTCTATTGAGGGGTCATTTTGTATGCAGCTTTGTTGGGTAGGTTTTCCCCTGGTATAAAATCTATATGGTGGCTCACATCTCTTATTGGTGGCAAAGAACTAGGGAGTTCATCTACCTCTATGTCCTTATACTTGTACAACAAGGCTTGGACCTCTTTAGGTACATCTTCAACCTTTGCTACTTTTGTCATGATTGACTTTGGTCTGATTAGAATAGCATAACCTTCTCCACCTTCCTCTTTCATGGTTTTCAAAAAATCTTTTTCCCCAACCAGCATTACACTAGACCCAGCTTGTGTATCTACACCTTCATCTTGCAATGGAACAAGAGTGAATGAGACCCCATCCTTTTCAATCACAATGGTGTTCTTTTTCCCATCATGATTAGTCTTTCTGTCATACTTCTAGGGTCTCCCTAAAAGTATATGACAAACATCCATTGGGATGATGTCACACAATATTTTGTCTCTATACCCTCCTATGTTGAATTCCACCCATGTTTGCTCATTAACTAGGACCTGCTGACTCTTATTCAACTAGGAGACCTTGTAGGGCGTAGGATGTGGGATTCTTTTCATTTTTAACTTTTCAAACATCTCTAAAGAAACCAATTTTTTTGTGGAACTAGAATCCACAATAACTTTAAACACCTTACCTTGAGATTTGCATGTGATTCTAAACAGGGATTTTCTTTGTGGAGGCTCTTTTACCACAGGGACTTTGAGCAATGTTCTCCTCATCATTAGAGTTTCTCCAATTTTTGGAACAACAGGTTGAGATGGAGAGTTGACACTCTCATTAACTTCTTCTTGCACCAATTGAGTTCTCCTTTCTCCACCATGTGAAGTAGAAGGTTGCTTATTCAAACATTTCCATGCTTGATGGCCAAATTGATTGCATTGATAGCATCTTCCTGAGAATGTATTTGATCCTCTACCCTGACCACCAAATTTGCCCCTATTATTTGATCTCCTACCTCTAAAACTGCCTCTTGATTCTGAGCTCTGTTCTTGATGACGACTTGTCTCTCCTTGTGGCTTTTGAGATTGTCCTCTTCCTCCAAATGTTCCTCTACCCCTGAAGTTCTTTCCTATGCCTCTCTTTTGTTTCTCCTATCTTCTATTCAACCGTTCTTCTACCCTGATTGCCATTTGAAAACATTCTTCCATCGTTCTTGGGGGAGTAAGGCTTAACCCATCTTGTATATTGAACCTCAACCCATTTATGTACCTAGCTACTTTTTCCACCTCATCCTCAACATGACTTGTCCTTATACTTAGCTTGTGAAACTTCTTTGTATAGGCCATGACATCCATCTCCTTTTGTTTGAGGTTTTGAAGCTTCCTAAATGTCTGAATTGCATAATCACCAAGTAAAAATTGGCTTTTGATTTTAGACACCATTCTGTCCCAAGAATTGATTTTTGGCTTACCCTTCTTCAACCTTTCTTCCTGCACATAATTCCACCAAGTTAAGGTAGGGCCTTTCAACTTTGTTTTGGAAAATTTCACTTTTTGGTTTTGTTCTACCTCCTCATAATCAAAATAGTTATCGAGTGCATCGATCCAACCTAGCACCGCTTCACTATCCAACTTTCCACCATACATGGCAAATTCTATCTTCACCTTAGGACTATCTCCCCTCATAGACTTCAACAACTTTACCATTCTCAATTCATTAGGGTCCAACTCTTCCTCTTGGACTCCTTCTTGAGGGTTTTCATTCTCACCCCCTTCCTCTTCCTCTTCATCACTTTGGTCTCCGGTGACCACACCTCTTCTTTGATTTTATTCACGCATTGCAAGCCTTACAAGGACAGCTACCTGAGCTTCTTTTACCTATCTCAACTCCTTGGCATGCTTTTCTTTCAACTCTCTCACTTCTCAGGTTGTTGGATTACTTTTAGAAGGCATCTTTTTTTTTTTCAAACTTCAACCTTTTCCACCTATTGACCAAAACCTATGCTCTGATACCAATATGATGTAGATCAAGGTAGAGATTAACACACAATCACGAATGAACAAACTTTTCAATTCTTGAAACTCCTACTTGATGGGTTTTCTCTCAAGTCATTAAATCCCCTAGTAGTACTCCAAAACAAGAAATTTCATCATAACTTTTAAAGGAGGCCTCAAACCCAAAAAAAAATACCATTCTAGATACCCTTTATGCCTTTTGTTAACATATCCAATTTGTGGATAGGGTTGTTGTTGAAACTGAATGTAGAACTACTAGTAGAACTACTACTATAAACTTTAAAATTCTATGTATGCAAAGCTGAAATAAAGATTAATCTGTAACAATTAATGAACAATTGATTTGCACATTCAATCCAATGTAGAAGAGAACATAATAGAAGAGAAGAAGCTTGCAAAGTATTTATGTGGAGAAACCCTTTCGGGAAAAAACTCAACACCCAAAGATGTTTCCTTCTTGTATTAAATCTCTTTGAAAAAGATTACATTTAATACTTGAAATTTCTCTAAGTCTTTGATGCACTTCACAAAAAAGATTCTTTTTTCTAAGTCTTTTTCCAAAAACTTTTGCTTTTTTCTTCTAAGTCTTTTTTTTTTTTTGAAAATCTACTCTCTGGAAAATGTATGGGGTTTTCAATTAAATCAAAACACCCTCTTTTAATTCAAGAGCTTCTAAATTTAGAAGCTTGAAACTCAAAATATAATCAATTACAATTGATAACATAGCTTCCAAAGCTCATGCAAAAATCAAGCTCACTTAAATTGAGAAGACTGAACTAAAACAAAGTCGAAACACTGAGTTAACTGTCCCTTCATGATGTGGGTACCCAAGATGGCTAAATATAGTTGTCCCAACATCAAACTTATCACCAAATAAAAGCAACATCAAAAACTCCTCTATTTGGGCGTCCATACTTGTCCAATGAGTTTCTGATAACTGAAGTGATCAAATACACATCAAAATCATGTAAACAACATGTAAGATTGATGTCCCCAAGGTTATTCTAAAATATCTTGTTCTGTACATGCAAGTGACATACAAACACCATATCCAACATGCAACTAATACCCATTACTTGAAATATTGAGATGTACCATCCTGCAACTTCCAGAGTTGGAGTGTCCTGCAAGTAATATCTTAAAACTGACATGCAAGCATTTTCAACAACATGCAACCGATACCCATTTCTTGAATCACTTAGATGTACCATCTTGCAAGTTTCTAGAGTTGGAGTGTTCTGCAATTAATCTCACAAAACTGACTGCAACTACATGCAAGTCATACAAGTCCATAGGAATGACATGCAACAACATGCAAGCACATGCAAGTGACATGCAACAACATGCAAATACATGCAAGTGACATGTAACAACATGCAAAGTCATACAAGTCCATAGGAGTGACATGCAACAACATGCAAGCACATGCAAGTGACATGCAACAACATTGTTGGTAAACTGATTTGTCACCGCGAAATAGCCTTTGAAAATGACCCGTTGCCCTTTGAGCAGTGACTAAATTGTCCCAATAGTTGGAGAAGTTGTTATTGAATTATCAGCTTTCCTCTATGTTTGAGAGGGGCAACTCCCTCTTATGATGGGATTTTTATGGTTTTTGTGTACTTTTAACCTGAAAGTACATAAAGGAGAAAATATAGAAACTAGAGGAAAATAACTAATAGAAATCCCAACAATAGACATACGAATATCATTTGAGATTTCACAATGGATATGGCAAATCACAAAGGGGTTTTAACAGAAAATATGTTTTGATGTGCAATGATAATGAAAGAGATGATAAACCTCAATATACAAAAAGATATGCCACCTCAACACGATCAAACCAAGATACCAAGATATGAACGTTATTCATTACGTTAGTCACATAAAATACCAATGGTTTGCACAACCACATAGAAGGATTACTGATTTAACATACGAGAAATCAGCAATGATAACACATGAATACATTTAGAACATACAAAACAAAAGAATTCTTCATTATCTCCTTGAAATTATACAATTCCAAAAACTCTTCTATACATAGTGTCAAGCCAAAAAGTCTTCACACAATCTCTAAGTAGTTCTCCAAGTTTTTCCCCTACAAAATGTCTCCCTTGATTGAATTACAAAAGAAGTATATATAAGTGAGGCTAGTAACCACTTAAGGTAACTACTTTAACCACTTTTGTAACTACTTAGAATAACTACCTGGCTAATCCACTTAGGATAACTACCTTTTTGAAGATAAGTTAGGATTTACCTAACTTTTAGAAAGTTAAATTCAAAAGACTAACTTTAATTACAATAAGTGACATAAGTCAATTTTTAGAAAGGTAATGTTAAACTTGGAGCTTTTGAGATGTAAATTTTGCTAGGTCCATTACATCTTCATCCATTTCTTTTGGACAATTAAAACTTCACCAGATGTTGAAAACTCCTTTGGATACCTGAATCTTAGACTCCTGCATCTATGCATATAAAATATGGAATCTATGGAAATAATATGTTTTTCCTTGAGCACGCTAGGATGGTAGGCATAGATTGAATAATGTTACATTTTTCCACTCCAATAACAATCATAAAATACAATTTCATAGCCGCTACTCATCTTATTCCTTGTCTATGCTCTCACATTTGCATACATTTGAAGGCTCTTTTCAAGTATGTTCTAGAGTTTGATATACCATATTAATGTGAATCTCAAGTAATACATAAATACTACCAAAGTGCTTGAATTTCTACTATACTTGCTTGCGAATACATTTGAAGATATAGCAATGTTCTGGTTCATAGTATTTCTAATGAAGGTAGAAAAGACCATTG
The DNA here is from genome assembly GCA_027924645.1 of Cunninghamia lanceolata. Lineage (NCBI taxonomy): Eukaryota > Viridiplantae > Streptophyta > Pinopsida > Cupressales > Cupressaceae > Cunninghamia > Cunninghamia lanceolata. The sequence continues at coordinate 13,983,823 of BSBN01000021.1, read as the reverse complement.
TTAAACTCCTACACCATGATGGTCTACCATTGCTAACACAAAGAAGTGGCTTGAATTTCTTCCAATATCATCCATCCACAACTCGTAACAGTGACCTAGAGTTGAGGTCAGTTAACTACGAATCAAAGAGAATGGAAAACCCTCCAAATGTTAAATCAAGCTCCCTAAACAAATCAATAAGGAGAGTCTCTATCCAAATCACCATTATCTTTACCCAAACACCTATCTACTTGTTTAGGGTAAAATTGGATTTATTAATCTTTTGTTGTTTAGATGTTAAAATCTGCCTCTCCACTAAACGTTGAAGGATCTAGAGTCGAGCGACGAGCACTATCATACCCTAGAGTCACTTTCAAATGTAAGAAAACTTGGATTAGGGAATTAATTATCAATTTTTCCTTCTCTTATGTTCAATTGACCATTAAAACCCTAATTATGTAAATACAACAAAAAATTAATAAATTACGGAAAAACCTCTTGCAGACGAGAGTAAATTACCAAATTACAGAATCCTATTTTCGAGGTTCTGAAGTGGAACAGTTGGGGACACTGGAGTGGGCACCCAAGTCTAAGGTACCTACTTTTTTGAGGAATCTAGACCTCCTTCAGACATTGATTAGTAACTTCTATTTTCCAGAATCTGTCTGCGAAGGACACTGGAGCAAGTGCCCTAGTACTAAAAGTGCTCTTTTGTCCATCTTTCCTTCAGATCCTGACTCTCTGATGTCTGTCCAGCCTTCCTGCAACTCCATTTTTCCCAGATGCGACACCTATAACCTGTAATCACAAGACTTGGTTTGGGGATTGTGGTGTTTAGAGGTTTGCCTTAGTCAAACCCCAAAGGACACTTAAGTCTCCGAACACCATTGTTAGATAAAGAGGCCATGCCCTTGTGAGGAAGAGGCCAAAACCAAAGGAATCAATGATAAAAACACAATTATATGTCACCTTGTAGTGAATCTTTCATGGAGGAAGATGCTCTTCATGCCATGAAGGAATTGATGCTCAAATCTACAAATATCAACACACAAAACATACAAGTCTGCTCTTGCAACATCAAAAAAGCCTTCAATCACCTTGAGAATGCAATGATCATCTAATTGGAATCTAGTTTACAAATGAATGCCTACACATGCTTATATATGCATCTACAAGCACTCCTTCCAAGAAATTAAAATTCAAACTTTACCGTGTCGGAAAAATAACCAAATAACGGTCATAAACTGACACCGAGAAATTGGGGCTGCCCCAAAATAGGGCAGGACTAGAGCACTGGCGCCCAAGTCCTCCCCCCTATTTTAGGCAGGGTACAACTCAAGGGGTCCTCCTAGGTCTCATTTGTCATGTTACCCAGGTCTCATTCCATTAGGATGCCAAAATATGAACTAAAATGTCCTAAATGCATGCTAAAGACCTAGGAGCTAAACCTTATGAGGGAAAAGCCCCCAAGGGGACATTTTCTGACGTTACATTTAGCCCCACTTTAATGTATGTATAAACCCGAGGCCAATACATGCATTAAAGTAAGGTCATAAACACACCAAACACACCAAACACGGAGAAGACACGCCAATCACATAGAAAATAGTAACAGGTATGCAAAACACAGAAGACAGTTACAGTCACGCAGAACACGTAGCAAACAGTCAATGCATGGAAGACACATTAATGCATGGAAGACAAAAATGATATTTTTTCTTTTCTTTTTCTTATATATATGAAATGCAAATGCAAGTATTGGAAAGTAAACAAACCTCCCAAAATGCAGGAAGCACTAGTTGATGGCGCTGGTCTCGACATATGGAGAAACACACATGCAATACATGTAAAACCTCCCAAAATGCATGAAGCACTACTCAATGGCGTTGGTCTATGCATATGGGATAACAAACATGCCATACAAAACAAGCACACCAAAACACACACAATTGAAGACATGATAGACAAGCGATGGTGTGTTCCCTATTTCTAGGCTTGTCACCATATCAGGCACATTACAGGCACACACTAATGATTGGGCTTCGCCACAACAATCACCAAAAACATGCTTAAGGGTTGAGTTAGTCATAGAACAGTTCCCTGCCTCCGTAGAGAACTTTTGAAAATGATAGGATGATGCAATCTGCTCTGAGAAATACACCATCCCCACCTTTGTAGAGGGCTTAAGAAAAATGATATGCTCTATATCCTGCCTCTACAAAAGGCTTACAATATTGATTGATTGATTGCAAACAAACTTAGGATGCAAGATGCACTACCTTGGGGTGCAAGTCTTTGCATCTGAGGTCAAACACATTGCTAACATCTATAACAGACAACTTACCTTATATGCCTCCACCTTAAGGTGGTTGATATCATGCATCGATATCAAGCACGTTAAGGTAGGAAGAAAACACACATGGGAACACCGACTTTCACAAAGCCCATGCCCCCCAGAGGTGACATGTACTTTACGATCGCCAAATATTCCCACAAACACATCCCTGTAAGAAACATGTTAGTGTCTACAACATCATCATAAACAACAACATCAATGCATATAATTAACCACACAAAGAGCCAAGGTTATACAATGAATTTAGAGTTCAAGGATAACTGTAGGGCTATATCATGAAGCTCTCTGAATTGAGTACCGCTAAGGCTAGATTCAAAGACAAACAAAGGTGCATAGAGCAGCAATATTGTTAAGGTTTGTAAATGCGATAGAAACATCATAAAATTCACTATACGGAAAGCATGAGTGCTTCCACTAGCCAAGCGTCAGATAAGATATACAACCCCATCGTCATATTAGGAACTATAGTCCATTTTTTTATTGCTCTCGAAAGGGACACTAGGTTCGCATCAATATAAATGTTTGTTGTCATCCACCTACTAGATGGAAACACTAGAGGAAGGGAAACAATAAATAAGAGAGGAGAAACAAGTGTCTTAGGGACAGTCACGTAGGAGGTTGCCCCCAAGTCACCAACCACGATGCTATGTCCGTCAGACACAACACACAACAATGAAATCAGAGAGAGAGGCAATTTAGAAGAATGATGATACAATTAGAAGAAGGTCGCAATAGAGGCGGTCTCCTGGTATCCCGAACCTTACGGGAGAATCTGATGTCATCCCAGGAGGCCTAAACAACACATAACACATAACGGGGGAAACACATTATGAGAGAGATAAAGGGTTAGAGATGCTTACCTATTGGGTCTTCATATTATATGTTGGAGTTCGCGAACCTCTTGGAGATGTATTCGATCATATTTGTTGTAAAATTTGAGTAGTTCTTATGAAAGTCTTGTTTGTTATCATATGATGATTTTTCTTTAAATCCTTGTTTAAATGAGGCTTTTTGTTGCTTATGAGGGGGAGAACCACTATTATTTTTTACTATTAATTGTTGTCTTGTTCTTTTCCAATTTTTGGCGAGTTTTCATTGATAAATCTTTCTAGAACAGTAGTAGATTCATCCTGTACCATCTTGCTCGTTTGTATCGGTTGTTTTCCTTTCTTTTCAAAGGTATTTTGATTATCTCCTAATCCATATAAGGATAATGGAGGAGGAACCTCAGCGTAAATTCCATTTCTTCGTGGATGAGGTGGGTTATCCACTTGTTTCTTATCCACTTCAATCATTCCCACGATACTGTCATAGTCCAAGTAATCATCCTCGTCTACTTCCACTAAACCTTGTTCCACCATATTATTTTAAGTATGCTTAGGAAAAGGATTAGTAAAAATTTGTAAATTCTGATTTGGCGGAGTAACCGAGTTGTTTCCATTATCATTCACACCCAATACCTAGATGACATTTGAATCAATAAGGTCATGTATTTCATGTTTAAGATGCATACATCGTTCAGTGTCATGTCCTTGTGTTCGATGATAATTACAAAAGGCATTAGCATCAAAGTAAGGTGCTTGTTTACAAGGATCAACAATCTTGATCAGGGTAAGCTTTAGAATATTATTACTCATAGCTTGATTCATGATAGAATGATAGGACTAAGATATCGGACTAAATTTCCTCGGTTGATATGATTGTTTCTTTGGATTGTTATAGCAGACACATTTGTATTTGGTCCATTGATCTTGATGAAACCTTTGTTATTGTTCCTTTTAAAGTTGTTTTGTGATGATCCACCCATGGATTGTCCAACTTGAGCTGATGAGTTTTGGTTTTCATACTTTTTAGATGAAAGTTGATAATCACGAAGGGTGGTGCATAAATGTTGAAAGGAGTTGTACTTCATAAAGAGAATCTTACCACGAATATTAGGTTGTATATTTGTAATGAATATCTTCTAAACATCCTCATCTTTCATCTGATATTGAATCTACACATAAAGGCCTTGATACCGACTAATGAATTCAATCAACTTTTCTTTCGGACCTTGTTTGCATTGAACCAAATCGATAAGAGTGACTTGGGGTCTGATGTTTGCTTGAAAATGTTGTAAAAATTGATCAATCAACTATGAAAAGGAGTGAATTGAATTTGGAGGCAAAGAGAAAAACCATTCTAAAGTAGTATCTTTGAGAGATCACGGGAAAAGTTTTGCTAACAAATCCTCTTCAAAATAGAAATCACTACACATAGTTGTGAATGCTGCCACATGGATATTAGGATCTCCTTTTCTACCATATTTTTCAAAGCGAGGAGTCTCAAACCTCTCAAGCATAGGGGTTTTCAAGATTGCATAGGATAATAGATTACAAGCATGATATGTCGGTAGACTAGGCTGTGAAGAGTTTGTCAAATTTGTTACCTTTTGTTGCAAAGCGGTCATGCCCTGTAAAAGTTGGCTTAGGATGGCATCATTTGGAGATGTAGTTTGTTGTGAGGAATTGGAAACAAGGTAGGGAGGTGATTGAGGTTGAGGTACAATATGCAGAGGCTGAGAATATGTTAATGGAGGTTGGCTACAATGATAGGTGGAAGATGGTTGTGAGTATGTAATAGGTAGCTGGAAATGAGTGGAATAGATAGGAGGTTGAGAACAATCACTCATAGAAGATGTCCCTTTAGAAATAAAATTCTGGTAATTAAATCCTAGAGCTTTGTAATTTATGCCATTAGATACTCCAATACAAGTGGTAGCATTACTACAAGCATTCGCATTAGTTGTTAAGATCGTTGATGTAAAAGTGGACATTCATGTAGTCGGTATAGGTGCTAAAACTTGTGTATGAGATGGTGATAGAGTGTTTTTTATCACTTGTGCACATTCGGTCACTAGCATAATGTTAGTTTGCATGATATGTGTTAGACCATGAAGTGCATTAACACCATCTTGTCCTTTTTTTATCAATTCTCTTATATTATGAATTATAAGAATGACTTCTTCAGCTATTCTCTCAGTTTCCATAAATGATTGAAATTCAGCTAACTCTTTATCCAATTTTTCTATTTGCTCATCTGATACATATCATGTTGCCTCAATAGTATCATCAACATTATGAAAGGTTTGTTCTTCCATTGTTCTTGTAATAGGTGTAATGTCTTGTAATGTTTGGGTTTCTCCTTTTGTAAAGAAGGTGTTCAAAGTGCCAACTTCTTCGAGAGCACTAGATCCCATGTGTATGATGCTTCTTCTTAAAGGAATATTTCTCTAGGGATAGTGGGTTATTAAAATCATGCAGCAATATGCTCACTCTCAACACACTCTTGATGCAAATTTAAGATAATGCCAAGTCGATTATAGTGAGAATATGTCAAAATAGGCACTTTTTTCACCAAAATTCAATGCAAGGGAGCATAAAAAGAGTTTTGTGAGGAAATGGATGATGGAAAATGAATAATATCAGCAATAACAGCCACTTGGTTCTAAAATATCCAACACAACACTCTTTTAGTGCCACTTAAGATAAAACCCTAGTGAAAATATAGCAAAAATAGGCTATTTTTCACGGTTTTTCAACTCCGTGACCTAACAAAGGACGTGTTGTAATAAATTTTAGGAGGGAAAGAAAATAATATCAATAATATCAGTCACCTCAATCCATAAAACTGATCACAATACACTTGGACTGTAAACTAGGTCAAACCCTAGGGCAAAAATTGTAAAAATGTGTAGTTTTTTGCCAAATTTTCACTACAAGAGCCCGTTAAAAGGGTGTTGTGAAGGATTTTATGAGTGAAATAAAATTATTACCCTGATAACAGAAAATTAATTCTAAAATATCTTTCACAACACACCTATAGTGCAAGTTTGGAGAGTCGATAAGGCTAATTTTAGTGAAAATTGTCGTTTTTAAAGCCCTAGGTTTTAGATCTTGAGACAAAATGTGATGATAATTGTTTGAAGTCTGATTTTTTATGGAAATTACATACTCTCAGATCTTAAAATGATTTTCAAGCTTAATCATGCAAAATTCCTATGCAAATTTAATGAAAATGCCTCAAAATTGCTAGTTTTTGTTGAAATTTTCAATGCAAAAATGCAAATAATTTAAATTTAAATGCAAATTCACACTAAAATGCAAGACTAAAACCAAATTAAAATTTTAATGAGCCTCTCAATTTAGTAGAAAAATCTGGTAAAATATTTTGCCTACAAACCCTAGATTTTGGAATTACTAGGTTCTCTAAAAATTGTCAAAATTTCCACAAAACCCTAGAAATTAAATGATGAAAATGCAAAGCAATATTTTAAATTTTTGTATTTTTATGTAGTTTATCAGATCTGATGCAAAAATCATGAATTAGGAAAATTTAGGAAAAATTGACACAATTTAGTAGGCCCAATAATGCAATTTTTTTTTGCATTTTCCCAAATTTTTAAGTTTTTTGAAATTTTTTCAATTTAATAAATTAAATGCCTATATGAATTAATGGAATCACATCAAATCTACAGACAAACACTTAGAAAGTTGCAATTTAAGTTCAAAAACATGGGTTCACCAAAATGTTTAGGGTAAAATTAGATTTATTAATCTTTTGTTGTTTAGATGTTAAAATTTGCCTCTCCACTAAACATTGAAGGATCTAGGGTTGAGTGATGAGCACTATCATACCCTAGAGTCACTTTTAGATGTAGGGAAACTTGGATTAGGGAATTAATTATCAATTTGTCTTTCTCCTATGCTCAATTGACTATTAAAACCCTAATTGTGCAAATATGATAACAAATTAATTAATTACAGAAAAAACCTCTTGCAGACGGGAGTAAAATACCAAATTATAGATTACCTATTTTTGGGGTTCTAAAGTGGAATAGTCGGGGACACTAGAGCGGGCACCCAAGTCCAAGGTACTTGCTTTTTTAGGGAATCTAGACCTCCTTTAGACACTGATCAGCCTTGTAACTTTTGTTTTCTAGAATCTGTCTACGGAGGACACTGGAGTGAGTGCCCTAGTCTTGGAAGTGCTCTTTTATTCGTCTTTCCTTTAGATCCTGAATCCCTGATGTCTGTCCATCCTTCCTGCAACTCCACTTTTCCCTGATGCGACACCTGTAACCTACAATCACAAGACTTGGTTTGGTGGTTGTGGTGTTTAGAGGTTTGCCTCAGTCACTCCCTGGAGGACACTTAAGTCTCTGAACATCATTGTTAGATAAAGAGGGCATGCCCTTGTGAGGCAAAGGCCAAAAACCAAAGGAATCAATGATAAAAACACAATGATATGTCACCTTGTAGTGAAGCTTTCATGAAGGAAGATGCTCTTCATGCCATGAAGGAATTGATACTCAAATCTACAAATATCAACACACAAAACATACAAGTCTACTCTTGCAACACAATAGAAATCCTTCAATCACCTTGAGAATGCAATGATCATCTAATTGGAATCTAGTTTACAAATGAATTCCTACACATACTTATATATGCATCTACAAGCACTCCCGCCAAGAAATTAAAATTCAAACTTTACTATGTTAGTGAAATAACCAAATAACGGTCATAAACTGACACTCAGAAATTGAGGTTACCCCAAAATAGGGCAGGACTAGGGTGTGGGCACCCAAGTTCTCCCCCCTATTTTGGGCAAGGTACAACTCAAGGGATCCTCCTAGGTCCCATTTGTCATGTTACCCAGGTCTCATTCCATCGGGATGCCAAAATATGAACTAAAATGTCCTAAATGCATGCTAAAGACCCGGGAGCTAAACCTTATGAGGGAAAAGCCCCCAATGGGACATTTTCTAATGTTACACTACTTTATGAGGTAATGACTTGTTGCTAGCAACTCTACAAATATTTGTTGTTTCCCTCAAGCCACTCAAGAATGCACCATGCATTGTCGTAGGGTAATGCCTATTGGTGGCCTCTTCTGCAAAGAATACCTTACCATTTCCCACACTCTCTGCTAATATATCATAGTCATCACCAAATGACCCAACTGCAACATGTGAATAGGAACCAAGACCAAAGGGATCACACCTCGTCTTGTGCACACTATTTGTAGAGGATCAAGAACTTGCACACCTATTTTCCCATAAATACCCCTCAGAATTTAAAGGATCCTCTTAACAACATAAGTAGAAGGAATGCTCTTAGACTTGATTGTAGCCCCAAGCTAATATTTGAACACCATCAGATCCATTTGGTGAGTCCTACGGCCATGGTGGCCTATGATGTGCCAACTTTTTGAGGCATTTAGTCAAATGATTCATGTGCATTGTGTATGTTTCCACATTCTGCATGCATCATTTGTAAGGATGGCTATATGCTACTGGAGATGACAAAAATCCATTTTCAATCATGTGGCTAACAAAAAGCTCCCTTTGGTGAGCAGGATATAAAGAAGCTCTCAAAGCTTGTAGGGTTTGGAATTACACTTGCCAAATACATTTTTTGAAAGTTACTGAGTCATCGTCAATGAAAGCATTTTGTGCATATCTTACAATCTTCACAGTTCATAAGGCCACATTTCTTTGAAGTATGATATCGAATAGTTCATTTCTTTGCATATGCTTTCACATTTTATATACAGGTCTACTAACGCATTTCCAACTGATAATATCTGATAAAGATCCATGTTTCATTATGCTTTGTAAAAACTTCCATATTGGCACGTGTAAGGAGGATATTGGTGCAGTGTTGTGAAACATGGCTTTGCATCTGCCAAATGTATTTAGTTTGAAACTTTCTAAAACCTTTTCAATGCATCATGAAACAAAAACTTAACAAATTCCTCATCAGTATACATAAGCAGTGACACACATTACATACTCTACATCTGATTGTATGAAGTTTATAGTTTGGTCTAGATGTTCAAATACTTAGGGAAAAGATACTTTTTACAAACCCCAATCACTTAGTTATCATTGCAAATATGACATGATTCATCTTTTTTTAGTGAATGCCTTTAATTATAAATTACTTCAGCAGTATCACCAATAATCTATGCATGAACATTGTCCTTGTTTTAAATGATGAAACCGATTTGCATCTCTCACAATGATTTGTCTTGCAACAATCTTGGAGATAAACTTTGTTGTAGTATGGTAGTCAACACATATGCGGAGGTTCTTGATGACTCTAACAGTTCTTCCAGGGGGTGTGTTTAACAATCCAAATGCAATTGCCAATTTCTCACTATGGTAGCAGTGGAATATTTCTTTTTCCTCCTCTTCTAGACCATTCATGGCATCTATTGAATCTAGAAAATATCCTACTGCCTTCATCTCCCAAGACAAGTTCTCCAAATTTGCATATATCTTCCTATGTTTGTGGGTGTGATTTGTCTCCTACATAAAAAGCATGTACCATTTTTATGGCATTCAATCCAACTACATCTAGGTCTCTTTTTAATTCCTCTATCTTTTGTCAATCTCCTTACCTTTTGAACCTCATCCCAGCTGTCCACTTCTGCATAGATGTTTGACAAAAGAACATAGGTCGCAACATTTTTAGGATCCAACTCAAAAAGAAGAGTTGCTGCCAATACTCCTAACCCTGTATTCTTAGATGATCTACATGCACCAAGTAAACACATCTACACAACCAACGGAGGTTTAATTAGCATTTTAATGATAAAATATAGAGATTCCTCAAGATAGCCTACACGGCCAAGGAGGTCAACCATACACACATAATGATCTATTATAGGCAAAATGTAGTAAGAGTCGATCATGCTCTTGAAGTATTTACAACCATCATTAACTAAACCTACATGGCTACATGTAAAATAAAACACAAGCGAAGCTTACATGGTCAGGGTATGTTCCAGTATGTTTCATTAGTTCAAAGAGATAGAGAGCATCCTTGAAAAACCCATTTTGTGCATATCTTGAAATCATTGTAGTCCATTGAAATGATGGCTCACGGCTAGCATAATTGCAACTAGAACATCTAACAAGAATCTCATTTCTTTATGATTTGCTGGATGCCATGACTTGTTTTCAACTCCTATTTTGGTGTGTAGGTGAGGAGAAATACTGGCAAATGTTGTGGAATGTGGGTTTTCACCTACCAATTACATTTTCTTTAATGTTTAACAAAAGCATTTCGTGTATCTATCTTGTAATCGCACATTTCACACTCTTATTCATGCATATGGTGAGGAGATGGTGATGCAGGTTTGCAGAAATGGCTATACACCTGATAGTTGCATTTGCTTCAAAAAATTCTAAAGTCTTTTCAACAAACTCATTTTGTATGCATACTACAAATAATATCCCATGCATTGACATCTCTTTAAGGCGGTCTGTCAAACAGTTTAAGCGCCTCAATTCCCATACGTTTCTTCAAAGATTTCTATTTAATAATTAACGAGCCTTGTCTATGGTTTCATATTTTGTAGAAATGGAGCCTAGATAGCTAAGCCTTGTCTATGCTTCCACATTTTGCATGCATCTCTACCAGAGGAATTGCACCTACATCTAACAAAACCTTCCTTCTTTCATCACATTTTGATGGATGTCTATCCCTGTTCAAAAGGTTCCATTTTGGCACGGGCTAGAGCATGTTGGCAAATGGTGACGACGTCTGGTCTTAAACATTTATGCTTCTATGGCGCCGGTAGGGAGAACAGATTTGTCATTTCTTCGAAGCTCCATATCATCAAATTGAATGCTTTACTCGAGCTTAATCTTCTTTTCATTATGTTTCAATTCGTATTTCCAAGAACGGTTTTCTTTCATAACGGCTTTGAGTAGTTATGATAACTACTTTCTTCAATCCTCTTCTTATTAAGTCTTCATCGGCAACTTCAGGCACTTTCAAAACTTTAATCGGCACAGATGAGAGTTATAAAACCAAAAACTCATTGCATTAGCCAATGATAATAAAGCTCCCTTCATCAGAGCTGAAGATGAGTTTGAAAACATGTTAGATTGGCTGATATGTTTCTTTTGTGGTTAGGAGATTATCGGTGTCATCTTACATTCTCTGATATGAGAGGCAGATCTCTTTTATTGACATTTACCTTTACTTAGAAAACTTCTTCAAACTACACCCAATGAATGAAGAAATCACCTTTTTAAAGGCTTTGTTGATGTTTTAGAAAACTTTAAAAACTCTGGTGAATACATATTCAACTTATGAAAATGAGATCTTTATCATCAACATTTAGAGAAAAAAATTCGTTGGAAATTGATGATGACTTTAAAACTATCAATTTTTCTGATAACAAAGGCTATATTTATTTATTGATAGTTAGAATAGGTTCAGAGATTTCTTATCGCGACCAATATATCTTTATTCTTCAAACAATGTGAAGTTGAAACTACTTGCACCAAGCCTTCATCGAAGAGTGATATTGAGCATTGAGAATCTTGCAAACGAAGATATAGGCATAACTTTTGACAGGATCACTATTTTCTCACAAAATTTAGCCTCATTTCCTAAAATAACATTATAAATCTCCTTGCTAGATGATTATGTTCCAACCCTCACAAAAACCATGATTTAATTATTTTCACAAATTGCCTACCAAAAAATTGAAGCTTTAAAATCTCATAAACCAAAAACCCTATGAGCCCTAAACGTTGCCACATTAAGTGAAATAGAATCACGAACACTTCCATAAAAATATTTTACACCAGCTATCACAGATATCAAGATTTAATTGTTTTCCATCAAATTCCATGACCTAGGTAGGTGTACTTGAGAAATTGAGTGAGATAATGAATGTCCCTCCTCCAAAATGATGTTGTTGTACAAAGTTCAATGCAGGGAAGTAATGTAAACAAAGCAGAATGTGACATCTCGATAGTAAGGTATCTTAATGACTCATGCAGGAAAGATACGACACTGACATTTTGCAATCAAAGGATAACTTGGCGAAAAGGGTTTTATGCATTGTTAGGCTTGTCATTTTGACACAAAAAGTTTAAATTTTTAGGTACAGAAATAGGGTCAACAGATGGCTCTAACTGGGGACAAGGACTGTAAAGGACGGAGAATGAACCCAAAATCTTTGGAAAGAGTTAATGCCTTAATTCCATTGGGCTAATAGAGTCAGGAGATGACACAATGTACAAGGAGAACCAGGAGACTCCAATGAGACAAAAGGACAAATGACAAAGACAATTAGAGATGAGGTAAACAACAAAGACTAATAGAAAATGAAACAAGATAGACATAATCAAAACACCTAGTTAATCTATGTACATGGTAGGTGACTCCTACCTCAAACTTCCTGAGAAAGATCAAGTGAACCCATTGACAGGTTGAGAAAAATATTCACCTGTACAGAAAAGAGATGAGCACGGATGGGGTGCCTGTGAATTTAGTAACCATTCCAAAGTGACGAGAAAAATAAGCTGCATGAAAAATGATGACTCCTTGAATAGCAAACCAAACAAACATTTCTCGTCATAAGCATCTAAGTCCTTCCAAATCACACTGGTGTTGCCTTGTGTAGCTTCAAACATGTCTTTCAACATCATGTTGAGCACATGAATATCCTCTATCTAAAAATTCTTCTGATAGCCCAAATCAAGGTTAAATAAACCACGAACTGGGCATCCTTTGCATGAAGCAAGAAATGAAGAAACCTCTATATTCTATAACTGATCTACAGTAACGCTTTTGTCTACACCTTCAAAAGAAAATTCCTCCTTGTTTACCATCACTAACTCAGAATGCACTATACCGAAGGATGGCACATGACTAAGAGAAAGTAACAGATCTGCATTATGCATTTTATCATCCTGAAAATCTTCCTCTATAGTTGAAGGAGAAGAAATAATATTTTCCTCCCTTGGAAGTAGTGAAGAAGAATTTAAAATGTTTAGCTCTTCATCAATCCTTTGAATATTGGTATCCTTATGATCTTCTTGCATATTTGGAGTGGGAGTACTCAATGCTTCATCTTGAATAGTACCTTTGGTTCTAGTAGTTGAGGATTTTTCTTCAACAGATGATAAAGGAGAAAGAATAAAAATCTTCTTTAGAAAGAAAATCATCTTCAAGAGTCTTGAGACACAAGTTTGTGATGGAAACTTCATGAGAAAGATCTTGCTGTACTATTTCATCATCATTCTCCTCTTGCTCAAATTGCATGCATGTCAAGAGAAAACTTTGCAATTCTTCTTTGTGATCTTTGTTCACACTTTGGTCCAAAATTTCTTCTACATTTCCTTGAACATTAACCATGTCATGGAAACCTTCCTCGGAAGATATAGTTGTCAAACTAGAGCATGTTGTCAGAAGAGGAGTGACATTCTTCAAAGAAACTGAGAACACGCCATTATTTGGAAAGATTTCTTCTTCATTATTGCATGTTTTCATACAATCTTCTTCTTCCATCTCCATCACTTCTTCTTTTTCTTCTCACTTCAGTGGAGATGTCCTATTATGAGGAAATATAATTTCTTCTTCTCTAGTACGTGCATGTTCCGATGAGCCTCTTCAAACTCTTCCTTCAATACAGGTTCATTTGTAGGAAAAACTTTTACCTCTTCATTGCTGTCCTCATCATGTAAATGATATATCTCAGCATAATTTCTTTTATCTTCTAGTGCATGAATCTCTTCTGATAGGGAGTTTTGATCACGAGCAGGAAAATGAGTCTCTTTCCCATCTTTTTGTTCAATCTTCTGCAATGTTTGAAGTAAAGAAGGATGAACCTGATTAGAAGTGAGTTGCATGCCACCATAGAAACTCTTCAAAAACTCCACTTGCTTAGGGTCATCAAGAACTTGATTTTCTTGAGTAGAGGATGCAGAAAAAGGATAATCTTCATCATCACTGTCACTGTCTGATTCAGGAAACTGCAAGTTATGCATCTGTGTTCGTCGATACCAAACCATCTTTCAGGATTCTTCTTTCAGATAGAGTCACCAATTTATTTGCTAGGGAGATACTTGTATATTCTTGAGGAATAAAGGGCACCAACGCTTCAGCTCATTTTCCCCAGTGGAGTCACCAAAAATCTGTTGGTAAACAGATTTGTCACCGCAAAATAACCTTTGAAAATGACCCGTTGCCCTTTGAGCGGTGACTAAATTGTCCCAACAGTTGGAGAAGCTGTTATTGAATTATCAGCTTTCCTCTACATTTGAGAGGGGTAGCTCCCTCTTATGATGGGATTTTTATGGTTTTTGTGTACTTTTAACCTAAAAGTACATAAAGGAGAAAATGTAGAAACTAGAGGAAAATAACTAATATAAATCCCAATAATAGACATACGAATATCATCTGAGATTTCACAATGGATATGACAAATCACAAAGGGGTTTTAACAAAATATATATTTTGATGTACAATGATAATGAAAGAGAGATGATAAACCTCAATATTTGAAAAGATATGCCATCTCAACACGTTCAAACCAAGATACCAAGATATGAACGTTATTCATTCCATCAGTCACATAAAATACTAATGGTTTGCACAACCACATAGAAGTATTACTGATTTAACATATGAGAAATCAGAAATGATAACACATGAATACATTTAGAACATATGAACCAAAAGCATTCTTCATTATCTCTTTGAAATTATACAATTCCAAAAACTCTTCACACAATCTCTGAGTAGTTCTCCAAGTTTTTCCCCTGCAAAAAGTCACCCTTGATTGAATTACAAAAGAAGTATATATAAGTGAGGCTAGTAACCACTTAAGGTAACTACCTTAACCACTTTTGTAACTACTTAGAATAACTACCTGGGTAATCCACTTAGGATAACTACCTAAGCCAATGCTTAGAATAACTACCTTTTTGAAGATAAGTTAGGATTTACCTAACTTTTACAAAGTTAAATTCAAAAGACTAACTTTAATTATAATAAGTGACATAAGTCACTTTTTCAAAAGGTAATGTTAAACTTGGAGCTTTCGAATTGTAAATTTTGCTAGGTCCATTCCATCTTCATCCGTTTCTTTTTGACAATCAAAACTTTGTCGGATGTTGAAAACTCCTCTGGATACCTAAATCTTAGACTCCTGCATCCATGCATATAAAATATGGAATATGTGGAAATAATATGTTTTTCCCTGATAACACTAGCATGGTAGGCATAGATTGAATAATGTTACATTTTTCCACTCCAATAACAATATAAAATACAATTTCATATCTGCTACTCATCTTGTTCCTTGTCTATGCTCCCACATTTACATACATTTGAAGGCTCTTTTCAAGTATGTTCTAGAGTTTGATATACCATTTTAATGCGAATCTCAAGTAATACATAAATGCTACCAAAGTGCTTGAATTTCTACTATACTTGCTTGCGAATACATTTGAAGATATAGCAATGTTCTGGTTCATGGTATTTCCAATGAAGGTAGAAAAGACCATTGTTAAACTCCTACACCATGATTGTCGACCATTGCTAACACAAAGAAGTGGCTTGAATTTCTTCCAATATCATCCATCCACAACTCGCAACAGTGACCTAGAGTTAAGGTTAGTTGACTATGAATCAAAGAGAATGGAAAACCCACCAAATGTTAAATTAGGCTCCCTAAACAAATTAGTAAGGAGAGTCTCTATCTGAATCACCATTATCTTTACCTAGACACCTATCTACTTTATGAGGTAACGACTTGCTGCTAGCAACTCTAGAAATATTTGTTGTTTCCCTCAAGCCACTCAAGAATGCACCATGCATTGTCGTAGGGTAATGCCTATTGGTGGCCTCTTCTGCAAAGAATACCTTACCATTTCCCACACTCTCTACTAATATATCATAGTCATCACCAAATGACCCAATTGCAACATGTGAATAGGAACCAAGACTGAAGGGATCACACCTCATCTTATGCACACTATTTGTGAGGGGATGGTGAGGAGATGGTGATGCAGGTTTGTGGAAATGGCTATACACCTGATAGTTGCATTTGCTTTGAAAAATTCTAAAGTCTTTTCAACAAACTCATTTTCAATGCATACTGCAAATAATATCCCATGCATTGACATCTCTTTGAGGCGGTCTATCAAATAGTTTAAGTGCCTCAATTCCCATATATTTCTTCAAAGATTTCTATTAAATAATTAACAAGCCTTGTCTGTGGTTTCATATTTTGCAAAAATGGCGCCTAGATAGCTAAACCTTGTCTATGCTTCCACATTTTGCATGCGTGTCTACCAGAACAATTGTACCTGCAACATCTAACAAAACCTTCCTTGTTTCATCACATTTTGATGGATGTCTATCCTTGTTCGAAAGCTTCCATTTCGGCACGAGCTAGAGCATGCTAGCAAATGGTAGCGGCGTCTAGTCTTAAACATTTATGCTTCTATGGTGCCAGCAGGGAGAACAAATTTTTTATTTCTTCAAAGCTCTATATCATCAACTTGAATGATTTGCTCGAGTTTAATCTTCTTTTCATTATGTTTCAATTCATATTTCCAAGAATAGTTTTTATTCATAATGGCTTTGAGTAGTTATGATAACTACTTGCTTCAATCCTCTTCTTATTAAGTCTTCATTAGCAATTTCAAGTGCTTTCAAAACTTTAATTGGCATAGATGAGAGTTACAAAACCAAAAACTCATCGCGTTAGCTGATGATAATAGAGCTCCCTTCGTCGGAGGTGAAGATGAGTTTGAAAACGTGTTAGATTGGCTGATATGTTTCTTTTGTGTTTAGGAGCTTATCAGTTTCATCTTACATTATCTGATATGAGAGGCAGATCTCTTTTATCGACATTTACCTTTAATTAGAAAACTTCTTAAAACAACACCTGATGAATGAAGAAATCACCTTTTTAAAGGCTTTGTCAACGTTTTAGAAAACTTTAAAAACTCTAGTGAATACAGATTCAACTTATGAAAATGAGATCTTTATCATCAACATTTAGAGATAAAAACTTCGTTGGAAATTGATGATGACTTTGAAACTATCAAATTTTTTGATAACAAAGGCTATATTCATTTATTGACAATTAGAATAGGTTCAAAGAGTTCTTATCACGACCAATATATCTTTATTCTTCAAACAATGTGAAGTCAAAACTGCTTACACCAAGCCTTTGTCGAAGAGTGATATTGAGCATTGAGAATCTTGCAAACGAAGATATAGGCATAACTTTTAACAGGATCAATCTCCTTGCTAGATGATTATGTTCCAACCCTCACAGAAACCATGATTTAATTATTTCCGCAAATTGCCTACCAAAAAATTGAATCTTTAAAATCTCGTAAACCAAAAACCGTATGAGCCCTAAACGTTTCCACATTAGGTGAAATAGAATCATGAACACTACCATAAAACGATTTTACACCAGCTATCATAGATACCAAGATTTAATTATTTTCCATAAAATGTCATGAATTGGGTAGGTGCACTTGAGAAATTGAGTGAGATAATGAATGTGCCTCCTCCAAAATGATGTTGTACAAAGTTCAATGCAGGGAAACAATGTAAACAAAGAAGAACGTGACATCTCGATAGTAAGGTATCTCAATGACTCATGCAAGAAAGATATGACACTGACATTTTGAAATCGAAGGATAACTTGGTGAAAAGGGTTTTATGCATTGTTAGGCTTGTCATTTTGACACAAAAAGTTTAAATTTAATTATTTCCGCAAATTGCCTACCAAAAAATTGAATCTTTAAAATCTCGTAAACCAGAAACCGTATGAGCCCTAAACGTTTCCACATTAGGTGAAATAGAATCATGAACACTACCATAAAATGATTTTACACCAGCTATCATAGATACCAAGATTTAATTATTTTCCATAAAATGTCATGAATTGGGTAGGTGCACTTGAGAAATTGAGTGAGATAATGAATGTGCCTCCTCCAAAATGATGTTGTACAAAGTTCAATGCAGGGAAACAATGTAAACAAAGCAGAACGTGACATCTCGATAGTAAGGTATCTCAACGACTCATGCAAGAAAGATATGACACTGACATTTTGAAATCGAAGGATAACTTGGTGAAAAGGGTTTTATGCATTGTTAGGCTTGTCATTTTGACACAAAAAGTTTAAATTTAATTATTTCCGCAAATTGCCTACCAAAAAATTGAATCTTTAAAATCTTGTAAACCAAAAACCGTATGAGCCCTAAACGTTTCCACATTAGGTGAAATAGAATCATGAACACTACCATAAAATGATTTTACACCAGCTATCAGAGATACTAAGATTTAATTATTTTCCATAAAATGTCATGAATTAGGTAGGTGCACTTGAGAAATTGAGTGAGATAATGAATGTGCCTCCTCCAAAATGATGTTGTACAAAGTTCAATGCAGGGAAACAATGTAAACAAAGCAGAACGTGACATCTCGATAGTAAGGTATCTCAACGACTCATGCAAGAAAGATATGACACTGACATTTTGAAATCGAAGGATAACTTGGTGAAAAGGGTTTTATGCATTGTTAGGCTTGTCATTTTGACACAAAAAGTTTAAATTTTTAGGTGCAGAAACTAGGTCAACAAACATGCAAGTCAATATGAGCAACATGCAACAACATGCAAGCTACATGTAAAAACATGCAAGTCCATGCAAGTTATTCTGACCACATGCAAGCAATATCCAATTCATGCATCTCTAACACTGTAATTAACTCCAACATTATATCCATGCAAGGTGTCTCAACATTATCCACTTATGTACATAAAAAAGCACAACTCTAAGTCTAAAAATAAGACCCAAGTCTAACTCCCACTCATTAGGAGTTATCAAACTCTATTTTAAGACTTAGGAAAAGTCAACAAGGTCTTCATGGCTCCCATCTCAAAGTGGGCATCCAAGTTTGACATTATCCATTTAGAACTTAATTGCAAAAGTCAAAGTGATGTAATTAATAAATAATTAATCTCTCAAAGTCTTAATGTGTTGGGGAACACATTCTAAGAACTTTGGAGAAACATGAATTGGTTAGGATTGCAAGTTAATGGCAACTTATCCCAACATTCTCCCACTTGACATTATACATTGTGTAGACACCCAAAATTGACTCATTATCATTAATTCCTAATGTCGCATTACCTAGCATTTGCATTTGTCTAACACGCTTGAAGCAAAATCCCCTAGCCATCTAAACACCTTATTTCTTATATTAATTAAATGAATTTATATTTATTTAATTAATTCATTATCTATTTCTTCTAAGCCATAATTAAACAATCTTTAATTATTTAATTATCTCTATTTATATCTATTTTAATTAAATAAATCTTATTTATTTAATTAAAATTCCTATCACAATCCCATTTTCTAAATTAATTAAATATTTTTATTTAATTAATTTCTCTTATCATTTAACATAAGCCAACATTTGAGCCTCTTCCATTTAAAAACATGTGTGGTACTACATCTTTTATTTAATATCTTTCACATGTACTTTTTATGTACACGGTCACACATAAGCCCTATCTTCCCTCCACTTGTCATCTTCAGATTAACATATGTCTATCAATTAATCCCAGCCATTCACATAGCCACCAAATCTCCACCATTGATTGATTTTAGTTGATTTCTATATAAACACCCTTTCCATTTCATACTACATCCAAGCAAGCACTCTCATAGCATCTACATTATCATCTTGAGTACTTGAGCATTTTAGCATCCATTGAGCTTATTATCATTATCATAATCATCCATCCATCATGGCAACTTTGATCTTCATAATTGTTCATTATTGAAGAAGCAATCCACATCTCCTACAAGGAATCACACAATCCAGGTGACATTGTTCTTGAATTGCATGCTTTTTATTTAATTTGGATTTGATTATTTGATGATGGTAGGATTAGAGTTTCATTGTAATGCTTGATCTTACTGACCTAATTTTTACCTATTACATTTTGGCACGCTTGGCGGGACTCACATCCTTGATTAACTTTGTTATTTGAAGTTGTTTTTTTGTGAAGATCAGATTTTTTGAGCACTTATGGCAAGTTCTAGTCGCTTCTGAGTGAAAACTAGTCGTTGTCTTATTATATGCATCACTTTTAGGTTGAAACTAGCTGCTTACAACATTTTCCAGACTACTTTTGAGAAAATAGTGGTCGCTTATTGTCTTTTTTGCATCGCTTATATGCTAACAGAGACCGCTTATGTTCTTATTTGCATCACTTTTAATCTGACACTAATCACTTTTAGCCATCCAGATCGCTTTATGCAAAACTAGGGTTTGCTATTTTATGTTGTTCTTTTGCAGATCTGAGTCACTTATGGTCCATAATCAGTCGCCTGTTGCCTTTTCGCATCACTTTTGAGATTTATTTGTTCGCATCTGGGTTTACTGGCATCGCTTCTGATTTGTGACATTTCACCTACCGCAGAATACAGATCACTTTTGAACAACAATTGTTCGCCTCTGGTAACTGTGACCCTTTTAGTTTTTATCATTTGTAGTTTGGTTTCTTAGCTACTAATTGGGTATTTATGCAACATCTTATCGATTGCCCAAGAAAAGGAGGATATCAAACTACTAACATATATGTTATAGCTCTGATCGGTCCAAGACTTGTGATTTTTTTTCACTAATTTAGGAACATTTAGGCTTGGTGCTTAAAAAGAATCATTGCTTGCTCCGAGTGTGATTTATCTTTCTTGATTGCTTGAATGTGCATGTTTGTAACCCAAATTTAATAGAAAAAGTATCCTCTCCCCTTGCTTATCAAATGGATCTTGGGTACATGAGAACTTGTTATTATCTTTAGAGGGCCTGCCTTCCCAGTGTGAGAAGGGGTATGACCCAAGCGGTAATGGGCTAAAGCCAAGTCCTTCCAAACCACTATATAAGAAATATGTTTGTGTTGAAAGCCACAAACAACGGGTGTTGTTGTGTTATACCAATAGCCAACCTCTCCCAAAACCCTCCAAGGTGTAACCTTTGAAGGCTGGGAGACTCCATAATGGAGAGTAGTGATGCCGCACGTATAGCCACCCGAACGGATGCCCTTATTAGCAACTTTGTGTAGTAGCCAAAAACCCTCTATTTGTTGATGCAAAAGGTGGGACTTTTGAAGCCATCCTAATTCATGTGGTTCTTAGTAGAGATAGTAGGGACAATCCTAAGGTTTAGTGGGGGGACGAGCCTTGGGAAACCCAGATCTTGGTATGCGTGAGAAGTGTGTGCCATGGAGAGGAGATAGTGCTACCAAGATCTTGAAGCTATCTGTTTTGAATAGGCATGGCCAAGGGACTCAACAAATATAGTCCTTTCCAGTCTAGGTTGTACAAGTTTATGATTGTTGTGAGTGTGAGTGTCTGAAATTACTATTTTCTTGTCAAAAACATCATTCCAACTACATCCTCTGACAGACACAGACCACTTTTGAGCCTAAACTGATTGCTGACAGACAACCATATCGCCTTTGAATAGAAGTTAGTCACCTTTTGCCTAAACCAAATCACCTTTGAACAATAGTTAGTCACTTCTTGCCTAAACCATATTGCCTTTGACCAACAGACAATCACTTTTGATTCAAAACTACATGCCTTTGCAAAACTACCTCGCCTCTGGTAAATACTATATCATGTTATCTAAACCCAAACTAGATCGCTTTTGAGCTATCATTAATCACTTTTACCCTTTTTGGATTCACATTTCAGATATTATCCGTCGCCTCTAGCTAAACAACCATAAAACCTTAACAGCTCAGCGAAGTTAGCTACATTTCCAAATTGCTTAGCTTCAGCACCATCTTTCAGACCTGCGTCTAATCATTTGTAGATACCTAAACTTTGTCTCCAACCCTGAGCATATCAAACAATTAGACTTTGTGCACTATCCACTCTTTTGAGATCCCAAAACAACAACGTCAAACATCAACCAAGCCATCCAACAATAGCAAAACATCACCTTTTGGCTTCACTTAGCCTAAGCAACATCAGCAAAATAGCAACAGCAACCAGCTTTTCCCTTGAGTGTGTGAGCTATCCTCTAGGGAAGTTTAACCAAGCAACCTAGCAACCAAGCAACCAAGCAACCTAGAAACCAAGCAATCAAGCAACCAAGCAACCTAGCAACCAAGAAATCAAGCAACCGAGCAACCAAGCAACAAGCAACCAAGTAATCAACCAACCATCACCTTTTGGATCTCAACCTTAACAAGCCAAGTCCAACTTTTAACATCAACCATCATGTCTCAAACTAGGAGCCAATATAGAGCTGAAATGGAAGCAAAATTAAGAGTTGATATGGAAGCCAAAATGCAACAATCCCGATCAACGCCCCTTAGAGATGCAACTCAATTTACAACCAGTATGCCTTCTCACATGTTTGTACCTGAAGGATACACTACTGGACCATCATCTTCACAACAAGTGCAACCTCCAACATTTTCTGAAGCCTATGAAGAGCAATCCCAAGAGGACTTATCCAAATTTAGAGATACACACATATGGGATCACGCTGAGAAACTCATCCTATCTGATCTGGACCATCATTTATTGCAACTAGCTCACATGGGAGGCAAACTACCAAGAAATTTTGATTTATCTTCCATCCATAAACAAGATTCAAACACTCTCATTGTTGTTGTACAAGGACCATCTACCATTACCACACCATTTCATGATATGTCCATCCAATCTCATCCACCTTCCAACCCATCTCCCTCATTACATATTGCTGCACCATCAAGCCCACCACACAAGGAGTACTTTGTTGAACCTTTTCTAACACCAACCGAAATGCTTCCTTTTCAATCACAAAATTTGAGCTTTCCACCTTTCCATGTTCCACAACACATTCCTGCAACTACCATGACCGTATCCGTGCCTCAAGTATCCCAAGTTGTCCATGTTTTGCAAGTGCCAATCCCACAAGTTTCATAGCCCCTACCAACCTCACAAACACACCAAGGATCACAAGCCATTCCAATAGCCCAAGTTTTGTAGCCATTGCACATCTCTATTCCTGTTGCATCACATGTAGAGACCATATCCCACACTCATACTCCTAGAACCTCTAACATGGATACTACCATTTCCATGAATCCATCTCACCTCCCATATAATCCTGATGTTAGTCTCATTGACATGAGTGAACCACCTCCTATATCACAAGCATATCCTAACGTCGTGGTTTCCTATGTTAATCAACTTACATCACCTTCTCCACCTCCGTATAATCCTTCACAGACCATCAAACTATCCTATGCAACCCAAGGTTTACCCATTTTAACTCAACACATGCCGCATACCAACCCTCATGTTGTCCATAACACTTCATCTACTAACCCTCATGTTGTCCATAACACTCCATCTACCAAGCCTCATGTTGTCCATAATACTTCATCTACTAATCCTCATATTGTCCATAACACTTCATCTACTAATCCTCGTGTTGTTCATAACACAAACCCAACCATTCATCCTTCTTCTGCATATACCAACCCTTCTCGTACCTACTATAATCCGAATCTGAATCCCCAACCATTGACCAACCTCAATCCATCCTCTACATCCCATGTGATGCAAACTCTTGCAGCTAATCCATCGTACTACACCCAACAACCACTTGTGTCTCAAGGACAATAATCTTCAAATACATATGTGTCCTATACCAACCTTTTGACATATAATGTGAGCACACAACCCCAACAAATGGTCATGTCCACCTACATTCCACAACAACAACCACGATATATGCAATACTATACTCCACCTCCGTACCATCAACCCCTTGTGCAACAACAACAATTATCTCAAATGGATGTTGAACGAATGATTAACGAAGCAATGGGACAAAACAAGAAAACATTTTCCTTGGGAGACATATGTGCTTAGCCGTTTGACAAGTCACTTCATATGACACCTTTCCACCACACTTTGAAATACCGCAATTTGACAAATATAAAGGGAAAGGAAATCTGGGTGACCATCTTAGAAAATTTTATGTTGCATGCCTTAATGTTGCTCAAGATGATATGTATCTCTTATGACTATTTCCCTGAAGCTTAGCAGGACAAGCTCTTGAGTGGTTCTCTCACTTACTACCGGGAATTAAGACTTTTGCGGAACGGGCAAACCAATTTCGATCCCATTTTGCCTTTAACATTGAACATGAAGTGACCATGAATGACCTTGTCAACAATAAACAATGCAATGGTGAAGCTTTTTCCTCATTTACACAACGATGGTGTAACATGGATAGCAAACTATCATGGCAAATACCTGAGAAACAACAGCTTGACATATTTGTTCAAAATCTTCATCCTAAGCTGTCCTTCTTGGTGGTGCCTGCATAAGCATTTAGGTTTCAAACATTTAAATATGTAGGCACCTTCCAAAAAGTCCAAAAAAATCTAACACTTTCGGCCTCTGCAGTAGAAAAATGCAAAAATATGTTGTATGCATGTGTCTTTGTATATACAAGGGTGTTTGTATATACATGCAGGTCAAATGTGCATTGGCGGGCTTGCAAAATCTCAATTGGCCTTTGAAAAAATGAGTTATATGCATTTTTGAATGCATATCAGGCTTGAAAAAATGCATGTACAAGGGGGAATCTTTCGCAGATTCCCACGGATATTCACTGCTTGTATATCAGGCTTGTATGTCTGAACATACATCGGCACATACAATGAAAAATGCAAGTGGTCTTGTATGTTCGGCAATATACAAAGCATCAGGAGATACATTTGGTGGGGTCCGCCTCACATGCAAAGGGCTTTGTATCCCATAGACAAAGTAGAATGTATATGTGATATACATTTGAAATATACAAAGAAAACATGCAAGCTAGTCAACTGCAGTCAACATCAGTAATGGGGGCCTATCGGTTGTATGTTTGGGATTGTATATTCCAAATATACAATCAAATGTGCAAGCAAATATACAAAGAAAAAATGTACATGGCCCAAACGCGAAGGAACAATATGTTGTAGTAGATGGATTTTAAAGTCTACGGGTTGTATATCGCGTTTGTATATGTGATATACAAAGGAAATATGCATTGGATAAGATACAAGCTGGACCTAATGTAAAAGTCAAATATGACTAATTCAATGGCTGGCGTCCACGGCTTGTATGTTTGGATGCTTCTATATGTGCCGATATACAAGGGAAATGAGGTACAAGTTGGATTTCAAGGCGGATGCAATGTGTTTCATAATTTTTGAGGTCCACGCCTTATATGTATGAGGTCAATGTATATGAAATTTAAAAAACAAAGCGATAGTTGCAAAAATGAGATGCAAGCTAGACCCAAGTTGATTTTCAATTTGTTCTATGATGTTTTGGGGTTTGCTTTGTATGAGGGGCGATTGTATGTATACACAGTCCCACATGCATTTTCAGATGCAAAAGGAAAAAGCACATTAGTTCATCGGCGAGAGACTGCACATCGGCAGATGCTCCCAGGGTTGTTCCGATGGCCAATGGAGATAAAAAGTTAGCATAGAGGAGCAAGGTGCCTACGTGGCATGTTCTAATTGATTGGTGACTTTTCAGCGTATTTTGATGCCATTGATCTCAGTGATAGGAGAATAAGATCAACGGCTATGTTTTAAACCTTCAGCGAAGGTTTTTCCTAAGCATATGCAGTCATGTTTTGAGCGAGAAAACTCCGTGAATGCACTGCTGCAAATTTTAAGAGGGCTACGGGTAGCTGAGGCATTAATGGTAGTTTATAGAAGGATGATCGATGGAATGATAGGCCAACTACCAGACTTAAGATGCAAACCTTTGAGCAGCAGCTCTAATCCCGAGCCCACCTGCTTCTTCTCTCTATTTCTCCACTGCATTCAATTTTTGGAGCACCAATCTGAAGATACATTGAATCTGGTGACTTTTTGACCTGCCTTGTAAATTCTACTGAGTACACAGTTTTGCTATAAAAGGCAGACTGTGTTACTTACTTTGGGTTGTTGAAGACTTGGGCATTTTTGTGTAAATAATGAAAAATAGAGCATTTTCCTGGCTGTTGTATCCCTGTGGAGTTTATGAATTGCACCTGAGTGTACATTGTAGATATTTTCAATTTCAGTGTTGTTTCATATGAAAAATGCTTATGGCATGTGTCTAGCTCTCCCTCTCCACTTGTTGCATGTTTTGCTTCTTCTGAATCTGGTTGCTAAGGGTTTCATAGATTCTAGAATACAGATTTATGTATTGCATGCTTGATCTTTAGACTTCCATTCAAGGAGTGGATTAAATTGTTTTAGATTAAGTATGAAGAAGGTTGTATGTCAACTAGGATATGTATAAGTAGAGATAGTTAAATACCCATTCTTGGGTGATGTTTGTAAGTCAAACATCAATCTAACCCCTTGAAACTTGAATCTAAAATGTAATCCATTCTTGTGTATACATCTAGTTGACTCCTTTCCCTGAGATAGGCACTGATCTGCCCTTGTGAAGTAGTTATGATCCAAAACCCCCTGTCTTGCATCCAAACCATCAAACCAACCATTCTGCATTTCCAACCTGTTAGTTGTAGGAGTAGGATTAGGAACCCCTACATACTCTCATCCATAACCAGACAAATATGTCCAAGAATGTTGCTAACCTTGTGATTTGTCACACAAATTTTGGTCCCCACATGAGAGTATTCTACCTGTTATTGTAAAGTTAAATCTTCTTGTCATTGGGTGAGTCAAATCTTAAATCTTTATCTATAGGGATACCCCCCTTGGTGTGGCAGAACCAGAAGTGAAGGGGAGGCAGCTCATGCAACCTCCTGTATTCGTTGGCCGAATCTGCCTGTGCATTGGAACTGGCAAACCCTCTGCTGATTCGGAAGGAAAACCAACACTTCTAACTACAACTGCAAAGTGCTAACACCTTTGACAAGCTTACATCCAAAGGAGCCACTATGGAACATGCTTTAATTGATAAGGGAACTATCAAGAATTTTAGAGACAACAAAGACAATTCCCAATCGTCGAATGATAGATCATGTTTTTGGAACAAAAACAAGAATGTTGTCAATGACAGAGTTGTAGACGCAAAGAACATCCAAATAGTGAAATCTCCTATCAACATACAAGCTGCATCTACAACCAATCCACAACATTTCCAATGAAACCGATAATAAAGACAAGCTTCAAATCCTCAATGATCATTTACTCCTTTAGGAGAACCTATGTAAGTTGTCTTTCGTAAGCTCTTTCAAGCAGGAGATATCATATTGCCTGAAGCACTACCCAATGGTGAACCGGTCTTCAAAGCTCCTTGGTATAAAGAAAACAAATATTGTGAATATCACAGAGTCAAAGAACACAAAACCAATGGTTGCATGCACCTAAAACATGTCATTCAAGATTGTATTGACCAAGGACTCATTAAAATCACATTGCTAGCCTCATAGCCAGCCCAACAATCAACATCGAACTATGATCTATATGCTTTCAAGAATCCACTTCCATCAAATGACAAGACAAGCAACCCCCATGCCGGTAATGCCTGCCGGTAATGCCATCCAATACACCTACGAATCATCCATGATTGGCTGCATTGACCATGCCTACATTTCCACCATCACAATCCAAGGCAAAGCACTCGATTGCGTTGTCACTACCTGAAGAGGCTGTGTTACCATTCAAGGAGCACCTGTCCATCCTCCTTGACCATCTTCTGGCTATAACATCTTTGATCACCTCGGCAAAACACCCGCACATATTTCTATCCTAGATCTGCTTTGCATATCCCCTACCCACAAAGCTATCCTTAATAAAGCATTGCAAGAATCTTCGATGCCCAACGATATCAATACCACACAATTCCAATCTCTGGTAGCTAGCATTTCAGCCCCTGCCATCTCACGTTTTCTGACAAAGATCTCTGACCATCCATACACCCATCTCATAACAAATCCCTCCACATTGAAGTGTTTGTTAAACAACGCTGTATCAAATGAATCTTAGTGGATGGTGGAGCTATTCTTAATATATGCTTCTTAAAATTAATAAAATAATTGGGATATTCTGAGAAAGATTTTGACACCTCCAAAGTTATTACTATCCAAGTTGGTCTTGTCACTACTGACGTCCATTATCAAGTCCTTGATATTTACCTTCCTTATAACATCGCTCTTGGTCATCCATGGCTCCATGCCCTCAAAGGAGTTCCTCCCACATACCATCAATGTCTCAAATTTCCACACAATGGTGTTGAATTCGTTATCTATGTTGATCCTAATCCATTCAAATTTTGTCATGCTTTTCAAGCTAAGTATCAAAGCCCTAACCGTATTCCTATCAACACCGAAGTATATCCATCTTCATCCTATGTTGATCCATCCACTTTACTCCAGACATCATCTAGCCAATCCATTCCAAACCTCCGTATCAAGTACACTGAACATGGTCTAAGTGAGTATACACTCCAAGCCTCTCCATCTATATCCATCTCTGATATAGAAGCTAGGCCTTCTTTGGTAGGAGAAACTTCTAACTTTGATACCATTAACAATTCCTCCCTTCATATCACTGACCTTTTTAGGAAAAACTCCATCTTCATGATCTCTACCACCTCTTTGTCTCCATCCAATGACAAACTGAAGTCTAGCTCTCAAAACACTCCTAATCTCATTGTTGATCACATGATTCCACAAGGTAAAGATGTTGGTAACTCCTTCATCCATTCTAAATCCACCGTTTCTCGTCAAAAACTCCATTCTACAACCCAAAAGTATGTAACTATACATCTTCCACCATCTGACTTACCTCCACTTCTCCCAACTCCTAAACTTACACCATCAACTTTATCTCCCTATCTTCTACTTCTGCCATCTTATAACTTGCAAAATCATGTAACCATACACCTTCCGCCATCCAATCTACCTCCACTACTTCCAACTCCAAATATCCCTCCATTTTCCTTGCCTACATTGTTATCAACACCTAATTATCCATTTATCCACAAGCACCCTTCCAATCCCAATCATGGCCAACACATGCACATGTTGTCTAAACATAAAGCTTCCACTCATTTCACCAACCCCACCTCTGTCAATCCCATGGGATTCAAAAGTAAAAATTTGGATGCCTCAACCTCAAAAGTTAAAAGTCCTCTTAAAAGTTCTAAAGATCCTCATGCCTTAGGGTATCAATCCAAAGAATCAAATAAACATCTGTCTAAAAAGCCATCTGCGCCCATAACTCCACAAGAAGAGTTCAAGACCAAAATGGTTTGGGTTCTTAAGCAAACAAGCAAGCAAGCCGAATGAGGCATCCTCATTCTCCTTTTCCAAGAATCCCAACCATTCTCTTCCATCTCCATCCCATTCCATTCAAAACTCCCACAAGCAAAAGAAAAAATCTACTAAATCTATGTGGGTTCCTAAATCACTCCATCATCCATCTCATAAGCAAACATCTCCTTCACTTCCTACACTGCCCTTTCCGTCCAAAGATTTAATGTTTAGCGGTGTGTGCAACCGTTGGCCCTGATCACCTCATCCTTCATCCATTATCCTACATATCTTCTCATCATCCTATCCCTATGATCCATGATTTTGCATAAGCCTTCCATTTATCCTCCAACTTTCCATAACCCACTATCCCCATCCATCTATCCTTGCATGAACTTTCATGATCCACATCCTAATCCAATATCCACCTACTCCATCTCCTATCCATGCAAAGCCTTACCAACATCTATGAGCATAACAATAGGGTCCGAGCGACGACATCCATCTTCAATGGGACTACCAACATCCATCGAACTAAACACTTGAGTCCCTCCTATCCATAACCATGGTGAAAACCTGGCAAACAGGCGCCATGTGTAATTGTTAGTGTCATCTCAAAAAAAAAAAACCATCCAATAGTGAAAACCACCTTGTGGTGCTTTGGATGATCAAAAACATATATAGAACAAGATAAATAATCCATCCTCTCGTGAAAACCTGGTAAACAGGTGCCTTGGATAAGTACCATAGTGAAAACCTAGCAAACAGGTGCTATGTGTAGAGACCAGCTTCCATCATCCGCTTCGCATTGTTTGATTATAGCTTTTCCAACCATTTATCCACTATCTTACCTACATAATCCACATCATAATCCACTCTTCATCTTATATAAACGTCACTAGCCCATTATCCTTTATTCATCCATAATAAAAGGCTTTTTCTTTCCATCGCCTCTGCCTTGCTAACTTTTGTAGTTTGGACTCTGTTGAGGTAAAGATATCATTGGGCATCTTAGTATATTATCTGCATGAACACCATTAGCCACGGCACATTCCTAATAAACTTCATCCCACCCTGTGGGCAATTGTTGAACCTTGTTTGGAAGTGGATACCCATAGCTCTAGCTCATGACCCAGCAAACAAGCAATTTTCAACACAACACACAATCAACTTTGTAGCATAGCCAACATTATCCAACTTCAAACATTACAAACATCTGCAACCAGAACCAACAATGCGGCAATCACCCAAAACCTTCCAAAAAACCAAAAAAAAAAAAATCAAAAACATCCCAAAAATCTAAAGCAATAACAGTTGATCTTTGCAATCAACCAAGCAAGAACTACATCCTAGATCTATCATTCAAAGCCTTGATCCTGTGGATACAGGGTATGTAGGCAATCTAAGATGCGAAGGAAGCACTCTGATTCAGGCAAAGACGATAGCCCTTCTTCCATTTATCCATATTTCATCATTCTTCTAACCATCTCTTAACCTTTCATCTCTCTTTCTTCCATCTTTCATCACTTACATCATCAATAAACCCAGAACTACATATTCATCATGTTTCATCACCATTGTAATGTGCTTTGATCCTATGGACACAGAGTATGTAGGCATTCTGGAATACGAAGGAAGTATCTAGTACACAAGCACTAACGATACACCCCATCTTCATCTTCTTTCACCTTCCATCTTCTTCTCTTTGGTGCACTCAAGCAAGGCAGACTATGTATCAGAGAAAGCTCAAGCACCTTAACCAATCATCGATAAGCTGGAAGTTGTTTTGTCTACATGCCTTAAGCCGACATTTGCTATAGCATTTTATCAACTTTTATCCTTCAACAGGATGCAGCTTTCCTCTCAACAAGGCGCCAGCTTAAACCCATCCAAGAGCACCTAAATTTGGCAAGAGAACATGATGACAGTATCTTTTGATTTATCTTTTGTCCCTCTCCTATGCCCAATCAAGACGGCCTTGATTTATCATATCTTGGTATGTTGCAATGAAGTGTAGAGTGGGGCATGGTCATATTGCTTTCGAATGCCGTGTCTGCAGGATGATCTTATTTTCCTCCTATGCGTATTGGTATCTTGTATGTGTTGGGATTAGCATCTTACATATCAATAGCTCTAGCATCTGAGAAGCTAAATAGTCTCTTATGCATTTAAGACTATTCTATGCCAAGACTAGCTCCCTACATATAACTAGCAAGGTGTCACTATGGGTAGTGATGATAATCTCAAACCATTTCTTGTAGCGTCAAAGTCCATCTCAGAGCACTAGTTGCTATTCATATCTTGTGTATGTTGGTTCAACATCTTGACCTCATGCATTCAGACAAGATTGTAGTATGCTGGTCTTGTATTGGATATCTCGTCACCTTGGTCTTCTCTACCCTGGTGCATAACATCCATATGTTATATCAAACATAAGGATTGCATTTCCTTTTAAATTCTAAACAATTACTTTAAAAGTTGCCATATCATTTATCCATTTCATCATATGCCTATATATTCTCAACTAAGATCAATCGGTCCCTCCATCATTCCTTTTTTGCGTTCCTTGCCCTGCAAAACAAGTGTGTTAGAAATGCATATGTTCATATCATTATCATCTACATATTTGCATTATCATAATAATCCCATTACCATTATCATGATACATTATCATTATTACCATTTGTATATCCACATCATTTGCATACACATCCATATAGATCATACAAGGTACCAAAGTCAAAGCATAACATAATACCATAAGCATCATAATCTGGTAAAGTCCCTGGATCTGTAAGACTCTATCTCCATGGCCACATAACTGGCCCTAATCCATCCCTCTCTGCCAAAGCCGTGTCAACCACAATCTCAAACCCCCAATCAAAAACCTCCTTCCGTGTCCTCCCAAAAATTGCATCACCAACCGATACACCTTGTGGCCATCTAAATTGTCTTAGCACCCTCTCGGGCAAATAAAGCTCTGCATCCTCCTCATCCCATCTCTCACATGCTAGCCATGGCCTCCACACAAATCTGTCCACCTCATTTAATGTCAGCCGCTAGTATACAACCCCTCACCGCTGTCGATAAGTCAGAGCTCCCCTATACATCCTAGCATATGGCTCTCCTGCTACTCTCGCCACCCATCCATTTGGCCTCATCACTGGAATGTGCTCATAAGCCCATACATGTAACACCATAACTCTAGCTGACATACTAGCCCCAAACATATAGGTACAGTCATGAAGATAATGATATAACTGCCCTAGCACACACTCCGCCCATGCATATCTGGTACCATAGGAGAACATCCCCTCCATCACTATCCCCCATCCAACCGGAAAGCCTCTAGCTTTCTTGTCTCTAACTAGCCATCTAATAATCACTACCACTACCCATTGCAACCTATCACATAACTCCTCCATCCTCGCCATGGGAATCTCTAAGCCCTTAGCCTGAATGTTTGGAGTCCCGAACAATCACTTGAATGCGGCTGGACCCATATCAGGATCATAATCTACCCGGTCCCCATCAATAGGAACTTGTAGAATCCAAAATACATCCTCTAAGGTAATGGTCGCCTCTCCTATCGGCAACAAGAAAGAACTATGTTCACTCCTCCATCACTCCACCATCAACGTCATCAGTCCTCGATGCACCTGCACTGGCTCTAATCTTGACACATGCTCTAATCTGAGGATCTCTAGCACTAGCCACTCCTCTGCATCCAGCACTCTCACCAACTACAAATATCTAGGGTGTGGCTCTCATAATAACAAAGGTGGTAATATATCCTACATCATTCCACTCATTGTATCAGTCTTTGTGCTATCCAAATTGACTTTTGCCTATTATCCCTGCATATATCTACTGCAAGCGACCCATTTTTCTATATGCACCTATATGTTGATCATAAGCGAACTAATTTACCATATGCGCATACTTTTAGCCTATATGCGATATCTTTACCATATGCGCGCGACTGCTAACTATTAGTGAGCCCTACACCTACAAGCACACGCTTTCTACCTACAAGCGACCTCCTTCCAATATCCGTCCACTTATCCTTTACATGCGAACTCTATATATACATGCATTCATTTTTCATCTATAAGCGACCTATTCTAGCCATGTGTGCATTTTGCCTAACTATTTGTTCTAGCCGACCACAAGCGACTTACTTTTCCCATAAGTGACTAAGCCACGCTTATAAGTGACTTCAATTACCCTAAGCAACCTATTTTCCTTCACAAGTGACCTCCATTGCCTATCCTACAACCTAGTCACTTCTGGTGACGTGTGTGCATTTATGATGCCTCTAGCCTATTTAAATCACACTTTTAGAAAAAGTTTAGCTACATACCAGTGTGCATGTTCCCTCTGGTCACCCATGCATCCTCACTCACTCGGCATGATGATCTCTATGTGGAATCACCACGCTGATAGGTCTCCAACACTCGTCACACAAAACCTTAAGGAGCTCTAGATCTCTGTAGCTTTCTGAACACAAATGAGCACAAATGAGCCTATTTGCCCTTGAAGGTCCTATATATAGCATGTTCCCTAACCCTATTTTTTTCGTGTCAACCTTGTTTCTAGCCTTCCATCTTATCGCGAGCCTACCTAGCCCTTCCTAGTTAGCCCGGTTTACCTCTCGAGGGGGCATCACCTGCCAGTTACATTAGGTCATAACCTTGTTTATCAAACGATTATCGTATCTTCTTTGATACAATGCTCTAATGAACATTATTTCAAAGAGGGGAAAAATGTAGACACCAAAAATTGACTCATTATCATTAATACCTAATGTCGCATTACCTAGCATTTGCATTTGTCTCACACACTTGAAGCGAAATCCCCTAGTCATTTAAACACCTTATTTCTTCTATTAATTAAATAAATTTATATTTATTTAATTAATTCATTATCTATTTCTTCTAAGCCATAATTAAACAATCTTTAATTATTTAATTATCTCTATTTCTATCTATTTTAATTAAATAAATCTTATTTATTCAATTAAAATTCCTATCACAATCCCATTTCCCAAATTAATTAAATATTTTTATTTAAGTAATTTCTCTTATCATTTAGCATAAGACGACATTTGAGCCTCTTTCATTTAAAAACATGTGTGGTACTACATCTTTTATTTAATATCTTTCACATATAGTACTTTTTATGTACACGGTCACACATAAGCCCTATCTTCCCTCCACTTGTCATCTTCACATTAACCTATGTCTATCAATTAATCCTAGCAATTCACATAGCCACCAAATCTCCACTGTTGATTGATTTTGGTTGAGTTCTATATAAACACCCTTTCCATTTCATACTACATCCAAGCAAGCACTCTCATAGCATCTAAATTATCATCTTGAGCACTTGAGCATTTTAGCATCCATTGAGCTTATTATCATTATCATAATCATCCATCCATCATGTCAACTTTGATCTTCATAATTGTTCATTATTGAAGAAGCAATCCACATCCCCTACAAGGAATCACACAATCTAGGTGACATTGTTCTTGAATTGCATGCTTTTGATTTCATTTGAATTCAATTCTTTGATGATGGTAGGATTAGGGTTTCATTGTTATGCTTGATATTACTGACCTAATTTTACCTATCACACATTGCAATAAGTCTAAATGAATAATTCAAACACTAAATCAAGTATAGTGATCAAGGCCAATGGCCTTCCTGCACCAAGAGAACTTATCTGTAGTAACTAGCTTCGTAAGATAATCTGCAACATTAACCAAAGTGTCAACTTTTTCAATCAAAACCTTACCATTCTCAACCATTTCTCACACAAAGTGATACTGAACATCAACATGCTTAGTACGAGCATGATACATAGGATTTTTGGCTAAACAAATAGCACTCTGACTATCACAATTAAGTCTTATAGCCTTACAATCAAAACCAATACCTTTCCCAAGTCTCTTTAACCAAACTGCCTCTTTGGAGGCATGTGTAGCATCCATATACTCTACTTCTATAGTAGACAAAGTAACCATGGGTTGCCTCTTACTCATCCAACTTACTACATCTCCAAACAAAGTAAACACATAGCCACTTGTGGACCTTTGACTATCCAAGTCACCTCCCCAATCAGAATCGACAAAACCCTGTATGTCCAATGATCTGTCAACACTATCAATACCATGATAAACCAAACAATAATCAGAAGTTCCTCGCAAATATATAAACACCCTCTTAACATGATTCTAATGTTCTTTACCAAGGTTAGACATAAACCTGCTTAAAACTCTCATTGCTTGTGCAATATCTAGTCTAGTGTAAACCATTGCATACATTAAACTACCAACAACACTAGCATAAGGAACATTAGACATCTCTTCAAAAGCATCATCAGTGGTAGGACACATGTCTAATTTTAGATTAGTACCAATATGAAGAGGAATGCTAACTGGTTTGCAATCATGCATATTGAATCTTTGCAAAATTGTATCAACATACTTACTCTGACTTAACCATAGTTTTCTGTGAACACGATCCCTGTTGATCTCCATTCCAAGAATGTATTTTGCAGCCCCTAAGTCCTTCATATCAAAAGATTTACAAAGCTTAGTTTTAAGCTCTCTAATCATTTCCTTGTTGTTCCCAATAAACATGTCATCAACATACAAGAAAATGATTAGAACCTGATGATTAATAATCTTAAGATAAACATAATGATCTTCTTCACTTCTAACAAAACCAACTTTTAATGCAAAAGCATCAAACTTCTGAAACCACATTCTAGGTGACTATTTCAAACCATACAAAGATATTTTCAATTTGCAAACCGAGTCTTCCTTCCCTTTAACAACAAAACCATTAGGTTGCCTCATATAAATCTCCTCTTCAAGATCCCCATGCAAGAAAGCAGTTTTAACATCCATTTGCTCTATCTCAAAATCAAAATTTACAACAATAGACAAAAGGAATATAGTAAAAGTTAATTTAGCAACTAGAGAGAAAATTTCATTAAAATCAACACCCTTTCTCTGGGAGTAGCCCTTGGCTACCAATCTAGCCTTGTACCTTTCTAGAATACCATCTACACCAATTTTCTTTTTATAAAGCTACTTACAACCAATGGGCTTTCTTCCTTTGGGCAAATGCACAAGATCCCAAGTGTCACAAGTGTCCAAGGAATTCATTTCCTCATGCATAGCTTGTAACCAAGACTCACTTTCTTCTAAAGAAAGAGCCTCCCTAAAAGATCTAGGTTCATCATTAGTACACAATAAAGCAAATATACAACAAAAATTAGGAGGCCTATACCTATCAATTGGATTTCGTTGCCTTGTGGATTTTCTTATAGTAGGAGTAAGAGGCTTTGTATGTTCCTCTATATGCTCATCTTGAACATCATTATCTGAAATTCCTGAACTCTCTTCTTCTTCTCCATTCCCAAACCCATCTAGTTGTTCTTCAACATGTGCATCTTCTTGCTTATTTGTAATTGTTTCAAAATGCACTATTTTTCCTTTTTCTTGTTCCTTTGGTTGTTCCTCACCTTCATAAGCTCTAAACTCTCTAAAAATAACATCTCTTGATAAAATCATTTTCTTGGTTAGAGGGTTCTAGAGTTTGTAACCTTTTACATTCTCACCATAACCTACAAAGATGCATTTTTGAGCTTTTGGATCCAGTTTAGTTCTTTTCTCTTTAGGCACATGAACAAAAGCCTCACAACCAAATATCCTTAAATGTGAAATAGAAGGTTTTCTTTTTAACCACATTTCACAAGGAGTCTTATCTTCAAGAATAGAGCAAGGCAATCTATTAATTAAATAACAAGAAGTACTTACAGCCTCAACCCAAAAACACTGATCTAGCTTAGCACTGCTTAACATGCTCCTAGCTCTTTCCATTAAGGTTTGAATCATTCTTTCTGCTACCCCATTTTGTTGAGGTGTATAAGGTGTTGTTTTCTGACTCACAATACTTGCATGATTACAAAATTCATCAAATTCCTTTGAACAATATTCACCACCATTATCTGATCTCAACACCTTTATTTTACAATCTGTTTGCTTCTCAACTAAGGCCTTAAATACTTTAAACTTAGTGAAAACTTCATATTTTGCATTCATAAAATATATCCAAATGTATCTTGATACATCATCAATGAATGTGACATAATATCGGTATTTTGCAAAAGATTCAACATCCACAGGTCCAAAAACATCTGAATGTATAATCTCTAATTAACTCTTTGCATTATTTGTTCCATTAGGAAATGAAGATCTACTTTGTTTTCCAAACACACAATGCTCATAGAAATCATTTTTGCCAACAGAATAATCTAAAATATCGTCAATCAATTTTTTATTAATAATGGTCCTAAGACCTTTTTCACTGATGTGACCCAATCTATGGTGCCACAACATATAAGTGTTTTTAGTGTCTGTTACATTAGCTGAATTATTCAAAGTAGATGTATTTAATCTAAACAAGTTTCCCATCTGAGATCCTTTAGCGGCCACCCAATTCTCTCTCACCAACCTGCAACCAGAGTTATCAAATGTCACATTCATTCCAGAATCATTTAACTTTGATACAGAAAGTAAGTTTCTTCCTAGTCCTAGAATATGCAAAACATCATGAAGGGTTTTAACCCTTCCATCACTAAAATACAACTTTACCTTTCCCTTGCCAATTATCTATTTTGTACTATTGTCACCAAGGAAAACTTCACCTCCATCATATGTTGAATATTTTGAGAAGCACTCCTTGTTGGGAGTCATATGGTAGGAGCAACTTGAATCAATAAACCAAGCATCATTACTTACTATGTTAGCTAAACTAATTAATGCATCATTGTCACCATCCTCCGAGGATTTTTCAGTGGAAAAATCTGAGCTCTTTTTCTTGCTCTTACAATCTTTCTTCACATGTTCCCATTTGCCATAGTTCCAACATTTTACCTTGCTCTTACCAGATGGGGTTTTAGAATGACCTTTAGACTTACCCTTCTTCATATCCCAGTTGGGTGTCTTTTCCTTTG
Organism: Cunninghamia lanceolata; assembly: GCA_027924645.1. Classification (NCBI taxonomy): domain Eukaryota; kingdom Viridiplantae; phylum Streptophyta; class Pinopsida; order Cupressales; family Cupressaceae; genus Cunninghamia; species Cunninghamia lanceolata. The sequence goes on along the minus strand of BSBN01000021.1, from coordinate 13,945,338 downwards.
TCCTACCCCTTACATGTAAAGCATCTTGCAATCCACCATTTTTGGATTTTCTTCTCATTTCTTTTGAAAGAAGTGTAGCAATGAGACTATCCATCTTTGGATCTGTACCACCACCACTGATAGCAACAATTAGATTTTTCCAAGATTCTGGTAAGAACATAATAATTAGATACATTTATCATCTTCCTCAAGCTTAACACCTACAGATGCAAGTTGACTTAAAATCAAATTAAATGCATTCAAATGGTTTGCAACAGAATCTCCATTCTTCATTTTTAATGAATACAACTATCTTTTGAGGTATAACTTGTTAGTTGAACTTTTGGTTTGATAAATATCACCTATCCTCTTCCATAGCTTGTATGTTGTAGCTTCAAAAGAAACATTCAAGAGGATGGCATCTGTAAGGCACAACCTTATGGTTCCTCATGCTTTTTTATCAAGTTTCAACCATTCTTCATCTTTGATAGCTGTAGAGGGATTCTTTTCATTTTCAACAGCAACCCATTGTTCTCTTTCTTCCAAGAGATCTTCCATTTTTAATTTCCACATCTTGTAGCTTGATCCATTAAATTTCTCAACATCCATATGAAGGTAGAACCCATTGTATACAATCTTATTCATAGATCTGTAAAACCTACAAAACAAAGCTCCCATTGCAGCTAAAAAACCTTCAAAACTTTGAGAGAAAGGTGTCCCTCACTCTCCACAATCGTTAGCTCTGATACCAAATATTGAAAATGAAGGTAGAACTACTGCTATAAACTTTAAAATTTTGTGTATGCAAAGATGAAATAAAGATTAATCTATAACAATTAATGAACAATTAATTTGCACATTCAATCCAATGTAGAAGAGAAGAGAATAGAAGAGAAACCCTTTCGGGAAAAAACTCCACACCCAAAGATGTTTCCTTCTGAAGCTACAACATACAAGCTTGGAAAGTATTTATGTGGAGAAACCCTTTCGGGAAAAAACTCCACACCCAAAGATGTTTCCTTCTTGTACTAAATCTCTTTGAAAAAGATTACATTTAATACTTGAAATTTCTCTAAGTCCTTGATGCACTTCACAAAAAAGCTTCTTGCTTTTTCCTCTAAGTCTTTTTCCAAAAACTTTTGTTTTTTTCTTCTAAGTCTTTTTTTCTGAAAATCAACTCTCTGGAAAATGCATGGGGTTTTCAATTACATCAAAACACCCTCTTTTAATTCAAGAACTTCTAAATTCAAAAGCTTGAAACTCAATATAATCAATTACAATTGATAACATAGCTTCCAAAGCTCATGCAAAAATCAAGCTCGCTTAAATTGAGAAGACTGAACTTAAACAAAGTCTAAAAACTGATTTAAGTGTCCCTTCATGATGTGGGCACCCAAGATGGCTAAATATAGTTGTCCCAACATCAAACTTATCACCAAATAAAAGTAACATCAAAAACTCCTCTATTTGGGCATCCATACTTGCCCAATGAGTTTCTGATAACTAAAGTGATCAAATACACAGCAAAATCATGCAAACAACATGCAAGATTGATGTCACCAAGGTTATTCTAAAATATCTTGTTCTGTACATGCAAGTGACATACAATCACCAAATCCAACATGCAACTGATACCCATTACCTGAAATACTGAGATGTACCATCTTGCAACTTCCAAGAGTTGGAGTGTCCTACAAGTAATATCTTAAAACTGACATGCAAGTATTTTCAACAACATGCAACTGATACCATTTTTTGAATCGCTTAGATGTACCATCCTTCAAGTTTCTGGAGTTGGAGTGTTCTGCAAGTAATCTCACAAAACTGACATGCAACTACATGCAAGGTCATATAACTGACATGCAAGAACATGCAAGGTCATACAAGTCCAAAGGAATGACATGCAACAACATGCAAGCACATGCAAGTGACATGCAACAACATGCAAGGTCATACAAGTCTATAGGAGTGACATGCAACAACATGCAAGCACGTGCAAGTGACATGCAACAACATATAAGTCAATATGAGCAACATGCATCAACATACAAGTTCATGCAAGTAACATGCAACAACATGCAAGTACATGCAAGCTACATGCAAAAGCATGCAAGTCCATGCAAGAAATATCCAATTCATGCATCTCTAACACTGTAATTAACTCCAACATTATATCCATGCATGGTGTCTCAACATTATCCACTCATGTACATAAAAAAACACAACTCCAAGTCTAAAAATAAGACCCAAGTCTATCTCCCACTCACTAGGAGTTATCAAACTCTATTTTAAGACTTAGGAGAAGTCAACAAGGTTTTCATGACTCCCATCTCAAAGTGGGTGCCCAAGTTTGACATTATCCATTTAGAACTTAATTGCAAAAGTCAAAGTTATGTAATTAATAAATAATTAATCTCTCAAAGTCTTAATGTGTTGGGGAACACATTCCAAGAACTTCAGAGACACATGAATTGGTTAGGATTGCAAGTTAATGGCAACTTATTCCAATAGTTGTTTTGGAACAAAACCCTCTAAAATGACTGTTACAACTCAATTAGGCCTAATTAGCCCTGTTTTCTAAAGAAACTACAAGATATACTCTCTCCCAATCACAAACCTTCACTCCAAGGATTTCCTCAAGTCACATAGGGTCTGAATATGCAGCTTTTAACAACTAAAATCATCTCACAATCTTCTAACTACAAAACCCTATATCTACCTATCCTCCTAAGCCTAATACATAGAGATATTAGGCTAGGGCTTGATAAAACACATCCCTAACTCCATCCCCTACATCTGCAAACTCTATCAACATGAAAAACATCCTAACTACGCCCATTCCACTGGTTTTCAGAGATTCCACCGATGGAATGGTCTCCGAATTCATGATTCTTCTCTCAAACCCTCAAAACTAGGGTTTCCTGACTGTTTTTAGTAAATTGCTTCAAACTCACTCCAATCTCAATGGAAAATGATGAAACTCAAACCAAAAGGTAGCTAATTCATCCCTTCAACAATTCCAATACAAGTTATTTCATTTGCAAGCCATACGGAATCATACAAACTTCTGTAACAGCAATAAACATAAAGAAAATGCAGAAAACAATGAATTTATTTCTTGTTTGATCACCAAAACATCTCTAGAACATTGCCTTGAACTTCCAAGGCATATTTAAACTTTTTACAAGAAAAAACCAACAGATCCAAACTACTTTTCAACTACTTGACTATTCAACTTCCTTTGAACACACAAAAATGCAACTTTTGCAACTTTTTAACTTCCACAACTGACCCCACATGATCTAAAACAACTTAAACATGTCAACATGGTCTAAATAGACCTTATTACAAATAAAATGACTCAATCACACAAAACCTGACATCTAACCCTTATTTACATTATGAAAACTAGGTGCCCCTGCACCAGAAACCCCTGGCCAACGGCCTAAACTAGTGAGGAAACCCTTGGTTGGCAGCCTTCACAGGCCTCACCACCATGGCAAAGGCCCCTAGTGGTTACACCGCTTATAACAATGGCAAACATATATAAAATAGCTTGGCAATCCCATCGCCATACCTCCCTCCAACCCCAATGTTGATTTTCATGCTTGCATTGATGGTTTTGAGATGAAAACAATGGTTTTAACCTCTCCATGGTGGTTTTGTAAAAACAATAAGCAGTTTCAGATTTTCAAAGCATATTTTGGTGGACATAGGGAATATTTTGTCGATGGCTATCACATTAGCACTACGTCTGCATTTTCCCTCCTCTAAGCCAGACCTCCTCTCATTTGCATTTTTAGTTTCGCACTTGATTTTTGAAGGCTTGTTTCTCAATCATCTTGACTCCTTTTTTGGAGCAATTTTTTAATTTGGGCCAAAATTTTGTAGGCTTCATAGTGGTGCAGACGGTTTTTTATTTTGGTGTCTAGGTTTTCTAGAAATTGTAGATTTTCATCATTGTTGCTAAGCATTTCTCATTTTGTGCACTTTCCATGGCTCCATTTGGGCTCATACAATAACATTTTTGGGTGAAAATTGTTTTTTGAAATTGCATAATTTTTTGAGTACTTCTTATATCTATGATCAGATTGATCTCATTTTGTACCAAAATTATACTTCTAGTTTAAGGCCAAATTTGGCATTTGCATGTACCAAAATCAAAAGACCACTTTGTAGTTTTGGCTAGTGGAAACTGTAATCGCATTAAGTATAAAGTGCCAAGATCATAATTTTTTTGGGAGATCATTGATTGAGTGAATTTTTGTTTTTTGTTTTTTTTTTTGGGGGGGGGGTTCATCTTGTGGTGGTTGATTGCTTTATGTTCTTTGTTGTGTGTTCTTGCAATGGGGAAAACTCAAATTGAACTCCTAACTCCATATAATTAGACATCATGGAAACAATTAGTATGGAATTATCTAAGGCAAAAAGATTGTACTAGATATGTAGATGAATCTATTCTTGAACCTACTAATGTTAATGCAAAGGCAGTATGGGAGATGAATCGTGAGAAAACTCTTAGTCACATTTGGTCATTAGTCTCTTTTGATTTACAATTTCATCTTGAATCATGCAAAACACCTAGGGAGGCTTGGAAGACTCTTGAACAATTGTATGGTAAAACTGACAAGATTAGGGGATATCAGATTGAAAATGATTTGATGAATCTTAACCCTAAAGAGTTTGATAAAATCCAAGACTATATCTCCAAGATTAAGCAATTGAGAACACAGCTAAAGGATTGCAAGATTACTAAGGAGGATTTATAGTTGATTCTAAATGTGTTGTCCAAGCTTGGTTCTGAGTATTTAGTATTTGTTTCTAGCTTTCACACTCATCAAGTTTTAATGGGAGCTGCATATGCCTACTTTTGATGCATTTTCAAATCTTCTAATCCAAGAGGAAGTGAAGCTAATTCAAATGGGCATCCTTAAGTCTTCTAGGCCACAAGCATTGGTGGCTAGTGAACCTAATGTACAAAAAGAATTAAGGAATCCTACTCCAAAGGGGAATCATATAAGAAGGAGAAGCCTAAGTGTACATATTGCACATGAAATTAGAGCATGATGAACATAAATGTTATATAAAGAAAATTGATGAATTGTAACATCTTCTAAAAAGGGCTCAAATCAATTCATCTTCAAGGGGTTCATCATCTTCTTTATCTTCAAAGTTAGAGAAACAAAAGGGGCAAGCACTTGTTGTCATTGCAAATTTTGAGTCAAGGAGGATCCTTGATTCTGTTGGTGCTTAAATATGTATATGCAAGCACCTTCCCAAAAAATCCAAAAGTTCTAAGTCCATGGACCTCCTTAGCATGTTTCAGCATCAGCATCATATTTTCTTCAGAGAGGAGGTCGCCATCATCATATTTCCATCACCCTAATTATTCTTGCGAGGGTCATTTTTCATACCAACCTGATCTTCTGCCCGGCGGGTGATATTTTAATATCGGGTGATCTTAGTTAAGATCATCTTGATGTTGTTATTGCAAAGTTCCAAGTATGACCCGATCTTCTGTAGGGTCATCATATTTGAACATCAGGTGATCTTGGTTAAGATCATCCTGATGTTACTTTATCACTTCATGTTCTTTCATCACCCGATGTTGCTGACGTCATATTCTTGTCAGGGTGATATCCACTTGTCTAATCAGCTTCATCATATTCCAAGGAAGGGGGTGATATTTTCAAGTATCATATTCATACATCACCCCGATCTTACAATGGAGCTACAGTGCACCCTGATATTTCTGTAGGGGATGATATTCTGAAATATTAGGTGATCTTACGAATATCACCTCGGCGCCAATATGATGGTGATGTCATCCGGATATGAGGGGATGCGCAGTATGTAGATATGATGGTGATGTCACCAGGATTTTCATTGGCTAGACATATGGTATCGGCAAAGCAGGAGGATCTTCCTCCGATGCATCAAGTTGTGCTGATGAAGGCAAGGTTGGTCATCAGGGTGATATCTTTTATCAGGTGATGTGGACAGATATACTTTCCCGTGGGGTGATATTTTCTGAGGGGTGATATTTCATATCAGGGTGATGTGAAATATCGGGGTAATATTTCACATATCAGAGGATGTGTGCAGGGAGAGCCGTCGACATGACTTTGGTCGTCGGCATGTTAGGAATGTGTCGCTCTGATATGTTGGGTCCTCCCAATGAAGGATGTTCATCGGCAAGATATGTGATGTCGGGAGGACAAGCAAGTGGTTTGCCGATGAGGAGGGTCTGGCTGATGGAAGATGATGAGGTTTATACTGGTGTCGTCGAGAGCAAAGGCACCGACATCATATATGCTCATGGCCCAGTATATAAAGTGTTGAGGGGGTCACCGCGGGGTGCATGTGGGATAAATGGTTCCTACATAATTTGAAATATCAGGATGATATATCTTGGCGGGAAAGTTTCAAGAGCGCACAGTTAACTATTTTTCCCAAGGCCGCAAGTAGGTGGACATTAATGGTGGATGTTATAGGGTATGGGTGAAGATGTGGACAGATCTAGTAACCGATTGAAGATGTACATCCCTGGGTAGTAGCGCAAGGCTCGAGACCTTTCCCTGTCTCCTCTTCCACCTGTTGCATTGAATGTTTGAGCGCCAATCTGATGATGCGCTGTATCTGGTGAATTTTGAGTTTACCTGGTGGTTAAGGCTGAGCACCTCCTTGCTGTATAAGTAGGGCTGTGTTGCTCATTTGTTGGTTGTTGAAGGCCTAGGGCATTTTTGTGTAAATAACGAAAGATAGAGCGTGATCCTGGTTGTTCTATCCCATTTTGGAGTTTATGTGTTGCAGCATGAATGTATTTTGCACATATGTTTAGTTTCATGTTGATTTCTATGAAAAATGCTTATTGTAGGTGTCTATCTACTTGTCTCCATTTGAGGCATGTCATCCTTCTTTTGAATCTGGTTACTAAGGGTTTCATAGATTCTAGGGTATAGATATCCATACTGCATGCTTGATCTGTAACTTCCATTCAAGGAGTGGATTAAACTGTTTTAGGTCAATGTATGGAGAAGGTTGCATGCCAGCAGGGATATCTGTAAGTAGAGGCAATTAGATACCCATTCTTGGGTGATGTTTGTAAGGCAAGCATCAACTCAACCCCTTGAAACTTGAATGCTAGTTGTAAACCATCTACTGTATACGTCTAGTTGACTCCTTGCCCTGAGATAGGCACTGGTTTGTTCCTGGGTCAGTAGTTATGAGCCAAAACCCCTTGTCTTGCATCCAGGACATTATGTCCACCCATTTCAACACTTCAACCTGTTAGTTGTAGGAGTAGGATTAGGAACCCCCTGCATGCTCTCATACCCACCAGACAAATATGTCCAAGAAAGTTGCCAAACTTGTGATGTATCATACACATCTTGGTCCATACATGAGAGTATTCTGTCTATTGCTGTCAAGCTAAATCTATTAGTCATTGAGCTAGTCAAGGTTACATTTTTAGCTATAGGGATACCCCCTTTGGTGCGGCAGAACCAGAAGTGAAGGGGAGGAGCTCACGCAACCTCCTGTATTAGTTGGCTGAATCTGCACGTGCATAGGAACTGGCAAACCCTAATGCTGATTCAGAAGAAAAACTAACAAAATGGCGACTCCGCTGGGGATGAATTGATGAAAATAGAATATATTTTATCCATCCGAGTCACCAACAAAATGGTGACTCTATTGGGGACTGATTTGAAAGTGTTATCTTGCAATCTTTGGTGAAGTTTGCCTTGCTCTGCTGGTGGAATGAACTCAGAAAATATATGGTAAGCTTTCAGCTATTGTAAATTTTGTACTCTCTGGAGAGGTGGCGACTCTGCAAAAAGATTTAAGTGCACATGAAAGGTAGATGTATGTTGTGTGATAAAAAATGTTCAGATTTCTGCATCTGGATGAGAAAAGGTACCTAGCTTCTTCCCCTGTATATTTGTTGTTTACTGCATAAGTTAGATGCCAGGGGAAGCCTTAGGTCTTAGGCAGACAAAGGATGTCTAAGAGTGAAATTTTTATGAATCCAAATATGTATTATCCCATACTCAGTCAAGAAGGGGGTGATATGTTGAATAAAAGAATAGAAGAGATAAAAAATAGGTTGATATTCTTAAAGGCTAGGCAGGCCCAGTTAAATAGCAATAACCTTGTTGTGTCTACCAGTCAGAAGGCTAAACCTCTTATCAGCCCTTTTGATCCTTTGTATGACCAAATAGACTTGTCATGGGTTGACTATCAGATTGAAAGTATGCCTGCTAGGATGTACAGTCAGATGCCTAGATTTAGTGGTCACAGTGTGTTTGATGGGAGTGCACATATCCAAAATTTCCATGAGTTCATGGATACACATTCATTCAGAGATGAGGATATGTGGATGAGATTTTTTGTTAGGTCCTTCGATGCAAAAGCCAAAAATTGGTATTTGAGCTTTCCAAAGAGATCCTTTGCCTGTTGGGATGAGCTTGCTGACTATTTCAAAGAAGAATTTGCAAAAGAATCTGCTGATCTTGTTGCAGAATTAATGAAAATCAGAAAACAAGATGAAGAGCCCTGTATTGATTTCAGTCATAGATTTGCACTAGCCCTTTCACAAATCCCAGAAGCCTTCAGACCTGATACTTCAGCCTATGTTGGCATATTCTTTGAAGCTTTTGAGGAGGGCTCTAGTGCACTACTGAGGGAATTCAAGGTGACAAGTATGCAGATGGCATACAAATTTTTAGAAAATATAGAAGAAATGAGAAATGAGCACCTGCAGAATTCCTTGTCCCCAGGCTTTGGTGTGAATGACAGTTGCGAAGCTGCAAATGACCAAGTGATCATGGCATCAAATGAAGATGAAAAGATAGATATTGAAGATGCCAAGGAAAGGGCTAATGAGGACTCCCATTGCAATGTTGAGGCAACTGGCCATGAAAATAATGATGTGGTCATGGACAGCAATGAGCATCTTTTTTAATGGATTTGTGGAGATGATTGTGAGTATTGCACTCAAGATAGAGAAGAGGTAAGCAAATAGAGATGCAGTTCCATGTGTGAATCACTGCCTTATATTCAGACACATGAAGATGATGAAGAGCAATTAGAGATTGAAACAAGTGCCGGTACAGAGCATGATTGTCCTTTAATTGATGATTGTTTTGCATATGACACATAGGCTGATACTCCTCCACAAAGAGAATCCATTGATGGTGAAGATGCATGCTCTGCTGTCTATGAACCAATGGCATACCACAATGAGGCTGAGACACCTGGTTCACCCATTTATGACACATGTGGTGATGAGGATCTGTCTGAGTATGGTGAGGATCTAGACATTGTTTTTTATTTGGATTCTATTTTTCATCCTGATGAAAGAGAGGCCAACATATATCATGAAGGGTATGGTAGAGAGGTGCCAGAGCTTGATCTTTTCCAGTTTGGTGTTGTTGCTGATTGTGTGCATGATGTGCATAATTCTGAATTTGAAAGCTTTTCTTTTGATCAGCCAGCTGATGAAATGAGTGCTGATCTTCCCAGCTGTGTGGTGGACTCTGAGTGTTTCCTGTTTTCAGTCCAGCTAAGGGATCACTTTGCAATGCATACTGCTGATGCAGATGATGATAAGTGTTGCATACCATTTGAATACGCATTGCTTGATGAACACTGCATTCACATGTCACATGATGCTGAAGGTTGTTTGCATAGGGGTGACAGTGACAAGCCAAATTAGAGGGTTGAATATGTAGATGACAAGGTTTGTTTGTGGGTAGGTCATGACAGTATCTCCGAGCTTGACCTAGTGAATGCAGATGAAAATAAGGTGTTTGATAAGGGGAGATACAGGTTCTCCTTTTCTTGGTGGCCTTAGGCCATCAAGTGTGTTTGGTGATGCAGATCATTGTGACTTCATGTCTCTATTGCCCAATGGATAAGGCACTGGTCTGCATCCCAGAGATCTATGGTTCTCGCCATGCCTGCAAGAGGCATGCATCCCCGGACAGAGCCTGTGTTGGTGCTTAAATATGTATATGCAAGCACCTTCCCAAAAAATCCAAAAGTTCTAAGTCCATGGACCTCCTCAGCATGTTTCAGCATCAGCATCATATTTTCTTCGGAGAGGAGGTCATCTTCATCATATTTCCATCACCCTGATTATTCTTGCGAGGGTCATTTTTCATACCAACCTGATCTTCTGCCCGGTGGGTGATATTTTAATATCGGGTGATCTTAGTTAAGATCATCTTGATGTTGTTATTGCAAAGTTCCAAGTATGACCCGATCTTCTGCAGGGTCATCATATTTGAACATCAGGTGATCTTGGTTAAAATTATCCTGATGTTACTTTATCACTTCATGTTCTTTCATCACCCGATGTTGCTGACGTCATATTCTTGTCAGGGTGATATCCACTTGTCTAATCAGCTTCATCATATTCCAAGGAAGGGGGTGATATTTTCAAGTATCATATTCATACATCACCCTGATCTTACAATGGAGCTACAGTGCACCCTGATATTTCTGCGGGGGGTGATCTTACGAATATCACCCCGGTGCCAATATGATGGTGACATCATCCGGATATGAGGGGATGTGCGGTATGCAGATATGCTGGTGACATCACCAGGATTTTCATTGGCTAGACATATGGTATCAGCAAAGCAGGAGGATCTTCCTCCGATGCATCAGGTTGTGTCGATGAAGGCAAGGTTGGTCATCAGGGTGATATCTTTTATCAGGTGATGTGGACAGATATACTTTCCCACGGGGTGATATTTTCTGAGGGGTGATATTTCATATCAGGGTGATGTGAAATATCGGGGTGATATTTCGCATATCGGAGGATGTGTGTAGGGAGAGTCGTCGACATGACTTTGGTCATCGGCGTGTTAGGAATGTGTCGCTTTGATATGTTGGGTCCTCCCAATGAAGGATGTTCATCGGCAAGATATGTGATGTCGGGAGGACAAGCAAGTGGTTTGCCGATGAGGAGGGTCTGGCTGATGGAAGATGATGAGGTTTATATTGGTGTCGTTGGGAGCAAAAGCACCGACATCATATATGCTCATGGCCCAGTATATAAAGTGTTGAGGGGGTCACCACGGGGTGCATGTGGGATAAATGGTTCCTACATAATTTGAAATATCAGGATGATATATCTTGGCGGGAAAGTTTCAAGAGTGCACAATTAACTATTTTTCCCAAGGCCGCGAGTAGGTGGACATTAATGGCGGATGTTACAGGGTATGGGCGAAGATGTGGACAGATCTAGTACCCGATTGAAGATGTACATCCTCGGGCAGCGGCGCAAGGCTTGAGACCTTTCCCTGTCTCCTCTTCCACCTACTGCATTAAATGTTTGAGCGCCAATTTGATGATGCATTGTATTTGGCAAATTTTGAGTTTACCTGGTGGTTAAGGCTGAGCACCTCCTTGCTGTATAAGTAGGGCTGTGTTGCTCATTTGTTGGTTGTTGAAGGCCTGGGGTATTTTTGTGTAAATAACGAAAGATAGGGTATGATCCTGGTTGTTCTATCCCATTTTGGAGTTTATGTGTTGCAGCATGAATGTATTTTGCACATATGTTTAGTTTCATGTTGATTTATATGAAAAATGCTTATTGCATGTGTCTATCTGCTTGTCTCCATTTGCTACATGTCATCCTTCTTTTGAATCTGGTTGCTAAGGGTTTCATAGATTCTAGGGTATAGATATCTATACTACATGCTTGATTTGTAACTTCCATTCAAGAAGTGGATTAAACTGTTTTAGGTCAATGTATGGAGAAGGTTGCATGCCAGTAGGGATATCTGTAAGTAGAGGCAGTTAGATACCCATTCTTGGGTGATGTTTGTAAGGCAAGCATTAGCTCAACCCCTTGAAACTTGAATGCTAGTTGCAAACCATCTGCTGTATACGGCTAGTTGACTCCTTGCCCTGAGATAGGCATTGGTCTGTTCCTGGGTCAGTAGTTATGAGCCAAAACCCCTTGTCTTGCATCCAGGACATTATGTCTACCCATTTCAACACTTCAACCTGTTAGTTGTAGGAGTAGGATTAGGAACCCCCTGCATGCTCTCATACCCACCAGACAAATATGTCCAAGAAAGTTGCCAAACTTGTGATGTATCATACACATCTTGGTCCATACATGAGAGTATTCTGCCTGTTGCTGTCAAGCTAAATCTATCAGTCATTGAGCTAGTCAAGGTTACATTTTTAGCTATAGGGATACCCCCCTTGGTGCGGCAGAACCAGAAGTGAAGGGGAGGAGCTCACGCAACCTCCTGTATTAGTTGGCTGAATCTGCACGTGCATAGGAACTGGTAAACCCTAATGCTGATTCAGAAGAAAAACCAACAGATTCTAGAGCTTCACATCATACGGCTTCATCATAGAGTATGTTCTATTCATTTGAGACTTGCTCATCACCACACATCTTGATGGCCAACAAAACATATAATTATGTTTGTGGGAAACTATCTATTGACATAGATGAAGGATCATTCAATGATGACTTTTGTGTGCCTTTATTGTCAACGAATATCTTTTCTATCTATCAAATCACACATGGTAGAGCAGGGAAGAGTGTTGAGTTCACACTTGACTCTATGATTATTTAGGATTTACATAGTAGAGATATTGTTGTAGTTGGGGAGGTAGATAATCAATCTCGCATGTACACCTTCTCTTCAAGCTCCTATTATTCCCTCAACTAATGTTCACTCCTATGGACGATTTTGAGGAGATGCAGTATGGTCATTTGAATCTTGGTGTTCTTTCATCCATTGAGGTTCTAGAGACATGTGTTGACATTCCATCTCTTGCTTCTTCTAATGAGACTAATGTTGCTACATCCATGGCTCCTATTGATTCAATGCAACGGGATATTCATTATCTTCTAGGTACACCTTCTTGGGATGAGTACTTGGCAAGCATTGCAGGTTTGTTTTGTGAGTCCTATCTTGCAGACTTGGAGGATACTATTGAGGACATTTATCTCCTCTTTGATGTTATCTCTCATGGAGTTATATCATCTTCTTCGGATGTGATGAGGGAACCTTCATACTCTCTTGTTCTTTCTTCTCCTCTTCACTTGTCATAGTTTGACATTGGATTAGGGATACTTGAATTGCATTCAAATTCATCTTCGTCTTTGGATCATGTTTTACATTAGTTTCCACTAGGTTATGGATTGTCACCTTCTTCAAGTAGGCATGGGACTCATGATTTGGATTGTGGCACCTTTCAACATCGACATGGCGACACCTAAGTAGAGTTCAGAGACATCATACATCTTGAGTTTTCTTCCTTCATATTCCTTTCAAGAATGGGAAGAAATCCTACACACATCCTTGTCTTTATTTCTTCCTAAGGGGAGGAACATTGTTCGATGATCTTGGATCATCTTCAACATTCATTGTCAAGCATCTACCATTAGTGCAAGATATTATACATCGAGATGGGTTACATGGTTTCCCTTCTTCTCTCCTATGGGGGGTTATCGATTGTGTATTTGTGTTGGAAGTAGTCCTTTGGGGGTCATGTTGAGTCCTTCTTCCATCACTTCTTGTACTTTCTCTCTTTTGGAGATGGGTTTATTCTTACAGGTTTTTCTTTTTTGTCTGTTTGTGAGAGATTGTTTGTACATAGGTACCTAACATGGACTTGTAGTTGGGACCCATCATTGCATTCTTTGTATTTGTTTACTTCTCCCTAAGTTGCACTCAAGGGGGGGTGTTAGTGTGAATGGGATCTATTACCTAATTGGTTCCACATTAGGTCCTATTCACACTTGTCTAACTAAGTTTACTTAGGGTACAATTAGCATATTTATCACTTTATGTTTCATGACTATCATGTCCCCATATCAAGGCACTATTAAACTAAAGATTTAGCCATAGTCTATTAATAAATATTAATAATTTAAATATTATTATAATCATTTATTATAATAATATAATAATATAAATATATTATAATTATAAATATAAATAACAATTATAATCATTAATATAAATATAAATATTAAAATAACATATTATTATTATATAATAACAATATATGATAATAAATATAAATAGTAATATTTATTATTATTATGATTATAATATAGCAATACATGTTTATAAATATAAATATTATTATAATATATATTATTATATTATATAAGGATAAACATAAATACAATATTATAAGTTAAGTCCTGATATTAAGACATTGTTTAAATTAAAGATTTAAACAACATGATAAAAGTCAGTGAAATTGCTTTGGTAAAATATACGGTATTTAGTGAATTTACACGATAGAGATAATTACCTAAATATATATTATTATTATTATTATTACTTATTATCTAATAAATAATATTAAATAATATTACTATATTAATATTCTTTCTATAATTAAAATATAATTGGTAAGATTATTATATATAAAAGAATAAATAAATTATATATAACTCGATATTATTAGGAATCTACATGTATGAAAATAACAATCTAAGATTAGTCTTAGAACTACATATAAGTAAGAAAAGATGATCCATTATAAATGAGATATAAAGGCAGAGGTCTTATGAACCCAAGTAAATATGAGACTAATAGATGTCCTACATAAATGCATAATTCTTGTTTAAATAAGATAATGAGTGCAAGAAGGTTATAAGTTCATAGTTGTGAATATGAAAGGGATTTGTAAAAGGCATGATTACCCAAGGGATAGATAATAGGTCTTAGTATTAATCAACCTAACCATAGAGATGGGGGTCGATAACGAGGAATGTAACTGACCAAATCATGGGATAAATCATAGGCCTTGATTGACGAATCAAGGAAGCTAATAAGCCTTCAATCTAGTATTGAAGGAATAGGCCTTGGTTGATGAACCAAGGAATAATAGGCCTTCGATTGGAGAATCGAAGGATTAGGCCTTTGATGTATAGTCAAAGGAATAATGATGGACCCATGAGGACTGGGGTGACATTACATCCTAAAGTATCTTCTCCCATGAGGTGGAAGGAGTGATTAATAATAGGCTTAAGGTAAATCATGAGTATAAAAAGAAAAACATATTGTTATGAAAGTAATGATATATGGTTACAATCTAGTATTGAAGGAAAATGGAATACTAATGTGCTCTTTACAAGTTGAAATTGTTTGAAAGGTTGCGGAAAATTTGGCTTGCTAGAAGGGAACATTACAATGTCATAAGATTAAGACACTTGTCATAATCTTATGCCACCCTATCTTTCACCTTGGTCTATATAACTAAGGGCTTCTCATTGTATTCTCATTCATTGTAATAGTGTTGTATCATATTGTGTATTTGTACCCTTTGATATAATAGTATTATTCTCTCATTTTGGTCTCTCTTGTGCTTTTATTGAAGCTCCTAGATCTTGGGTGGCTACCTTCATAGCCAACTCTTACAATAAGTAGTGATTGAACAAACACTAAAGAAGACAAAATTAACAATTACTAAAAAAACTAACCAACATAGAATTTAATTTCAATTGACATCATATACAAAATGAGCAAATTTTATATGAAAGATGTATGATTTCTATTATGTTTACATAATTCCAATTCAACTATTATATAGATTTAATTAAAAAAATAGAAAATTTATTAAAAATAGCGAATTGGATTTTTGGTGAGAGCCAAGGAGATGTCACAATTAGCAGTGAGCCAATTTCAAGTAGACATTTAAATAAAGAGTAACTTATTAGAAAAATGAAAATATTTGTTAGAATTAATTATTTTGGAACCTCGTTACATTAATTAAAAATTAAAAAAACGTGCTACTTAAATTTTTTCAATCATTTAATATTTTTGGTCAACATTGACCACATTTTTTGGAGTACAATGTACACATTTCCCCCACTGATATGCTAAATGTTAAACACCTTTAATAGACTGAACACTCTTCTACCAAGTAGAAAATTTATTTGAAAAAGAAAGATCAAATATATGATTCTTGTATATGCATTACATTCTTCTCATGTGTACTTAATATGAGATGTTTTGTAAAGTAAGACCATCACAATATTGATTATACTGATAATCACTTGCTCCAACTCCAATGGTGCGAAGTAGAAAGGATATACTCATTTACTTGAAAGTGTATAGTTGAGTGATTTAGAAAAATAAAAATTGACATAAAATATGGAATCAACTGTGAAAATTTACTGATAATTTTATAGTCATATTGCTCCTCTGTCTGAATGACACTTGATCAAAAAATGCGGTTTAGAGTTGCAGCCAACCTCACAGCTCCTTTTGCAAGTTGCATCTCAACGACAGGCAGACGAGAGAGGAAATAGGCATCTGCAATTGAATTTCACTTTCATGGCCTCATGGCTGAAATGGTGTGAAATTTCAAGTGGTAAAAACTAGAGTAAGGGAGCTTACCCTTCAAAACAGTGCCAGCGGTAGCATTTTTGTATGCCCAGTTGCAAGTTAGACCAATGCTTTCCACTGCATACCTGATGTCAGAATGACAAGTGCAGCAAATCAACCGTCTTGATGGTAAAAACATACTAGACATGCATATAAATGGTTACTTCTGGCTATAGTGGACGGATATCTCAATAAACTGCACTAATTCAAACTTATAACACGTTTTTATTGAGTGTAATATATTATACACCTTTTAAGAAAACCCTTGTTAAGGCATAAGACAGATAGCCTGTTTACTTGAACTTCTACGTCTACTACAGATAGGGATGCTCATTGTTGACACAACAAAAGAAAATTTTTATGCTAAATTTTAAAACAACATACATATTATTTCCATCCTATGGGTATTTTGTACAAAACTGTCTGCTCTTAGTTACAAAAATTTACACAACACTAATACAGTAGACATTTGATAATTTATAGCAGAGTTCTTCAGGTCACCCGGTTGAGTTTATTTGAGCATACTGAAATGCAAGTGAAAGAACATCATAAAGTAGCTTTGTAGGCATAGTAAATTATTCAAATTTCACCTTGGGTATTCAACAAAAAATATATTATGAGAAAGTTGTCCTGACCTCACTTCTTTAGAGTATTTTCTTATAAATCAGCCATACAAATTTAATATAATCTCAGTTTCCTCTAATTTATTTTTTCAGATTTTTGGACACTTTTCTGCTGCAGGCTTTTTAATTGCATAATACAGATACTGACCAAATTTGTTTCACAAAATGCACTATACTTTATACGCTGATTTCTTTGTTAGTAAATGATGCCTAATCAGGTTAAATAAATGTCCCTAAAAGAAATTATAAATTGGTCTTACAGATTTGGGCAAGCAAGTTCATTTGTGCTGCACTTCTTCCATGCTGGGACATCATTTGACGAACTATCCTGTTCCCAAAATGAAGAAAAAAAACATTACTACAAAATAGATAACAATATGCATGCAGAGATCAAATCAGTCATATGAAAAAGAAAGAAACTGTTTCTGCATAAAAAAGAAATAATGAACTGAAAAATCTACCAAACTAAATCATTTTAATGTTCTGAAATATTACACAGGAATCGCTCAACAGATGAAAAGTATTTACCTACTTATAACAGATATGATGTATGGATGCTTTGTCCTAGGTTGGGAAAATATTGTCTAGCAATTTAGAAATATATAACTGACCATAAAAGTGGGTCAATGTGTACTGGACCATTGGGGTCATGGCATTCTATGTCTGTGAAGTGTCGTCATGAGGTTATGAGTCGATTTCGTTGCAAAATGATGCGTTCCAGAGCAGAGAAGGGTGTTATGATGTCAGGGTTGACTAAGGTGATTTGGAGCATCTAGGAAGTGCCGAAGACAAGTTGCAGACCTTCGAAATGAGCGTACAAGATTTTTTGATGAATTTGCCTCTTGTCACAGGCGGCAAATTCATCATACTATGGCAAATTTTCTTGTACCACAGTGTTAATGTAAACACCGTGGCTAAAACACAAAAAACTGCCTGGGGGAACTGGTGAAAGTGTCATAGTGCAGACAGATTGTTGAATGCAAAGGGTTTTATTGATTGGATTCACTTTTTGGAAGTTTGATCTTCCATTTTCCATGGTTAGGAGGCTGAAGGAAGGTCATATGTTGTTGGTTTCAAAAAGTGTGTGAGGTTGGTTCTCATTGGAATGGTGGTTTTAGTCCCTCTCTGGACTGTAACAAGTGTAGTTGCAGGATTTTCATGGTGACGGGTATTGCAGGGGCCTTTTGGAGCTTCTAAAACTTTGTTGTAGCTTAATTTTGCTATTGTGAGATTGTTGACATCTGTAATAAGCTGTTACATGGTGATTTTGGGAACTTATAACTCACTTGCTAGTGTTTTTCCCATTTGAAGCGTTTCTCCAGAGGAAATCTGGTGTGATCTGTTCATTTTTGTGGTGTTTATCATCTGTTCTTCATTGTTGATAATGTTTCCATGTATTTTCCTTTGATATACATGTGATATGTATGTTGAAAGCCATTGGAAGTGGTTAGTTTTATAGTATGTGTGTATCAGAGGTTTGGAGAAGTAGGAAGAGTGTAAATCCATAGTTGGTGAGCTAGTTGAGGAATATCCTTGCTAGTTTAGGATCAGTAACTCACAAAAATAACACTAACCATGTTCATTTCAATCCAACACCTCAATGCTAAGGGGACGTGGCCTTCATCCAAAAATAATAGCAAATTGAGCTCTAAAGATCCAGCTAAATGGATTTAGGACATATAAGACAAATTTCTCTCCTAGAAGACAGGGAAATTTATATTTGCATTTTCCAAATAGTTTGACTCTAACCTCACCACTCACTCTAGATTTGGTGGAAGGATCAATACAACATTTAGATATATTCCTGTAGTCTCAAAGAGATTAATTATTGAAGAAGTTCCGAAAGTTACCATCATTGGCCAAGGCAAAATGCAAGGGTAGTTAACTGTCATGGGAAGATGTTTGACATTTGGGTATGTCCTTCCATGTTGACATTACCCATCTGACCCATGGAGATAGGTGTTTTGACATGTTTTGAGAAAATCTCTCCTAGTAGTCAACATTATGCAACTTTTCTCTTTTTGATGAAACAATATAAGATGCATGGTTTGCATACAGACAGAGTATTTTCTCTCTCCCTATCCTGTACCTTAGTAGCTTAATAGACATGTATGCATATCGAGGGATTTGTGCAAGATCTATTAGATAAAAACTGAAAAAGAAATTTAAAAATGCCAATGAAATTAATATTTCTTCAAAAAAGGAGCATTAATCTCTCTGCTTTTAGAAAATACAAATCTCTAACTTGTCCCAAACTAAATGCTCAGAAAAGGAACATAAGATGATTTTGATTAATAAGTTTAATTTTGATTGACACAATTTCTTCTATTTCGTAGAAATATAGGAAATCGGATGAGAGGCAGAGAAAAGGAAGAAGATAAATATACAGTTATATTTGTCTGAAGTCCTTGTATCAAAAGAGTAAGGTTGGAGTCATAAAAGTCCTTGAGTGCTGTTTCAATGATCAGATCATCCCATACCTGTTGGCAAATATCAATTGGATTAAAAACTGTGGATGCTAAACAACTTTCTTTTTCATTATGAAAAAAACTTTATTCTCTCATTTTGCCAACAAAACCTTATTCTTTTATGATAAATTCTAGAATTTGGCAATTTAACTCCAAAGAAAGCAGGCTGTTACTGTACATCAAGATTTTGAAGGAAACATTGTATTTTATCAATTTAGTTGCAGGATTAGTAAAATGTATTGAAAAAAGTGGAAACTAAAGTCAAACGCATACAAGTGCTTAGCAAGTTTGTACAACTACAAAGCTAGTATTTCAGATTTTTCTTACATTTGGTGTCTGCAAGAGCAGAAAGTTTATCACATCTTTTGGAGATGTTCAGTTTCCAAAAGTTTTGAACATAGTTACTCGATGAATTTAACTTCCTTTTCATTACCCCTCTCTTGTGAAGAGGCTTTTTGCAAGGAGACTCATGGAGTATCATAGATAACTGCAACAGATTGTGGAATGAAATAGGGTTGGTAGCAATTGCTGTCTTATGGAAGATTAGTTGTACATCAACTTTTTAGGGGGAAATTTCCCCGATTAGCATAGAGAAGTGAAGTCATTGTAAACAAGACTTGTTTTTAATCACATTTAAGGCTATACCTGTGTGGTTCTGTAAATATGTTGACTCTTTACCTTTTGGAGCTGAGGCTTATTTGTGGTTAGTGCTTTCCTAGGAAGATAGTTTTCTTTGTAATTCGTATGTGCACTCTTTAAAAAAATCTCACAAGCACAGAATGAAAGGCAATGTGTTCAATCCTATCTATTTTGGCAGAGGTTACTTTCTCAAAAAAAAAACACATTCTCCATGTTCTGTCTTCATGTTCATGGTTGACAGAAGAAAGCAAAAATGTCTATGGTTGGTCCAAAGTGGTCATGGAATAGGTTAAAGAAAATTGTTACAGAAAGTCAATAGAATGCCTCAACAACCAATATCAAGAATTTGAAACAGCATAAATACAATGGAGAGATATATAGCCTGAAAATATGCAAACTGATCAACATTTATGCAGGTTTGTGTGCCCAAAATGAACCATTGTTCATCATCCACAGCTCCAAATCTACTTAAATGTTAGGAGGGTTTTACAGTCTTGAAAGTTGCTTTGCCTCTGGTTAAAAACTTTATCAATATGTTATAATCAAGAAAATCTTCAATGCCATTAAGATAGCCAAAATTATTTGCTCAAACTGCATATGCAATCATTAGCGTTTCAGAATCAGATGCCTAAGATAAGCAAGACAGGCTTGAACTCCAAAATGAATGCCTAATAATTTAACCAATTCTTCAGGTAATCTATTTTCCAATAAAAAATCTGTAAACAAGCAAGCATGAAAGAGGAGTAAACCCAGATTTTAGAGGTAATAGCAAATTTTATACTTTAGGCTGAATGTTTTCTTGCTGATGAGTGTTTGCATCTGCATGGTCTGTGTCTGTTTCGAATTATGGACTCTTACTAGATTAAGATTGCACTTGGTCTACAAATAGCATATGGCATTTTAAAATATTGAAGTTGAAATCATATTAATTTTAGGACCGGAAGAAAATTGTAGTGTAAGGAATATCCAATGAGAGAGTGCTTGGTCACATCTTCCAATAGAAATATACCTAAGCCATGTAATAATCAGCATATCACTTATATCACAATGAAACTGATAAGCCTATGTTGCCACAACAAAAGATTCAGAAAACTGTAGACATGCTTTTCGAACAATCCATGAAGATGAATTACTATGCTTTTGGAGTTAGTATTCAAAAAATTGTTAAACAGTTATGTATTCTAACAACTATGGTTTAAGATTCAACATAAGTATGATCTACATAGATCTATTCAAGTTATGACAGCTAGTTTCTAGAAATTTACCAATCGAATATTTGATCAGCCTCTCTGTGAGCAACACACAGCCAAAGTACACACGTGAATATACCCTTCAGACTCTTTAGGGAAGAACTCCAAGAAGATTATTGCTGGCAGACAGTGTGACCAAAATTATTTTTTCATGAATCTGTTTAATAATCACTAACACATCACACACACTTATAGGCTATTAAAAGAAGCATGAAATTTTCTATTTTGCAGTAACTTCATTATTGTTTGGTGCTCGTTTCTATATCAGTTTCTTTCATTTAAACTCTTCTATTACAAATCAAGTTAGATTTATCTAAGTATTTAATTTCAATGACTGAAATAAAAATAGTTAGGGTTAAATTTAAGAGAATGTAAATATGGCATTTATACAGAACAAGGTGTGTGTGTGTGTGCACTATGTGTCTGTGTGAGAGAGAGATAGGTTTAGTCAACAGAGAATGATTTTTGAATACTTCTGTTGTGACCAAATCACACATCGCCCCATTGCAAATGGGGACCCCCTTTTTTTTTGAGCTCTAATGCTTTGCATGACGTTCTGGATGATGTCTTAGGTCTGTTTCCTCTACCGATCCAATAATAAGTCTCTCCTAGAAGATTTTGCTTTATAACTGGGGGTCTCATTTGCTACATAAACTTGTAGTAATGAAGAATCTTGATCAAATCCCATCCAAATGATGAATCATGAGATCAATCCTGATGAATGTTTGAGACCTTGAAAATGACTAAGTCCGATAGCCTGATATCCTAAAAACCCTGAAAAATTGACTAAGTCTGAAATCTGGTGGATCCTCCAAATTCTAGATTTTGCATATTTTCTAGAGGATTTCAAGACCCCCATCTAATGCGCCACCCCTAGAGGATTCCAAATACTTGAAGTGATGTGCCCAAGGCAAAAATGCTAATGTTTCAAGAGGAATTCAAGATGCTCAACCGCCGCGCCAATGTTGATAAGGAAAAGCAAAATTTTGTAGTGTTGCCAGAGGATTTTAAACTCCCTAACCGCCGCGCCAAGTTCTAGAGGATCTTCAACACCCTAACTGCCACGCCAAGTTCAAGGAGGATCCAAACTCTTTAACCAAAGCACCTAGTAGAAGAAGATCTCAAAGTCAGCAACCAATGTGACCAAGGTGAAAATGATCCGCTAAGGTGAAGGTTAGAGGAAGATTTCAGGTCCCTTAAGCGATGCACCACTTCCATAATGAGGCTAAATTTTAGTATCAAGGTAAATCTCAAGAGAAGATCCAATGACCTTGATCCAATGTGCTCAACACCTTCCCAGAGGATTTGAACTCTTGAACCAATGCGCTCAAGGAAGAAAGAAGTTCATTTTAGAATTTAAAAATCAAGAAGATTTCCAACATCTTAACCAACGCGCCACTAGAGGAGGAAGACTTAACTCTAGTTTTAAAGCATATTTTTAGAGGATCTTAAATTTGTCATCCATTGCGCCAACACTTAAGGTGGTTTAGTTCAAGATTTTAGAGCAAATTTCAAGGGGATCTTAAACCTTTGAACTGATGCGCCAAGATGAAGAGGCAGGTTTTGAGTGTTAAAGTGCAAAATTTTATGATGTTTCCAGAGGAAATCAAAACCTTCAACCACTGTGCCACTTTGAGAGAAGAGATGACTTGGGTTAGGGTGCTTCAAGAAGAGGATTCTAAACTTGCTAACCAATGCGCCAAGGAGATGAAAGTTAAGAGTATTTTAAGAGGAACTCAATACCATGAAGGAATGTGCTAAGAAACCAAAATACTCATCTGCTGCGCCAGCCCTTAGAAATTCTGAAAATGCACTTAAATCAAGGAGAACTTAGACTTGTGATCTGATGCGCCACCTTCCAAATCTGTTTGCAAGGAGATCTTAAACTTGTCATCCAATGTGCCAACATCTAGAGGATTTAAAATCCTTATCTAATGCACTTAGCTTGGAAATGCATGAAGTGATTCTTATGTGTTATAAATCAAGTATTATGAAGTATTATCAAGGAATTGATGTTGCTTCTTTGTTTGTTTGCAGGAACAAGGAACTTGGATGGAGCAAAGGAGTCATCAAAGGAGCAAATGTCTAGAAACACCTTTATGCTAGGAAAAGTCATCAAGTAGCTGTTCTAAGAAGTCACTTCAAGGATACCCTATTTGATCACTTCAAGTATCAACTACTTCATCTTCATCAATCAAGACTTCCAAAGGCATCCACTCTACTTCAAGGAAACCTCATGTGGCTGCTCTAAGGAATACTTCAAAATCATCTTCAAGGAAGCATGTCATCAATTACGTCATGATCATCAAGGACAAGCATCTGAAATTACCTTCAAGTTGCAGAGGGAACACTACTCTCCAAAAGATTATACCTCAAATCTTCTACATCAATGATATCATGTTAGATCTACATCAAGTTCAAAGATACTGGCAAGTACACTACTTCAATATCAATGGCCTCATGTTAAGATCATTGAGTTGGAACACTTTATTGACACTTCAAAGGCATTCATTCATCTGAGATTCAAGACTTTATAGTTTTCAAGTCCAAGAGAGTCTCCTACTCTTACATGAAGGAAGCATTATCATCATATCTCTACTCTATTCTTTAAGAAGGAGCATTATCAAAGAAGATCATTCATATCTACATCCTACAAGAAGAAGAAACATTACAAAGTTAGTCAAGTGAAGCAACAAGTATTATACATCCAGTCTACAAGAAGAATGAACAAGGCGAGATCTACAAGTTGTATTCCTAAACATTCAAGTATCAAAGCAATCACATTGAATACATCACTACATTGATGATACAATTTTCAAAGTATGTTGAAGTGGCGCCTATGTGGCGAGTACACATCATTTTAAATGCATTAAATGTATCATTTAATGAAAGAAGCCAAAGGGATTCCTATGTGAAAGATGTTTTAAATGCTTTCATCTTACCTTATCACATTGGAAAATGTGCCTTTATTGCCTCTCTTTTGTACTAAAAATAGCAATCTGTTGTAACTACCTGCGAAGTGGCATGATCTGAGCCCTTGGCTATTGAATTGATCTTAGCCATTCAATGTAATCTAGAGCACTATATAAAGGCCTTGTTGCCTCATTTGTAATTCAGTAGTTCATAGATTAGAGACTAGAGATATAGTTTTGTAGGAGTAGAATAGGAGAGACTCTCAAAATTCTCTGAGAGGGCTTGAAATTGTTGTAAGTATTTCTCAAGGTTAATGCAAAGACATTGGAGCTACTTGTTTGGTGTTAAGTGTTATCTTGTGGAGTAACATGATTTCTTGTATTTCTATGAAATGAAGAGATGTTTCAATTAGATTAGAAGTAGATTAGAAGTTCATTGATGTAATGTATGTATGTATTGGATATTTGATCAACTCCTAGCTCATGCTTTTAACATTCATCGCCGGTGAAGTGTTGTGTAAAGCTAGTCTGAGCCTTATAATTTGCATAAGTTCAATTGTGGATACTTGTTTAAGCTGCACCATCCGATGGGTGCTTGTATAAGCCTTCATGATTTGAAAACCATTTGCGTACCTTAGGAGATTGCACCAACTTCATGTAGTTGTAGGCATCCTTGGCGAAGTGGAGTTAGGTTAATTCAAGAGTTTGTCTATTCAAGCATCATCATTACCTTATTGACCTTAGATAGTTTCTTTAAACCTTATCTTTTTCATTTTCTTTATCATTAAAGTCTTGTATATATGTCATCCCCACTGAAGGAAAGATAAGCTGAATGAAAGAAGAAAGATCTGATGTAAGTCCCTTTGTGTTTACCAGCAAAATCATCTTAAGTCACTGAGCAATCCCTTACAAAATCGTAAAAAAGGAACCTTGGAGTCATCTTGTTTGATCACTTTGTTCAGCATTCGAGAGGCTTTGCTTAAGAGAGAGTTAGATACTATGTATTTTACTCTATTGTTGACTTGTCTAAAAACAAACATCAACAACTTCAACAAGGAAGTTAATCACACAAGATGGGAGAAAGAACATATGGCAGATTTATATTTGTTTTGGCATGTTACTTTGACATTACATCGCAGTCTGGCTATGTGGCCTTCCATAAGATTTACATTTTCATCAAGGTATGTGTTGATGAGTGTTTTGTGACTACATCAAACATTAGAATAAAACACAGAGTATTCTATCCTCTCTTGAACAAAGCTTCTCAGACGCTGAACTACGTGATCGAATGAGACTGCTCCAAGGTTCCTTTTGTGTCAGGTCTTGACTAGTGTGGGATAGACTCAGTGAAATGATGTGATTTGCTGGTAATCACAAGGGGGACTTACGTATCCGACTTAGTGTTCAGTGCTCAAGGAAGAAAGTCAGGGGTTTCGGTGGATTCTGGAGTCTTGGACGTGGATTCCTCTTTTTCTGGGCTGGATTCTCAACTTCTGGAGGAAAAGATCTAAGTTCAAACCAAACTAACCTATGCGGGTAACGGATGATTTTGCAATAGGCTCTTCTATAATCTACTCCTAAGGAAAATTCAAAGAAAATGAAAAAGATAGGGATAGTGGATGAGAGTTCAGGGATCTAGATGACGGGAAGGACTACTACTGAAGATTGATGTTGGAACTACGCTTCTACTTTGTCATGCGACAACAGCTAGGCAGAGATGATGAGATCTTCTGGGGTAGCAGCAGGGGTTTTCACACTGTCCTGACATGGAACATGAGACTGATCATTCAGGGGCAGTCGAAGTTAAGCTTGATTAGTTCAGACTAACCATACAAAGTGATTTGCAAGCCACAGATCACAAATGGTATGAACAAATTAGCATTCAATCATTCAACAATAGCATTTTCCATCATACTAACTAACAAAGCTTGAAATAAAAGAAATAACTTGAATAATTTTCAGATTTGCTTCAAGGAATCAATAAGACCATGTCAAACATCCAAAGAATCACATGAACACCAATATTCAATGCTTATATTTTTGCTTCAGAAGTCTGTATTACAACAATCCAACTGATCCTTGGAGTTTCAGCTCAAAAATATAATGCAGAAATGAAAGCTAACTACTAGGGTGCTCTAGAAGCATCAAAATGATGCAAAAAGAGAGCTAAAATGAGGCATCCCCCAACCTTTATATAGGCAACCAAAAATACATTAGGGCAAAAGGAAATCAGATTTCCTTGAAATGTGTACCATGGGTCAAAAACCCTAGGAAAAGTAGGTGGGGTCGTCAGATTCCTCATGTAGGTGACTGCCACCTGTCCTAGATGTCAGAATGTGAATGGATGACCGCCATCTGTCCTAGGCATCCAAGTTGACTAGGACTCCTAGACATGACAGTCTTGTCTGTCTAGAATTTCCTCCTGCTCCTTAGTCTCTGCCTCCAGGAACCTGGTCAGGACGACTTCCAACTCCTCCATAGGAATACTGCGCATGTTATCAATCTGGAACTCCATGACAGACGCGGTGGTGCTACAGGTGACAAGGATATTTTCCCAATCCGCCCTCAGCTCTTGGATATTGTTAATGAAGATCAGAAATGAAGATGCATCTTCTAGGTGGGACTCCTGAGTAGGATACCTAAGCTTGAAGTACATGTTCTACATCTTGCTCTTCAACTCCTCTAAGTCAATGACTCCATCCGGTGCCACCTCCAAGTCAAACCAAGCCTCCAAGGACATGAGGATTTTGTCCTGGATTTCTCTAAGCATGGTGTGGGCTTGAGTGACGTCGTTGTCAATCTTCTCTAGATTATCCCTCTTCATAACCAAGGTGGAATACCAACTGAGGAAATCATATGCAACATTGGCCTGTATCACCTTGTTCCTTACCAAGTCCTGCTTCGGAGTGTTCATCAGTGCCTTCAGTCTTGTTGTGACCTCATCACACATCGCCCCATTGCAAATGGGGACGCCCAATTTTTGCTTAAGTTTGGTGTGGTTTCTGAGTTTTAGCTAAGTCCTTGTTCAAAACACACGCAGTGAGGGACACTAGAGATGCCTTAGAATGTCACATTGAACACTTTGAGTGATCAGGACCGGAGTTAATAAAGTATATCTCCTTGATCAGAGTCTTCATATAAGCTTGTAAAGAGTTCTGAACTTAGAAGGGATGAATTTCAAAGATAGGTTTCATGAGTTTATAGTGTCATCACTTTCAAAAGACTCTGTCCATACAACACTCACCACCCTGCCTCAGGAGTAACTTGTCGAGTTTGAAGTGTCATAAGCTCTCCAAACCCAGATATTGAACTTACAAGGATGTTTTATGAATTTGAGAGGTTTTTGATGCACTTTAAGGAAGAATCCAAGGGTCATGTCCAAACCCGCCCTTCCTGGGTGGCCTCAAGAGGGGGTCTTGGACTTTCTCTCCTGCCACATGAAACTCTCCACATGCTGCCTCTAGGACCGCTCAGGGGTGTAAATGGTTCAATTTGCAAGGTTATTTGATCAAGAATGAAGAAGATAACATCTAGGAAGTGAAATGATGTAGATGGACATGAATGAAATGTTTCTAAGTATCAAAATCCAAGGGGCATGTCTAAACTCGCCCTTCCTGGGCGGTTTCACAAGGTGTTGATGGACACCGTCTCCTGCCACACCAATCTCTCCACGCAGTGCTCCCAAAACTACCCTAGAGAAAAAAATGGTTAAGTGTTGAGGTTTTCATGTGCAAAACACTAAGGTATGGTGATCTATAAGTAAGATTTATGAGTTTGAGTAAAGTCAAGTGGATGATAGGCAATATTCCAAGTGTCACCCTTGAACCCGCCCTATCTGGGAGGCTTTAGCATGTTCACATGGACATTGTCTTCACCAACACATGAAACTCTCCAGACAGTGTCTCTAAACCCACCCTAGGAGGAAATGTTAAGTTTTGAAGACAAAGCATTGGAATATCATGAAGTTTTGATGAAAACTTGAAGATTTGAGAGCATTAAGTGAATTTGGAGTCAAAATCCAAGGGTCACTTCTAAACCCGCCCTACCTGGGCGGCCTCAAGGGGTCTTTGTGGATTAAACCACCTGTCACATGAAATCCTCCAAGCACTCTCCCCAGAGTCGCTCAAGATGAAGGGTAACACAAACTGTTAAGTTTGTTTGATCAAGGTATGCCAAGGAGAGGTTAGAGTCAAGCTCAAGGGTGAGAAGTTCCTAAAAGATGAAAATCCACACTGTTGGTTTTTTCCCAGACTGGATGCTTACTCCTAGATTTCCCTACAAGGTAGCCATCAATGATCAACAGGATCTCTGGGCCAGGGGCCAACAGTGTAGGAGATAGACTCTATATTTTATCTCCTCTTCTTCTTCAGGCTCTGCAGAACCTAGGGGGGTATTCCCTACTCAACATCGGCACAACCTAATGCATCGGAGGAAAATCCTCCTGCTTGGCCGATACCAAATGTCTGGCCGATGAAAAAATCTTGATGACGTCACCATCATGTCCTGATGATGTCAGCATCACCCGTCCGCATACCGCGCCCTTCTCATATCCGGATGACGTCACCGCCATATTGGCGCCGGGGTGATATTTTATGATAACTTGATATTTCGGAATATCATCCCCCCACACAAAATATCATGATGCACTGTAGACCGGATGATGATGATGACCTCTTCAACTCAAAGAATATCAAGTCGGATTGAACAACTTAGAAAATGACCCCTTTGAAAGATCGGGGTGACATCATCATCATATCGGGGCAAGGTGATATTTGGAAGATCACCGGATGTTTGAAATATCACCCCCCGCAAGAATATTGGGCAGCACTGTAACTCCATGAAACATCGGGGTGATGTTAGAGTATACCTGATATTTGGAAATATCACCCCGTCCTTAGAAAATGATGAAGCTGAAAGACATATCGCCCCGACAATTGAAAATCATGCAGCTGATAAGAAAAACATAAGGTGACAAACTAACATCGGGGTGATCTTAACGAAAATCACCCGATGTTCAAATATGATGACCTCAAGGCAGGATGTCGGGCTGGCAAAAACATGAAGCCCCCACAGGGTATCCGGCCATGACAAGAAATGACCCATGCAAGGAACATCAGGGGGATACTCCTAAAAACACGATGATGAAGACAACCCTCCTCTAGAATATCATGATGATGCTGAAAAACACTGAGAAGGTCCAACACTTAGGAAATTTTGGATTTTAGGGAGGGGACCAGGCCAAAAACCTTGAACATAAATTATTAGCAACATATAGGCTCCGATTGGGGACGTGCAGGTGCAAGACTACAGCGAGAACCAGATCTCTCCGGGGCAGACCAGACAAAACCCAAAACACAAAAAAAACCGACCACACAGGGTATGTACAAAATATTTACAACTATCTTACATTGTGCACACAAGTTACTAATTTATGTGAAAAAGGTTTTAAGGAATTTGTTGTGCACCGGCAATTCCATTAGTTCACCATTTAGGGCCTGAAGAAAGTAGGAATCTCCTCCATAGATATTGCTAATTTGATATGGGCCTGTCCACAAGGGTTCAAATTTGCCATGTTTACCCTTATCCTGGTTTCTTGCATTCCACATAAGGACCATATCACCTATTTGTAAGCTTCTCTCTGTAACCCTTCTATCAAACAGATACTTCATCTTTTATTGTTTCTTGATGTTTACCTTTTGTGCCTCTGCCCTGATTTCATCTAGCTCAACCAGTTGATTGATCCTTTCAGTCATTGAATCATTAACCTCCCCATCATTCTCTTGTATGAACTTGTAAACTGGTAGGAGGTTATTCATAGGCAATCTAGCTGCTATACCATACACTAATTCATAAGGTGACCTTCCAGTGGCTCTTTTCACTGTTATCCTATCAGCCCATAATGCCAACTTCAGTTTTGAATCCCAGGATTTCTTATTTTTATCCATTATCCTCCTAATGATTTTCATTAAGCTTTTGTTGCTTGACTTTGCTTGACCATTTCCTTGTGGATGGTATGGTGATGTATGAGACAAGTCAATTCCATATTTACTGCAAAAATCAACAAATTCACCTGATCTAAAGCACATTACATTATCTGTGATTAACTTGACTGGTACCCCAAACCTGATAATAATATTCTCCAAGATAAAATCCATCACCACCTTACTTGTAGCCTTTTTAGTAGGGATAGCCTCAATCCATTTAGTGAAGTAATCAGTGGCAACCAGAATCCAATTAAGTCCTCCACTAGATTTCTCTGAAATTTCTCCTATGAAGTCAATTCCCCATTGCTGAAATGGAGCCTCCACAGTTATAGTCCTGAGGGGCAATGCACCGCCATACCTTAGCTTTCCTGAGAACCTTTGGCAAGGGTCACATTTTCTTATCAATCTGTGTGCATTTGAGAAAAGAGTTGGCCACCAGTAACCAGCTCTAAGGACTTTGTGGGATGTTGTTTGGGCAGTATAATGTCCACCACATATTCCATGGTGCATGTCATTGAGAATGTCCTTAGCCTGTTTTTCATCCACACATTTGAGTAATACACCATCATGATTTCTCCAATACAATTCTTCTTGGATAATGATGTATTTAATAGTTTGCTGCTTTAGAGTTCTCTTCTGAATATCACTGAGATGGGAAGGACATTTCAAATTTTGCAAATAATATATTATATCCTTGTACCACTCAGATTTTGACATGTTTACAACTCTATTCTGAACTACATTCACTTGGCATGCCTCTAAATTTGATTGTGTCATTAGTTTTGCCAAACCTTGTCCCCTTACCAGCTTAGTGATCTATATTTCAATGTTGAATTCCTGCAATTTATTTATCCATCTGCATCTTCTTCCAGTTACCTCTTGCTGGGTAAATGTCTTTAATTGCTGCATGAGGTACATATGCAACTATTTATGAGCCTACCAAATATGGCCTGAAACTCTTGATTGCTCTGACTAGTGCATAAGCTTGTTTTTCCATTATGTCATATTTCAATTCAGCAGCCTGCAATGACCTACTAAAGAAAGCAATAGGCTATTCAAATCCTTCTTCATTCTTCTGTAACAAACATGCAGCAATAGTATGGAAAGAAGCAAATGAAAATAGTTGAAATGGCTTAGAAAAATCTGGAGATTTCAATACAGGAGCCATTTTTATTGCCTCTTTAATATTTTGAAATGATTTGATTGCTTCATCTTCCCACCTAACGGTTGCACCTTTCTTCAACATCTTAGATATTTCTTTTGTTGTTTTTGCAAAGTTGGGAACAAATCTCCTAACAAAGTTAATTTTTCCAAAAAAGGACTGAACACCCTTCACAGTTTTTGGGATCTGAATTCTATCAATTGTTGCTACCCTATCAGGATCAATCCTGACTCCATCCTTGGAAACAATGTGTCCAAGCAATTTTCCTTCCACAACCCCAAAAGCACATTTCTTTGGGTTGAGAGAAATGCCATATTCCAATGCTCGAATAAAAATTTGTTCTAGATGCACACAATGCTGCTCTTCCTTCTTTGAATATGCAGTCAAATCATCCTGATAAACAGCCAGGATTGAGTCAATCAACCCTGCAAAAGCAACATCCATTGCTCTCTGAAATGTAGCACCTGCATTTGTCAATCCAAATGGCATCCTTACATATACATAGGTTCCTCATGGAGTAGTGAAAGCAGTCTTGAACTGTTCTGATTCTTTCACTTTCACCTGATTGTATTCTGAAAAACCATCCATCATAGATGAAAGTTCACAGCCAGTCACCCTCTGCAACATGGCTTCCATATTTGGCAATGGATAGTTGTCCTTCAAAGAAGATACATTTAAATTTCTAAAGTCTACACAAAGCCTTATGTCTCCATTCTTTTTTCTGACCGGGACAAGATTGGACACCCACGTTGAGTGTCTGATGGGCATGATTATTCCAACTTCCCTAAGCTTTTTGAGTTCTTCTTGCATCTTTGGAGCTAAGGTAGGATTAATAGGTCTTTGCCTTTGTCTAAATGGCTTAGCTCCAG
Source organism: Cunninghamia lanceolata (assembly GCA_027924645.1). Classification (NCBI taxonomy): domain Eukaryota; kingdom Viridiplantae; phylum Streptophyta; class Pinopsida; order Cupressales; family Cupressaceae; genus Cunninghamia; species Cunninghamia lanceolata. Next base: position 13,913,067 of record BSBN01000021.1, on the reverse strand, counting down.
GCTTCAATGGGATCTCATGCTGGAATAGATCTTCCCTATAGGCTTTTAGGTCCTCATATGACCAAGCAAAAACATGTTTATACCTTTTTAGTAATGCAATCAGCATACTCCTAATGTATGGTTTGAGCTACCTACCAATGTATACCTTCTTGGGGGCCTGAGATGTCCCCAAATTTATCTCTTCTAAATCTTCCTTGTTTGTGGGAGATGTCTTTGTGACCAATTGGTCTCTACTGTCAAAAGCTCTTTCCAAAGTTACTAACCCTCTAGGGATTTTATTAGTCTTCAACTGAATTATTTCTTTCCCCATAAGAGTTTCTTTTCCATCTATAGTTTCTACAAAAGCTTGGAAATCAATTTCTTGATTCTCATATTCATCTATGCAGTGCAAAAATTTTAACAAGTCCTTATCATCATTAAACACTTGCCAACTGCATATATTTTCTGGTACTGCAGGCCTGATTTTAACTTCTACATTTGTAACATCTGACAGAGTGATGTCATCTGGCCTTATTGCAACATTAGCTAAGAAATCAGCCATAACATTCTTTGATCTCTCTACCCAGCCTATTGAAAATGCATCAAATAGTTCAATGGTGTCCCAAACAGCATGCTTATATTGTTTCAATCTTTTGTTTTTTGAAGCATACCTATCTCCAATTTGGGATACAATCAACTCAGAATCACCAAATACTCTTAGCATTTTGATTCCATGTTTGAGAGCTATATTTAGGCCTAAGAGTAAAGCCTCATATTCTGCAATGTTGTTTGTGCAAACAAACCTCAGCAAGAAAGAGAATTTGAGGAGCTTACCATTTGGAGACAGGAAAACAACTCCAGCTCCAGAGCCTTCTTTTGCACAAGCTCCATCAAAATACATGGTCCATAAACCTTGCTGGTCCAGCTCTTTAATGCAGACATTTTTCTCTTTATCTTCTCTATCATCTAAGACAACCCTGAAGTTATCACAGTCAGTGTTCACAAAGCATATCTGTTCCTCTGCTTCTTGGTCTTCCACTGTGTCTGATGATCTTTCTTCTCTGATTAGCTTAACATCCCTGCCATTCATTGGAATCATGGCATATGACAGGTCCAGCTGCATACTTCCACCAATTAGTGCTGCCCATCTTCTTGACAACAACATACCATACTGTGGCTTGATGTCAACCACTGTTATATTCATTTTATATCTCTTTTCAGGAAATGCTGCCAGTTTGAAATCTACGTCCTTCATGATTCCAATAACTGGTACCTCTCTGGCATCCATAGCATAACATTTTCCACATGCCTTGTCAATTTTCAATCCAACTTTTTGCATGATGGCTAAAGGCATGATATTTGTAGATGCTCCAAAGTCAAGCATACAATTTCTGATTATTTTTCCATTTATAACCAGGGATACATAAAATGGTTCCACTTGTGAAGGGCACTTTGTCATAGTCACTCCTAAATAAACCTCAGGAGCCTCATCTTCTTCATTACATAAGACATGCTTTTCACCCTGGATCTGAACATTTTGCTTAGCCTGACAAGGTACACCTGAGATTAGGGATACTGTCCTATTCTTGATTTCTTCAACCTTCATCAATTCCATAAGTGGAACAGAAACCTTTACTTCGGAGAGGACTTGAGCTATATCAAATGGAGCACAATTTTGTATAACAGTTGTAGCTTGCTCCACAATCTTATTTTTATCCTGAACTAATTTAGCTTTTACCTTCATAGTTCCCTGATCATCATTCTTGTCTTGGGAACCTTTACTTTGATTTTCAGCCTGGGGGATTCTATTTTCTGGTCCTTGAGATTCATGACCTGTTCTATGTCTAAAATTCTGTTTATTATTGCCCCACTGCCTTTTTTGTAATTCCATCCCCTTATGACCATGTACTAGCTGACTTGCAGAAATACCTTCTGGCTGATGTGGGCTGCTTATCTGAGTTTTACCTCTGAGATTGTAGTTACTCTTGACTTGGGCCACTGCTGCAGCTGTGAGGGCCCTAATTTCCTCATTAGAAGGTCGTTGTAAGTTACTCAGAAAATTGTGTGAACTCTGAGCATACACATAGCTCTCTTCATTACCTTCATCATAAGAATCCTGTTGACAGGCCCGAATTCCATTATCTGTACTCTCATCAGCATCATAAAGAGGGTATCCATTGCTTATGGACATCATGTTAACATCATCATCTTGCACAGAATGTGGCTCATTGCATTCATTACAAGATACAGCATTATCATACAAGGACTGAGCAATCATACACTGTGACTGTGAATGTGGCACCTGACAAATTATACACCATGGAGTATCATCAACAATATTTATAGCTTTCTTTAAAAGATCAGGAGTTTCTCTGACATGTTGAGTTCTCTGATTTGTGTTGTTATGTGGGAATATAGGCTTACCATTATGCCAATTGGTATTATAAGGCATATCATGCAATGATGGTCTCTTTTCCTGCCTTTTGTAGACTTGCCTATCAGGACCTATCCCTTTTTCACTTCTAGCTAGTCTATAGCTTAGGTCCTTAACAACATTCGCCAATTTGTCTATCTTATCTTCAGGGGCAGACGTATTACCTTGAGTGTTCTGAGGCTTGTTTGGATTCTGCAGAATTTTCACATCATCCCTTCTGTTTGTTTTGCCTGATGCTTTCCTATTGTTCTCAATATTCACTGCAATTCTGAATGCATCCCTGATAGTAGCAGGACCTTTATCTCTTAATCCATATGCAGTTTTTGCATCAAAGGCATTGATATACAATATTATGCACATTGGTTCATTTGGCCTCATGTGATATGACAGTTTGTTCAACACTTTAGTAAATCTTGCATTAAAATCTGCAACCTGCTCATTTGACCCTTTAGTGATATTGGTAAACTCATTTACAAAAAAACTAGGGTCAGTTTTGTCACCATATTGCTCCTTAAACATTCTTTTGAAATCATCCCATGATGAAATACTTCTGTCAGGCAGATTCTTGTACCATTCTCTTGCCTCATCTACTAAAGATTGCATGAATGACTTCATGAAAACATCCTCATGTTCAACCTCAAAGTTATCCATGACATTTTGAAAAGCCTTTAGATGATCTTCTCCTGACACAGTGTTGTTTCCTGAAAATTTAGGCACTTGCAGCCTTAGATGCTTGTCAATGGGGTTAGGATACCCAGGAATACCATCAAACACCAGCTGTCTGAATCTATCTAGCTGCATGGGCTGTCTATCAAACTGATTAACATTGATGTTTCTGTTTTCATTCTGGTTTCTTACATTGTTCAGTGGTATCCTAGCATCAGTCACATTTTGTCTTTGATCATTATGCTGATGTTGCACTTCATTTCTTTGCTGATGTCTCTGCACATTTGCATTCTCAAGGGTAGGAATTGAATTATTTTGGGCAGTCCTTAAAGCTTGCACTTTCTGCCTCATGTCATCTCTGATTTTCATGGCTTGTAGATATTCTATTTCCGCTCTCAGATTTCTGATTTCTTCAGCTAACTGTTCTTCTTTAGGCATGGAGGTAGATGGTCTCATACCATTCTGGTCATCATCTTCATCATCCCTTAGAGACTCTGCCTCTTCAAACCTTTCACTAGGGTCTAGAAAAGGGCGTTCTTGGAACACCTCTGACCTTATTCTCAAACCATTACCTTGCTGCCTTTCATACACACTCTGGATTTCAGCCTCAGTGTTTGAAAAATAAGGTACTGTCTTCTCTGAGGATCCTGGATTATCCTGAATAAAATCATTTTTCTTGGGGCTAGGAGAACCATCTTGACTGGCTCGAACAGTCCCCTTTTTTCTATACATCATTTTTATGGGTAACTCTTCAAATAGAGTATTACGCTGGGATCTTCTCCCTTGCATACAAATTTTCACTTTACCGGTTGGGAGATTGGTTCGGAGTTGCCACCTATTACTAGGAACTGTTTTCTTTTAAAACATCAGGGTTCTTTCACAATGTCCCCAGCGGAGTCACCAATTTCTGTTGGTGACTCAGATGGGCCACAAGATATAACCCTTTCTCAAATTTCCTCCCCAGCGAAGTCGCCAATTTCTGTTGGTTTTTTCCCAGACTGGATGCTTACTCCCAGATTTCCCTACAAGGTAGCCATCAATGATCAACAAGATCTCTGGGCCAGAGGCCAACAGTGTAGGAGATAGACTCTATATTTTATCTCCTCTTCTTCTTCAGGCTCTGCAGAACCTAGGGGGGTATTCCCTACTCAACATTCGTGAGGATATGCATATAAAGGCTGGCATGCTGACAGAAAGCAGATAAGTCCTCCTGTAAGTAGACCAAAACTGTAAGATAAGAGCAAAGGGGCTAGCTTTGGGCCTATTTGCAGTTGTAGACAGAGGACTTGGATCCTAAAACTAATTCTACTGTCCTAATAGTTGTTTTGGAGTTTTGATTTTGATTTTATATTTGGATGCAAAGCTGGACATGGTATATAACACCAACACAAAGCAAGATTGGTGCCTATCCAGGGCCTGGAGTCAGTAGACATACACCTGTGAATGATATGTATGAACAACTAAAATTGGATTTCAGGGGGATACATATGATACCTGCCTTACAGATATCTCCCAATACAAAGTGTTAAGCTATCTATACTTATGGCATCCCTATTGCAGTATATCCTTCCCAATATTCAATCTGAGAACAATTTAATCTACCCCTTGAGCAGAAGTTAAGAGATCAAACATTCAACACAGGAATTCTATGTTCTAGAATCTTAGACATTCCTTAAATATCTAGACTTAGAAGAAAGATACATGCAACACTGAAGACAGAATTAGCATAACACATGCAAACATAGCATTACTCATATAGGATTAACCATGAAATCAGTGGATTTACGCAAAAACATACAACAGGAAATACATAAACTCACAAGTTTTGCTACACAGAGCAACCAAATCAGCTGTATTGCATTACAGAGCCAAAAATGTTCAACTTTCAATAACCACCAAAAATGAGTCACACAGTCCCTTAAATACAGCGAGGAAGGTACACTCAGCATTAATTACATGGTTGACCAAAAATCCCGCCAGATACATAGTATCAGAAAAATGGCGCTCAACGCATTGAATGCAGCAGGTGGAAGAGGGGACAGAAGAGGTTCTCGAGCCATGAGCCGCCAGTCGTGGATGTACAACTTCAGTCGGGTACTAGATCCGTCCATGCCATCGCCCATACCTCTGCAACAACCGCCATTAATGTCCATCTACCTCGCAGCCATCGGGAAAACATCAAACAATGCATCGCAACCGTTTCCCACCAAAATACCTCTTCATGATATTTGAAAATATGCAGGATAACAATTATCCCGCATGCACCGTGCAGTAACCTTTTCAACACTTTATATACTAGGTCACGAGCATATATGATGTCAGCGTTTTTGCTCCCGACGACACTAGTATAAACCTTCATCATCCTCATCCTCCAGCAGCATGATATCCGGATGCATAAAATATCACCCTGACGTCAGCATCACATCGCAATATCACCTGCATGATAATCGCCTTCATCGGCACAACCTAATGCATCGGAGGAAAATCCTCCTGCTTGGCCGATACCAAATGTCTGGCCGATGAAAAAATCTTGATGACGTCACCATCATGTCCTGATGATGTCAGCATCACCCGTCCGCATACTGCGCCCTTCTCATATCCGGATGACGTCACCGCCATATTGGCGCCGGGGTGATATTTTATGATAACTTGATATTTCCGAATATCACCCCCCACCACAAAATATCATGATGCACTGTAGACCGGATGATGATGATGACCTCTTCAACTCAAAGAATATCAGGTCGGATTGAACAACTTAGAAAATGACCCCTTCGAAAGATCGGGGTGACATCATCATCATATCGGGGCAAGGTGATATTTGGAAGATCACCGGATGTTTGAAATATCACCCCCCGCAAGAATATTGGGCAGCACTGTAACTCCATGAAACATTGGGGTGATGTTAGAGTATACCTGATATTTGGAAATATCACCCCGTCCTTAGAAAATGATGAAGCTGAAAGACATATCGCCCCAACAATTGAAAATCATGCAGCTGATAAGAAAAACATAAGGTGACAAACTAACATCGGGGTGATCTTAACGAAAATCACCCGATGTTCAAATATGATGACCTCAAGGCAGGATGTCGGGCTGGCAAAAACATGAAGCCCCCACAGGGTATCCGGCCATGACAAGAAATGACCCATGCAAGGAACAACAGGGGGATACTCCTAAAAACACGATGATGAAGACAACCCTCCTCTAGAATATCATGATGATGCTGAAAAACACTGAGAAGGTCCAACACTTAGGAAATTTTGGATTTTAGGGAGGGGACCAGGCCAAAAACCTTGAACATAAATTATTACCAACACACACTACACCCTTAAACCCACCCTACTTGGGCGGTCTCAAGAGGTCCCTGTGGACAATTCATCTCCTTCCACATCAAATACTCCATACAGTGCTTTCAAAACCGCCTTAGGAGGAATGAGATCAAATTTATAAAATGTTTCAAGTGACAAGCATTAGAAGGTGATGACATTTCAATGGAAACTTGGAGGTTTGAGAGAACCAAGTGAGTTTTAAGGTAAAATCCAAAGGTCACCCTTAAACCCGCCCTTCCTGGGCGGCCTCAAGAGGCCTTTGTGGACAATGTCTCCTGACACAAGAAGTTCTCCAGACACTTGCTTCAAGACCGCCCAGGGAGAAGAATCATGCAATAAGCAAAGTTTGTTGGGCTTCAATGTTCAAGATCACATCACAAGGAAAGATTAAAGTCAAGTTCAAGGAGTGAGATGTGTCTAAGTGACAAAATCCGGGCATCTCTCCCAATCCTGCTCTTGCTAGGCGGCCATGAGCTCCATGCTGGGATAACTCTACCTCCTGCACATGACACTTTCCAAACACTACAGTTAAATTTGCTCAAGGAGAAAACTTATCCAATTTGCAATGTTTTGAGTTGAAGTACAAAGGAGATCATGTAGACTGGATGAAAATGCACAAGATTGAATGTTTTTAAGGAAAATCCAAGGGGTATCTCTAAAGCCGCCCTACTTGGGCGGCCTCAAGGGGTGTCTGTGGATAGTGTCATCTTTCACATGAAATCCTCCATGCACTACCTTCAAAGCTGCCCTAGGAGAAAAGAGAACAAATTTATTAAACGTTTCAAAAGCCAAGCATTAGAAGGTGATGGTATATCAATGCAAACTTGAAGGTTTGAAGAGAACCAAAGGAGTTTCAAGATAAAGTCCAAGGGTTACCCCTAAACCTACCCTACTTGGGCGGCCTCAAGAACACCCTGTGGACTATGTCACTTGACAGATGATACACTCCAACCACTCACTCAAAACCCACCCAAGATGAAGAACAATGTAAAGTGCAAAGTTGTTTGATGAGAATGATCAAGATGATATCACAAGGAAAGGAGATAGTCGAGATCAAGAGATGAGAAGTGGCTAAGTGCCAAAATCCACACATTGCTCTCAAACCCGCCCTTCCTAGGCGGCTTTAGAACCTTCCTCTGGACAGTGTCACCTTTCACATGATATTCTCCACTCAACATGCTCAAAACCGCCCAAGGTGAAGAATGACATAAGTTGCAAGGTTGAATCAATGATAAGTGGAAATCCTTAAGGGTGGATAAGGCAAGTTTAAAGGGATTATATTGTCCACTCAACATGACATCCTCCATACCACTTAGCCTAGGCAGATTTCACCTTGATATGTGGATAACGTTCATCAAACATTCCAAACTTGTCTTCTGACTTCCATCAATCATTCACCAACACTAAGTTATACAAGGACAAGTTTGGGAGATCATCAAAGTTAGGAAAAGATGTTGTAGACAGAGAATCCACACCATGTTCCCAAACCCACCCTTCCTGGGCGGTCTCAAGAAGGGGTCTTGGATTCATTCATGTCTTCACATACATCTCTCCATACAAACACTCTAAATCCGCCCATACTCTTAAGAGTTTCACATAGCATGCAAGGAGTTTAAACCAATCAAGGAAGTAAGTGAAGGTGTCTTGAAGTTGTCAAAACCAAGTAAGAATTGCCTAATTCATGGAAAATCCTTACACCTTCATGAATCCCACCCTCCCTATGCGGTTTTAGACCATTCACTTGGACAAGTCCATGTTCTCACATGCATCTCTCCATACAACACATTCAAAACTGCCCAGGGTGCTGGAAAGAAGGTCTTCATGAGCATGAGCTAAGTGAAGTAATCCATATATACATTCTCAAGACTATGTTGTTAAGAGACTCACACTTTCATCTACCTCTTTCACATCATCCACTCCATATAATGTCTTCAGACTCGCTTTTGCTAGGTGGACCTCACCAAGACACATGGACATCACCACCCAACATCTAGCATGTGTCTTTAAATTCATAAGCATTTCAAGATTTCACTAAGTGTTTAGATTGATGAAATGGAAGGAATGAACATCAAATCCTTACTCTACCTTCCAACCCGCCCATGCAAAGGCAGCCTTGAGCCTTCCAAGAGGACAACACCAAGTCACTCATACCATTTCATCCATCTATCATCTCCAAAGCCGCCCTTCTCAAATGGTTTCATTATGTCTCATGAACAAAGGCATTAAACATCCTATATGTCTCACTTAACTTTAAAGGAGGAAATGAACACTCAAATAAGGATTTAAGTTGAAAATCCATACACCCTCCTTGAACCCGCCCTTCCTAGGCGGCTTTAGACCCCTCACATGGACACTGTCACCTTCCACATGAAATCCTCCACACCTACCCTCCAAACCTGCCCATGCTGGGCACTCTGAGCACAAAGGCATGGAAAATGTCTAAAAACATTGAATTTACCTCTTACTAGGCCGACCTCATCACACTAGGCCGACCTGCTTTAGGTAAAAGCAAAGTTTAGTATTTAAGAAGGTTTAAATCTGCATTTTTTAATCAAAACAAAACCAATTTCATTCTGATTTGCAGCAGAGCAGTAAGGAGCAGCAGTAGCCTTCAAGGAGATAAGTCAAAAGTTCAAGAATCTTCAAAATCAAAATTTTCAAAATTCTGATTTTTTTTATATAAATCTGCTTTTTCTAAGGTATGTTATTTTAAAATTAATTATTTTTAGTCCCACATGCACAAGGAGATAGGATAAATATTAGAAAATCCATATTTTAAGAGGTCACATCAGCCTAGTGACATATGTTGTCTTCACTTGTAGGAAGAGGTAGAGGATGAATGCGAGAGAAAGGCAAGCTTTGATCAAGAGTGACAAGCAAGGAGTCATGCCGGAGACTAAGATCATGTCCAAGTGGAGGAACATGAGTGACACCAACTTGGGTCACATCGACATGGAGGAGATCAAGAGAGAGCTCTACAAGCCAACTCACTCCAAGGTTATCCATGAGATGCTTCGCAATGGGATCGTCCAAGCCGCATGCTTTCCGCCTGCCTTGCCGAGCTCCGAACTTATGTGGGAATGTACTAATCATTACAACCAAGAGACTAGATGCATTGAGACATCCGATGGGGAGTTCATAGCTCACTTGAGGAGGGAGGCCATCGCCGAAACATTCAACATCCCGAAGCATAGGAAGGTCACCGTCTACATTTGAGAGCAAACTCAAAAGGTGTTTGAAGGTGCAATAAGTGATTGTAAGCAAGAGATAAACGTCAATTGGGTAAAGCAACCAAGGAGTCATCATAGCAAATTGCCGAAGAAGCTTCATAAATCAGATTTCATCACGGAGTTTGGCTACATGGTGATCATCTTGAACAGAATCATGGGTTGTCAACAATCGTTAACATTCGATGCGTGGATGTTTGTATTCATGCAAGAGATCGTCAAGGGTGAAATGATGATTGATTGGGCCGGCATCATAAGCAACAATATTCATGAGCAGATGATCAAGCTAAAGGAGACTAAGTCCTACATGAGCTCATATGTCATTTATATCCTTGCGATGTGTGGAAAGTATGATGGATTGAATTGCAGAGGTGACATAGGATATGGCCCTGGACAATTCAGCGTGTATGATTGCTACCCGCAGTTGCAATTAAAGTCTATTGCCCACTACAAGCGTGTGAATGATGCATTCTTCATGTTCATCGTAAGAAAGCTACAAGGAGATGTACATGAGAGGTTATCAAAGGATGCAAAGAGATTGATTGGCAAATATGGACGATGGTACATCCAATTTCCGAAGTTCACCTACTTGAGGATCCAAGGATTTTCATCTTATCCTTACCGCTTGCCGAGGTATCCTACCGATAAGATGGTACTACTAGAGATGACGAGGCAACTGCTGGCTTGGGACAAAATTTAGAAAGATAAGAAAAAGGCTGGAATCAGTTTCCCAATAGGAGTTGGAAAGTTGGAAACTTGCCCAACACTGCAAGCTGCACAGCATTCAGAATATGAACTCCAAGCTTACAATCTTGTGCTTCATGACACGAATCGAGATCACTTTGATCCATTCAACACGATTCGGAAGGCGTTTGGGAAGAAATTTAGACACCGAGAGCACCAAGAGGATCACTGGGCAGATGCAGATGATGATGAGCACATCAAAGAGAAGAGGTGTTCGAGAATGGCTTGGGATTTGGTGAGATCTTGTAATATAATGCCTATTCCTGATCAGTTAGAGGAGAATGAAAAGTTTCTCGTGCAAAAGATGTTTGACAAGGAAGGACCTATCATTATCAATTCGGCTGAGAGAGAAGATGGCCATGATGAGTGGATACAGCGAGTCATACATATCACAAATAAGTATGTAGATCGTCAAGTTTAGAAGCTTGAGAAAGCAAACAAGGACATAACATACGACTTGATGGGAAGAGCTGACTCGCAACAATCACAAGAAGTGCATGATAGTGAATCTAGCAGTGAACACCACAGTGAGTCTAGTGGATATAGTATAAGCTCTAGAGAAGAAGCTCAGCATGGCAAGAGGAAACATTAGGATGACTCACGTGGAGAAAGTAGTCGGAAGAAGACAAAGTTGAGTTCACAACATGAGATTAGTACTTCTTCTAGGCAAGAAGGTGGTCATTCTCATGATATGAATATGACATCAATAGTGGAGAATGAAGAAAGAAAAAACCAAGGAGCTCCACAGACATTGGATCAAGCACACATGCATGAAGTTTTAGCTAAAGAAGTCCAATCAAGTCCCTCCAAAGATCAAGAAGCTGTTACACATGAAATAGATGTGCACATTGAATCATCTGATGAGGAAGCATCGTCACCGGAATTAGAAGTTGAAGCTCAAGAACAAGAGGTTCAAGAAGATCTGTCTGCCTTACCAGATTGGTTAAGAAAGAGAGTAAAGGAGACTTCAGTAGTGGAAGTAGCGCCAGAAGTCAACATACAAGAGTTGTTAGGCAGAACCAGGCGAGACAAAGGAAAGGAGAAGGTGACTAGATTCTCCAAGATTACAAGAGACAGTTTTAGGTCTAGGAAAGTGCATATTGCAACGCCGAGGGTAGATAAAACAATTGATGATATTGCTCCTGAAGATTACGACATGACCACTATGGATTTGGGACCAACAACAGAAGAGCAAGAGTTTGAAGAGTTGGAGGAATCGGTTTCAGTGGTCAAAGAAAGATTGAGGCGTGAAAGGGAAAGAAGAGATCAATTGGAGAAAGAAAATCTCGCCTTCAAGCAATATATCCAGTAGTTGATGAATCCAATTCGACAGCGTGAAGGGACAGCTACTTCACCTCCCATGCTTTCACAAGAATCTATTGCTCAGTTAGAGAGTATGAAATCACAGTCCCAAGAACTGAAAAGCTAGATAGGAAGAGTTAGAAATCAAGTGGATACATTCATTGATGAACTCATCCAAAAGTATGAAACCGTTGCTCAATTGTTGGAAAGACTTCAAGCAATTTCAGTAGCGTGTTCCCAGTCCGATGTTGTCAAAAGAGAATACATCCCGCACTTGGAAGATTTGATGAACACTCCACTGTGAGCATTGATAGAGGAAGGGGTAGTTGAAGAAGGTTCATCATTTGATTTCTCTACTTGGTACTTCACTATGGACATAAGAGAGCAGCTTCTTGATAAAGTTAAAATGGATTGTGCTCGAGTAGACAGTGTGCTTCAGAGAGCTCATAATAAGATAGTTGGTGTAATGGATGATATGTGTGATCTCACAGGAGAGGTTGCCTTTCATGACATGAAGAGTCACATACATTCTCATTACTTCAACTCTACTCACTTCATTTATGGTGAACAGCTGAACAACATCTACTCCTTGATCTCACTAGTTGGTGGTAAGCGGGTTAGTCTAGCAGAGTGGGAGAGGACAATTGATGAGCATGCACAAGATGTGAAGAAGGCAGAAGGAACCATTCGGAACGCGCCAAGTGTACCAGTTGCTAACATGGCGAAGGTTGTTCCAAAGTTCGTGGCATTGGTCGAAAAGAATAAACATAAGAAATAAATGCCACATTGGCAATCCACATGGATGCCAAGGTGTTACCTTGGAAAATGTGCCTTTATTGCTTCTTATATATCTCTAATAATAGAAATTTGTTATAACCACCTTTGATGTGGCATGATTTGGGCCATCAAATCCAAATTGATCCTGGCCATTCATTGTATTTTGAGGGCTATATAAGCCTCATTCCTCTTCATTTTGTATAATGAGTTTTGAGCAAATTAGAGCTGTTGCTAAGACTTTGTTGAGATCAATACAAGTTCATTGTTGAGCTATTCATGGTGATATTGTGTTCTCTTTGCAAGTTGCATGGTTGCTAAGTACTCACTCGCATTCAATGTTTTAACTTAGTTTATTTCCTTCAAAGTTTGTTAGCTTTAGTTTGTGGAAGTTATTGTCTTTCGATTGCTTGGTGAAATCTCTATATGTTGATGCCTTTATGATTTGCCGCTGGCAAGTTGTAGTATTAGGTTAGTCTGAACACATCACAAACTTCACTTCAATTGCTCATAGAGTAATTTGAAAACCTTTAGCTTATCCTTAGAAGATTGCATCACCTTTGTGGAGTTGTTGTCTCATGGCGAAGCAAAGCGTGGTTGAGATTTCTAGGAATTGATGATAATAGCTTGCACTTAGATTAGATATTCTTTCTAAACCCACGTCTTTTGCATTTTTTGAAAACATTGTTAGAAGTAGGATCAAGAGCTGAATTGCCATATCATAAGTTTATCATAGTGTGTAGCCTTGAAGCGATTGTTACAACCTGTGCGAGTGTAAACAGTATTTTCCTGCCGTTGAACACTAAAGTGTAAGTCCCTTTGTATGAAACAACAAATCACATCTTTGCCAAACAAGCTATTCTAAGTTGAGAATTGAAGATAAGGAACCTTGGAGTCTACTCAGTTGATCACAAAGTTCAGCATCTGAGTGATTTTGTTCAAGAGAGGATAGAATACACGAGTATTTTATGCTGCGTTGTCTGTGCAAGGAAAACACATCAACAAGTCTAGGAATAGTCTCCTCCCGGACAATAGTGAACTGCTAACAGACTTCCAAGATTGCCTGAGTTCTATCCATGAGTGCCGCAACTCTCCTGTTCACCTGGACAAGATCCTCTATGAACTTATGGGCTCTAGCCGTGACCTTCTCCATCCACCCTCTTACTACATGGCCAGATGCGCTCAACCCTTCAAGCTCAGTTAATGATTCCTTGGTCAAGCTTGCCGGTTGGACTATGACTCCTTGGGCAGACTACAATGGGTCCACGAGATGCTGGATGTACTGCCTTAACTCCTCATTCTCTTGCTTCAACTAGTTCTTCTTCTCTTCTTCCTTCCTCAACCTTTCTTGGATGGCGGCAACGGAATCCTCCAACTCCTCCATCTCTTGATCCTTCGTGGTTGGTCCAAGGTCGACCTTCAGGATGTCAAAATCATCCAGACTGATTCCTCCTTTGCTTCGGTTACCCTGGGAATTGCCCCCTCTACTCGGCAGGATCCTGATTCATTCCTGGTAATCCTGGAGAACTTCTTTACCTTCTTTGGATCTGCAGCTTTCCCTATCCTAGTCAAGAAATTACCCAGTTCGGTGGAAGGATTACTTCCCTTGACTGACTTTTTCTTCAATCTGTCCTGTAACCACTTGGGTCTCATATATGGATTGACCTCCCTATGTTGTTCTTGCGGCCCTTGATCAACCCGTGGCGTGGATGTCGGTATTTCACCGGAATTGAACTCCTCGTCCAGGAATTCCAAATCCGGGTGATGGAGCATGTCCTCAACTCGAACCTCTCCCGGATTCCGTGACGGAGGGTTAGGCTAATTTTCCATCACCAGGCTGGGAGTCTGTTCCCGGGCAAAATCCATGAACTCACCATCTCTTTGTCTTGCTTGCACATTCTGGATCATTCTTCTTATCCTTAGCCATTTGCATATTGTTGCCGGAGAAGAAATCAACCTCGTGGGTGGAAGAAGTGCTAGCGGAGTGGGGTCTACTTGCATTTTGTTCCTCCTAATCAGGCCCTCTAACAAATCCCTTCCGAGCCTTCACTCTTTTTGCTAGTGGATCCTCCGCGGTCCTGTTCCTTAATTCCTGTCTCCTTGTTCCTTGCTCTTTCATGGGAGTTCCTTCGGTCATTTCCTCTTCGGAAGACTGGGAATCCAAGTCTCCCATTAGGTCATAAGTCAGGCGGATGCCCTTCTTTTGCAACCTCTCTGTCTGCTAATTTATCCATTTCTGTGTGATCGTTAGCACGGGAGCCATCAGATCGTCCAAGTGGGTGACCTCAGGATTGGACCAAACCAAAGGTGGAAGCGGTTTATCCTTCTCCTGCTCGAAGACCGGCTGGACTTGTCTCCCATCCTCCTTAACCTGATCTAGGACGGGAAAGATCTTGGTGGCCCTGATCATGTCAATGGATAGCCGGGAACACATCCTTCTTCGAACGTCAAAGTCATCTTCAACATTTGCCCAGTGGTCCTCCAGGTGTACCTTATGCCTATGCTTCCTTTTGCAGGCTATCCGGGTGGTGTTGAACAGGTCAAAGTCCTCTCGCAAGGAATGAGTGGTTTGGTTATAGAACTGCAGCTCCTCTTCGGATCTTTCCATGGCTTGGAGAGATGGGCATGCCTCAACTGCATCCTCCGTCTAGATTGAGTAGGCTACCCCGGCCTTCTTCTTCTTCTTCTAAACTTTGTCATATGCCGAGAGTTGCCTTGTTAATTCCAACAGGACCATTTTGTCTGATGGATACCTTGGCAATCTATATGGATAGGTAGAGAATCCTTGAACTCGGATGTATGTGAACTTAGGGAATTGGATAAACCAAGAACTATATGCCTTGATCAACTACTTGCACTCGGGTGACAACCTTTGGTGAGTGCCTCCTTGGAGGTTCCTTGTGATATGCATGGTGAATGCATCATTATACTTCCTGAAATGAGCTGTGTTCTGGGGGTGGAGTTGCGGATACCATTCATAGACCCTAACTTGTCCTTCGGCATTCCCAACATGTCCCTTCCATGACAATCCTTGGTACTTGTTGTTCCTTGCCAGCATATAGATCACATAGGAGCTCATGTAAAAGGCCTTGGATTCCTCCAAGTTTCAGAATTGTGCATCAATACTATCACTGAGGAGTCGTGCCCAATCGATCATCTTTGTCCTGGTAGTGACTTCCTCGATGTAGTAGAACATCCATGGCTCGAAGGTAGAGGACTGAGGACTTCCCATGATCCTGTTCAAAATGACGACAAGGTCTCCATGCTCTTGCTTGAAGTCAGATTTAAGAAGTTTCCTTGGCAACTTAGAATAGTGAGGCCTTTTCTTCTGCATGAGGCCTTTTCTTCTGCATCCATGACTTGTTGATGATCCCGAAACAGATTGTCAAATCGACCTGGAACATGTCGACTGACTCCTCCTTGCTTGTGTACTCAATGGGACTATAGACTGGTATGTTGAATGCCTCTGCAATCTTTTCCTTAGAGAAATAGGCCACCACTGTGTCGTTGCGATCGACAACCATCCTTCGTTCTGGATCATAGTGCATGAAACATTCCACGATCAGCTCGGGACAAGGAATGGCGGGCGGGAAACATGCGGTGGAGGCAACTCCATTCCGGACGATCCTGGCTGCAAGCTAGGATGAAGGATGTCCATCTACCCCGTACATTTGCTTCCTAATTTCTTCCATGCTTGAGGGATGGATGTTGATGTCTCCTACGTTTGCCCATTTTGAGATGATTCTAGACTCTGGGAGTGTCCCTTTGAGGGCAACCTTCATTTGAGTTTGTCTTGAAGAGCTTGCCTTGGCACTTGCCATTCACCTTGGAATGGAGGAGTCTTGGACTTGGAAGATGAAATCTGCCCTACGAAGATGAATTTCTGCCCTTTGAAGACTTCAAAAATCTGCCCTTAACCTACAGAAATTTGCTCCAATGACGACTTCAGCTTTGGAAATGATGAAATATGCAATATCCTTGACGAAATTCTCCTTCTTAGTGATGAAATCTGCTTTTGGAATGAATATTTCTGCTCCTAGGAGGTGAAATTCTGCTCTTGCTGCTGTGGAATTGCATTTGAAATGATAAAAATGAGGTTAGCACCCTCCTTTTATAGGCAAGTTGACCTCCTTATGCCACCTGGCCGACCTAGATTGGAGGAAAATTCAAATAAAACAAAAGAAAACCCCTTGGCCGACCTTCACTAGCCGCCATAATGTTTTGTCTTATTCTCCTCAGGCGGTGGCGCGGATTCCGAGGTGTCGGGGATTCCATGAGCAACTGGATTATGCGACCATGGATAACTTCTTCCTAAGTCAGGGATTTCTTCCCTTGGGGTGATTCTAGAACTTTTTGAAATTTGGCTAAGTCTTGGAATGTTGCCTCTGTGAAGAACCTCCAGAAGGAAGCTTGTGATATCATGTTTGAACAGGAATCCTCTTGGGTTACCCATTCCAGCGGGACTGGAATCCTTTAGGCTAGATCAGGAGTGCACAGTAGTCTTGCTATTTAGGGGCGCAAATTCCTTGAGGAAGTGGATTTTGCGCCCAGGACAAAAAACCTCCTGGAGCGCACAATCCACTTGGTCATGGATAGTGCGACCAGGGACAAATTTCTGCCAGGTCTTCCTCTCTCTCAGACTTACTTTCAAGTTCTTTTGTCAAAGTTTTGCCAAGTTCTTTCGTTAGAGTTTTGCCAAGTTTTGGAAGTTTTGGACAAGAATCATTTGTGGAGGGGACTGGAGTCTTTCTGTCCAGGGGCGCAAATTCCCTGAGGTGGATTTTGTGCCCTGGACAAAAACCTTCCAAGAGCGCAAATTCCCTGAGGTGTTGGATTTTACGCCCTAGTCCCTGGGTGTTCAGTTTTCAGGATTTTGGCTAAAGGACTTATCCTCCCTTTCAGTTCAACTTCTTGAGTGAGTTTTCAGTTTTGCGAAAGGTGAACTTTGGTTGCTTCACGGAGGTTCAATCATCGACACGAGATCCGAAACAAGGAGTTTTCTTCCATCCCCTCAAGGAATCTCCATTTTCATGGTGAAATTTTCCAAACAAACGGTGAATTCTTCATGCAGGCACCCATGGACCAGTCCGGGAGAGATTTCTTGATGGGTTGCATAGTCCAGACTGGACAGGACACTGGAACTGGACACCTTGATCCTGGGGCGCTTAATCCAGGAGGTACTGGATTATGCGCCCAGGATAAAAACCATCCCTGGGCGAATAATCCAATACGTACTGGATTATGCGACCAAGGATAAAATCCTTCCCTGGGCACATAATCCAGTACCTACTAGATTATGCGCCCAGGAACATTCCTGTGGCACACTTCAACAGTCATCAGGAGGGGTGCTTGAACATGCCTTTTTCTCGAAAATGTTCTAAGTCCCTAAAAAACTCTTCTGATTGGAAATCCTTCAATTTATGATTTGAGATTGAATCTGGGATTGGGATCAGAAGAACATCCTCTGGATTAGTCCCGTAGGAGTAGGGCTGCCAGGCCGGGAATGGAGTTCCATGGTGGAAAGATGAACATTATCGAATTCAGGACCTTGTTGGGACAAGAATCTGGGTAGACATTGGAACAGGATTCTGGGCAGGAATTCTTTGGAAGATGACTCCGGGATCAGAACTTCCGGACAGGACTCCAGACTGGACCTCCGAACTGGATTCCAGGACTGAGTCCAGGAATGATTTCCTGAGTGGGACTGGAGTCTGGAACAAGACTAGAACTGTGTTCTAGGCTGGAAGTGGAGTGCGTTCACTTCTTAAGATGCAAAGATAGATTCCTTCCCGAGGGTTTGTCCAGGACAGGTAGGTAGTTAGGTTTTTACATTCATGCAGGAGGGATTCTCCGTGTTGACCCCTTATCCGTGATCCATCTTGACTAGTAACATCATCTACTGTCATGAGGACAGGCCAGAAAGTCCGGGATCAGAGAAAGAATCTGAGCTAAGTCAAAAATAAGGGGGACCCAATTTGCTATTGGGGTTGATGTTGTAAAAAGGTCACAATAGTATGTTTCCTTGCCATAAAATATGGGGGTGATTTCAATAATTCCCATGGTACTAATAATAAGTAGACACATACTAAAGGTGCAGCATAATAGAAAAAGGAACTTCATAGTGGAAAGAAAAAAACAGGACAGGGCGGAGATTGAAGACAAACATTCCTGCATATGCTAATTAAATGTGAAAATCCACAAAGATAAAATGAACAAATGGCAGTTTTATGAATTTACTCATTCTTTCAATTCATTTGTCCTTACATTTCTGCTGAGAATACATATATACTGCCACAATTTATTATACTTACATGATGCAAATTAGTCTTTTGTCCATACCAATGTAGAGTTATTGTGGTTCCACCTAAATCTCCAGTGAATCCAACATGCAGAGGCTAAAAAATAATCAGTTTTAATTTTTTTGTGAGCATGCATAAGAAATTTATTTGACAAAAAGAGATATTTAAAATACCACCAAGATCATTGGACAAAGATCCATCATTCTTTAAGAATTTTGAATTCATACATTAAAGTACAGAACGTTTCAATTCCCTCAAACAAGTAGGATGTTGGAAGAATCATAACAAGACCTGATGGATATCTCCTATAAAGTGTGACAGAAAGAGTAATGCTTCAGTCAAATTATCTGCAAAATTCAAGGAAATCTATAAGTTTGGAAATTGGATGTCTCTGAAAAAATGGTCTTTTGATCAAAAGCTACCAATTAAATAGATAATAAAGGAGGGACATGGTTGGCCCACTAAACTAGGATGATTCCTTAAGAATGAACATACATTTTGCATCAAACGATTTGCCATATGTTGCAAGCTGAGCAGTGTAATTATTGATAGCCGCTGCAACACACATGCCTTCTTCTCCTTGTGTGTTGTGGCAATCCCCTGTTTTGAATACAGGCATAGATAATAGTGGATGTGAATGTCTGACACTTGCATGCAATTTTATGTTTTATATAAATGGATTAGAAAGATACAAATTCTTCCGAACAAGAGCCAAGTATATGTGCCTAGAAGATGATGGTAAGTTTATGGTAAGATTCATATATTCTGAAGGAAAATCAAACATCAAAAGAATCTGTTGTTTCCCATTATATCTCAATTGCAGCAAAATACTTAACTTCTAGTTTTGAAGGTAAAAATAATGATTGTCAAAGGAAATAAAAAATAGTAATAATTATCTCAATATTCTTAAGCACCAAGAATCATATTATCTATTCAGATCCAGTAAATTACTTCAAACAACTTATGCTTGAATACTATATACATTTGAAATTTGGTACATACATTTCTAAATGGAAAAAAGAACTGACGAGAATACTCATAGTTACACTTGAGATCTGGTGTATCAATGTAGTGCAAAGGACTACTCCAGCGGTATTTAAATTTAATCTCATCATCCCAGGAACAAACAGATGCAAGATCACTTCTGCACAGTCTGGAAGCAGTTTCTGCACTGCATCTCCTGCTGCTTCATTTAGAAGGGACTGTGCTCAAATTTTGACACGCAAGTTTGCCAAACATTCAGCTTTTGAAATTTTCCATTAAGAAGAAATAAAGAAATTATAGCATCATGCAACATTTACTGATGGAATCAATAAGGTGTCCTATTACCCTACTTGACATATGGTGAGGTTGTGGCATAATTTACATGGGTATGCCTGTATTGCTCCTACCACCAAGGTTATGTGGTGTACATTTGAGTCAAGCGAAGGTTTACTGCGGTATGTTTGATCATAACCAAAGTTTATTGGGGTACATTTGACTGAAACCCAGGCGACCCAGTATGGTCACCAAGATGCAGCCTGCCCCTACCACACACCATGTTAAACGTGGCCCATAACCTCACCCAAGAAAAATGAATTAAAATATTTACAAGTTTAAAACACACGGAATATATAGCTGTAGAAATTATTTATTGAAGAAAAAACAAAGGAAGGATTTGCATTATTATTCATGAGTGACCAGAGTTGGCCAATGGAACTAGAGAGTAAAATTTGTTAATATACCTATGGTGATCACCTCTGGTCCATGGCACCTGTGAAAGGATTTATTTATTTTCTTTATCATAAGATTTCTGTTTTCCAAAAGTTTAGAAATAAAGCTTTCAAGGTGCAAATTTATAAAATTATACAGTTCTTTTGAATCTGCAGTATATTCAAATGTGTGCAGAGCATAGTGGGCAAAAGTGTTTTTCATCTTCTATTTCGTTAAAGTTTCCTCCTTTACAGGTTATGCTTCCCAAGTGCTCTAGGCATTATCCATCTTCCCATGTGGTTATAAGGGTCATCAAAGATTTGTTTGTCTCTACCTTAGAGCATAGTCCCAAGGAGGAGACCACTACTCCAATTTTTCCTACACCAAGAGTTCCATCAAAAACTCAACACAAGGAAACAGGAAAAACCAATCCACCTTTAAAAGCAGGAGTCTATGTTCTTGTCCAGACACACATCGAGCATGGAATGGAAAGGGGTTGGACTGGAAGCTAGCAACACTTGCTTAAATTTTGTTTGAAGAATGTTCCACACTCCAAACCTTAAGGGGCAAGCAGTTCAACAGTAGAGGAACCCAACATGCAGATGGGAGGCCTTAAGTTCATCTCCTAGCCAGTCGATGTAAAATAAAGTTAATCTCCTAACCAGTCCATGTAAAATAACTTGGTACTGGAGATAAACTAGGATCCCCAACAAACGAGTGTGTTGAAGCAATGGGGGAAGTGAGGATGGACGGGATAGGGAATGGGAGGCATGACTGGAAGAACAATCCACACTTCAAACTGCAATTGAATGTGTAGCTTAGTAGTAGAATACCTCATCATTCAAATGGAAAGTCCTCGATTCAAGTTTGATTTGGTCCATGGAAAATAGCATTGTATTAGAACCAGCCAAAGAGACCCAAGCTAACAATTGTGGCTTGTGGGAGCTAGGAGTGCAGGTTGAGTGCTAGAAGAACACTCTACACTTATCAAAAGGGACAAGTAGTTTAGTGGTTGAGTACCCCAGGGAGGTTCTAGGTTCAATTCTTAGTTGGTCCATGGAATATAATGTCATATCAATGATAGACATGAAGTTCTAACCAAAGGTCCAAAACCTAGATGGTCCAGAGAAAATAAATTAGTATCAAATCCAAACAGATTGTCCTAAGCCAACACATGAGGCTTGAGGGGAGTGTTAAAAGAGCAATTCATTGGATCAATTGCTTAATGGTAGAGCACTCAAACATGCAAACAACTAACAAGAGATCCTATGTTGAGTCCTTGTTGACCCATGGAAATTAATCATGTGATATTAGAACCAAACTAGGAATCCCAAGCAAAAAAGTGATGAGAAACGGATGGGCAACTTAGTTGTAGAGCACTGTTGATGATTGTTTTTAGACAAGTCAACAATAGAGTAAAACACTAAGTTTCCCCCTCTCTCTTGAATAAAGCTCTTCAAAGGCTAAACTGTGTGATCCGATGAAATAACTTCAAGGTTCCTTTCTTATAACTTATGGTGGATAAACTCAGTGATTACATGTGATCTTGTTGGTAATCACAAAGGGACTTACGTTAGACTTCATTATTTAACTTATTTCTCCTTTCAGTGTAGATGAAGTATTCACGATGTATCAATGAAAAAAAAAAGGAAAAAGATAAGGTTTAAAGAAACTAATCTAAGGTCAATGAAGCCATGATGGTGTATGAACAGGCAAACTCCTGAATTAACCTAACTCCACTTTGCCAAGGATGCCTACAACTACATGAAGTTGGTGCAATCTCCTAAGGTAAACGAATGGTTTTCAAATCATGAAGGCTCATATAAGCACCCATCGGATGGTGCAGCTCAAACAAGCATCCACAATCAAACTTGTGCAAATTACGAGGCTCAGACTAGCTTTACACAACACTTCACCAGTGATGAATGTTAAAAGCATGAGCTAGGAGTTGATCAAATATTCAACACATACATACATTACATCAATGAGCTTCTAATCTACTTCTAATCTAATTTGAAACATCTCTCCACTTCATCAAAGTACAAGAAACCATGTCATTTCACATGACAACACTTAACACCAAACAAGCTCCAATGTCTTTGCATTAATCTTGAGAAATATTTACAACAACTTCAAGCTCTCTCAGAGAATTTTGAGAGTCTCTTCTACTCTACTCCTACTATTTTCCTACCACTAGCTACTAACTTTACAAATGAGGCAACAAGGCCTTTATATAGAGCTCCAGGATTACAATGAATGGCCTGGATCAATCCAGATAGCCAAGGGCTTAGATCATGCCACCTCAATAGGTAGTTACAACAAATTGCTATTTTTAGAACATGTGAGAGGCAATGAAGGCACATTTTCCAAGAAGATGAGGATAAGATGGAATCTTTTGAGTATCTTCCACATGGACGTCCTCTTTGACTTCTTGCTTGTTGAATGATGTGGCGAACTATGATTGGCTTGATGATGAGTATTTGCCACGTAGGTGCCACCTTAGCATATACCCAAATTGTATCATCTTGTATGGTGTCTTCAATGTGATTGCTTGAACTTGAATGTTTGAACATTTGGGAATGTATTTTGTTGATTCTGCCTTGTTCATTGTAAGTTGAATATGTATGATGCTTGTTGCTCATTTGACTAACTTTGTACTTCTTCTTCTATGCAGGATACATGATGATCTTCTTTGATGCTACTTCATGGAGAGTAGTATAAATGATGATGCTGCTTCCTTCATGTAAGAGTAGATAATGATGTTCCATTGATAACATGGAGTAGGAGAGTTCTCCCAGAGACTTGAAGATTGAGAGAACTTGAAGCTTGGAAGAACTTGAAGTATGAAGTGTCTTGGAATGTTTGATGATGATGAAGTAGTATACTTGCCATGTTGACCCTGAAGAGATAATTGATGAAGATGCTAATTGATACTTGAAGTTGATAGAACTTGGAGCTTAGTGGATAGATGTCCTCGACATGATGTCATTGATGAAGTATAGTTGAAATTGATGTGATTCAACATGATGTCATTGATGAAGAGTGTCAACATGTTAGATTTGAAGTGTCCTTTTAGAGCAACTATATGACGTCTTCTCCAACATGGCAACTTGTTGACTTCCCTCCCTACATGAAAATGATTCCAACACTTGCTCCTCTTAACTCCTGCAACAGATAAAAAGAAACAATATCAATCCTTTTGATAATACTAAATTTCATAACACACAAGAATCATTTCATGCATTTCTAACTTAGGTGCATTAGATGCCAAATTGAGTTGATTTCTTAAAAAAAAACAATCACAAATTTCAAACTAAGTATTATACTAATAGTGGCGCATGGGATAGGCAATTCAGCCTTTACTTAATGTTCTTCATTTAACTTTAATTAAACCACATATCAAGGTGACGCATCAGATCAGCATTTGAAATCCTCTTCAAAATGTTCTAAAATGTGTAATTGATTCTTCCTTTAAGCACTTTGAATGGAGCACATCACTCCAAGGTTTTAAAACTCCAATCAACACCTTATATTTGGCGTAGCAAATAGGAATTCTGGTTCCTCTTCTAAAATTCACCTTACTTTCCCCTACAAAGTGGTGCACTAGTTGAGGCGCAACAGATCTGAAATATGGTTTCTTATTGCAAGATCATCATTTTACTTGTCTTCACAAGGACACAGCAGATGGATGTTTTAATTTCCCCTTGATATTGGCGCCTTGAATAACTGTTTTTGAATCTCTTAACATTGGCACATTGGATGAGTGTTTAGGATCCTCTATCAAATGCTCTTCAAAACCTTGAATTTAACATATTTCACATGGGCATATTGGATCTGTCGCATTGGATCAGCATCTTGATCTCTCCCTAAAGTTTGGCACAACAGATGCACATTTTGGTCTTTTCTTCATTTACATGTAGATGACGCATGGGATCAAGCGCATGAGTTGAGGATCTTGAATCCTCTTGAAATGACATTCAAAACTTAACTTCATCTTCATACCAAGGTGGTGCATTACATCAACCTTTTGAATCCTCTTCCTTCTCAATGGCGCAGCAGATGGAGGTTTTGAATCTTCTGGTTTTTGGCACAGTAGATGGCAACTTTAATCTCCCTTTAATATTCACTAAGGTGGCGCAGCAGATGGAAATTTTGTATCCTCTTAGTATTGGCACACTAGATGGCGATTTTGAATCTTCTTGATACGTATCAAAATTTGAACTTAAACCCCCTTTCAAGGATGGCACAATGGATGAGGTTTTTATCTTCCCCTTGAAACCTTCATAAATCTTCCATTTAACCTCACTTATGAGTGGTGCATTAGATGGAGGTTTTAAATCCTCTTAACACTGGCGCATTGGACATCAACTTTGATCTCCCTTTGATTTGCACCAAGGTGGCGCACTAGATCCACATTTTGAATCTTCTTGATATGTATCAAAATTTGAACTTAAACCCCCTTTCAAGGATGGCGCAATGGATGAGGTTTTTATCTCCTCTATTGAATGCTCTCAAAACCTTGATTTTATCATCATTCATAAGGGCGCATTGGTTCAAGCGCATGAGATGAGGATTTTGGATCCTCTAGAAAGGTGCACTTCCATCCTCAAGATACACTTCTTCACTTTGGTCGCAATGGATCATGATTTTGATCTCCTCTTCAAATTGCACTTAAAACTACACTCCAACCTCATACAAGAATGGCGCAATGGATGGGTCGCATTGGATCCACATTTTGATCTCTGGTTGAAAGTGGCGCATTACATCAAGATTTTGCACTCCCTTCATGTCTTGGCACACTGGATTTTACATGTAGAATCTAGAATTTGGAGGATCCACCAGATTTCAGACTTAGTCAATTTTCAGGATTTTTAGGATATCAAGTTACCAGACTTAGTCATTTTCAGGATCTCAAACATACATCAGGATAATATGATTTCATCATGAAATAAACCAAAGACATCATCCAAAACTAAATGCAAAGCATCAGAGCTCAAAAAAAGGGGGTCCCCATTTGCAATGGAGCGATGTGTGATTAGGTCACAACAAGCACCATAGCCACTATAACATGTAAATGGGAGCTCCTAAGTTTGATTCTTGACTAGTCCATGAAAAATAATGAGTAGCTTAGAGTTAGAGAACCATAGCCAGCATAGCATCCAAATGGGAGGTCTAGAGGATCCACCAGATTTCAGACTTAGTCAATTTTCAGGATTTTTAGGATATCAGGTTACAAGACTTAGTCATTTTCAAGATCTCAAACATACATCAGGATATTATGATTTCATCATGAAATAAACAAAAGACATCATCCAAAACTAAATGCAAAGCATCAGAGCTCAAAAAAAAAGGGTCCCCATTTGCAATGGGGCAATGTGTTACTAGGTCACAACAAGCACCATAGCCACTATAACATGTAAATGGGAGCTCCTAAGTTTGATTCTTGACTAGTCCATGAAAAATAATGAGTAGCTTAGAGTTAGAGAACCATAGCTAGCATAGCATCCAAATGGGAGGTCCTACATTAGAGTCGTGACTGGTCTGCAAAAAATAACAGATTTTTCAGCAACTTTTTTTGGAAATTGTGATGTGCTTTTGTAATATATTTTCTATGAGAAATTTAACATAAACACTTTAAATACATATTACAGATAAACTTTAGTGAAGAGTAGAAAAAGTGACATCCCATGGCACTATCTTGTTGCCTATCACTCCACAAAAAAAATGCAGTTTACCAGAAACTTGCTGAATTTTTTTGTGATAAATGCCTTATGGTTGATGTAGTGTTCACAATATCTTTATCCCTAATACTTTTCTCTATAGAGTAAGATATTAATAATATCCCAATGTTTTGGGCAAGGCAACCATCTCTGACACAATTACTAAAGTTGAATCCAGATAATATGTCACTCTAAACTAGACCTTTGATACCAATTACTCAACTAGAGTCTTGCTAACATGTCAAGTTTAAACTAAACCACATTCGCCAAGTAATGTTTGGGAGATTTTAAGAGGCAGTGCCTTGCCAAGTATTTATAAAAATGAATTTTAAATTGATTCTTAAAATTCACTATTCAGCATAGTGTTGTGACGTTTTCACACATCGCTCCATTGCAAATGGGGACCCCCTCTTTTTTTGGCCCGGTTCCTTTTTTGCTTTGATCTTGCAGTTTCTTGCCTGAATCCATGAAGCTAGGAAAGAATTTCCAAGCACTTAGCTCACAAGGAATATTAAGAGTGCTTGAAGTGGTGAAGAAAAGAGTGATTTTCTTGAGGATGAATGAAACCCTAATTATCATTACTTGATCAAATCTGGCCAATCCATGGCAGAAGTCTATCATTCCATAGGAAATGTCTAAATCCTTCGCTCTTAGCATAAGACTTCGTGATGAATAAGAAATCCTGTTCCAAAGTTCCTATCCAGGAATCCTATTCCAAAGTTCCTATCTAGGAATCCTGTTCCAAGTTCCATCCTAATTCCTGTTCCAAAGTTCTGAATCCAAGGTCTTGAATGTGACAAAGCTTGTCATTCCATGTCGAAATTCATCATTCCATTGAAGAATCCTGAATTCTTGACTCAAAAACACTGAGAATTCCACAACACAACTTCATGAAATCCTTAGCAAAATTTGGAAAATCCTTGTCGAAACCATGAAATCTAGACTCCAAAATGGAAGTTCTCGGATAAAACCCCATCAGAAGCTAAGTCCAAATCCATGGAAATGGAGGATGTATGCCTCAGGAATTCCAACTCAGGAAAATTCCAAGACAAGGAAATTCCTGGACAGAAAAATTCCCTGACCCTCAAGAAAGTGCGACCTAGATACTAGATTCCTTGACACCCTGAAATTTGCTCCCAAAGTACAAGATTCCATGACACTGGGAAAATGCGACTAACTTCTAGAAGGAATTCCTCCACAGTGAAAGTTCCTTGACACCTTGAAATTTGCACCCAAAGTACGGGATTCCTTGGCACAGTGGAAAATGCGCCCTTAGTCTTGGAGGAATTCCTGATAGTGAAGATTCCTAAACAGACTAGAATTTGCGACCTGGATACTAGATTCCCTGACCCTCAGGAAAGTGCGACCTGGATATTCCTTCCCTGACCATCAGAAATATGCGACCTGGAAGTGCATTCCAGTTCCATCTGGAATTTGGGCTAGAGGGAGGAATTCCTTAACCCTTAGGAAAATGCACTTTAGGATGAAAATCCAAGACAGATTGGAAAATGCGCCACAAGTCAAGATTCCAGTCAGGGATGGAATATGCACTCAAATGATGGATTCCTTGGTGGCATCGAAATAATGCGCTGGGAATAGAAGTCCACAGAGAATGTCTCACTCAAAGCTTCTGAAGATAACAAAGGCTTAGCTCAGTAAACATCCAGGCTAGGGTTCTTGGATTCCATCCTTGCAAAATCCTTGGCAAAACCTTGTCAAGAACTCATCCTTTCATGTGAAATTCCCTAAGTTCTTGACTCTGAAACATGAAAGTCCAAAGCAAATAGCAATCTGTTGTCAAATTTCAAGAATCCTTGTCAAAGTAATAAAAATTCCATCAGCAAGAAAATTCCCTCAGACCATGAATTTGTGCTCTGGAGGAAAATTCCCTAAGGAGCTGGAATTTGCACTGAAGTCCAGGGAAGGAATTCCAAAGGAGAAGATTCCAAGACCCAGCCAAATTTGCGCCAAGGAACAGGATTCCTTGACAGGGTGGAATTTGTGCCAAGGAACTGGATTCCTTGACAGTCTGGAATTTGCGCTCAAGGATAAGGATTCCCTGACAACAAGAAATCCCCGACAACCTTAAAAATGTGCCACCGCCAGAGGAAGAAAAGGACAAAATTCCAAGTCGGCCAAGCTTTGGTGGTTAGAGGAAAAAGACAAAGTCAGGACACTAGGTCGGCCATTCCCAGTCAGCCAAGTGTCCCTAGGGTTTGAGCGCCTATATAAGGGAGGTGCCCAAGCCTTTTCAAAGCACATTCAATCAAATCCAAAGCAGAAGTGAGTAAAAAGGGTAGATTTCTACATGCCAAAGGTAGAATTTATCATTCCAAGGTACTAAGAAAATTGTGACAAGGAATTTCAAGAGAAAATCCGGATGGACATAGAATATGCACTCTAGCATGAGGAAAATCCAAGACCTCCAGCTCCTAAATCTACCTAGTTCCTATCTAATAATCCTGGAATGAAGGAAAAGTTAATCCAAATATGAAAAATGTAGGGAAAATGAAGAAAATCTTTTGTTTATTCAAGAATTTGGAATGAAATTGATCAATCATGCAGGTTTATTCTATGGTTTATCTTAGTATTGCATTGCATTTAAGGATTTTGTGCATCATGACTATTCAAAGCTTCCTTTGTTTTGAAGGAATCCAAGATGTGGATCACTGTCCATGAGGAGAATGCTCGACGCTGATCCATACCCTTCAAGGAGGATACAAAGGGTTCCAATGCCAAACGAGGAGACTACATGTGAATTCCACAAGAAGAAAAGAAAGATTCAAACATCTCAATGATACAAGGAAGGCAACATCAAGGATTCTAGTTCAGTGACAGGGAGACTTCGCATAAAGGATAAAGGAAGACCAGAAGTCCTTTCAAGACTTCAAGGACACAGAGAATGCTAGCATCAAGGACAACATGATATACTTCAAGTTCCACATCAGGGACTTGTTGATGTTTGTTTTTAGACAAGTCAACAATTAGAGTGAAATACAAAGTATCTGACTCCCTCTTGAGCAAAGCCTCTCGAATGCTAAACGAAGTGATCAAACAAGATGACTCCAAGGTTCCTTTCTTGTAATTTAGTAAGAGACAGTGCAGTGACTAAGTATGATTATGCTGGTAAACACAAAGGGACTTACGCAATTGTTTGAACAAGTTGTTGATTCAATGATTATGAAGGCAAACACTAGAATATCTAAGTACTACAACTTATGACTTATGATTTGGCAATGATGTTCTTGATCCTAACTCTAATCAAATAGATAAAAGAAAAGGTAAAAAATGTAAGGTTTAGAAACACTAATCTAATCCTAGATGCAAGGATAATTACTGCTTAGGTGAAATTAAACCAGATCTTGTTTCTCCAAGACAGACAACTACACAAGATTGATGCAATCCTCTAAGGTTTTACAAGACGTTTAAATCACTTATGCTCATGAAAGATTCAACAAACATAAAGATCAAATTGAAGTTTAGTTTTGTTCAGACTAACCATACACTGCAATTTGCATACCACAAACTACAAATGGTATGAACATAGAGATTTCACCACAAACAACAATGAAGCCTTCCACCAACTAACATAAACTTAAAGAAAACTTAATCTAACTTATTATGCACTTGAAGAAATCTAAACCATGCAAAACTTCAAAACATATATAGAGTCACCAAGGCAATGAATCTTATATTATTTCAGAGAGCCTTTTGCAACAATTCCAGAGTCTTCAACCATACAAATGAGAGCAACAAGAGTCCTTTTATAGACCTCAAAATGAATGAAGGGTCAAGATTGATCAGCCAAGCTAGTGGACCAGATCATGCCACATCACAAGTAGTTATAACAAACTTATATTTTATTAAATGAAAGAGACTATCTTTAATAAATGAAAGAGGCTATGAAGGAGGGAACAAAGGTGCACTTCCCAAGAAAATAAGAATGACATGTCATCAGCCTATGAGGAATCTTCATGTGAATATCCATCACTAGAAGCTTGACATTCAATGAATCTGGACACTATCTGCTTAACATCATCCAAAGGTACACTTGGCACATTCTGAATAGTTCCTTCAGCTTCAAGTATATCATCTGAATAAAGGCCAAGTGTCTTCTCCCAATCGGTCATCCTCGCTTTGTTGACGCCAAGGTGGATAGCAAGTGAGAAAATACTATCAAGCTTCTCATCAGAAACATCATCTTCTTGAAAATAGAAAGCTTGAACTTGTTCTTTCATGTTGTCAAGAGTCATCTCTCCAAATGGGTTACATATCTTCATCAAAGAGGCATGTATTCCATCTTGAATCCTTTGAAGTACACTTCTTACTCTTGATATATCTGTATCGATCTTATCCAGCAACTGTCCTTTGATACGAAAGCCATAATACCAAGAAGAGAAGTAATATGTCTTGCTTTCTTCAACCACTTCAGCATGTATTAAATCATTAATGGATATCTCCATTAAGCTCTTCAAGTGTGGCAAGTAATGTTCTTTGATATCTTTGAATTCAACACAAACTGTCATTAATGCAAGTATCCTTTCTTTGAGATTAGCAATGTTATCATATACTTGCATGATACCTTCCAGATGTTTATATGTAACTTCCTTTGATCTTTTCATCCAATCTCTCATCCTGTGAGATCAAGACTTCAACTCTTCTAAGTGTACAACTGTTTCAGGAGGAAGAAGAGATGGAGGTATAGCAACTCTTTCCTGCTGATGAATAGGATGAACTAAATGCTGAATGTACTGCTCTAAGGCTTGGCATTTTTTCTCAGCTTTGATTCTACCGTCTATCTCTTGTCTTATAATAACTCGAGCATTATCAATTGAATCCTGAAGCTCTTCCTCTACTTGCATTCTAGTCAATGGGCCCAAATAGATTGTATTGATGTCATAATCATCAGGTGTTACATCTTCTATATTCTTCTCAAGCCTTGGAACTGTTACATGAACTTTTCTTACACCTGTTTCATCCTTAGTGATTTTTGAAAGGATAGTGGCCATCTTCTTTGGTTTTTGTTTTAACATGTCTAGAAGTAACTCATCAACTGGAGGAGGAAGATACTTTTCTACCTCATAATTTTCTCTGATTCTTTCCTGTAACCACTCTGGTAATAATGAAAGATCTTGTATTGGTTGTATCTATTTTCCTTGTGTAGGTAATGATTCTTCTTTGGCTTCTTCCTTATTTTCAATGCTAGCTTCATCAATAATCTCAGTGTCATGTGGACTTGAAGGTATTTCCTCAACTGGAGTTTCTGGAATGACATTATCAACATGCACCACTATATCTTGATCCTTTGGAACATCTCCTGGCTGTTCGGAAAAAGCAGTTTCAATACTTATCCTTTTCTTCTTCCTCTTGGATTCTCCTTGTAGAGATTCAAGTTGTTTTCTTTTCTTTACTTGATTTGAATCTCTTTCATTGTCTTTGCTTAGTGAATTTTGGCCAAGTGCATTATGCTGTTCTTGAGGATCAATTTCTCCCATGTGGATGTAAGTAAATTTCTTTCCTTGATCAATCAAGACTTGTACTTGTTTTCTTATTATTTCTTCAGTGATAGCAATGATAGGTTTTATCAATTCTTCATCATCAGCTCTTTCTCTATTAGTCCAGTTGACATCATAAGGTAAGTTCCGGATCTTATTATACTCATCACCCAAAAAAGTTTTACCATCATTCAACTGGTCAGGAACCCTTAGCACCTTTGTAGCTCTCACCAAATCCCAGTTCAACCTTGAACACTTTTGCATCCTGATATCATCATCATCTATAGCATTAGCCCAATGATCCTCAAGCCGTTCTACATGCCTATAGGAATAATGTGACTGCTTAATAGCTCCATATGGATCAAAGTTCTCTCTTCTTGAATCATGCAAATGTAAATGATAGGCTTGAAGCTCAACCTTTGAATGTTCAACTACTTGAAGCGATGGGCAAGAGTAATATCTACGAAGCTGGAGAGGAAACTGGACCCTTGCCTTCTTTCTTGCCTTTTGCATCTTATGAAACTCTAGCAACTGTCTTGAAACCTCTAGCAACACCATTTTGTTTGAAGGATATCTAGGCAATCTGTATGGAAAGGATGTGAAACCCTAAACCCTGCTATATGTGAACTTGTCATACTAGATGTAGTACCTTCCATACTGCTTAATGAAGTTCCTAGCAGCTCCCATTAATCTTCTATGCGGTTCACCTCTCAATTTTCTTACTATGAACATAGAAAAAGCATCATTGAACCTTTTGTAGTGATTGATATTCTTCAAGTGGAGTTGAGGATAACACTAATGTGAAAGAATTTGTCCAAGCTTTGTACCTACTTCTCCTTTGGATGTTAATCCTTTATAGGCTACATTTCTTGCTAGGATATATACAAGATAAGAAGTCATGAAGAAAGATTTTGTTTCATCAAAATTCTCAAACTGCTCATCAAGGCAATGGCTTATAAGGCCAGCCCAGTCAACCATCTTGTTCTTTGTAAACACATGATCAAAATAAGTATACATCCATCCTTCGAAAGTAGATGACTGAGGCTTAGCAGTTACTCAATTCAGGAACATGATGAAGTAACTTATCTCCTTCTTGAAGTCAGCCTTGTGATACTTTGGATCTTCAGAGTTGTATATCTTCATTGATGAATCTGTCATCCACTTCTTCCTTATTTCTTGCATATAAATATTAGAGTTGCCTTCAAAAGTACATTGAACAGTTGTAGGACAAATGGACACTCCCTTTCAGCTTGGTATGTTGAAGATCTCTTGGATAGCTTCTCTTTGTAAGTAAGCTAGAACAGTGCCATCTTTGGCTATAATTTGCCTCTTCTGTTTGTCATAATGTTGAACACACTCTAGCACTAAGTCAGTGCTAGGCAAAGTAGGTGGGAAACAGGTTGCTTGTACAATCCCACTTTTCGCTATGGCCTTGATGTCTTCATTCCTTGTGATGGCGAGTAAGAAGTCCTTCACCTCCTCCAGGTTGACGTATCTCATGTTGGTGTCTCCCATGTTGTTCCAATGTGTTTCAAGCTTGGAATAAGGTATAACAGACTTGGCATCCATCTTGATCATCACTTGTCTTTCTTTAGCCGTCATGCCCATTCACCTACAAACAAGACTCGAATATGACTTGAAATGGAAAATTGACTTTACAAAACTGATTTTAGGTGATAAAACTATGAAACTCTGCAAAAATTAAATAGACGAAAGACAATTTTATGAAGTAAAAGCTGATTTAGAACATACCTTGTATCAAATTTCTAACTTAGAAAGATGCAAATTTCTGAATTTAATAGTAAAATAAATCTTAAAAATGACAAAAATCTGGGGTAAAATGTCAAAAATCAATTCTCAAAATGCAGGTCTACCTTGAAAATCTGCTTTTTCCTTTAAAATAATTTGCTCCCTCCTTGGAAATTCGCTGCCTTCCTGGGAATTAGAATGTGAATTGTGATTTAGATGAGGAGGCAATGCCCTCTATATGTAGTGGTCTGACTATATTTAATGCTGGCAGCCAGCAACAAGTCGGCCAAATTAGGCATTTAACGCATGCAATATTAATTTCAAAATTTAAAACTTCTTTAAAGGTGCCAAAATGGAACTCTTTTGAAGGTTCATGACAATAGGAATGAGTGCCTTTGAGTACTCAGGCCACTTCTTCATTGTTGATCACTCCATAATACTCTTGATCCCTTCCTAAGCGCTCAAACAGAGAGATAGAGATAAATAAAGGCGCCTAAAGACACTCTTGCTTCATAACATTCTAAAACACCATTTGGGATGTTTGGAACATCACCATTACTGCGCACCTATTTTGGTTTGTGTTAGAAGGAGAATGTGCCTTGATGCAGATGATTGATTTCTTTCATGATTTGGATCAAAACAATATCAACTTATACAATTTAAGTTCCCTTATGCCTGGTTGCTAACGTGGAGAGGTCAAGGCGCTAACCTCGAAGGGTATAGTGAGCGCTAATTTGAGGTGACTTTGGTCACAGAGAGCGCCTAGAATCTCCAACTTTAGTTTTGGGCGTTTAAAACTCTTAACACTGGGCATTAAAACAACCAGGATTAGCACTTATCTTGTCCACTTAGGAGCATCTTTAAAATTGTTTTGAGCATACCAGGCGCTCACCTTTGCAAGGCGCCAATCCTGGAGTTTTCACATTTGTTAGGTGCTTAAATGAGTTTGTTCATAGTTAAATGGGCACCCAAGGATTCAAAATAGGTTCTTAACATTTCAAGTTAAAGGTTCCAAAGACCTTATACCCCTTAGGTGCTCTCTAAAACATAGCGCTTAACTTTCTTTGATCATTCTTGGGAAGTATTTCACAGGGCGCTCTATTGGAGATTTCTTAATCTAGGCACCAAAACTAAGGTATTTCCAAGTGAAGAATGCTAGAATGAGGTAGAAGGTGCACCTAGATGTTTTTGATAGTTAGGAGCGCCCTTACCTACGATACTGAACTTCGTTTGTTTAAAGGCTCTTTATTCCAAGTGTTACCGTATATTGTTTTCAATAAGACATTCCAATCTTCATTTCCTCCTAGGCGCAATTTAAATTGAGTTTAGACACTAATATGAGGGGTAATTTGAAATCCATGATTGATGAGCACAATTTGGAGGTTATACAAGTCTATACCAACGCTTTGGCATGGATGGAAATTCTCTTCAACTTAGGCTCAAATAACAAGTCACTCGGGAGGAAATTGGTGCCTATCTAGATCTCCTTTTTTAGAAGCCCAAATGATGTTTATCCTATGGTTAAGGCGCTTTTAGTGAAATAAATACAAAGTACGCCCAAAATTTCAAAATGTTACTTAAGGCTTCCAATTGATATTCTATCTAGGCGCCAGAATGAGTTCAAATGAGTGGCGAAGTGTGCCTAGATGCTTCAAGGAGATTTACTCCTTTCAAGGCGTTGACGATGATAACTTCTAACATGAGAAGGAGCACTTTTACCTTGGAAGATTCTCAGTCACCTTTCACGCACATACTTCTTTGCCCCCATATGACTAATTCAATCTTCAATTTGACATTCTAGTTCGTTTAAGACCCTTAGGCGCTTTCTGAGGGTTATGTTGACACTATAGGGCACCTAGAATTGTATGCTTGCTCAGCTCATTTGCTTGAAAGGTGCTTACATGAGGTCATCTTATCATAAAAGTGTGCCCAAAATCATAATGCTCAAACTCACCCTTTAATGCACAAGGTTTCAACATATTCACCTTTAGGCATTTAGGATGATAATCTGAACAACAATAAGCGCCTAGATCAATACTTAACAATTTCAACTTGTGGATCTTTATTTCTTAAAGCATGTCGAACTCAGGAATTCACTCTAACATAAAAGACCTTCTAATTTCAACTTTCAGGACCCCCGTATTGCATTCACGAAGCTCAGTCTCCTTGATTGACTTTGAGGTGATACAAGCAACTAACCTAAAAATGACTAATCCTATGAAGAAAACTAGGGGGTCCCCATCGTGATGGGGCGATGTGTGTTTAGGTCACAACATCTGGCGACTCCACTGGAGAAATGTTCGTGAACATTTCAACAATAAGAATTTAAATCTTAACTCAGGACCGTCAGATCATCCTTCAACCTATCAACCAGTCAAAACGGATTCAAAAGGGAAAGGAATCATAAATTGGATCCAGACACTATCTCTTACAATATGTGATTAAAGATAGGTTTCATATAAACAACTTTTTAAGTGTTCCAGAGATAAACAAATGTCAAGTTTCAACATCTCCATGTACACCACACACCAAATCAAATAAACATAACTACCTTATCAAAGAATCAAAACTAGTTATCAGCGTGACTATCCATATTTGAAGTTTAAAGTGCAAGCACTTGAGTTCATTCCCATCCCTCAGTAGCTAGAATCAACTAAGTTCACCTGTCTGAAGCTAGGTAAATTCATAAAAGCGGATGGACGGATAGATATACATATGGATGATACAGAATATGCAATGACCTTGAACGGAGCAATGACAGAATAGGGTGATATGGAATGGAAACATAATGAAATGGAAAGGAGTGAAATGAGACAGGGTGTCTCTATGCATGACGCCTATTTGCTAGGTTTTCACCATGGTACTTATCCAAGGCGCCTATTTGCCAGGTTTTCACCAGTGGACGGAAATTTTTCTTTACTATTTTTTCATTTTTTTTTTAGAGTCAACTATTTCACATGGCGCCTGTTTGCCAGGTTTTCACCGAGGTAACGAATGGACAAAACTACAAAGTCTAATTCTGCAGATAACACAGTGGTCCATAGACAAAAACCATGTCAAATGGTTATACACATCGATGTTGGAAGGAAATGAGAAAATGACAAAACAGTGGATTATGATGTGGATTATACTACAACAGATAGATGGGAAGTGCATTCAAACATAACCCAAACGAATGATATGATATACTGGATGATGGGAAAGATGGTGGATGGTGAAAAATTGGATGAAATGGAATGGAATCATGATCAACGTCTGCTTATATCAACCTAAACTTCAAATCTTGCAAGTGGGAAAGGGGATATATGACAGGTAACGGGAATGGATGATAACTAGTAACGATACTCTCCTATCCTTTACGAACCTAGGATTTCCTTTAATTTTAGTTCGTAGGGTGAAGTAATTAGGAATAAGAAATAGAATGGAATGAATGGATGGATTGGATGCGGTAGCCTCTTTGGATTCGGCTACAAGTACCCAGAGCTTCATTCTTTTAAGCATTTTTTCATTTTGGAATGTAATAGCTTTTGAACATGCCTGGCTTTAGGATTTTAGCATTTATGTTGAGGCATGAAGATTTATAGGATTTTTAGGAATTTCCTTGCTTTGTTTGATGGGTAAAAGCATCCAAATATTTATTTTATGGAAATATGGGGGGAATGGACGGATAGATTGCAAGCTTCTTGTCTAGACAACACTCACATTCATCGATCATGATTAGGAAATAGGTGAAAGGGATAAAGGAATGTAGTGATGGGATTTAGAAAAAATGGAGGTAAGATGGATGACGAAAGATACAGATAGTTACCTGCTTTGAGAGCTTTGCATAGTAACGAAAGTGAAGTGAACATGTAATAGATGGAATGGAAAACGATGGATTTTAGATGGAGCAGAGCGGGAATACCAACACCTTGACCTTGAATTGTATGCAGTGGACAAAGTTATTTAAGAAAGAATATTGGCATGGAAATACTCCAAATGATTCATGAGGATTTCAACTTATCCTTCTAGAGTATGCAATGACATTGAATGGGACCATATAGATGATTCAAACATCAGACCCAAATTCATTATTGAATGGAGAATGCAATGTGGATGGAAACTTTATTGTGATTATGAGGTGTTATAAGCGAAATGAATGAGATGGAGGTATGTAAAAATACTTATGATAGAATGAGGCGAAAACATGAATTACCTTGAGATGTTTGCTTGATCTAGGCTCACAAAGACTTTCCTAGCAACTTTGGGATCCTTAAGATGTGTAAGATATAAAACCTCAAAATATTTTAGTCAATACCGAACAACTAACTCGTCTCCCAAGAGCAAGCAGTCATGCTATCTGACACTAGCGATGGAATCCACGGGAAATCCATCAATCATGACTTAAGTTTCTCAAAGGAACAAATAAGAACTCATAAAATTAGATTTGGCATTTTAAAACATTATGTTCAGAAGATAGCAGTGTCAAGACACAATAGATGATTAGTGTCCCAATCAAGTTCAGAATTTGTGTCATCAGTAAATTGAAAACTATGATCCTTCAATCCTAAGAATATCATGAATAAATGTTTAGGAAATGAGCTAACATATTCCAGCGAAAGTATACCAAATGTCTTTGAGATATGCATCACCCCCAAAACAACTACTCTAAATCAAACCAAATTAAAACAAAACAACTAAACTAAGAAAATTCTTGAGTCAAATGACATCAAGACAAGCAAATCTAACCTAAGAAAGCCAAACAGCAGAAAAGAAATCCTATTCTAACTATGTACAAACCAGCCCCCACAGGGAACTCATGGTTGGAAATAGTGTTTCAGAAATTGCCCATTAATAGGCAATGAGATGTCTTCTCTAGTCAGTATTTTCACCTTGAACGCATTTTCTCCCAAGATCTCAGCAATCTGGTATGGGCCTTTCCAGAGATAATCAAACTTGTCATGATCACCCCGCCTTTCATGTGCCTTATCCCAATATAAAACTAGATCAAAAATTTTGAAGGCTTTCACTCTTGCTTGATGATCAAACCAGTGCTTGACGATACCTTGATGTTTCATAAACTTATCCAATGCAATGTCCCGCTTCTCCTCTAAGTGCAATAGTTGTGATAATCTTGTCCATACTCTCTCATCTTCATCTAAATACTCTTGCATGAATTGCAAGGTTGGAATCCTCAATTGTATCAAGAAGATAGGATCTTGGCCATAAACCAACTGATATGGAGAAGTACCCAGAGAAGACTTAACTCAGGTTCTATCCGCCCAAAGGGCGAACTTTAGTTGTGTGTGCTAGTCTCTTGGATTCTTATCCAGCAGCTTCTTGATTGCATTCAAGAGATTCTTATTTGTAGATTCTGCTAAGCCATTACCCTGCGGATAATAATTCGATGAGAATTTTAGAGTTATTCCATACTCAAAGGCCCAATTGGAAAATCTTAGTGATGAAAATGTAGGACCATTGTCGCACACAAGGGCGTTGGGACAACCAAATCTGGTACTTATGTTGTCTTCTAGAAATTTGATCACTACTTTAGAAGTACAAAACTTTAAGGCATGGGCTTCTGTCCATCTAGTGCAGTAATCAGTCGTAGTCAGGATATATCTATGCTATGCAGAAGAAGGTGGGTTTATCATTCCAATAAAATCAAGTCCCCATTTGGCGAAAGGCCTGAACTCAACAACGGGCTGTAAAAGCATTGCTGGATTTCGCTCCCTTGAAGCTACCACTTGACAGGTATGGTAAGTCTTAATGTGTTGGTGAGCATTTTGAAATAGTTTTGGCCAATAATAGCCTGCCCTCAGGATCTGATTTGCTATTGCTAGTTCACCACCAAGACAAGTTCCAAACTTATCATGAAATTGTTCCATAATCTTTTTAGCCTCACTTCTGCCAACACACCTCAAGTAAATCCCTTCATGATTTTGCTTAAAAAGAATTTACCCTTGCAACATGAAGCATTTGCTTCTATACCTTAGTGCTCTTCTTTGTGTTGGACTCATGTAATCTGGACATTTCTGAGACAACAAATAGTAAACAATATCATCGTACCACTCATCTGGGGATACTACCTCAAGTACATAAGCCTGTTGAACCAGTCCAGGACCTTCAACTACTATGGTCTGCGTAAGTGCTTGTCCTCGAACCAACTTCATTGGTAGAATTTCAATGTCATACTCTTGGATAGTGGCGACCCACTTGCCTCTTCTATCGCCTAATTCATTTTGCATTAGCAATGTTTTGACCGCGGCATCTGGGACTATAGCATATACTTTGCTTCGCAAGATGTAATGTCTGAATTTCTTGATGGCCTTTACCAAAGCATATGCTTGTTTCTCAACTCCAGGATATCTCAACTCGGCATCTTTAAAAGAAGCACTCATATTGGATACTCATCTTTACCATCTATCCTTTGGGTCAAAATCCCTACACAGGTGTGATCTAACGCAAAAGAATACAAATAAAAGGGCTTTAAATAATTTGGACTGATGAGAACTGGAGCACTAGCGATCGCTTGCTTGATCTCTTCAAATGCTCTTTTTGCTTGCGGAGTCCATTCAATTTTTGCGTCCTTCAACATATCGTTCAAAGGCTTGACAATCTCTGCAAATCCAGTAATAAACTTCCTGACAAAATTAATCTTGCCAAAGAAAGACTTCAATTCCTTTTTACTTGCAGGCATGCTGACTCTTTTGATGGCTTCTACTCAATCTGGATCGATAGAGATGCCGTGTTCTGATATTACGTGACCCAGAAGTTTTCCTTCTGTTACCCCAAAAATACATTTCTTTAGATTTAAGGAAAT
Source organism: Cunninghamia lanceolata (assembly GCA_027924645.1). Lineage (NCBI taxonomy): Eukaryota > Viridiplantae > Streptophyta > Pinopsida > Cupressales > Cupressaceae > Cunninghamia > Cunninghamia lanceolata. The sequence continues at coordinate 13,872,852 of BSBN01000021.1, read as the reverse complement.
TCCATATGTTCTACAAGATTCAAAAACTTTCCTTAGATGATCCACATGATTTGCTCTTATTTTCGAGAATACAATAAGGTCATCCATATAGATGATAATGCCTTTCCCAATTATGTCTCTGAAAGTGATGTCCATGGCCCTCTGAAAAGTGGCTCCAGCATTAATCAAGCTGAAAGGCATCCTTCTGTATGCAAATGTACCCCATTTAGTAGTGAAACCAGTCTTTAACCGATCTTCTTCTTCAACCACGACCTGATTATATCCTGAATACCCATCCAGAAAGGACATCATCTGCGACCCATTGACTATTTGAAGTAATCCATCAAGTGAAGGCAAAGGGTAATTATCCTTTTCTGATGCTCTGTTAAGGTTTCTGAAATCAACACATAGTCTTATTTCTCCATTCTTTTTCCTGACTGGAACTAGATTGGTGACCCACGTCGAGTGTCTTATCGGAAATATTATCCTAGCCTGTAATAACTTCCTTACTTCTTGATAGATAAGTGGCTCTAATAAAGGATTAACTTGCCTTTGTCTCTGCCTGAATGGTCTGCTCCCTGGCTTGAGAGGGATGGTATGTGTAATAATGGATGTATCATATGTTTTCAAATCATCATACCCCCAAGCGATGACATCTTGAAACTCCTTCATGCTATTGATAATCTTTTCTCTTTCTTCCGGTGTACAGACTTTCCCTATGAAAACATTCTTTACTTCTTGATCGGTTCCCAGGTTAACTGCTTCACACTTGTTTCCTTCTCCATCATGGTACTGAAGAGTGTTCAATTTATCAGAGTCAAAGAGTCTTTCTAACTCAACCATGCCCTTTGGAATAGTGTTGTCTTTTAAATTCATGATCCCATCCAGATCAAATTCTGCTTCTGCTTCACTTTCATCAATAACTTGGGTAGTGAAAATACCTAAATTAGTCAAAAAGTCAAGTATGTGCTTGTCATCATTAATTAACTAAAAGTTTGTAATATTGTCTGGTACTGAAGGTATCGATGTTAACTCTACTGTAAACTTCTTCAATCCTTCCATAGCCAGAGGCTCTAAAGAACTTGCTGCTTGAGCTAGTGCATTGGCTACTTGATTTGTTGACCTAGAGATTGATTTGATATTAAATGCATCGAAGTCTTCAATAAGATCCCAAATTCGGTTTCTATATTTCTTTAATCTCTTATCATGGCATACATATTGCTTTCTAACCTGCCTGATGACTATCTCTGAGTCCCCAAACACATGCAAGATCTTGACCTTCTTTTTGATGGCAAGGAGCAATCCATACACTAAAGCCTCATACTCAACGACATTATTTGTGCAAGGAAATTGCAATCTTAATGCTGACAGATAAGCTTCTCCCATTGGACTAATCAGTTCAAAACACGCTCCTGATCCTTATTTGGACTTTGATCCATCAAACCTTAAAGTCCATACTTGGCTGGTTTCTTGATTCGACACTTTATTATCTTCATTTACTTCTTCAAATTCGACTTGAGTATTTTCTGTTGCTGATGCTGACATGCTTGCTTCATCTGTAAGGACAACATTCTAGACGGGTTCTTTTAATTTCATCATCCTTGGGATTTCCAAGCCCATAGCCTCTGGAATTCTTTTCCGGACCTGTTCTAGGGCTACTATGCACATAGCGTAGGAGAACTTAGAACGAAAGGCATTATGTATCCGGCACCAATTAGGCAATAATAGATCTTCAACATGTGTATGACTTCCTAATTCCACACCTTGCTACACATGCTTCATAACAAAATTGCAGAAGTTTTCAAACATGCCTTCCCCTTCTTCATCTGTTGATGTGTCATGATCACTTTCTATGAGGGCCTCTATTGAATTATGCAACATTAAGATCTCTTCCACCTTAGGCTTATAGACACCCAAGTTTGTTTCTACAAAAAGGATTTCGTTATCTTCACCATATTCTGTGATCATCAACTTCAGACGCGGAGTGCTATCTATTCTAATCTGATTTGGCAATCCTTTCCATGATAGCCACATGTGCAAGAAGTCGGTGGAGACGTACCCATTGAGCTTTCTTAACCAATCTCTACTTAGTAGCATTCTGTTCCCTTCGGGTATGTCAACTACTGAAATATCAATGTAGTGCTGAATCCTGGGATCAGCTGCCAACTGCATGTGAATATTATGAAGTTCTCCCACAACTGGAACTTCAGTCTTATCTAGTTGAGTAACTTTCTTGGATGTCTGCTTTGGGATAAGACCAAGTTTCTTACAGACACCCAATGGCATCACATTGCTTGGAACTCCTGAATCCATTAAGCAGTTATGCAGAAGTTTCCCAAATATTCTGACTGATAGTAGGAATGGGCATTGTTCATCTCTTCCCTGATAAAAGACTACTGATTTCTTCTTTGGGGCACTATACCTATCATCCACTAATTCTGGATTGACTTGTGAATCTTGATTCTTTGATGCATTACCGTTCTCTGCAGGTTCTTTCTTCACATCAACTAGTTTATCACTTGTTATGTTGGATGAATCTTGTGCAATGAAAACAACATTTGCCTGTCCTTGTGGGTAAGGTGGCCTCATTTGAGCAGCATTCATATTCTGATTCACATTCGCTCTTGGTGCATTTGAAGTAGATGGATTTGATGATCCTATAGGGATTTGTACATTTTGATTTCCACTCTTTGCGATAGTATCATTAATGCTTCTTAAGAAGGCTTCCTTTATCTTGGGCACTCGGATCAACTCCGTCAGTGGTAAGCTAAGCTTGATTTTCTTGAGTTCCTCTACAACACATTGACTTAATCTTTTCATATCATCTTTGGGAACTTCATTCGTAATTGGATCGACAATTGGAGAAACATTCGGTTGTTGAACATCTGGTGCTAGAACAACTTTTTGAGCTGGATTCCGTTGTCTATATTCGGGTGAATCTCTCGGATAACTTGGATTGTTACTTGCATTGGGTTGCGGTGGAGTCTGCAAGTTATTTGGAGGGGTTGATGTAGTAATAGGATCTTGTGCTTGGTAATTCTGCTGATAGACCCTCTGCGGTGCATTGCCAGAAGATTGCTGAAAAGCCCGAACTTCATATGCTTCTTGAGTTTGGAAATTACCCTCAAACGGAGGAGGATAATATGCATCATCAACAGGCCCATTTGCAGAAGCTGGTGGGAATCTTCCATTATACTCTGACATATCATATTCCATCATGGGTGGAAAGGTAAAATCTTCAATGATCAGGGCTTGATCATACCTAGTTGTTGGCACGATTTCATACCCAGTGACAGGAGGGTTTTCTGGTACCTGCGAGCCATGCATTTCTTGTTGGAAGATGTCAGCAGCTATCTTAAATTCAAGACATTAGAGTTCTGAATGTTGATTAGTATTATGTAATCTGCACCAAGTGGATAATGCAGCTTCTGCTAAGAAAACTTTATCTGCTGGTTTCGGGTCAGAAGCTGGCGGATTATCAAGTGGTGAAGGTACACTTCCATTGTTGGGTGCAGTATTCCAGGTTCTGTTCTGTCGTTGAAAACCTTGGTTGTTTCCTCTAAAACCTTGATTATACCCTTGATTGTATCCCGGATTATACCCTTGATTACCACCCTGGTTTCCCTGGTATCCACTCTGATTACTTTGGAAATTTCTTTGCAGATAATTGTTCTAATTTCTCAAATGTGTAACTTCAGTAGACAACTTCTTTACTTGATCAATCAGCTCCTTCATTTCATCTTTCTCTTCTTGAGTCTTTGTAGAGGATGACGACCCTTATAGATATACTAGCTTTTCAGGAGCAACCTGTGAAATTGGTGCCCCTGGATGCAGGACCAACTGATTAGTAGGAGTGGGAACAGGAACTAGATTCATTATTGGTGTGTGTTGAGCCAGTGCTTGATTGATTCCTTGGATCTGGTTAGGCATCGCCACATGCCCTATGTGATTAAGTGGCCCGTGAGTGTTCATGCCCAAATCAGTGTACACCTGGATGGCTTCAGCATATGCTCCTATTAGATTGGTAGGCGGTGTCGTTGCTCTTTTCACGAACATGGAAGTAAGGTGATCTAAAGTAGCATAATAGATTTCCATGGCCATTTCTTCAGTGATGTTATATGGAGCTTGCAATCAGGAATATGCTTTGTGGAACCTGTGATTAAAAGAAGCGATAGGCTCATGCTCTTGCCTCCTTACTTCAATGAATTGCTTATAGAGTTTTGCTGGAGTGATGGGAATTCTAAATTTCTCCAAGAAAGCATTTTTCAGCTGTTCCCAAATAGTGATAGACCCTGCTGGTAGGTTGGCATACCAAAAGGTAGCATCTCCTTCGAGAGAGTATGGAAATAGCTGGCAAGCTACATCCTGATGTCCAATCCTATGATTTATCAAGGTGCCTTCAAAGATCTTAATATGTTCTTCAGCTGTCCTGTTGGGATCGTTGGCATGAAATTTTGAACAGAAGTGTTCAGGGTTCTTGGGCATGTCATGATAATTCGTAAAAGTCCCAAGAGGTGAGACATTTGCCAAAGGCCAAGCTGGTACTGGTGCGGCCATTGAGACATTAGGTTGTTGTCCTGGACCTGTTTGAGTGGGTCCTGACTGAAGTGGGGTCCCTGGAGTAGTTGCTTGAGTATTGCTTGGTTGAGCAACTCCCTAATTTTGATTCTGCGGAGGTGGAGTCTGAAATAAATTTGAAATATCACCCCCACTTGGAGATCCTTGACCTGATGAAGTCGCTTTCTTTCCCTTTTTTGATTTAAGGGGGAATTCCAACTCGGTAAACTTCTTGGATGCTCCTGGTGTAGACCTTAGAATTCTCTGATGCCTTTCTGGCGAGAAAGAACCAATTCTCTCCAGGATGTTCTTCCTTCTTCCTCAAAATGAAACAACTTGCTGTAAGGCCCTCCTTCTAGCGCCAAAAATGTTGATGTTTGTTTTTAGACAAGTCAACAATTAGAGTGAAATACAAAGTATCTGACTCCCTCTTGAGCAAAGCCTCTTGAATGCTGAATGAAGTGATCAAACAAGATGACTCCAAGGTTCCTTTCTTGTAATTTAGTAAGAGACAGTTCAGTGACTAAGTATGATTATGCTAGTAAACACAAAGGGACTTACGCAATTGTTTGAACAAGTTGTTGATTCAATGATTACGAAGGCAAACACTGGAATATCTAAGTACTACAACTTATGACTTATGATTTGGCAATGATGTTCTTGATTCTAACTCTAATCAAATAGATAAAAGAAAAGGTAAAAAATGTAAGGTTTAGAAACACTAATCTAATCCTAGATGCAAGGATAATTACTGCTTAGGTGAAATTAAACCAGATCTTGTTTCGCCAAGACAGACAACTACACAAGATTGATGCAATCTTCTAAGGTTTTACAAGATGTTTAAATCGCTTATGCTCATGAAAGATTCAACAAACATAAAGATCAAATTGAAGTTTAGTTTAGTTCAGACTAACCATACACTGCACTTTGCATACCACAAACTACAAATGGTATGAACATAGAGATTTCACCACAAACAACAATGAAGCCTTCCACCAACTAACATAAACTTAAAGAAAACTTAATCTAACTTATTATGCGCTTCAAGAAATCCAAACCATGCAACGCTTCAAAACATATATAGAATCACCAAGGCAATGAATCTTATATTATTTCAGAGAGCCTTTTGCAACAATTCCAGAGTTTTCAACCATACAAATGAGAGCAACAAGAGTCCTTTTATAGACCTCAAAATGAATGAAGGGTCAAGATCGATCGGCCAAGCCAGCGGACCAGATCATGCAATATCACAAGTAGTTATAACAAACTTATATTTTATTAAATGAAAGAGACTATCTTTAATAAATGAAAGAGGCTATGAAGGAGGGAACAAAGGCACGCTTCCCAAGAAGATAAGAATGACATGTCATCATCCTATGAGGAATCTTCATATGAATATCCATCACTAGAAGCTTGACATTCAATGAATCTAGACACTATCTGCTTAACATCATCCAAAGGTACACTTGGCGCATTTTGAATGGTTCCTTCAGCTTCAAGTATATCCTCTGAATAAAGGCCAAGTGTCTTCTCCCAATCGGTCATCCTCGCTTTGTGGATGCCACGGTGGACAGCAAGTGAGAAAATACTATCAAGCTTCTCATCAGAAACATCATCTTCTTGAAAATAGAAAGCTTGAACTTGTTCTTTCATGTTGTCAAGGGTCATCTCTCCAAATGGGTTACATATCTTCATCAAAGAGGCATGTATTCCATCTTGAATCCTTTGAAGTACACTTCTTACTCTTGACATATCTGTTTCTATCTTATCCAGCAACTATCCTTTGATACGGAAGCCATAATACCAAGAAGAGAAGTCATATGCCTTGCTTTCTTCAATCACTTCAGCATGTATTAAATCATCAATGTATGTCTCCATTAAGCTCTTCAAGTGTGGCAAGTAATGTTCTTTGATATCTTTGAATTCAACACAAACTATCATTAATGCAAGTACCCTTCTTTGAGATTAGCAATGTTATAATATACTTGCATGATACCTTTCAGATGGTTATATGTAACTTCCTTTGATCTTTTCATCCAATCTCTCATCCTGTGAGATCAAGACTTCAACTCTTCTAAGTGTACAACTGTTTCAGGAGGAAGAAGAGATGGAGGTATAGCAACTCTTTCCTGCTGATGAATAGGATGAACTAAATGCTGAATGTACTGCTCTAAGGCTTGGCATTTTTTCTTGGCTTTGATTCTACCGTCTATCTCTTGTCTTATAATAGCTCGAGCATTATCAATTGAATCTTGAAGCTCTTCCTCTACTTGCATTCTAGTCAATGGACCCAAATTGATTGTATTGATGTCATAATCATCAGGTGTTACGTCTTCTATATTCTTCTCAAGCCTTGGAACTGCTACATGAACTTTTCTTACACCTGTTTCATCCTTAGTGATTTTTGAAAGGATAGTGGCCTTCTTCTTTGGTTTTTCTTTTAACATGTCTAGAAGTAACTCATCAACTGGAGGAGGAAGATACTTCTCTACCTCATAATTTTCTCTGATTCTTTCCTATAGCCACTTTGGTAATAATGAAAGATATTGTATTGGTTGTATCTGTTTTCCTTGTGCAAGTAATGATTCTTCTTCGGCTTCATCCTTATCTTCAATGCTAGCTTCATCAATAATCTCAGTGTCATGTGGACTTGAAGGTATTTCCTCAACTGGAGTTTCTGGAACGGCATTATCAACATGCATCACTATATCTTGATCCTTTGGAACATCTTCTGGCTGTTTGGAAGAAGCAGTTTCAGTACTTATCCTTTTCTTCTTCCTCTTGGATTCTCCTTACACAGATTCAAGTTGTTTTCTTTTCTTTACTGGACTTGAATCTCTTTCATTGTCTTTGCTTAGTGAATTTTGGCCAAGTGCATTATGTTGTTCTTGAGGATCAATTTCTCCCATGTGGATGTAAGTAAATTTCTTTCCTTGATCAATCAAGACTTGTACTTGTTTTCTTATTATTTCTTCAGTGATAGCAATGATAGGTTTTATCAATTCTTCATCATCAGCTCTTTCTCTATCAGTCCAGTTGACATCATAAGGTAAGTTCTGGATCTTATTATACTCATCACCCAAAAGAGTTTTACCATCATTCAACTGGTCAGGAACCCTTAGCACCTTTGTAGCTCTCACCAGATCCCAGTTCAACCTTGAACACTTTTGTATCCTGATATCATCATCATCTATAGCATTAGCCCAATGATCCTCAAGCCGTTCTACATGCCTATAGGAAGAATATGACTGCTTAATAGCTCCATATGGATCAAAGTTCTCTCTTCTTGAATCATGCAAATGTAAATGATAGGCTTGAAGCTCAACCTTTCGGAAGTGTTCAAGAAGGAGATAAGTTACTTCATCATGATAATGTACTTTAAGGAAGTGTTCGAAAGTACATTGAGCAGTTGTAGGACAAATGAACACTTCCTTTCGGCTTGGGATGTTGAAGATCTCCTGGATAGATTCTCTTTGTAAGTAAGCTAGAACAGTGCCATCTTTGGCTATAATCTGCCTCTTCTATTTGTCATAATGTTGAACACACTCTAGCACTAAGTCAGTGCTAGGCAAAGTAGGTGTGAAACAGGGTGCTTGTACAATCCCACTTTTCGCTATGGCCTTGATGTCTTCGTTCCTTGTGATGGCGAGCAAGAAGTCCTTCACCTCCTCCAGGTTGACGTGTCCCATGTTGATGTCTCCCACATTGTTCCAATGTGTTTCAAGCTTGGAATTAGGTATAACAGACTTGGCATCCATCTTGATCATCACTTGCCTTTCTTTAGCTGTCATGCCCATTTACCTACAAACAAGACTCGAATAAGTGACTTGAAATGGAAAATTGACTTTACAAACCTGATTTTAGGTGATAAAACTATGAAACTCTGCAAAAATTAAATAGACAAAAGGCAATTTTATGAAGTAAAAGCTGATTTAGAACATACCTTGTATCAAATTTCTGATTTAGAAAGATGCAGATTTCTGAATTTAATAGTAAAATAAATCTTAAAAATGACAAAAATTAGGGGTAAAATGTCAAAAATCAAATCTCAAAATGCAGGTCTGCCTTGAAAATCTGCTTTTTCCTTTAAAATAATTTGCTCCCTCCTTGAAAATTTGCAGCCCCTTTGAAGAATTCGCTGCTCCTTGAAAATTCGCTGCCTTCCTGGGAATTAGAATGTGAATTGTGATTTAGATGAGGAGGCAGCGCCCTCTATATGTAGTGGTCTGACTATATTTAATGCTAGTGGCCAGCTAACAAGTCGGCCAAATCAAGCATTTAATGCATGCAATATTAATTTCAAAATTTAAAACTTCTTTAGAGGCACCAAAATGGAGGTCTTTTGAAGGTTGATGACAATAGGAATGAGCGCCTTTGAGTACTCAGGCCACTTCTTCATTGTTGATCACTCCATAATACTCTTGATCCCTTCCTAAGTGCTCAAATAGAGAGATAGAGATAAATAAAGGTGCCTAAAGACAATCTTGCTTCATAACGTTCTAAAACACCATTTGGGATGTTTGGAACATCACCATTACTGCGCGCCTATTTTGGTTTGTGTTAGAAGGAGAATGTGCCTTGATGCAGATGATTGATTTCTTTCATGATTTGGATCAAAACAATATCAACTTATATAATTTAAGTTCCCTTATGCCAGGTTGCTAACGTGGAGAGGTCAAGGTGCTAATCTCAAAGGGTATAGTGAGCGCTAATTTGAGGTGACTTTGGTCACAGAGAGCGCCTAGAATCTCCAACTTTAGTTTTGGGCGTTTAAAACTCTTAACATTGGGCGTTAAAACAACCAGAATTAGCACTTATCTTGTCCACTTAGGAGCATCTTTAAAATTGTTTTGAGCATACCAGGCGCTCACCTTTGCAAGGCGCCAATCCTAGAGTTTTCACATTTGTTAGGCACTTAAATGAGTTTGTTCATAGTTAAATGGGCACCCAAGGATTCAAAATAGGTTCTTAACATTTCAAGTTAAAGGTTCCAAAGACCTTATACCCCTTAGGCGCTCTCTAAAACATAGCGCCTAACTTTCTTTGATCATTCTTGGGAAGTATTTCACAGGGCGCTCTATTGGAGATTTCTCAATCTAGGCACCAAAACTAAGGTATTTCCAAGTGAAGAATGCTAGAATGAGCTAGAAGGTGCGCCTAGATGGTTTTGATAGTTAGGAGTGCCCTTACCTAAGATACTGAACTTCGTTTGTTTAAAGGCTCTTTATTCCAAGTGTTACCGTATATTGTTTTCAATAAGACATTCCAATCTTCATTTCCTCCTAGGCGCAATTTAAATTGCTCCTTTTGAGTTTAGGTGCTAATATGAGGGGTAATTTGAAATCCATTATTGATGAGCGCAATTTGGAGGTTATACAAGTCTATACTAGCGCCTTGGCATGGATGGAAATTCTCTTCAACTTAGGCGCAAATGACAAGTCACTCGGGAGGAAATTGGTGCCTATCTAGATCTCCTTTTTTAGAAGCTCAAATGATGTTTATCCTATGGTTAAGGCGCTTTTAGTGAAATAAATACAAAGTGCGCCCAAACTTCCAAAATGTTACTTAAGGCTTCCAATTGATATTCTATCTAGGCGCCAGAATGAGTTCAAATGAGTGGTGAAGTGCGCCTAGATTCTTCAAGGAGATGTACTCCTTTCAAGGCACTGACGATGATAACTTCTAACTTGAGAAGGGGCACTTTTACCTTAGAAGATTCTCAGTCACCTTTCACACACATACTTCTTTGCCCCCATATGACTAATTCAATCTTCAATTTGACATTCTAGTTCGTTTAAGACCCTTAGGCACTTTCTGAGGGTTATGTTGACACTATAGGGCATCTAGAATTGTATGCTTGCTCAGCTCATTCCCTTGAAAGGCACTTACATGAGGTCATCTTATCATAAAAGTGCACCCAAAATCATAATGCTCAAACTCACCCTTTAATGCGCAAAGTTTCAACATATTCACCTCTAGGCGTTTAGGATGATAATCTGAACAACAATAAGCGCCTAGATCAATACTTAACAATTTCAACTTGTGGATCTTTATTTCTTAAAGCATGTCAAACTCAGGAATTCACTCTAACACAAAAGACCTTCTAATTTCAACTTTCAGGACCCCCGTATTGCATTCACGAAGCTCAGTCTCCTTGATTGACTCTGAGGTGATACAAGCAACTAAACTAAAAATGACTAATCCTATGAAGAAAACTAGGGGGTCCCCATCGTGATGGGGCGATGTGTGTTTAGGTCACAACAGGACTTCAGTTCCAGACAAGAGGATCAATCCTCGGAAATCCAAGAACAAGAATCCGTGCCAGTGCAGGAATCCAAAGGGAAAGGCAGTACAATGACAGAATTCCAATTCCAAAGTACACAGCATAGAGACAGAATTCCAAGGAACAAGACAAGGAGGCGGATGACTAGACCTTGCCTTGCAGGAGGACCAGTCAGGTGGCGCCCAGGATAGGTGGCACTTTCCTACTTGTCAGAAGGGTAGCAATCTCACCTACCCCACCTTTTAGGGTTTTTGTCTGACCTAATTCTGGGCACAAATTTCAAGGAAATCAGATCTTGCCCCTTTTTGTACTCTTGGATCCTATATAAAGGCCCATATGCCTCATTTTAAAAAAAAAGGACATTAGAGGGTAGAGAAGGAGTAGGATAGGAAAGAGAACAGCAGTTGCTGTTCATTACTGTAATGCTTAGTTTTTGAGAGCAAGTAACTTTGAGATATTAGTAAGATTGTTGTGAAACACATTTCCGAATCAATGTATGAACATTGAAGATTGGTGTTCTGGATATTCTTTGGATTGTGGCATGGTCTTCTGATTTCTTTGAAGAAAATCATAAGCTCCAAGTTCTAGATTGTTTCATTTCTTTTATCTTTCAACTTTCATTAGTTAGAGTGATGGAAAATATTATTGTTGATGCATGATTGAAACTATTAGTTCATACCATTTGTGATATGTGGCTTGCAAATCACAGTGTATGGTTAGTCTGAACTTATTCTAAGCTTAACTTCGATTATTTCTGCATGTTCCATGCCAGAGCAATATGAAAATCCTTGCTTACACCCTAGAAGATCACACCATCTCTACATAGTTGTTGCCTCATGACGAAGCAGAAGCGTGCTTCTAGTTTCCATTCTTAGCAATAATCCTATCCGTCAGTTAGACCCCTGAACCCTTACCCCATCTTTTGCATTTTCTTTTAGATTTTCATTAGGAATAGTTTGCAAGGACCTCACTGAGAAATCATTCCCTATTCAGAAGTAGAACTAAGAGCCTACGCCTTGGTTTATTAATGAGTAGTCAAATCCATCACGAGAATTCAATCCCACCAACTAATAGAGAACTCGGGCACCTATCTCTCACTATCAAAATCCAAGTGCTTTTTCGAAGGGCCCTAACTAGCAATTGATCAAGGTACCCCAGCCTACGGGCCAGTCATCCCTAGGACCTCTTGATCGATGCCTGAAACATCCTCTAGGAAATAGTTGAACTATCCATGCTTCAACCCCAACTAGTGCTAATCCTTTCTGCCAACTACCCTATATCCACCCACTCGCCCCTAGGCTTCCACCCTTCCGCCTCTTTTCTTCACCTTATTTCAGAGAATAGGCTGTCCTCCTTGGAAGAGATAGTGAAATCCAGGTCTTTCCTTGGAAGAAATAGTGAAATCCCAGTCTCTTTGTTGGAGGAAGCAGTAGGTTCCAAGTTTTCCCCTGTTTGAGAAGTTTCATTCATTTATAAATCCCAGGAGTAGGGAGTGAATTTTGTTCATGAAGAGAGAGCAATTTCACGTAAGTCCCTTTGTGATTACCAACAAAATCACATCATTCCACTGAGTCTATCCCTGTGCACGTCAAAACCTGACATTCAAGGAACCTTGGAGCAGTCTCACTCGATCACGAAGTTTAGCGTATGAGATGCTTTGTTCAAGAGAGGGTAGGATACTCGGTATTTTATTCTATTGTTGAGTTGTCACAAAAACATCATCAACACATAGATCAGTCTTCAATGAATTGTTAAAGGTAGGTCTTTTAAAGGTTTACAATTAGTGTCCTTCTGTGCACCTTACCTTAAGATTATAAGGTGGCTTATAAAAATTTTAGATTACCCTGTACACATTACTCTGCTTAGACAATGGGTACACCAGCACATGCTTTACCGACATAAATTATTAAGGTTGACCACCTTCAAGTCATTTAAGGCCTCAACCATTGGGTCAAAAGTTATGTAGACTGTTAGCCGTACTTTATATTTAGTTTTAGTTGGTATCGGCAAAGTATGTTTTGATTAGCTACATCAGGAAGTGTGTTTGTTAGTTTGTATTGGTGAGTAGTTACTCCCGATTGGTATGTCAGTTGGCGACGGTTGGCAACCGTCCACAACCTTTATATGTACTTGTTATTCCATTGTATGGGACATGGAGTTTTTGGGTTTCTATTGTTTGCTGTTTTGAATTAATATATGCAGTTGAGTTTCTGAGTATCAATTATATTTTCATTCTTGTACAATGTGATAGTTCAATTATCTTTCTTGTTTACTCTGTATGAAACTAGTAGAATCATTAAACATAGACCAGAGCATATAAAGAGGTTTGGATATTACTAAAGTATTGAACTCTACTAATATGCAGTTACAAACAAAGTTAAGCGAAAAAGCCTACCTGAACAATCTTGCAAGTAGAAGAATGGCCGTCCTTACCCCAGGACTATACAGGTGGAAAAAAGAAAGCCAAAGAAATTACTGCAATCCAAAGCAAAACACAGCTATAACTACCCATTTTCTCTGTCAACAAACAAATAAATGAATGCCCATTTCATATGGCGTTTGTTTTCATTAAATAAGAATGAGATGCCTTACCTTAGTGAGTGGGAACACGGCAAAGGTATACGTGAGGATAGAGAAGAGGATATTATTATTCCCCCATGGCTTTTGGCTTTCAGCTGAAAAGCAGTTCGTTTGCATAGTGTGAAAAAAATAAGATGAAGTCCTCGTTAGTTGGTTTGTGAATGTGGGCTGTTTTAATGGATTTCAGCTAAAATTTGGAGGGACTTGTATTTCAATTGTGCTGATAATAAATTTGCACAACTTTTATCTTTTTCCTTAAATCATTTGATAGTGATAGAAACATGTTTTTATAGATTCATTTGTTCCTTTCTTTTTTACACCCAGTTTTATATTTTTGGTTTAACTCCTTATTGTGTGACAAACATACTTTTTGTCGCCATTAAATTTTGATTTTATCCTCACCTGAAAAAACCAAAAAAATGTTTTGCTGCATCCATTTTTTTTAAATTTTAAATAATTTTTAATCCCTAAATTGATTAAAAAGAATTCCAGCTTTGTGTTATGAATGAAGCCCATCTTTTCGTAGGTGTGAATATAAATTAATGACGTTTTGGGATTGCAGCCCATCCTTTTGTTTCAGAAAAATCTTGTCAAATCAAAACTTGATTCCAACTGTGTTTGGGGGAATGTCGACATCCATATTTGACATCCAGGCGAAGGTTTGGAACCTTTTGGATAAGTTAAAAAGTTATATGATATCATGTGTTATCATAACAAAGCGTGACACGTCACACAATTAGCGGGTAATCTATGAGCTGTAAGCTGGGCTCCATCTGAAAACAAGTAGTGACTCTCGGGGCTTAAATTTGACTGTATTTAGGCATTTTAGCTGTAAAATACAATCAAAATTTTAGAAAGACTGTATCACATGAAAGGAGAGATTTTGGACAAACTGTCAAAATTTATATAGGATTATGATGATATATATATTTGATTTTTATATGATTTATTTATACTAAGGCATGTCATAATATTTGAAAGGCACTTTTGAATAGATAACTAAATTGCTTGACAAGCAAGATTGACTATCAAATTTAAGCCCTAACTCTCCACTATAGCCTAAATTAGATGGCCATATGGCTGTATTTAGCTATTTTTGCTGTAAAATATAATAAAAGATTAAAATATAATAAAAAGTTTAAGAAGATTGTATCACATGAAAAAAGAGATTTCATATGGAAGGTCAAAATTTTTATAGAATTATACATATATTTATATATAATTTTATTTATAATAAACTATGTCTTAGCATTACAGAGGTCATTCCGGAAAAGTATGCTAAATCATGACGGGGGCGCTCATCAGCTTTGGTGGCATTTTATTTTTCTAGTATGCAGTATGGTATAATTTTCTTTTAGTATTCATGTTTGTGTGAATAAATGGAATTTCACATTGTGGGGGGGATAACAACCAATGTTCCATTCCCATTTCACGCCAAAACGGCTAAAGTCAAAGGCAGCTTCCAGTGGTAGTGGTGGTTGTCTATGCTATTCGAGATTGAGTGGCAGCGATCGACAACAGTGACTACAATTGAGAACATTTGGTTCTCATAGATGTAATATATAATCATTCCCTATTTTGTTTTGTGTGAGTTGCATTTCATATATTTTCCCCTGATGTTGGAGAAATACAAGCACTAGTGTAATGGAGTTCATGGATCTTGAAAGGGTTTGTGGGAGGATCCAGAAAACCACACGAGGTGAACAGATAAGTGGATGTTCCTATTCATGTCAAGGTTTGTCGTAAGCCTGTTTAAAAACATGGGAGGAGAAAGCCTTTCTTTTGAATCAAGATCATGAGCCACAAGAGTTGGCTTATTGCAGTTAGAAGTGTTAAGGTGGAGAATGTGAACATCTTCATTGTAAACAGTTGTATAGGAGAGCAGCTGACTACAGAGATCCTCTAACTGTCAGACTTCTTGGAAGTATGGTCAGTCGGTGATAAGTTCACTAGAAGTGAAAGCGGGATAAGTTCTCGTATGTAGGTGATCATGTGTAGCAAGATCTAGATAGCAGTATGCAGCCTAAAAGTATGCATAGGCATACGATTATGTTTCCAAGTTGTGTGATGATCTTACTCTCCATGTTCATACTAAGGGGGGGTGTTGAAATTTATGTTAGTGTTCACATGTTAGTGTGAGGTTAAGTAAGTTAAAGTAATAACTCATGTAATATTTATGAGTGTTAGTAAAATTAAATATTTGCTATGTTTGTTAGAGTTTGTTTATAGGTTAAAATATTAGTGGTACATATATTGAGTTGTTAAAACAACTCAATATATTTAGGAGAGTCGTTTGGGTGGTTTACAATAAAATAGGATATGTCAGTCCTATATATATTTTGTATTGAACAAAGTGGAATATAGAAGCATTATTACTCATGCAAAAAATTTTATTAGCTTTTGTGACTCTACCATTTTTCTTTTACACGGTACTCTTTAAGATGTTCATCCTTTAATCCCTAAGTAGAAAGCTCAGCATCTTGGAGAATGGCCAGGGTCGTGGCAGATCTATGCATCACCTTCACCGCGAACTTCGCCAGATTTTTGAATTTCCTCTCCAGCATAGTGATCCTCGCCGAGATAGTATCACTTTCATTGTCTTTAGTAGCCATTGTGCCCTTATTCTTCATCTTGCCCATCTCCTTCATTGTGTCCTCCAAGCTCATAGATTGACTCTTAGCCATGAGCTCAGCATTGAGCTCGAGGAAATTACTGGGCCCTTCCTCCTCTTCAACCTCCTCATTGTCATTCTTGTTTTCCTTATTGGCAGAAAATTCACCACCCACCAATTCGGTCTCTAGAACAATGGTATCCATTTTGACATTTTTGTTATCAGAAATATCCTCCCCCTTAAGGTCAGCAGTATCTTCTTCCACCTCAGAGACTTGCTTCTTAGCAGCAAGCCACATCGAGCTCCTAGTCAATGACACCTGGGGTTTGTTTCTCATCAAGGTAAAGTCCTCATCTACAGTGTTGTCACTACCATCAATACCATTTTCAGTGCTAACCTCTTCCACCATCACAAAGACATTCTTTGCCTTATTCTCACTGTTTGTATCGCTACCTTCTTCCAACCTTCCCTTTTTCTTATTCTGAGGGGTCACCTGGGCATGCTCACCAGGTGTTAACTTTATTTTGATAGGGGTCTTCGCAGAGGTCGAAAGGCTTTGGACCCTGTCTTTTGGCTCTGGGCTTGAATCAATGGTAGTTTTTTTCTTGCCAGATTTTATTGACTTAGCATACTTTTCCTAATTGACCTCTGTAATTATCACATGGCTAGACACCACAGGACTGGAACTGTACAGCAGGGGAGAATCAACCCTAGTAGCCATCAGGGCTTTACGGGGGCAAAGTGCAAGGTGGAATTTGTACAATTTGAGGATAAGCCCTTGGTGGAGAGGGATGAGGGGTTTGTTGGGGTCAACAACATTTTGTTCAATGGACGATGAAATAGAAGATTCTAGAGACAAAAGAAGATAAAATGGGAAACTTGTCAGTTTGCTATGGTGGAAATGATTAAGCAAAGCAAAATGATAATGGAAGAAGCGTTTGAACCTACCTTCTAATGTGAAGTACTTTATGAGCATGTAGCATACCTCGTCCCATGGCTTAGGCAAGATTTCATGATCAAAACCCTCCTGAAGACTGTGTAGAACCTCATCTTTCTTCAGAAAGCACTTCATTTCCTCAAGGTATGAAACTTTGCTTTTTCTAGGATGTTTGGTGTCATCCATGAGCATCCCCATCGCCAAGCCAATCACCTCTTTAGAAACTTCAAAGCTAACACTACCCACCTTAACCTTTCTGTCCTCTCAAGAACACATGAACTACACCGAGAGGCTCTCATCACAACCCTATAAGCATTCAAAGTAGGAGGCCACCCCATCCTCCTGGCAAATGTGCCAGAGGGTCTTGTTACGTCTAAACTCATCACAGGATTCAAGCTTAGTGCGAGCCCTATCTCCGCCCATGGTTAAATTACCCCAATTCATCTCAGATAAGCTTACAATGCAGGAAGCAGTAGAGGACTTAGAAACTTGTGAGCTACATAAAATCTCCTAGTCCCCAATATTCATACTCCAATAAATGAGTATGTTGTCTTTTCGACTACTGGGGGTGGCATACTTGCTTAAATTCACAATATGTGAACTATCACTCCTACTCCTATCATGATAACCATTCATTAAATGATCATAATTAAGGGTTAAGCAAGGAGACGTCATGATGGTCACGTGCCCATTCATGAGAAATCTCTCCTTAGGTGTCCACGTCTGACTGAGAACCCAACAAACTTTCATACCATGGTGGGTTCCTCTTCTAATAATTCTAAGCTAGCAGGCCCCCATCCCCTTCTTCTTCTCATAGGATCTCTTAACTGAACAACTATCATGACTCGATCCCAGCTAACCCCCAAAATGCTCTTTAGGAATTAGTATAATCATGAGAAGTCAAGGACGGGCCTAGCTCCTTTTCAAGAAGGTTATGAATCTGAGTGGGTAATAATTCTTATTTTTCCAACATCTCCACTTGTCCAAGCTTTGGTCTAGGTTAGCCAATCCATCCGCCACTCTGTTACCTTCACAGTAAACATGCCCAATTTCAATCTGTCTGAACCCAGATAGTAAGTAGACAATGTCATTCGTAATGTCCTTGAGCTTCCAACCACTAGTAGACCTGCCAAGAGTTGCCTCAACAATGAGTTTAGAATCTCTTTCAACTTGTAGTTTGTCCATTCCCATAGAGAGAGCCATTTTGAACCCCCACACTAGAGCTAATCCCTCCACAACATTTTTGGATTGAATGCCCATGGACCCAACATAAGCAGCAATAAAGACTCCCTGGCTATCTCTAAATATACTTGGTGTAGTCACGGTAGGAGGGTTCACAGAGTGAACTGTCCAAGCCATGCAACAAGAGTAAACACAATGAAAACAACTCAAAGAAATGAAACAAATGCAGATTTAGTCATTCAGTATATCAAAGAATTCAAGTACAAATGGGCTAGCAACATGCGCACTAACAATTCGGCTCACAAGCCTGATTACAGAATATACACAAGATATAGCTTTGAAGTTCCTTCGGTGAAGAAGCAAAGTATCCAACTTATAAATCCTTAGAATCATGTTCACTGCTTTTGTAACATCCACGTTCTAAAAACATAGTAAAACCAAAAAAAATTACCGTAGAGTAATTCAACAAGATAAAAATGAGAGAGACAATTTTTCTTTTATTTAACTCATAAACAAGTATCAATAATTACAAGATTTTTCCTTTATAAAGAACAATACATCATGATGTCTTTCTCAATGACAACGTTTACAATGTAAATCCATTACATAGACAAATTTGGAATAAATATTGCTTTTGAATATCTGACACCTTTATCACAAGTCCTGGCATATCTTCTTCTTGGAGAGAGAGTATCTTTCTAGTGATTTACCTCCATCCATAGACTGATAGTCTCCCACACATCTTCCACATAGGAAGTGGCCCTACCCTTCACGAGGGATATAGACCAAAGGTGACCAATGGTAATTTGTCTATCCTGAGTACATAGTGTTGTATCCTATACCTATCTATCAACCATACAACCCTAGATATCCTCTAGCTAAGTATGATTTCCGATAGATTGTGCATTCCAGATACAGTGAATCGACAATGCATGCAGAAGACACTTGCATTACTTTGGCCAAAGCTTTAATATCAATAACACTCATAATGAACATGGTCATTGTGTTCACCCACCCCTACTCCACTTGGATACTGTTGTATTCTTGTAGTTTATTCATACTAACAATATTTACATAAATAGTTTAATCATCGTGCCATGATATTGGCTTCCTTGACAAGGATAAGTTTAAATGTCATAACTATATAGTTGGTTCATAATCATTTATAAGGGTTACCTATTATCCTTGGAAAATACGATTTCACAAAATAAACATATATCAACCCTAATAGACTTAGGTTCTTAATCGACCAATGGTTTAACTCATCCATGGTTAGGAATAATTTAACTCTTTGAAAAAATAATAACTCCTATTTCAAGGAACATGAATCCTATTCAATTCACTTCTATGTGATGCCATTACCTTCACTTCTCATATACTCATAAAGGAATTCTATGTAAAGTTGTAGACATAGTCTTTTGACATAAAATGGTATACTATAAAACTATACACGCCAAGATTATTTGTATAGATAATATAGAAGGATTTATTCATTTTTCCAAACTATCCTTAGTTAATATATAACTCAATAGGTATACCATAGTTGTCATAGATCACTTAGACTCTAAATTCTATGGATAAGGAAAATGTTCTTGACCAATGTATTAACCAAGAATGGTTTCAAAAGATATTATTTTCTATTTGATATTCAAGACCATACTACTCACAGTTTGGTAAGTTTTCCCTTAATAATCAACCTCTACTAATTCTTTCGAATTACTTTTCAAGACTAACATACATCTACA
Source organism: Cunninghamia lanceolata (assembly GCA_027924645.1). Taxonomy (NCBI): domain Eukaryota; kingdom Viridiplantae; phylum Streptophyta; class Pinopsida; order Cupressales; family Cupressaceae; genus Cunninghamia; species Cunninghamia lanceolata. The sequence goes on along the minus strand of BSBN01000021.1, from coordinate 13,852,978 downwards.
CAGTCGGTTGTCTTCAGTCAAGTATGAGACTAGTTTACTAGTTTCATGGTAACTATGTTATCCTTCGTGAAATAAATAATAATAGAATCATTTGGTTCCTAAACTCATATCAAGACAAGTATCACAGTTTCAAACTAAGACACAAAGTCGGCCTATATAAATCATAAAATGGATTTCATTATCAATCCTACAATTCTGCCGTACCAGTCTATAATGACTCTGAAGTTAAAACTGAAATATAATACCAGTCATACAATAACTCTTAATATCTTCTTAATCAGTCGACTCAAATAATCAGGCTATATCATTATTAAGAAGAGAGAATCTACTCATCCTCATCGAAATAGATACAGAATAACTCAGAATTTCTCAAAATGATAATGGACAAATGTCCAAGACAAGGTAGAATTTAATCTTTCATTGATTTCAATGATCACAATATGCAGAGGCGTTTACCTAAGGTGGTGGTTTACACAGGAGAGATAGCTACAAAATAGACTGTATTCTTCCAAAGGATACCTTCCTAGTCCACGCATAGTCCTCTCCCAATCTCGGCTACGGAACGCCCTCTAACATCCCCTTCCCATCAACTATCAAGTCGTGGTCTCTTAAGAGCTCCCAACCGACTCATCAATGAGTCGTACCACTAGGTGCTTCACTTATGACAGTTAAAAACTCATTTATGAACAACAATTTTGGTCTCTAGTTAAGACTCAACCGCTAGCTACAAAGGTGCAATCGACACCATATGTCGACCTTTGCAAACTTGTTGAGATGAGTTAGTGAATGTGGCTAATTATACGCCACTCCTCATCAATGAGGCCACCAACTCAATAATAGAAAGAGAGCAATCGATTACTCTTAATGAGTAGTTCGATCCATCATGTTTTAATATTTAAGGCACTCCTCAATAGATGCCTATGACCGCTCAATTAAAAACCATAATAATTTATCATGAGGTATTACCTCATTCGACTCATAAACATATAATATTTGATTATATCAAATATTATTTTCATATCATTATCTCTATTTGATTATTATGATTTTATCAATAAAAGGATTTAATACTAAAACAAAGGATTATAGAAAATGTGATTGGGTTGAGCTAGTCTCCACATCACAATCCATCGACAAAAACACGTCATCTTAACTTGATGATAAAGTCCTAACATTAAGAATCGGTTAAAATACCTAAGTGACTTAATAATAATAAGATAACTATTTTATGACAATAACGTCTTAATATTTACATTAAACGTAAATAGTCACAAATCATACTCAAACGACATTGTTAACGTTATTAACGACTAAGATGGCTTACTACGACTTAGAAAGATTTGTAAATAATATCGAGTACTTGTCGATTAGATTTAGAAGTAAACTGGCAAGACAAGACTTACCTCTTACAACACATTGGTTCACGTTTTTGTTAAACACTTATACTCGATTTGGCAAATAAACCACTCGTAACCCGAGGTCTATATCTCTCTCCTGGAAAGATACTCTCTTTTCTCTGAGAGTCATCTGAAGACCTATAATCCTGTACCAAACTTGTTACCAAACAAATTATGATCAGTGCATCATTATTCAAATAATAGATCAAATCTCATAATGCAAATATTAAATCGATAATAACATAATCATTTCCATAATTTCATAAATGACATTCAATATAATCCATGTCTTTCCTTGTCATTAATCTAAACATCATAATAAATTTACGTATGTGCAAGTAAAAAATAAAAGTATAGCAAGACAAAAATTGGGGATGTAACATATCCTTCCCCTAAGGATTCATCGTCCTCGATGATATAAAGTATCAAAAAGTAACTAAAAAACAAGTTCATTGTTTTCAACTAGTAACATCATTAAATAAATGAGGAAACTTTTGATAAAATTCATGGTAATCCTACCATGTCGTATTTTCCTCATCATATTGGTCCCATTGGACCTTGCATTGCAAGACCTAGGTAAGTGCACAAAGATGAGGGACCAAAATGGGGTCTTAAGTTGCCACTTTTTTTTTTCTGAAATCAGGAAACATTGATGTTGGAGGAGAAATTAAAGATAGCTACACTCAAAATTTTAAGATGGAACGAAAACAAGAGTTGTAGTGCTCTGAATCTAGTTTCTAAACTACTATTTTTTTCTAAAAATGGTTGAGATTAAGGGTTTCAAAAAGGGGGAGCACACAAATTGGTCTTGTTTTTATGAAAAAACATAACATAGCGTCTGGTGTGCTCCCCCTAAAATGTTAACTTTTTTTTAGTATTTCAATAATCGCTCTAGTGAGAAATTAGGTAACACCATGTAGTTCATCCTTGATTTTTCTAATATTTTTTTAATGAATAGTTGATTTTTTAGTAATTTTTAAAGTGGACACATCCTGAAAAACAAAAATTTGAGCGTGCTCCCCCCTAAAATGTTTGAAAACCAATCAAAAATCAATTTTTTTTTGAATTCATGCAGAATGGAGTCTAGAAAATATAACTTATGTCAATTTTCGATGAACGGTTAAAAAAAAGTCAAAAATACAAGACACTAGTTTTTGACAAAAACTGGACACACTAACAAAAGAAATTCAAGATGAAACACTAAACGTACTCAAAATGTGAAAAAAATCATATGGTTAGATAGCTAACATAGAGCTTAAGATTATGGTGGTATTTTTTTTAGTTTTCATTGAAAAAAGTGCCATCCTGATGGGGAGCATGCTACAGATTATCTCTAGATTTTGCTAAAAACTGATAAAAGCACGTCAAACACATGCCAATTGCATTTGCTTGAAAGTTTCTAAAGCCTTTTCAACAAATCCATTTTTTGCATATCTTGCAATCATTGCATTCCATTATAGAACATCTCTTTGAGGTGTTACGTCTTACAATTGACATGCCTTGTCTATGCTTCCACACTTTACATACATGTCTGCAAGGGTAGCTACTCTCTCTCTCTCTACGTCCTACCCTTTCTCCGAGTCTCTACTTCCCTCCTCTCTCTACCTCCCACCTTCTCTCTCACTCTCTTCTTCCCTCCCCTATCTACCTTCTATTGTCTCTCTCACTCTCTACTTCCCTCTCCTATCTACCTCCTACCCTCTTTCTAAGTCTTTGCTTCGCTTGTCTCTACCTCCTACCTTCTCTCTCACTCTCTTCTCCCCCTCCCTCTCTACCTCTTACCCTCTCTCTCACGTTCTACTTCCCTCCCCTGTTTACCTCCTACCCTCTCTCTCTTCTTCCTTGCCCTGTCTACCTCCTATGATCCTCTCCCACTCTCTACTTCCATCCTGTCTCTACCTCCTATCCTATCACTCACTCTCTACTTCCCTCTCCTCTCTACCTCTCCTCCTCATTCTTCTCATCCAATGAAATTTCATAAATTATCTTGTTTCCATTTTATTTAATCCGAATTTATATCCTCATCCATCTTTACATGTCCTAGTTTTCTTACATTTCCATGTTCTTTGTCGACAAGGGAGAGCTAGAGGGAAGAAAAGGGAGAGAGGATGGAGATGGAAAGGAGAGAAACTTGAGAGAGATACCTGGTGATAGGGAGAGAGAGATAGAGAGTCCTAGTTTTCTTGTTTTGGAGAGAGAGAGAGAGAGGGTGGGTCGGGTTTATGAGTTTAGGGTTGCTTAAGTTTAGGGTTTAGGGGAATCATTTAGGGTTTAGGGGTTTGGGGCTGCTCAAGTTTAGGGTTTATGGTTAGGGTTTACAGGAATTATTTAGGATTTAGGGGTTTATGGGTGCTTAGGTTTAGGGTTTAGGGTTTAGGGGTTAGGGTTTAGAGAGAGAGAGAGTTAGGGGATCGATAGATATTGCGAGAGATCTAGGAGGATAGAGTTTTAGAGTTGCTTCCAGGGTTTATGGTTTAGAGGTTTGGGGTTTAGGGTTGCTCAGTTTTAGGGTTTAGGGATTAGGGGTTAGGATTTAGGGGCATTATTTAGGGTAACTTAAGGTTTATGTTTTAGGGGTTAGGGGTTAAGGTTTAGAGGTTTAGGTTAGGGTTTAGAGAGAGAGGACCGATAGGGAGATATAGAGGAGACCAAGGGGAGATAGGGAGATAGAGAGTGAGGGACATCGCTAGAGACATAGGCAGAGAGATTGAGAGGTAGAGGGATGATAGAGACAAGGAGATAGGGTTTAGGGTTTAGGGGTTAGGAGTTTAGAGAGGGAGAGATATGGAGATAGAAGGTGAGGGACATAGCCAGAGACATAGCCAGAGAGATTGAGAGGTAGAGAGATGATAGAGACAAGGAGATAAGGGTTTAGGGTTGATCGGGTTTAGAGTTTAGGGGTTAGGAGTTTAGAGAGGGAGAGATAGGGAGATATAGGGTGATGGACATGGCCAAAGGCATAGGCAGAGAGATTGAGAGGTAGAGGGATGATATATATGATGTATAGAATGGTGTAAATGACTAACATATTGGTGCTTATGATGTTCTGATGGCTCTTGTGGCTGGAAAAGGGTAGAATGACACCTGTGTCTGGCTAGGTGTAGAATGATGTTTGTGATTGATAGGTAGGTGCTACTAAGGAGCATATTGGCACATACGATATACAAAATGGTGCAAATAACTAACAGATTGGCACTATGATCTTCTAATGGCTCCTGGTGAGGTATTTGTTTGATTTTGATTATTTTTGGGATCATTTGAGATGGAGCTTAGATTAATTTGGGATGGAGTTGGGATGAAATGGATTGCTTTAGGGATGATGAGAGGTGAAAAGGACTAGATTAGCAACAATTTGGGAATGATTAGAATGGTTTGAGGGATGTTCTGAAGTGGTTTAGTGCTAATTAGGGAATGATTAGAATGATTTAGGAATATTTTAGGGATGGTATTTGAGATGAAATCTAGGTTGATTGGAAAATGATTAGGGATGAAGTTAAATTGATTTGGATATGATTTGGGATGGTGTGAAGTGGTTTAGGGCTAATTAGAAGTGGTTTAGGGATGATTAGAGATGAAATTGAATGGATTAGGGATGATTTGGGATTGATTAGGAATGAATTTGGTTGGAATGAAAGCTTAATGTTTTCATGTTATGGAGATTGGGAGAGAGGGAGATAGAGGTTTAGGGTTGCTTCCAGGTTTTATGGTTTAGGGGTTAGGGTTTAGGGGCATTATTTATGGTTTAGGGTTTATGGGTTAGGGGTTAAGGTTTAGAGGTTTAGGTTTATGGTTTAGGTAGAGGCAAATAGGGAGATATAGAGGAGACCGAGCCTGGGAGAGATATCTATGTCTCCTCTATCCCTCTCTCTAACTATACCTACCTCTCTGTCTCTCTCCTTGTCTCTCTATCTTGCTAGATCTCTTTCGATCCCCTCTCTCTAACTCTATCTTTCTATCTCTCTCTCCCTCACTATTTGAGGTTTACATGAGTTTAGGGTTTCTCAAGTAAATATGGTTTAGGTTTTAGGGTAAGGGTTTAAGGGAATTATTTAGGCTTTAGGGGTTTAGGGATGCTCGAGTTTAGGGTTTAGGGTCTAGGGGTTAGGGTTTAGGGTTTACGGGTTAGGGATTTAGGGTTTAGAGAGAGACAGAGTGAGGGGACCAATAGAGATTGGGAGAGATAGGGAGATAGAAGTTTAGGGTTACTTCCAGGTTTTATGGTTTAGGGACCTTAGGGGTTTAAGGGTTTAGGGTTGCTCATTTTAGGGTTTAGGGGTTAGGGGTTAGGGTTTAGGGACATTATTTAGGGTTTAGGGTGTATAGTTTAGGGGTTAGGGGTTAAGGTTTAGAGGTTTAGGTTTATGGTTTAGTTAGAGAGGTGAATAGGGAGATACAGAGGAGACCAAGCCTGGGAGAGATATCTCTGTCTTCTCTATCCCTCACTCTAACTATACCTACCTTTGCTTCTAGGTTTTATGGTCTAGGGATCTTAGGGGTTTAGGGTTTCTGGATTTTAGGGTTTAGGGTTAGGGGTTAGAGGCATTATTTAGGGTTTAGGGTTTATGGTTTAGAGGTTTAGGTTTATGGTTTAGGTAGAGGAGAGAATAGGGATATCTATCTCCATCTCTCTGGACATATGGATCCCTATCTCTTAATCTATCACTCGCTACCTCTCTCTCCTCTTTATCTCTCTCCTCATCCTTCTACCTCTTGAAATCTCTCTCTCTATGTCTCCAAACATCTCTTGATCTCTTTCCCTATCAAGCTATCTATCCTCATAACCCCATCTCCTAATATACCCCTCTCTACCTCTCTCTCTGTATTTCCCTATCTATCTCTCCCTTGCTAGATCTATCTCCCTATATCTCCCCTCTCTATATATATGTATCTCTATCTTTCTCCCTCTATAGACCCATTTCTCTATCTCGATCCCCATCTCTCCCTTTCCACATCTCTATCTCCACCTATCCTCTCTATCTCCATGTCCCTCTCTATCTCTCCATGTCTCCCGATCCCTCTTTATATATAGGATAGAGAAATGGAGAGAGAGAGAGAGAGAGAGAGAGAGAGAGAGTCAGTCTAATGTAGAGAAATGTAGAGAAATATAGAGAGTCTCATGTGAGGCTACCGGATCAAAGTTTGACAAGAGAGCAATGACAATAGAAGATATCACAGATCCAGATATCAAATTTGCCTCTATGATAATTGGTTACAAAATATATCACTCCAACAGGGAAAACTCTATATCTGGAACTGCAATTTATATTGCACATCAGATACTAAGGGAAAATGTAGACTATGATCTATGTGAACTTCTTCTGAGCCAACTGTTAGAAAACTTGCAAAAGATCAAGAAGGACAAAAAGAACTCATTCAAGTATGGTGGCCTAATACTATGTCTCTTCTTTTACTATATGAATGAGCTTCTCGGATCCAGTGGTTGGGTATGGCAAAATTACAGACTGGTTGCCATACAAATTAGAGATTATATGTATGGGCTTGGTGATGCCAAGGCTCAAAGTACAGCACTTTGGGGATACTTCAAAAACTTCCAAAGTACGATGCAGGCCATAGAAAGAATTCCCCAATCTATATTTGAAAAATACAAGGATACAGTGTGTTTCATGGTAGACACTGATCAATGCCTAATGGAGGAAGTGGAGCCCAGAACAGTCTGGATTATGCCAATGGGCTATGAGGTAGATGAGAAAATCTTGGAACTGCATGTCCAACACCTGCTGAGTCAGCCTAAGGACCCTAAGGCAGAAAGGTTTGGAACCTTTCAAGAATTGAGTGTGAAAATTCATGTTGAGCTAAGACAACCAGAGATGAAAAGAAAAGTGAGAAGGGAAGTAGAGGAAGTTACCAAAAGATATGGCATTTCAAAAGAGGCAGTTGATACAAACAGAGAAAAAATAGAAAGAGTTGAGAAAGAGAGACAAGAAGCAGAAAAAGGAAGTGTTCCGGTACAAGCGTCCTCCTAGCCCAAATCCTCCAAGAGCTCTACACCTGCCACCTCTAAGAGCTCAAAATCCTCAAAACCGGAAGCCAAGACATTTGGTAAGGGAGAAAAGAGAACAAAAACCAAGGCCACAAGGTCCTATAGAAGTACATCAAAAGAAGAATATACTGAGAAAAATGCAAAAGAGCCAAAGGAGATAGGTGAGGAGAGGACTAAGGACTTGGATTCCTCTATTCTGGAAGATGAAGTCCATGAAGAAGTTAACATCTCTCTTTCAGATCCCCTAGCAGACTTCGAAACTGAAGGAGAAGAAAGAAAATAAGAGAAAATTAGTCAAGAAGAAGAATTAAAGGGAAGAGAAGAAGATCAAACAGAGAAGACCCCAGATGATAGTTCTGAGGCTACAGAAGGAAAGAAGACTCTGTCTCCAACAAGAGACACTGTAGAAGTAGTTAAAAACTTCCTGACCAAAGAGATGATGGAATTAGATGAACCGGAATTATTTCAAGGACCATTCAATTTTGAATCCCTCTCTGGTCTAGACAATGAAGGTAGCATCTTTTGCTCAAGCTAAAGCAAAAGAAAAGCTTCTGAAGTCTCACATGGAAGACTGTGAGCTGATAGAGATTGCATCCGGTGTGTTGGAGAAGATCATGCCATCCTTCCAAAAGTATCTTTCGGCCTCTTCATCTGGTAACTTGAAATCTCTTGTTAATTCTATTAGCACACATTTTGATTCTTTGGAGAAATTGGCAGAAGAGAAAGTTCGAAAAGAATTTTTGGGAAAGAGATTCTCCGAAGTATAGGGACTCATAACAAATGATAGGAGAAATTTGGATATTGGGAAAAGAGCCTAGAAAATGTTCTTAAAGATGGCGGAGAATTATACAAATTTTGTCTATCTTAGTCCACAGTGACATACGACATTGCAAAGAAGGTGGAATAACAAAAAGGTAAACTGTCAAGTTTATCTCAGAATTTTGATCCTCTCACCTCATCCATAATGAATCAAGAGTGTCAGGCTATTGCCACTATAAATGAAATAAAGAGGCTTGAAAAGGAGAAGGAGAATAGAATAAGCAGGTTGAGTGAACTAAGAGGGATAATTATCCCTAAGTTAGAGGCAATGCATGAGGCCCTAACTGATGCTCAGACCAGTGATCCGACAGACTTAAAGAGGGCAGAAGATTTTATATTTTTGTTAAGTGGTCACATCTCAATTTTGGACAGGATGAAGCAGAGTTGGGCAACAGAATTTGTCCAGTTGAAAACCACTTTTGCAGATATACTTAAGTATATGTAAGTATAACATGTATATATACTCATGCGGCTATGTATAGGTTGAGTTTTGCAAATTTTGGTGTGCAGATTTCACCCTTTGCCATTGATGTCAAAGGGGGAGTGAGGAGTAGTGAAAAATGTAGAATCCAGCTAAGGGGGAGCTCTGGTAAAAGTCTACATAAGACAGAGCATCAGCCAAAGGGGGAGTTTGTTACAACACTTAGTCATTTTTCACTAAGTGTTGCCATCAATGCCAAAGGGGGAGATTGTTGGCAAGAGACACTATGCGGCTTCATGAGTGTTTTCATTGATGGCAACAAAGTCCATTCCACACATCCGCAGCACATAGTATGTCTATATCGAAAGTCAGATTGAAGAGTGTTTTAGTCCGGTGAATAAGAACAGAGCATGTAGCAAGGTCTGACAATCAGGTCTGGATCTCTCAAAGGATGTATCTCAGCAAAGTGTGGACTTGGGGAAGTCAAGAGGAGTACCATAACTGCTACATTCCAGAGATTGAGCCTTCGGTGATGAAAGAGTTAAAAGATATGAGCATCTAAGTGTTGGGTTCCTGACAGGTAGAGCAGACTGAGGAAGAACTGGCTGACAGAGCATCAGACTTTAATCCGGATGAGAAATTGATGATGATCAAGCTTCTTGAGGGATCATTCATGGTTGGCCAACATGATTGATGACTTCTATTCCTATGTTCTTGATACACATCACATGTTAAGCATGGATTCAGCTGACAGATCAGTGTTCAGTATTTATCTTGAGTATTCCAGTTGCCGACTAGAAAGATGTTGAAATCCTTGGTGCGAATATATATACCAGATGGATTTCGGTTTGAAGGTGTGTGTGGTGACATAGTGTGCAAAAAAAAGGAGTAGAGAGAAGTGTGGAAGTAGAAATACAAGTTCGGTATGTGACAGAACAACAACACTAAAGCAGAGGAAGAATGAAGTGCAGTAGATCAATGTATTGAGCCTAACCGGAACTGAACCTTAGCATATGTGGATGCCTCTTTTCAGTTCAAACATCTGGTTATCTTCTATAACCTTATAGACAGTGAGTCTCTTGTAGGCAGTGTGCCTCTTGTGAGCAGTGTGATCAGGCAGTGAGCCCTAATTAGCAAGTGCCATTTTGTACTTCTTATTTTTTTAACAAAGAATACAATCTTGGGTTAGTCACCCCATGGTTTTTCCCTTAACAAGGTTTTCCATGTAAAAACTCTTGTGTTATGTGTGTTGATTTCTTTTCTACTCTCATGATTATGTATGCTTATATGTTTTGATGCTGCACTAATTATTAAAGAAGAAAAGAAAGTTAAATATTTAAGATAACTGATTCACCCCCCCTCTCAGTTATCCACCTTGTTTCCAACACATGGTCCATGTCTGTTTCAAATTATGGACTCTCACTAGATTAAGATTGCACTTGGTCTACAAATAGCATATGGCATTTTAAAATATTGAAGTTGACATCATATTAATTTTAGGACTGGAAGAAAATTGAAGTGTAAGGAATATCCAATGAGACAGTGCTTGGTCACATCTCCCAATAGAAATATACCTAAGCCATGTAATAATCAACATATCACTTATATCACAATGAAACTGACAAGCCTATGTTGTCACAACAAAAGATTCAGAAACTGACAATGAAACTGAAATGCCTTCTTCTCCTTGTGTGTTGTGGCAATCCCCTGTTTTGAATACTGGCATAGATAATAGTGGATGTAAATGTCTAACACTTGTATGCAATTTTATGTTTTATATAAATGGATTAGAAAGATACAAATTCTTCCGAACAAGAGCCAAGTATATGTGCCTAGAAGATGATGGTAAGTTTATGGTAAGATTCATATATTCTGAAGGAAAATCAAACATCAAAAGAATATGCTGTTTCCCATTATATCTCAATTGCAGCAAAATACTTAACTTCTAGTTTTGAAGGTAAAAATAATGATTATCAAAGGAAATAAAAAATAGTAATAATTATCTCAATATTCTTAAGCACCAAGAATCATATTATCTATTCAGATCCAGCAAATTACTTCAAACAACTTATGCTTGAATACTATATACATTTGAAATTTGGTACATAAATTTCTAAATGGAAAAAAGAACTTACAAGAATACTCATAGTTACACTTGAGATCTGGTGTATCAATGTAGTGCAAAGGACTACTCCAGCGGTATTTAAATTTAATCTCATCATCCTAGGAACAAACAGATGCAAGATCACCTGCTGCATAGTCTGGAAGCAGTTTCTGCACTGCATTTGCTGCTGCTTCATTTAGAAGGGACTGTGCTCAAATTTTGACACGCAAGTTTGCCAAACATTCAGCTTTTGAAATTTTCCATTAAGAAGAAATAAAGAAATTATAGCATCATGCAACATTTACTGATGGAATCAATAAGGTGTCCTATTACCCTACTTGGCATATGGTGAGGTTGTGGCATAATTTACATGGGTATGCCTGTATTGCTCCTACCACCAAGGTTATGTGGTGTACATTTGAGTCAAGTGAAGGTTTACTGGGGTATGTTTGATTATAACCAAAGTTTATTGGGGTACATTTGACTGAAACCCAGGCGACCCAGTATGGTCACCAAGATGCAGCCTGCGCCTACCACACACCATGTTAAATGTGGCCCATAACCTCAGCCAAGAAAAATGAATTAAAATATTTACAAGTTTAAAAGACAGAATATATAGCTGTAGAAATTATTTATTGAAGAAAAAACAAAGGAAGGATTTGCATTAGTATTCATGAGTGACAAGAGTTGGTTGTTTACCGCAATATGGTGTGTTTTATAGAACATGAAGTAAACAGAAATGAGAAGTAGTATAGTGCATCATAAAACAGAATTACTCATAACGGAATATTGTATTTATCATTGATTCACAGGAACATTACAACGTTCATGACAGCACCATACATGTTCATTGTGACTCCAATGTTTGCATAATAACTATTGTCAAATTACTTATATCCGAACTACAATGCATTGACAACTTAAATACTCACGGCCAAGGTTGGTTGTTATGCCAACCATTGGTACCGACTCCAAACTACCCGACCTGTTGGTTGATGCCAACAACTAATTACATCGTTTGTTTATTTAAACTATTATTTTTCTATCTACATCTTCCCCCCCCCTCAAAATTGGTCATCTTCCAGACAACATTCACAACAAAATGACAAGGTTATGACAAAACTTAACCATCTTACTGAGAGTGTGGAGGTTGGGAAGACATCCCTGGGTGTATTGACGAGGTTGGGGTGGCTGATCGTTGTTGCGCTTGCAACTTCCTTGCTTCCTCGGTCCTTTGCCGCAGGTGGTGTTGGGCTACTAGCTCCCGCTCCCTTGCTGCCTTCACCATGTGACTGGCTTCCAAGACTTGTGCTTTAGCCTTCATTACTTCTACCTCCTTTGCCTCAAGTTGTACTCCCATGTCTTTCATCTTAGGCTCCATCTCCCTCAACTTGGCTTCTAAGCCTGATGCCCTGGCCTTTTCTATTTTCGTGGCCTCTGTCTGCTGTGCTAACTGTTGGTGGAACCTCTAAATGTGCTCCGTCAATTCTTTCTTCTTTGTCTGTAGGGCTGCCTCACTCTCCTTCTCCTTTTTCTCCCACATCACCTCTTTTTTCTTCATTTCATAGAATATTTGCTTGTATGCGTTCTCTATGGTGAATAGGGACTCTATGACTTCTATGTCCCTTCCTCCTACCACTGGCCGTGACCCTCTCCATCGGTCATGCATCTCCTGAGTGTCGATCTCTGGCCAACCTCTCGCTGTGAATTGTCAAGCAAACTCCTCCTCATAGCCCTGTTGAACAAAGTTCCTGATTCTCTTGGCCTCTTGAGCCACTACCTGTGATCATCCCAGTCTCAACTGTTTGGAGATATCAGCTATCTCCCCCATATAATCTGCCATATTCTCCAAGTCCTCCATGTACCTCTGAATGGTACCTATTGGGTCAAAGGGGTTAGGTCTGGAAAGTGTGAGGGTCAATCCCTCTGGAAATCCCTCCTCCTCCTCTGGTGAAGTGGTCACTGGGGTGATCGCCGGGGAGCTCATGATGCCCATGGAAAGTCCCCCTACCTCCTGTGTAGCCGGTACTAGCTGTGGTAGACTGCCCTGCTGAGTGATCTGGCTAGTAACACTGAGCTGCTCTACGCTCTCTATCCCCCTTGGTGTGCTACCCTCTTCTTGATCTTCTGTCCCTAAGTGAAGTGGGCTTAGCAAAGGTACCGCAGGCATGTCTACTGTTAGGCCAATATCACTCAACCAGCTATCTATTTTGTCCTGACCTCCTACTGATGTTGCTGGTACCTCTACCTGTGGTGTGGCTATTCCCCCTACTGTGGAGGGTTCCACTGGTGAAGTCGTCACGAAAGGTGCGGCTGATGGTATGACTCTTGCTGGCAACCTTATCCTGACTGGCAGTGTGGCTATGCCCCGTGCCTGTATCTCGGTACTCTGTGCTGGTATTGGTAGTGTGAATGCTACTGATTTGAGTTTTGGAAGTACCAAAACTCCTTTCGGTTGCCCCCTTTTTTCTGCTGTGTTTTCCTCAGTACCCCTTGTGGCTGCCTCCCTCACCACACTCCGTGTCATTCTGGGTGCTGGTACTTCATCTATAGATGAGTCGCTTTCTACCACTGGTGACTGTCCCCTGCCTTCCTCTTCTTCTTCCTCTTCCTCTTCTTCTTCTTCTTCTTCTTCACTTTCGGTGGATGTTTCTTTTTGCTTCCTTTTCCTTTTTGGCCGTCGTGAAGGTTCTTCTCCGTGAGCTGTGTCGAGTCCCTTCCAATAGAAGACTGTCGGCCATCCCAGCTCTACCTGTGCTGTCGGTTGTAACCCCCCCATTTGTCTGCTGGAACCTGGGTATGGACAACATCAAGAAAGAGGGCAATGACTTGTTGAGTCATATAAAATACCTTATGCCGCTGGGATAAAAATTCCCTCACCCTCTTTGTCAAATACCTTGCCTAGTTGTAGACCTTGCCAACACTCAATCCGATCATATAATCGACCATCCATAGGGCGATGTCCGATGCCCTACTAGAAGCCGTCAGTCTGCGCTTCATGACATCCATGATGTATTTCCATTCTTCCCTTGCCAATAAATTCTTCCTTAATCCCCAATTACCTGAATTCCATATTGTGTCTTTCTCCTTGTCTGAGAGGTCACTTCGGCATACTCTCTGGATGAGGGTTTCTTTGTGCTGTTGGGTCATCTGGCCTGGTTTTACCACACTCGAGCCAACGGCGGGAACCCACATCACTCTGGCAAAATCCTGTGGCCAGAATGATATAGTCACTGAATGGCCCCGATACTTGATAATGGACCTGCTGGAGTGCTCGCATAAATTGTCTACCATAGCTTTTAAATACGGCTCGAACTCCCTGGCATTAAAATAGGGCATCATTATGGCTTTGTCAACTTGGGCATGTTTCAATGCTATCTTCAGCACATTGTCTTCTGGTGCATTCTTCCACCATTGTTTGCACTCGTTTCCTATTAGGCTTTCCCAGGCGATGGCCTTCGTTCCCGCATCCGCACTTGGTTTCTTCCTTTCCTCCGATGCAATCTTTGGTCTGTAGGCTGCAATCTTTTTGCCCTTGTCCATTATCCAATTTTTCTGACAATTCTGATGCTAGTTAATTGGATGCTGCTACTGAGTATTTGAGTGCTGAAGTGTCGATGCTGAGTGCCAAATGTGGATATGAAAAAAAAAACCTCGTTACCTTGTTGTCTTATTCTCCTTTTCCCTTTGGATGTTTTCTAGTACGGCCCTCCCAAACCGTATGACTGATTTGATGAGTTTGTATGCCTAAACTATACGGTGGCTTGCTATGTTTTGCTGATCCTAACATCGTACGATCTCCTTGTATGGCTCCGCAACCCTCCTGTACGTCGTATGGTCTCGTGGTTTATTTGTTGCACCAGCTTTTTTTATATGTTTTGATGTGCCTGTCGTATGGCGTACGACTTAACCTTAAGTCGTATGGTCTGGCCGTATGACCTTTAATTTTTTTCCCACTTTTTACTCTATTTTTTCTTTACCTCTTCGCTGCTATGTTGTTCCGATGGCCTCCTCGATTTCATCTTCCACGACCTCAATTTCTGTCATATGGAAAAATATACACTGAATATATCCTTTCTGTCGAAGGCAATCATTGGAGCAGCATTGATCGACTTCTTCCAGTTCCCATATTCAATCCACCACTGTATTTTTTTCTTGTCTCAACCTTAAGTTCCATCCCATCGGTTCCTGGGTCCATTGGAATATTTTTCCGTCGCTGTTCATCCTTATACTCTTGGTCCTGAACTTTGCTTTTCAAATTTGACTTCTTGGAATCTAGACATATGGAGTTCCCTGGTTCTTTAACCTTAGTTGTAGGACCTCATTCTCATAGGGTGACCTGTCAATTATGAACATGGCCTCGGCTACATACCTTTTCACCGGAGTTTTTATTTCTCTTGGTAATAAGAATTCAAACTTATCCCTTACCTTATTGCATTCGGCTATCCACCGGTTCCATGCCTGTTCCTCTTCATTCTGAGTGTCATCATCACCATTTTTGATAATGTCGCTATCGATTATCCCTTCTGGAATGCCGGTTTGCATCGTTGTTGGTCTAAAAAACCTGGTTACAGGTTCATATGGTGCACTCGGGAAACATATTCCATTGGTCCCCTTTGTTGTCTCTTCCAGCATTGCGTATCCCAACATTTTGATGCCTATTGTTTCTTCTCTTCTCTCCTTGTAAATTTTTAGTTTCAACCCGTTCACTGCTTCTTTGATTGGGCTTCCATCTAGATTGTCTAACTTTATAGCCCCATTGTCCATCAATTCCCGTATTCTGAACGGTTCTAACCACCGCACTTTAAACTTCCCAGGCTTGATTTCATTATGGCCATTATATTTGAGAACTAACTGGCCTAGCCAGAATTCCATTCTCCGTAGGTGTCTGTCGTGCGAATACTTCCAGCGTTTCTGCATAATTTCCGTTGACCATTGAGCCAAAATTCTTTTCTCATCCAATTTATTCAACTGGAATAGTCTTTCTTCCAGACTTTCCGTATCTCCTAGTCTGTTTTCCACTGCAATTCTCAGACTTGGAACCAAGTATTTTGCTGGTACTACCGCTTCTTGCCCATACATCAACTGGAAAGGAGTGTGTCTAGTCGTTACCTTATAAGTGGTTCGGTAAGCCCATAATACTGCTGGTAACCTCTCTTCCCAGTCTGACCCTTCGATACCGCATGACTTGTGGATTACCGAAACAAGCACCTTGTTTGTTGACTCTGACTACCCGTTCGCCCTTGGATAGTATAGACTTGATAGAGTGTGCAAGATTTTGAACTCCGTAGTCATAAGTTGGATGATGTGGTTGACGAAATGTCCCCCACGGTCACTCGTCAGTTGGATTAGAATTCCATACCTCGTCACGATCTGTTTGTATATGAACTTTGCCGTACTTAATGCAGTGTTATCTTCTAGTGCCTTCGCTTCCGCCCACTTCGTCAAAAATTCTGTAGCCACTATTATGTACCAACATCAGTGTAGTTGGCTGACCTTCAGTGGTCCTACAAAATCCAACCCCCATCTCTCAAAAAGCTCTTGAGGTTGTGATGGCCATAGTGGCATATAATCCCTCTTTAGCGATTTCCCTACCCTCTGACAAGTGTCACACTGAATTACCCACTCTCGGGCATCTGTGTGTAACATTGGCCACCATAGGCCGGCGAGTAGAACTTTTCATGCCGTGGCGTCGGGACCCATATGTCCCCCTGTGAGTCCCTCATGGGCTTCTACCAATACACCCCTTATCTCTTCTTCCATCACACACCTTTGGAGAATTTGATCAGGCCCCATTTTATAAAGCAACCCGTTTATCAGTTGAAATGTCTTACTCTTTAGTGTAATCTTCCGTCGTTCACTTGTAGACATTTCTGGTGGAAACGTTGAAGTGGACAAGTACTCACCAATTTTCTCGTACCATGGCGGCACGGCAGCTATTTGGAATAGGTGGGCATCCGGAAAGTCTTCATTGACCCCATCTCCTGGTTCTTCTGATTTGATCCTTGAGAGCTGGTTGGCAATTACATGGCTTTTTCCTAGCCGTACAATAATGGTGAAAGTAAATTCTTGCAGAAGTAATAACCATCTACTGATTCTGCCTTGAATAATTGGTTTGTTGACCAGACACATTAGAGCTTGATGATCCACATAAAAAGTGAATGGTGTTGCCAAGAGATAATGTCTAAATTTTTGTACGGAGTAGACCATTCCCAAAGCCTCCTTTTCCGTAGTACTGTAATTCTATTCCACTTTGGAGAGCAACCGGCTGGCAAAATACACTGGATGATCCAGACCATGAGATCCTACCTGTGCGAGAGTGGCACCAATTGCAAAATTTTATGCGTCCACGTGCACGTGGAATTCCTTGTCCCAGTTTGGATAGGCTAGGATAGGTGCATTGATGAGCCTTGTCTGTAGTTCTTCAAATGCTTTCTGTTGTTCCTCCAACTAGACAAACTGCACCCCTTTCCTTGTCAATATGTCCAATGGGTGCGATACCTGAGCAAAATTTTTGATAAATCTCTGGTAGTAACTGACATGGCTGAGAAAAGACTTTACTCCAATGACATCTCCTGGAGCCTCCATTTCTACAATTACCCAAATCTTGTCCGGCTCTGCTTTTAGTCCTACTTGGCATACAATATGGCCAAGAAGTTTCCCTTGTGACACCATGAACCGACACTTTTTTGGGGGCCCTGCAATGCTCCATGTATTTGGTGAGGGCTTTGAGGTGTGTCTGCTGGTCGCTATAAATTGACCAGTCATCGAGGAATGCCTTGAAGTTTCCCACCGACATTTTGTCAAATATGTGTAGGATAACCCTTTGAAAGGTGGCTGGTGCATTGCATAGACCGAACGGCATCCGGTGTATGTGTATACCTCATTTTCAATCACAAATGTTGTCTTCAGTTTGTCTTCCTCGGCGATGCTGATCTGGTTATACCCTGAAAATCTGTCCATAAAGGAATATATCTTGTGACCAGCCACTTCTTCCAAAATGGAGTCTGCGAATGGGATGGGGAAGGGGTCTTTGATTGTTACTACATTCAGATATCTAAAATCTACGCAAATCCTGATTTGTCCCCCTTCCTTCTTAAGTGATATTACAATCGGTGACACCCACTCACTTGTTTCTACCTCAAAGATTATTCCTGCCTCAAGCATTTTTTCAATTTCCTCCTGCACTTTTGCTGCGTAGTTCTTATTCATGCAATATGGCCTTTTCCGTACTAGGCATGCTCCTGGTATGAGTGGAATTCTGTGGACGCATAGTTCTGGTGGTATCCCCTTCAGATCCTTGTAGGTCCAGGCAAACACATCTTTGTAGTCTAGAAAGATTCTGAACGCTGCTGCCTTGAGTACTGGATTCTAGTCGTCGCCGGCCAGAATTATCTTTGGGTTGTTTTCCTCGCCGAGATTAATTCTCTTCGTTACTGGCTCTTCATACATAATCTTCTTTTCCGGTTTAAACTGATGTGCTGGCATGCTATCTACTTCTGCATTCCCTTCCTTATATTCCCTATATGCCACTGGGAACATGTGGGCCACTTCCTTCCCTTGATCACTTGTCCGTTCCAATGCTTCACCGTCATCTTTCTGTTCACTCGTCATTCCCGAGCTTTCATCGATTTCGTTTATTGAAATCATGTTGCATTGTGGCGGAACAAACTCGCAGTCTTCCATCTGCCAATGGAATAGCCCACTGAATGAATTTGTCTCGTCTTCTAAGCATTCCTATAATTTCAGCACCCCTTCATCATCGGGCTCCATCGGCCCTTTCCCTCTTTCTGTTGAGTCCCCTCCATCCGAGTCAGAATCTGAGGCCAACTCTTCACTGACGGTTTGCGTCCTCAAGTCAATGACAAACTTCTTATGTCTATTTTCTATGGACAGAGTGTTTTTCTTCCAGTTGTGGTTGGCCTTGGCGGCTATTAGCCATCCTCGGCCGAGTAATGCATCATATGATGCATTCTGTGCTGTTATGACTACAAAATTTAACAAAAATTGCTGGGTACGAATTCTTACTTTTTGAGCCATTAGCACTCCTAGCGCCTTAATCCCGTGCTAGTTGGCTCCCACTAACTAGAAATTTTGTGGCCATAGGGTAGGCTTCCTGAGGCTTTTCCAGGGTTCTTTCGGTAATACATTTACTCCAGATCCCCCATCGACTATTGTATTTGTTAAATTTCTCCCAAGTATTTCCATATGCACTATGGTCAGTTTCTTCCTGGTGTCAACTGCTAGCAACCTCAGGTCGAGTACTTGTTCTCCCGTTGGCGGTGGTTCCACTATAACATCTTCTATTGTGTGGGCTTCATCTTCGTGCGAGTTACCTTCCAATACTTTGGATATTGCTACTTTTAACTGAGGTAAGCTCTGGAGGAGGTCCGCCAATTTGATTGGTACAGTAGTTTACAATACTTGACTTGCTATGTTCTTATCTGATTCCGATCGTAGGGTTGCCGTTACCTTCTTGTCTGAGTTCCTCCATTCGGTTTTCATGGCAGCTTCCACTTCCTTTCGTGCCTCACAAAGTCTTTCTTTTTCCATATGGGGATCTAGATAAGTGGCCTTTTTCCACTGTGCTCAAGTGATAGCAAGGATTTCTTCATTATTTTCCTTGAGATTGATAAGGTTTACCCCTTTCTGCTTCAGACAGTCTTTTTCTTCGTGATCACCAGGCCCACACCACTTGCACAATGCATTTATTGTGTTCTGATTGTTGTTGGGGCATTCTCTTGCAAAGTGTCCCCACTCGTTGCACTGCTGGCACTGTATCATTGATCGCCCTTTGCTGTCGTACTGCAATCTATTTCGGGGGCTGTTATTGTTAAACCTTCTGTTATTCCTATATCCTCCGAGGGATGCATTCAGACTATTTTGAGGCTTCGACGGTGTGGTTAGTGGAGTTGATGATTCTTCCTGTGTGAACAACACTTGGGTACTTCTTGCTTTCAAGTTAAATGGACATTCCTTGATTAAATGTCCCATTACCTGACAGATGTCACAAAATAATTTTCTCGGGCAGTTTGCCTTTATGTGACCTTCCCCATTGCACTCTGTGCACCATAACTCTCGACTTTCTCTAGTTGTCTCTTTATCCGTTTTCAGTTCCTTCATCATGCGGATCATGTCCCTTCTTAATGCCTGAACAGTTTTCGACTCGTTTTCACTGCTGTTGTCCCCCATACTATCATCATCTTTAGTTCTTCTCTTACTTCGGGATGGTGTTTTGCTTTCACTTTCTATGTCCATCACCCGATTGTACGCTTCCGCGTACAACGATGGGGGTACCACTTTCATCTTTTTTCTTAATGACGAGACTAGCCCTTCAATGAACCATCTTTTCTTCAGTCCATCGACTGGCTGCATTTCCAGTTTCCCGAGTAATTCTTTGAAGCCTTCTATTATATGCCCTTACATTTTCATTCTTTCCTTGTTTGGTATTGTAGATTTCTGCTACAATCTCATTGTCGTCTCTCAAAAGTTTAAATTAGTTCTCGAAGGCTTTTCTTAGTTCATCCCATGAGGTTTTCTGTGCTGCCCCTAGGTCTGTATACCAGTCAATGGCAATACCTCTTAGCGTCGCTGGAAACGCTTTTACCTAGTAGTCTTCGTCCTCTTGCCCATTTGCCACCCATATGGTTTCACACATTTTACAATGCCGGACAGGATCCTCTGACCCATTCCCCATGAATTTTGGTAACTTCTGCCTTTCACTCGCTAGTGGGGTCACCATATTTTTCCTGAGGTACCCTCTCTGTGTCTTTGACCCGATTGGACTGGTTCTACCGTGTCATTCTGGTGTCTTCCCGACACTGCCAGCCACGTACGGTTCCTTCCCACTTCTGGTTTCGGTGTCCTCTACACTTCGAGTTACCTCTGTCTCTCCTTGGTTTTCCCTCTGTGTAGGGGTCTTAGGCTCAAGTCCTCTATTCCTCAGCCTTTCGTCTAAAATGGACAATGCCACAATCCGACGTATACTATCCTCTAGTTCTTCTATCGAATTATTTTCTTTTCCTCTATTTGTTATTGGTGTTCTAAAATTATGTTCATCACCCCCTTGATCTACCTCTTCATGTCATTCATTTTCTTTTTCAAAAATCTGTTTCAAACTTTTTCTGCGTTCTTCTTGTTCCTTTAGTCTTAATGATCTTCTTACTATTTCTTCTGGTGTTGCTTGCTCCACTAGTAATTTATTCTTGTCCTTATTAAGTTGTATGGGCATTAATTATGCTTACCCTTTCTTAGTTGTACGGCATGTGACGGCGATCAGCATCACGTTCCTCCTCCTCTTGTTTCAAACGTTCTTCATATCTTCTGAGAATTTGTTGTCGTCACACTTCCCTCTCTCTCTCTTCTCAAATATCTTGGAAGGCTATTAGGTTCCTTGCTAGAAGTCGAGGAATACGGTTCAAAAGATTCTCCACTTCGCTATTGACATGCAGGTCCTCTGAAATAACATCCTTTAGAACCTCTCTATGGATAGATTCGTCTCGCACGTATTGTCCGATTGATAATAACCACAGTTTGACCAATTCCTGAGTTACTTCATCTTCTCAGCTTCTGGGTTCATTCTCTTCTCTGTCGCTTCCCTCACGTTCTTCCTGAATTTCTTGTATTATTTCTTCTACGTGCTTTCTATCTTGTACTTCCTCGTCAGTGTCAATTGGTTGCCCCATTACACTGCCATTTCCTTGACGCTAGTTACACTCGACGGCTTGTTCCTACGATGTCACTTGTCTGATGGCATCAGACGTCTCAACTTGTCATCACCTTGTTACTCGATGGCATCGAACGACTCAACTTGTCATCGACTTGTCACCCTCGACCTGTTTTCGAACTGGCAACGGCGCCAAATGTTTATTGCAATATGGTGTGTTTTAGAGAACATAAAGTAAATAGAAACATGTAGTATAGTGCATCATAAAATAGAATTACTTAGAACAGAATATTGTATTTATCATTGATTCACAGGAACATTACAACGTTCATGACAACACCATACATGTTCATTGTGACTCCAATGTCTGCATAATAACTATTGTCAAATTACTGATATCCGAACTACAATGCATTGACGACTTAAATACTTATGGCCAAGGTTGGTTGTGATGCCATCCATTGGTACCGACTCCAAACTACCCAACCCGTCGGTTGATGCCGACAACTAATTACATCATTTGTTTATTTAAACTATTATTTTGCTGTCTACATTGGCTAATCGAACTAGAGAGTAAAATTTGTTAATATACCTATGGTGATCACCTCTGGTCCATGGCACCTGTGAAAGGATTTATTTATTTTCTTTATCATAAGATTTCTGTTTTCCAAAAGTTTAGAAATAAAGCTTTCAAGGTGCAAATTTATAAATTTATACAGTTCTTTTGAATCTGCAGTATATTCAAATATGTGCAGAGCATAGTGGGCAAAAGTGTTTTTCATCTTCTATTTCATTAAAGTTTCCTCCTTTACAAGTTATGCTTCCCAAGTGCTCTAGGCATTGTCCATCTTCCCATGTGGTTATAATGGTCATCAAAGATTTATTTGTGTCTATGTTAGTGCATAGTCCCAAGGAGGAGACCACTACTCCAATTTTTCCTACACCAAGAGTTCCATCAAAAACTCAACACAAGGAAGCAAGAAAAACCAATCCACCTTTAAAAGAAGGAGTCTATTTTCTTGTCCAGATGCACATCGAGCATGGAATGGAAAGGGGTTGGACTAGAAGCTAGCAACACTTGCTTAAATTTTGTTTAAAGAATGTTCCACACTCCAAACCTTAAGGGGCAAGTAGCTCAACAGTAGAGGAACCCAACATGCAGATGGGAGGCCTTAAGTTCATCTCCTAGCCAGTCGATGTAAAATAAAGTTAATCTCCTAACCAGTCCATGTAAAATAACTTGGTACTGGAGATAAACTAGGATCCCCAACAAACGAGTGTGTTAAAGCAATGGGGGAAGTGAGGATGGACGGGATAGGGAATGGGAGGCATGATTGGAAGAACAATCCACACTTCAAACTGCAATTGAATGTGTAGCTTAGTAGTAGAATACCTCATCATTCAAATGGAAAGTCCTAGATTCAAGTTTGATTTGGTCCATGGAAAATAGCATTGTATTAGAACCAGCCAAAGAGACCCAAGCTAACAATTGTGGCTTGTGGGAGGTAGAAGTGCAGGTTGAGTGCTAGAAGAACACTCTACACTTATCAAAAGGGACAAGTAGTTTAGTGGTTGAGCACCCCAGGGAAGTTCTAGGTTTAATTCTTAGTTGGTCCATGGAATATAATGTCATATCAATGATAGACATGAAGTTCTAACCAAAGGTCCAAAACATAGATGGTCCAGAGAAAATAAATTAGTATCAAATCCAAACAGATTGTCCTGAGCCAACACATGAGGCTTGAGGGGAGTGTTAAAAGAGCAATTTATTGGATCAATTGCTCAATGTTAGAGCACTCAAACATGCAAACAACTAACAAGTGATCCTATGTTGAGTCCTTGTTGACCCATGGAAATTAATCATGTGATATCAGAACCAAACTAGGAATCCCAAGCAAAAAAGTGTGATGAGAAAGGGATGGGCAACTTAGTTGTAGAGCACTGTTGATGATTGTTTTTAGACAAGTCAACAATAGAGTAAAACACTAAGTTTCTGACTCTCTTGAATAAAGCTCTTCAAATGCTAAACTGTGTGATCCAATGAAGTAACTTCAAGGTTCCTCTCTTATAACTTATGGTGGATAAACTCAGTGATTACATGTGATCTTGCTGGTAATCACAAAGGGACTTACGTTAGACTTCTTCATTCATTCAACTTATTTCTCCTTTCAGTGTAGATGAAGTATTCACGATGTATCAATGAAAAAAAAAGGGAAAAAGATAAGGTTTAAAGAAACTAATCTAAGGTCAATGAAGTCATGACGATGCATGAATAGACAAACTCCTAAATTAACCTAACTCCACTTCACCAAGGATGCCTACAACTACATGAAGTAGGTGCAATCTCCTAAGGTAAACGAATGGTTTTCAAATCATGAAGGCTCATATAAGCACCCATCGAATGGCGTAGCTCAAACAAGCATCCACAATCGAACTTGTGCAAATTATGAGGCTCAGACTAGCTTTACACAACACTTCACCAACGATGAATGTTAAAAGCATGAGCTAGGAGTTAATCAAATATTCAACACATACATACATTATATCAATGAGCTTCTAATCTACTTCTAATCTAATTTGAAACATCTCTCCACTTCATCAAAGTACAAGAAACCATGTCATTTCACAAGACAACACTTAACACCAAACAAGCTTCAATGTCTTTGCATTAATCTTGAGAAATATTTACAACAACTTCAAGCTCTCTCAGATAATTTTGAGAGTCTCTTCTACTCTACTCCTACTATTTTCCTACCACTAGCTACTAACTTTACAAATGAGGCAAAAAGGCCTTTATATAGAGCTCCAGGATTACAATGAATGGCCTGGATCAATCCAAATAGCCAAGGGCTTAGATCATGCCACCTCAACAAGTAGTTACAACAAATTGCTATTTTTAGAACATGTGAGAGGCAATGAAGGCACGTTTTCCAAGGAGATGAGGATAAGATGGAATCTTTTGAGTATCTTCCACATGGATGTCCTCTTTGACTTCTTGCTTGTTGAATGATGTGGCAAACTGTGATTGGATTGATGATGAGTATTTGCCACATAGGTGCCATCTTAGCATATTCCCAAATTGTATCATCTTGTATGATGTCTTCAATTTGATTGCTTTAACTTGATTGTTTGAACATTTGGTAATGTATTTTGTTGATTCTGCCTTGTTCATTGTAAGTTGAATATGTATGATGCTTGTTGCTCATTTGACTAACTCTGTACTTCTTCTTCTATGCAGGATACATGATGATCTTCTTTGATGCTACTTCATGGAGAGTAGTATAAATGATGATGCTGCTTCCTTCATGTAAAAGTAGATAATGATGTTCCATTGATAACATGGAGTAGGAGAGTTCTCCCAGAGACTTGAAGATTGAGAGAACTTGAAGCTTGGAAGAACTTGAAGTATGAAGTGTCTTGGAATGTTTGATGATGATGAAGTAGTATACTTGCCATGTTGACCCTGAAGAGATAATTGATGAAGATGCTAATTGATACTTGAAGTTGATAGAACTTGGAGCTTAGTGGATAGATGTCCTTGACATGATGTCATTGATGAAGTATAGTTGAACTTTATGTGATTCAACATAATGTCATTGATGAAGAGTGTCAACATGTTAGACTTGAAGTGTCCTCTTAGAGTAGCTATATGACGTCTTCTCCAACATGACAACTTGTTGACTTCCCTCCCTACATGAAAATGATTCCAGCACTTGCTCCTCTTAACTCCTGCAACAAAGAAAAAGAAACAATATCAATCCTTTTGATAATACTAAATTTCATAACACACAAGAATCATTTCATGCATTTCTAACTTAGGTGCATTAGATGCCAAATTGAGTTGATTTCTTAAAAAAAACAATCACAAATTTCAAACTAAGTATTATACTAATAGTGGCACATGGGATAGGCAATTCAGTCTTTACTTAATGTTCTTCATTTAACTTTAATTAAACCACATATCAAGGTGACGCATCAAATCAGCATTTGAAATCCTCTTCAAAATGTTCTAAAATTTGTAATTGATCTTCCTTTAAGCACTTTGAATGGAGCGCATCACTCCAAGGTTTTAAAACTCCAATCAGCACCTTATCTTTGGCACAGCAAATAGGAATTTTGGTTCCTCTTCTAAAATTCACCTTACTTTCCCCTACAAAGTGGTGCACTAGTTGAGGCGCAACAGATCTAAATTTTGGTTTCTTATTGCAAGATCATCATTTTACTTGTCTTCACAAGGGCACAGCAGATGGATGTTTTAACTTCCCCTTGATATTGGTGCCTTGGATAAGTGTTTTTGAATCTCTTAACATTGGCACATTGGATGAGTGTTTAGGATCCTTTATCAAATGCTCTTCAAAACCTTGAATTTAACATATTTCACATGGGCATATTGGATCTGTCGCATTGGATCAGCATCTTGATCTCTCCCTAAAGTTTGGCGCAGTAGATGAACATTTTGGTCTTTTCTTCGTTTACACATAGATGGTGCATGGGATCAAGGCATGAGTTGAGGATCTTGAATCCTCTTGAAATGTCATTCAAAACTTAACTTCATCCTCATACCAAGGTGGCACATTACATCAACCTTTTGAATCCTCTTCCTTCTCAATGGCATAGCAGATGGAGGTTTTGAATCTTCTGGTTTTTGGCGCAGCAGATGGCAACTTTAATCTCCCTCTAACATTCACTAAGGTGGCACAGCAGATGGACATTTTGTATCCTCTTAGTATTGGTGCACTAGATGGCCATTTTGAATCTTCTTGATATGTATCAGAATTTGAACTTAAACCCCCTTTCAAGGATGGCGCAATGGATGGGGTTTTTATCTTCCCCTTGAAACCTTCATAAATCTTCCATTTAACCTCACTTATGAGTGGCGCATTAGATGGAGGTTTTAAATCCTCTTAACACTGGTGCATTGGACATCAACTTTGATCTCCCTTTGATTTGCACCAAGGTGGCACACTAGATCCACATGTTGAATCTTCTTGATATGTATCAAAATTTGAACTTAAAGCCCCTTTCAAGGATGGCGCAATGGATGAGGTTTTTATCTCCTCTATTGAATGCTCTCAAAACCTTGATTTTATCATCTTTCATAAGGGCGCATTGGTTCAAGCGCGTGAGATGAGGATTTTGGATCCTCTAGAAAGGTGCACTTCCATCCTCAAGATACACTTCTTCACTTTGGTCACAATGGATCATGATTTTGATCTCCTCTTCAAATTGCACTTAAAACTACACTCCAACCTCATACAAGAATGGCGCAATGGATGAGTTGCATTGGATCCACATTTTGATCTTTGGTTGAAAGTGGTGCATTACATCAAGATTTTGCACTCCCTTCATGTCTTGGCGCACTAGATTTAACATGTAGAATCTAGAATTTGGAGGATCCACTAGATTTCAGACTTAGTCAATTTTCAGGATTTTCAGGATATCAAGTTACCAGACTTAGTCATTTTCAAGATCTCAAACATACATCAGGATATTATGATTTCATCATGAAATAAACCAAAGACATCATCCAAAACCAAATGCAAAGCATTAGAGATAAAAAAAAGGGGGTCCCCATTTGCAATGGGGCAATGTGTGATTAGGTCACAACAAGCACCATAGCCACTATAACATGTAAATGGGAGCTCCTAAGTTTGATTCTTGACTAATCCATGAAAAATAATGAGTAGCTTAGAGTTAGAGAACCATAGCTAGTATAGCATCCAAATGGGAGGTCCTACATTAGAGTCGTGAATGGTCTGCAGAAAAAAATAGATTTTTTAGCAACTTTTTTTGGAAATTGTGATGTGCTTTTGTAATATATTTTCTGTGAGAAATTTAACATAAACACTTTAAATACAGATTACAGATAAACTTTAGTGAAGAGCAGAAAAAGTGACATCCCATGGCACTATCTTATTGCCTATCACTCCACAAAAAAAACACAGTTTACCATAAACTTGCTGAATTTTTTTGTGATCAATGCCTTATGGTTGATGTAGTGTTCATAGTATCTTTATCCCTAATACTTTTCTCTGTAGAGTAAGATATTAATAATATCCCAATGTTTTGGGCAAGGCAACCATCTCTAACACAATTACTATGAATCCAGATAATATGTCACTCCAAACTAGACCTTTGATACCAATTACTCAACTAGAGTCCTGCTAACATGTCAAGTTTAAACTAAACCACATTCGCCAAGTAATGTTTGGGAGATTTTAAGAGGCAGTGCCTTGCCAAGTATTTATAAAAATGAATTTTAAATTTATTCTTAAAATTCACTAGTCAACATAGTGTTGTGACGTTTTCACACATCGCCCCATTGCAAATGGGTACCCCCTCTTTTTTTGGCTCGGTTCCTTTTTTGCTTTGATCTTGCAATTTCTTGCCTGAATCCATGAAGCTAGGAAAGAATTTCCAAGCACTTAACTCACAAGGAATATTAAGAGTGCTTGAAGTGGTGAAGAAAAGAGTGATTTTCGTGAGGATGAATGAAACCCTAATTATCATTACTTGATCAAATCTGGCCAATCCATGGCAGAAGTCTATCATTCCATAGCAAATGTCTAAATCCTTCACTCTCAGCATAAGACTCCGTGATGAATAAGGAATCCTGTTCCAAATTTCTGAATCCAAGGTCCTAATGAGGCAAAGTTTGTCATTCCATGTCGAAGTTCATCATTCCATTGAAGAATCCTGAATTCCTGACTCAAAAACACTGAGAATTCCACAACACAACTTCATGAAATCCTTAGCAAAATTTTGAAAATCCTTGTCGAAACCACGAAATCTAGACTTTGCAATGGAAGTTCTTAGATAAAACCCCATTAGAAGCTAAGTCCAAATCCATCGAAATGGGGGATGTACGCCTCAGGAATTCCAACTCAGAAAAATTCCAAGACAAGGAAATTCCTGGATAGAAAATTCCTTGACCCTCAGGAAAGTGCGACCTGGATACTGGATTCCTTGACACCCTGAAATTTGCGCCCAAAGTATAGGATTCCATGACACCAGGAAAATGCGACTAACTTCTGGAAGGAATTCCTCCATAGTGAAAGTTCCTTGACACCCTAAAATTTTCGCCCAAAGTACAAGATTCCTTGGCACAGTGGAAAATAAGCCCTTAGTCTTGGAGGAATTCCTGACAGTGAAGATTCTTGAGCAGACTGGAATTTGCGACCTAGATACCAAATTCCCTGACCCTCAGGAAACTGCGACCCAGATATTCCTTCCCTGACCATCAGAAATATGCGACCTAGAAGTGGATTCCAGTTCCACTCGAATTTATGCCAGAGGGAGGAATTCCTGAACCCTCAGGAAAATGCACTTTAGAATGAAAATCCAAGACAGACTGGAAAATGCGCCACAAGTCAAGATTCCAATCAGGGATGGAATATGCACTCAAATGATGGATTCCTTGGTGGCATCCTTGCAAAGTCCTTGGCAAAACCTTGTCAAGAACTCATCTTTTCGTGTGAAATTCCCTAAGTTCCTAACTCTAAAACATGAAAGTCCAAAGCAAATAGCAATCCTTTGTCAAATTTCAAGAATCCTTGTCAAAGTAATAAAAATTCCATCAGCAAGAAAATTCCCAAAGACCATGAATTTGCACTCTGGAGGAAAATTCCTTAAGGAGCTGGAATTTGTGCCAAAGTTCAGGGAAAGAATTCTAGAGGAGAAGATTCCAAGACCCAGCCAAATTTACGCCAAGGAACATGATTCCTTGACAGGGTGGAATTTGTGCCAAGGAATAGGATTCCTTGACAGTGTGGAATTTGCACTCAAGGATAAGGATTCCCTGACGACAAGAAATCCTCGACAACCTTGAAAATGCGCCACCACCAGAGGAAGAAAAGGACAAAATTCCAAGTCAGCCAAGCTTTGGTGGTTAGAGGAAAAAGACAAAGTCAGGACACTAGGTCGGCCATTCCCAGTCGGCCAAGTGTCCCTAGGGTTTGAGCGCCTATATAAGAGAGGTGCCCAAGCCTTTTCAAAGCACATTCAATCAAATCCAAAGTAGAAGTGAGTAAAAAGGGCAGATTTCTGCATGCCAAAGACAGAATTTATCATTCCAAGGTATTAAGAAAATTGCGACAAGGAATTTCAAGAGAAAATCCGGATGGACATAGAATATGCACTCTAGCATGAGGAAAATCCAAGATCTCCAGCTCCTAAATCTGCCCAGTTCCTGCCTGATAATCCTGGAATGAAGGAAAAGTTAGTCCAAATGTGAAAAATGCAGGGAAAATGAAGAAAATCTTTTGTTTATTCAAGAATTTGGAATGAAATTGATCAATCATGCAGGTTTATTCTATGGTTTATCTTAGTATTGCATTGCATTTAAGGATTTTGTGCATCATGACTATTCGAGGTATCCTTTGTTTTGTAGGAATCCAAGAAGAGGATCACTGTCCATGAGGAGGATGCTTGACGCTGATCCATACCCTCCAAGGAGGATATAAAGGGTTCCAACACCAGACGAGGATACTACATGTGAATTCCACAAGAAGAAAAGAAAGATTCAGACATCTCAATGATACAAGGAAGGCAACATCAAGGATTCTAGTTCAGTGACAAGGAGACTTTGCATAAAGGATAAAGGAAGACCAGAAGTCCTTTCAAGACTTCAAGGACATAGAGAATGCTAGCATCAAGGACAACATGATATACTTCAAGTTCCACATCAGGGACTTCAGTTTCGGACAAGAGAATCAATCCTTGGAAATCCAAGAACAAGAATCCGTGCTAGTGTAGGAATCCAAAGGGAAAGGCAGTACAAGGACGGAATTCCAATTCCAAAGTACACAGCACAGAGACAGAATTCCAAGGAACAAGACAAGGTGGCCGATGACTAGACCTTGGCTTGTAGGAGGTCCAATCAGGTGACGCCCAGGATAGGTGGCACTTTCCTACTTGTCAGAAGGGTGGCAGTCTCACCTACCCCACCTTTTAGGATTTTTGTCTGACCTAATTCTGGGCGCAAATTTCAAGGAAATCATATCTTGCCCCTTTTTGTGCTCTTGGATGCCTATATAAAGGCCCATATGCCTCATTTTAAAAAAAAGGACATTAGAGGGTAGAGAAGGAGTAGGATGGGAAAGAGAACATCAATTGCTGTTCATTATTGTAATGCTTCATTTTTGAGAGCAAGGAACTTTGATATATTAGTAAGATTGTTGTGAAACACATTTCTGAATCAATGTATGAACATTGAAGATTGGTGTTCTGGATATTCTTTGGATTGTGGCATGGTCTTCTGATTTCTTTGAAGCAAATCATAAGCTCCAAGTTCTAGATTGTTTCATTTCTTTTATCTTTTAACTTTCATTAGTTGGAGTGATGGAAAATATTATTGTTGATGCATGATTGAAACTGTTAGTTCATACCATTTGTGATCTGTAGCTTGCAAATCATAGTGTATGGTTAGTCGGAACTTATTCTAAGCTTAACTTCGATTGTTTCTGCATGTTCCAGTTCTATGTTCCATGCTAGAGCAGTATGAAAATCCTTGCTTACACCCCAGAAGATCGCACCATCTCTGCATAGTTGTTGCCTCATGACGAAGTAGAAGCATGCTTCCAATTTCCATTCTCAACAATAATCCTATCCGTCAGTTAGACCCCTGAACCCTTACCCCATCTTTTGCATTTTCTTTTAGATCTTCATTAGGAATAGTCTGTAAGGAGCCTCACTGAGAAATCATTCCCTATTTAGAAGTAGAACTAAGAGCCTACGCCTTGTTTTCCTTGGAAGAGATAGTGAAATCTAGGTCTTTCCTTGGAAGAAATAGTGAAATCCCAGTCTTTCTATTGGAGGAAGCAGTAGGTTCCAAGTTTTCCCCTGTTTGAGAAGTTCCATTCATTTATAAATCCCAAGAGTAAGGAGTGAATTTTGTCCATGAAGAGGGAGCAATTTCACGTAAGTCCCTTTGTGATTACCAACAAAATCACATCATTCCACTGAGTCTATCCCTATGCACGTCAAGACCTGACATTCAAGGAACCTTGGAGCAGTATCACTCAATCACAAAGTTCAGCGTATGAGATGCTTTGTTCAAGAGAGGATAGGATACTTGGTATTTTATTCTATTGTTGTGTTGTCACAAAAGCATCATCAACACATAGACCAGTCTTCAATGAATTGTTAAAGGTAGGTCTTGTTGAGACATGGACCAGCTAGGACTCGAACCTAGGACCTTCCATACGCTGCTGGAGTGCTCTACCACTGAGCTACTGGCCCCTCTTGGACCAGTCCATCATCGGTCCGGGTGTGGCTTATTTCCAACACCAACACCCCCCCTTAAGCCACACCTCTCGTGTGCTTGGGGCTCCTAGCCTGGCCTGGCTCTGATACCATGTTGAGACATGGACCAGCTAGGACTCGAACCTAGGACCTTCCATACGCTGCTGGAGTGCTCTACCACTGAGCTACTGGCCCCTCTTGGACCAGTCCATCATCGGTCCGGGTGTGGCTTATTTCCAACACCAACAGGTCTTTTAAAGGTTTACAATTAGTGTCCTTCTGTGCACCTTACCTTAAGATTATAAGGTGGCTTATAAAAATTTCAGATTACCTTGTACACATTACTCTGCTTAGACAATGGGTACACCAGCACGTGCTTTACTGACAAATTATTAAGGTCGACCACCTTCAAGTCATTTAAGGCCTCAACCATTGGGTCAAAAAATCTGTAGACTGTTAGCTGTACTTTATATTTCGTTTTAGTTGGTATCGGCAAAGTATGTTGTGATTAGCTGCATCGGGAAGTGTGTTTGTTAGTTTGTATCGGTGAGTAGTTACTCCCAATCGGTATGTCGGTTGGCGACGGTTGACAACCGTCCACAATGTTTATATGTACTTGTCATTCCATTGTATGGGACATGGAGTTTTTGGGTTTCTATTGTTTGTTGTTTTGAATTAATATATGCAGTTGAGTTTCTGAGTATCAATTATATTTTCATTCTCGTACAATGTGATAGTTCAATTATCTTTCTTGTTTACTCTATATGAAACTAGTAGAATCATTCGCAGTAAACATAGACCAGGGCATATAAAGAGGTTTGGATATTACTAAAGTATTGAACTCTACTAATATGCAGTTACAAACAAAGTTAAGCGAAGAAGCCTACCTGAGCAATCTTGCAAGTAGCAGAATGGCCGTCCCTACCCCAGGACTGTACAGGTGGAAAAAAAATAGCCAAAGAAATTACTGCAATCCAAAGCAAAACACAGCTATAACTGCCCATTTTCTCTGTCAACAAACAAACAAATGAATGCCCATTTCATATGGCGTTTGTTTTCATTAAATAAGAATGAGATGCCTTACCTTAGCGAGTGGGAACACGGCAAAGGTATACGTGAGGACAGAGAAGAGGATATTATTATTCCCCCATGCTGGCTTTCAGCTGAAAAGCAGTTCGTTTGCATAGTGTGAACAAAATAAGATGAAGTCCTCATTAGTTGGTCTGTGAATGTGGGCTGTTTTAATGGATTTCAGCTAAAATTTGGAGGGACTTGTATTTCAATTGTGCTGACAATAAATTTGCACAACTTTTATCTTTTTCCTTAAATCATTTGATAGTGATAGAAACATGTTTTCATAGATTAATTTGTTCCTTTCTTTTTTACACCCAGTTTTATATTTTTGGTTTAACCCCTTATTGTGTGATAAACATACTTTTTTGTCGCCATTAAATTTTGATTTTATCCTCACTTGAAAAAACCAAAAAAATATTTTGCTGCATCAATTTTTTAAAAATTTTAAATAATTTTTAATCCCTAAATTGATTAAAAAGAATTCCAGCTTTGGGTTATGAATGAAGCCCATCTTTTCGTAGGTGTGAATATAAATTAATGACGTTTTTGGATTGCCGCCCATCCTTTTGTTTCAGAGAAATCTTATCAAATCAAAACTTGATTCCAAATGTGCTTGGGGGAATGTCGACATCCATATTTGACATCCAGGCGAAGGTTTGGAACCTTTTAGATAAGTTAAAAAGTTATATGATATCATGTGTTATCATAACAAAGCGTGACACGTCACACAATCAGCAGGTAATCTATGAGCTGTAAGCTGGGCTTCATCTGAAAACAAGTAGTGACTCTCTGGGCTTAAATTTGACAGTTGTATAACTGTATTTAAGCATTTTAGCTGTAAAATACAATCAAAATTTTAGAAAGACTGTATCATATGAAAGGAGAGATTTTGGACAAAATGTCAAAATTTATATAGGATTATGATGATATATATATTTGATTTTTATATGATTTACTTATACTAAGGCATGTCATAATATTTGAAAGGCACTTTTGAATAGATAACTAAATTGCTTGACAAGCAAGATTGACTATCAAATTTAAGCCCTAACTCTCCACTTTAGCCTAAATTAGATGGCCATATGGCTGTATTTAGCTATTTTTGCTGTAAAATATAATAAAAAGTTTAAGAAGATTGTATCACATGAAAAAAGAGATTTCATATGGAAGGTCAAAATTTTTATAGAATTATACATATATTTATATATAATTTTATTTATAATAAACTATGTCTTAGCATTACAGAGGTCATTTCGGAAAAGTATGCTAAATCATGACGGGGGCACTCATCAGCTTTGGTGGCATTTTATTTTTCTAGTATGCAATATGGTATGATTTTCTTTTAGTATTCCTGTTTGTGTGAATAAATGGAATTTCACATTGTGGGGGGGATAACAACCAATGTTCCATTCCCATTTCGCGCCAAAACGGCTAAAGTCAAAGGCAGCTTCCAGTGGCAGTGGCGGTTGTCTATGCTATTCGAGATTGAGTGGCAGCGATCGACAATAGTGACTACAATTGAGAACATTTGGTTCTCATAGATGTAATATGTAATCATTCCCTATTTTGTTTTGTGTGAGTTGCACTTCATATATTTTCCCCTGATGTTGGAGAAATACAAGCACTAGTGTAATGGAGTTCATGGATCTTGAAAGGGTTTGTGGGAGGATCCAGAAAACCACACGAGGTGAACAGATGAGTGGAGGTTCCTATTCATGTCAAGGTTTGTGGTAAGCCTGTTTAAAACCATGGGAGGAGAAATCCTTTCTTTTGAATCAAGATCATGAGCCACAAGAGTTGGCTTATTGCAGTTAGAAGTGTTAAGGTGGAGAATGTGAACATCTTCATTGTAAACAGTTGTATAGGAGAGCA
The DNA here is from genome assembly GCA_027924645.1 of Cunninghamia lanceolata. NCBI lineage: Eukaryota > Viridiplantae > Streptophyta > Pinopsida > Cupressales > Cupressaceae > Cunninghamia > Cunninghamia lanceolata. The sequence goes on along the minus strand of BSBN01000021.1, from coordinate 13,818,382 downwards.
GCTGACTACAGAGATCCTCTAACTGTCGGACTTCTTGGAAGTATGGTCAGTCGGTGATAAGTTCACTGGAAGTGAAAGCGGGATAAGTTCTCGTATGTAGGTGATCATGTACAACAAGATCTAGATAGCAGTATGCAGACCTAAAAGTATGCATAGGCATATGATTCTGTTTCCAAGTTGTGTGATGATCTTATTCTCCATGTTCATACTAAGGGGGGGTGTTGAAATTTATGTTAGTGTTCACATGTTAGTGTCAGGTTAAGTAAGTTAAAGTAATAACTCATGTAATATTTATGAGTGTTAGTAAAATTAAATATTTGTTATGTTTGTTAGAGTTTTTTTATAGGTTAAAATATTAGTGGTACGTATATTGAGTTGTTAAAACAACTCAATATATTTAGGAGAGTCGTTTGTGTGGTTTATAATAAAATAGGATATGTCAGTCCTATATATATTTTCTATTGAACAAAGTGGAATATAGAAGCATTATTACTCATGCATAAAATTTTATTAGCTTTTGTGACTCTGCCATTTTTCTTTTACATGGTACTCTTTAAGATGTTTATCCTTTAATCCCTAAGTAGTAAGCTCAGCATCTTGGAGAATGGCCAGGGTCGTGGCAGATCTGTGCATCACCTTCACCGCAAACTTCGCCAGAGTTTTGAATTTCCTCTCCAGCATAGTGATCCTCGCCGAGATAGTATCACTATCATTGTCTTTAGTAGCCATAGTGCCCTTATTGTTCATCTTGCCCATCTCCTTCACTGTGTCCTCCAAGCTCATAGACTAGGAACCCTTAGCCATGAGCTCAGCATTGAGCTCGAGGAAATTACTGGGCCCTTCCTCCGCTTCAACCTCCTCATTGTTATTCTTGTTTTCCTTATTGACAGAAAATTCACCACCGACCAATTCAGTCTCCAGAACAATGGTATCCATTTTGACATTTTTGTTATCAGAAATATCCTCCCCCTTAAGGTCAGTAGTATCTTCTTCCACCTCAGAGACTTGCTTCTTAGCAGCAAGCCACATCGAGCTCCTAGTCAATGACACTCAGGGTTTGTTTCTCATCAAGGCAAAGTCCTCATCTACAATGTTGTCGCTACCATCAATACCATTTTCAGAGCTAACCTCTTCCACCACCACATAGACATTCTTTGCCTTATTCTCACTGTCTGTATCGCTACCTTCTTCCAACCTTCCCTTTTTCTTATTCTGAGGGGTCACCTAGGCATGCTCACTAGGTGTTAACTTTCTTTTGATAGGGGTCTTCGCAGAGGTCGAAAGGGTCTAGACCCTAGCTTTTGGCTCTGGGCTTGAATCAATGGTAGTTTTTTTCTTGCCAGATTTTATTGACTTAGCATACTTTTCCTAATTGACCTCCGTAATTATCACATGGCTAGACACCACAAGACTGGAACTAGACAGCAGGGGAGCATCAACCCTAGTAGCCATTAGGGCTTTAGGGGGGCAAAGTGCAAGGTGGAATTTGTACAATCTAAGGATAAGCCCCTGGTGGAGAGGGATGAGGGGTTTGTTGGGGTCAACAACATTTTGTTCAATGGACGATGAAATAGAAGATTCTAGAGACAAAAGAAGATAAAGTGGGAAACTTGTCAGTTTACTACGGCAGAAATGATTAAGCAGAGCAAAATGATAATGGAAGAAGCATTTGAACCTACCTTACAATGTGAAGTACTTTATAAGCATGTAGCATACCTCATCCCATGGCTTAGGCAGCATTTCATGATTAAAACCCCCCTGAAGACTGTGCAGAACCTCATCTTTCTTCAGAAAGCACTTCATGTCCTCAAGGTATGAAACTTTTCTTTTTCTAGGATGTTTGGTTTCATCCATGAGCATCCCCATCACCAAGCCAATCACCTCTTTAGAAACTTCAAAGCTAACACTACCCACCTTAACCTTTCTGTCCTCTCAAGAACGCATGGACTGCACTGAGAGGCTCTCATCAAAACCTGATAAGCATTCAGAGTAGGAGGCCACCCCGTCCTCCTAGAAAATGTGCTAGATGGTCTTGTTACGTCTAAACTCATCACAGGATTCAAGCTTAGTGCGAGCCCTATCTCCCCCCATGGTTAAATTACCTTAGACAAGCTTACAATGCAGGGAGCAGTAGAGGACTTAGAAACTTGCGAGCTGCATAAAATCTCCTAGTCCCTGATATTCATACTCCAATAAATGAGTATGTTGTCTTTTCGACTACTGGGGGTGGCGTACTTGCTTAAATTCACAATATGTGAACTATCACTCCTACTCCTATCATGATAACCATTCATTAAATGATCATAATTAAGGGTTAAGCAAGGAGATGTCAGGATGGTCACATGCCCATTCATGAGAAATCTCTCCTTAGGTGTCCACGTCTGACTGAGAACCCAACAAACTTTCATACCATGGCGAGTTCCTCTTCTAATAATTCTGAGCTAGCAAGCCCCCATCCCCTTCTTCTTCTCATAGGATCTCTTAACTGAACAACTATCATGACTCGATCCCAGCTAACCCTCAAAATGCTCTTTAGGAATTAGTATAATCATGAGAAGTCAAGGGCGGGCCTAGCTCCTTTTCAAGAAGGTTCTGAATCTAAGTGGGTAATAATTCTTATTTTTCCAACATCTCCACTTGTCCAAGCTTTGGTCTAGGTTAGCCAATCCATCCGCCACTCTGTTACCTTCACGGTAAACATGCCCAATTTCAATCTGTCTGAACCCAGATAGTAAGTAGACAATGTCATTCGTAATGTCCTTGAGCTTCCAACCACTAGTAGACCTGCCAAGAGCTGCCTCAACAATGAGTTTAGAATCTCTTTCAACTTGTAGTTTGTCCATTCCCATAGAGAGAGCCATTTTGAACCCCCACACCAGAGCTAATCCCTCCACAACATTATTGGATTGAATGCCCATGGACCCAACATAAGCAGCAATAAAGACTCCCTGGCTATCTCTAAATATACTTGGTGTAGTCACGGTAGGAGGGTTCACAGAGTGAACTGTCCAGGCCGTGCAACAAGAGTAAACACAATGAAAACAACTCAAAGAAATGAAACAAATGCAGATTTAGTCATTCAGTATATCAAAGAATTCAAGTACAAATGGGCTAGCAACATGCGCGCTAACAATTTGGCTCACAAGCCTAATTACAGAATATACACAAGATATAGCTTTGAAGTCCCTTCGGTGAAGGAGCAAAGTATCCAACTTATAAATCCTTAGAATCATGTTCACTGCTTTTTTAACATCCACGTTCTAAAAACATAGTAAAACCAGAAAAATTTACCATAGAGTAATTCAAGAAGATAAAAATGAGATAGAGAAAATTTTTCTTTTATTTAACTGATAAACAAATATCAATTATGACAAGATTTTTCCTTTATAAAGAACAATACATCATGATGTCTTTCTCAGTGTCAACGTTTACAATGTAAATCCATTACATAGACAAATTTGGAATAAATATTGCTTTTGAATATCTGACACCTTTATCACAAGTCCTGGCATATCTTCTTCTTGGAGGGAGAGTATCTTTCCAGTGATTTACCTCCATCCATAGACCGATAGTCTCCCACACATCTTCCACATAGGAAGTGGCCCTACCCTTCAAGAGGGATATAGATCAAAGGTGACCAATGGTAATTTGCCTATCCTGAGTACATAGTGTTGTATCCTATACCTATCTATCAACCATACAACCCTAGATATCCTCTAGCTAAGTATGATTTCCGATAGATTGTGCATTCCAGATACAGTGAATCGACAATGCATGCAGAAGACACTTGCATTACTTTGGCCAAATCTTTAATATCAATAACGCTCATAATGAACATGGTCATTGTGTTCACCCACCCCTACTCGACTTGGATACTATTGTATTCTTGTAGTTTATTCATACTAACAATATTTACATAAATAGTTTAATCATCATGCCATGATATTGGCTTCCTTGACAAGGATAATTTTAAATGTCATAACTATATAGTTGGTTCATAATCGTTTATAAGGTTTACCTATTACCCTTGGAAAATACGATTTCACAAAATAAACATATATCAACCCTAATAGACTTAGGTTCTTAATCGACCAATGGTTTAACTCATCCATGGTTATGAATAATTTAACTCTTTGAAAAAATAATAACTCCTATTTCAAGGAACATGAATCCTATTCAATTCACTTCTATGTGATGCCATTACCTTCACTTCTCATATACTCATAAGGGAATTCTATGTAAAGTTGTGGACATAGTCTTTTGACATAAAATAGTATACTATAAAACTATACATGCCAAGATTATTTGTATAGATAATATAGAAGGATTTATTCATTTTTCCAAACTATCCTTAGTTAATATATAACTCAATAGGTATACCATAGTTGTCATAGATCACTTAGACTCTAAATTCTATGGACAAGGAAAATGTTCTTGACCAATGTATTAACCAAGAATGGTTTCAAAAGATATTATTTTCTATTTGATATTCAAGACCATACTCCTCATAGTTTGGTAAGTTTTCCCTTAATAATCAACCTCTACTAATTCTTTCAAATTACTTTTCAAGACTAACATACATCTACACAGTCAGTTGTCTTCAATCAAGTATGAGACTAGTTCACTAGTTTCATGGTAACTACGTTATCCTTTGTGAAATAAATAATAATAGAATCATTTGGTTCCTAAACTCATATCAAGACAAGTATCACAGTTTCAAACTAAGACACAAAGTCAGCCTATATAAATCATAAAATGTATTTCATTATCAATCCTACGATTCTGCCTTACCAGTCTATAATGACTCTGAAGTTAAAACTGAAATATAATACCAGTCATACAATAACTCTTAATATCTTCTTAATCAGTCGACTCAAATAATCAGGCTATATCATTATTAAGAAGAGAGAATCTGCTCATCCTCATCGAAATAGATACAAAATAACTCAGAATTTCTCAAAATGATAATGGACAAATGTCCAAGACAAGGTAGAATTTAATCTTTCATTGATTTCAATGATCATAATATGCAAAGGTGTTTACCTAAGGTGGTGGTTTACACAAGAGAGATAGCTACAAAATAGACTGTATTCTTCCAAAGGATACCTTCCTAGCCCATGCACAGTCCTCTCCCAATCTCGGCTACCGAACTCCCTCTAACATCCCCTTCCCATTGACTATCAAGTCGTGGTCTCTTAAGAGCTCCCAACCGACTCATCAATGAGTCGTGCCACTAGGCGCTCCACTTATGACAGTTACAAACTCATTTATGAAAAATAGTTTTGGTCTCTAGTTAAGACTCAACCGCTAGCTACAAAGGTGCAATCGACACCATATGTCGATCTTTGCAAACTTGTTGAGATGAGTTAGTGAATGTGGCTGATTATATGCCACTCCTCATCAATGAGGCCACCAACTCAATAACAGAAAGAGAACAATCGATTACTCTTAATGAGTAGTTCGATCCATCATGTTTTAATATTTAAGGCACTCCTCAATAGATGACTATGACCGCTCAATTAAAAACCATAATAATTTATCATGAGGTATTACCTCATTCGACTCATAAACATATAATATTTCATTATATCAAATATTATTTTCATATCATTATCTCTATTTGATTATTATGATTTTATCAATAAAAGGATTTAATACTAAAACAAAGGATTACAAAAAATGTGATTGGGTTGAGCTAGTCTCCACATCACAATCCATCGACAAAAACACGTCATCTTAACTTGACGATAAAGTCTTAACATTAAGAATCAGTTAAAATACCTAAGTGACTTAATAATAATAAGATAACCATTTTATGACAATAACGTCATAATATTTACATTAAACATAAATAGTCACAAATCATACTCAAACGACATTGTTAACGTTATTAACGACTAAAATGGCTTACTATGACTTAGAAAGATTTGTAAATAATATCGACTACTTGTCGATTAGATTCAGAAGTAAACTGACAAGACAAGACTTACCTCTTACAACACATTGGTTCATGTTTTTGTTAAACACCTATACTCGATTTGGCAAATAAACCACTCGTAACCCGAGGTCTATATCTCTCTCCTGGAAAGATACTCTCTTTTCTCCAAGAGTCATCTGAAGACCTGTTACCTATATTTCACTACTAGCTCAATCAGGTAGAGCTTTCTAGTTTGAAAAGAGAAAAAGATACAGATGCAGTTATGTTTCTGTTTGATTTATCAATTACATTATGAGTGGAGGAAATGTGGCTCCCACAAGGGTTGAGCCCAGCTCAGAAGTAATGAACTACTGAATACAAAAGCACAACCCTAGTAGCGCATTCAGAAAATAGAAACAGATCACAGTTGTAATATGGTAGGACAGCAAAGAATTAGTAAAGTCCAAGCACTAAAGGATAGCCAACAGTCAGAACAGGACATCAAGGCACAACAACAGCAAAGTATAATAGAGCAGCAATACACAAAAAAGAAGAGAAATAGACTACAATGTGACGAAGTTCAAGCACCAAGTTGTTTCAGGTTTGCAGAGGTCAAACTATAAGGTATGAACAGCCGTAATATGAGCACAGAGTAATATGACCGTTTGACCCAAGGAGAAATGTCATAAATATCAGTATTTTCTGCATAGGGTTGCGAAATTATAAATTGTAAAACATTTACTAAGGTGGTGCAATTATAAGCCTCTTAGTTAAATGTTATTTAATGCGGAAAAGGTGTCATTATGGTATTTTTAATGCTGCAAAAGATGATGACATATGCCAAAAGCATTAAGGAGCACTAAATGATATTTTATCATATTTTTAAAGTGCCTTTATGATAGTGGAGCTAGTGGAGTTGGTGGAAGTTGATTTTTTTGAGTGGAGCACTAAATGATATTTTATCATATTTTTAAAGTGCCTTTATGATAGTGGAGCTAGTGGAGTTGGTCGAAGTTGATCTTTTTTGAGTGGAGCACTAAATGATATTTTATCATATTTTTAAAGTGCCTTTATGATAGTGGAGCTAGTGGAAGTTGATCCTTTTTGAGTGGAGCACTCAATGATATTTTATCATATTTTTAAAGTGCCTTTATGATAGTGGAGCTAGTGGAGTTGGTGGAAGTTGATCTTTTTTGAGTGGAGCACTAAATGATATTTTATCATATTTTTAAAGTGCCTTTATGATAGTGGAGCTAGTGGAGTTGGTGGAAGTTGATCTTTTTTTAGTGGAGCATTTTATCATATTTTTAAAGTGCCTTTATGATAGTGGAGCTAGTGGAGTTGGTGGAAGTTGATCTTTTTTGAGTGGAGCACTAAATGATATTTTATCATTTTTTAAAGTGCCTTTATGATAGTGGAGCTAGTGGAGTTGGTGGAAGTTGATCTTTTTTGAGTGGAGCACTAAATGATATTTTATCATATTTTTAAAGTGCCTTTATGATAGTGGAGCTAGTGGAGTTGGTTGAAGTTGATCTTTTTTGAGTGGAGCACTTAATGATATATTATCATATTTTTAAAGTGCCTTTATGATAGTGGAGCTAGTGGGGTTGGTGAAGGTTGATCCTTGTTGAGTGGAGTTGGTGGATCTTTTTGAGTGGAGCATGAGCTGTAAACAACTGTTTGAGGACTATATATTCCTCTTCCTTGTTCAGTTTTGAAGAGGTTCTAGCTGTTCACAGCTCTGCATATTGTAATTTTATGAGTTCTTTTGCAGAGGTGAAGAGTCTTGTAACCCATTTTTAGAGATATGCAGCATTGTAACACCTTTTGACAGTAATAAGCTATACCTTCCCATGTTCTTTTGATATTGTGTGTTTTTCTATGTTAGTACAAGCCTTTGTGATATTTTTCTGTCCTTTGAGTTGTACTGCATGTTGATGCCTTTATACATGAGTTACATTATCTTTGCAGGTTGTGAGCTGTGCAAGTGATAACGATCAATTTTGGATAGTGAGAAAATCTATTTCTCCTAAACAAGACTGCTGTTATTTAAGCCTCCTCACAAATTGATCATGCAAAGATTGTGATTTGTTGGGTCGTGTAGAGGATCCTGATTATTACTAGTTCTGTAGTGTGTCATTTTTCTGTGTATTTTCTGATAATTGTTTGGTGCATCACCTTAGACAATAGGTTTCATTTTATGCAATCCTTCTTACCCTTTTCTCTGCAAGGTTTTAGTCTAGGTAGTTTAGGTGTACCAAGAGGAAGCTGGCCTTCTCTGAAGGTTCTTTCCATCTCAGGCCACCCACAGACCTAGGAAAGATCCCATGTTTCTCCAGATTGCCCAGTTTCACAACCCGGCAAGGGTGCAAATCTGAGAGACAACAAGACCTATAATCCTGTACCAAACTTGTTACCAAACAAATTATGATCAGTGCATCATTATTCAAATAATAGATCAAATCTCATAATGCAAATATTAAATCAATAATAACATAATCATTTCCATCATTTCATAAATGACATTCAATATAATCCATGTCTTTCCTTGTCATTAATCTAAACATCATAATAAATTTACTTATGTCCAAGTAAAAAATAAAAGTATAGCAAGACAAAAATTGGGGATGTAACATATCCTTCCGCTAAGGATTCATCGTCCTCAATGATATAAAGTATTAAAAAGTATCTAAAAAGCAAGTTCATTGTTTTCAACTGGTAACATCATTAAATAAATGAGGAAAATTTTGATAAAATTCATGGTAATCCTCCCATGTAGTATTTTCCTTAGCATATTGGTCCCATTGGACCTTGCATTGCAAGACCTAGGTAAGTGCACAAAGATGAGGGACCAAAATGGGGTCTTAAGTTGCCACTTTTTTTTTCTGAAGTTAGAAAACATTGATGTTGGATGAGAAATTGAAGATAGCTACACTCAAAATTTGAAGATGGAACGAAAACAAGAGTTGTAGTGCTCTAAATCTAGTTTCTAAACTACTATTTTTTTTCTAAAAATGGTTGAGATTAAGGGTTTCAAAAAGGGGGAGCACACAAATTGGTCTTGTTTTTCTGAAAAAACATAACATAGCGTCTGGTGTGCTCCCCCTAAAATGTTAACTTTTTTTTAGTATTTCAATAATTGCTCCAGTGAGAAATTAGGTAACACCATGTAGTTGATCCTTGATTTTTCTAATTTTTTTTAATGAATTATTTATTTTTTTTAATTTTTAAAGTGGACACATCCTGAAAAACAAAAATTTGAGCTTGCTCCCCCCTAAAATGTTTGAAAACCAATCAAAAATCAATTTTTTTTTGAATTTGTGTAGAATGGAGTCTAGTTTCTAAAAATATAACTTATTTCAATTTTTGATGAACGGTTAAAAAAAAGTCAAAAATACAAGACACTAGTTTTTGACAAAAACTAGACACACTAACAAAAGAAATTCAAGGTGAAACACTAAACGTACTCAAAATGTGAAAAAAATTATATGGTTAGATAGCTAACAAAGAGCTTAAGATTATGGTGGTATTTTTTTTAGTTTTCATTGAAAAAAGTGCCATCCTAATGGGGAGCATGCTACAGATTATCTCAAGATTTTGCTAAAAACTGATAAAAACACGTCAAACACATGCCAATTGCATTTGCTTGAAAGTTTCTAAAGCCTTTTCAACAAATCCATTTTTTGCATATCTTGCAATCATTGCATTCCATTATAGAACATCTCTTTGAGGTGTTACGTCTTACAATTGACATGCCTTGTCTATGCTTCCACACTTTACATACATGTCTGCAAGGGTAGCTACTCTCTCTCTCTCTCTCCCCTCTCTACATCCTACCCTTTCTCTGAGTCTCTGCTTCCCTCCTCTCTCTACCTCCCACCTTCTCTCTCAGTCTCTTCTTCCCTCCTCTATCTACCTTCTATTGTCTCTCTCACTCTCTACTTCCCTCTCCTATCTACCTCCTACCCTCTTTCTAAGTCTTTGCTTCGCTTGCCTCTCTACTTCCTACCTTCTCTCTCACTCTCTTCTCCCCCTCCCTCTCTACCTCTTACCCTCTCTCTCACATTCTACTTCCCTCCCCTGTTTACCTCCTACCCTCTCTCTCTTCTTCCTTGCCCTGTCTACCTCCTATGATCCTCTCTCACTCTCTACTTCCATCCTGTCTCTACCTCCTATCCTCTCACTCACTCTCTACTTCCCTCTCCTCTCTACCTCTCCTCCTCATTCTTCTCATCCAATGAAATTTCATAAATTATCTTGTTTACATTTCATTTAATCCCAATTTATATCCTCATCCATCTTTACATGTCCTAGTTTTTTTACATTTCCATGTTCTTTGTCGACAAGGGAGAGCTAGAGGGAGGAAAAGGGAGAGAGGATGGAGATGGAGGGGAGAGAAACTTAGGAGAGATACCTGGTGATAGGGAGAGAGATAGAGAGTCCTAGTTTTCTTGTTTTGGAGAGAGAGAGAGAGGGTGGGTCAGGTTTATGAGTTTAGGGTTGCTTAAGTTTAGGGTTTAGGGGAATCATTTAGGGTTTAGGGGTTTAGGGCTGCTCAAGTTTAGGGTTTATGGTTAGGGTTTATAGGAATTATTTAGGATTTAGGGGTTTATGGGTGCTTAGGTTTAGGGTTTAGGGTTTAGGGGTTAGGGTTTAGGTGTTAGGGATTTAGGGTTGCTTAGGTTTAGGGTTTAGGGGTTAGGGTTTAGAGAGAGAGAGAGAGTTAGGGGATCGATAGATATTGGGAGAGATCTAGGAGGATAGATTTTTAGAGTTATTTCCAGGGTTAATGGTTTAGAGGTTTTGGGTTTAGGGTTGCTCAGTTTTAGGGTTTAGGGATTAGGGGTTAGGGTTTAGGGGCATTATTTAGGGTAACTTAAGGTTTATGTTTTAGGGGTTAGGGGTTAAGGTTTAGAGGTTTAGGTTAGGATTTAGAGAGAGAGGACCGATAGGGAGATATATAGGAGATCGAGGGGAGATAGGGAGATAGAGAGTGAGGGACATGGCTAGAGACATAGGCAGAGAGATTGAGAGGTAGAGGTATGATAGAGACAAGGAGATAGGGTTTAGGGTTTAGGGGTTAGGAGTTTAGAGAGGGAGAGATATGGAGATAGAGGGTGAGGGACATAGCCAGAGACATAGCCAAAGAGATTGAGAGGTAGAGAGATGATAGAGACAAGGAGATAAGGGTTTAGGGTTGATCGGGTTTAGAGTTTAGGGGTTAGGAGTTTAGAGAGGGAGAGATAGGGAGATATAGGGTGATGGACATGGCCAAAGGCATAGGCAGAGAGATTGAGAGGTAAAGGGATGATATATATGATGTATAGAATGGTGTAACTGACTAACATATTGGCACTTATGATGTTCTGATGGCTCTTGTGGCTGGAAAAGGGTAGAATGACACCTGTGTCTGGCTAGGTGTAGAATGATGTTTGTGATTGATGGGTAGGTGCTACTAAGGAGCATATTGGCACATATGATATACAAAATGGCGCAAATAACTAACAGATTGGCACTATGATCTTCTAATGGCTCCTAGTGAGGTATTTGTTTGATTTTGATTATTTTTGGGATCATTTGAGATGGAGCTTAGATTAATTTGGGATGGAGTTGGGATGAAATGGATTGCTTTAGGGATGATGAGAGGTGAAAAGGAATAGAGTAGGAATGATTTGGGAATGATTAGAATGGTTTTAGGGATGTTCTGAAGTGGTTTAGTGCTAATTAGGGAATGATTAGAATGATTTAGGAATATTTTAGGGATGGTATTTGAGATGAAATCCAGGTTGATTGGAAAATGATTAGGGATGAAGTTAAATTGATTTGGATGTGATTTGGGATGGTGTGAAGTGGTTTAGGGCTGATTAGAAGTGGTTTAGGGATGATTAGAGATGAAATTGAATGGATTAGGGATGATTTGGGATTGATTAGGAATGAATTTGGTTGGAATGAAAGCTTAATGTTTTCATGTTTTCATGTTATAGAGATTGGGAGAGAGGGAGATAGAGGTTTAGGGTTGCTTCCAGGTTTTATGGTTTAGGGGTTTAGGGTTGGTCATTTTTAGGGTTTAGGGGTTAGGGTTTAGGGGCATTATTTATGGTTTATGGTTTATGGTTTAGGGGTTAGGGGTTAAGGTTTAGAGGTTTAGGTTTATGGTTTAGGTAGAGGCAAATAGGGAGATATAGAGGAGACCGAGCTTGGGAGAGATATCTATGTCTCCTCTATCCCTCTCTCTAACTATACCTCTCTCTCTCTCTCTCCTTATCTCTCTATCTTGCTAGATCTCTTTCGATCCCCTCTCTCTAACTCTATCTTTCTATCTCTCTCTCCCTCACTATTTGAGGTTTACATGAGTTTAGGGTTTCTCAAGTAAATATGGTTTAGGTTTTACGGTAAGGGTTTAAGGGAATTATTTAGGCTTTAGGGGTTTAGGGATGCTCGAGTTTAGGGTTTAGGGTCTAGGGGTAGGGTTTAGGGTTTACGGGTTAGGGGTTTAGGGTTTAGAGAGAGATAGAGTGAGGGGACCAATAGAGATTGGGAGAGATAGGGAGATAGAGGTTTAGGGTTGCTTCCAGGTTTTATGGTTTAGGGACCTTAGGGGTTTAAGGGTTTAGGGTTGCTCATTTTAGGGTTTAGGGGTTAGGGGTTAGGGTTTAGGGACATTATTTAGGGTTTAGGGTGTATGGTTTAGGGGTTAGGGGTTAAGGTTTAGAGGTTTAGGTTTATGGTTTAGGTAGAGAGGTGAATAGGGAGATACAGAGGAGACCAAGCCGAGGAGAGATATCTCTGTCTCCTCTATCCCTCACTCTAACTATACCTACCTTTGCTTCCAGGTTTTATGGTTTAGGGATCTTAGGGGTTTAGGGTTTTTGGATTTTAGGGTTTAGGGTTAGGGGTTAGAGGCATTATTTATGGTTTAGGGTTTATGTTTTAGAGGTTTAGGTTTATGGTTTAGGTAGAGGAGAGAATAGGGATCTCTATCTCTATCTCTCTGGACATATGGATCCCTATTTCTTAATCTATCACTCGCTACCTCTCTCTCCTCCTCTTTATCTCTCTCCCCATCCTTCTACCTCTTGAAATCTCTCTCCCTATGTCTCTAGACATCTCTTGATCTTTTTCCCTATCAAGCTATCTATCCTCATAACCCCATCTCCTAATATACCCCTCTCTACCTCTCTCTGTATTTCCCTATCTATCTCTCCCTTGCTAGATCTATCTCCCTATATCTCCCCTCTCTATATATATGTATCTCTATCTTTCTCCCTCTATAGACCCATTTCTCTATCTCGATCCCCATCTCTCCCTTTCCACATCTCTATCTCCACCTATCCTCTCTATCTCCATGTCCCTCTCTATCTCTCCATGTCTCCTGATCCCTCTTTATTTATAGGATAGAGAAATGAAGAGAGAGAGAGAGTCTCATGTAGATACAAGGTTACCTTTATGTTATCATGCTTCCCAGAACATGCTCGTGTTATAATGCGATCGCGTTCTTGGAAGCATGGAAAATGGTAAAAAAGCATGTGGGATCCGTGTTTCAGACCCCACATACCTGTTATTCCTACTTTTTAGGAGTATATCAGACAAGAAAATGCTTTTCATGTTGGTTGACTAATTGAGAATCATTTTTATATGAATCCACCACCTTTCTTTGTTTTTTCAATGTAGAAGAAGTGATTTTTCATGTTTTTAGAGAAAATTTGATTATTTAAACTGAAAGTTTCATGTTTCATGTGTGATTTTGTTTCAAAGCTAATTACAATTGATATATAGATTGAATTTGATGATATATGTTTGTTTTTTACATAAATTTTACTAATCCTATTCTATAATTATATAGAATTCATAATCAAACTTGAGAAAAATAAGAATTTGAGGATTTTGAAGCCATGTTTTGGAGAATTGGTCAACTACAATATCAAATTCTAAGGTATGTTCAATTTTAATTCACATATATGTTCTTATGTTCTTTATGTTCTAAGACATATATGTGTCTAGGTATATCAGTTAGTTCAATCAAAGAGACTCCAAATTCCTCATGTTTCCACCTTGTTTCGACCCTTCATGCCTTTATTTCACCTATTTTCAATTATACAAGAGAAAAAAATTATCAAATACTTCATAAAATAATTTTAGTGAACAATTGTTTGTCATACTCATATTCAAGTGTATACATGGAGCCAAAATTGATTTTGGAAGACTCTTAATTTTTGCCCTAGGATGATATAGAAGGATTTATTCCTTAATACATGCATAATTCAATTCATTTAATAGAACCATGCATGAAATGATAGTTTTCTTACAAAAATGGAGGAAATGAGCACCCCAAACTATTTGACAAATTGTTACAACTCACTTTGATACCACTCAATCCATAAAAAATATGATGGAGATTATGTATTTACTTCATCAACATAAAATTTTTTTAGAGAAGAGAGTTATATATGTAAATATATGGACATACAAGCATCATGACATAAGATGATACAAAGGGAGTTACAAGGAGATAAAACACTAAAAAGGAGGTTTTCATGAGTGTAGGACAGTCATGTAAGTCTATATAATAGTCCACTATCATAGTCTATATAACCTTGCTGCCATGTATGATCCTCCTTGCATTTGAAGGCCATTTTACAATGCTATGAAAGTTATAATTTATTACGTATAATGAAATTCATACTGTATACACCTAAAAATGACATGACTCTACTTAAATAAATATTTTAAATATTTATTTCATCTTCATATTCTTCTATCAATAAATAAATAAATTATTTTATTTATTTGATTCACTTTCTCCCATTTAGTTAAATAAATCACATTTATTTAATTAATTTCATCTACATCAACTTTATTTTTCTAAATAATTAAATAATTTTAATTATTTAATTAAATCATTCATTCTTCTAAATTTAAATAAAATACAAATTTATTTAAATTAAAATCTCCACAAAATAAAATATATTTTTATATTTTATTTATTCTTCAAAATTATCCACAAGTAATTAAATAAATTCATTTATTTAATTATGCTTTCTTATCTTTTAAAAAATCTTTCTTATCTTCTAAAAATAAATTTCTCTTGTCATACAAAAGCAAAAGCTGAGTTAAAGCAACTTTAAAACAACTTTGCTCTTAAATTAGAAAAATAAATTCTAATTTAAAGAAAATGAAACTCATCCTCATCAAGAAAATAGTTAACTCAACAAAGCTTCTTTTTGAATGACACGTCCTTCTTCTATTCGTGCACGTTCACACGAACATTCTCTTCTGTTGATCTTATTATTTCTTCTCAACCATTGATCCTCTCTCACCCAACTCTATAAATACAACCCTCTTCTTCTATTTCATCCATCTATCTTTCGAGTAAACTTATGCTGCAAGAACTATAGCACGCCATTGGCACCCCATTTTCATACCACTTCACTATCATCCATTATCATAGTGTGTTGAATCTCATCTTCAATCACACCAAGTATCAAAGCCAATTTCTCCTTGTCATCTTGAGGATTCAAAGCAAGGAAGCAAGCTTCCTGAGGGCCATATTCATCTCATCAAGATCAAGAAAGAAAAGGTGAACAATGGAAGGCACAAGGTAAAGGTTGTAAGTATCTTGTTCTTATTTTAAATCATTTTTCCTTCATATTTCATTGATGTATTGGGTTTTGTTATTGAATTAATTAATCCACATTTCACCCATGACACTCACCTTGTGTGATTGTTTCCAAGAAGCTTAGGAGGACAAGCCATGGAGTGGTTTTCTAGACTAGCACCTGGCATTAAAATATTCAATGAACTTGTGGACAAATTTGTCACACACTTCTCTTACAATATTGAGCATAACACCTCAATCTTGGATCTTTGTAACACCAAGCAAAAAGGGGGGGAATCTTTTACCACCTTCCTATAAAGATGGAGATAGTTAGCAAGTAAGTGCCCACACCAAATGCCTGAAAAGCAAATGTTTGAAATGTTCGTCCATAACTTACAAACTGATCTAAGCTATCAGATACAAATCCAATGTCCTACTTCCTTTAGCAAGGTCATTGAGATGGGTCTAATCATCGAAAAAGCTTTAATCACAAAGGGTCAAATAAAGCTTTATAAGGACAATCCTAGTACCAATACCAACATGAATAAACCAAGATTCTGGATGAAAAACAAAAACATTGTGAATGATGGGGTGGTGGATGCCAAGAATACGGCACCAAAACAACCAATCTTCAATTTATCGACTCCTCAAAACAACCCCCCGCAAAAAAAACCAAGAAACACAGAATCATAGTTTACAAGTTTTCAACCTAGGAGAAAATTCACACCTTTGGGAGAATCATTGGAAACCGCCCTATGGAAGTTAATCACAAACAAGATCATAACACTTCCCTCGACATGAGAATATGAACCGAAAGTTAAACCCCATTGGTGGAACGACAATGATTTTTGTGAGTACCACCGAAACAGGGGGCACAAAACCAATGATTGCATTGCACTCAAGCACACTATCCAAGATTTGATTGAGAAAAACAAAATATCCCTTGATGGATATACCTCTAACAATGATCACCAGGAATTCAAGGATCCTCTTCCCAACTACAAGTAGGGAGGGCCTTCCAAATGAAACAACAGTGGAAATAACAATGCCAATTACACAAATGTCACCTTTGACTATGTTGTTAACCACATCTCAGAAAGTGATTCACGCATCAATGTGATCACTATAAACAAGGATTTGGATTGTAACGTTACCACCTATAGTAACAGAGTCACTCTTAGAGGAGTCCCCACCACTCTGGCTAATCAGTACAGTATCCTGGATCAACTCCATAAGACACCTGCACATATCTCCATTATGGAACTTCTATGTCTATCCCTGTCTCATAGGGCCATTCTTGACAAAGCCTTAGCTGAAGGCTCCATTCCTACAAACCTCACTGAAGAACAATTCCAAACCATGGTAGGTCACATTACCTCACCTCATTCCGTATCATTCACTAAAAAGAATGATATGTCAATCACTCAACCCATAACGCCTCTCTTCATATCGAAGCCTTCATACACAAACATAAGATAGAGGGGGTCCTAATCGATGGAGGAGCTGGTTTGAATATTTGCACCTTAAAGCTAATCCTTGCATTGGGGTTTTTGAAGAAGACTATAGATCCAAAAAAGAAAATCACTATCAAAGCCTACGATGAGGAGGATAGAACTTCCAAGGGAATTGTTACTTTACCTATCAGAGTGGGACCTATAGTAAAAGATGTAGCTTGCCAAGTCCTCGATATGGAGCTAGCATACAACATCCTTCTTGGAAGACCATGGATACATGCTCTAAAAGTAGTACCATCAACATACCATCAGTGTATCAAGTTGCCCTATGAAGGTCAAGAGATCACTATACAAGGCGACCCCAATCCGTTTCAGTACTACAACTCCATTCAATCTAAACCTGAAGTTGTGATCCCGAACAACCATGCCTCAGCTTCATCTTCATCTCGTGTTAACCCAGCTTCACATGCTTCCAGTTCAAAAGATTCTCAACCTAGCCTCAGACTCAAAGATAAGGGCTTAGGTGAGTACACAATCTCCCAATCCCTCTATTTGGCACAACTCCCCCTATCTCCTAGATCTTATGGGAGACCTATCCTAAACAAATCAAAAGCAAAGAAAGCTACCAAAGGTCTATTTATAAAATGGGGAAGCCTTGAAGATGAGAGTGATGAAAAAGATATCCTGCAATGGTTATACAAGGATGAAAGCAGTTCATCAACACAACATGACCATCACACTATACAAACTGAGAAATATGGTCAAGGATTCCAAATGCTACAAAGAATGGGGTATGAAGGACATGGTCCACTTAGCTCAAGAAAGGATGGTATCACTGAACCCATCCAACCTCATACCTTGACAGCCCAAGACACTACAGGGCTAGGATACACTGGCGCATCAAGAACCGACAAAGAAAATAAGAATAAAGGTAAACAACCAAAAACATCCACTAGCAATTTGGTTGAGCAAATTCAACAAATGCAACTAGGAAGTGAAACTGATTCTAATGAATATGAATGGGATAGCCTCTCTGAGATTTCGTGTGATGAAAAATGAATCGATGTTGTCCAAGAGTATGACCCAACCCACGCAAATGAGGACAAGGTCCAAGGGCTAGACCACTAGAGTCCAACCCACGTAATAATGATAGTGAAAGTCATGAGGAAAGGATGATACCCCCCTTGATGAATCCGTTAATAGAGAGTACCATCATAGACTTTGTCTGTGCTTTTAACAACTTTGTCCTAACCATCAATACCATCAAACTAGACCAACCAAATGACCCCTTACCTTTGGTACACCCTGAACTCATAGATTGGGACTTACAAGGCACTACCCCTGAGCTCGATACCTTTGAAAATGATGAAGCCATCATAGACTATCTCGAGCTTAGAGATCATATACCCGTAGGGGACCACAGAGCTGGCTATGCTATTGAACTCAATGAGAAGGCCTATTTTGGAGAGAGTGCCAAGCCTTTCAGTCTCAAAAATGTCAAAATGAAAGAAAGATCTAATGGTGAAAACCACTCCGCGACAGTGTTAGATCATGAAAATAGTAAAAATAAAGACGTATCCAATGGTGAAAACCTCTTTGAGGCACCAAAGGATGGAAGGCTTGACCCTCTACCCAATCTTACACATCAGGAGAGATCATCAATCTTGATAGAACCAACAAAGCCGATCAATGTCAGCACAGGTGATGATCCCAGAATGATCCACATGGTACAGTCTCTAACCAAACAAGAAAAACTAGCATTCATAGATTTCTTCAAGAGAAAACAAATCAACTTTGCTTGGACATATGCAGACATGCCAGGGTTAGATTTGAATCTCATAATGCATCACTTATCATTAGCTCCAAGAGCTAAACCGGTGAAGCAAAAACTCAGAAAGATGCATCTGCATGTGGCCCTCATGGTGAAAGAAGAGCTAAAGAAACTATTAGATGTTGGATTCATCAGACCAATAGACTATCCTGAGTCGATTTCAAACATAGTACCAGTGGCTAAACCAGATGGTAGAGTCTGACTATGCAATGACTTCAGAGACCTGAACAAAGCTTGTCCAAAAGATGATTTCCCCCCGCCAAACATTGACATGATTGTAGATCTCACGGCAGGGCACACCATGCTGTCACTAATGGATGGTTTTTCTAGATACAACGAGATAAAAATTGCACCTGAAGACCAACACAAGACTGCATTCACATGTCCTTGGGGCACCTATTGTTGGTGTGTCATGCCATTTGGATTGAAAAATGCTGGCACAACATATCAGAGAGCTATGACAACAATCTTCCATGACATGATGCACACTATAATGGAAGACTATGTTGACAACATCTTGGCTAAATCACTCACAAAAGAAGGACACCTGGCAGTACTGGACAAAATCTTCAATAGACAAGAAAAATTTAATGTGCACCTCAATCCAAAGAAGTGCGTGTTTGGAGTTACATCAGGAAAGCTACTGAGATACATAGTGTTTGCAAATGGAATTGAAGTTGACCCAGCTAAAGTGAAGGCCATCATGGAAATGCCACCTCCTAAGAATCTCACTCAACTAAGGTCTCTACAGGGAAAATTAAATATTGAAAATTCGTTGTATGATCATTGCGATTGTATGTTTATGACATACATTCATGAGATACAAAGAAATGTAGGCAAAGGGGAGGATTTTGAAGCTGTTTCGAAGCCCGATGGCATGTTTCTGGTCAACGATGGTTGACCTGACCTTTTTTTAATGTTGTATATGCATTTGGATATGTGATTGTTTACAGATTCATAACCCGATATCTGTGTTTGCACATTCAACTTGATTTAATGTAATTTTTATCTTCCTGTTGGTTATTTAAATGATGATGCTTAATTCTTATCTATCTATTGTAGGACCGTGGAGCTGTTTGAGGCCAAGATCAAAGTAACTGGGTAGTGCAGAGTTACACATAGGGGCAACATGAACCTGAGCTAAGGAGGATATCATCAAATATGCCGTGTGCCAGCTGGAGAGCGAATCAAGTCAAAAGATGCTGGAATATTCTATGCCAGCTGTGTAATTGCCAATTGGCAGGCATGTGCTATTCATCTAGACTGTTGAATGTTATGAAGGGATCTTGATCATTGGATCAATGTAACTATTTTCTGGCCTTTGTTCTATAAAAGGGCCAAAACTTGTCCAAATTGATATAGAGAAGATCTGGCAAAATAAGGCCAATTACTATACAATTTTATAGGAGATCAAATTACTAAGACTAATGAGGACTGAATTGTTGAAATGTCAAGGTTCTTTCTTTAGATCACTATAAATGTACTTGTTCTAAAGCATACTGAATGGAGATGAAGCTTCAGATTACATCCTGATTGTAAACTTTATGTAATCTTCAAGTTGATTTCTGGATATGTAATGGTGAATCCCATGTTCAATAGAAGTGCTTTCATATTATTGCATGTTGTTGTCAACTTTTCCTTCAAAGATTTGCACTGGATCATGCGGATTTGTCGAATGTCCTGGTGAAGTATGATTCTAGTTTTCTTCTCTTCATTGCTGTATCAGAACATGTATGTGGATCAGTGATCTCAGTCAAGTAATTTTGGGAATCTCATTCTCTAAACCCTTTTTCTCATTTTAATTTCATTGAATCACTTCCATAACTGCAAATCATGATAAATAATAAGCAGAACAGAGAAATATCCTGACATCTCGTAGATAACTGAATATCATTAGCATATTTGAGCTAAATGCATGTAGTGTTGAAAATATCATGCAAAGAATTGCAAATCATGGTAGAAATCATGCAAATATCAACCTGTAGGCACATTATTTGAGTAAATTCATAGTGTAGAGGTAGAATTGTTGGAGATTTATGCAGAGCAGACATAAAGGATAGGATATTTGGAGGAATATTGAGGAACTTTGTAGGAAGAATAGAAATATGTAAGGCCCCTGAATGATTAACAGCAACACACATCAACCACTGAGTAACGTTAGTAGATTATAAATTAGTCAACGGAGACTTGGGATCATGAATTCTTTGAATTCATCGTATCTTTTAAGATAAATAAAGGTTGTTTTGTAATTTTTATTTCATGTTTGTATGTGAGTAACATCACCATCAACATAAATTGGTGCTAGAAGGAGGGCATAATGGGAAAGAACACATTGCTTTAGTCATCATTCATTAATATGAAGGCCCCTCGCTCCTCACGCAATCAACATAAATTGGCACTAGAAGGAGGGTTGAACAAGGAATCTATGGATGTCTACAAATATCTCTTATCTGAGAGGTTTTAACTGTATCTTTGCAAAGATTAGTCTCAAAACTTCAAAGATTAGTTTGATTTTCTGAGCTTTCAAGTTTTATTCTGAGATATGATAGATCTCGTTAAAATTTCAAAATCCTAACAATTGAAAATAGAGTCTCATTTCAATGGATGCATATGAGGACAATTGTCATGTTAACATTCCTTTATTTTAGGAAACTTTGAATAAACAACTTTATCCTCAAAGTTTGTCTAACTTTGGTTTATCCAGTTGTTGCAAAATACATAAATCTGTGGAGCACAGTGAAATAAATTGTCTAACTTTTCTTACAAGGTTGGATTTATATTTGAAAGGAATAATATTTTTTATAGATGTGTTCAGGGCTGAAGTCTATCAGGAAAATGAAGAAATTCTGGAGCAACAAGCAAATACAACACCAGAAGTTATTAGTTGTCTGGACACTGAAGTGGACTGCTCTAAGGATTTTGAATTATACTTGTCTAGAAATACACAGTGTAGTCAAATATTAGGTTTATCCACTGATGATGTCCTGATTGAAAGTTGGTGCAGATTACATGACAAAGAGCATTCAGAAAGGGATTGTTATGCTTGCTTGGTCATATTGAAGAAGACTCTAGAAAATACAATAGCTGAACTGGTTCTAGAAAGTGAGGATAGTGAAGCATCTTTCCTTGAATCATTTTATGGTGACATTAATAGGAGTTCTTCAAAAGGGGAGTGCTAGTATAAATCTATCAAAATTTGTAGAGAGGAAACCACTTGTCAGGATAAAGTCTTTGATTCTGATCCTAATACTTTTGATAAGGATAGTGAAACACCTTTCCTTGAGTCATTTTATGGTAAAAAAGAATGGAGACAGGTGGAAGAATTTAAATGCATTGCTACTGATGAAGTTCCCATGATAGTAACCCAGGAAGTTGTAGAAAAGAAAATAAATGTTGATTTACTAAATGACTTCTTTAAATTGAATGATCAAATGCAAGAATATTGCAGGATAATGGAACCAGATACCTTACTGGATGGAAAATGTGAAATGTTTGATGAATAATTCGTGAAAGTTGAAGATGTAGAAAACTTTGGAGTTGTTGTACATGATCAGATGCCAGTCCAATGTCATTTTGAAATTGAAACAGGGGAGTATTCCTATCAGTCGAAAGTTGTTTCACCTTTACAGTCAAATGATTTAGAAATGATAAATTTTTGTATATCAGATTATGATGATGAAGATACCCATTTAGATGTTGATGTGCAGAGAATTGAGGAGAACATTGACACGTTTCCTGAACTGGAGGATAAACTGAACATCCAGAATGAAGGAACAAAGCTGGATAAAGATGAAGAAATAATTGATCAAGAGCCATACATCCTTCAATTTGAAGTGAGACAAGACATTGAGCCAAGCAATGAAAGTGCAAAGTTAAATGGAGGACTAGATGTCAATAAACAACCATGTCCAGTAGAGCCAGAAATACATCAGGTTGTTTCTTTCCTTTCCTTAGTGAATAATGTTGAATATTATTTTGATTAGGGAAATTCAAGATATAAGACATGCATATGGATTAATCATGAATGTGATGAGCTGCCTCAGTTGTTGATAATCAGATGTTATTCTGTTAAACACAATGAATGTAGAATAAATGAGTATTTTTCAGAATACAAAGATAAATTTGCTAGGATCAAAACCATAATCAATGCCCTGATGCTCCTGCACAATCTAAGGAAGTATGCAAATACAAGTGTCTTTGGGTCTTTTCCTGGGTTTTGTTTGCCTTGTAGTTTTTTTTTTTAGTTTAATAGGTTAGTTGTTTGTATAGTCTGCTTGTTTTGCTTGCTTTGTTGTTTCCTCAGCAGGGATGTTTATTTTGATTTAGAGTGTACAGGAGCAGACTAACAACCACTGAAAACAATGGAAAATTCAAAACATTTAGGTTAATTATTTGAAATTTATGCATAACTTGTTATGACTGTCATGAATGTAGAAAGTCGTTTGACTTGTGAAGTTTTGTATTCCATAATTGTGGGTTGAGTATTCAAGGAAATTTTCTCACAATGACAAACCTAAAATCTTTGGGTTTGTTGAACATACCAATGTAGATATTAGGTGAAAAATCAGAGGTCACCCTTGCTACCATTACAATTCTCAGCTTAATTTTAGCAAGTGACCATTCCTTGCATCATGAAGTTACAACTGCAATATCTTATGAAATCTCTATCAAAATATAAAATATAAAAAGAAATAATAATGGATTTTACTAAAAATCTAGATTAAGCCAACTAAGTAACTCTACCAGGGCTATAGACGCTTGCTGGCAGTGGGGCTCTACTTAGGAGAATTGTAATGATAACCTTGCCGGGGCTATGGACCCCTGCTGGTAGCAAGGCTCTATCCGGTTGGCTCTGAGGGAATGACATCAACTACGTAGTCTAATATCAATCACTGGTTTGTTCAACTAATTTTCAAGATGAGGATAATTAATCACATGCACCCACTTAAACTGAAAAAGAAAATTCATGCACCTTATTGAATACATTGAGTCTCAAGTTAAATGATGATTTGCCAAAAAGATAGTTGGAAATTATGAATTTATTTCATCTAATTTTCTTTAATGGTTTTAATTTGATTGTTGTGTTTGGTTGCTAGTTGTTGTGATGTTCACAACATGCCCCATTTTACTCCTTAGCAAAATGAGGACCCTTGCTGTGGCTGGCTTTGCTTTTGCTTGTGTGTGTGATTCTGCTTGGTGGTAAAGGGAAAAGGAGGTGAGTGTTACAAAACTTGTTGAAAATAATAAAAAAATAGCATTAAGTGCCAGAGCATAATATGGGTGAATTCCTTGTCAAAAATGAGTGAGGGTTGCTTTTTGAACCATCTTAAAATTCCCTGTATTTTGCAAGTTATGAGTGTTTTTTGGTAAATGCACCGTTAAATGGGTTTGTTTGTTTGTATATACAAAGTCATTTGTATATACAACATGTTGCATATACAACGTTGTTTGTACGTCGGGTCATTGTATGTTGCACATACAAAGCTGTTTGTATATTGGGTTTATATAAATTGTTATTTTACTTGTATGCATGTCTCTAACACTTTATCTATACATGCAAGTCACGGACCTGACAGAGTTGAGAGTTTGAATGGATAAGTTCACTGCGTTTGCCAGTTTCCTTATATGTTTATACATTTAGTGCTTGAAATATACAAAGCTAAGATACAATAGCCATATACATTGGACGGAACCAAAGTGGTTATAAAATAAGGTTAAATCAATGTATGCTTCAATACATACAAATGTGATATGCATTACACTTTATACATGCTGCAGAACCGAAGTGACTTTGAAATAGGGTTTAATCATTGTATAATTCATGCTTTGTAAATGTGTGTTAAAGACATACATTGCAAGATGCATTGTACATATACAAGTGCCGAAACTGAAAGGTTTATTAAAGAGGGTTAAGACCTTGTATGTTCAGGCTTTGTATATGTATTCTTCGAAAACATACATTGTGAATAACATACAAGGTAGAACTAAAAACAGATTAAAGTTTGATTAATACAATGCATCATACTTAATGCATATTAGAAGGTACATTGCGCGTTATACATAGCGGATCCAAAAGCAAGTAAAATATGATCTATAAAAGTGATAAGTCCACCGGATGTATATGATGGTTTGTATGTTGGAAGATACAAGTGAAAGATGCAAGAGAAGTATACAAGCGCCGGATGCGAATGGAAAATTAAATATTGAAAATTCATTGTATGATCATTGTGATTGTATGTTTATGACATACATTCACGAGATACAAAGAAATATAGGCAAAGGGGAGGATTTTGAAGCCGTTTCGAAGCTCAATGACATGTTTCTGGTCAACAATGGTTGATGTGACCTTTTTTTAACGTTGTATATGCATTTGGATATGTGATTGTTTGTAGATTCATAACCCAATATCTGTGTTTGCACATTCAGCCTAATTTAATGTAATTTTTATCTTCCTGTTAGTTATTTAAATGATGATGCTTAATTCTTGTCTATCTATTGCAGGACTGTGGAGCTGTTTGAGGCTAGGATCAAAGTAACTAGGCAGTGCAGAGTTGCACATAGGGGCAACATGAACCTGCGCTGAGGAGGATATCATCAAATATGCCATGTGCCAGCTGGAGAGTGAATCAAGTCCAAGGTGCTAGAATATTCTATGCCAACTGTGTAATTGTCAACTGGTAGACACATGTTGTTCATCTGGACCATTGAATGTTATGAGGGGATCTTGATCATTGGTTCAATGTAACTATTTTATGGTCTTTGTTCTATAAAAGGGCAAGAACTTGTCCAAATTGATATAGAGAAGATTTGGCAAAATAAGGCCAATTACTGTACAATTTTATAGAAGATCAGATTACTGAGACTAATGAGGACTGAATTGTTGAAATGTCAAGTTTCTTTCTTCAGATCACTATAAATGTACTTGTTCTAAAGCATACTGAATGGAGATGAAGCTTCAGATTACATCCTAATTGTAAACTTTACGTAATCTTCAAGTTGATTTCTGGATATGTAATGGTGAATGTTGTGTTCAATAGAAGTGCTTTCATATTATTACATGTTGCTGTCAACTTTTTCTTTGAAGATTTGCATTAGATCATGTGGATTTGTCGAATGTCCTGGTGAAGTATGATTCTAGTTTTCTTCTCTTCATTGCTGTATCGGAACATGTATGTGGATCAGTGATCTCAGTCAAGTAATTTTGGGAATCTCATTCTCTAAACCCTTTTTCTCATTTTAATTTCATTGAATCACTTCCATAACTGCAAATCATGATAAATAATAAGAAAAATAGAGAAATATGCTGACATCTCGTAGATAACTGAATATCTTTAGCATATTTGAGCTAAATGCATGTAGTGTTGAAAATATCATGCAAAGAATTGCAAATAATGGTAGAAATCATGCAAATATCAACTTGTAGGCACATTATTTAAGTAAATTCATAGTGTAGAGGTAGAATTGTTGGAGATTTATGCAGAGCAGACATAAAGGATAGGATATTTGGAGGAATATTGAGGAACTTTGCAAGAACAATAGAAATGTGTAAGGCCCCTGAATGATTAATAGCAACACACATCAACCACTAAGTAACGTTAGTAGATTATAAACTAATCAATGGAGACTTGGGATCATGAATTCTTTGAATTCATCGTATCTTTCAAGATAAATAAAGGTTGTTGTGTAACTTTTATTTCACGTTTGTATGTGAGTAACATCACCATCAACAACGAATGTCTAGAAGTTACAATCATAGGGTAAAGCCCTGAGTCTTCCAAGTTGGTGATCTAGTCCTAAGAGAAAATCCCAGAAATCAGCAAGATCGAGAGAAGAAAGGAAAATTTGAACCCAACTGGTTAGGTCCCTATGTCATTATTGCAGCTTATAGGTCAGGAGCATATCAATTGGCTACATCCAAAGTTGAACTATTCGATGATCCTATCAATAGCAGGCATCTTTGCAAGTTCTATACCTGAAAGCCCCAATGCAAGGGAGTCCTAGAAAAATCCAAAAAAATTGAAAAAGTGATAAAAAATAGAACAAAAAAAGCAAAAAAATGGAAAAATAACAAAAAAATTGTCCTATGGTGAAAACTTGGCAAACAAGCGCCTTGGATAGGTACCATGATGAAAACCTAGCAAACAGGTGTCATGTGTACTTTTAGCTTTCGTGCAAATAAAAGTAAGTGGTGAAAACTTGGTAAACAGGCACTATCTACGACAAACCAATTCCTCCATCTATTGTGACTTCATACCTCTTGTGTCCATCATATCATTCATCTTGAACTAGTCCTTTGAATTGTTGTCGAACTACGTCACCTCTGAGCTATCATGTAGGCAAGGCCATTCTCAATGCACCCCTGAGGCTCCACTGTCCCATCCATCCCATATCTGGTCCTTCTATCTATTTGAGTCCATACCACTTTCTATCACTTAGGTCTTAGGTCCATCAAGTTCACCCTGAACTACGTTGCCTCTACATCATTATGTAGGCAAGGCCATTTAGCAATGACCCCTCGAGGCACTAGGTCAGTTCCTTAGGGTCCGTCTCTCCATATCAGTTTGTCATGTCACCCATAATAAGTCAATCCTTTGTCTAAACTGGGGGCAACTCCTCGACCTGGTTACAGATTTGGATTGTTGAATGCCACACGTTCTTAGAGGATACCAATAAAGGATTGTGATACCTTTCACTAGACAAGCACACGCAGCAAAGCAAGCTACCCAAAACAAAATTCTTGATGTAAAACATCAACCTATCCAAAACAAAGAAGAGCACCATATGAAAACACTCAAACTAATTCTATATCAATTATGGAAAAAAGACACATCTAATGCAAGAATGTTTTGTGCATACGTTAACTTACAAAGTCTTGGATTTTTGTCATTATGTCTTCCTATGCTACTCAAGGATGCCAAATGCTAAAGATGCTATGATGGGGGCATAATCTTTTTCTTTATTTGTTGTTGGTGGATTAAACTTTAGTAATGTGACAACTTTTGTCTAACGACATGATCAACAAAAGACCATCGAGGACTTCAGAGGTCTGAACATGAAAATGGGCAATCCTTGTTTGTTGAAATGCAAGAAGTACTTAGGTCATCTAGATTCAAGTTTGACTAGATGCTTGTATCAACTTGCTATATCAAAATCCATGTAAGGAATACTCAGGTCATCTCGGTCTAATTATACCTAGATGCTTGTATTTTCTTACAACATTTCAAAAAGTGAAAAATAACAAAAAGTGCCCAATGATGAAAGCAAAAGAATTACAATATCAAGATGAGAATCCACATCCATCCCATATCCAAAGATCCATATCAACCATGCAATAAGAAAATTCTGTAGTATATCAAATGAAAGTCGATATTTCTTCATTTCTCCTCTTCTACTCGTCTATATCATCTATGTATCGATTGAGTACATTTGGACATATCAAAAACATAGCATAGGTAACATATCATATCACATGAGATAGTCATTCACATAATTAAATCATTTGCATACATAATCAAGTGTATTAGGTCATCCACATACATTTGCATCAGTATATCATATCAAAAAAATCAAAAACATAGACAAAATACATATACAACTGCATAATCATATCCATACACATTTACATTTGCATCATCATATCATCCTAATCCATCTAGTATGCAACACATACATAAAACATCATAAGATAGAGTGCATCCATATGTAGAACATCAATAAACTGCATCATCATATAATCATCAAAACATGTCCAAATGTACAATATATCAAAAATATTTGTCCATCTCTCAGAGTCATATTATAAATGTATACAAAGTACAACAAAATGGTGATACATGTCTCAGGGAAAAATAGTACATATACAGGCTATCTCAGCCATAAAAAATGTGTACATTAGATCCAAAAAATATGTACAAGAATCTAGGTCTAGCTAACCCTATTGCCATGGAGCACTGCTCCCTGCACTGGCCTCTCCCCTATCTCCCCTTAACTGCTGGGGGCCCCTGACTGATCCCACAGATTGAGACCCACCTACCCTCTAAGATGCCCCTAACTGGCTCCTGAAGCTGGGTACACGATGCTCTGCTAACACTACCCCATGATATAAACCCCTGTAATACTGAGCCTGAGCCTGTGCTCTGGCAAGCTCACTCTGTACCTAAGCTAACTGTGTCTGTGCTTGCTACACCTATGAAATCAAAAAGCTAGATGTCCCATCTATGCCCATAGCCATCACAGCTGCATCTCTCTTTGCTCTCATTGCCCGCACGCTGGCCAAGGCTACGTCTCTCTCTCTCGGGATAGCTCTGATATTCGTCCTGCATCTACATCTCTATGAGACTTTGCTACTCTCAGATGGGCCCTCAGATGCCTAACCTAGCTCTTTAATGCAACCATAGCCTGCTGCTGTAAGTCAGGCTGTGGAGCCTACCCTACCTGCCCCTATCCTGGTGCCACCTGTTGTGTTGGCACCTGACCCTGTACCTACTACTGTGCCACCTGCTGTGGTGGCAACATCTATCTCTATGGTGCCACCTGTTGTGTTGGCACCTGTACCTGTACCTGTCATGCAGCCTGCAGCTGTGTAGCTACCTGCTGATCTGAAGGTCCCTCCCCTAACCTCCTCCTCTTCTGTCTCGGTCTGCCATCTCCTCCTCCTCCTCCATCTCCTCCATCATCTCCCTGACCTCCTCTCCCCCTCCTCGTAATCTGGTGTCATGCCAGCATCCACTATCTCCCTCCTCATGGGCCAAGCTGCATAAGGGATCTACTGAAAGTTAGCCAAAGCCTCCTCGTATGATGCCATGGGACCCCATCTGAACCTCTTTGTATGGGTCCTTGCAAAATGTGCCTGTCCCTATGGCCTACCCTGTACTCAGCCAAACTATCTCTGAACCCTGCTAACAATCTACCTCTCTAGTATGTACCCGGTCCTCCCAATGAGCCACCGAGTCTAGAAGCAATATGGCAACTCATTAGCCTCATCATCCCATACCTCACAGTCTAGGTATGGGTGACAGATAACTTGATCCATGTTATCAAATGCATGTCTCCAATACTCCAGCTTCCCCAGCTTGTGCTGGGAAATCACACCTGCATAGCCATAACTGAAGGGCTCCCCCCTCTACCTGTGAAAAAGATATATCAGCCATGTGATAGCTATGTGCTCCCACAACCAAAACTGCAAGAGAGACATCCCTGCTGACAAACTAGCCCCTCTGTGATACACCACTTGGTGCATATCCCTATATAAATGTGCTAGCATTCACACACCCCATGCATATCAAGTCCCATTGGTGAGCATACTCTCTAACACCCTCCCCCAGCCAATCAGGCAGCTGTGTGACCTCCTATCGGGGCATACTACGCCTCTGATCAATCCTACCACTATGCTCGGGAAGTAGTTATAGCAGTCATGAATGTCCTGCCATGAGATCACCTACTCCACCAACTCGGGGTCATCAAACACCCATCTGCACTCAACTAGTCCAGCGTCACACTGCGACTCATACTCTACCAGCTCTCCCTGAATAGGGAGGTGCAAAATCCTGTACACATCCTCTAAGGTGATCGCTATCTCCCTAGTCAGAAGATGGAAAGTCCCATCCTCACTATGGAACTGCTCCACTACTGCAGTCAAGATAGCATGGTTCGCGCGAACCTCAGGCATGAAGAAAATATAATGAAGACCCATAGCACCTAGAGCCTCATGATCTATCTTAGTCAACATGTATCACTGCAACAATGGCAACGAGAACTACTCTTGTGACATAAGGGTATCCTAGATATCCTCCTACAATCAGGCAAACCATAGCGTCAAATAAATCCATATCAAAGCAAACTTACTCATCAAACTATCCTATCATTGACTTAACATATCAAATTAATCAAAACATCATATCTCTTAACTAGATTCTCGGCAATCTCAGAGATCACTTATCAATTAATGTATCGATCAAGGTGCCAATTGGGTTAATTTTGTTAAGTCAACTGATTTTCCTAGTGCAAATGCACTAATCCAGGTGGTAGATGCACCGATCCATATCACATGTGCTGATCCAGGTGGCAGATGCGTTGATCCATATCACATGTGCTACTTCACCATGAATGCACCGCCCTTTGATGTGTATGCGCCGTTCTGACACATGCGCCACTTCTCATGTCACATGCGCAGCTTAGAAGTCAAAGCATCAATTTAGAGCCTATATGCGCCAAACTATCATATGCACCGTAAGATTGATCAAATGCATCACTTAGAAACATATGTGCTATTTCAGAGCGTGTGTGCGCTGCATGACAGTTCGGCACATCTGTCCTAGTAATTTTTCCTAAGCATTTATTGCCCTAATAAATGACTTTTAGCAAGTTTTGATGAACTACATACTGGTGGTCCTGCCTCCGCTGGCTAATCAAACCGTCAGACTCGCTCAAACCGGTGCTCCTCACGCAAAATATCCATCTCTCTGTCGACTGCTCTAGCTGCCATGCTCTCCTAAGCTCTCAAAAGCCCAATCAACTAAGGACAAGTGTGCAAATGAATAGAACTTGTGGACCCAGCTCCTATATATAGCAAGTGAACCATAGCTGACTGTATGACACTATGACTACTTCCCATATCCATTCTTTCAAACCATGTCCTGTTTTTTTCCATCCCAACCCATTCTTGTCCTTCTTCTTCGTGAGATTGTCCATCTCATGCCTTCTGCCTTCTCCTCGTCCAATCTCTCGAGGGGGCATCCTATCATTAAACTTGTACCAAGGGCAAACTGGGGCATGTATCATTGTCAAAAATTCTTATTCTTTGAAACAACATGATAAAACACATTGCATCAAAGAGGGGCAAAATATATACACCTAAAAATGACATGACTCTACTTAAATAAATATCTTAAATATTTATTTCATCTTCATATTCTTCTATCAATAAATAAATAAATTATTTTATTTATTTGATTCACTTTCTCCCATTTAGTTAAATAAATCACATTTATTTAATTAATTTCATCTACATCAACTTTATTCTTCTAAATAATTAAATAATTTTAATTATTTAATTAAATCATCCATTCTTCTAAATTTAAATAAAATACAAATTTATTTAAATTAAAATCTCCACAAAATAAAATATATTTTTATATTTTATTTATTCTTCAAAATTATCCACAAGTAATTAAATAAATTCATTTATTTAATTATGCTTTCTTATCTTCTAAAAAATCTTTCTTATCTTCTAAAAATAAATTCCTCTTGTCATACTAAAGCAAAAGCTAAGTTAAAGCAACTTTAAAACAACTTTGCTCTTAAATTAGAAAAATAAATTCTAATTTAAAGAAAATATAACTCATCCTCATCAAGAAAGCAATTAACTCAACAAAGCTTCTTTTTGAATGACACATGTCCTTCTTCTATTCACACACATTCGCACGAACATTCTCCTCCATTGATCTTCTTATTTTTTCTCAACCATTGATCCTCTCTCACCCAATTCTATAAATACAACCCTCTTCTTCTATTTCATCCATCTATCTTTCAAGTAAACTTATGCTGCAGGAACTATAGCGCGCCATTGGCACCCCATTTTCATACCACTTCACTATCATCCATTATCATAGTGTGTTGAAGCTCATCTTCAATCACACCAAGTATCAGAGCCAATTTCTCCTTGTCGTCTTGAGGATTCGAAGCGAGGAAGCAAGCTTCCTGAGGGCCATATTCTTCTCATCAAGATCATGAAAGAAAAGGCGAACAATGGAAGGCACAAGGTAAAGGTTGTAAGTATCTTGTTCTTATTTTAAATCCTTTTTCCTTCATATTTCATTGATGTATTGGGTTTTGTTATTGAATTAATTAATCCACATTTCACCCGTAACACATACATTTATACACTATTTACAATGAATGTGTAAAGAGTTCTCTTCCTACAACTATGCACATGCTACAACTGAGATACGAGTTTGTGCACATTACAATAATGAAAACCATCACTGTTATGCTACAACATGCTACAAGTCATCTATGTTACATGCTACAACATTTATGTTACTATGGAACACAAATGTGCATGCTTACAACACCCAAAACATGTGATCATTCTAGCTCTTACATTCTCTATTTTCCTTGTCCTTTCTTGACCTCTAAGTGGCCATACTTCTCATACTCACCCATAGTGAGTGAAATGTACTACTTGCTTGCTCTACAAGTGAAAAACTTGAACACAACTCAATCCATAGGAAAAACTTGGAGTGCTAATCAAATGCCCCTACAAATTAAAGCAACTCACACTTATCTTCTTTGTAAATCAAGTAAAAAATATATCCAAGTAACATTACTGTAATGTCGAAAAATGTCCCCTTGGGGGTTTTCCCCTCATAAGGTTTAGCTCCCAGGTCTTTAGAGTGCATTTAGGACATTTTAGTTCATATTTTAGCATCCCGATGGAATGATACCTAAGTCCCATGGAAAATATGACCTAGGAGGACCCCTTGAGGTGTACCCTACCTAAAATAGGGGGGAGGACTTGGGCACTCGCACCCTAGTCCTTCCCTATTTTAGGTCAGCCCCAATTTGTGGGTGTCGGTTAGTGATTGTTATTAGGTCCCTTTTCCAACACGGTAAGTTGGAATTTTAGATATCTTGGCGAGAGTGCTTGTAGATGCATATATAAGCATGTGTAGGCATTCATTTGTAAACTAGATTTCAATTAGATTGTTATTGTGAACTCTAGGCATTATCAAGGTGATTCAAGGCTTCCTATTGTGTTGCAAGAGCAGACTTGTGTGTATTGTGTGTTGATATTTGCAGATTTTAGCATCAATTCCTTTATGGCATGAAGAGCATCTTCTCCCATGAAAGCTTCACTACAAGGTGAAATAATATTGTGCTTTTATTATTGTTTCCTTTGGTTTTTGGCCTCTTCCTCACAAGGGCACGCCCTCTTCATCTGACAACGATGTTCAGAGACTTAAGTGTCCTTTGGGGTTTGACAGAGGCAAACCTTTAAACACCACAACCCCCAAACCAAGTCTTGTGATTGTAGGTTATAGGTGTCACATCCGAGAAAAGTGGAGTTGCAGGAAGGCTAGGAAGACATCAGGGATTCAAGATCTAAAGGAAAGATGGACAAAGGAGCACTTTCAAGACTAGGGTGCTCGCTCCAGTGTCCTCCACATATAGATTCTGGAAAAATAGAAGTTACAGGGCTGATTAGTGTTCGAAGGAGGTCTAAATTCCCTGAGAAAGTAGGTGCCTTGGACTTGGGCGTCTGCTCTAGTTTCCCTGACTGTTTCACTTCAGAACCCTGAAAATAGGTACTCTATAATTCTGCATTTTACTCTAGTCTATAAGAGGTTTTTTTGTAATTCATTAATTTGTTGTCGTATTTGCATAATTAGGGTTTTAATGGCCAATTGGACATACGAGAAGGAAAAATTGATAATTAATTCCCTAATCCAAGTTTTCCTACATCTAAAAGTGACTCTAGGGTATGATAGTGCTTTCCATTCGACCCTAGATCCTTCAATGTATAATGGAGAGGCAATTTTAACATCTAAACCATAAAGGATTAACAAGATGCAATTTTCCACTAAACATTTTGGTGAACCCATGTCTTTGAACTTAAATTGCAACTTGCTAAGTGTTTTTCTATAGATTTGGTGTGATTTCATTCATTCATTTGGTCATTTACCTTATTGCATTGAGAAAATTTCAAAAAAATTGAAAAATTAGAAAAATATAAAAGAATTGCATTGTTGGGCTTACTAAATTGTGTCAATTCTTCCTAAATTTTCCTAATTCATGATTTTTGCATCAAATTTGATATAAAATACAGAAAAATATAAAAATTCAAAATCTTGCTTTGCATTTTCATCATTTAATTGCTAGGGTTTTGTGGAAATTTTGTCAATTTTATATAACCTAGTAATTCCAAAATCTAGGGTTTGTAGGCAAAATATTTTATCAAATTTTTCTACTAATTTTAGAGGCTCATTCAAATTTGCATTTGTCTATAGTCTTTCATTTTAGTGTGAATTTGCATTTAAATTTAAATTATTTGCATTTTTGCATTAAAAATTTCAACAAAACTAGCAATTATGGTGCATTTTCATTAAATTTGCATGGGAATTTTGCATTATTAAGCTTGAAAATTATTTTCAGATCTAAGAGTATGTAATTTCCATAAAAAATCAGACTTCAAACCATTTGTATAGCATTTTGTTCCAAAATCTTAAACCTAGGGCTTCAAAAACGACAATTTTCACTAATTTTAGCCTTATTGACTCCATAAAATTGCATTATAGGTGTGTTATGAAAGATATTTTGGAATTAATTTTCTGTTATGAGGGTAATAATTTTCTTCCCCTCATAAAAATCTTCACAACACCCTTTTAACGGGCTCTTGTAGTGAAAATTTGGCCAAAAACTACACATTTTGACAATTTTTGGCCCTAGGGTTTGACTTAGTTTGCACTCCAAGCGTGTTGTCATCAGTTTTATGGATTGAGGTGACTGATATTATTAATATTCTTCTCTTTCCTTCCTAAAATTTCTTACAACACCTCTTTTTCTAGGTCTTGGAGTTGAAAAACCGTGAATAATAGCCTATTTTTGCTATATTTCACTAGGGTTTGACCTTACATTGCACTAAAATCATGTTGTGTTGGGTACTTTGGCACCAAGTGGATGTTATTACTGATATTATTTGATTTCCATCATCATTTTTCTCACAATACCCTTTGTTATGCTCTCTTGCATTGAATTTTGGTGAAAAAAGTGCCTATTTTGACATATTTTCACTATAATCGACTTAGCATTATCTTAAATTTGCATCAGGAGTGTGTTGAGAGTGAGAATATTGCTGCATGAGTTTAATAAATCTCTTCCCTAAGAGAAATATTTCTTTAAGAAAAATCATAAGACACATGACATCTAGTGCTCTTGAAGAAGTTGGTAGTTTGGACACCTTTACAAAGGGAGAAAATCAAATTGTGCAAGATATTATACATCCTCCAACCTCAATGGAAGAACAAAATTTTCACGATGTTGATGATACCATTGAGGCAATAGGATATGTATCTAATGATAAAATAGAAAAATTGGATAAAGGCTTAGCAGAATTCCAATCATTTATGGAAAATGAGAGAATAGCTGAAGAAGCCATTCTTGCAATTCATAACATAAGAGAATTGATAAAAGAAGGACAAGATGGTGTTAATGCACTTCATGGTCTAACACATATCATGCAAACCAATATCATGCTGATAACTGAATGTGCGCAAGCGATAAATAACACATTATTGCCATCTCATACTCAAGTTTCCATACCTATACGAAATACAAGAGTATCCACTTTTACATCAACGATTTTAACAACTAATGCGAATGTTTGTAGTAATGCTACCACTGGTATTGGAGTATCTAATGGCAAAAATTACAAAGCTGTGGGATTTAATTATTAGAATTTGATTCCTAAAGGAACATCTTCTATGAATAACTGTTCTCAACCTCCTACCTATTCCACTCATTTCCAGATACCTAACTCCACATATCAATATGGCCAACTTCTGTTAACATATTCTTAACCTCTACATATTGTGTCTCAAGCTCATTCACCTCCTCATTTCACTTCCAATTATTCACAACAAACTGCATCTCCAAATGATGCCATCCTAAACCAACTTTTACAAGGCATGACTGATTTGCAACAAAAGGTAACAAACTTGACAAATTCATCTCAGCCTAGTCTACCGACATATCATGCCTGTAATCCATTAGCCTATGCAATCTTGAGAACCCCTATGCCTGAGAGGTTTGAGACTCCTCGCTTTGAAAAATATGGTGGAAAAGGTGATCCCAATATCCATGTGGCAACATTCACAGCTATGTGTAGTGATTTCTATTTTAAAGAGGATTTGTTAGCAAAACTTTTCCCGCGATCTCTCAAAGATACTGCTTTAGAATGGTTTTGCTCATTGCCTCCGAATTCAATTCACCCATTTTCCCAGTTGATTGATCAATTCTTACAACATTTTCAAGCAAACATCGGACCCCAAATCACTCTTATTGACTTGGTTCAATGCAAACAAGGTTCGAAAGAGAAGTTGACTGAATTCATTAGTCAGTATCAAGGCTTTATGCTCAGATTCAATATCAGATGAAAGATGAGGATGTTCAGAAGATATTCGTTACAAATCTACAACCTAATATTTGTGATAAGATTCTCTTGATGAAGTACAACTCCTTTCAACATTTATACACCGCCCTTCGTGATTATCAACTTTCCTCTAGTCAGTATGAAAACCAAAACTCATAAGCTCAAGTTGGACAATCCATGGGGGAATCATCACAAAACAACTTTAAAAGGAACAATAACAAGGGTTTCATCAAGATCAATGGACCAAATACAAATGTGTGCTATAAACAATCCAAAGAAACAATTGTATCAACCGATAAAGTTTACGCTGATAACTAAGTCTTATCATTCTATCATGAATCAAGCTATGAGTAATAACATTTTGAAGCTTCCCCTGATTAATCCTATTGATCCTAGCAAACAGGGACCTTATTTTGTTGCTAATGCCTTTTGTCATTATCATCAGACACAAGGACATGACACTGAATGATGTATGCATCTTAAACACAAGATACAAGACCTTATTGATTCAAATGTCATCTAGGTATCAAGTGTGAATGATAATGGAAATAAGTCAGTTACTTCTAAGCCAAATCAGAACTTACAAATCTTCACTAATCCTTTTCCTAAGCATACTTGTTGGTCATGATGTTAGTCATTCGCAAACATAGAATAAAAGTTACACAACAACCTTTACTCATCTTGAAAGATACGATGAATTCAAAGAATTCATGATCCCAAGTCTCCGTTGATTAGGTCTTAATCTACTGACGTTACTCAGTGGTTGATGTGTGTTGCTGTTTTCCATTCAGGGGCCTTACGTGTTTCTGCAAAGTTCATCATCATTATCTTCAAATATCCTGCTCTGGATGTTTGCTCCGCATAAATCTCCAACAATTCTACCTCTGCACTGTGAATTTAGTCAAATAATGTGCCTACAGGCTGATATTTGCATGATTTCTATCATTATTTATGATTCTTTGCATGATATTTTCAATAATACATGCACTTAACTCAAATATGCTAATGATTTTCAGTTACCTACGGGATTTCAGCATATTTCACTGTTTCTGCTTGTTATTTATCATGATTTGCAGTTATGGTGATGAATTTATGAAATTGAAAAAAGGAAAAGGGTTAAAGAATGAGATTCCCAAAACTACTGGACTTAGATCACTGATCCACATACAAGCTCCCATACATGCAATGAAAAGAAGGAAAAACTAGAAATCATACTTCACCAGGACATTCCACAAATCCGCATGATCTAGTGCAAATCTTCAAAGGAAAAGTTGACAACAACATGTAATGAAATGAAAGCGCTTCCAGTTGAACACAGCATTCACCAGTACATATCCAGAAATCAACAGAAAGATTACGTAAAATTTACAATCAGGATGTAATCTGAAACTTCATATCCATTCAGTATGCTCAAGAACAGGTACATTTACAGTGATCTGAAGAAAGAACCTTGACATTTCAACAATTCTATCCTCATTAGTCTCAGTAATCCGATCTCCTATTTGATTCTACAGTAATTGACTTTTTGCGCCAGATGCGTCTGTGTATTCTAATGTATTCCTCTGTCAGGGTAATTTGGTCTGTCATTGGAATAACTCCTATTCTGACCTGACTGTGAATAAAACCCTTGATTTCTCAAGTGTGTTACTTCTGTGGTGAGTTTTCTCAACTGAGCAGAAATTTCTTTGATTTCCTCTTTCTCCTCTTGAGCTTTGGCCACTACATTTTCAGTCTGAGGCTGGAAAAAGGAAGATCCATGGTTATTGTGGGATAGATCTGTACCCTGAGGTGTCTGAGCATGTGCAGGATATTGTGGCAATTGGCCATTTCCATTAGGAGGAGGCATGATACTCAATGGAGGTACTTGCAAAGGTGTAGGCATGATTGCTGGGGGCATCACTGATCCATTTGGATATTGTGCAGGATATTGTGAAGGATAAGCTGCAGGATATGGTGCTGGATATTGTGATTGTACGCCAGGCAAAGTAGGGAATGCTATATTAGGAGTAGGAGCAGGTATCAGCTGTTGATTTACCTTGATAGCTTCTTGAAAAGATCCTGTCAAGGTGGTGATCTCAGGATGTGTTCTCCTGATGAACATGGAGGTTAATGGATCCAGGGCTGAATAATAAATACTCCTAGCAGCAGCATCAGCCACCACATATGGGGTAACTAGCTTGGACAACATTTTCTGGAACCTAGCATTGAAATTTGCAATAGGTTCATGCTCAAATCTCTTAATTGTGGCAAACATGTGGTAATTCATGGATGGATCAATAGGGACCTTGAATCTGTCAAGAAAGGCCTTCTCTAAGACAGCCCACGAACCGACAGAAGATTGACCAAGACTGATGAACCAATTATAAGCCTCTTCCCCTAAGGAAAAAGGGAATAATCTGCACACCACGTCCTGATGTTCTATTCTGGCTCTGCAGCAAGCTTCTTTAAACGTCCTGATATGATCATCCGCATCCTGATAAGGATGGTATTTTGGACAAAGTTTGTCCGGATACTTTGGTAACTCATGATACGCAGTAAAGGTCAATGGTGATTCTGCTGCAAAGAAAGACATTGCAACCTGAGGGGGCTGAACTGGTGGTGCAGTTGGCTGAGGTTGGACTAAAGGTATACCCTGAGGTTGAACAGGAGGTGTCACAGATATACCGGAAGGTATTTGCAAACCAACAGGAGTTACGGGAGGAGGTCCCGGTGAAGCTCTAGACGTACCAGACCCTGGAGTATGGTGAACGTCTACAGTCCTAGGTCTAAAACCTCTAACAGGCAATTCTTCAAAAATTTCACTATGTCTAGACCTGGTATTTATCCTGTGAGCCAGGATTTCTCGATTTGGAGGCCAATTAGCTGAAACTTTGCAAATATTGGTTGGATTCCACCGGACGAGGTGATATTTGCGGTCAAATTGCAAATCAGACTGAATATTTACGCAATATTTGCGAAGACACTGCAAATAGGACAGGCTATTGGGATATTCTGACCAGTAGCACAAGATCTCATGTGTTTAAGGCTCAAATTCTCAAAGCTTGAACAAATTTACGCATCTTTGGTTAATATTTAGTGAATTTAAAGAAATCTACTGTAAAGCTTGCAATATTTATGTGAAATCAGGAAATCTTTACATAGAATGTGCATATACAAACTTGTCGCAGCAAATATTTACGAAATTTACTGAAATTCACGAGTGATGTGAGGATACCTTACTCTTATACGTCATCAAACCTGAAAATACTGATGATGAGCGTGATCTTCCGGTCGGGCCCTCCTTCTAGCGCCAATTTATGTTGGTCATGATGTTAGTCATTCGCAAACATAGAATAAAAGTTACACAACAACCTTTACTCATCTTGAAAGATACGATGAATTCAAAGAATTCATGATCCCAAGTCTCCGTTGATTAGGTCTTAATCTACTGACGTTACTCAGTGGTTGATGTGTGTTGCTATTTTCCATTCAGGGGCCTTACGTGTTTCTGCAAAGTTCATCATCATTATCTTCAAATATCCTGCTCTGGATGTTTGCTCCGCATAAATCTCCAATAATTCTACCTCTGCACTGTGAATTTAGTCAAATAATGTGCCTACAGGCTGATATTTGCATGATTTCTATCATTATTTATGATTCTTTGCATGATATTTTCAATAATACATGCACTTAACTCAAATATGCTAATGATTTTCAGTTACCTACGGGATTTCAGCATATTTCACTGTTTCTGCTTGTTATTTATCATGATTTGCAGTTATGGTGATGAATTTATGAAATTGAAAAAAAGGAAAAGGGTTAAAGAATGAGATTCCCAAAACTACTGGACTTAGATCACTGATCCACATACAAGCTCCCATACATGCAATGAAAAGAAGGAAAACTAGAAATCATACTTCACCAGGACATTCCACAAATCCGCATGATCTAGTGCAAATCTTCAAAGGAAAAGTTGACAACAACATGTAATGAAATGAAAGCGCTTCCAGTTGAACACAGCATTCACCAGTACATATCCAGAAATCAACAGAAAGATTATGTAAAATTTACAATCAGGATGTAATCTGAAACTTCATATCCATTCAGTATGCTCAAGAACAGGTACATTTACAGTGATCTGAAGAAAGAACCTTGACATTTCAACAATTCTATCCTCATTAGTCTCAGTAATCCGATCTCCTAATTGATTCTACAGTAATTGACTTTTTGTGCCAGATGCGTCTGTGTATTCTAATGTATTCCTCCCCTATTTGATGACAAGCTTTGGCTCTTATATAGAACAACTGCCAAAAAACGGTTACAACGATCCAAGGATCAGGATCCTCTCATAACAAACAATGGTCCAGATGAAAAGCACATGCTTCGTCAGTTGGCAAATGCACAGCTGGCACAGAATATTCCAGCATCTTCAACTTGATTCGGTCTCCAGCTGGCGAACAGCATATTTGACAATATCCTCCTCATTTCTGGCTCATGTTGCCTCCATGCGCAACTTTGTAATGCTCAGCTTCAGCAGCAGCTCTAACAGCATCATGACTTCAATGCTCGGCTTCAGCAGCAGCATCATGACTTCAATGCTCAGCCTCAGCAGCAGCATCATGACTTCCTGCAAATAAACAGACAAACATTAAGTTCATCATCATGTGGATAAACAACAGGAAGTAAACATTTTATTAAACATACCTCCCAATGTGCAGCTACAGGCAATCAGGCTTTACCTGTGGAAAATATGCACTAAATGCATAAACAGCATAAAACAACCAGGTCAACCCTGTTGACCAAAATCAGGCAGTCGGGCTTTTAAATTTCTATCGTTTCAAATTTTCCCGCCCATTTCCATGTGTATCGAGTTCAAATACGATCATGCATGTCAAAATATACAAGGAAATAACCGCTCTTAACAAATTACTTCACAT
The DNA here is from genome assembly GCA_027924645.1 of Cunninghamia lanceolata. Lineage (NCBI taxonomy): Eukaryota > Viridiplantae > Streptophyta > Pinopsida > Cupressales > Cupressaceae > Cunninghamia > Cunninghamia lanceolata. The sequence goes on along the minus strand of BSBN01000021.1, from coordinate 13,776,521 downwards.
CTGGCTTTGCATGCTCTGCTTGTATGCTTCGGGTCATCATCATATTAGCATCGGTGTGACCACATATGATCAGGGTGACAAATTTAGACTCAGCCGATGGTAACAGTTATACCTACGTCAAAAAATCATGATGATGACCAACCCTATGTCTTCTATCCAGCTGCAGGATACCACGAAATATGATGCCCCTCCTTTCCGAATGCTCTGATGAAAAGCACATCAGGATGTTTCGCTTCTGCATATTGGGGAAAGAAAGACATCATCGTCATCATCATGATGAAGACAAAAGGAGGATTTGGAATATGATCCTGCCGCTTAGGAAAGGAATATGATGGTGACGTCATCATCATATTCCGGGCTTCATTAAAATGCAAAGGATGACGTCACCGTCATGTTTCGTTAAGATCAGGGGATAAATGCAAGATCGGGTCACCTAAGGAAGATGATCAGGTGATGAATGTAAAATGACCCCTTTGCGGCCAAGGTAACCCTCTCGAAAGATCAGGATGATGATGATGATCATCATCATCATATCCGCACTAGGTGATTTAAAATATGATCCTGCTGAAGGTCCAGATGACGCCATCAGGATATCTGGGGCTTTTGTTAATCTTATAACATGACGTCATCGTCATATTCGTGAACCGGATCATGCCTTGGAAAATATCCTGCCGAAGGAGAAATGTGATGGTGACGTCATCCTGATATTTGCTTTTTTCGTTTATCAGGTCAGGATGACGTCATCAGGATATTTGCAAAAGGTTATACTTCTCGGCAGGAGGATATTGCGAAATGCCGGGTAGACAAACAAGATCATGATGATCTTGTCAACATGACTTAGGAATGAAATATCACCCTCCCCTTTGAAAGATAAGGTGATCATCATGATCACGCAAAAGGAGATCAGGAGGATATTACGAAATGCGATCCTGCCTTGAAAGATCATGATGATGATGATCACCAGGACTTTGACGTGCGCGTGCAAATTATGCAGATGGCAGATTTCTTAAGCAAGGTGATATTATAATATCAGCATGATATTATAATATCGGGTGATGTTAGAATATCATGATGCTCGCGATGTTTCCAGGGTCGCCTGACGGGTAAAACACACTATCACTTAAGATTGACGTCCAGATATTGGGACTGCATCATTTTTATCGGGTGATAGACAAAGATCATGATGATGACCTTTCGCGATACAAAAGACCGCTTCGACGGGGACAACCTACTACGACTTAAAATTGACGTCCGGATGTTTTGACCTCAGGATATTATCGGGGGGGCTTTTCAAATATCATGATGATGATGTTCATCATACAGCAATTATCAGGTTTGACCAAAACTTTGACTACTCATAACTCCCTCATATGGACGAATTTTCAAGTGATGTAAAAGGCAAACCTGCATGGAATTTCAAGCTCTTTCTAACCATGAAGTCATAGAAACAAAATATGAACTTTGACAAACTAACCTCATGATGATGACCTACCTCATCCTGACCTTCATGATGATGATGCACCTGACCTATTTTTACCAAACCGCCAGAAAGCAGACAACACAAACCAGAACAAAAGTTGGGTCCCTGTTTTGCCAAGTCAAAATGGGGCGTGTTGTGTAACCACACAACAATACTGAAAATAATATGGTGGAAGAAGATTTAGTGCAAGTAGACGAGGATGATTACTTGGACTATGACAGTATCATGGGAATGATTGAAGTAGATAAGAAACAACTGGATAACCCACCTCATCCATGAAGAAATGGAATTTACGCTGAGTTTCCTCCTCTGTTATCCTTATATGAATCAGGAGATAGTCAAGATACCTTTGAAAAGAAAGAACGACAGTCGATACAGACAAGCAAGAGGATACATGATAAATCTTGCTACTATTCTAGAAAGATTTACCAATGAAAACTCACCAAAAATTGGAAAAGAGCAAGATAACAATCAATAGTCAAAAATAATAGTGGTTCTCCCCCTCATAAGCAAAAAAAAAGCCTCATTTGAACAAAGATTTAAAGAACAATCATCATATGATAACAAACAAGACTTCCACAAAAAACCACTCAAATTTTACAACAAATATGATTGAATACCTTTCCAAGAGGTTCGAGAGCTCCAAGATATAATACAAAGACCCTATAGGTAAGTATCTCTAACCCTTTATCTCTCTCATGATGTGCTTCCCCTGTGATGTGTTATATGTTGTTTAGGTCTCCTGGGATGACCTTAGATTCTCCCATAAGGTTCGAGATACCAGGAGACCACCTCTGTTGTGACCTTCTTCTATTTGTATCATCATTCTTCTAAATTGCCTCTCTTTGATTTTATTGTTGTGTGTTGTGTTTGACGGACATAGCATCGTGGTTGGTGACTTGGGGGCACACTCCTACATGACTGCCCCTAAGGCACTTGTTTCTCCTCTCTTATTTATTGTTTCCCTTCCTCTAGTGTTTCCATCTAGCGAGCGGATGATGACAAACATTCAAATTGATGCAGACCTAGTGTCCCTTTCGAGAGCAATCAAAAAATGGACTATAGTTCCTAATATGACGATGGGGTTGTATATTTTATCTGATGCTTGGCTAGTGGAAGCACTCATGCTTTTCACGTAGTAAATTTTATGATGTTTCTATCACATTTACAAACCTTAACAATACTACTACTCCATGCACCTTTGTTTGCCTTTGAATCTAGCCTTGGCAGTACTTGATTCAGAGGGCTTCGTGATATAGGCCCTGGTTATTCTCAAACTCTGAATTCATTGTATAACCTTGGCTCTTTGTGTGGTTAATCATATGCATTGATGTTGTTTATCATGATATTGTAGACACTAACATGTTTCTTTTAGGGATGTGTTTGTGGGAACATTTGGCGATCGTAAAGTACATGTCACCTCCGGGGGACATGGGCTTTGTGAAAGTCGATGTTCCCTTCTGTGTTTTCTTCCTACCTTAACGTGTTTGATATCGATAACTGATATCAACCACCTTTAAGGTGGGGGTATATAAGGTAAGATGTCTGTTATAGATGTTAGCAATGTGTTTGACCTTAGATGAATGGACTTGTGCTCAAGTAGTGCATTGTGCATCCTGAGTTTGTTTGCAATCAATCAATCAATCATATAAGCCCTCTGCAGAGGAGAGATATCGAGCATATCCTTTTTCTTAAGCCCTCTGCGGAGGCAGGGATGGTGTATTTCTTGGAGCATATTACATCATCCTGTCATTTTCAAAAGTCCTCTGCGGAGGTGGGGAGCGGTTCTATGACTAACTCAACCCTTAAGCATGTCTTTGGCGATTGTTGTGGCGAAGCGCAATCGTCGGTGTGCACCTGTAATGTGCCTGAGATGGTGATGAGCCTAGAAATAGGGAATACACCATTACTTGTCTGCTGTGTTTTCTCCATGTCTTCAAGTGTGTGTGTTTTAGCGTGCTTTATTTTGTATGGCGTGTTTGTTGCCCCATATGCATAGACCAGCACCATTGAGTAGTGCTTTGTGCATCTTGGGAGGTTTTGTGTGTGTGTTGCCCCATATACAGCGACTAGTGCCATCAAGTAGTGTTTCCTGTATTTTGGGAGGTTTGTTTACTTTCCAGTACTTGTATTTGCATTTCATATATATATATATAAAAAGAAAAGATATCATTTCTATCTTCCATGCATTAATGTGTCTTCTATGCATTAACTGTCTGCTTTGTGTTTTGCATGACTGTAATTGTCTTCTCCGTGTTTTGGATGCCTGTTATTGTCTTCCATGTGATTGGCGTGTCTTCTCCATGCTTGATGTGTTTGTTGTGTTTGTGACCTTACTTTAATGCATGTATGGGCCTTGTGTTCATACATACATTAAAGTGGGGGCTAAATGTAAAGTCAGAAAATATCTCCTTGGGGGATTTTCCCTCATAAGGTTTAGCTCCTGGGTCTTTCGAGTGCATTTAGGACATTTTAGTTCATATTTTAGCATCCTGATGGAATGAGACCTAAGTCCTATTAAGGGAAAAATGGATCAATAATGAATATTCAATAATAATCAATATCAAATACCCAAAACTTCAATGAAATTGTGAACTAAGAAGATTTACCAAATCAAGCAATGAACAACAAAGCAAACCTTCCTCAATTTGAAACTTCCATTGATTGCCTATCACAATCGTTCTTGTATGTATGAAGTAGGGCCCTCAGAGAGTGCACTTCTTTGCTTTGTTTAAGAATGTCGATTGAGAATGGTGGTGATAATGTCGCAATGAAGAGGAGATTCACAATGATAGTAGTAGTGCGTAGTGCATAGTAGTGAATATGAACACAAGTAATGAAAGGATTGGTGCCAAAGGCGCACTGTAATTCCTGCAGAGTAACAATACTTAAAGCTTGGATGATTAGAATGGAAGAATAAAGTTGCTTTTATAGACTTGGGAAAGAAGAGATCAATGGTATAGAAGACTTGAGAAGATCAATGATATAGAATGGTTGAGGAACGTGCAACGAATAAGAAGAAGACACGTGTCTTGCTTTCTTTTGTATGAGAGGAATTGCTAAGAATAGAAGAATGAGTTAAAGCAATTAAAAGAATATAATAATCAATTAAGTGATTTAAAACAAGAAGAAGGGATTTGCATGAGAATAAGAAGATATTTTGCTTTATTAAATATTAGGAATATTTAATTGCATGTGCAAAAAAGATTGAATTATATTTAGAGATAACTCAATATAGAAGAAAAGGCAACTTAAATAAATATTTGATTTATTAAATTTAGAGAAGATATTATTGGAAGAAAACAATTAAATAATTGGTATTATTTAATTTAGAAGATAAGAAAGCAAATTAAATAAATTAATTTATTTAATTGATGTGCATGATTTGGAAGAATAAATAAAATATTTGGTTGTATTTTATTTTTAGAGATTGAAAGGATTTAAATAAATTTGATTGATTTATTCAAATTTGGAAGAATGATTTGATTTAATTAAATAATTAGGAATTGTTTAATTGTTTTGGGAAGAATTGAATTAAATAAAGGATTTTATTTAATTGTTGGAAGAATATGAATCAAATAAATAAATTTGGTTATTTATTTATTGATAGAGGAATTAGAAGGGAATAAATATTAAGAATATTTATCTAGATCGAATTGTGTCATTTTTAGGCATATACATTTTGGCCCTCTTTGATGCAATGCAGTTTACGGTGTTGCTTCAAAGAAATTGATTGTTGAATAATGACACATGCCCCAGTTTGCCCCTGGTACAGGTTATGACGATAGGATGCCCCCTCGGGAGATTGGACGGGAAGAAGGCAAAAGGCGTGAGACGAACAATCTCACGAAGACGAAGGGAAAACTTGGTTAGGGTTGAAGAAATTTGTTGAAGAAAGAGCTGAATGATACGCGGTGCAAGAATAGAATGATAACACACACAAGCAAGTAAGCAAGTATGCATAAATGACATAAGAACAAGCAAGGTATTGCCCCTGTCGAGCAGTAAACCAACAATATACTGATAACAATATATGATAGTGTTGTCATGGCGGGGAATGATAGATCCCTAGAGCAACACGAAGGATAGTGTCTGGTTTCAGGAAATGAAGCATGTCGTGTAAGACGTGTGTGTTGGTCTGATTTTGACAATGTTACATCCTATATAAGACAACTGATTGATTAACTGATTGAGTTGGTTTATGACCAGACAAGGATCAAGACCACTAATTGTGATTGGATCATTTGTGCAAGATTGACTTGACTTGATTGGTATGGATTAAGGATGGACTTGCATTTGAATCACTGCTCAGATTAACTGGACAAGGATGAAAGATATGATGATAGATAGAAATCTGATTGATAGAAGAAAGACTCGATAGAAGGACTCACAAGCTTTTGTAAACATTGATACTCTGAATTGTTGGATCTTTTATTGGATGGGATATGGATGTATAATGGATGTGAATGGTGTTTTGCTTTTGACATCTGGACAGTGCAAGTATTTTGAAGTGCTTATTTCATCATTGGGCAATTTTTTTTGGTACTTTTTCCAAATGTTGTAAGTTAATACAAACATCTAGGTATAATTGAACCGAGATGACCTGAGTATTGCTTACATGGATTTTGATTTAGCAAGTTAATACAAGCATCGAGGTATAATTGAACTGAGATGACTTGAGTATTTTTTGCATATCAACAGTCAAGGATTGCCCCCTTTCATGTTAGACCTTTGATGTCCTCGATGATCTTTTGCCGATCATGTCCTTAGACAAGGCTTCACATTACTAAAGTTTAATCCACAAGCAGCAAACAAAGAAAATAATCATGCCCCCATCTTAGCATCTCTTGCTTTTGGCATCCTCAAGTAGCATAGAAAGGCATGATAGCATAAATCAAGACTCTGTAAGTTAACCTAACCAACACAAAACATTCTTGATTTAGATGTGTTTGTTTCTTGCCATAACTGGGGTAAAATCATTTTAGAAGGCCTTAGGTGTTTTTTTGTGTTGCCTTGGATAGGTTAAGTGCCTCATGTCAAAATTTCTACTTGGAAAGTGGGTTCTTCCTATGCTTGCTTGCTTGGTGAGAAGATTTCACAATTCTTATTGGTGAGACGGACCCTAAGGGACTGGCCTAGTGCCTCAGGGGCTCATTGCTAAATGGCCTTTCTTACGTGATGATGCAGAGGCAATGTAGTTTGGGGCAAACCCTAATGGACCATGGATGGATTAGAAGAAAGATGAGAAGAAATGGGATGGATGGGACCGTGGGAGCCTCAGGGGTGCATTAGGATAATGGCCTTGCCTACGTGACGACATAGAGGCAACATAGTTCATGGACTTGGACCATGGATATCGACGAGAGACACTATGCTAGGCTGACACTATGGATATGATATGGGACAAAACCTTGGTTGACAAGGTAACAAAGAGATAGAGTATCAAGCCATGATAGGTTACCATTAGGATTTTATTATGGAATAGATATGGGTCGAATGGGACACGAGGAAGAATGGACACAAGGTGATTGGCTTCCAAAGATGGAGATGGTGGTTTATCACAAGTAACGCCTATTTACTAGGTTTTCACCACTTGCTTTTATTTGCACAAAAAGATAGAAAGTAAACATGACTCCTGTTTGCCAGGTTTTCATTATGATACCTATCCAAGATGCCTATTTGCCAAGTTTTCACCAAAGGACAATTTTTTTGTACTATTCTGATTTTTTAATTTTTTTGTATTTTATGCCCCCTTACATTGGGGTTCTCCTAGGTATAGAACCAGTGAAGATGCATGCTCTTGATTGGGTCATCGAACAGCTCACCCTCTGATGTTGCCAACTGATATGCCCCCGATCCATAAGCAGCTACAATTACATAAGGCCCAAGCCAGTTGTGTTCGAACTTTCCCTTCTTTTCCCTATCCTATTGATTGCAAGGATTTTCATTAAGTACTAGATCTCCAACCTTAAAGACTTGTGGGCGAACTCTGTGGTTATAGCTTTGTGACATCATCTGTTGATATGCTTTGAGATGGTCAAAGGCTTTATGTCTCCTTTCTTCTAGCAACTTTAGTTCTTACAATATGGAGACTCTGTACTCCTCATTTGATATGAGACCTTTCAACGACACCCTGAGAGATGGTAATTCGACCTCAATGGGGAGGATAGCTTCTGAGCCATAGATAAGGGCATAAGGGGTAACACCTGTTGGAGTGTGTATACTAGTTTTGTAGGCCCACAGAGCGGGGTTGAGTTGGATATGCCAATCACGACCATCATCATTGACTATCTTCTTGAGGAGTTTCAAGATGGTCTTGTCGGATGCTTCAGCTTGACCGTTGCCTTGGGGGTAATAGGGTGTAGAGAAACAGTGTTGGATTTTGAATTAGTCACAGAGTTCTTGGACATCCTAGTTTTTGAAGGGTCTTCTATTATCTGTGATAATGGATGAGGGAATTCCGTATCTGCAGATGAGTTAATTCAGGATGAATGAGGAGATTTGCTTACCTGTGATGGTGGTGTGGAGAACAGCTTCAATCCATTTGGTAAAATACTCAGTGGCGGTTATGATGAACTTATTGCCGTTGGAGGAGGGTGGATGGATTTTTCCCACAAGGTCAAGTCCCCATTGGCAAAAGGGCCAAGGTGTTGTTAAAGGTCTCAACTCTTGAGCTAGTGCATGTATCAGGTTCCCATGTATTTGGCACTGCTTGTACTTCTTGACAAACTGGTATGAATCTATCCCCATGTTCAGCCAGTAATAACCTAGACGCATGAGTTTCTTGGCTAAGGAAGGACCGCTAGAGTGTGTCTTGCAAATCCCTTCATGTACGTCTTGTAAGGTGGTTACGGATTCTTCTCGTTCTAAACAACAGAGTAAAGTACCATCTAAACCACGTCAGTATAGGGTGTTGGCAATGATGGTATAGCGAGAGGTTTGGCGTATAAGGTTTTTCATTGGTTTGAAGATAAGTCAGGTGGGAGGGTGTTGTCCTTGAGGTAAGTGTAAACCTTACTATACCAAGGTGAATCAGATCCAACTAAAAGGCATATGGTATGGGTCTCAAGAAGATCATAAGCTGGTTGTCAAATAGTTTCCACTAAGAACTCGTACTGTGACTCATTCTCTGTTATCTTGAGAAGAGAGGCAATGGTCACCATGGCATCTATTGCTTTGTTCTCAATGCACGGTCTCTGCTCAAAAGATATAATCACAAAGTATTCCTTAAAGTCATCTATCATCCATTTGTATGGGACAAGCTTCTCATCTTTGGTTTGGTAATCGTCATTGACCTAATTTATCACTAGTTGAGAATCACTGTAGACATGTAGCTCTTTGATTTTCCAATCTATTGCTATCTTGAGGCCAATGACTAAGGCTTCATACTCTGCTATGTTATTGGTGCATGGAAATAACAAATGGTAAGACTTCAGTATGGTATCACCATGAGGAGTTACAAACAAGATTCTTGCCCCCGATCCATGGTTTGTGTAGGACCCATCAAAGTATAGTTTCCAAGAATGCGTTGAGATAGTGAATAAGGATTCATTCAAAAACTCAAATTGCATTGGTCCTGTAGTGGTGCATCTGCTAGCTGGTCAGCAATGACTTGTCCCTTGATAGCTTTTCTGTCTACATACTCAATGTCGTATTCACTTAGGAGCATTACCCATTTAGCTAGGCGACCTGTAAGAGCTGCTTTGCTTAGTAGGTATTTTAGTGGATCTATTTTTGCAATAAGTTTGACTAGATGTGCAAGCATATAATGTCAGAGTTTTTGGGAAGCAAAAACTACCGCAAGACATGATCTTTCTATCTGAGAGTATTGCAACTCATAGCCCACCAATGTCTGACTAATATAGTAGACGGCTCTTTCCTTATTCTCATAATCTTGTTGTGTTAGAAGAGCTGCAAGAGCTATAGGTGTAGTAGATATGTAGAGTATCAATGGTTTTCCTTGGATAGGAGGCATGAGAATAGGCAGTTTCATGAGATATTCTTTTATTTTGTTGAATGCCTCTTCACACTTCTCCTCCCATTTGAATGGAATGTTCTTGTGCAGGAGATGACTGAATGGTTGACACTTGTCTGCCAGTTGTGATATGAATCTACAGATTGCTTGTAGCTTGCCTTGTAGAGATCTTAGTTGAATGAGAGTCTTGGGTGGTGGCATGTCCATAATAGCCTTGACTTTGGCAGGGTCCACCTCTATTCCATTTGCTGACACAATGAAGCCTAGAAGCTTGCCTGAGGTGACTCCAAACACACATTTCTTTGGGTTCAACCTAACCTTGAATTGCTCGAGTCTCTGAATGACTTTCTCTAATACATCTAGATGTGATTCTCTTGTGAGTGACTTTGCTAGGATATCATCTACATAATCTTCCATGGTGACGTGCATCATATCATGGAATATAGTTGTCATAGCATGTTGATATGTGGCTCATGCATTTTTTAGCCCGAATTGCATGAAATTCCAACAGAAAGTGCCCCAAGGACATGTAAACATTGTCTTATGCTGGTCTTCTGGTGCTATCCTGATCTGATTATATCCTGAGAAGCCATCCATGAGAGATAACATGGTATGCCCTACTGTAAAGTCGACTATGAGATCTATATTTGGGAATGGAGAATCATCCTTACGGCAAGCTTTGTTTAGATCTCTGAAGTCATTACATAGTCTGACTTGGCCATCTAGTTTGGACACTGGTACAATGTTAGAGACCCATTTCGGATGATCTATAGCTCTGATAAACCCTACATCCATTAGTTTCTTGAGTTCTTCTTTTACAAGCAGTGATATGTGTGGATGCATCTTTCTAAGCTTCTGTTTCGCTGGTTTCACTCCTGGATCTAATGGAAGATTGTGTAGAATCAAATCTGGATCTAACCCTGACATATCTGCGTATGACCAAGTAAAGTTGACTTGTTTTCTCTTGAAGAATGGTACAAACTTGGTTTTCTCTGGTGGGGTTAGAGATTTAGCAAAGTGAATTATCTTAGGCTATTCCTATGTTCCAATGTTAACTGGCTCTGTAGGTTCACCAAGAATCTGAGACTTCTCCTGGTGCATGTCATTGGGGAGAGTGTCAAGCCTTCCATCGTCAGGTGCCACAGTTGGGTTTTCACCTTCAGGTGTGTCCTTGCTTTTTACTTTTTTGGGATCTGACACTGCCGCAGAACAGTTTTCACCATAAGATCCAGTTTTTATTTTGATATTTTTGCGACTGGAAGGCTTGGCACCCTCTCTGAAGTAAGCCATGGTATTAAGTTCAATAGTGAAACCAACTTTATGATCCCCTTTGGGTAGGTGGTCCCTAAATTCCATGTAGTCAATATAAGCATCATTGTTTTGGAACATATCTAGTTGAGGGGTTCCTCATAGATCCCAGTCAATAAGCTCAGGATGCACAAGGGGGAGGGAGTCAGAGGATAGATCTGATTCGTTGATAGTTTGAATGGATATACTAGGAGTATTGGGAGGGGGAGTGTTCAGGATGGTACTTTCCTCCAAGTTGTTTATTGCGATAGAACTCGAACCTTCCTTGAAAGTCATATTCTCAGGGATAGGCAAATCAGACTCTAGTGGTCTATTCAGTAGCGTTTGTCCCTCATGGTAAGGGGTATAAGTTTGAATGGTATCGACCTCTTTGTTGTCATAGAAATGCTCTGTCAGCTCATCCCATTCATATTCATTAGAATCTGTGTCACTGTCCACTTGAAGTGTATGGATCATTTCTACAAGACAAGCATTTTCTTTAGCCTTGCCCTTCTCCTTGTATCTTAGGCCCTTTGTATTTCTAGCCGATGAGGATGAGGAAGGTTGAATGGGTTCTATGATTCCTTCTTTTCTTAGGTTAATAGGGCCTTGTCCTTCGTAACCCATTTTGTGTAGGATAGCTTCTCCTCACCCATAGAGTTCTGTTGGGAGCCTAGGTGGTTCATGTTGTATGTTTTCTTCTTCTTCAGTATAACTCCATTGTAGGACATCTCTTTCCTCTGTTTTGTCGGATAAGGTCCCCCATTTTACAAAGGGAGCTGTGGGAGCTATAGGAGGAGCAGATGGATTTGGAAAATGTTTGGGCTGGCCAAAGGATCTAGGAGATAAAGGCATCTTGGCTAGATTTAGGCTGTGCTCAATGGAGTATTCCCCAACTCCAGTTTCTTTGATGGTAATTTTCTGCTCTTTAGGCTTTGATGAGGAAGCTTCAAAGGTATGATCATGCTGTGGGGTAGGGGATGTAGATGCTCTATTGTTCAGTATGATGCAATTAGGTTTTGAAAGGACAGAGTTGTAATGCTGGAAGGGATCAGGGTCTCCTTGGATGGTGACTTGCTTGCCATCATGCGGGAATTTTATGTATTGGTGATAAGTAGAGGGAACAACTTTCATGGCATGAATCCATGGTCTCCCTAGTAGAATATTATAGGTGATCTCCCTATGTAGGACTTGGCACACAACATATTATATGATTGGTCCTACTTGTATGGGAAACACCACTATTCCTTTTGTAGTTCTCTCCTCTTCATCATAGGCTTTGATAGTAATCTTCTTCCTTGGATCGACAACATTTTTAGAGAACCCCAATGTAAGGACAAGCTTTAACGTGCAAATATTTAAACCGGCTCCCCCATCAATGAGAACCCTCTTGATGTGGTGCTTGTGGATGAAGGCGACAATATGTAGAGGGGTGTTATGAGGTTGAGACATTGAGAGGTCATCTTGCTTGGTAAATGATATGGTACTTGAGGAGGTCAGATTACCTACCATGGCCTGAAACATCTCTTGGGCTAAGTTAGTGGGGACAGTGGTTTCCACTAAGGCTTTATTGAGAATCTCCTTATGAGAAGGAGATAGACGCAACAACTCCAAGATAGAAATGTGGGCCAGAGTCTTCTGTAGTTGGTCTATGACATTATACTGATGGAAGTTGGACTGAGAAGGTAACGACCTTGGAGGGATGGTATTCAGCATGACTTTACCACTGCGGGTAATGATACTACAACCAGTTTTGTTAGGTTCTAATTGTTGATTGGGCATGACCATATTGATTTGTGGGACATGCTTGGATAGGCAATTGATGGTATAGTCGAATGGTACACTTGCATAGTTGGCATTACTATTCCCACTATTCTAATTTTGCCTACTATGGTTGTTGTTGTTATTGCCATGGTTGTTGTTGCCATGGTTGTTGTTGTTGCCATGGTTGTTATTGTTGTTGTACGGCCTGTCGTTATTGAGAAGTGGATCCCTATAAGCCACATGTGTCTCATTGGAGGTATGCTATTGGGTTCCTCCTTAATTTTAATCAAGTACATCTTGGATTACATGTTTGAGACAGATACAATTGTTGGTTGTGTGTCCCCTTCCTCTATGATATTCACAATAGTCAGTGTCTTTCCAATAGGGAGGTTTGACTATAGGCTCATAATCACTTGTTGGCGTTAGAGAGATTTCATTGTTAGCCAATAACTTCCGTAATGCAGATTCTTGGGACTCACCCAGTGGTGTGAACTTTCAACTTGGATTGGTATTGAATCGTGCTCTTGGCTCCTGAGAGAACATTTTGTTGGGCTTAACATTGCTTGCTTCTCCTTTGAGAGTGAGTATGGGTTGTTACTTGTGTAAGGAAAGCACAGGTGTGGAATATAGCTTCCCTAATGTTAATTTAAAGGGGATAATGCAGACAGGTAACTTTTGATTCAAAAATATAGATGAATACACCAGACAATACAGAGAAAGACACCAGATTTACATGGGAAAACTCTTTCAAGTAAAAAACCCACCACCACAAGAGAACAATCTTTATTACAATAAAACTTAATCTGCAATAAAGATCTCCTACTACTTTTGGTTTAGGTATAGGTGCTTTAACAACTATACAAAGCTGTTTATTGCATCTGCACATCTATAGAATAAACTTTGTAATTTGGAATAGTATCATCATCCAATAATGACACCTGCTAATCTATGTTTCTATTTCTAGTCATTCAGAGCAAAACCATTACTCTTTTGCCCTAACTAATCGATCATATTTCTTTGGCATTGCTACCTTCCAACCATCACAATGGTTCACATTCCATCTAGATGATTAATCCCACATGCACTAGGTTCCTAACGCTATTCCGGTTTATAACCACAATCGACCCATAAGTCTATTATTAGTAATTTTGTTGCCGACGAAGCCAACCTACAAGTCCATCGGCCTAACAATCTCCATCAGTGATCACAATCCATCTCCCATCGATATACAAAGTCACCCCGATCTCTTAGTTCAACTTCCTTCATCGGACAAACTCTCGCCATTGGCCCAAACGATTTCCATTGTTCTAATGAACAATCTCTCACCGATCACTGTTGAACTATCAAAGAGACAAAAGCTATCGGAGTAACTTTAGAACCTTTTGCCAATAGTTGATCTCTCGCCGACTGATGCAGAGGCATCCACACTATATCATTCACATATAGCATGAATGTCTACAGACCAACCTCATCATCATCATCTTCGCCATCATCATCATATTTCCTAAAGCCACCAACATCATCATATTTCGGCTTTACTCTGTCAGCATCATGTTTCCGAAAACCAACAGCATCATCATCATGTCCGACCAGCGCGAACATCCTCCTGACGTCCACTGTTCACCTCACCGACAATTTTCGTCTTCTCTACCTTCAACATCATCATGATGTTCAACAGGCGCAAACATCCTCCGGTTGCACTGTTCATCGGGCGCCAAGCTCTAGCGGCCTCATCACGATATTTAACATCACCTTCGTCAGCAGGATATTCAACATCCGGTTGCTCCAAATATCCTGATGACGACCTTCAACACCTTCCCTTCGATGCTCCACTGCCCGACGATACAAGCAACAGCATCATGATATAAATTATCCGGTTCTCTCGAAACCTCCTGATGATGATGTTTACACAACTTCCTGCCACGGACTCCCGCCGATACCTTTACACTTGACGACAGCAGGATAAACTCGCACAGGGGGGTATCTCAATATCCTGATGACGATGACGTCATATCCTGATGACGATGACGTCACCCAATATCCTGATGACCTTCTCAACACTTAGTCGAAAAATCCAAACTTTCTCTTCCGCATCTACTCACGATATGCAGATGTTTGGCACTCCTAATATGATGATCCTGATGCCGATACACTCCTCAGCTCCTCCTGCTGATGATCACCCCGACGAACTTGCACCTCATGCAATCGACAACATCATGCCGATCTCCTCCACTTATCCGGATGACGATATCCGAACTGTCTGCAGGATATTTGCAGAAATATCCTGATGATGCCGTTTTAACAGACTTCTTCACTTAGCGAAATCTCACTTCGCCGATCCTCCAGGGATGACCCGATCCAACCTCAGGGTGATCTTCCAACTCCAGTTTATCAACTTGACCTAGCACATGAGGATGCTAGGGTCTTCAACATCTCTTGACCACGATCCTGCACACCGGTATGCAAACAAACAAACTACTACCTACCCTAATGTACATTACCATTCCACCGATCAGACAGATCAACCGGTGGAATGGATCAGGAAATCCATGCAAACCAGCAGATCGATCGAGTAATGGAATGCAACCAGAGCAAGAACACAAAACAGGATCACTTTATTGATTTCAAAGATGCAATACAATATGATCAATCTCTCTCTCAGTCTCACTCAAGCTCGATCGATGATATCTGTCTCTATCTCCAATATCAAACGATCTCATGCTTATAAAGACTTTCCTACGAGTACTACTGACCCGACTCCAAGCGGCTGGGAACTCTCCAAGCGGCTGGGAGATCCCACCGAACATACATCATGACAGCTGTTATAACTAACTAGCTAAAAATAGCAAAAGCCTGGTCAGCATGATCTTATCCTGATCAGCATGACCTTATTACATGCAACTGGTCTAACAGACCTTCTTGGAAACACAAACAAGACCTAAACTACTAACTGCCTTATCAAGACCAACTGTCAGGTAGGTGCTCCTGCACCATACTCCCCAAAAGAAAAGAACTCATGTCCCATGAGTTTAGCATGTGGAAGTCCTCCACCTTTACACGTGGCGTTGTCAATCTTCTGACCTGCTCCAGCTTTAGCTGCTGCTGTCTCTTGGCATCCACACTATATCATTCGCATATAGCATGAATGTCTACAGACCAACCTCATCATCATCATCTTCGCCATCATCATCATATTTCCTAAAGCCACCAACATCATCATATTTCGGCTTTACTCTGTCAGCATCATGTTTCTGAAAACCAACAGCATCATCATCATGTCCGACCAGCGCGAACATCCTCCTGACGTCCACTGTTCACCTCACCGACAATTTCCGTCTTCTCTACCTTCAACATCATCATGATGTTCAACAGGCGCAAACATCCTCCGGTTGCACTGTTCATCGGGCGCCAAGCTCTAGCGGCCTCATCACGATATTTAACATCACCTTCGTCAGCAGGATATTCAACATCCGGTTGCTCCAAATATCCTGATGACGACCTTCAACACCTTCCCTTCGATGCTCCACTGCCCGACGATACAAGCAACAGCATCATGATATAAATTATCCGGTTCTCTCGAAACCTCCTGATGATGATGTTTACACAACTTCCTGCCACGGACTCCCGCCGATACCTTTACACTTGACGACAGCAGGATAAACTCGCACAGGGGGGTATCTCAATATCCTGATGACGATGACGTCATATCCTGATGACGATGACGTCACCCAATATCCTGATGACCTTCTCAACACTTAGTCGAAAAATCCGAACTTTCTCTTCCGCATCTACTCACGATATGCAGATGTTTGGCACTCCTAATATGATGATCCTGATGCCGATACACTCCTCGGCTCCTCCTGCTGATGATCACCCCGACGAACTTGCACCTCATGCAATCGACAACATCATGCCGATCTCCTCCACTTATCCGGATGACGATATCTGAACTGTCTGCAGGATATTTGCAGAAATATCCTGATGATGCCGTTTTAACAGACTTCTTCACTTAGCGAAATCTCACTTCGCCGATCCTCCAGGGATGACCCGATCCAACCTCAGGGTGATCTTCCAACTCCAGTTTATCAACTTGACCTAGCACATGAGGATGCTAGGGTCTTCAACATCTCTTGACCACGATCCTGCACACCGGTATGCAAACAAACAAACTACTACCTACCCTAATGTACATTACCATTCCACCGATCAGACAGATCAACCGGTGGAATGGATCAGGAAATCCATGCAAACCAGCAGATCGATCGAGTAATGGAATGCAACCAGAGCAAGAACACAAAACAGGATCACTTTATTGATTTCAAAGATGCAATACAATATGATCAATCTCTCTCTCAGTCTCACTCAAGCTCGATCGATGATATCTGTCTCTATCTCCAATATCAAACGATCTCATGCTTATAAAGACTTTCCTACGAGTACTACTGACCCGACTCCAAGCGGCTGGGAACTCTCCAAGCGGCTGGGAGATCCCACCGAACATACATCATGACAGCTGTTATAACTAACTAGCTAAAAATAGCAAAAGCCTGGTCAGCATGATCTTATCCTGATCAGCATGACCTTATTACATGCAACTGGTCTAACAGACCTTCTTGGAAACACAAACAAGACCTAAACTACTAACTGCCTTATCAAGACCAACTGTCAGGTAGGTGCTCCTGCACCACCGACCACCAAAAGGACACACCTCTTACACCTATCAGAGTAACATATAACTGTCGGGATAGAACTTACATTCTTTGCCGATATCCAAACTCTGGCCGACAGTGCAACCTCGGTGAGACCTTGGAGATCGGTATAAGATTTCTAGCTTCCGCCGATATGGTAAGTCACTCTGATGGTCTCTCATATTGGTAAGACCTTGGAGATCAGCATAAGACTCTAAACTCTTGCCGATAGTGAACATCATCCCAATGGCCACTAGCATCGGTATAAAACAAGTCATCGGTGTAGCTTAACAAAGACCTGCCGATAGTGTTCTGTCACAGCGATGAAACCGTTTAACTCCAAAAAGGTTCAATGAAGAATTACTAGGAAACATGAAATTCAAGCAGTAATCTGAGACACACGTTCTCTTCAATCTCCCAATTGTCAAGGAGATTACTACTACCTATCAATCCTTATGCAATTAATAAGAACTATGGGTCCACAAACCCATTTCATTTAAACACCATTTGAACTTGGCCGTACTCACTGGTTTAGTTAAGGCATCAGTGACATTTTCCAAAGTGTCAACCTTTTCCAGCTTCACCTTCCTGTCTTCCACCATATCATGAACAAAGTGATATTAGACATCAATATGTTTTGTCCTAGCATGAAAAGTAGGATTTTTTGCCAAATAGATAGCACTTTGACTATCACAATGTATTTGTATTTGCCCTACATTAAAACCAACATCAGAACACAACCTCTTCAATCAAACGGCTTCTTGGCATGCACGAGTAGCTGCCATGTACTCTGCCTCTGTTGTGGACAAAGCGACTATAGCCTGCCGCTTGCTCATCCAACTGATAGCACCACCATTTAACATGAATACATATCCACTGGTGGATCTTCTACTGTCAATATCCCCTGCCCAATTAGAATCCACATATCCCTAAATGCTAATAGATCTCTATGATCCAACTGAGTTTCCATGATAGCATAAAGCATAGTCAGAAGCTCCCTTCAAATACCTCATAACTCTCTTCACAGCATCCCAATGTGATCTGCCTGGATTCGCCATAAACTAGCTCAAAACTACCACTACTTGGGCAATGTTTGGTCTGGTGCAGACCATTGCATACATTAAACTACCAACAGCACTTACGTAAGGCACTCTTTTCATGTTGTCAGATTCACTCAAAGATTCTAGACAATCTTCAACAGATAATTTTGTTCCCTGTAAAATTGGAACAACTAACTGTTTAGAATCAGACATATGAAACTTATCAAGAACATTGGTAATATACTTGCTCTGGCTAAGCCAAATCTTTCTCTTAGACCTGTCCCTTTTGATTTCCATTCCTAGAATGTACTTCGCTGCCCCCAGATTCTTCATTTCAAATTTCAAGGACAACTAAGATTTTAATTCTAAGATCATCCCCTTACCATTGCCAATGAATAACATGTCATCCACATACAGTGCAATTATAAGAATCTGATCAGCTTCAATTTTATAATAGACACAATGATCAAATTTAGATCTCACATACCCCAAGGATAAAACATACGTATCAAATTTTTGATACCACATTCTAGGAGATTGCTTCAAACCATAAAGAGACTTTTTAAGTTTACATACTAGATGTTCTTTACCTTTTACCACAAAATGGTCTGGCTGGGACATATAAATTTCTTCTTCAAGGTCCCCATGAAGAAATGTTGTTGTCACATCCATCTGCTCAATTTCAAAATCATATGCTGCTGCAAGTGACAACAGAAATCTAATGGATGTCAGCTTAGCTATAGGAGAAAAAATTTCTCCATAATCAATACCTTCCTTTTGGGAATACCCCTTAGCAACCAGTCTTGCCTTGTACTTATCAACACTACCATCTAGACCATATTTCTTTTTAAATACCCACTTACAGCCCACAGGTTTTCTACCTTCAGGCAAGGGCACCAGAGCCTAGGTTCCATTTTTCTCCAATGATGACATTTCGCTATCCATGGCTTCTAACCAAGAATCTGAATCAGGTAAGCTAATAGCTTCTTTCACAGTCCTAGGTTCATCAGTATCAGTAAGTAAAGCATAGGCACAACTTGAATCATGTACTAAAATCCATACCTATCTGGTTGTCTTCTTTCATGTGTAGACCGCCTCAATAGTTGAGGTGCAGGTTCAGGTTCTTGCTCTAGATTTGAATCTTTGTAGCTACTTGAACTCACATCTAAACCATCTAGACTTGGTGCTTGTTGTTCCTCCTTTACAGGGGTCAGAGGAATATTCACAACACTCTTTTCTTTCTTTTCTTCTATCTTCTTCGGCTGAGAAATACTAACCAAAGGTTTCAGCTCTCTGAAAATTACATTCTTGCTGTAAATTACTTTTTCAGTTTCAGGATTCCAAAGCTTGTACCCCTTAACACCGACTCCATAGCTAATAAAGATACATTTAACTGCCTTGTTATCCAACTTAAATCTCTTTACCTCAGGAATATGAGCATATGCCTCACAACCGAAGACACAAAGATGTCTTAGAGAGGGCTTCTTACTAGACCATGCTTCCATAGGTGTCTTATCAACCAATGCTGAAGTAGGAGAACAATTCAGCAAGTAACAAGCTATAGCAACTGCCTCAGCCCAGAACCTTTGTTCAAGACTAGCATAACTCAACATACTTCTTGCTTTCTCCATCAATGAATGATTTAACCTTTCAGCAACTCCATTTTGCTGTGGAGTATAAGGTGTAGTTTTATTCCTTTTAATTCCATGATCTACATAATACTTATCAAAATATGCATTGCAATATTCACCACCATTATCCATTCTCAAACATTTTATTTTCCTACCAGTCTAATTTTCCACAAGAGTTTTAAATTCTTTAAACCGACTGAACACTTCTAATTTATTTTTCAAAAAATATACAAATGCCCTCCTTGAATAATCATCAATGAACGATACATAGTATCTTGATTTAGATAAAGATGGAACATCAACTGGACCAAAAACATCAGAATCTACATAGTCCAAAACACCAGAAGATTTATGAGAACTTGAGTAAAGAGAAACATGGTTCTATTTTCCATATCTACAATGTTCACAGAAATCAAACTCCAGATTACAATCAATCAGCCCATCTACCAGGTTTTTGTTTTTCAAGGTTTTTAAACCTTTTTCACCTATGTGACCAAGTCTATGATGCCAGAGCATTGTTTTCTCTATAGGAAGTTTAACTTCCATAGAATTTGCATCATGTGTTACAATAGTAGCTTTTCCAGATTTTACATAGACACTATTATAGCATACTAGTTTAGCATCTAACCTATACAGAGTTCCAATGCGTTCACCCTTTGCCAGTACTATAGAACCTCTAGTCATTTTACAGCCACCATTCACAAAAGTAACTTGTACTCCAACATCATTAAGCTTACTAACAGAAAGTAAATTTTGAGCTAGACCTGGTATGTGTAGTACTCCATTCATTCCCTTTATTCTGCCATCTGGGAACTAGATTCTGACTCGTCCTCGGCCAACAATTTCTAGTGTTGAATCACTTGCCAAGAACACCTTTCCACCAGCATACGGTTCATACTTTGTGAATCACTCTCTGTGAGATGTCATATGGAAAGATGTTCCTGAATCAACCAACCAGACATCTTCAGATGCAGGCATTGCCAAAGCAACAATGAAGGCATCAGCATCACTTTGTGAAGACTTAGAGTCAAAGAAGTTCTTCTTCTTCTTTTTCTCCTCTTTGCAGTCTTTCCTGATGTGTCCTTTCTGCCCACAATTTCAGCACTTCACCTTGGACTTTTTGCCAAGAGATTTCAATTTCCCCTCTGATTTGGACTTAGACTTCTTGTCCTTCTTCTTGCCTCTTTCCTTTGATCTACCTCGAACAGACAGGGCCTCTTTGGCTGTCTAAGAAGATTTCCTCTGCATCTCTTCAGATAACAACGAGGTAACAACCGCTTCAGTTGTAAATGTGGTTATTGTACTTCCAATTGCCATCACAAGTTGATCTCATGAGTTAGGTAAAGAACACAATAGAAGCATACAATAGTCTTCCTCTTCTATTTTTACACCTACAGATGTCAACTGTGCAACAATCAAATTAATTGTGTTCAGATGGTCTACTACAGATGCACCTTCATCCATCTTCACAGAATACAACTTCTTTCTGAGGAACAGTTTATTCACCAAGGACTTGCCCTGGTAAATATCTCCCAACTTCTTCCACAGATCTTTGGCTGACTTCTCTTCATGGACAGTCAATAGAATGGAATCCACAAGACTTAATCTTATTAGTCCTTTGGCTTTTCTATTAGCTAGGTCCCAATCTTCTTGTTTCATGCTTATCAATTTAACCCCAGACACAGCAATCCAAAGATCTCTATCGACCAACAAATCTTCAGCCTTAATCTTCCACAACTCAAAGTTTGTGCCATTGAACTTTTCAATGTCTATTTTCCCTGATGTACTTGCCATCTTATTTAATAGAATAGACCTCTACAGAACTCCCACTCACTGAACTAACACAAAAAACCCAACCTACCAACAAGGATAACACAATGGGCCAGGCTCTGATACCACTTGTAAGGAAAGCACAGGTGCAGAATACAGCTTCCCTAATGTTAATTTAAAGGGGATAATGTAGACAGGTAACTTTTGATTCAAAAATACAGATGAATACACTAGACAATATAGAGAAAGACACTAGATTTATGTGGGAAAACTCTTTCGAGTAAAAAACCCACCACCACAAGAGAACAATATTTATTATAGTAAAACTTAATATGCAATAAAGATCTCCTACTACTTTCAGTTCAGGTATAGGTGCTATAACAAGTATACAAAGCCATTTATTGCATCTGCACATCTACAGAATAAACTGTATAATTCAGAATAGTATCATCATCTAACAACGACACTTACTGATCTGTGTTTCTATTTCAAGTCATCCAGAGCAAAACTGTTACACTCTTTTACCCTAACTGATCGATCATATTTCTTTGGTGTCGCTACCTTCCAACCATTGCAATGGTTCACATTCCAGCGAGATGATTAATCCCACATGCACCAGGTTGTTGACGCTGTTCTGGTTTATAACCACAATCGACCCATAAGTCTATCGTCGGCAATTTTGTTGGCGACGAAGCCAACCTACAAGTCCATCGGCCTAACAATCTCCATCGGTGATCGCAATCCATCTCCCACCGATATACAAAGTCACCCCGATCTCTCATTTCAACTTCCTTCATTGGACAGACTCTCACCATCGACCCAAATGATTTCCATTGTTCTGATGAACAATCTCTCATTGAACACTGCTGAACTATCAGAGAGACAAAAGCTGTCGAAGTCACTTCAGAACCTTTCGCCGATAGTTGATCTCTCATCGACCACCAGAAGGACACACCTCTTACACCTATTGGAGTAACATATAACTATCGGGACAGAACTTACATTCTTTGCCGATATCCAAACTCTAGCTGACAGTTCAACCTCAGTGAGACCTTGGAGATCGATATAAGATTTCCATCTTCTGCCAATATGGTAAGTCACTCTGATGGTCTCTCATATCGATAAGACCTTGGAGATCGGCATAAGACTCCGAACTCTCGCCGATAGTGAACATCATCCCAATGGCCACTAGCATCGGTATAAAACAAGTCATCGGTGTAGCTTAACAAAGACCCACCGATAGTGTTCTGTCACAGCAATGAAACTATTTAACTCCAAAAAGGTTCAATGAAGAATTACTAGGAAACATGAAATTCAAGCAATAATCTGAGACACACGTTCTCTTTAGCTTGGGGGCTGCCACCTTGGCATCAACCACTCCATCGTTGACAACATTCTTATTCTTGGTCCAAACTTTGATTTGTTAGTCGTGTAGTTAGAGGTAGGTGTGTCCTTGTATAACTTGATTTGCCCCTTGGTGATCATAGCTATTTCAATAAACAATCCCATTTCGATTACATTTAAGAATGATGTAGGGCATTGTATTTGTTGTTGATAACTGAGAGGGGGGTGAATCAGTTATCTTAATTATTTCAATTTTCTAAACTTTCTTATTAATCAATGTAGCATTAATTCAAACAAGAAAACATAACCATGAAATGGAAATACAGATGACACAATATTTTTGACATTGAAACCCTATTAAGGGAGAAAATCATAGGGTGATTAACCCAAGAATGTATTCTTTGTTAGAAGAATAGAAATACAAAATGGCACTTACCAATTAGGGCTCACTACCCAAGCACACTGCTCACAGGAGGCCCACTACCTACAAGAGACTCACTATCTACAATTTATAAAGAGTGTAATACAATACTTGAACTAATAAAGAGCATCTACATATGCTGGAGTTCAGTTCTGGTTAGACTCAGCATACTGATCTACTGTACTTCATCCTTTCTCTTCCTTAGTGTTGCTGTCCTTTTACATACCGAACCTACCTTACTGCTTTCACACTGCTCTTCTGGTTTTCTTCGCATACTACACACAACACCACACCACTTGATATCTAAATTCATCTGGTATATATATCTGTACAAGTAATCTTACCACCTTTCTAGTCGGCATCTGGAATAGTCAATATTTTCCCAAGCTTTGATCTGTCGACTGGATCCTTGCTTACCAAGTGATGTGGATCTAGGAGATGATTGAATAAGTCATCAATCATGTTGGCCAATCATGAATGATACCTCAAGAAACTTAATCATCAGCAGTATCTCTTCTGGATTTGGGTCTGACACTCTGTCGGTATAGTTCTTCCTTTGTCTACTCTGCCAAACAAGAACCCGACACTCAAGAGATCATATCTTTTCACCCTTCCATCATTGAAGGCTAAATCCTTGGAATCTATTAGTCAAGGTACTCTTCTTGACTTCCCCAAATCTGTACTTCACTGAGATACTTCCTTTAAGAGATCCGGAGCTGACTGTCGAACCTTGCTGACTGCTCTATTCTTGCTTACCGGATCATAACACTTCTTCAATCTGACTTCCGGTAGAGACTCATCATGTCTTGCGGATGTGTGGGATAACCTTTGTTGCCATCAATGACATCATACATGAATCCATATAGTGTCTCTTGCCAAAAATCTCCCCCTTTGTCATTGATGGCAACACTTAGTGAAAAATGACTGTCACCCTATACTCCCCCTTGGTTGATGCTCTATTTTTATATACATTTTTCGGAGCTCCCCCTTAGCTGGATTCCTCATTTTTTACTACCCCTCACTCCCCCTTTGACATCAATAGAAAATGGTAGGGTCCTCACACCAAAATTTTCAAAAAGTCAACTATACTTAGCCGCATAAATATATATATATATATAGCATACTTACATATACTGAAGTATGTCTGCAAAAGTTGTCTTTAATTGGACAAATTCTGTTGCCCAACTTTGCTTCATCCTGTCTAAAATTGAGATGTGACCACTCAACAGGAATGCAAATGCATCTGCCCTTTTTAGATCTGTTGGATCACTGGTCCGGGCTGTGATCTGAGCTTCTTTTAAGGCCTCATGCATGGCCTCTAGCTTAGGGATAATTATCCCTCTAAGTTCACCCAGCCTGCTTATTCTATTTTTCTTTTCCTTCTCAAGCTTCTTGATTTCATTCAAGACTGCAATAGTCTGACATTCTTGATTTATTATGGAAGAGGAGAGAGGATCAAAGTTCTTGGAGAGTTTGGTCAATTTGTCCTCCTGTTCTTTCACTTTCTTCTCAATATCCAATGTTACTTTGGACCATGATAAACAAAATTTGTACATTTCCCCACCATCTTTAAGAGCATTTTCTAAGCTCTTTATCCCAATATTCATATTCCTCCTATCATTAGTTATTAACCCTTGTACCTCTGATAATCTTTTTGCCAAAAATTCCTTCTGGACCTTATCTTCTGCTGACTTCCCTAGGGAATCAAAATGTGTGCTAACACTATTGACTAGAGATTTGAGATTACTGGATGAGGAGGCTGAAGGATCCTCTTGAAAAGATGGCATGATCTTTTCTAATACTCCAGATGTAACTTCAATTAACTCACAGTCTTCCATGTGAGACTTCAGGAGTTTTTCTTTAGCCTTTACATTAGCAAATGAAACTATCTTCATTGTTTGTACTAGAGAAAGAGAATCAAAAGTAAATGGTCCTTGTAGAAGTTCTAGTTCATCAATCTCCATTGTCTCTTTGTTCAAGAATTCTTGGACAGTTTTTGCAGTCTCTTGCCGGAGACAGATTTTTCTTCTCTTTGGCATTCTTAGAGCTGTCTCTTGGAGCTTTATCTCCTTCTACATTCTTACCACTAGCAGTTGTGGTCTTTTCTGTTGAAGTCTTCTCTCCTTCTGCAACCTTGGTACTGTCATCTTCTTTTTCCTTCACTCCTTTTTCTTTATCCTTTATTCTTTCTTCTCCTTTGGATCCAGAGTCAGTAGGGGAAACTAGAGGAGTGATGTTTGTTTGTTCACATGCCACCTCTTTCAGAGCAAAGGATTCCAAGTTCTTATCTTTTTCTTCACCGGTAACCATTACTTCTTCTGTCATTGCCTTAGTAGATTCTTTTTCAATACTAGTAGCTGAGGGATCAACACCCAAGTCCTCTAATAGGAATGTTAAATCTTGAGTATGCATTCTGGAGGATTTCTTTTGTTTCTTTTACCACTGTATCAGTTTCTCCAAGCATGAGCAGATTCATTCTAGTCTTACTCCGGAACTCATCCTTGCAATCTTTGAAGACCATAGCCATTTGTTTTGGAGTAATTGAAGAGTAGAGCTAAATGACTATCTATTCTCTAATTTCTATGTCCTTAGCCTTAGCATTTTCTTTTCTCATTTCAAGTTCCTTTTCTAAACTTTTAGGAATTAGAGAAATTATTTTAATAAAGATTTATTGTATATGTTCAAGTACTTAACTGTGGCTTCCTCCAAGATTTTTCTATCTGCATCATTATATGCATCATAGAATTCTATTATTGGCTACAAGTTCCCATCCATAGTAATAGCTTTGACTACATCATCTAGGGATAGAGTGAGCCTTTCAATGAATTCTTCTATCATTTCTTCCTTGTCTTTACCGGTAGAGGGTTCACCAGAAGATTTCTTTTTCTTCTTTAGTTTCTTTACCTCCTCATCTGATTCAGTTTCTTCATCATCCTTCTGGCTAACATAGGACCTTGTTGCCTTTTTCTTTGTTCTCTTTTCTCCTTTTCCAGATGTCTAGACTTCTAGTTTTGATGCCTTTGAGCTTTTATCAGAGGTAGATGCAACTGTTTTAGAGGATCTGGTCCGAGAGGGAGCTTTTACCGGATCACTTTCCTTTTCTGCTTCTTTCTTCTCTTTCTCTGCCCTTTCCATCTTTTCTCTATTTGCATCAAGTGCCTCCTTGGATATTCCAAATCTCTTAGCAACTTCTTCAACTTCCCTTCTCACTTTCCTTTTTGTCTCCAGTTGTCTAAGTTCCACATGAATTTTTACACTCAATTCTTCAAAGGTTCCAAACCTTTCTGCCTTGGGATCCTTGGGTTGACTAAGCATATGTTGAATATGTAGCTCAACAATTTTCTCATCCACTTCATACCCCATTGGCATGATCCACACTGTTCTTGGCTCCACTGCCTCCATTAGGCACTGATCAGTTTCTACCATAAAGCATATTGTATCTTTATATTTTTCAACTAAAGATTTGGGGATTCTCTCTCTTGCTTGCATCATGCTTTAAAAATTCTTGAAATAGCCCCAGAGAGCTGTATTCTGTGCCTTGGCATCACCAAGCCCATGTATATAATCTCTAATTTCAAGAGCTACTGGTCTATCATTCTACCATACCCAACCACTGGATTCGGGAAGCTCAATCATGTAATAAAAGAATAGGCAGAGTATCAAGCCACCATACTTGAAGGAGTTCTTCTTGTCCTTCTTTATCTTTTGTAGATTTTCTAAAAGTTGGCTTAGAAGCAGTTCACACAGATCATAGTCAGCATTTTCTTTTAGCATTTGATAGGTTGTATATGCAGTTCCCGATACTGAATTTTCCCTACTAGAGTGATAAATCTTGTAACCAATTATCATGGATGCAAATTTGACATCCGGATCAGTGATATCTTCAATTGTCATAGCTCTCTTGTCAAATTCTGATCTGATTGCATCACTTACTATCTGATTCTTGACAAATTTGAGAATAGGTATCCCACCGGATGAGTGCAGATCGGTCACTACCCTAATTGTATCTTTGGTGATCTGAAATGGTCTATTCAACCATAAGAAATTGTCATGCACTCTGCTCAACACATACCAGACCCATTCATCCTCTTCAAAATAGGGGAAATGAATGCACTGTGTAAAATGCTTATCCTGGATGGCTTTATACTAAGGTTTGATCTCAAAAGAATCATCTATTAACTGCTTGTGATAGATATCCATTAACTTTGATTCCCCAAATTCTTCAATGCTTGCATGAATGTAAACCCTAACATCTTCTACATGCAAAACCCCATGCAGAATGCTTGAAAAAGTGCCTAGGGGATCAACTTCTAGGGATTTATATGGATGCTTCTTAAATTTAGGGCATGGCCTATCAGAAATATTCACCACATTTGGAGTATTCATCTTTCAAAGATTTGCAAAGGGATATTAAGAATGGAAAATACCTTTTACGCTTCTAGGTTTCACGGAGTGAGCCGGATCAATTGCTGGATGAATCAGATTTTGTGGATGGTCTTTGATGGGCTCAAGGAATTCCTATTACAGAGCTTCTTTTTGTTTCTTCTTGAATGCAGAATAAACAAATGCTTAATGAGAAAACCCTTATATTGCTCTACAAACCCTAATATCAAGTTGCAATAAATGCTCAACTTAAGTTATTTTGGTTTGCCTTGTTTTCCTCATTCTGAAGGAAGTCTTTTCTAGATTACTAAGATACGCTTGGAGTGAATATTTAATGAACATCAGCAATCCATCTATCCTTCTCCAATCATTCCATTTAACTGCAGATCACAATATCTTTATCTGAAACATGTCAGATCTGACTATTAAAAT
Organism: Cunninghamia lanceolata; assembly: GCA_027924645.1. Lineage (NCBI taxonomy): Eukaryota > Viridiplantae > Streptophyta > Pinopsida > Cupressales > Cupressaceae > Cunninghamia > Cunninghamia lanceolata. Next base: position 13,748,306 of record BSBN01000021.1, on the reverse strand, counting down.
AACAACTTGATCTTACCGGATGACTTGATGAACTGGATCAATTTTGGTGAGTTAACTTGTTCTAAACTTCTTGCGGATCTTCCATTTTTTTAATCATAATTTACTTTGATGTTTCCCTGAGAACCCCTTCATCTGCAATTCTCCTTGTGCCAATTCTGGCACCAATTGACTGGCTGGGGGAAAAAGGTTTTCTTTGTGTCTCCCCTTGAGCTAGAGCTCACTTTTTAATTTCTAGAAGGAATATCAGCACCAGAGTCTAATGTGGATCCATCCCCTACATTCTCTATACTTTTCTTCACCCAAATCTTTTTCATCTCACTTTGAACTTCATCTGCATTCACTTTTTGTTTTCTATTGTCTTGATTTTGATTATGATGTACCGGACCTCTTTTGTCCTGATTCTTGCTTCTACAGAATTTGGCAATATGACCAGATCTATTGCAAATTTGGCAAACAACATTTATTTACATATTTTATTGATATCCTCTTGATCTGCATTGATTAGCCATGTGACCCATTCTATTGCATGCAAAGCATCTACCATTGAATGAATTGTTCATCTGCATATTTCTACATTCATAAGATTTGTGACCATACCTTTTGCAGTTGAAACACTGTCTGAAGAAGGATGTATTAGTCTATTTCATTCTCTTTCTACACTGATTAGCTCTATGACCAAAGTTATTGCAATTGTGGCAGTATCCATTGAAGGATGGATATCTTTGAGCATTAGGCTATCTTACCGGAGGTCTTCTAGGCCTGTTCCTTAGATTTTCTGATCCAAAATTCTTTTGACCGGATCTAGAGCTCTCTCCTTTCTCATATCCCAAACCACACTTGTCATCTACCCTCTTTTGACTTTCAAGAAGAACTTCAAGTTGAGCAAAACTTATCTTGAATTTTTCTTTATATTCATTTGCTGTTTGAAGATCCCTTTTAAGAGAGACAATTTGATCCTCAAGTTTTTCTTCATTATCTTTAGCATCTTCAAGATCAGATTCAAGGTGTCTGATTATTCTATCTATCTTGTGGCAGTCTTCTGATTTCTCCTTGAGAGATTGTCTTAGATCATCTTTAGTTTTTCTTTTCACTTCAATTTCTTGGGTAAACTTCATAACTCCTGATTCCATCTCATGTCTTATCATAATGATCTCTTTTGATAACTTTTCACACAACTTGGTTTTCTCCTTCAGATCTCCATTTGTATCATTGGCTTCACCTTGACTTGCCAGTTGCTAAAAGTGCTCTTTTCTTTTTTTCATAGAGAGACTCAGTTTCCCTTTTAGTTCATTTATGAAATCATCAGCCTGTTTGAGTCTTTCCTTCAATTCATTGACTTTAGAATTTGACTGCTCAAGATCATCTAGGGTAGACTTAAGTTGCTCCCTCATACCATACACATCCATTTGAATTCCTAGATCTTCCTCAAGTTGTTAGGCTCTATTGGGAGGAACTTGGCTCTGATACCAATTGTTGATAACTTAGGGGGGGGTGAATCAGTTATCTTAATTATTTCAATTTTCTAAACTTTCTTATTAATCAATGCAGCTTTAATTCAAATAAGCAAACATAACCATGAAATGAAAATACACATGACATAATATTTTTGACGTGGAAACCCTGTTAAGGGAGAAAACCACGGGGTGATTAACCCAAGAATGTATTCTTTGTTAGAAGAATAGACATACAAAATGGCACTTCCCAATTAGGGCTCACTGCCCGAGCACACTGCTCACAAGAGGCCCTCTGCCTACAAGAGACTCACTATCTACAATTTATAAAGAGTGTAATACAATACTTGAACTGATAAGGAGCATCTACATATGCTAGAGTTCAGTTCTGGTTAGACTTAGTATACTGATCTGCTGCACTTCATCCTTTCTCTTCCTTAGTGATGCTGTCCTTTCACATACTGGACCTGCCTTACTGCTTTCACACTGCTCTTCTGCTTTTCTTCGCATACTACACACAACACCACACCACTTCATATCTAAATTCATCTGGTATATATATCCGTACAAGTAATCTTACCACCTTTCTAGTCGGCATCTAGAATAGTCAATATTTTCCCAAGCTTTGATTTGTTGGCTGGATCCTTGCTTACCAAGTGATGTGGATCTAGGAGATGACTGAATAAGTCATCAATCATGTTAGCCAATCATGAATGATACCTCAAGAAACTTAATCATCAGTAGTATCTCTTCCGGATTTGGGTCTGACACTTTGTCGGTACAGTTCTTCCTCTGTCTACTCTGCCAAACAGGAACCTGACACTCAAGAGCTCATATCTTTTCACCCTTCCATCATTGAAGGCTAAATCCTTAGAATCTATTAGTCAAGGTACTCTTCTTGACTTCCCCAAATCTGCACTTCACTGAGATACTTCCTTTGAGAGATCCGGACCTGACTGTCAAACCTTGCTGACTGCTCTGTTCTTGCTTACCGGATCATAACACTTCTTCAATTTGACTTCTGGTAGAGACTCATCATGTCTTGCGGATTGTGTTGAATAACCTTTGTTGCCATCAATGACCACATACATGAATCCATATAGTGTCTCTTGCCAACATTTGTATTTGATAGCCAAGATCGGTGTTGAGGTTATGGACAAACATCTCCATTAGTTGCTTCTTAGGTACATCATATGAGCATTTGCTTGCTAGTTGTCTCCATCTTTGTAGGAAGGTGGCAAATGATTCACCACTCTTTTGCTTGGTGTTGCATAGGTCAAGCATAGAGACTTCATGTTGAATATTGTAGAAGTGCATGATAAATTTGTTGACTAACTCATCAAAAGATTTTATGCCCAATGGGAGCCGCAAAAACCACTCCATAGCTTGACTACCTAGTGATCTAGGGAATAGTCTCATTAAGTAGTGTTGAATTTAGGGTCCCCTTTCCCTTTGTATTTGTCAACTTTAGGAACTTTGAATCGATAGGGAAATGGTGTCATGTTCAAACTTTATCGAAGGGGTACAGTGCAATATCTTCCAAGGAGTAGGTTTTAGTGTTTGTACCCATTTTGAGATCTAACATTTGTTGCTTTAGACCCTTGAGTTATTTCCTCATTTCTTCCATAGGAGTACTTTGGTCTATGGCATTCTTTCCTTTATCCTCTGCATTTGGGTCTAGGGTTTTCTTTCCCCTTTCATGATCATCCTCTACATTTTCTTGGATTGTGCTTATATCAAAATCTATGGGGAGTTTAATTCCAAGACTAGCAAGATGATAGAAATACTTATGAGGGTCTGCATGGACCACTTTCTCTACTAAGCGTTGGAATTTCTGATCTTGGATGCTTCCTTGATAGTCTTCGTTAGAGATTTCCTCATCACTATCATGAGGTGTGACGATGTGGTTGGATGATCTGACCATTTCAAGTTGCTTTTTGTATTGAAATCTAGTAAGAACTATGCAAGGTGACATGGGACGAGGTGGAATGGGACTAGAGATTTTGGAAAGATGCCTATGGAGACTGCTGAGAATAGGATACTTATGACAAGATTTAGACAAAGGACTTTCTTGATCAATGATTCCAAGTAAGATGACCGATACAAGACGGTAGCCACTAGTAAGGGTACTCGATACCTGTCTTACTGTGTAGGGACTAGTCATGCACCAAGACCTCTAGCAAAGTTCTATGACCTACTAGGTTTACTTGAATCCAAAGTGATACGAAAAAGGGGCCTATGCTGACATGATATGGGACACTTTTGACCTTGGATTAGAAAGACCTGATAGAAGGTGAATGGGACAACTAATGAAAGAGAGGTTTTGACATAAAATGGATGGAAAACTGACTACAAGGTAAGACCTGATCTCTGAACCTAAAACTAGACTGAAATGGGTACTCATAACTGGTAAAATTTTTCCCTCGAAAACTATGCAAGTGCTCACTATCATGTATGCACTGAAACAGATGCGCTACAGGATTTGATATATGTGCCGTAAGTCGTAACAAATGCACTGGACTGGTAAAATGTAAAAACGCTGTAACAGGTAGTAAATGCACTGTAAGTCTAAACAGATGTGCCACAGGTCGACATAAATGCGCAAGAATAGAGGGCGGATGCGCCGCTCTGGATTTTCTCAATATTTTTGCAATTTTTCTAATGTTTTTGGTATTTTGGTTGTAAGAAAGTTTCTCTAATCTGATTTTTTGAATTTATGGCAAGAAAACACAGCAAACACAAAGAATATTTTTATGGTTTTTTCTATTTTTTTGTGACTTTTTTTACTCTATTTGGACTAAAAGGAAAAACAAGCACAAAATCCTAGGCTTCAAATGTATAACAAGGGTTTTTGGCCACTAGAACAAAGGTGTTTAATGAAGGCAACTGTTTGAGTGGTTATAATGCAGCAGCACTACTCTCCGTTATGGAGTCTCCTAGCCTACAAGGGTTGTGTCTTGGAGGGTTTTGGGGGAGGTTGGCTATCGGTATAACACAACTTCACTCATTGTTTGAAGCTTTCGCTCCAAACATAATTTATTTATAGTGGCTTGGAAGGGCTTGGCGTCTAGCCTGTTACCACTTAGGGTCGTTCCTACTTAGATGAACGGTATCCAAGAGCAGGCCCCTCTAAAGGAAAAACACATGCAAAAATGACATGTCTGGCATTTTGATCACCCAAGATAGGGGAGAGCATAGGCCTGGTATCATTCCCAAAACATAGAATACAGTGGTTCTTTTCCCCTACTTAAAAATGAAAAAAACTGGATGAGCTATCTACTTGGGCAAGCATAGAACTTTGAAGTGATTTGCAAGATAGCAATGGTCTAATTTTAACCAAGATAGCAATGATGAGTTCAATTTTATCCACATAGCATAAATTTTTAACTTTGAAATGTTGGTCAATTGAGATAGCAATGGTTTAGTTTTAACCCAAATAGCAATGATGACTTCAATTTTATCCACGATAGCACAAGTTGTTAACTTTGAAGTGATGGTCAATCAAGATAGCAATGGTTCATTTTTACCTAGATAGCAATGATGAGTTCAATTTTATCCAGATAGCAATAACTTTGAAAAGATAGCAGTGTTGCAATGCAAGATAGCAATGATTCAATTACCACTTTCCTAGTTAAAACTATGTGAGATTTGCATGAGCATTCGTTTTACTTTCCCTTTTAGAAATTGCAATTTGAGCTAACAAGTGCAACTATATGAATCTAAACCAGTACCTAGCCTGCAAAATAGATCAAGAGAGTTCCCGCAAAGATGTTAGCGTTAGCAAAAATCTCCTAGAAAACCCTAAAATCACTTCCTACAATAGATGCGTCGCTTCAGAGACTGAATGTGCAGAGATAGTCAACAGAAGCGCCATAATGTATATGCACTGTAACAGAGGATAAAAGTGCCAGAAAATAGTGTATATGTACTGCAATAATAGATGCGCAGTCTGAGATGATAAAAGTGCTGCAACAGAGTGTATATGCGCCAAAGTAGCAGATGCGCCATCTGAGATGATAAAAGTGCTGCAACAGATTGTATATGCACCGAAGTAGTAGATGCGCCGTAAAAGGTAATAGATGCATGTTAGGAAGTGATGGATGTCTTGTTTCCTCCTGTGTACGGCTTTCTAAAACACAAAACTCAAATTTTGGGTTAAATTTGGGGCTAAGCCCCACAGTGGGCGCCAAAAATGTTAAGGGAAAATTGGATCAACAATGAATATGCAATAATAATCAATATCAAATACCCAAAACTTCAATGAAATAGTGAACTAAGAAGATTTATCAAATAAAGCAATGAACAACAAAGCAAACCTTCCTCAATTCGAAACTTCCATTGATTGCCTATCACAATCGTTCTTGTATGTATGAAGTAAGGCCCTCAGAGAGTGCACTTCTTTGCTTTGTTCAAGAATGTTGATTGAGAATGGCAGTGATAATTTCACAATTAAGAGGAGCTTCACAATGATAGTAGTAGTGCGTAGTGCATAGTAGTGAATGTGATGACAAGCAATGAAGGAATTGGTGCCAAAGGTGCACTGTAATTCCTGTAGAGTAACAATACTTAAAGCTTGGATGATTAGAATGGAAGAATAAGGTTGCTTTTATAGACTTGGGGAAGAAGAGATCAACAGTATAGAAGACTTGAGAAGATCAATGATATAGAACGGTTGAGGAACATGCAACGAATAAGAAGAAGACATGTGTCTTGCTTTCTTTTGCATGAGAGGAATTGCTAAGAATAAAAGAATGAGTTAAAGAAATTAAAAGAATATAATAATCAGTTAAGTGATTTAAAACAAGAAAAAAGAATTTGCATGAGAATAAGAAGATATTTTGCTTTATTAAATATTAGGAATATTTAATTGCATGTGCAAAAAAGCTTGAATTATATTTAGAGATAACTCAATATAGAAGAAAAGGCAACTTAAATAAATATTTGATTTATTTAAATTTAGAGAAGATATTATTGGAAGAAAACAATTAAATAATTGGTATTATTTAATTTAGAAGATAAGAAAACAAATTAAATAAATAAATTTATTTAATTGATGTGCATGATTTGGAAGAATAAATAAAATATTTGGTTGTATTTTATTTTTAGAGATTGAAAGGATTTAAATAAATTTGATTGATTTATTCAAATTTGGAAGAATGATTTGATTTAATTAAATAATTAGGAATTATTTAATTGTTTTGGGAAGAATTGAATTAAATAAAGGATTTTATTTAATTGTTGGAAGAATATGAATCAAATAAATAAATTTGGTAATTTATTTATTGATAGAGGAATTAGAAGGGAATAAATATTAAGAATATTCATCTAGATCGAATCGTGTCATTTTTAGGCGTATACAAGTCCCATGGCAAATAGGACCTAGGAGGACCCCTTGAGCTGTACCCTGCCTAAAATAAGGGCGAAGGACTTGGGTGCCCGTGCTCTAGTCCTACCCTATTTTAGGTCAGCCCCAATTTGCAGGTGTTGGTTAGTAACCGTTATTAGGTCCCTTTGCCAACACAGTAAGTTGGAATTTCAAATATCTTGGTGGGAGTGCTTGTAGATGCATATATAAGCATGTGTAGGCATTCATTTGTAAACTAGATTTCAATTAGATTGTTATTGTGAACTCTAGGCATTCTCAAGGTGATTCAAGGCTTCCTATTGTGTTGCAAGAGTAGACTTGTGTGTTTTGTGTGTTGATATTTACAGATTTGAGCATCAATTCCTTCATGGCATGAAGAGCATCTTCTCCCATGAAAGCTTCACTACAAGGTGACATAATATTGTTCTTTTATTATTGTTTCCTTTAGTTTTTGGCCTCTGACTCACAAGGGCACGCCCTCTTCATCTGACAATGGTGTTCAGAGACTTAAGTGTCCTCTGGGGTTTGACTGAGGCAAACCTCTAAACACCACAACCCCCAAACCAAGTCTTGTGATTGTAGGTTACAGGTGTCGCATCCAGGAAAAGTGGAGTTGCAAGAAGATTGGGAAGACATCAGGGATTTAGGATCTGAAGGAAATATAGACAAAGGAGCACTTTCGGGACTAGGGCGCTCACTTCAGTGTCCTCCGCAGATAGATTCTAGAAAACAGAAGTTACAGGGCTGATCAATGTCTAAAGGAGGTCTGGATTCCCTGAAAAAGTAGGTTCCTTAGACTTGGGTGCCCGCTCCAGTGTCCTGACTGTTCTACTTTAGAACCTCAAAAATAGATACTCTGTAATTTTGAATTTTACTCCCATCTATAAGAGGTTTTTCTGTAATTCATTAATTTGTTCGTATTTGCATAATTAGGGTTTTAATGGTCAATTGGACATAGGAGAAGGAAAAATTGATAATTAATTGCCTAATCCAAGTTTCCCTACATCTGAAAGTGACTCTAGGGTATGATAGTGATTTCCATTTGATCCTAGATCGTTCAATGTATAGTGGAGAAGCAGATTTTAACATCTAAACCATAAAGGATTAACAAGATCTAATTTTCCACTAAACAATTACATACTAACATCATTCAATGTTGATGTAGACTCAGGTGAGAGCTGTTCTCTCTTTGAATTTGATGTTTTAGTGTGCTTTTTTTTTCCTTTGTGGTTGCTTACTCTTGTGTTTGTCATTTGGGTGAATCTCTAGATGAAGCTTCCAACACTTGTCATAACAATATCTGCCAACCTTGAAATAAGACCAATAGTTGTTAGCTTTGTACATACTCAAATCAACTTGTTTGTTATCTTATTTGAGTTTGTTTTGGCCTTTCTCTTCCCTTAGTTTTGGAGAGTTGCTTCTTTTTCCATCCTTGCTATGGAAAATATGCTCCTTAGTGGTGTTTGCTTTGTGCATCATTCTACAATTCACTACTTCATCTTTCTACTTCTTAGAGATACAACCATTCAATTTTCCCCTTTAAAATGTTTTAAACAGGCTTCTAGATGATGCACTACAAGGTGACAACAACTTGGTTTTACAAAGTTTCACAAACTTGTGTTCTTGATTTGACTCACAAACTCTCTCAATGACCCTTCATTGCATTAAGTCTCCAACACACAACTAGGGTTCAGACCTTCATATGAAATAGATGAGGCATCTAACAAGATTATGTTCACCAACTAGTACCAACTAAACCACTCTTCAAGTCACAAGGATCCCCTCTTAGCAACCAATCTGCCCAAGCCCTCAAATCCTAGTAGCCTACTTAAGGGGTTTTTCTGACTTATTTTCGCCATAAGGTTTCAAACCCAAACTTCAATGAATGTTTAGAATACCCATTACCAAGTTACATAACATATCTTGAACTTAGTATACACTCCTTTGGACAATATGCCTCAAAACTGACCTTATTCGCTGTCCTAATAGGGTTAATTAGGCCTATATTACAAAGGAACTTGCCTTCAAACTTTCCACAAACCCCTAAACTCAGTAAACAGTCCTTATTTAGGTTGCCAAACTCCCAAATCCACACTCACATTCAAGTGGCATGATCATTTATGATGCAAACACAAGAAAGAATTCAAAGCATTGATACCATATTTCACAAATCAACTCAACCATAAACCAAAATCTGACAATGGCCCAACTAGGTGCTTAAGGGCATCATAAGGCATAAGGGCTCCAAGCTATTTCCCAACCCTAACATAAGCATACACCAGGTCAATACAATGTATTCAAACCAATTTTGTCACTTTTAGTGCCTGGAAACATCAACTAATGTCTGATCCACAAATCACACCTTAAGGCCTAGTAGCCTTCCAAACCTGAAAAATGTGCATAACTTTGTGTAAACTCATCCAAACCACAAACCAAAAAGTATTTAGACACCCATTATGGAGTAGAACAACATATCAAAAGATTGCATGCCCTTGTTTCAGGAAAAATGTGAGTTCTATGACCGGCCCTCTCTAGAAATAGGCCTAATTTGGTGCAATTAACAAAGCAAGTACCCTAGGATCATTCAATAACCACTCCAAACCCTAGAACAATAGATCTATATGTCACAAAACTTCAAATTCCACCATTGGTTAGTATAGCCATGCTCAAATAGGGTGCAAACTAGAAAACCCTTCATTTCTTCACAAATAAGGGAATTTTAATTAAAATCTCATATCCACTCCAACCCAGAACAAACTAACACTTGATTCACCTTTAAATAGGCCTACATATGCTATAGGAACACTTAATTGGCTAGGTTGCATTCAAATTCACAAAGAACCACTATTTAGCCACCCTCTCCACATGGAAAATGCGTGAAAATACCCTTAGGGCATTACACAAAACCCACTTAGACTCCTTCCCTGCACAAGACCTTCCACATTCATGTTAGAGACATCAGAAAAATAGGGTAAAACAATACTGTACATGGCCTAGGTATGGTATGAAACAATGAATTTGCAAAAAAAAATGAGCTACAGTAGAAAAACATGGTATAACTTCTTATTTCTTCCTCCAAGTTCGTCCTCCTCTCTTCTATTCAAAATAGATTCAAGTGTGTATGTGTATTCAAATGCATACTCCATGACTTATGTATGTTCCAATTATCTTAATATGAGGTTTCTTATCAAAAGTTTGTAAAACCTTGTTATTCATTCTGACTGTGCTATTCATTGTCATTATAAAATTTCTATTGATCATTGTCTTATTCTTCATGCTTGTAGAAATCATCATCACGCCAAGGAAACAAGAAAAGACTCTAACACTAGAAGAGCATGAAGCTAAGAATGAGAGAAAAAGAGAAAGAAAGAGGCAAATTTAGGAAAGTAGGAAATTGCCAACCATACAAGAAGACATTCCACCATTGCCAATTGAAGAGGAACGTGACACGCCTAACAAAGATAAGAGAGAGAGAGATGGAATTGGCAGCACAAAGGGAACAAATGCAAAACCTCTGCACAATAAGGAAAGTGAATCTCCAAGTTGGAGGCACTCCATCATCCATAGGTCAAGTTGAAGGAACACCATCATTAGCTTCTTGAATTGGAGACACTCCATCTTTCACACGTGAAGTAGAAGGCACATTTGCATTTTCTTCTCAAGTTGGTGACATGCCATCATTCACATGTCAAGTTGAAGGTACGTCATTTTCAACCTTTTCACCTCTAATCGAAGGTATGTCATCTATCCCATCTCAACTAAATATTGAAGAAATTCCTAATGTTCAGTCTACTTTACCAAATAAAACACCTCCTAGAATTTTGCATAGGAGGCCTAAGTTTCTAATTGATATTGATGAGAATGTATTGGAGCCCATGCAAGATAAGAATGTATTAGAGCCCATGTAGGATAAGATTACCATGTGCACTTGCCAAAGATATGCAAATAAGATATGGAAATTATTCTTTGAGAATTCAAATAAGATCGGAAGATGTCAACTCTTTGTTGAACTGATGAGAAATCAAATGCGTCAAGTGAAAAATTAATTGTCAAGAATCTAATGAGTACATACGAGAGTGTGGGTTCCACCTCAGGCACCAAGGATAGTAATGTCACATGACATGTCATTACATTGACAATTGTAAGCCAACAAACAAAAAAAGCTCACCTCATTAGAAAGACAAGTCAAGCATTGAAAATAAATAGAAAAACTCTAATGAGAGACATTAGAAGACATCAAAGAGTTGAGGATCCAAACACTAATGAATTGTGGGCATTCTTTGAGAGACTCCCATGGAAAGACAAAGTTGTTGTCAAATCTTTGAGATCACTAATTGAAAACTTTTGGAAGAATTACAGAAGGGTATCTCTGAATCAAAGGGATGTGGTAAGAAGGAGTATCGGTAGTCGAAACCATGAGCCACATCTAAAGCATTTTTTAGATATGACTCAAACATAGTTTTTTGGTAAATTTCTAGAGAAGTATCCTCAAATTAAAATTTCTCAAAGATATTTTGAAATGCTAAAACCTTTCTTTGTCACAATAAATCACACACACACTTCTTGTTGTTGTAGATTACATATTGAATTTTCTAACCATTTTGATGTTTATCAGTCTATATGTTTAGATTTGCATACTAACAATGTTTTACAGGATTGTGGCATACATGCCCCACCAACTACCTCAAGAGACTTCATATCAATGATTTAATGTGATAGAGAGGAAGGCCAAATATTGTACAGGAAATTGTGCTTGGATGGCACATGTCAGCATTGCGGTGGCTTGTAATGTATGCCAATATGTGAACATATAGAAATAAGACATGTGGTTGGAAACAACCTAGTAGAGTTTGGTGAGCATAAAATAGTGGCATACAATACAAAAGATGGTAAAGAAGCAAAGAGGTGTGAATATGTTATTCAAAAGATTCCAATGTATCAGTTTATGCCTATATTTTGAAACAACATAGTGTATGAGTATGTAAGACATGCCCATAGAGCTCGATGGTTGGACTTGCAATTCAAGTTATGCAAGGACACATTTCTAGTTGGTAGCATTGTTTCATTCGTCAACATTGCAGAGAACTATAGTCTACAACCACAGTGTGAGGTACAATCCCAATATTATAACTCAACACAGGTTTCTATACTTGTGCACATTGCATTCATTCATGCAAATGATAGTACACATAAAGATCATAAGGGAATATCATTTTTATATAAGCGATGATTGCATGCATTCTACGGAGTTCATGCAAGGTTGTTTTCAGGTGTTCTACAATGATCTGGCTAGAAGGGGCATATCATTCAGTCATCATATCATATGGCCAAATAACTGTGCATCACAATTCAAGAACTCACGAAATTTCTATTAGTTGCGTAGGAGGCATAATATTACAAGTGTTCAACATATGTGGAACTTTTGTGAGGCTGAGCATGGAAAGGGGGAGCATGATGGTGTAGGAGCATGTATCAAAAGAGCCATAGCACTTGAACAATTAAAGTATAAAGACAATGCAAAGTTGATAGATGCAAAATCAATCGTCGAGTGGTGTAATGCTTCGATGGGTCTAGGTAATGAAGGTAAGTCTTTAGTTCATAGATTTTTTGGTTGATAGATGATACTAACATTGTACCATATGAGGACTATTGTACACTGACAGGATCAAGTAAGCTACACTCTATCAGAAGCTCAATTGTAGGTTCATGGAGTATACATATGCATACAATGTCGTGCTTTTGTTCTCCATGTACAATTCAAGCCTAGAATGAGTACGAGTCACATGAGTAGGTTGAAGAATGGTAGTTCAGTTATCTTAGCCCACTTGACACGTATCGACCCCTGACGGCACTAGATTTGACACAGATGGAATTGTCAGTTGACTTTGACTACATATAAGATCTAGTTCAACCAGGTAATATATCTACTTGCATAGTTAAATTTGAAATTCCTAATATTATCTCAAACTTTGTAGTATTTTTATAATGTTGACTAATTTCATCTAATTTGCTGCACATATCATTGTAGGGCATGTTTATGTAGTTATTGTAGATGAGGATAATGAAGAGGGAATAGATTATTACTTGTGTCGTTGTGTTGAGGCCAAAAAGAAATTGGAGGCCCTAGTTACAGATGGAGAAAACATTGAATACCCTACAGGCTCAGTGGTTGTTACTAGAATATGGCTTAGAAGGTACTCACATAAGAGTGTTAATGTTTGGTTGTTTGAGGACTTTGACACACATTGGAAGATTCTTCATTACTCCAACCTTGTTGTGGCAACCAATGTTCATTTGATACAATATCGAGGTAGACCTTTGAATAAGACCTTGTGGAAGGTGTGTGACTCTGACCATGAGGCCATACTTGACACAATAAAGAGTAGAGAAGACCAAGATGGTTCATTGGATTAATTTGTAAGTATGCATAAACTTTCCTAGATGGTTACTTGTACTTTGTTTTGTATATAAATACTAGTATGAATTGCTTCCCTCCAGTATATTTATGTTTATCAATTTTTCCTTTTGATGCTTCTCACAGGAGGTCACAACTCCAGTCCATCTAACTACGGACAAAGAAGCTCAAGAAAAGATGATGGAGAGTGATCATCAGATGGCGGTAAGTGATCGATTACATAAGTGATGTTATATATTTCATGTACATTTTGTTATAGTAATGCGCATATTGTTTGATTGTATTAATAGTTTATATAAATATTTAATATGATGATAAATTATCCTTGAGCAGTGGTATGAAATGTGGGCAGTGAAGGCCTCATGTTTCATTTGATTTGTTTTCTATGGTATACATTTGATGTTTGCATCATCATCATGTTATGCTTCATGGGGTTAGATCTAAGTAATGGATGAAGTTGATCCTAATTGGTCTTAATCCTATTCACTCGTGTTTCACTCATGCCATATCAAGATTCATGTCACAAGGTTTGGATGTTAGTTCATAAAATTCATGTTTATCATGTTACAATAGTAGGACATAGTTGCTTATGTCATTGTTTCATGCCATTGGATCATTGGATTTGGTTGTAGTGCTTCATCATAACATGTCCTGCTTTTAGGAGTTAGATTGGGTTGTGGTTCTTCCTCATGATAGGAGCTTGTTCATGTCTTCATGCTTCTTTGTCCTCCATGTCTTAGTGTCTTCATGCTTTCAGGAGTTAGATTGGGTTGTGGTTCTTCCTCATGTTTAGAAAGGTGCTAGGAGTGACATTTTGCATTCCATAGCTCATGGCGCCGAACGGACTTTGCCAACGCATTGGGGTGGGTGGGTAAATGCCAAGGGAGGTCTCTTTTTGTGTGCCAAGTGTTGCATTCATTTGGGGCAATAGGCTACCGGCAAAGTCCCTTAGGATCCCTATGACAAAAAAACTATCAAACTTTGATGGAGCAGTTCTCAGAATTCATGGTAGCTAGGAATATTTTGTTTAGACCTACAGGTGCATGTGGGGTCCATCTACAATAACTTCTCTTAGTTTTGTTCAACTCCTATTTGTTTGACCATGCTAGAATCAAACACATTCTTTCAAAATGATTCATTTTCATGCAGTGGAAAGGTGCTAGGAGTGACATTTTGTATTCCATAGCTCGTGGGGCTGAATGAACTTCATCAATGCATCAAGGTGGGTGGGTAAATGCAAGGGGAGGTCTCATTTCATGTGCCAAGCGTCGCAGTCATTCAAGGCAACAGGCTACCGGCAAAGTCCCTTAAGATCCCTAAGACGAAAAAATTGCCAAACTTTGATGGAGTAGTTCTCATAATTTGTTGCAGCTGGGAATGTTCTATTTGGACCTATAGGTGCATGTGGAGTCCATCTATAATAACCTCTCTTAGTTTTGGTCAACTCCAGTCCGTTTGACCGTGCCGAAATCAAACACATTCTTGCAAAATGCTTCAGTTTCATGTAGTGGAAAGGTGCTAGGAGTGACATTTTTCATTCCATAGCTTGTGGGGCCAAACAAACTTTGCCAATGCATCAGGGTGGGTGGGTAAATGCCAGGGGAGGTCTCATTTCATGTGCCAAGCATCGCATTCATTCAGGGCAGCAAGCTACCAGCAAAGCCCCTTAAGATCCCTAAGACGAAAAAACTACCAATCTTTGATGGGGCAGTTCTCAAAATTTGTGGCAGCTGGGAACATTCCATTTGGACCTACAGGTGCATGTGGAGTTCATCTAGAATAACCTCTCTCAGTTTTGGTCAACTCTAGTCTCTTTGACCGTGTCGAAATCAAATGCATTCTTGCAAAATGCTTCAATTTCATGCAGTGGAAAGGTTGCTAGGTCTCATAGTTTTTGTTTTACTCATTGTGGGTCCTAATGGACCATGCCAACACATCGGGGTGGGTGGGTAAATGCTAGGGGAAGTCTCATTTCATGTGCCAAGTGTCCTAGTCATTCTGACCTGTAAGCTACCGAGACCTAGCACTTTTTGAGTTTACTGATAGCTTGCAACTTGAAACGATTGAGACACTTGGTGCATGAAATGAGACCTCCCCTAGTATTTACCCACCCACCCTGATCTATTGGCATAGTGTATTCGGCCCCACGATGAGCAAAACAAAAAATATGGCACCTGGCAACCTTTCCATTGCATGAAACTGAAGCATTTTAAAAGAATGTGTTTGATTCTGGCACGATCAAACGGATAGGAGTTGAATTAAACCAAGAGAGGTTATTGTTGACGGACTCCACATGCACCTATAGGTCCAAATAGAATATTCCCAGTTGCCACAAATTATGAGAACTGTCTCATCAAAGTTTGGCAGTTTTTTTTATCTTAGGGAGCTTAAGGGACTTTGCTGGTAGCCTACTACCTCAAATGACTGCGAGGCTTGGCACACAAAATGAGACCTCCCTTGGAATTTACCCACCCACCCCGACGTGTTGGCAAAGTCTGTTTGGCCCCACGAGCTATGGAATGCAAAATGTCACTCCTAGCACCTTTCCACTACATGAAACTGAAGCATTTTGCAAGAATGCATTTGATTTCAGCACAATCAAATGGACTTGAGTTGACCAAAACTGAGAGAGGTTATTATAGATAGACTCCACATGCACCTATAGGTTCAAATAGAACATTCCCAGCTCTATGAATTCTAAGAACTGTCCCGTCAAAGTTTGGCAATTTTTTCATCTTAGGGATCTTAAGCGACTTTCCCAGTAGCCTGTTGCCCCGAATGACTACAATTCTTGGCACATAAAATGAGACCTCCCCTAGTATTTACCCACCCACCCTGATGCATTGGCAAATTCTGTTTGGCCCCACAAGCTATGGAATGCAAAATGTCACTCCTAGCACCTTTCCACTTCATGAAACTGAAGCATTTTGCAAGAATGTGTTTGATTCTGGCATGGTCAAATGGATAGAAGTTGAACAAAACTGAGAGAGATTATTGTAGATGGACCCCACATGCACCTATAGGTCCAAATGAAATGTTCCCAGCTGCCACGAATTCTGAGAACTGCTCCATCAAAGTTTGATAGTTTTTTTATCTTAGGGATCCTAAGGGACTTTGCCGATAGCCTGCTACCTTGAATGACTATGATGCTTGGCACATGAAACGATACCTCCCCTAACATTTACCCACCCACTCTGATGCATTTGTGAAGTCTATTCAGCCCCACGAGCTATGGAATGCAAAATGTCACTCCTAGCACCTTTCCACTACATGAAACTGAAGCATTTTGCAAGAATGTGTTTGACAGTCAAACGGATAGGAGTTGAAAAAAAACAAGAGAGGTTATTGTAGATGGACCCCACATGTACCTGTAGGTCCAAATGGAATGTTCCCAGCTGCCACAAATTCTTAGAACTGTTCCATCGAAGTTTGGTAGTTTTTTCGTCTTAGGGATCTTAAGGGACTTCAAATGTCGGTAGCCTGTTGCCCCAAACAATTGCGATGCTTGGTACATGAAATGAGACCTACCTTGGCATTTACCCACCCACTCCGATGCATTGGCAAAGTCTGTTCAGCCCCACGAGCTATGGAATGCAAAATGTCACTCCTAGCACCTTTCCACTGTATACATGTTCACAACCTTTGTAAAATGAACTCAAAAGGACTCTATTGACCTTGAAAATGGTATATTATGACCTTATTAGACCAAAAAAAACTCAATTACATGTGAATCAAACAACCTTCAAAGTGCCTAGTCTCAATCTTCATACTTTTCATGTTTCAATCAGGTCTAATCTAGTAGGACAACGGACACTATTTTTGGGGTTTTTCTCTCAAACTTTTCAAAATACCTCCCAAACTAAATATAGATTTAGATACTCATTTACAAGTTACATAACATATCTCAAAACCAATAGTGACTCCTTTGGACCATGCACCTCAAAAATGACATTTTTTGTTGTCTAAAATAGGCCAATTAGGCCTAGTTTGTGAATAAACATACCTCTAAACATACAACAACCCCCTAGACTTGATGGGGCAGCATCTCCCATGTGTCCAAACTCTAAAAACCATAATCATTTTTAGGAGAAAACCTCACTAACATATGAAACCCTAAAAAACCTCAATCTAGGCCAATTTGAGGAGGGTTTAGTGAAACTCTACCTTCCATACACTCTCAGACTTTGCCAACACTTGGAACACTTACAAAATGGTTTGAATATGCTTTAGGAACCATCTCCTAGTACTTTCTAACCTTCTTTTAACAAACCCTAGCCTAAAACCACCCTTTCTTTCTTGGAAACAAGGCAAAACTTGCCTAGACAACACCATAGTTTGGTCAAAATCCATCTGTTGCTTCCCTAACTTCATGGGCATCTAAAACACATCCAAACCAACCAAATTAATTGGTTTTGGCCTTTGAAACACTTGTTAAGGCACTATTGTATGGACTGCACCTTCTTTTTGCCTAATGCATGGTCATATTAGGCCATTGCATCCTCATACTCTACTATATTCTTGTTTCCTAACCTTGGGCTTATTGCAAATAGTGATCCTACCTTATTCCATCCCATTCCACCAATCTATAGTGATTAACTTGGTGGAATGGCAAAGAAATACATAGTTTTTAGCCTCAAAACCCTAGTTCAGGGTTTTATGATAGTTTCCAGAAAAAACATGATTTTCTCCATCCAAATTTAATGAAAATGCCTCAAACAAGATGAAAATGAAAGGTCATTCACTCCCCTTCACAATGCAAGTGGTTTTAGACCATGACAATACTATACGGATGAGAAGTACGTCCTGAAACAATCTAATTTTAGGAAAAGTAGCTGAAAACCTAATTTTATTCAACTTTGCCCTTCAAAACCTTCTTCACCAACCCCTCCTCGGTGTGTGTGAAGGTTTTTATACATGTTTACAATAGTTCCAATCAATCATAATTGACTTTCAACCTATTTGATCATTGGGTAACCTCCTTATTACATGATTTGTTAAGTTGACAAAGCAACTTCTTACCACTACTTGCATTATTAAACTTTTTGTTTGACAACAACATAAAATATGACTCCAAACACAAATGACATTGGTCATTTGACCTTATTACATGCAAAATGATGACACAAGACCATCAACTTGTCCTATGATGTCCTTGGACCTTGTTATGACATGCTCCTAGCCAAGATTGGCTATGGCTAAGGTGCTCCTGCACCATGAAATATGTTTCCATGGTGTTGAGTCATCCTCCTTACCTACTACATCACCCTTGTAGACATGTATGTAAAGTGTGGAAGCATAGACAAGGCACGTGAACTGTTTGGCATGATGCCCCAAAGAAATATCACCTCATTGAATTCAATGATTGCAAGATATGAATAAAATGGATTTTTTGATAAGGCATTAGAAACTTTCAAGCAAATGCGATTGGCGGGTGTAAAGAAAAATTCCACAACCTTAGACAGTATCCTCCTTACCCATGCCAAAATGGATAGCTATCAAAAGGATAAAACATATGGGAATTTTGTTAGATGTTGTAGTTGCAACTGCCCTCAGAGACATGTATGCAAAGTGTGGAAGCATAGACAAGGCACGTGAACTGTTTGGCATGATGCCTCAAAGAAATGTCACCTCATGGAATACAATGATTGCAAGATATGAATAAAATGGATTTATTGATAAGCCTTTAGAAAGTTCCAAGAAAATGCAATTGGCAAGAGTAAAGCCAAATTCCAAAACCTTAGAAATGGTATGTTTGGAGCACGGTATAGACATCCATCAAAGCATAAAGGATATAGGAATTTTGTCAAATGTCGTAGTTGTAAGTACCCTGCAAGGCATGTATGCAACTTGTGTGGAAGCATATATAACGAACATGAACTATTAGATGCAATGCCTTAAAGAAATGTTGTCTCATGGAATGCAATGTTTGCAAGATATGCACGAAATAGATTTTTTATAAGACTTTAAAAACTCTCAAGCAAATGCACAAAAATAAATTTCAACCATTTACGCAAATTTTGGCACATCTAAAACCAAATTGCACAACCTTAACCAACTTCCTCCTTGCCTATGCTATAATGGGATCTAGAGAACATGGTGTGGACAACCATCAAAGCATAAATGATATAGGAATTTTCTCACATGTATTGTATTTGCAAAGTTGCCCATGTAGACATGTATGGAAAGTATGGAAGCGTAGACAAGGCACATGAACTATTTAAAATGATGCCTCAAAGAAATGCACAGTCTGACAAAATTCAATGATTGCAAGATATGTACAAAATGGATTATTTGAAAATGATTCATAAACTGTCAAGCAAATGCAATTGGCACTTGTAAAACCAAATTCCTGTAACAATAATTGATTATCATATTAAATATTTAATATAAACTGTCATATACATAATGTCATGAACATAACATCTAGTTTATATAAAAAACCATATAGGCGTGTCCAAACAAAGCCATATAGGTAAATATACAAAAATATACATCGGATTAACATACAAAAGTATGTATATAAAGCCATCTAGGCATACAAAAAAGTTCCCAAAAACTAGTTTCCTACGGACTTTTAGGAAATAATCGGTGGCCCTTCTTTGACTGTGAAGATGGAGAGCTAGTAAGTGACACATCCTCTCTCTGCCATCGTGTAGACCTCTTCGAATAAAGTTCATCCAGTTGCACCTTTTAATACAAACAAATAATATATGCATCAGTATAGAAGATGTATGAAATATATATCACATATGTAATTGATCACTTACCACCAACTGATGATTGCTCTCCATCATCTTGACTCTCTCTTCATCCATAGTTGAATGGACTGGAGTTGTGAACTCCTATGAGAAGCATCAAGAAGCAAAATTGACTAAACATAAATATCATTTATGTACATCAAATGACATGAGATAAAAAAAAGGAATACAAAATTATGATATTTTCATGTTATTGGCTCATACCTTAGTCAAAGGATTTGCATACATCATGGCTACATCAATGCCTATTTGCACTGACTCACGAAGATAAGGAGTCTCCATTGTATTTAGCATCTAAAAATCAAGTTCAAGATTATTAAAACAAAATAAATACATAACATTATTTTTAAAATGCATAATGATTAGAAATGGTTAAATTTATCTCTGTAAAAGTGGTGGTTTGGCGTCCAAGGGACCAAGGAAATCGTGGAGGTGCTGGTGACTATTTAAATCATCAAATCAAGTCACAATATAATATTACCATTGACATATCTACAATAATTATGAATATGTGATAAATTACATACCTATTGACTTGACCTCCACTCATAAGCCATCAATGGACGGCTAACAGAGGTAGGATGAAGACTCTGACCTTGGAATTTTATTGCGCAAACAATTACATACATTATTTTTGAATTATAATATAGATAATCATATAAAATTAATTACAAATTTCAAATAACAATCTACTAAATCAAGATGAAACTTGTAACAAATTACCTAAGAGTCAATACCAAATGTATGCTGTAAGAGATCATCATTGAGATCAAGATCGTCCAATATGTCCTTCCCCTGTGTCACAGCATGTTGCCCCTGTGTCGCAACATGCTATCCCTGTGTCGCAGAGTCCTGTCATGCCTCCTGCGTCCCATAATCACATAGGTTCCCACATGTACTGCACAAATGTGGGGACACATGACGCCTACCACTCTCATCCTCATCACCCTGGGTAACATCATCTGCATGCTGTGATAGAGTTTGGGTGAGAGTAGTCAGTGAATGTAAAGTCTCCAGTTCAACACTCTCCTTCAAAGCCAAAGGGAGTGACCTACATTATGGCCTCGCTTGGGATATAGGCACATGTTGTTCATCTCACTGTGCCCTAGGTCTATCTTGGGCAGAGCCACCACCTTTATCCTGAAACCCACGAATGTCAAAATAATTTGAAATCTTGTTGAGGACGAACTCGCAATAGAGTTTCCTCAAAAAATATTGTGGTACCTCATCATTGTTGCATGGCTTCTCATCAAAGACCATGTACCATCTATCCCAAAAGTTTTGGGATATGTATTCATTCCTACACCAATGTATAGGAAACTGTTTGCAAGTTTCCTCTAATGTTTGGCCAGTTTTGGGATTAATAAATTGTGCACATAATTGAGATTTTGTAATTTTTTCCTTCTTCACTTGTTCATATGACAACTTTTCGACATAATATTGCCGACTCCTCTCCCTATAGTCTTGGAATTCAGTGATTTGCTTCGTCACCAAATCCGTGTGGGAAACAATCTCCTCTAGTGATTTTGCAAGTGCCCTCCTATGCTTAGTGGTTCCACTTAGATTGTTTAGGGTTTGAATAATAGTTTCAAGATGTTTCTTGTTTTCTTCTATTATCCCTAAGTAGTGTTCTTGATTATCCCTTACATGAAAAGGAGGTGAAGGTGGGTTTGGAGGGTTGTTTTCACCCTCCTTAACTGGATTTAGATTTTCTACTTCTCCAATAACTATAAATGCAATATAAACATAAATCAAACATTGCAAAACTAAAAAATTGTTCTAAAACTAACAAAATCATACAAACCCTACCTTCTTCCTATGTTGGAGCCTCCAAATTTGCATGACGATGTCTTTGGCGGCAAGGTGGCATTGTGAATTTCTTGTTTTTTCATGTGCACTTGATTGAATCTCCTTTTTTTCAATGCAATCGTGTTTTGCTTGGTTTATTTGTTGTTCTCAAGAGAAAAGCCATGGGTGAATGTGTAGAAAATGTTTTTTTTTCTTTTATTAAAAACAAATGTGAGTGCATTATAACCCGCTTGCATTTTACTTTAATTTTGGAGATGGTGGTGACTTTTTGGTCCCCCATCTCCTTGCATTTACCCACCTCTCTGTTATGCAAGTGGAGCTTGCAAGTTTCTAACACCTTGAGTGGATCGATCATGACTAAGCCTGGGTCTTGCATCCGTAAAGAATTCCAAGTCAAAATATGATTATTACCTGCAATATATTTCTTCAAATAAGACACATGAAAAACATTGTGCATTCTAGATAAGGCTGGTGGTAGAGCAATTCTATAGGCAACCAAATTGACTACTTCAAACACTTTAAAGGGTCCCACCTATCGAGGGGCTAGCTTAGAAGACTTCCCAAACTTAATAGAACTTTTTTGAGGTTTGAACCTCAAAAGAACTTTTTCTCCAACAAAGAATTGCCTTAGAACATGCTTTGCATCCACATAGCTCTTTTGCCTATCATTGGCTTCTGCCAATCATTTTTTGATCAGCTTAACTTTCTCTTCCATTTCAGCTAGCATTTTTGGTCCAATGCTAATCCTATCTTCTAGCTTATCCCAGCTTATAGGAGTTTGACATCTTCTTCCATACAATGCTTCGAATGGTGCCATCTTAATAGCGGAATGATAGGAATTGTTGTAAGCAAATTCCACAAGTGGTAAGTATTCTTCCCACTTATATTGTTGATCCATGCAATACATTCGCAACAAGTCTTCCAAGACTTGGTTAAATCTCTCATTTTTCCCATCAATTTTAGGATGGTAAGTTGTATTCACGTTGAGTTTAGTCCCTAGCACAGAAAACAAAGTTTGCCAAAACCTTGATGTTATATGCGCATCTCTATCTGAGATAATATTTTCAGGGAAGCCATGCAATCTAAACACCTCTTGCACGAATTTGTGAGCTAACACAAGTGCTCCATCAGTCAAATTCCCTAGTATGAAATGTGCTACCTTAGTGAGCTTATCAACCACCACTAAAATGGCATCATGTCTATTCCTTGACATAGGAAGACCTTGAACAAAATCCATGCTAATAACTTGCCATTTCCACTCTGGCACATCATGTGGGTACAACAATCCTACGGGGTGTTGATGCTTACTTTTACCCTTTGACATTATAAACATCTTGCTACAAATCTTGCAGCATCATTCTTCATTCCTTTCCAGAAATAAAGAGGTTTAACATCCACTAGAAGTTTGGTTACTCCTGGATATCCAAAATATGGTGCAATATGAACTTCTTTCCATACTAGATCCCTTAATTCAGCTGAATCAGGAACATACATTCCACCCTTATACCTCAGTAGTCCATCTGACTCAAATAGAAAACCATCATTGCTTGGATCTCTAGGATTATCTTTCAGAGCCTACTTAACCTGCTCATAAAACTCATCACTTGATAAATTTTGCAACACCAAATCCTTGAAATTTCCATGAATAGAAACAATAAAAGCTATATGTCTTCTACAACTCAAAGCATCAGCTACTCTATTCTCTTTTCTTTTGATGTAGTTTATCTCAAAGTCATAGTCAAATATCAATTCTAACCATCTCCTTTGTCGAACATTCAAATGCGGTTGAGAGAAAATATTCTTAAGACTTTGATGGTCCGATTTAAGTACAAAAGTCTTCCACAACAAATAGTGTCTCCACATTTGCAAGGCATGAGTTACTGTTGCCAATTCCAAATCATGTGATACATAATTTTTCTCATAGGATTTCAATTTCCTTGACTCATATGTTATAACTCTTCCATCTTGCACAAGCACTCCTCCTAATCCTCCTCTCGAGGCATCTGCAATTACCTCAAATTGTCCTTCGGGGTTAGGATCTTTCAAGATTGGAGTTGTAGTTAACTTTTCCTTTAAGAGATAAAATGCATCCTGACATTTGTCCGTCCATTCAAATCTCTTTCCTCTCCTTTGCAAGGAAGTGATTGGACTAGCAATACTGGAGAAATTTAGAACAAACTTTCTATAATAACCTACCAGGCCCATGAAACTACGCACCTCATGCACATTTGTTAGTATAGACCAATCCAGAATAGTTGTGATTTTTGTAGGATCAACAAATATTCCATTAGCTTATATAATATGCCCTAGGTATCGAATCTCCTTCTGGAAGAATGTACACTTTGACAGCTTCCCATATAACTTATGTTCTCTTAACCTTTGCAGAACTATTTGCAGGTGTTGTTGATGTTCTTCTTCATTCTTAGAATAAATGAGTATATCATCTAGGAAGACTAAAACAAACTTGTCCAAACAATCTCTGAATATACTGTTCATGAGATTGATGAATGCAGCAGGTGCATTCATCAAACCAAATGGCAACACTGTAAACTCATAGTGTCCATATCTGGTTCTAAAAGTTGTCTTATGAATATCTTCATCCTTCAGTCTTAACTGAAGATATCCTAATCGTAAATCAATATTTGAAAACACAGCAGCTTCACGCGTTTGATCAAAAAGATCATCAATACATGGAAAAGGATATTTGTTCTTTACCGTTGTTTTATTAAGCATATGATAATCTATACACAATCGAAGGGTTCCATCCTTCTTAACAAAAAATAATCAGAGCACCGCAAGGTGAAACACTGGGTCTGATCAAACCTTTTGCCAACAATTCTTGTAATTGTGCTTTCAATTCCATTAACTCCATAGTTTCCATATGGTAGGGTGCTTTTGATATAGGCTCAGATCCTAGTTTAATGTCAATTGCAAAATAAAAAACCCTCTTGGGAGGCAATCCTGGAAGTTCTTCTAGGAACACATCCTGAAATTCTCAAAGAAAAGGATACTTTTCTCCAAAAGATGAACTAGGGTTTTCTATCCCTTCCTCCACTTGTTCCATTTTGACTACAAACAACTAACAACCTTTCCATCTAACCCTTTTCAATTGTTTGGCAGAGATAGGTCTGATTTTAACTTCTCTTTGAATCCCTTAGAATTAGGTCTGATTTCCCAAATCATCTAAGCATTCAACTATTTTTGAAACACAGTCAACCTTAGCTCTATGCTTCCATAACCAACTCATTCCTAGGATTACATCATAGGAAACTAGGGGAGCTACATACCAGTTTACTTCAGTTGAGAAATTAGGGAGATCAATCTTGGCTTCAAACAAACATTACTCTACATGAGCCTTAGATTGGTTAGCATATTCTACTGACCAAGGTTTAGACATGTACCCAACTTTTCTAGGAAATTTATTCAAAATTCTAGGAGAAACAAAGTTTTCAGTGGCTCCTGTATTAATCAAAATAGATATAGGGACTCCAAACAAAGTACCTATCATCTCAATGGGTGTGATTTAAGACTCTACTTGACGATTGTCGAGAGCTACATGAATCCTTTGCTAGAATGCTTCTTGCTAAGTAGGTAGTGCAGTACCTCTTTGTTGACCATTTTGATTCTTGTTAGGGCAATTATTTGTATACTGGTTGCCCCCACAAGTAAAGCATCCTGCAATGGGTCCTTTCTTATCTGAAGTCTTCCCATTGTTATCCTCATTTCTTTTGTAGTTGCCATTCTTCTTCTCATTACCAGTCCACCCTTGTTCT
This sequence comes from Cunninghamia lanceolata, assembly GCA_027924645.1. NCBI lineage: Eukaryota > Viridiplantae > Streptophyta > Pinopsida > Cupressales > Cupressaceae > Cunninghamia > Cunninghamia lanceolata. The sequence goes on along the minus strand of BSBN01000021.1, from coordinate 13,722,735 downwards.
TTTGAGGTTCTTTATCTTTTCTCTTGTTATCATAGCTCTTTTCATATCTTTTCTTGTATGGTTGATTGTTAGGAGTTCCATTAGCCTCTTGTGGCTTCTATCACAATAAGTCGAGATGGATTTTAGTTTTTGCTCTTGCTTGATCACCTTCTCATACACTTGATCCATGGTTGTGGGACCATGCACGTCCACTTCACCACCAATTTGAACATTTAAGCCCATGATGAATTTTCTTATCCTGAATCTCTCATCCTTTTGATACCGTAGAACATATTTCAAGATTTGAGTAAATTTTCTCCATATTCTGCCACTGTCATATCTCCTTGTCGAAGATTCTAAAAATTAGTCAGTTTATGATCAAAATAGAGTTGTGGTAACCATCTCTTACGAAAGAGTTCCACAAACTTGTCCCAAGTTACCCTTAGAGAGATTAAATTTAACTCCATCTTCTTATTCATCCATGAAGTGGATGCTTCTTCTACTAGTTGGAATGCTCCCCATACTGCCTTGGTCACTTCTGAGTAATTTCTTATCTCGAAATATTTTTCCATCTCTGTTAACCAAGCTTCTACAGCATCTCTGGTCTCTGTCCCATCAAATTTTGGTGGAGTAACCTTCTTCATATCCTTTGAGAGCTTCGAGGTCAATCTATCCCTTGCCTTTTTATGAGGTTCCATACTCTTACTTTGATCTTCATGATTTTATCCACTTTCACCATGATAGTTTTCACCTCCTCCCTCAATATTCCGTTTATCATCCACTTTCTTTTCCAAATCACCCAATCTTTTCTTGGTTTCCTCAAGCATGGTTATGATTTGGTCTAGCTTATTATTTGGCAGGTGGTTTTCCTCTTCACTTTCTCCTTGGTTAGTTCTTGTTTGAACCATGTTTATCGATTTCTCACACCTGAGAATATTGAGTTGTCCATTAGTTCAAGATTATAATGCATCCCATTAAATCTAAACATAATAAACTTAATTTAAACAATAGTTTGGCACAAAAACAACTCTTTTTTTTAATTTCATTTCAAAAGTAAAGAGTATTCTTCATTTGTACAAGAAATGACTTCAAAAGTCATGCTCAAGAGGAGTATATCCTTTAGACTCATTTTTAGGTACATAATCTCGAGCTATATAACCCTCTAACTCACTATCGGACCTAACTTTTATGATCTCAATAGTTGGGGGTATGTAGGGATCTCACCTAACCATAGTTATTTCCTCATCTGACATATACTCTATGATTTTGATAGTGATCTTAACTCTTTCCATATTTTCCCTTCTTACTCGCTTGATTCAAGTTAAGGCAGTCGCTAGAGTTTTAGTATCACTTAACCAAATGTCACTCTCATCATTGGTTCCCTCAAAGGTTTTGATAATGGCCTCACATCTCTTTTTGTTTGAAGGCAACATTGACTCGAATTAACAGACTTTCTTGATGTCTTCTTAAGACGCACCATCCTAGCAAAGAAATTTTCTAACATTAGCTAACCGTATAATGTTGACTATAGGCAAGCATAGTGGTCTCATAAGCCCTAGTGCTGAACCTGGTAGCTCTGATACCATATGTAACATCCACATTCTAAAAACATAGTAAAACCAGAAAAATTTACCATAGAACAATTCAACAAGATAAAAATGAGATAGAGAAATTTTTTCTTTTATTTAACTCATAAACAAATATCAATAATTACAAGATTTTTCCTTTATAAAGAACAATACATCATGATGTCTTTCTCAATGACAAAGTTTACAATGTAAATCTATTACATAGACAAATTTAGAATAAATATTGCTTTTGAATATCTGACATCTTTATCACAAGTCCTAGCATATCTTCTTCTTGGAGAGAGAGTATCTTTCCAGTGCTTTACCTTCATCCACAGACCAGTGGTCTCCCACACATCTTCCACATAAGAAGTGGCCCTACCCTTCACGAGGGATATAGACCAAAGGTGACCAGTGGTAATTTGTCTATCCTGAGTACATAGTGTTGTATCCTACACCTATCTATCAACCATACAACCCTAGATACCCTCTAGCTAAGTATGATTTTCGATAGATTGTGCATTCCAGATATAGTGAACCGACAATGCATGCAGAAGACACTTGCATTACTTTGGCCAAAGATTTAATATCAATAACACTCATAATGAACATGGTCGTTGTGTTCACCCACCCCTACTCGACTTGGATACTATCTTATTCTCACAGTTTATTCATACTAAAAATATTTACATAAATAGTTTAATCATTGTTCCATGATATTGGCTTCCTTGACAAGGATAAGTTTAAATATCATAACTATATAGTTGATTCATAATCATTTATAGGGTTTACCTATTACCCTTGGAAAATATGATTTCACAAAATAAACATATATCAACCCTAAGAGAATTAGGTTCTTAATAGACCAATGGTTTAACTCATCCATGGTTAGGAATAATTTAACTCTTTGAAAAAATAATAACTCCTATTTCAAGGAACATGAATCCTATTCAATTCACTTCTATGTGATGCCATTACCTTCACTTCTCATATACTCATAAAGGAATTCTATGTAAAGTTGTAGACATAGTCTTTTAACATAAAATGGTATACTATAAAACTATACATGCCAAGATTATTTGTATAGATAATATAGAAGGATTTATTCATTTTTCCAAACTATCCTTAGTTAATATATAACTCAATAGGTTTACCATAGTTGTAATAGATCACTTAGACTCTGAATTCTATGGATAAGGAAAACATTCTTGACCATTGTATTAACCAAGAATGGTTTCAAAAGATATTATTTTCTATTTGATATTTAAGACCATACTACTCACAGTTTGGTAAGTTTTCCCTTAATAATCAGTCTCTACTAATTCTTTCGAATTACTTTTCAAGACTAACATACATCTACACAGTCGGTTATCTTCAATCAAGTTGTGATCTATGGATGTCAAAATGAAATCTAAGAACATAAATCAAATGCAAAAACAAATGATATACCTTCACAATGACCCACAAATCCAAGATAGGGTGGAAGGAGTTGCACCCAAAAACTTAGATTTACCCAAATGCATGTAGAATGTAGATTGCTAAATGCTTGCTCAACACACTAGGATGAGAGATAATGGATTTAGATAGAGATTTGAGATAGAGATGGGGATGAGAGATGGAGAAGATAGAAATTTTGGCATAATTTTGATGCAAGAAGTTGTCCTAAATGGCTTAGCTAATTTATAGATTTTTGAAAAGAGGATGGCGGGTGAGGATTAAAAGTTGAGATCAAGGGCTAGGAATGCTTGAGATTTAGGGTTAGGATTGAAGTCATAGCCTTGTGACAAGTGTCACAAGAAGAGTGGGTGAGAGAGATCAAGGGTTGAGGTTTGGTCAATGGGATTGGAGGGCTCTCATTATTTGTGAATTTTAAATTCACACGGGGAAAGGTGTGGAGGATAAAAATAAATTAAAACTTCATTTTTGGGAAGAGTAGATATGACAAGTGAATTAAAAAATTCAACTCATGGGGGAGTGTGAATTAAAAATTCACTTTTATGTGGAGGTGTGAAGGTTGAAGGACACATATACACTTACATGTGTAAGAGGGTGATAAATGAGTTGTAAGGGAGATTTGACCCTTTGAATAAAAAATTAATTTTTATTCAAAGGTGTGTGGGAGGATGGGCTAAGCAAGGTTAATTAAGTGTTTATCTTAATTAATTTAGGTTTAGGGGATAGGTAGACTAGGGTAGCTAATTAAATAATTGATATTTAATTAACTAGGATAGGGATAGGTTGATTAATAGGCTAGATTAATTAGATAAGAATAATTTATCTAATTAACAAGGATTAGGGAGATGGACAAATTGACTAAATAAATATTGAGAATATTTATTTAATCAATGAGGATATAGTTATAAGGTATAGTGATAAATTAAATGAATTAATTGATCACAAAGGATGGATAAATGGCTAAGGGTAAATGATTAGGGATAAATTAATTAAATAAAATGAATTTATTTTAATTAATAGGAGTGATAGTCAGTGGTGTAGAGATATGGGAAATTGGTTTGTGAAGCAAGTTAATTTTAGGTGTCTACATTTGCCCCTCTTTGAAATGGTGTTGCAGCTAAGTAACATTATTTCAAAGAAGTTAAAATATAGAATTGGATTGGATAGAAAAAAGATTTTGCCTTAGAAGAATAGGGTAAGGTTTGGGGATAATTGGTAAGGGTGATGCCCCCTCGAGAGGACATGCGGGTTGCAAGAACATGGGTGTGCTCTCGAAATGGATGGAACATATTGGTAGAAGTGGTTGGAGGATAAGGGGTGAGATGAAAGAATGATGATGGATTGATGATTAGATGATAGATGGATTGGAATATGGATGATCATTGTGTTGAACATGATTTAGAGCAATCCTAGGTTTGTTATAGCAAAGTGGATATTTTCACCAAGGTATAGAAGACTAGGGTGATGACGTTTATCTAAAATTTACATGGACTAGACATGCAGATAAGAGGGTGATTCCATGCATGCACAAGATAGTACAACCTTATCTAGATGAGGGAAGGGGACACATAGCATAAGTCCTAAATACACAAAAGGTATGATGAACCTTAGATGTACAAGGAGATCAATATGCTAGAACTGACTGTATGATCTACAAGATATGAATACTAGCTTGGAGTAATAAGACCAACCCACAAGCACAACATACAAAGAAAGACTATGCCCCATTCTAGATGTTTTCACCACATACCATGATATAGTGAGATCAAGGTAGTTTTGATGTGATCTTCAAATAGGACAAAAGATAAAAACCAAAAACCAAAAGACCAACGAACCAAACAAATAGCCATTGTATCTCTTGCCAAGATGGATGACGATAGGATAGATTTTGCCTATTGTAGGAATGATATATCCTAAGACAGGAATCAGTTGATGATTGGATCATGCCTAGTTGATGTCATAAGATTGGCTCAAGATATGATGGTGACAAGTTGTGGTCAATGCTGATTTGATAGTTGATGATTTTTGTTAAGGGATGATGCTTTGATAGGTGATGCGATGCTTTGGGATATTGTATTTGTATCTAGTGTAAACTCAAAGATGGGACCATCCAAACAGGTTGGATGGGTACATCTTATGTACATGAGTACTGGAAACTTCCTTCGTATTCTAGACTTGCCTACATACCCTGTATCCACGGGATCAAGGCACATTAAGATGCGGGTGGTGATGATATGTAGTTCTAATTTGTGATGGTGATGTGGGATGATTGAGGATAGATGTGATGATGATGAGATGTTGATGGAACGATGTTGATTTTGGGATGGATATTTTTGGGATTTTATGGATTTTTTTATTTTTTTGGATTTTTGAGATTTTGGAAAGGGCATGGCTTATTATGATGGTTGCATCGGATTGCATTTGGATAGCCTTTGCACTAGATATCAATGTCAAGGGAACACCAAGTTTAGAGGTGAAGGTGATGGGTTTGGATTGGGGGATTGGCTATGAAAGTATAATGGATAGGAGATTTTTAATAGATAGATAGGTACATGCAGATAAGAGATAGGATGGGGGATAAAGGATCGGGTAGGGATACATGATAATGGAAGGTGATAGAGAAGAGATTCATGATAGATGGATTCGAAGATAGAGATAGGGATGCAAGATATATGGATGGGAGATGAGGATAAGGATGTTCTCCAAAGGCTAGGTTGCAAGGAATCATATGCCTCCAATGCTTAGAATTTTACATGATGGGTTTTTGTTTGAATGGATGGACATAGTAAATGGATGGAGGATATGCTTGGAAAGGGAGTATGCCAAGAGGTGTCCAAAGCATGTTGTTGAGATTTTGCCCCTTGTCTTTATCAAGATCCAAGGAGCAAGATATAGTAGATGGGATGGATGGGAAATGATAAGATAAATAGGGGATGGTGGGTAGGCATATGATATGATAAGGATAAGATAGTGGATAAGATGTGCAAAGGATATTATGGATGTGGATGAAGGGTATGGTTTTTGCCCCCATGTGTAGGGATACAAAATGGATGGAAAAGGGATTACACATGATGCCCACAAGGGGTTTTCATCATGGTACTTGCCCAAGGCGCCACGAGGAGTGGTTTTCACCATTGGATAGATTTTTTCCCTTTACTATTTTCTTGATTTTTTTATTTTTTTACTTTTTTGATGGAATGGGGACTCTAGTGTCTATTTCCATAGCAAGGTAAAGATGGTCTCATGTTGGATAGCATTATGGATGATGATTGCATAGATGTTGGTAGATAGGAGAAGATGGAATGGATGGTGGGTAGTGGATTATGATGTGGATTATGCAAGAGCATGGACCATAGGAATGTGATGGGGAAGATATGTAGGATAGTGGATGAAAGATGGAGAGATGGAGGTATGTAGGAATGTCAAGTCATGGAGGGCAACCAAGACCAATGGTTGTACACACTGTGGTATATTTTGAAGCTTATGTTTTGGATGTGGAGTTGGGAGTAATGGGGATTTTTGGATGGTCGATTTGGGTTTTATGGACCCAAATGGACTTAGAAATTATGGGATTTTTAGATGGGGAGCAGGATATTTAAGATTTTGGGGTGGATTGGGATGTGGATGCCTCATTAGAGTTTGGTGTTTTTTGTTTAGGGACCCACACCATTTTTGTTTTTTCTTTTTCTTTTGATGGTGTGGGTTTTGATAGCCTTTTAGATTTTTGATTTTACTTGGAAGGGATAACATCTTTAGGCTTTTGTACTTTATGAGTTGAGGCATTCAAATTGTTATTTTTGAATCCCATGGCTTTGGTGGAAGCTTCTATTTTGGATGATGTGTGCTTTTGTTGGTCTTGATTGGGGAGTTTAGGGGATTTATGGGTGGAGGAGTTAAAAGTGGATTTATGGATAAATGAATGAGGGGATTTGAGGATAGGGATGTTAGGAGTTGGGAGGATGGGAGGATAAGGGGGTTTAATTTTAGGAGTTGGAAAGATGGGAGGATAAGGGGATTTGAAGATGGGGAGGGGTTGGGAGTAGTGGAGGTAAATTTGATGGAGGAAGATGGATGGTCACATGCTTTTGCAAATGATATGACGATGGAGGAGGGATGGTGACATATGATTTAGGGGTGCAATGGATTTTGGAAGGTCTGCGAGTGGTATCAACATGTTTATTTGGTTTTTCTTGGGATTGTAACATCAAAAAATGTCCCCTTGGGGGCTTTTCCCTCATAAGGTTTAGCTCTTGGGTCTTTTGCATGTATTTAGAACATTTTAGTTCATATTTTAGTATCTTGATGGAATGAGACCTAAGTCCCATGGAAAATTGGACCTAGGTGGACCCCTTGAGCTGTACCCTACCCAAAATATGGGGAGGACTTGGGTGCCCATGCCCTAGTCCTACCCTATTTTGGCGTAGCGCCAATTTCTGGGTGTCAGTTTATGACCGTTAGTTGGTTCTTTTGCTGACACGGTAAAGTTTGATTTTTAAAATCTTGGTGGGAATGCTTGTAGATGCATATATAAGCATGTGTAGGCATTCATTTGTAAACTAGATGGTTACTAGCAATCTATTGTGTTCTCAAGGTGATTCAAGGCTTTCTATTATGTTGTAAGAGTAGACTTGTGTGTTTTATGTGTTGATATTTGTAGATTTGAGCATCAATCTCCTCATGGCATGAAGAGCATCTTCCTCCATGAGACCTTCACTACAAGGTGACATAATATTGTGTTTTTATTATTGTTTCCTTTAGTTTTTGGCCTCTGCCACACAAGTCCATGCTCTTTTTATCTGACAACGGTGTTTAGAGACTTAAGTGTCCTCTGGGGTTTTACTGAGGCAAACCTTTAAACACCACAACCCCCAAACCAAGTCTTGTGATTGCAAGTTACAAGTGTCGCATCCAAGAAAAGTGGAGTTGCAGGAAGGCTGGGAAGATATCAGGGATTTAGGATTTGAAGAAAAGATGGACAAAGGAGCACTTTTGGGACTAGGGTGCTCACTCTAGTGTCCTTCATAGATTGATTCCAGAAAATAGAAGTTACAGGTCTGATCAGTGTCTAAAGAAGGTTTGGATTCCCTGAAAAAGTAGGTACCTTAGACTTGGGTGCTCGCTCCAATGTCCCCAACTATTCCTCTTCAAAACCCTAAAAATAGGTATTCTATAATTTTATATTTTACTCTCGTCTGTAAGAGGTTTTCCCTTAATTCATCAATTTGTTGTCGTATTTGCATAATTAGGGTTTTAATGGTCAATTGAGCATAGGAGAAGGAAAAATTGATAATTAATTCCCTAATCCAAGTTTCCCTACATCTGAAAGTGACTCTAGGGTATGATAATGCTTGCCATTCGACCCTAGATCCTTCAATGTATAGTGGAGAGGTAAATTTCAACATCTAAACCACAAAAGATTAACAAGATCCAATTTTCCACTAAAAATTTTGGTGAACTTAAATTGCAACTTGTTAAGTGTTTTTCTATATATTTGGTGTGATTTCATTCATTCATTTGGTCATTTACCTTATTGCATTGAGAAAATTTCATAAAAAATTGAAAAATTGGAAAAATACAAAACAATTGCATTGTTGGGCTTACTAAATTGTGTCATTTATTCCTAAATTTTCCTAATTCATGATTTTTGCATCAGATCTGATATAAAATATAGAAAAATACAAAAATTCAAAATCTTTCTTTGCATTTTCATCATTTAATTGCTAGGGTTTTGTGGAAATTTTGTTAATTTTATATAACCTAGTAATTCCAAAATCTAGGGTTTGTAGGCAAAATCTTTTATCATATTTTTCTACTAATTTTAGAGGCCAATTCAAATTTGCATTTGTCTTTAGTCCCTTATTTTAGTGTGAATTTGCATTTATAGTTAAATTATTTGCAATTTTGCATAGAAAATTTCAACAAAAACTAGCAATTTTGGTGCATTTTCATTAAATTTGCATGGGCATTTTGTATAATTAAGATTGAAAATAATTTTCAGATTTGAGAGTATGTAATTTCCATAAAAAATTATACTTCAAACGATTCACATAGATTTTTGTTCCAAAATCTTAAACCTAGGGCTTCAAAAACGACAATTTTCACTAAATTTGGCCTTATCAATTATCCAAACTTGCACCTTAGGTGTGTTGTGAAATATATTTTTACATTAATTTTCTGTCATCAGGGTAATAATTTTTTTCCCCTCATAAAAAGCTTCACAACACCCTTTTAGCGGGCTCTTGTAGTGAAAATTTGGCAAAAAACTACACATTTTGACAATTTTTGCCCTAGGGTTTGACCTAGTTTGCACTCCAAGCATGTTGTGATCCATTTTATGGATTAATGTGACTTATATTATTGATATTATTTTCTTTCCCTCCGAAAATTTTTTACAACACCTCTTTTGCTAGGTCTTGGAGTTGAAAAACCGTGAAAAATAGCCTATTTTTGCTATATTTTCACTAGGGTTTGACCTTAAAATTGCACTAAATGCTTGTTGTGTTTGGTATTTTGGAACCAAGTGACTGTTATTAATGATATTATTTTCTTTCCATAATCATTTTCCTCACAAAACCCTTTGTTATGCTCTCTTGCATTGAATTTTTTTGAAAAAGTGCCTATTTTGACATATTTTCACTAGAATCGACTTGGCATTATCTTAAATTTCCATCAAGAGTGTGTTGAGAGTGATTATACTGCTGTTTTGGACTGATATCATATATATAACTTTCTTCCCTTGACTGAAATCAACATGGCATCCTTTTTTTCATTCATTTGCATTGAAAAGAGTACAAAAAACCAAGCATTTGAGGATAGTTTGGACATATCATTTTGCACTTGTCTTTTGCATACTTTTGAAAACCTTTTTAAATCTGATTTCACATTGATTTGAAAGAATATATCATGGCTACTTCTTTGGAAGAGTTGTATGCATACATCATAGACATTGAGCATTTCTCTAAATTCATTGATAAACATCCCGATTTACTAGAACAAATAGCACACATTTATGATGTTGATCTCTCTATGTGCTCTACATATGAAATCCTTTGTTATATAGCTAATTTTGATAGCTTCACAAGATTCATGGAAATATACCCTTGGATATTGGATGATCTCACTAAATTCATGATCAATAATACATATACTAGTGATGATCTTAAAATGTTAGATGAAGCCTTGGATGATTTTATGGGAAATTCTACTATGGCACCTATTGATAAAACATGTGATGATAACTCTGGTTTACCTTATGATCCCTCTCCAAAGGTTATTGCCCCTCATGAGGACACTTTGGTGAAAGAGGATGATTTCATTGACACATCTATTAACATCACATCATCAAGTCTTCATTCTAATACTCTCCCTGGCCAAGAGGAAGCATTAGTGAATGAAGAACTCCCTTCAACAAAGAGCATTCCATGGATAGACAAGGAGATTTCATATAACATCAATCAAAAATTTATGCATGAAACCTCTATGGACCATCCTAGAAACCTTGTTCCTTTAGTTGATTGTTCACACACCTTAGATATCATTAAAGAGGAGAAGACCATTAGTCTCCTTCCTTCGATTGAAAATTCAGGTTACTTGGAACTTACTAAGGATCTAAAAACATCAATTACCCCTTGGGACATCACTAGAGACAAAAGTATTATAATTGTCCTCACAACATTGTACCTTTCTCACATTTTGATGTTCTTTTCTCAAAAAGTCTAAGGTCTTCTACATTAAAGCTCTCTTGGGTAGAGGCTGAAATCACTCCAACCAAATTTATTCTTCCATCTCTCAAGAGCATCTTGTATACAATTCAACAAGAAAATACTCCACCTAATATTGAGTCAAATCAAGAGGAATTTAAGACCGAACAAAAGAATAATGACAAAAATATGGCAATGGTACCTTACACACCTTTTCTCTCTAACATTTGTGATTGGAAAGAAGATGATTTGATTATTGATGACTCCTAATATGAAGACCCTACAAGTAAGTATCTCTAACCCTTTTATCTCTATCATGATGAGTTTTGATGCAGAGCATCCACCAATCTCATCGGCAAGAGCTAACAAATTGTCTCATCGACACACCTATCGGCACCTCCAATAGATCTCATCCCGATGAGTATTTCATTTATGTGCCTATCGGCAAGACTTCGTCTGTCGGTTTCTCCAAACTAAGCTACGTCGATACAAACCTTAACTTGTAATCGCTGGTTCCCCTTACCATCGTGGCTGGTAACCTTATGTATCTCGATCCAAGGTACAAGCGCGATGTATATTTCCCATATACAACTGACACATACAAATCAAAATATACAATCACCGAATATTCCTCTAGATATGCCCTCAATGTATGTTTGACTCGGTGTTGACTTCTTTGTATCTACAGAATGTATGTTCGGTCATACAACCAAATATACAATAACAAAATATGCAAACGATGAATATTCCTCAAAATATCCCTTTCGCGATCCGCTGACCGTTGACCTTCCCTTGCATCACCCGAATGTATATTTGAAATATACATTCGCTATATACAAACCACAAAATGCATTTGATGGATACGCAGGAACATGCAAATGCAGTATACACAGAACTTATATGACCTGATGTACAATAGCGATATACACAGAGATTGTATATCGACACTTTGCCAAATCCACAACATACAAAACCCGATATGCAAATGACAGATACACACAAAATGACCCTTGGATGCAAAAGTGATATATACATCAATTGTCCCCAACAAACAAAAGCGATATACACAGGAAGTGTATATCTGAGCTATTTCACCTTAGTACCTTCGAAACATGCATTCTTAACATATTCTAGCACCTGAACCAGTTAGCAATATACGCACAGATACAAAGGCGGTATACACATAGACTGTATGTCACATACAAACATTGTATATCCATCAAATGTACATTTTGACAAAACCCTCAAAACTTCACAAATTTCACACAGAAAATACTGCGATTGGGCCGAACCATTTCCTGGGCAATTTAAACTTAGAATTTAACCTTCAAACCCTAGCACATGAGGATGCTAGGATAAATCATAGCAAGCTATCAATCGATCCCACAAACATGAATGCATAAACAAAAACATGAAAATGCAAACTAAACTATTGTACATGTCCATTCCACTGATTCAGAGAATCAACCGATGGAATGGGTGGATGAATCCATTTCACCGGCAAAATCAAAATTGACTACACAGATAGGTCAACGATTAAACAAATGAAACAATGGGATCTTCTTTATTTCAATAACAAAAATGCATACAAATATAACAGCCCCACTATATCACAATGCTCAGTCTAATCTCCACAACACAATCTCTCTGTTCATCCTATGCAACTGTATCTCTCTAAAACAAATTGAGCTAGGGCATAAATAGCTACTCCACACAAATAGTACAGACTCAATTCCCAGTAGCTGGGAGACCTCCAAGCGGTTGGGAGAAGATAGCTAAGACAACTAGCATAACAAACTATAACTATCTACACACAATCCTAGATTGACCTAAAACATACGCATTGGTCCAATGGACCTTATTACATCACAAAGTCAAAACATACTATAATTAGACTTATGCTTTATTTTGAAGGGGTGCTCCTACACCATACTCCCCAGAAGAAGAAATCTCAAGTCCATTTGAGATGAGAGTATGTAGGTCAGAACCATGTTGGTTGATCTGCTCTTCAATCATCCACACTGCTTCTGAATCAGGTTTTCCTTGCCAAGCCACCAAATATTCCAGATATTCTTTGTTCCTTGTTTTCTTGATCACTCTCGAATCCAAAATCTTCTACAACTGTGGTGGATCATGTTTAGGAATGTCATCAATGATTGTATCCTGGAAGGTGTCCTGTTCTTCATCTGGATTATGCTTGTATGGAGTTAAATCACATACATTGAATATAGGTTACAATCCAAGATCTGAAGGGAGTTGGATCTCATAAACATTATGTCCATGCTTTTTCAAAATCTAACATGGTCCAATCTTCCTCTGCATTAGTTTTGTATATTTGCCTTTAGGAAGTCTTTCCTTTTTCAAATGAACCCATACCAAATCTCCAACCTCAAACTATATGTCTTTCTTCTTTTTGTCAGCATACTCCTCATACTTCAAAGTGGTTTGTTGGAGTTGGTCCTTGACCTGATCATGTACCTCTTTAATGGATTCTGCAAAAGCTTCTCCATCTGCACTAACAGAATCTCCTGTAGGCAAGTTTCTTAACTCCAAAATACCTCTTGGGTGTATACCATACACTATCTGAAAAGGTGATTTCCCTGTACTCCTGTTGATAGTATTATTGTAAAAAAATTCTACATGTGATAGGATATTATCCCATTTTTCTCCATGTTGTCTTGTCAAGCATCTGAGAAAATTCCCTATGGAACGATTTACCACTTCAGTTTGTCCATCCGTTTGAGGATGATATGTGGATGAGAAAGACAAATTTGTTCCAAGCTTCTTCCAAAGAGTTCTCCAGAAATGACCAATAAACTTCACATCTGTATCTGACACTATGCTTAATGGCAATCCATATATCCTTACTATTTCTTTGAAAAACAAATCTGCAATATAGGAAGCATCAGTAGTGGTTTTGCATGGCAAGAAATGTGCCATTTTGCTGAATCTATCCACTACACAAAAACACTATCATATCCCTTCCTAGTTCTGGGTAAACCCAACACAAAATCCATACTTATGCTTTCCCATGGTCTGGAAGGAATGGGTAAAGGCTGATATAAACCTACATTAGTTGATCTTCCTTTTGCTTTCTAACATATCACACATGTCTCTACAAATTTTCTGACATCTGATTGTAACTTAGGCCTGTGAGGGAGAGAATGTGTTAGTTCAAATAAATGAAAACATAACCCAAACAACAATAGAAGTTGAAGATAAAGAGGAATCAACCAAAACAAGTAGAAATACTTACAAAACCCTTTTTACCTATCGTTTTCCATTGCTTGCCTATCTTGCTTTGATCTTGATTGAAGCCCTCAGAAGCTTTTCTTTTGCTTGCTTGCTTGTATGAAGATGACAAAGGAAGAATGGCTATGATACCTGCATGTTTTGAATGTGATCTTCAAACACCTGATAATGGAGGACACTTGGAATAGAATGAATGAGAGAAGAAAAGAAATTTCAGTATAGTTATCTTGCCAAATGAAGTGCCTCCCTAATGGCTTAGAAGAGGGTTCTATTTATAGATTTCTTGAAAAAGAAATGGAGGGTGAGGATCAACAGATGAGATCAATGGCTAGGAATAAAAGTGAATCTTTTATTCATTGTGGATTATGACAATATTCAATTGGTGAAGGGGAGTGGGGAACATAGAATAAAATATTCAATTTGTGAAGGCTAGTGGGGAACATTGAATAAAATATTCAATTTGGTGGAGGATAATTGATTTTAAGATTTATTTTGGAAAATGGAGGATATTAGCTAATTAAATATTAAGAATATTTAATTATATTTGCAACATGGTGAGGTGGAAGAGATGAGGTGGATTGATGAGGTGGATTTATGGAATTAGGACTTTAGGATAGGGGAATTTTTGATTAATTAAATAATGTAAGATTATTTAATTATGTGAGACATTAGAAGAATTTAGAGAATTTAATTAAATAAATTGATTTTATTTAATTATGGGATAATGAAACAATCAAATAAATTTTGAATATTTATTTAATTGACAGAAGAAAGTAAGAATTAAGATAAATATTAAAATATTTACTTAATTCGACCTGAGCCAATTTTAGGTGAATACATTTTGCCCCTCTTTGAAGCAATGTGTTTTATCACGTTGTTTCAAAGAATAAGAATTTTCGACAGTGATACATGCCCCAGTTTGCCCCTGGTACAGGTTATGATGATAGGATGCCCCCTCGAGAGATTGGAGGAGGAGAAGGCGGAAGGCGTGAGATAGACAATCTCATGATAAGATATGTTGACAAGAGATGAAATGGTTGGATGCAGAAGAAAGGGATGAATGATATGGAATGCAAGATAAAAATGATAATACACACAAGCAAGTAAGCAAGTATGCACAAATGATACAGGAACAACCAAGCTATTGCCCCTGTCGAGCGGTAAACCAATGATATGGATCGATGATGTCTGGTTTCAGGAATGAGATGTCGTATAAGACTCCAGGTCTGGTTTCGACAATATAACATCTTGTCTAAGACATTTGATACGATAGTGTTGTCATGGCAAGGAATGATATATCCCTAGAGCAACATGAAGGATAGTGTTTGGTTTCAGGAAATGAAGCATGTCGTGTAAGATGTGTGTATTGGTCTGGTTTTGACAATGCAACATCATGTCTAAGACAATTGATTCATTAACTGATCGAGTTGGTTTACGACCGGACAAGGATCAAGACCACTGATTGTGATTGGATCATTTGACAAGATTGACTTGACTTGATTGGCATGGATTAAGGATAGACTTGCAATTGGATACGGTATGGATATGGATATGGGACACAATTTGATATGGTATAGATATGGGGATGTGATTGGATATGGTATGGATATGTATATGGATATTTGTCACCTTGATATAGCAAGTATTTTGAAGCACTTTCATCATTGGGCTTTATTATGTTGTAAGAAAATACAAGCATCTAGGTATAATTGAACCGAGATGACCTGAGTATTACTTACATGGATTTTGATTTAGCAAGTTAATACAAGCATCTAGCCAACATTGAATCTAGATGACCTGAGTACTTCTTGCATTTTTAACAGACAAGGATTGCCCCTTTTCATGTTTAGACCTTGGAGTCCTCGATGATCTTTTGCTAATCACATCGTTAAACATAAGTCATCGCATTACTACAGTTTAATCCATAAGCAGTAGACAAAGAAAAAAATTATGTCTCCATCATAGCATCTCTAGCTGTTGGCATCCTTGAGTAGCATAGGAAGACATAATTGATGAAAATTCAAGACCTTGTAAGTTAACCTGTTTGACAAAACATTCTTGCATTAGATGTGTCTTTGGCCATAATTGATATAGAATCATTTTGAGTGTTTTGATATGGTGCTCTACTTTGTTTTTGTTTTGGATAGGTTGATGTTATGCATCGAGAACTTTGTTCTAGGTGTCTAGTGAAAGTATCGCAATCTGTTATTGGTATCTCCTTTCATAACGATGGCATTCAAGAACCCAAATCTGTAACTAGGGCAAGGAGTTGCCCCCAGTTTAGATTAGGATCAACTTATTATGGGTGAGATGACAACAGATGTGGAGAGACAGACCTTAAGGGACTGACCTAGTGCCTCGGGGGCTCATTGCTAAATGGCCTTGCCTACGTGATGACACAGAGGCAACGTAGTTCGGGGTGAACCCTGATGGACCTAAGACCTAGGTGATGGTGGATCTGTAGAAGTGGTATAGACTTGGATAAAAAGACCAGATATGGGACTTGACGGGATAGCGGAGCCTCGGGGGCGCATTGATAATGGCCTTGCCTATGTGATAGCTCAGAGGCGACGTAGTTCGTGAGTTGGACCATGAGTGATATGAAGGACACAAGAGATATGAAGTCAAAATAGATGGAGGAAGTGGTTTGTCGTAGATAGCGCCTATTTACCAGGTTTTCACCACTTACTTTTATTTGCACGAGAAGCTAAAAGTACTCATGACGCTTGTTTGCCAAGTTTTCACCATGGTACCTATCCTAGGTGCCTGTTTGCCATGTTTTCACCATAGGACTGTTTTTTTGTTATTTTCTCAAAAAAAAATTTATGCTTTTGTTCTGTTTTTGATCATTTTTTTTATTTTTTTGGATTTTTTTAGGACTCCCTTACATTGGGGTTTTCAGGTATAGAACTTGCGAAGGTGCATGCTGTTGATATGATCATCGAATAGTTCACCTTCAAATGTAGCCAATTGATATGCCCCCGATCCATAAGATGTGATGACGACATAGGGACCCAACAAGTTAGGTTCAAACTTTCCCTTCTTTTCTCTGTCTTGCTGATTTCTGGGATTTTCTCGTAAGACTAGGTCACCGACTTGGAATATCCAGGGCTTTACTTTGTGATTGTAGCTTCTAGACATGCGTTGCTGATATGCTTTCAGGTGATTAAAGGCCTGTTGCCTTTGCTCTTCGAGGAGCTCTAATTCTTGGATTCTGGTTACTCTGTACTCTTCATCTGATATGAGGCCTTTTAATGAGACTCGCAATGATGGGATCTCGACTTCAATGGGCAAGATAGCTTTAGATCCATAGACTAGGGAGTATGGAGTTGCACCTGTGGGTGTACAGATGCTTGTGCGGTAGGCCCACAGCGCGGGATTCAGTTGGACATGCCAGTCACAGCTAGCATCATTGACAGTCTTTTTTAGGATTTTCAAAATGGTTTTATTTGATGCCTCAACTTGGCCGTTACCTTGTGGGTAGTAAGGAGTTGAGAAGCAGTGTTGGATATGGAATTTGTCACATAGTTCCCGACATCTTGGTTCTTGAAGGGTTGTCCATTATCTGTGATAATGGAT
Organism: Cunninghamia lanceolata; assembly: GCA_027924645.1. NCBI lineage: Eukaryota > Viridiplantae > Streptophyta > Pinopsida > Cupressales > Cupressaceae > Cunninghamia > Cunninghamia lanceolata. Next base: position 13,705,202 of record BSBN01000021.1, on the reverse strand, counting down.
GAAGGGACCCCATAGCGACAAATGATATAGTTCAGGATGAATGAGGCAATCTATTTGCCTGTGATATTGGCTAGAGGCACGACTTCAATCCACTTCGTGAAGTACTCTGTGGCCATGATAATGAATTTATGGCCGCTTGAGGAAGGAGGATGGATCTTGCCCACTAAGTCAAGTCCCCATTGACAAAAAGGCTAAGGAGTCATCAACGGCTATAGCTCTTATGCTAGCGCATGTATCAGGTTCCCATGGATTTGGCACTTTGTGCATTTCTTTACAAATTGATAGGAATCTTGTCCCATTGTTGGCCAATAGTATCCCATGTGTATGAGTTTCTTGGCTAAGGTAGGGCCACTAGAGTAAGCTCTGCATATTCCCTCGTGTATTTCACTTAGAGCAGTTTGATATTCCTCTCTATCTAGACACCTAAGGAGAGTACCATCGAGACCTCGACGATATAGGGTGTTAGCGACAATGGCATACCAGGATGCCTGTCGGATGAAGGTTCTTTTCTAGTTATGGGAGAGGTCAGGTGGAAGTGTATTCTCTTTTAGATAGGTAAATATTTTACCATAGAGAGGGGAATCAGTTCCTACGATGTGGCATATGATATGGGAATTTGGAGTGTCATAAGTAGGGCAAGAGACTGGCTCTACTAAGAACTCATATCATGTTTGATTGCCTAGAATGTCAAGGAGAGATGCGATTGTAGCCATGGCATCTGTAGCTTTATTCTTGATCCTTGGTATCTGTTCAAATGATATCTTGATGAAATACTCCTTGAAGTCATCTACCATGTGTTTATAAGGAATCAGTTTCTCATCCTTTGTTTGGTAGTCATCATTGACTTGGTTGATGACCAGTTGTGAGTCACCATAGACTTGAAGTTCCTTGATGTTCCACTCAACTGCTAGCTTGATACCGATGACCAGGGCCTCGTATTCTGCTACATTGTTAGTGCAAGGGAACATTAACCTGTATGACTTTGGAATAGTGTCACCATTAGGTGTAATCAACAAGATACCTGCCCCCGATCCATGTTGAGTGTAGGAGCCATCAAAGTACATTTTCTAGTTTGCTATGGTGACGTGGAAGATAGACTCATCTGGAAATTCAAAGCTCAGGGGGTTGTCATCCATTAAAGGTGCCTCTGCTAGTTGGTCTGCAAGCACTTGTCCTTTTATTTCTTTTCTATCCACATATTCTATGTCAAACTCATTGAGAAGCATGACCCATTTTGATAATCTACCTATTAAGGCCACCTTGTTGAGTAAGTATTTCAGTGGGTCAATCTTTGCCACTAGTTTAACAGAGTGTGATAGCATGTAGTGTCTCCATTTTTACGAGGCAAATACAACAGCTAGACATGCTCTTTCTATTGGTGTGTATTGCAACTCGTATCTGACGAGTGTTTGACTAATGTAGTAGATAGCCTGCTCTTTTCCATCATAGTTTTGTTGAGCAAGGAGAGCTCCCAGAGCTGTTGGTGTAGCTGAGATATATAGTAATAAAGGCTTGCCTTGAATTGGTGGCATCAATACTGGTGGCTTCATTAGGTATTCCTTTAGCTTTTGAAAAGCCTACTCGCATGACTCGTTCCATTTGAAGGATACATTTTTGTGTAGAAGATGAGAGAATGGGTGGCACTTATCTACCAGTTGGGAAATGAACCGTCTGATAGACTGTAGTTTGCCCTATAGGGAACTCAATTGAGTCAAATTTTTAGGAGGTTGCATCTCCATTATGGCTTTCACCTTAGCGGGATCAACTTCAATACCATTTCCAGATACTATGTAGCCTAGTAGTTTTCTTGATGTAACCCCGAACACACACTTTTTTGGATTAAGTCGCACATTGAACTGTTCCAGTCTGTTGAAGATCTTGTCTAGTACAGCTAGATGCCCTTCTCTTGTGAGAGACTTTGCTAGAATTTCATCGACGTAGTCTTCCATTATAGTATGCATCATATCATGGAAGATCATTGTCATGGCTCTCTGATATGTTGCCCCAACTTTTTTTAGACCGAATGGCATGACGCACCAATAGTAGGTGCCCCAAGGACATGTAAATGCAGTTTTGTGCTGGTCTTTTGGTGTAATCTTTATCTGGTTATATCCTGAGAAGCCATCCATGAGTGACAACATAGTATGACCTGCTGTGAGATCTACAATCATGTCGATGTTGGGCAAGGGGAATTCATCCTTCAGACAAGCTTTGTTTAGATCCCTGAAGTCACTACAGATTCTAACCCTCCCATCTGGTTTAGCCACTAGTACGATATTTGAGACCTATTTAGGATAATCTATGGGCTTGATAAACCCGACATCTAGCAGTTTCTTTAGTTCTTCCTTCACCATGAGGGCCACATGCGGATGCATCTTTCTAAGTTTTTGTTTAACAGGCTTAGCCCCTGGAGCTAAAGATAAGTGATGCATGATGAGATTTGGATCAAGCCCTGGCATGTCGGCGTATGTCCATACAAAGTTGATCTATCTTCTTTTGAAGAAGTCTGTAAATGTTGGTTTCTCCTGTTCTGTTAGAGCCTTTGCCATGTGGACCATTCTGGGATTATCACTTGTGTTGACATTGACTGCTTCCGCTGGTTCTATCAAGATCGACAATCTTTCCTGATGTGTAAGATTGGGGAGAGAGTCAAGCCTTCCATCCTTCAGCGCCTCAGAGAGGTTTTCACCATTGGATGCATCTTTGTTTTTACTGTTTTGATGATCTAACACTACCGCAGAGCGGTTTTCACTGTTAGATCATTCTTTTATTTGGATGTTTTTATGACTAAAAGGCTTGGCTCTCTCTCCAAAATAGGCCTTCTCGTTGAGTTCAATAGCATAGCCAGCTCTATGGTCTCCTGCAGGTAGATGATCCCTAAGCTCAAGAAAATCTATGATGGTGTCGTCATTTTCAAAGGTATTAAGCTTAGGGGTGGTGCCTTCAAGGTCCCAGTCTATAAGTTCAGGGTGTACCAAAGGTAAGGGATCATGAGGCTGGTTGGTTTCAATAGAGTTGATGGTAAGGATAGAATTGTTGAGGGAATGGACAAAGTCTGTGATGGTACTCACTAATAGGGGATCCGTCGAGGGAGGTATCAGTCTTTCCTCGTGATTGTCACTATTGTCATTATGCAAAACAGACTCTAGCAGTCTAGCTCTTAGACCTTGTCTCTCATTCGCAGGGGTTTGGTCATACTCGTGGACAACGTCGATATCCTTTTCGTCACAAGACATCTCAGAGAGACTATCCCATTCATACTCATTAGAATCAGTTTCGCTCCCCATCTGCATTTTTTGAATTTGTTCAATTTGGTTGCTAGTAAATGCTTCCGCTTTTTGGCCCTTGTTGTCGTTGGTTCTGGTGTCTTTTGATATTCCCGCATACCCTAGCCCTGTAGTGTCTCGGGTTGTTAAGGTATGAGGTTGGATGGGTTCAGTGATGCCATCCTTTCTTGATCCAAGTGGACCGTGTCCTTCATATCCCATTTTCTGTAGTATTTGGTAGCCTTGTCCATACTGTTCTGTTGGTATAGTGGGATGTTTCTGTTGCATTGAGGAGATAGCTTCATCTTTATATAGCCACTAAAGGATATCTTTTTCATCACTTTCATCTTTGAGGCTTCCCCATTTCACAAATGGTCCTTTGGTTGGCTTCTCTGCTGTGGGTGTTTTTAAGATAGGTCTCCCATAGGATCGAGGAGATAGGGGCAGTTGTACCAAGCAGAGGGACTGAGATATCGTGTACTCACCCAAGCCTTTATCTTTGAATTGGAGTTTAGGTGAAGGTGTCCCTGAAGAAGAAGCGAGTGTAGTTGGGTCAACATGAGAGGAGGAAGAAGCAGAGGCATGGTTATTGGGGATCACAATGTCTGGTTTAGATTGAATGGAGTTGCAGTATTGATAGGGGTTAGGATCACCTTGGATGGTGATCTCTTGGCCTTCATGTGGGAACTTGATGCATTGATGGTATGTAGAAGGTACTGCTTTCAAAGCGTGTATCCATGGTCGTCCCAAAAGAATGTTGTATGCTAACTCCATGTCAAGGACTTGACAAGCCACAACTTTCATTATGGGGCCTACTTTGATTGGTAGGGTAACAATTCCTTTAGATGTTCTTTCTTCCTCATCATAGGATTTTATGGTAATTTTTCTTTTCAGATCTATAGCCTTCTCTGAAAACCCCAATGTAAGGATTAGCTTCAATGTGCAGGTATTCAAACCAACCCCTCCATCGATTAGGACTCTTTTGATCTTGTGCTTGTGTATGAAGGCTTCAATGTGAAGGGAGGCATTATGGGGTTGATTGATAGACATATCATCCTTCTTAGTGAATGATAGGGAGTACGGTGAGGTGATGTGACCGACCATGTTTTGGAATTGCTCCTCAGCTAGGTTCGTGGGAACGGAGGCTTCTGCTAAGGCTTTGTCGAGTATGGACCTATGAGAAGGAGACAAACGCAGAAGTTCTAACATGGAGATGTGTGCAGGTGTTTTGTGGAGTTGATCCACGATACTATATTGACTAGACGGAGGAGCGGAAGCTCCTCGAAGGGTGACTTTGTTACTATGGGTAGTAACATTGCAGCCTGGATCCTTGTTGATAGTGATCACATTAATGTGTGAGTCACTTTCATAGATATGGTTAACAACATAGTCATATCCGATATTCGTGTAATTTGCGTTGTTAGAGCCACGATTATTTCTGTTGGAAGGACCTCCTTGTTCGTAGTTAGGAAGAGGATCCTTGAATGCCTGATGATCGCTGTTTGAGGTATGTCCATTAACAAATATCTTGTTTCAATCTATTAAGTCTTGGACTATGTGTTTGAGTGCGATGCAATCATTTGTCTTGTGCCCCCTATTTCGGTGGTATCCGCAAAAGCCATTGTCATTCCACCAATGAGGTTTGACCTTTGGTTCGTATTCTTGTGCAGAGGGAAGCGTTATGAGATTGTCCGTGATTAGCTTCCACAAGGTAGTTTCTAGTGATTCATCCAAAGGTGTGAACTTTCTTCTAGGATGAAAGGTACTGAACCTAGATTTGGTATTTCTTGGTTTGTTTTGCGGGGGGTCATTTGATAGGTTGAAAATTGGTTGTTTAGGTGCCGCATTTTTGGCATCCACCACCCCATCATTCACAAAGTTCTTGTTTTTCATCCAGAATCTAGGTTTGTCATTGTTGGTGTTGGTATTGGGAGAGTCTTTGTAGAGTTTGATTTGGCCCTTCGCGATGAGAGCTTTCTCTATGATGAGGCCCATCTCAATGACTTTGATAAAAGATGTAGGACATTAGATTTAGATTTGATAACTCAGGTCCATTTGCAGATTGTGGACAAACATCTCTAGCATCTATTTCTCTGGTATTTGGTGTGGGCATTTGCTTGCCAATTGTCTCCATCTCTATAAGAAGGCAGTGAAAGATTCTCCTCCTTTTTGTTTGGTGTTACAGAGATCTAGTATTGAGATGTCATTCTCAATATTGTATGAGAAGTGGGTGACAAATTGGTTGACAAGTTCATTGAATGTTCTAATACCAGGTGGCAGTCTAGAGAACCAATCCATGGCTTGTCCTCCCAAGCTCTGTGGAAATAGTTGCATGAGGTAAGTGTCATTATGTGTGACCTCTAGACCAGCAGCATTGAACTCTCTGATATGATCTCTTGGATCGCCCTTCCCTCGATACTTATCAAATTTAGGCACCTCAAATCTTGAGGGGAAGGGAATCATGATTAAGGACCTATCAAAAGGATATGGTGAAATATCCTCTAGGGTGTAGTTTTTAGTCAATGTTCCCATTTTCATGTCTAAAACTTGTTGTTGGAGAGATTCAACCTTTTGGTTTACTAGGCTTAGGGCATCTAAGGAGTCAATTGTTGTTTTGCTCTTTTTTGCAGGTATTTCACCACGTCTACTTCCTTCAGGGATTCTCTCTTCATCAGTTTCTCTGAGAGCTTCCACGTCGTAATCCTTAGGGAGTTTGGCTCCTAGAGTTTCTAGATGTAAAAAGAATTTTGATGGGTCTTGGGCAAGCACCCCTTCAAGTAGGCATAGAAATTTTGGGTCATGCTGTGTGTGGAGGATCTCATCCATGGAAGGTTCTTCGTTATTTTCATGACCATCAAAAATACTTTTCTCTGCCATTTCTAACTATTTTTGTTTTTGTAATCTCGTCAAGACCATGCAAGGTAGCAAATAGATGGGATGAGGTGATATTGGAAGATTTTAAGCAAGGTGCTAGGATGAAACAAGGTTTTAGCAAGGTTCCTCTTAGATCTAGATAGTGTCAAACAAGGTGGGTATACAAAAGCAATAGTCAAAAGCTAGGATGTTAGGAATCCGTTTACTTGACGTTGACTAGCCTTTGCACAATCCACTAGTGGAGTTCCAAAAGAGAAGGATAAGTAATCCTTGATACTTGGAGGCTCACTAGGTCTCGCTTGAGATTTGATTTTGATCAAGAAAAATTGGACTATAGCCTTGTTGGAAAGATTTGGTGAGATTTTGGAAGAACAAGCAGCTATGGTGCGGATAAGAAGGATAAATGGTTGATTTTTGCAAGGTCTTTAACCAGGTTCTTGAAAACTAGAACAGGTTTGAGCTGGTTTTTGAAAAATATTGATAACTTTTGCTCTTTGGAAGATACTAGATTTTTGCTCTCAGGTTTAAATGCACAACAATAGAAGGTATATGCGCAACAGGTCGATGCAAATGCGCAATACTGGTGAATTCTCAAATGCGCAAAACTAGGGTTCAGATGTGCAATATTAGTGGATGCACAACAGGTCGATACAAATGCACAAAAAGTTGGTATGTGTGCGCAATTCTGGCTATTTTGTTTGTTTTCTCTGGATTTTGGAAATTTTTGGATCTTTTTCTGGATTTTCAGTGTTTTTGGGTTGGAACAACTTGATGTTTCTTGTGAGTTTGATATTCAATTATATTCAATTATGGCAAAAGCATAGCAAACACATAGAAGTTTTCCATGATTTTTATCTTTTTATATTTTTTTTGTGTTTTTGGACTATTATGACTCAAAACAAGTACAACCTAGGCTAGATGAGACAATATTCGTTGAATCCTCTGGCTGTGCAAACTAAAAGTGTGTAGCTCCAGGATCTAATAGCACCAGATCCCCTCCACGGCACTCACTTCTCACGCTTATCAGATCCAGGTTTCCTTAGGCTCGTACCCCCACCGAACCTTAGGATTATCCCTGCTACCTCTACTTAAAGCCACAAGAATCGAGGCCGCTTCAAGGGCTCCGCCCTTTGCATCAACAAATAGGGGTTTTTGGCTTGCTATACAATTGGTTCTTAGTTTGAGCAACCGTTCGAGTGATTACACATGTGGCGGCACTACTCTCCATTATGGAGTCTCCCAGCCTCAAAGGGTTGCGCCTATGAGGGTTTTGGGGGAGGTTGGCCGTCGGTGTAACATAGCAACACTTGTTGCTTGAGGTTTTCACCCCAAGCACAATTTATTTTAAGTGGCTTGGTAGGGCTTGGCTTTAGCTTATTACCACTCAGGGTTGTTCCCACTTGGACAAGCATGCATCCAAGGGCAGGCCCCCCTAAAGGTTTGACAAAATAGAATGACAAGTCTAGCACTTTGATCACCCAATTAAGGGGAGAGCATAAGCCTATTGTCATTCGCAATCAAAGAGAACACTTGTAAATCCAACCTAGTTAAAAGTAGAAAAACTATATGAGTTAAGCTACTTGTGCACTCACATGATTGTTAACTTGAAAAAGTGATTAATCATAGCATTGTTCATTCCCGTTTGTTAACTTTGAAAGTGATTAATCATAGCATTGTTCATTCCCGTTTGCTAACTTTGAAAGTGATTAATCATAGCATTGTTCATTCTCGTTTGTTAACTTTGAAAGTGATTAATCAGAGCATTGTTCATTCCCATTTGTTAACTTTGAAAGTGATTAATCATAGCATTGTTCATTCCTGTTTTGTTAACTTTGAAAGTGATTAAACTAGGAAATAAATCCACAATGCAAGATAGCAATCGAGTTCAGTTACTTCCCTCCTAGTTAGGAAACTATGTGAAGTTTGATATGAAACGCATTTCGTTACTTCACCCCTAGTTAGGCTAGATGAACTATGCAAAATATCTAGATGACCTAATCCAGCCCCTACTCCTGCAAAACTGACATTAGTTCAACATGCAAAAATTAGAAATCGTACAACAGAAAAATAGGAAATAGATGCACAACACTGCAGCCTGAATGCGCAAAAATAGGGAGTGTATGCGTCTTTTAAATAAATGTGCAAAGATAGAGAACGAATGCGCAAGACTCAGAGACACAGGCGCACTAAAAGTATATGTGCAATTTCACAATACAGATGCGCAACGCCAAGGGACAAATGCGCAACTCCAACATATGCACAGCTGTGTAGTGTGAATGTGCAACTGTGGAGCTTAAATGCGTAGTATTATCAAATGCGCAACTACGGCGTGTAAATACGCAACTGTGGGATTAAATGCACAGTATTATCAAAAGCATAAGTACGATGTGTGAATGCGCAGCTGTGGAGAACAAATGCACAATATGTTCAAAAGTGCAACTACGACGTGCAAATGCACAAGATGTTCATATGCGCAGTTGCGGAGGATAAAAGCGCAACTGTGGAGGTCGTATGTGCAAAACTGCTGCTAGAAACCTATTCGTCGCCTATTCTTCTCCTGCACGGACCTGCAACTATAAAATGCTCATTTTTTGATTAGTAAAGGGGCAAGGGACCCACGGTGGGCGCCAAAATGTGAGGGGGAGAATGTGTTAGTTCAAATAAATGAAAACATAACCCAAACAACAATAGAAGTTAAAGATAAAGAGGAATCAACCAAAACAAGTAGAAATACTTACAAAACCCTTTTTACCTATCATTTTCCATTGCTTGCCTATCTTGCTTTGATCTTGATTGAAGCCCTCAGAAACTTTTCTTTTGCTTGCTTGCTTGTATGAAGATGACAAAGGAAGAATGGCTATGATACCTACATGTGTTGAATGTGAGCTTCAAACACCTGATAATGGAGGACACTTGGAATAGAATGAATGAGAGAAGAAGAGAAATTTTAGTATAGTTATCTTGCCAAATGAAGTGCCTCCCTAATGGCTTAGAAGAGGGTTGTATTTATAGATTTCTTGAAAAAGAAATGGAGGGTGAGGATCAACAGATGAGATCAATGGCTAGGAATAAAAGTGAATCTTTTATTCATTGTGGATTATGACAATTGAATTAAATATTCAATTGGTGAAGGGGAGTGGGGAACATTGAATAAAATATTCAATAGTGGAGGACAGTGGATTATGACAATTGAATTAAATATTCAATTGGTCAATGGGAGTGGGGAACATTGAATAAAATATTCAATAGTGGAGGACAGTGGATTATGACAATTGAATTAAATATTCAATTGGTGAAGGGGAGTGGGGAACATTGAATAAAATATTCAATTTGGTGGAGGATAATTGATTTTAAGATTTATTTTGGAAAATGGAGGATATTAGCTAATTAAATATTAAGAATATTTAATTATATGTGCAACATGGTGAGGTGGAAGAGATGAGGTGGATTGATGAGGTGGATTTATGGAATTAGGACTTTAGGATAGAGAAATTTTTGATTAATTAAATAATGTAAAATTATTTAATTATGTGAGACATTAGAAGAATTTAGCGAATTTAATTAAATAAATTGATTTTATTTAATTATGGGATAATGAAACAATCAAATAAATTTTGAATATTTATTTAATTGACAGAAGAAAGTAAGAATTAAGATAAATATTAAAATATTTACTTAATTCGACCCGAGCCAATTTTAGGTGTATACAAGGCCAATAATAATGTCTTTTAACAAGATCAAAAGTCTTATCCAAACCAAAATGTCCTGCCATAGCTCCACAATGTTTCTCTTTTATGATGTTCAACCTCATAGAACACCTTGGAATACACAACTGTCCACCTTTGAATAGTAATCCATCCTGGATCAGAAAGTTAGAGAACTCAGCATGATATTTATCTCCAAAAGAAGTACATACCTGATATATCTCTCCAAAATCTCCATCAGCATCATACATGGTCTTCAATGAATCAATGCCAACACTTTCCAACTGAATCTGGTTGACTGTTAGAACTCTCTTGCTCAAGGCATCAGCTACCTTATTTTTTACTCCTTTCTTATGCTTCAATGTAAAAGTAAAAGCTTGCAAAGTTTCTACCCATTTCATATGCCTGTGGTTCAACTTTTCCTGGCTGTTGATAAAACTTAGAGCCTGATTATCTGTGAATACTATGAATTCTTTTGGCATCAAGTAATGCCTCCACTTCTTGAGTGACTGGACTAAAGCATACATTTCCAAATCATATGATGAATACCTCTTTTTAGCATCATTGAGCTTCTCACTAAAAAATGCAATTGGCCTACCTTCTTGGCTGAGTACTGCTCCAATTGCCATGTGACTTGCATCACATTCTACTTGAAAATTTTTGTTAAAATCTGGAAGTGCAAGGACTGGCTGTTGTGCCACTTTTTTCTTCAATGTTTCAAAGGAATCACCTACTTCCTTAGTCCAAGCAAATCCGCACTTCTGTCCTCCTTTTATAGTATCAAGCATTGGTGCACTAATATGACTAAACCCTCTTATAAACTTTCTGTAGAAGGTTGCTAACCCATGGAAACTTCTGACATCATTCATAGTCCTTAGAGTTGGCCAAGACAATATGGCACTTACCTTCTCCTTATCCATTTGCAGCTTGCCTTGGGAAATGACAAAACCCAAATATGTGATCTCCTCCTGCATAAACAAACACTTGTCCAAATTTATCATCGGCTGCTCTTCATGTAACCTCTTGAGAACCAAATCTATATGTCTGAGATGTTCTTCCTTTGTATTGCTGAAAATCAGAATGTCATCTAGATATACTATGACAAACTTTCCCATGAATTCTCTCAAAACCTCATTCATCAATCTCATAAAAGTACTAGGTGCATTAGACAAACCAAAAGGCATAACTTTCCACTCATACAACCCTTCATTGGTTTTGAATGCTGTTTTCCATTCATCTCCTAGCCTAATTCTGATCTGATGATAACCACTCTTCAAATCTATTTTTGTAAAATACTTGGCACCTCCTAAACAGTCAAGTAAATCCTCTATCCTAGGTATTGGAAACCTATACCTGATTGTTATCTTATTAATAGCCCTGGAATCTGTACAAAGCCTCCAAGTGCCTTCTTTCTTTGGTGCTAGTATAGCTGGTACTGCACATGGGCTTAAACTTTTGCCAATCAGACCTGTGTCTAGCAATTCCTTAATTTGTCTTGCTACTTCTGCATTCTATTCTGGAGTTAGCTTATATGCTGCCTTGTTTGGAAGTGTAGATCCTGGAATTAGATCTATGTAATGTGTTGGTTTTTCACATCAGGGTTTACCAGTTCCTATGCACATGCAGATTTAGCTAACTAATACATGAGGTTGCGTGAGTTGCCTCCCCTTCACTTCTGGTTCTGCCGCACCAAGGGGGGTATCCCTATAACTCAAGATGTAACCTTGACTAGCTCAATGATGTGAAGATTTAGCTTGACAGCATCAGGTAGAATACTTTCATGTATGGACCAAGATCTTCATGATAGATCACAAGGTGGGCAACATTCTTGGACATGCATGTCTGGCTGGGTATGAGAGTATGCAGGGGGTTCGTAATCCTACTCCTACAACTAACAGGTGGAGGTGATGAAATGGGTGGACATAATGTCCTGGATGCAAGACAAGGGGTTTTGGCTTATAACTACTAACCCAGGAGCATACTGGTGCCTATCCATTGGGCAAGGAGTCAACTAGACATATACAACGGATGGTTTGCAACTTTCACTCAAGTTTCAGGGGGTTAGACTGATGCTTGCCTTACAAACATCACCCAAGAATGGGTATCTAACTGCCTCTACTTATAGATATCCCTGCTGACATGCAACCTTCTCCATACATTGACCTAAAACAGTTTAATCCACTCCTTGAATGGAGGTTACAGATCAAGCATGCAGTATAGAAATCTATACCCTAGAACTTGCGAAACCCTTAGCAACCAGATTCAAAAGAAGGATGACATGCAGCAAATGGAGACAAGCAGATAGACACATGCAATAAGCATTTTTCATATAAATCAACATGAAACTAAACACATGTGCAAAATACATTCATGCTGCAACACATAAACTCCAAAATGGGATAAAACAACCAGGATCATGCCCTGTTCTTCACTATTTAAACTAAAATGCCCAGGCCTTCAACAACCTAAAAATGAGAAACACAACCCGCTATATACAGCAAGGCCAGTACTCAGCATTGACCACCAGGCAGCTTAACATCCGTTAGATACATGCATCATGCAAAATTGGTGCTTCAACATTTAATGCAGTAGGGAGAGGAGGGGACAGGAAGTGGCCTCGAGCCTTGCGCTGCCGCCTGGGGATTCACATCTTTTGTCAGGTGGTTGAAACGTCCACATCTTCGCCCATACCCTGCAACAACCACCACTAATGGCGTACCAGACCTGCAACCTCGAGAAATGTAGTAGACAGTGCATCGCAACCTTTCCCACCAAAATTCATCATCCTGATAATTCAAATCATGCAGGATCTAATTATCCCACATGCACCCTGCAGCCTCCTCCTCATATCTTTATAGATTGAGTCGTAAGCATATATGATGTCGGTGCTTTTGTTTCTGACGACATCAGCATAAAACTTTCATCATCATCATCCTCCAGCATGATATCTTGTTGCTCAAAATATCACCCTGACGTCAGCAGGCCTCATCCAGCATGATATCCTGTTGGCCAGACCTCTAACATCGGTGAGCCATCGGCATGTCTGGCCAATTTGAAAAGTCACCCTGATATTTCACATCATCATGATATGAAATATCCTCCTCATGTCCACAAATATCCTGATGATGTCATCGTCATATATGCATACTGCACACCTCCTCATATTCGGATGACGTCATCATCATAACCTGCTGATGTCATCGTCATATTGGCATGAGGATGATATTCGGAAGATAACTGGATATTTGGAAATATCACCCCAATGCACAAATATCATGCTGCACTGTAGCTTCACTACAAGATCGGGGCGATGTTTGAATATGACTGATATTTGAAATGATCACCCCCCACTGGACAATGCATGAAGCCGACAAGCAGATATCTCCCTGATAAGAATATGACATCAGCAGCATCGAATGATGAAAGAACATGAAGTGATAAAGTAACATCAGGATGATCTTAACCAAGATCACCCAATGTTCAAATATGATGACCCCGATGAATATCAGGTCATACTTGAAACCTAGTAATAACATCATCAGGATGATCTTAACTAAGATCACCCGATGTTAAAATATCACCCCGCGGGCAGAAGATCAGGCTGGCAAAAAATATGAGGATGAGCCCCATAGGATATCTAGACATGATGAGAAATGACCCATGCAAGAAACATCAGGGGGATGTCTAGAAATATGATGATGATGACCTCCTCTCCTTAAGAAAAGATGATGTTGATGCTGAAAAATGCTGAGGACGCTAAAGACTTAGGACTTCTTTGGATTTTTTGGGAAGGTGCCTGCATGCTTAAATGCTTGAAAACTGACTGCTCATGTAGACACCAACACAATGGCTGATATCCCTTACAGGTGGTAGGGATCTTGGCATTCCATCAGAGATGATGCCTTTATACTTATCTAATAGCTCTTGGACAGTTGGATCTATGAACCTCTGCTTCTTCTCTTTCTTGACTTCTTGCTGCTATTCTTTATTCACTGTCAGACATGGAATTAGGGCATATGCAACTCCACCTTCTGCTGCTACTTCTTTCATGAATTGTTTTCCTTCCATCAGCATTACCTTCACCTCTTTTCCTTTTGATTTCTCCTCCTTCTCTGTCAATGGGATTAACTCTATCACCATACCATCTTTGGTGATTGTATAGGTGTTCCTAACACCATCACGACATGCCTTCAAATCATACTACCATGGTCTCCCAAATAAAAGATGGCAAGCATCCATCTTGGTAATATCAAACATCAACTTGTCCTTATATGATCTAATCTGAAATTCTACCCAAGCCTGCTCTTCTACAACTGTTTGCTGACCTTGGGTAAGCCATGAGAACTTATATGGGGATGGGTGAGGCAATCTTCTAAGCTTAAGCTTTGTTACCATTTCATTAGATACAAAATTTTTAGTAGAACCATAATCAATTAAAACTTTACATACCTTTCCTCCTGCCTTGCAATTAGTTCTGAAAAGAGACTTTCTTTGTGGGGGTTCTCTGTCAGGTACCTTCATGGTAGTCATTGTTCTCCTCATCATCAAAGATTTTCCACTTTCTGGATATCCATAATTGTTAGGAGCATTCACACTTTGAAAAGCATTTGAGCTTGTTGCACTTTGACTATCAGGTTCTTGGATCAGATTCGTTCTCCTTTCTCCTGTTGAACTTGTTGCCTTTTCTAGACATCTGCTAGCTATATGGCCTTTTTTATTGCACTTATAACATCTGATAGATCCTCTGTCCTAGGATCTTCCTCTGAATAGTCTTCTGCCCCTGAACTTTTCTTGCTAATTGTAACTTCCTCTCTAGTTTTGACTGTTATCCCCTTTACTATTGTCCTGATTGGATTCATTGTGATATCCAAATCCATGTCCTCTGCCTCTGAAAGGAACTCTTCCACCTCTTTTCTATTTTCCTCTTCCTCTATTGTTCTGTTCTTATCTTCTCTTTAACTTCTCTTCCACTTTCAATGCCAACTGAAAACATTTCTAAACTGTATCTGGGTTATGCAGATTCAAATCTTCCTGAATGTTGAACCTCAATCCATTAAGGTATCTAGCTACCTTTTCTTCCTCACTCTCTTTTACTTTTGTCTTGACACAAAGCTTCATGAACTCTTCTGTATATGAGCTGACATCTAGCTCCTTCTGCTTCAAATTTTGTTTCCTCTTATGCAATTGGATACTGTAATCCAATGGAACATAGGCTTCTTTCACTAAAGCCATCATCTTCTTCCATGTAGCAACTCTGTGCTTTCCATCTTGTACTCTGTCGTCTTGGACAAAATTCCACCAAGTTAATGCAGCCTCTTTCATTTTTGATTGGACTATCTTTACCCTCTGGTGTTCTGGTATCTCCTCTGTCTCAAAGAAATTGTTTAAGGAGTCTATCCACTCCATCACCGAATCAGGATCCATATTTCCTGTAAACACTGGCAAATCCAGTTTCACATCCATGGTTCTCCTCTCCATGGATTTGAGGGCATTAATCAAAGGTCTCTGGTCTGCAGGAATGTCTATCTCATTCCACTTAGGGATCTCCTCTTCCTCCCTATCTTCTTCTTTACCAGAACCTACTTTGTCCCTCAACTTCTCCAACTCATCTTTCAATGCCCAATTCTGAGCATTCATAGCTTTGCTTTCTGCAATCCACTTCTTTACCAGAACTACCAACTCAGCATTGGTCATCCTTGCCAGAAACTCTGATGTTCCTTCTTCATCCGACATCTTTCTATCTTCAAATCTTCCCAAAAGTTTCCCTCGTGATGTGTTATATGTTGTTTAGGCCTCCTGGGATGACCTTGGATTCTCCCATAAGGTTCGGGATACCAGGAGGCCACCTCTGTTGTGACCTTCTATTTGTATCATCATTCTTCTATATTGCCTCTCTCTCTGATTTCATTGTTGTGTGTTGTGTCTGACGGACATAGCGTCATGGTTGGTGACTTGGGGGCACCCTCCTACGTGATTGTCCCTGAGACACTTGTTTCTACTCTCTTATTTATTGTTTCCCTTCCTCTAGTGTTTCCATCTAGTGGGCAGATGACGACAAACATTTATATTGATGCGGACCTAGTGTCCCTTTCGAGAGTATAAAAAATGGACTATAGTTCCTAATATGATAATGGGGTTGTATATTTTATCCAATGCTTGGCTAGTGGAAGCACTCATGCTTTTCGTGTAGTGAATTCTATGATGTTTCTATCGCATTTGCAAACCTTAACAATACTGCTACTCTATGCACCTTTGTTTGCCTTTGACTCTAGCCTTGGCGATACTCGATTCAGAGAGATTCGTGATATAGCCCTTGGTTATCCTCAAACTCTGAATTCATTCTATAACCTTGGCTTTTTGTGTGGTTAATCAGGTGCATTGATGTTGTTGTTTATCATTATGTTGTAGACACTAACATGTTTCTTGTAGGGATGTGTTTGTGGGAACATTTGGCGACCATAAAGTACATGTCACCTCTAGGGGGCATGGGCTTTGAGAAAGTCAATGTTCCCTTGTGTGTTTTCTTCCTACCTTAACGTACTTGATATTGATAACTGATATCAACCACCTTAAGGTGGGGGCATATATAAGGTAAGCTATCTGTTATAGATGTTAGCAATGTGTTTGACCTCAGATGCATAGACCTGCACCCGAGTAGTACATCATGCATCTTGAGTTTGTTTACAATCAATCATGTAAATCCTCTATGAAGGTGGGATATTGAGCATATCTTATTTCTTAAGCCCTCTGTGGAGGCAAGGATGGTGTATTTCTCAGAGCAGATTGCATCATCCTGCCATTTTCAAAAGTCCTCTGCAGAGGCAGGGAGTGGTTCTGTGACTAACTCAACCCTTAAGCGTGTCTTCGGTGATTGTTGTGGCGAAGTGCAATCATTGGTGTGTGCCTGTAATGTGCCTGAGATGGTGATGAGCCTAGAAATAGGGAACACACCATTGCTTGTTTGTCATGTTTTCTCTGTGTCTTCAAGTGTGTGTGTTTTGGCGTGCTTGTTTTGTATGGTTTGTTTGTTGCCCCATATGCATAGACCAACGCCTTTGAGTAGTGCTTCATGCATTTTGGGAGGTTTTGCTTGTGTGTTACCCCATATGCAGAGGCCAACGCCTTCGAGTAGTGCTTCTTACATTTTGGGAGTTTTGTTTACTTTCTAGTACTTGCAATTGCATTCCATATATATGAGAAAAAGAAAAGAAAAGATATCATTTCTGTCTTCCATGCATTAATGTGTCTTCTATGCATTAACTATCTGCTCCGTGTTCTGCATGACTATAACTATTTGCTCCATGTTTTGTGTTCCTGTTACTATTTTCTATGTGGTTGGCGTGTCTTCACTATGCTTGGTGTGTTTGCTATGTTTGTGACCTTACTTTAATGCATGTATGGGCCTCGTGTTCATACATACATTAAAGTGGGGGCTAAATGTAACGTTGGAAAATGTCCCCTTGGGGGCTTTTCCCTCATAAGGTTTACCTCCCAGGTCTTTTGAGTGCACTTAGAACATTTTAGTTCATATTTTAGCATCCTCATGGAATGAGACCTAAGTCCCATGGCAAATTGGACCTAGGTGGACCCCTTGAGCTGTACCTTGCCCAAAATAGGGGGAGGAATTGGGCACCTACGCCCTAGTCCTGCCCTATTTTGGGGTAACCCCAATTTCTGGGTGTTGGTTTATGACCATTAGTTGGTTCTTTTGCCGACACGGTAAAGTTTGATTTTTGAAATCTTGGTAGGAATGCTTGTAGATGCATATATAAGCATGTGTAGGCATTCATTTGTAAACTAGATGATTACTAGCAAGCTATTGTGTTCTCAAGGTGATTCAAGGCTTTCTATTATGTTGCAAGAGTAGACTTGTGTGTTTTATGTGTTAATATTTGTAGATTTGAGCATCAATCTCCTCATGGCATGAAGAGCATCTTCCTCCATGAGAGTTTCACTAGAAGGTGACATAATATTGTGTTTTTATTATTGTTTCCTTTAGATTTTGGCCTCTGCCACACAAGGGAATGCCCTCTTTATCTGACAATGGTGTTCAGAGACTTAAGAGTCCTCTGGGGTTTGACTGAGGCAAACTTCTAAACACCACAACCCCCAAACCAAGTCTTCTGATTGCAGGTTATAGGTGTCACATCTGGGAAAAGTGGAGTTGTAGGAAGGCCGGGAAGATATTAGGGATTCAGGATCAGAAGAAAAGATGGACAAAGGAACACTTCTAGGACTAGGGTGCTCTCTCTAGTGTTCTCCACAGACTGATTCCAAAAAATAAAAGTTACAGATCTGATTAGTGTCTGAAGTAGGTCCAGATTCCCTGAAAAAGTAGGTACCTTGGACTTAGGCACCCGCTCCAATGTCCCTGACTATTCGCATTCGAAACCCCGAAAATAGGTATTCTGTAATTTTATATTTTACTCCCATCTCTAAGAGGTTTTCTTGTAATTCATCAATTTGTGGTCATATTTGCATAATTTTAATGGTCAATTAAGCATAGAAGAAGGAAAATTTGATAATTAATTCCCTAATCCAAGTTTCCCTACATCTGAAAGTGACTCTAGAGTATGATAATGCTTACCATTTGACCTTAGATCCTTTAATATATAGTGGAGAGGTAGATTTTAACATCTAAACCACAAAAGATTAACAAGATCCAGTTTTCCACTAAACAGGGATGTATAGCCAAGGCCATGCGAGGATGGATGGAATGTGGTGTGGATGGGCTCTAAGATGCCTTATTCATGAAGGCCTAAGCCTTTGCCTTGATATTTCATATGTTGGAGCATGCAACATGCAATGGGATGTTTAGTGCTTTGGAAACAAGATGCAAGTCCATTATTTGTTGGAAGAGGATAGGTGGTGGATGGAAGTTGTTTACCTCCTACAAGGGAGTCACCACAGATGAAGGTGTTTTGTCCAAGTGAATAGGAGGATGGATTTGGGATGGGATTGGTAGATGGAGGTAAAGGATTCATGGGGGATGGTAAAGGGGTGGTAGAAGATGGTGTGGGATCAATAAGTTGATCAATATATGGGAGGGGATCAAGGATGGGATTAGATGGGATAGTTGGATCTTGATTAGGAGAAGGGGTTGATGTTTCAACATGCTTTGGATTTGATGGCTCATGTGTTTGGATAGAAGTGGAAGTGACTTGGATAGATGTGGTGGATGCTTGGATGGATGCGATAGGTGCTTTGATGGGTGTTGGTTTGTATGAGGGTGTTTGATTCCTTGCTAATAACCAATGGATGATATCCTTCATGAGTGTATGGGTTGAAGAACAATATAATGGATGGATAATGATGGTGGATGGTGTAGGATTAGGATTGGGATTGGATAGGTAGGTTATGGGATTAGATGGTGATAGTTCTTGGATGGGTTCGAGGATAGGTGTTGAATTAGATGGTCGTGTTGGAAGGGTGGGAGATTTGGGGGATTCTATAGCTTTGCTTTCATTTTTAGGTGATGTTCTTTGGAGGAAATCCCACAATGATTCTTTGGATGTTGTGGGCTTAGGATTTGGGAGATTTGATGGTGGATTAGATGGTGTATGGGTGATATGGATTGGTGGATTGGGAGATACATAGGATGATGGATTAAGGTTGATAAGGTTGGAGGGATATTATGTTGGAGGGATTGGAGGATGGGGATTTGGGGATGAGGGAATCACATGGGGAAATGGTTGTTGATATAAGCTTTGGATTTTGGATATAAGGTGTGCTAGATTGGTGTTCCCTAGATCATAGTTAGCATGACAAAGGTTGGGGGATGGATAAGTTGGAGGTATTGATTGGTTGGATAGGTATGATGGTATGGATGTATAAGGGGATAAAGATTGATATGGCATTAATGGGGATGAAAGATAGGGTGTTTGTTGGTATGATGGAGGTTGGATATGTAAGATGTAGGTTGGTATGATGAAGGTTGATATGATGTGGATGGGGATAAAATGTAGGGTGTTTGTTGATATGATGGAGGTTGGGTAGGGGCTTGGGATTCTCCAATGATGAGGTGTGCTAAGGGTATATCTTTAATATTTTTTTTGCATTTTTCCTTAGCATTAGGATCCATGTTCTCATAGATTTTTCTAATTCTTTGTAATTGTTGCATTGCTACATAAGAATCCATTTTGTTGGAGAGATGTGGGATGATGGAGGATAATGAATTATTGTGATGTTGGGGATCAAATTTCAAGACCTTAGGATGATTTGATTTGATTTGATTTATTTTGATGGATGGTTCTCTATGGTTAAGATAGACTAATTGGTGCAAGGGCACCTAGATACTTTAATTAATTTCATGTTCATTTTGATGTTTTGGTGTTGTATAAGGTCCAAGTGACCAATTGTAAGGCCTAGTGCCATGTGTAAGTCCAAGTGGAATAAATCTAGGACAAGTCATATTGTCTGGTAGTTGAAGAGCAAACGTGTTGTAACTGAATGGGTTGATAGTTGCAGAATGGTTGGCATTCCCACCAATGCAAACTATCACAAATAAAACATATATAAATAGTTTAGTGAATAGGAAAGAAGTAGGGTAAGAGAGTAGTATAGTAATTGGGTGGTGATCCATGGTAGAATAACAGTAAGAAGATAGAAGAGTTGTTTCAGTGTAGAAGTTCCCAAAAGTAAATAAAGATCATGTTTTATTTTGTGCTCTTTCACCGTGTCACTATAGTTAGTTTCTATTTTTGTCATTCAGATGGATTACTGAGCCATTCCACTGACGAGATTTCTTTGAAATCGGTGGAATGGATTAGTCTATACAGTTTGTGTTTTTGTTTTTGTTTATGCTCTGTGTCAGGATCGAGTGTGGGATGTGCTAGTCAAGCCTAGCATCTCTATGTGCTAGGGTTATGAGAAGAGAGAAAGTGTCTGCATTGCAGAGTTTGTTATCAGCAAGACAATAACCATCGGAGAGAGCTCAGACGATGGTTGTCTGGCTGGAAAAGCAAGAAGTGCTAAGTCCTGTGTTAGAGAGACTTAAGCATCAGAGTGATAAGTTCTTATGAGGTTGATGATAATTGTCTTACCGAAGTTGAAGAGTGGTCGAAGTACGAGTATATCGACGTAGCATCAGCCTATCAGCTGATAGAAGTTTTAGTTCCCCAACGGTTGAAGTCATGCCGAAAGAAAGGAGGTCCCACCAAATGCATATCGTCAATGTATATTAAGATTGTATGTGGAAAAACATACAACTAGTGACCAGGTGTAATGGTGAATCGGTGCATGTGAACTTTAGCCCACTAGTGATAACAAGTCAAGCGATGTATATGAGTTGATTTTAACAAAGCATCGGTATATTGGTGTAGTGAATCCTGAAGCAGCCGATAATAATTATCTGGCCGACAAGTGAGGTTCAAAGGCGATAAGCGAAGTTCAAAGAGTTTGACGGTTCAAGGAGTTCAATGGTTCAACCAGTTCAATAGTTCATAATTTGATCTATTTTGTCCGCTTCTATTGTGCACTCTGCATCATTTTGGTATCAAATCTAGCGAAAGGTCTGTAGAAGTGTTGGCGTTGTCTGTGAATGTTTATGTCAGATAGAGAAAGTGAAGGAGGGGCTAGCGATATGCCTCCAAAGGGGATGACCACTGAAGTGGTCAAGAAATTCAAGGAGATGAAGGAGATGATCAAGAATGGAGTCAAGGAAGCACTCCAGGCTGAATTGAAGACATTGAGGAAAGGACCGAGATCGGACGAGGAGTCTAATGGAGAAGATGAAGAAGGGGATGAGGAAACGTCCCTAGATCAGGTAGAGATAACTGTAGACCAGAAATAATTTCTGGAGGCCATAAAATCACTTGGTAAGGAGTCATCTGAGGCAAAAATGGAGATTCTGATGTTTAGTGGAAAGATGGACACAAAAGAAGTCATTGAATGGATCGAGGCTCTAAATAATTATTTTGAGTACAAGGAGGTACTGGAGAATAGAAGAGTCAAGTTTGCAAAGATGAAATTGAAGGGCAATCCCCTCATGTGGTGGAACTACACCTAGGGAGAAAGGGTGAAGAGTGGCAAGAGCATGTTCTCATCCTGGAGTACGATGGTAGAGAGGATCAAGGCTCAGTTCCTACCAGCGAATAATGAAGTGCAAATAAACAGGAAAATGTAGAACCTCAGGAAGAAGGATATGGATGTATCCACCTATACAGAGGAATTTCATAAATTGTCTCTAAGGTGTGGACATGTTGAGGATGAGAGAGGAAGAGTTGCCAAGTATATTAATGGCCTGAAGTATAGTATACAAGATGAGATTACCATCTTGAGACCAGAAATCGTGGACAAGTGCTTCCAAGTGGTGCTGAGAGTAGAAGAGAACCAGAAAAGAAAGGGATAACAACAGAACAAAGGCAGAGGTGGAAGAAATTTTAGGGGCAGAAATAGCTTTGGTGATAGAAATCAGTTCCAGAAGAATCAAGGGGAGTCCAGTCAGCAAGAACACGGTGGAGAATCTGGTTCTAGAGGGGGTTTTAGAGAAAGGAAACCCAATGGGAGAGGCAGATTTGGTGGACTAGGCAGAGGTCCTAATGTCTTCATGAGAAGATGTTATAATTGTAACCAAATTGGGCACATAGCAAGCAATTGTCCAGAGAAAACCTTAAGCTCTCATGGAGGAGAGAGAAGGAGCCAACTGATTCAAGAAGAAGATTGTCAGAGTGTGACTTCACCTATGGGAAGCGTAGCTCCAACACAAGATGGAGAGAATCTCATGATGAGAAGAACAATGCTAAAAGTGCCATAGAATAAGGAACCACCCTAGAGGAAGACACTATTCAGAACTCTGTGTAAAGTTTCTGGCAAAAGGTGTAAGGTAATTGTTGATTCTGGCTCAACTAAAAATTTAGTTTTAGTAGAAATGGTAGAGAAATTGAATTTGAAAATATTGCCACATGTTAGTCCATACAAAGTGTCTTGGATGAACAAAGGGCAACAAGTCTTGGTTGATGAACAAGCTTGGGGAGAATTTCAAATAGGGGAATATGGGGATAAACTTTTGTGTGATATAATTCCCATGGATGCATGCCATTTACTATTAGGAAGACCTTGGTGGTATGATGTACAAGCCCAGCATGATGCTAAATCCAATTCCTTTGTTATCACCAAGAATGGTAGACAGTATAAGATGGATCCTTTACCAGAAGAGGGTGTAGACAAGAATGTAGGCTCAAGTATCATGTTAGTGAGTGGGAAAGATTTTCTCCATACTCTGAAAGAAGAGGGAACCCAAGGGTATGGTCTTATTTTGAAACCTAAAGACAACTCTGATTTGTCTAAAAATAACAAGGAAAAAGTCCCTAAGGAAGTGTAGGAATTGTTAGACAAGTATAAGAGTATCATGGTGGAGGATATGCCCAATACACTACCCCCTGTGAGAGACATTAGTCATCATATTGACTTCATCCCAGGATCCACATTGCCAAATAAACAAGCCTATAAAATGACACCTTCTCAGAATGAGGAAATTGCTAAACAAGTGCAAGAACTGTTGGATAAGGGCTTGGTGAAGAAAAGTCTTAGTTCGTGTGCTGTACCTACAGTTTTAGCTCCCAAGAAGGATGGCAAATGGAGGTTGTGCACTGATTCGAGGGCCATCAATAAGATCACCATCAGATATAGGTTTCCTATGCCTAGAATAGAGGACCTCATGGATTGTTTGGGAGGAGCTCGATACTTTTTTAAAATTGATCTCAAGAGTGGATACCATCAAATCAGGATTAGACAAGGGGATGAATGGAAGATAGCCTTTAAGACTAATGAAAGTCTTTATGAGTGGCTGGTGATGCCATTTGGTCTATCCAATGCTCCCAATACTCTCATGCATCTAATGAATGAGGTATTGAAAGATTTTATTGGTAAATTTGTTGTTGTCTATCTTGACGATATTCTGGTTTTCAGCAGGACAAAAGAATAACATTTGCAACATTTGGAACAGGTGTTGAAGAAGCTGCATGAGGAGAAACTGATGATTAATATGGAGAAGAGTGTCTTCATGAAGGAAGAACTCACATATCTTGGATTTGTGATATACCAGGGTAGTTTCAAAATGGATCCAGAGAAGGTAAATTCTATTCTGTCTTGGCCAACACCTAAAACAGTAAGTGATGTAAGGTGTTTTCATGGGTTGGCAACTTTTTATAGGAAATTCATAAGAGGATTCAGTCATATTTGTGCACCCATTCTTGATACCATAAAAGGAGGACAGAAATGTAAGTTTGTTTGGAATAGAGCAGCTGATGAGTCTTTTGAGATTCTCAAACAGAAAATAGTAGAGAAACCCATTTTGGTTTTGCCTGATTTTAATAAGTTGTTTATTGTGGAATGTGATGCCAGTAACCTTACCATTGGTGCTGTCTTGAGTCAGGAAGGCAGCCCTGTTGCTTTCTTTAGTGAAAAGATGAATGATGCTAAAAGAAAGTATTCCACATATGATCTAGAATTGTATGCAATGGTTCAAGCATTGAAAAAATGGAGACATTATCTCTTGTCCAAGGAATTCATTGTTTATACTGACAACCATGATTTGAATTTTCTAAATTCACAGGAGAAGCTAAATCATAGGCATATGAAGTGGGTCGAATAACTCCAGGCATATACTTTTTCTATCAAACATAAGAAGGGACAATCCAACAAGGTGGTAGATGCTCTGAGCAGAAGGGTGTGCACTATACAGGAAATCCTGTTACAAAGTGTGGGAGTGGATTCTCCCAAGAATATGTACCAGGATGATGAGGACTTTAAAGAGATATATGCAGTTTGTTCACAATTTTTAGATTCCTATCATTCTAATTTTTTTGAATATTTGTTACAGCAAGGGCTACTGTTCAAAGGCAGCCAACTGTGTGTATCTAGGTGTTCCATGAGGGAGAACATCATAAAAGAGAAGCATTACAGTAGTCTTGGATGTCATTTTGGTCTGGACAAGACATTGGAACAAGTGAGAAGGCATTACTTCTGGCCTAAGATGCAAACATATGTCTGGAAATTTGTAGAAACTTGTAGCATTTGTCAGAGGGCAAAATGAACTTCATCCAATGCAGGTCTCCATCAACCACTTCCAATTCCACAAAGGCCATGGGAGTGCATCAGTATGGATTTTGTTTTGGGTCTTCCCCGGACTCAAAGAGGTTTCGACAGTGTATTTTTTTTAGTTGATAGATTCAGTAAAATGGCTCATTTTGTACCATGCAAATGTACCAATGATGCTTCACACATCACTGGTCTATTCTTTAAGGAGATTGTTTGAATTCATGGTTTGCCATTTAATATTGTCACTGACAGAGATCCCAAATTTGTGGGACATTTTTGGTGCACTTTGTGGAAGAAATTGGGCACTCAATTATCTTTCACGTCAGCCTATCACCCTCAAACGGATGGACAAACTGAGGTTGTGAATAGATCACTGGGTAATCTTTTGAGGTGTTTGACTAAACAACATGGAGAAGCATGGGATATGATCATCCCACAAGCAGAGTTTGCATTTAATGATTTTGTTAATAGAAGCATATGAAAGAGCCCTTTTGAAGTTATATATGGGATTCATCCCAGGGGAATTTTGGAGCTTAGGGATCTCTAGAACATGGAGAAAAGGAGTGCACAAGGAGAAGATTTTGCATTTAGTATGAAGGATATCCATGATGCTATAAGGGAAACTATCTAGAAGAGCACAGGGAAATACAAAGAGAGAACTGATAAGAAGAAAAGGGATGTCCAATACAAAGTTGGGAATCTGGTAATGGCATATTTGAAGAAGGAAAGACTTCTGAAAGGGTAACCCACAAAGCTTCTTATGAAAAAGATTGGTCCATGCAAGATTGTTCACAAATTTGGGCCCAATGCCTATGCAATTGAACTTCCTCCAGGTTTAGCAGTATCACCCATTTTCAATGTGTTCGACCTATTTCCATTTAGAGGAGACAATGTTGTTGGTTCAGATGTGACAGAAGCAGGGGATGCAGAATGGATTTTTGATCTTCCACCGAAGTCAGCCAGTATAGCTAGAATGTATTTTGGACACAAAGGTTCAGAAGAAGACTTGACATAAGACCTACAAGAAGTATCTAGTCAAATGGCGTGGTTTACCTAATGAGGATGCAACCTGGATGAGCGAGGAGGACATCATCAAACATGGGGTTTCCATTTCAAAACTGGTTCCTCAAGGGACTTGACTTCTGTTAACCCTGGGAGTATGGTGCAGGGGCACCTAGATACTTTAATTAATTTCATGTTCATTTTGATGTTTTGGTGTTGTATAAGGTCCAAGTGACCAATTGTAAGGCCTAGTGCCATGTGTGATTCCGAGTGGAATAAATCTAGGACAAGTCATATTGTTTGGTAGTTGAAGAGGAAACATGTTGTAACTGAATGGGTTAAGAGTTACAGAACAATTGGCATTCCCACTGATGCAAACTGTCACAAACAGAACATATATAAACAGTTTAGCAAATAGGAAAGAAGTAGGGTAAGAGAGTAGTATAGTAATTGGGTGGTGATCCATGGTAGAACAACAGTAAGAAGATAGAAGAGTTGTTTCAGTGTAGAAGTTCCCAAAAGTAAATAAAGATCCTATTTTGTTTTGTGTTCTTTCACTGTGTCACTATAGTTAGTTTCTATTTTTGTCATTTGAATGGATTACTGAGCCACTCCACCGATGAGATTTCTTCAAAATAGATGGAATGGATCAGTCTCTACAGTTTGTGTTTTTGTTTTTGTTTATGCTCTGTGTCAGGATCAAGTGTGGGATGTGCTAGTCGAGCCTAGCATCTCTATGTGCTAGGGTTCTGAGAAGAGAGAAAGTGTTTGCATTGTAGAGTTTGTTATCGACAGGACAATAACTGTCGGAGAGAGCCCAGACGATGGTTGTTTGGCCAGAAAAACAAGCAGTGCTAAGTCTTGTGTCGGAGAGACTTAAGCATCGAAGTGATAAGTTCTTATGAGGTCGATGATAATTGTCTTACCGAAGTTGAAGAGTGGTCGAAGTACGAGTATATCAATGTAGCATTAGCCTATTAGCCGATAGAAGTTTTAGTTCCCTGATGGTTGAAGTCATGCTGAAAGAAAGGATGTCCCACCAAATGCATATCGTCAATGTATATTGAGATTGTATGTGGCGAAACATACAACTAGTGACCGGGTGTAATGGTGAATCAATGCATGTGAACTTTAGTCCATCGGTGATAACAAGTCAAGCGATGTATATAAGTTGATTTTAACAAAGCATCGGTATATCGGTGTAGTGAATCCTGAAGTGGCCGATAATATTTGTCTGGCCAACAAGTGAGGTTCAAAGGTGATAATCAAAGTTCAAAGAGTTTGACGGTTCAAGGAGTTCAATGGTTCAACTGGTTCAATAGTTCACAATTTGATCTATTTTGTCCGCTTTCGTTGTGCACTCTGCATCACTAATGATCTTAAGCAAGAGGGTTGATTGAGTTGATTCGATTAGGTGATCAATTAAGGTCTTGATTTTTGATTGGGTTGATTCAGATTTGGAGTTTGATAATGATGTTGGGGGATTTTGTTAATGATGTGGATAATTGTGGTTGGCATTTTGGATGAGGGGATTGATGGAGGATGAAGAAGATTAGGTCCTTAACCAAAGTTTGACTTTCAAGGGATGATTTGTTGATTAAGGATTAGGAATTGGAATGTTTGATTGAAGTGGATAATGGATGAGGGATGATTGATGTTGGATTTTATTTTGGATTTGGATTAATGTTATGATTTTTGACTTGGGGTTAATTTTGGATGAGGATTTGGATAATGTTGATCAAATGGGATTAAGATGATGATAATGAATTGGATTAAGGATTATGAGGATGATTATGACTAGGGATGAAGTGGATTAGGATGAATTTGATTAAGCTCAAATAAAGGGATAAGATAAACCCAACTAATGGGGTTTGATAAATGGGGGGATGGTTTAGCGGTGTTGGGAGGAAAATTGAGCCCAACATGAGGGGGGGTCCAAGGGGCTAGACGTGAACCCTCGTTGACAGGGGTTTGGGGGCGTAGCCCCCCACTAGAATTTTTTTGAAAAATGGGCTTATAAAATTGATGTTTTTGATGGGAAAATTTAATTTTTGGACATGGATGAAGAAGGTGCTAAAACAGATGGAAATGACGCTGAAACAGAGGAAAATATCTCTAAAGGATGAAAAGATGGCACTAAACAGAGGAAAATGGTGCTAAATAGGTGGTGTGATGTTGAATGTTGTTGGATTTGATTGGGAATTTGGATTTTTTTGATGGTTTGAGCTCTTGGCAAGAGATAAATCAAACAAGAAAGCACAATGGCCAAAGGTTTAGTTTATGAAAATGTGATAATCAAGCATGTACAACCTAAGGCAAAGCAATGTCAATACTTGTAGAACAAGTAGAGGGATTTGGGCCAATAAAACAAAGGTTCGTACTGGGGGAACATCCATGGGATTGGCACGATATGAGCATCCGATAAACCACTTAAGGTTTTTACTAGCTCTATTAGGGGTCTTATATACACAAGGTACTACTCTCTTTCAAGCTAGCATCAAATGGTATACACTAATACCAATTAGACTTGGATTTTGCCTTATCCTCAATTTACATATAACAGAGTAGAT
This sequence comes from Cunninghamia lanceolata, assembly GCA_027924645.1. Lineage (NCBI taxonomy): Eukaryota > Viridiplantae > Streptophyta > Pinopsida > Cupressales > Cupressaceae > Cunninghamia > Cunninghamia lanceolata. Next base: position 13,676,747 of record BSBN01000021.1, on the reverse strand, counting down.
GAAAGTACCGCTCGGGGTTGCTAGTGAGTTCTCCTTTTGGATGTGTCTCAAAAGCAGGCCTATGGCCTAGAAAAAGAAAGAGTGTTAGAATGATTTCTCTTACACCCAAGATCATTTTGCAAGGCGAGGGGAGAGGATACTTTGATTCTAAATCCTTTGGGATACACAATGTGTAAGTGCACCAAACATGACAAACAAAAGCTATGTTCCTTTTAATCCCAAATCAAAATGTGCCTAAAGTTGTTTGTTGCAAGCAATTATTTAATTTTAGTGCACCAAAATCAAATGTCCTCTATGCTAAGACACACAAAGGATCCTTTTTAGGTACACTAAATGAAATATTTTGTTTGTTGTTTGTTTTATCAAGAAAGATTGATTTTATGCACCAAATTCAAGTGTTTTCTAAGCTAAGCAAACAAAGATTCTTTTTAGGTGCACCAAGATAAAGTGTTTTCTATACTAAGAAATCCCTGCAAAAAAATTAGTAGTAGTTTTGAGATGGTGGTTCTGGGTGATCTGAAATATCCTGCAGAATAGAGACCCAACCCTGCATAGATCCCTAGGCTAGTACACAAAATAGTGCTAAAATAGATATAGATGGTGCTACAATAAAAGAAGGCACCAATACAGTAAATAGCACTATAACAGAGGATGGCACCACAATGCAAGATGGCGCTACAAGAAAAGATGGCACCACCGAAACAAATGGCACTAATACATAATATAGTTTCAATACAGAGGATAGCGCTGATACATAAGATAGCACTGATACATAAAATTGTGCTACAATACAGAAAGATAATGCCACAATAGGAAATAGCGTCTATGCAAAAGATGGCATCGATCTAGAAGATGGCATCGATCTGGGCTTGGATAGCACCAAAACAACACAGTGTTGGCCAAGGAAGATGTAGGATGGATTTTAGGAAGATCTTGCCATAGTTTCTCCTTGTTTTTGTGTAAAACTTGTAAAACCCGAAAGCTAAAATGCTAGAAAGGCTAGAAAACAAGAAGAAGGTTAGATTTAAGCCAAAGATGAGTGGAACATGTCATGCTAAAATAGCACTACAATAGACAAAAATAGCGCTACGATACGTAGAAATGGTGCTACTTTACTGAGAAATAGTGCTACTGCGTAGAAAGAAGGTGCTACACCTACAAAAAACATATTTTCTAAAAGAAAAATTCACACAAATGATTAGATAAGGACCTTGCGGGTCCCACCAGGTGTGCCAATGTGATCTATGGATGTCAAAATGAAAGCCAAGGACATAAATCAAATGCAAAAACAAATGATATACCTTCACAATGACCCACAAATCCAAGATAGGGTGGAAGGAATTGCACCCAAAAACTCCTTAGATTTACCCAAATGGATGTAGAATGTAGATTTCTAAATGCTTGCTCAACACACTAGGATGAGAGATAATGGATTTAGATAGAGATTTGAGATGGAGATGGAGATGGGGATGAGAGATGGAGAAGATAGAATTTTTGGCATAATTTTGATGCAAGAAGAAGTCCTAAATGGCTTAGAGGAGGGTCTAATTTATAGATTTTTGAAAAGAGGATGGAGGGTGAGGATTAAAAGTTGAGATCAAGTGCTAGGAATGCTTGAAAGTTAGGGTTAGGATTGAAGTCATAGCCTTGTGACAAGTGTCACAAGGAGAGTGGGTGAGAGAGATTAAGGGTTGAAGTTTGGTCAATGGGATTGGAGGGCTCTCATTATTTGTGAATTTTAAATTCATACGGGGAAAGGTGTGGAGGATAAAAATGAATTAAAAATTTATTTTTGGGAAGAGTGGATATGACAAGTGAATTAAAAATTCAACTCATGGGGGAGTGTGAATTAAAAATTCACTTTTATGTGGAGATGTAAAGGTTGAAGGACACATGTACACTTACATGTGTAAGAGGGTGAGAAATGAGTTGTAAGGGAGGTTTGACCCTTTGAATAAAAAATTAATTTTTATTCAAAGGTGTGTGGGAGGATGGGCTAAGCAAGGTTAATTAAGTGTTTAGCTTAATTAATTTAGGTCTAGGGGATAGGTAGACTAGGGTAGATAATTAAATAATTGATATTTAATTAACTAGGATAGGGATAGGTTGATTAATAGGCTAGATTAATTAGATAAGCATGATTTATCTAATTAGCAAGGATTAGGAAGATAGACAAATTGACTAAATTAATATTGAGAATATTTATTTAATCAATGAAGATATAGTTATAAGGTATAGTGATAAATTAAATGAATTAATTGATCACAAAGGATGGATAAATGGCTAAGGGTAAATGATTAGGAATAAATTAATTAAATAAAATAAATTTATTCTAATTAATAGGAGTGATAGTTAGTGGTGTAGAGATACGGGAAATTGGTTTGCAAAGCAAGTCAATTTTAGGTGTCTACATTTTCCCCTCTTTGAAATGGTGTTATAGCTAAGTAACATTATTTCAAAGAAGTTAAAATATAGAATTGGATTGGATAAAAAAAGATTTTAGCTTAGAAGAATAGGGTAAGGTTTGGGGATAATTGGTAAGGGTGATTAGGGTGGAAGGAGTTGCACCCAGAAACTCCTTAGATTTACCCAAATGGATGTAGAATGTAGATTGCTAAATGCTTTCTCAACACACTAGGATGAGAGATAATGGATTTAGATAGAGATTTGAGATAGAGATGTGGATGAGAGATGGAGAAGATAGAAATCTTGGCATAATTTTGATGCAAGAAGAAGTTGTCCTAAATGGCTTAGAGGAGGGTCTGATTTATAGATTTTTGAAAAGAGGATGGAGGGTGAGGATTAAAAGTTGAGATCAAGGGCTAGGAATGCTTGAGAGTTAGGGTTAGGATTGAAGTCATAGCCTTGTGACAAGTGTCACAAGGAGATTAGGTGAGAGAGATCAAGGGTTGAGGTTTGGTCAATGGGATTGGAGGGCTCTCATTATCTGTGAATTTTAAATTCACATGGGGAAAGGTGTGGAGGATAAAAATGAATTAAAAATTTATTTCTGGGAAGAGTGGATATGACAAGTGAATTAAAAAATTCAACTCATGGGGGAGTGTGAGTTAAAAATTTACTTTTATGTGGAGATGTAAAGGTTGAATGACACATGTACACTTACATGTGTAAGAGGGTGATAAATGAGTTGTAAGGGAGATTTGACCCTTTGAACAAAAATTTGATTTTTATTCAAAGGTGTGTGGGAGGATGGGCTAAGCAAGGTTAATTAAGTGTTTAGCTTAATTAATTTAGGTCTAGGGGATAGGTAGACTAGGGTAACTAATTAAATAATTTATATTTAATTAACTAGGATAGGGATAGGTTGATTAATAGGCTAGATTAATTAGATAAGTATGATTTATCTAATTAACAAGGATTAGGGAGATGGACAAATTGACTAAATAAATATTGAGAATATTTATTTAATCAATGAGGATATGGTTATAAGTTATAGTGATAAATTAAATGAATTAATTGATCACAAAGGATGGATAAATAGCTAATGGTAAATGATTAGGGATAAATTAATTAAATAAAATAAAATTATTTAATTAATAGGAGTGATAGTCAGTGGTGTAGAGATACGAGAAATTAGTTTGCGAAGCAAGTCAATTTTAGGTGTCTACACAAGTATGAGACTGGTTCACTAGTTTCGTGATAACTATGTTATCCTTCATGAAATAAATAATAATAGAATCATTTGGTTCCTAAACTCATATTAAGACAAGTATCATAGTTTTGAACTAAGACACAAGGTCGGCCTATATAAATCATAAGATGGATTTCATTATCAATCCTAGGATTCGGCCTTACCAGTCTATAATGACTCTCAAGTTAAAACTGAAATATAATACCAGTCATACAATGACTCTTAATACCTTCTTAATTAGTCGACTCAAATAATCAAGCTATATCATTATTAAGAAGAGACAATCTCCTCATCCTCATCGAAATAGATACAAAATAACTCAGAATTTCTCAAAACGATAATGGACAAATGTCCAAGACAAGATAGAATTTAATCTTTCATTGATTTCAATGATCACAATATGCAGAGGTTTTTATCTGAGGTGGCGGTTTACATAGGAGAGATAGCTACAAAATAGATTGTATTCTTCCAAAGGATACCTTCTTAGCCCACACACAGTCCTCTCCCAATCTTAGCTACCAAACTCCCTCTAACATCCCCTTCCCATTGACTATCAAGCCATGGTCTCTTAAGAGCTCTCAACTGACTCATCAATGAGTTGTGCCACTAGGTGCTCCACTCATGATAGTTAAAAACTCATTTATGAACAATGGTTTTGGTCTCTAGTTAAGACTCAACCACCAACTACAAACGTGCAATCAACACCATATGTCAATCTTTGCAAAACTTGCTGAGATGAGTTAGTGAATGTGGCTGGTTATACACCACTCCTCATCAATGATGTCACCAACTCAATAATAGAAAGAGATTAATTGGTGCAGGAGCACCCTAGCTTTGATTAAATTGTAATTTTACAACATTGTATAAGGTTTATTAAGTCATTTGTATGTGTTAGGAAGGTTAGAGTTTAAGTCCATTTGTTGCAAAATGCAAAAGTTGTCACAACATTGTAAAGTTGCAAAGAAGTGCAAATGGTGGGAAGATGAAAGGTCATGAAGGTTTGATTCGTTGTAGGAAGTTAGAAATCAGTTGGAAACTGAAATTTTTTGATGAGATGCCTTTAAAAAAAGGCCTTGTAACCTTTAGAAATTCGTGGGTGATTGAAAGAATGAAATGGAATGTTAAAAAAGCACTGTTTTTCTGTATTTTCTTCAGAAAATTTGCTGTTTTTAGCCCTTGTACAGATCTGTACAGACTCATAGGCATGTGCAAGTGTATGTATGTGATAGTACAGACAATCATCCTCTATTTCCTTTTCGTTTCATGTATTTTGATTTCATTTTGTGAAAGATATTGCATTTTTAGTAAAAACTGTCAAAACCCTGATTTAGAGTAACCGGTTTTGGGAAAAACGCCATAACTTTTGTTTCCATCGTTGGATCTTTATGTAACTTGGGGAAATGTCTATAATTATGTTATCTACAATCTGACCAAAGCGATCAACCTCATTTTGTGTTGTGTGGAAGTTATGTATGACTATTCGTGGCATTTCACAGTGACATTTCTGAGTTTGAACCCTTGTAGCAGAATTACCAGTCTGTTTTTAGAACACATTTTCCAAAACAACCCAAACCCATTCTAGAGTATGTTGTGGGGAGGCATAATGGGTATCTAATACATGTCTAATATTTGCATTTGGATGTTTATACAGAAAGTTACTGGGACTGTTCTCCGTTTGTAGGCTACTAGCCTTTCTTGGGGTTTGTGAAGGAACAAGTAGTTCGAAGTTTGATCCACCTTTGCCAATGGATGGGATGGGATATAATACATGTCCAAACACCATTTCCAAGAAGAATTCAAGAATTTTAACTGTTGTTCCCACTTTTCTATGAAGATTCTTGTTTTTGGGCTCATTGGTGTAGTTGAACCTTGTTGAATCGATTCCTCTTCCTTGCATCCCATATGCTCTGCATCATTTTGGTATCAGAGCTTAGAAGATTCTGAGCATGTAGATAGAGTGCCGAAGGAGGCAATCTACACCAGGAATTCAGGATGAGCATTGGTTTTTGCTATCTGATTCTTGTTGAGAAGTTTTATGGTTGTAGGTGCAAGTTTACTCACTCTTGTAGGCAGACAGGAAGGTCTGTCAAGAGGGCCAGAGAAGATGGTCCATTGGTTATCGCCAACAGTCTTGGGGAGAGAGGCAAGAGAGGACTCCCAGTTGAGGGACAAAAGTGTTGTTGTAGCAGGAAGGAGTGGACTTCTGATGCACCTTGGAGGTAGCCAGTCAAACTCCATTAATAGGAGTCACAGTTGGAAAGTAAAAATGAAGCAGAGAAGGCATCAAATAGGGGTTGAAGACATAAAGAGACAAAAGTCATTTGAAGCAGACCACACAACTCTTGGGATAAGAGTTTTCTTCATGCTGAGGAGTATGGTGCAGGAGCACCTTAGCTTTGATTAAATTGTAATTTTACAACATTGTATAAGGTTTATTAAGTCATTTGTATGTGTTAGGAAGGTTAAAGTTTAAGTCCATTTGTTGCAAAATGCAAAAGTTGTCACAACATTGTAAAGTTGCAAAGAAGTGCAAATGGTGGGAAGATGAAAGGTCATGAAGGTTTGATTCACTGTAGGAAGTTAGAAATCAGTTGGAAACTAAAATTTTTTGATGAGATGCCTTTAAAAAAAGGCCTTGTAACCTTTAGAAATTCGTGGGTGATTGAAAGAATGAAATGGAATGTTAAAAAAGCACTGTTTTCTATATTTTCTTCAGAAAATTTACTATTTTTAGCCCTTGTACAGATCTATATGGACTCATAGGCATGTACAAGTGTATGTATGTGATAGTATAGACAATCATCCTCCATTTCCTTTTCATTTCATGTATTTTGGTTTCATTTTGTGAAAGATATTGTATTTTTAGTAAAAACTGTCAAAACCTTGATTTAGAGTAACCAGTTTTGGGAAAAACGCCATAACTTTTGTTTCCACCATTGGATCTTTATGTAACTTGTGGAAAATGTCTATGACTATGTTATCTACAATCTGACTGAAGCGATCAACCTCATTTTGTGTTGTGTGGAAGTTATGTATGACTGTTCGTGGCATTTCACAGTGACATTTCTGAGTTTGAACCCTTGTAGCAGAATTACCAGTTCGTTTTTAGAACACATTTTCCAAAACAACCCAAACCCATTCTAGAGTATGTTGTGGGGAGGCATAATGGGTATCTAATACATATCTAATATTTGCATTTGGATGTCTATACAGAAAGTTATTAGGACTGTTATCCGTTTGTAGGCTACTAGCCTTTCTTGGGGTTTGTGAAGGAACTAGTAGTTTGAAGTTTGATCCACCTTTTCCAATGGATGGGATGGGATCCAATACATGTCCAAACACCATTTCCAAGAAGAATTCAAGAATTTTAACTATTGTTCCCACTTTTCCATGAAGATCCTTGTTTTTGGGCTCATTGGTGTAGTTGAACCTTGTTGAATCAATTCCTCTTCCTTGCATCCCATATGCTCTGCATCATTAATTGATTACTCTTAATGAGTAGTTTGATCTATCATGTTTTAATATTTAAGGCACTCCTCAATAGATGCCTATGATTGCTCAATTAAAAACCATAATAATTTATCATGAGGTATTACCTCATTCGACTCATAAACATATAATATTTGATTATATATCAAATATTATTTTCATATCATTATCTCTATTTGATTATTATGATTTTATCAATAAAAGGATAATACTAAAACAAAGAGTTATGGAAAAAGTGATTGGGTTGAGCTAGTCTCCCCATCACGGTCCATTGACAAAAACACGTCATCTTAACTTGATGATAAAGTCTTAACATTAAGAATTGGTTAAAATACTTCAAGTGACTTAATAATAATAAGATAACTATTTATGACAATAACGTTGTAATATTTACGTTAAACATAAATAGTCACAAATCATACTCAAACGACGTCGTTAACATTATTAACAACTAAGACGACTTACTATGACTTAAAAAGATTTGTAAATAATATTGACTACTTGTCGATTAGGTTTAGAAGTAAACTGACAAGACAAGAGTTACCTCTTATGACACATTGGTTCACATTTTCGTTAAACACTTATACTTGATCTAGCAAATAAACCACTCGTAACCTGAGGTCTATATCTATCTCTTAGAAAGATACTCTCTCTCTCTCTTTTCTCCGAGAGTCATCTAAAAACTTGTAATCCTGTATCAAACTCATTACCAAACAAATTATGATCAGTGCATCATTATCCAAATAATAGATCAAATCTCATAATGCAAATATTAAATCGATAATAACATAATCATTTCCATAATTTCATATATGACATTCAATATAATCCATGTCTTTCCTTGTCATTAATCTAAACATCATAATAAATTTACTTATGTCCAAGTAAATAATAAAAGTATAGCAAGACAAAAATTGGGGATGTAACAGATTTCCTAGGGATCTATTACATCAATATATATCATCTCTAGAACAATAGATTCCTCCGCATTGGCCAAAGAAGGTCACAAACTCCAATGAAGAGCTATAACGTGTGAACATGGATAAGTCAGACCTAAATGCATAGAACTCCACAAATGTGTGGAATGATGTGTGGATCTCGGAGAAGGTCAGCCACAAACCAAAGATCATTGAATGATGTGTCATTGGGCTCCACAAGTTGATAAATGCTCTGCAAGTCTTCTCCTTTAACTGATTGTCTGAGACTATCAGGATGCTCTGTTATGAAAAAATAGTTGATATTCTGATAATGATAACTTTTCGGTACTTGATCGAAATGCTTTGAATTCTGAATATGATGTAGATGAATGAATCTATATGCTAAGTTCAGCTCTGCAAGATCTAAAATGCAACTGTGGTAGAATGTGCACCAAAGTACATAAATTGCTATTTACTGAACTGCCTGAACTGAACTGGAAAATGAAAAGAAACAAACTGAAATGCAAATATTTTTGGTTGATGCAAGATTTCTCTTGAACCAGGGATACTCCTACATTAGACATTTGAGGTTATTGAAAAAGTGAGTCCCTCACTTTGTTGGGGCTAGAGGAGAACCAAGACGGTCCAGCTCAGCCTAAGAAATCCAAGATGAATCTTCTTCTAGTTTGCCTTTCCACTTCACAAGATATTCTTTGTATTGTTTGCCTCTGGTGTTACATCAAACTCTGCTATCCAAAATGTCTTCAATCTACTTTGGTACTTGTTGTGGTAACTGCTTCAAATTTTCTTCTGGGATGTCATTAAACTCTGCTTCATGATACTGATATAAGTCTGCAATGTTGAAAATAGGTGATATACCCAAAGTCTTCATTAATTCCACTTCATATGCATTTCTTGAATCAAATTTCCTACGTATCTTACAAGCTCCAAACTTCTTCATCTTTAACTTGTTATATGTTCCAACTGGAAATCTTTCTTGTCTCAAGTATACCATCACTTCATCCCCAACTTTAAATTCCTTATGTCTTCTCTTCTCATCTTCCTTTTCCTTATACTTACTATTCATATCCTCTAAATGTTTCTTCACCTGATTATGCACTGTCTTCATATGATCTACAAATTCTTCTGCTTCTGCACTTCTCTTTTCATCCATGTCGATATCTCTCAATTCTGCTACTCCTCTAGGGTTTACTTTAGTAAGAATTTCAAAAGGTGTTCTTTCGGTACTCCTATTTACTAAATTATTATATGCAAACTCTGCTTGTGAAAGAATCAAATCCCAACTTCTAGCGTTCTCTCCAACCAAGCATCTCAACAAGTTTCCCAAGCTCCTATCCACTACCTCTGTCCGTCCATCAGTCTATGGATGAAATGTTGAACTAGACTTCAAATTTGTCTTCATCTTCTTCCAAAGTGTCTTCCAAAAGTATCCAAGAAATCTAACATCTCTATTTGAAATTATACTCTTAGGTAATCCATGAAATCTCACAATTTTCTTGAAAAATAGGTCAGCTACATGTATTGCATCAATTGTCTTCTTACAAGGTATGAAATGTGCCACTTTAAAATTTTGTCCACCACTATAAATATTGAATCATGTTCTCTCTATGTCTTAGGCAATCCCATTACAAAATCCATGCTTATGTCTTCCTAAGGTCTCTCCAGTACTGTCAAAGGTTTATACAATCCAGTATTCTAACTACTCCCTTTTGTAACTTGACAAACTCTAAAACTCTGCATGAATTTCCTAACATCCTTATGTATCTAAGGCCAAAAGTAGTTTTCACTCACCAAAGCTACTGTCTTGTCAATGCTAAAATGTCCTGCTAATCCACCACTATGTTTATACTTGATGAAATTTTCTCTCATTGAACTTCTAGGTATGCACAATTGATTTCCTTTGAACAACATATCCTCCTAAATGAAATAGTCCAGCCACTTACTCCTATATGTCACAACAGGTTCCTTACATGCTTTCCAAGGTTCTGCAAAATCAATGTCCCTCTCATACATATTCTTCAATTCATCAAATCCTATCACTTCAACTCTCATCTCTATCAACTGTTTCTTCTCCTACTCAAGGTGTCAACAACTTTGTTTGATTTACCACTCCTATGCTTCAACACAAATGTATAACTTTGCATAAACTCTACCCAACTCATATGTCTCTGATTCAACTTACCTTAACTTTTCAAATATTGCAATCCTTGATGATATGTATACAACACAAACTCCTTAGGCAACATGTAATGTCTCCACTTCTTCAAGGGTTGAATTATGGCATAGAACTCTTGATCATAAACTAAATATCTCCTCCTTGTATCATTCAACTTCTCATTGAAATATGCTACAGGTCTACCTCCTTGACTTAATACTGCTCCAATTGCGTTTCCACTTGCATCACAATAAACTTGAAATACCTTATTGAAATCTGGTTATGCCAAAATAGGTTGCTCTGTCACTTTCTTCTTCAACAATTCAAAGCTTTTGTCTACTCCAGATATCCACTTAAAGTCCTTCCTATCACCTCTCATTTTTTCTGTCACAGGGTTGCAAACTGAATTGAAATTTTTGATGAACTTCCGGTAGAAACTAGCTAATCCATGAAATGATCTAACTTCTCCAAAGCTCTCCGGTGTAGGCCATTCAACAATTGCTTTCACTTTCTCAGGCTCCATCTTCAATCCTTCCGTAGAAATCACAAATCCCAAATATACCAACTCTTCATGAAACTGCACTTCTTGATGTTTATCAACAATTTCTCTTCTCTCAGTCTCTGTAAAACTTGTCTAATATGCCACAAATGTTCTTCCTTTGTCTTACTAAAAATTAGAATGTCATCTAAATATACAATAACAAACTTACCCAAGAATTTCTTCAAGACCTCGTTCATCAATCTCATGAAAGTACTAGGTGAATTTGTGAATCCAAAAGGCATCACTAACCACTCATACAATCCTTCATTTGTCTTAAAAGTAGTCTTCCACTCATCTCCCTCTCTGATTCTGATCTGATGGTATCTACTCTTCAAGTCTATCTTTGTGAAATATCTTGCTCCACTCAAACAATCCATGATATCATCCATCCTAGGTAAAGGAAATCTATACTTAACTGTGATCTTGTTGATTGCTCTAGAGTCAGTACACATTCTCCATTCTCCATTTTTCTTAGGTGCTAACACTGCGAGTACTACACAAGGGCTTAAACTTTCTCTGATCAAACCTTTTCTCAACAACTCCTGTATCTGTCTATTCAATTCTTCATTCTCTGCCGGTGTCATTCTATGTGCTACTTTGTTAGGCAAACTAGCTCCCGGTATAAGATCCATGTGATGACTAATACTCCTAATTGGTGGTAATCCTTCAGGTACATTATCTAATATGATGTCTTCATACTCTACCAGCAACTCTTTTATCTCCTCTGGTTGTGATTCTTCAATCTCCTTCAATGTTTCAAGCTTCTTAGGAATTAAAGCATAACACATATTTTCATGTCTCAAACCATCCATAAATTTCTTTCCATCTACCAAATAGATTCTAGCATTCCCACATACTTCACCCTTAGGATCATCTTCCAAAGGAATCAAATTAATTCTCTTCCCATTTGATGTTATAGTGTATGTATTCTTTCTCGCATCATGTATAGCTTTTCTATCATACTGCCAAGGTCTTCCCAACAAGATATGACAAACATCCATAGGCATAATATCACACAAGACTTCATCATGATAAGATTCAATATGAAATTTGACTAAACATTGTTCACTCACAGTGCCTTATGATCATCCTAAATTCATGCTATTTGATAGGGCTTAGGGTGTTTCAATCTTTCCAACTTCAGCTTAGTCACCATCTCCTCTAAAACTAGGTTATCTGAACTACCACTATCAATTACAACTTTACAACACTTACCTCCTAATTTGCATCTAGTTCTGAACAAACTCTTCCTCTACAGTGGTTCCTCATTTGTCTCTGCTTGAAATAGTGCTCTCCTCATCACAAGTGATTCCCCTTTCTTAGGTTTGCCAACTGAATAGGGGTCACCTAGCTCAATAGGTTCCTCTTCCACATAGGCTGCTCTTTCACTGTCCTCTGTCTTCTTTCTTGTACTTACTTGATTACATTCAAACACTCTATGTCCTTTACCTCCACACTTGAAACAAGTGCCTCTAAATGTCCTCTTATCAAATCATCTTCCTTCTCTCCTATATCCTTCATTCTGGTATGCACTAGGGCTTCCTCTCTGGTAAAAAATTATGTCATCCCTCTGGTAAGCATTATTATCTATGTCATCCTTCTTGAATGTGTTGTCAGGCTTATTCTACTCTGCAAATGATTTCTCACATCTGGAAATTGTTCTACCTTTCTAAAATTTACCTCCTCTACCTCTCTATCTCCAATCATGTCTCTTATTTCGTTTCTCTTCAACCTTCAAGGAAAATTGATATGTTTCCTCCAAAGATGTCATCCTTACCAAACTTAGTTCTTCTTGAATGTTCAATCTCAGTCCATTGATGTATCTAGCCACTTTCTCTTTGCTTGCTTCACTATGTCCAGTCATTATGATCATCTTGTTAGGTCTCAAAAATGTAGGTTGCTAATCCTAAGAGGATGCCAGGCTCTATGTTTAGATTAGCAACATTTTTGAACTAACTTGACGAAATCAACCTTCAAGGTTTGATGATTTCCTACACTTTAGGTCCTGCTACACCTAGGTGGGTGAACCTTGGGGATTAAGGCAGACTAAATGTAAATGTATTGACTAATTAAATCTATCTACAATGGCATATGGTGTAGGATAGATGAAAGCTTGCTAACTAATTTATATATCTAATGAGTGGTTGGTATAAATTGTATAAGCAATATCAAGGTGAATTTTTAAATGATGAATAGAAATAAGACTAGTGCCTTGTTGGGTAAACAGAGTCAAATGAAGGACTAAGATTAGTGGTTTATAATGGGCAATAATTCTAACTGTTTGGCACAATTTTAGTTTATAACTTGTATAAACGTGCAGCGAGATGACTGTCAAACTCTTCTTATTGATCCAACCGATATAATCAGATATCTTATAATTCACCAGAAGGTATTTTAATCCTTTCTTGAAGGAACCAATTGAGTGGAATATGTAAGAATAAAAGATAATATTAACTTGGAGACAGAATGGCAATCCTAATTATATGGTTCTTCTTAGTGATCCAAACTAACACTTCCAAGTTACTGTGACTGATCAGGAGGATTTTAATTCCTATTATGGAAACCAACTAATCAAACCACACAACTGTAGCAAATGTGTATTGACAAATTAAATATATACTTGATATATTAATCTGAATAACAAGGAAATATAGAACTGGAGACAACCACACAATTGAGTAAGTTTAACAAACAATTGATGCCAGAATGAAACCATAAGATTAGAGAACTCCAATTTACTTCTTCAATAATAATCTTGCAAAATGGTCTTTTGAGAACATTGTGAACTGTATATATTATATTCTACTGATCATGATCTTTCAGCATCAAATGTTTGAACTTATATAGATATTCTTGTGAAGAGACATAACTCTTCAAGAAATTTTTTGGGAAATTAACAAATTTAACAATCATAACATAACCATGATTAGGCTCTATTCAACTATAGGTGAAGTTTAGCAACATGATCTATGTACTCCTGGCCACGATGGGAATCAATAAATTCAATTGCATTTCTTGTAACCACATCCATCGTGACCATCTTCTCCAAATGTTTGCAGGCCTCCTCAGATGCAAAATCTTTGTCTTTAAGAGCTCCCAAAGCTTCATGTAATATAGCTTGACAGTCACTGCGCCACTCTTCTTTGCTTTTTAGTTCTTTATCACTTTTGAATAACGAGGGCACTCCTATTTTTGAAGCTTCAACACATTCCTTGGCATCAGCTTTAAGTTGATCATAATATTTTTGATGTTGCTCGATCAATTCTGTTACATTGGAGGTGCCTGCAATGTCAGAAGTATCATTACCTTGCTTCTCATTTAGCTTCTTCTGCAACCTTTTTTCAAGCCTTTCATGTTCTTGCATTGCTTTATAATTTTGAGAAAAATTATCCCAAAATTGATTCAACCAATGCACCATGTTGGCATGCCTACTCTGGAGTAATGTAACAAGTGTATCTATCTGAATTTGTGCTACCTAATTTGTGAATAGTGCTTGGGTGCTCTGTGAACTTTCACCCTGGTTTAACCTCTTTGTTGATCCTCTGAAGGTACTCTTAACAACATCCTTTAAATAATCATTTTCTTTTGTCAACCTCTCACAACTCAGTTTATACGCATCTCTTTCCTTAATCAACATCTGAGCCTGTGCTTTATTTACCTTTGCAATGTTGATGCCAATGTCTGCAGTTATCAAAGGATCAGTCTCCCCTGCCTTCAGAGTCATGACATGGCCAAAAGTTTTCTCAGTGTCTATAATTGTTGTCTTTTTATGAGGAGGATATAGGGCCCATATCATTAATGAATTTTTATCATTATTATATTTAGTGCCCATGTATACCTCATTGACACCCTCTGGAGTGAGCTTATATTTATCATCTGTATTATTCAAAAAAATTGTCGAAGACTAAAGCAAAATTCAAATCAAGACCAGGAAAGATCATTACCCCTGCATCTTTGAGCAATTGTCTGCCCCTGCTAGGGGTCATATCCTACAGCTCATTATCCACTGTTGTTTTCAACATATCAAGCAATTGTCTCTCATTGTTAGTAGAGACATCATCCACTGATTCTCTAATTTCCTTCCCTTTGCATTTATACAAAAATGATTTAAACTCTTTTGAATGAATGATTTTGTCATCAGAAATAAAAGAATCATAAGTTGTCTGTCTTGGGTCTTCATCAGCAGACCCCTCCTCATCATGTATTATGACAAGAGGTTGATATTGTTGCATTTTTCTCTTGGACATCTTTATTGTTTTGCCTTGTGGCTCCTCTTGCCCTGCTGGTTCTTCATCTCCAGAAGATACTACCTTAATTTCTGCCAGCTGTTTTCTTTTCTCATCCAGGTCCCTGTTGTACTGTTCCACCACCAATTCCACCTTAGCCTCTTCAAGGTTTCTAATGACATCATCGTGTGGATAAGGGATATGTATGTAGCCACTGAGGTTTTGCCTTCTCCGAGTAAAGTCAATAAAACCCTCAGGATCAAATCCTTTTCTCACCTCAGCACACCTCATATTATAACACATCAACTTATCCAGGATGAGACTGTAACCTTCTTTAGAAATCACAGTAAAGTCTCCAAAGCATAAAGTGCTAGGCATGAAAGATTGCTTATCATGGGAGCTTAGATGCATTACATTTGAACAATGCATTTGTCTAACTATTTCTAAATAAGCAATTCTGTCAGGGACAGTTTTGGGTAAGATAAATGGAGTGTCTTCAAAACCATACACTCTAACCATGGTGGCATCTTCAAACCAATACCAATCTCCCCAATTATGAATAATAGTGGGAGGACCACCAAAATTTTTCAGTCTAAGAAAAATCTTTATCTCATTTGATATCGAATATTCACAAGGGTGACTGAAATATCTATATAGTACTTTTACAAAATATTCTTCAAATTATACAAGCTGGAATGGGCGTATCTACTATCCCAAACCCTAGTCCATATCTGTATTGGTAACCTTTGCCCCCTCTGGTCTGTGGGAACAACCTTAAATTCAGTTGGCCATAACCCCATTTCTTGGCCATAATATAGCACTATGTGCATAAGAAGGGAGTAATTCTCAAAAGAAATAGTTGGGGCATTATTTTTTATTGTAGTTAGGCAAGAGTCAATTCTAGTAACAACATAAGCAGCATAATCAAATTGCCTTGCATTATGGCATTGGATGTCCGTGGCTATGACCATCAAAGGGATTGTCATGAATTTAGGGACCTCTGATCCTAATACCTGACCCACAGAATAGTAAGTATGTTGTATATATGGTTCAAATATTGCCACATGAAAAGGAGGACCATCATTCTCATTCAGAGGCACTAACTCTCCTTCACTTCTGGGCCTATGAATAGGCAACCTCCATCCATTGTAGGTTGTATCCATTCTCTAGTACTCCTTTTCTAGATCCTCATAAATAATAGGGATAGTGCATAAATCATCCAAATTGAATACTTCACATATGGCATTTTTTGACAAATAAATAATAGGCTCCGTTTGTGGGTTACATATAGCCTTTAGACTTGGATTGTATTATTTGGCAAGAAGTTGCAGGAGTTCAACATTTAGGAATACATCAGGCACAACCATTTTACCCAAATTTAAATGCCATGGGTTTAACACTGGAACATTCCTAAATCTCCTGTTATAGTGGAATCTGAAGAGTTCATATCCTCTGATTGGGGTCCAAATATCTCCTAAGCATTTACATTTGTCTTCTAATTTTTCCACTTCTGCCCTAAGTTGAGCAGATCTTCTAGCCTTGGGAGTTGACCCTGGCAATTGATCAATCAAATCTTGATTGAGCTTTCTGTCTTTTATCTTTTCTTCGGGGGTTTTATCAATTTTTTATTTCTTGGATTTACTTGTTTCTCCTTGCAATTTTTTGCTTTTTCCCTTTCCCGGAGTCTCCATCAGAAAATCAAAATACAGGCTATAACACAATGGTTTGTATATATGTACCTGTCGTCTATGGTTGCGATCGAAATCCTTTGTTTGCGCTTCAAGATTTCCCCTGTATTCTCTTCTCAGACAACTCTGTTAATTTTAATTACAATGATCTTAGAGGATTTTATTGTCATTTGCATTTATTTGTTTGAGCAATTCAATGTCCTTCATCACTGTGAAATGTCACATCGTCATAACTCCTTTCATTGACATAACTTTCATAATGTCTGGGCGACTTTAATATCTCTTTATGGCGTGAACAATCAATCGCTATAACCCTTCAATTATTTATTCGATGCTATATTAAGTTATATCAGCAGGAGATATCTATACTTTATCCAACACGAAAGTGGGCACAACTACTATCGGCATGACCTCTTTCATCGCTATGTGATTTATATTTCCCTCCGATATATCAAGTGTTACCGATATAACTATCTGTGAGAGTCTCATTGATTTGTGTGACAACAATTGTTATCAGGGTGATTTATGCCATCGGGATAACATATCTATGTTTACTCGATCATCATCGTCTTCCCGATAGCCCTTTATAGCTTGGATCGGCAGGACTTTCTTAATATCTCATCGATATGATTAGTAGAACTTCTTATCAATAGGTGTAATCCTCATTTTTATCAGAGTGAGTCATACCATCGGGGTAATCCTTTTTAGGTTACTCAATCATGGTTATCTCCCCGATGGCTATTTTGTATCTTTTATCAGAGAGAACCTCCCGAAGTGTCACCGACACTTTTATCGCTGTGACCTATGGGTCAGTAAGACATATATATTTCATTCTGACCTGTTTAGCTGTGCTGATGGATAAATATATCGGTATGGCTCATATTGAAAGTGCCTTTTATTTTTTCGCCCAGACACCGGAGTATCGAAGACTCATTAATTTTTTACTCCAACGTTCATCTCCTGCCGATGGGTATTATTTCCTTTAACTCGATAGGGTGTTCGGTGACAGTTTCGCCGAAATGCCCCATCGGTATAATGTATACCATCAGGATGATCTTCAAAGCGCTACCCGATAGATTTTAGTCTTATCGATCGGTATGATCGGTAAATTTTCTCCCCGATGAAAGGTCATCGGTATAGTTTCCTCCATTGGTGACCTTCAAAATCTTCTCTCTGATCCTTGTTTTCACGCCGATAGTTATTTCAACATGGATCGGCATAAGTAATGTAAAGTCTTGCCGATAGTATGAAAGTTAAGCCCTTTTCATTATTTTTGTCATGGACCTTTTATTGGATGAATCAATTTTATTATGATTTTTTGAGGGGGAATGTTCTATGATTTGGTCAAATATGGAGAAATGTGAATATAGAAAATTTTAAATTTTCCTATCCTAATAGTGGCTTTGTCTGGGATGTTTTACTCTTTGTGAGTATAACAAGGATTCAGATCTCTTAGGGGAGTAGACCACTTGTTTTATTTGTTAGGGATGATAATTGTATGAAAATTGGAAATGAGAGTGATAACAATGGGGAACGGGAATTTTCCTAAACTACTGTGCATGGAATAAGATATTTTGAGAATTGTTTGAGGGTTGTCCATGCACTGGCAATGCTTAATCCTCCTTGTGCATGATTATGAAAAGAAAAGTCTCAGATATTGCCCATGCACAGGCAATTCTTGCTCTTCTTTGAACATTTTTTGCAGATGGTAGGAATCATCACCTCCTTTGCCAGTTATGACAAAAGGACCTAACCATAGAGCTTCAAATTTCCCATGCTTTCGTTTATCCTGGCACCTAACATTCCACATCAGTACTAAATTGTTTATTTCAAACTTCCTATCTTTGGCCTTTTTATCAAAGAGGTATTTCACTTGTGATTGTAGCTTAATATTCTACCTTTGAGCTAGTCTCCTTGTTTCATCAAGTTCTGCAAGATGTTCCAACCTTTCCTCCATTGGTTCAGGAATGTTCAAATCTTCTTGAAGGATGAACTTGTAAACTGGCATGAGATTTTCTAACGGTATTCTTGCCTGTGTTCCATACACTAGTTCAAAAGGAGATCTCCCAATTGCTCTTTTACAGTGATCCTGTCAGCCCATACTGCCATTCTTAATTTTGAATCCCATGCTTTCTTATTTCTATCCAACATTCTCTTTATGATTTTTAGGAGGCTTTTGTTACTTGATTATGCTTGTCCATTTTCTTGTGGATGATAGGGGGTAGCATAGGACATAGTGATGCCATGTGTATTATAGAAGTTTTTGAATTCCTCAGATCTGAAACACATTCCATTATCTGTAATTAGCCTTATTGGAGTGCCGAATCTAAACATAATATTTTCCATTAGAAAGTTAATCACCACCCTACTTGTTGCCTATTTGGTTGGAATTGCCTCCACCCATTTTATGAAGTAATCAGTTGCCACCAAAATCCATTTGTATCCACCACTTGATTTCTCTGCAATTTCTCTAATGAAGTCAATACCCCACTGATAGAATGGAGCGTCAATTTGCATAGGTTTTAAGGGCAATGCTCCCTGATATCTTAGTTTACCTGAAAAATTCTGACATGCCTCACATTTTGTAGTGTAGTGATATGAATCATTAAAAACTTTAGGCCATTAGTATCCAACCCTTAAGATCTTGTGGGCTGTAGTCTTAGTTGAAAAATGACCTCTGCACATGCCTTCATGCAATTCCTTCATGATATGTTTTGACTGATGCTCATCTAAGCATAGCAGTAAGATTCCATCTTTGTTTTTCCAGTAAAGATCCCCATCAATAAATACATATTTTGAAGCTTGTAATTTAAGTGTCCTCCTTTTGTTATCATCATAGCCCTCAGGACACTTCATATGTTTTAGATAATATATAATGTCAGAATACCATGGAGTATGCTCAATACTAGAGCTTGTATCATCAACATCATTAGCACCACATATCTGGGAAGCTTCAAGATTACTTTCAGCCATCAACCTAGCAAGGCCTTGTCCTCTCACTTGTTTAGTGATCTAGATTTCAATATTGAATTCCTGAATTCTATTGATCCATCTGCATCTTCTACCAGTGACTTCAGTCTGGACCAATACATCCTTAACTGCAGCATTAGGTACATATGCTATGATTTTAGCTCCCACCAAGTATGGTCTAAAGGTTTTTACTGCCTTTACCAATGCATATGTCTATTTTTCAACAATGTCATACTTTAACTCTGCATTCTGAAGGGATTTGCTAAAAAATGAGATGGGTTGTTCATATCCATGATTATTTTTTTGCAATAGCACTGCTGCAACTGTATGGTAAGAGGCAAATGAAAACAATTGGAATGGTTTATTGAAATCCAGGGATATCAAGATAGGATCTTCTTTGATTGCTTTTTTAATAGTAGCAAATGCCTCTATTGTTTCTGCTGTCCATTTCACCTTTGAGTTTTTCTTCAGCATCCTTGATATAGGGCAAACAATTTCTGCAAAATTTGATATGAATCTCCTGACAAAGTTAATTTGGCCAAAAAAATGACTGTATAGCTTTCACATTCTTAGGAATAGGGACTTGGTCAATTGCTTTTACCCTCTCCGGATCTATCTTCACTCCATCCTTAGAAACTATGTGACCAAGTAATTTCCCCTCTGTCACTGCAAATGGCACTTCTTAGGATTCAATGAGATCCTATATTCTAGGGCTTTGATAAATATTTGCTCCAAATGTGTGCAATGATCCTTTGCCCTTTTAGAATATGCTGTCAAGTCATCTTGATATACTATCATGATTTTATTAATCAACTCAGAAAAAGCCACATCCATTGCTCTTTGGAAAGTTGCTCCAGCATTAGTGAGCCCAAATGGCATTCTCAAATATACATATGTTCCCCATGGAGTGGTGAATGTAGTCTTAAATTGCTCTGATTCTTTGACTTTCACCTGATTGTAACCTAAGAAGCCATCCATCATTGACAACAATTCACATCCAGTAACCTTTTGTAATATTGCTTCCATATTGGGGAGGGGATAGTTATCTTTAAGAGAAGACATGTTTAAATTTCTGAAATCCACACATAATCTGATATCACCATTTTTTTTTCTGACAAGAACTAAATTAGATACCCAGGAGGAATGTCTGATAGGTTTAATGATAGCCCCATTCCTTAATTTTGTAAGTTCTAACATTTTAGGAGCTAATGTAGGATTGATTGGCCTCTATTTTTGCCTGAATGGTTTAGCATCTGGTTGTAGTGGTATTTCATGCTAAAACAGATCCTCTCTATATACTTTTAGATCATCATATGACCAGGCAAATACATGCCTATACTTCCTAAGTAAGTTGATAATTTTGCTCCTGATTTTTGGGTTAAGATTTCTTCCAATATACACATTCTTTGGGGCTGCTTGTGTCCCCAAATTGATTTCTTCAAGGTTATTAGGTACTATTGGTGTGTCTTTTATTTTAGATTTGTCATGTCCATCGAATGCCTTTTCCAACGCTATAAGTCCCTTGGGTATCTTATTTATTTTTAACTGAACTATTTCTTGACCAAAAAGGGTTTCCATCCCATCATGTTCTTCTACAAATGCATTGAAATCAATCTCTTGATTTTCATAATAATCAGCACAATGTAAGAAATTGATTATATCAGCATCGTTATCAAACACTTGCCATTTATGTATATTATCTGGGATGGTGGGTCTGGTTTTGAATTCAACCTCTGTAATTCCTCCTAATGTGGCATCATCCCTTTTCAATGCAATGTTTGCTAGAAAATCCGCCATAATGTTTTTAGACCTATCAATCCAGTTGATTGAAAAGGCATCAAATAATTCAATACTATCCCAGACTGTATTTCTGTACTATCTCAACCTTTTGTTTTTTGATAAGTATTTTTCTCTCACTTGGGAGGTGACCAATTCAGAATCACCATAGACAACTAACTTTTTTATTTTATGCTTAATAGGTATGTTCAAACCAATGAGCAAGGCTTCGTGCTCTGCTACATTGTTTGTGCATTCAAATGTTAATAAAAAGGAGTATTTGAAAGTTTTACCTCCTGGTGAAATAGACACTATTCCAACCCCATTTCCTATTTTGCTGCATGCACCATCGAAATACATCTTCCATACATCATTTTCTTCCTTCATAGACTCAATATGTATTGGATCAGTATTATGCGCTTCTGGCATATTTTATCCAACCTTGAAGGCTCCCAAATCTGTATAACAAAAGAAATTTATTTGATGTTGATCCAAATGCTCTATAATATTTTCATACCTTGGCTCTCTGCACAACTTAATTTCTTTACCTCCCACTAGTATTGTGGCATATGACAAGTCCAATTGGACATTCCCTCCTGCCATTGCAACCCATTGTCTTGATAGAAGCATCCCATAATATGGTGGGATGTCAACCACAGTAATATCAATGTTATAAGTTGCTTCAGGGTGTGAAGCACGTTTTATCTCCACATCCCTCATAATACCAACAACTGGGATAGATCTATTATCCATTGCATAACACTTGCCAAATGTAGTATCAACCCACATTCCCAGTTCTTTCATAACTGCTATGGGCATGATGTTCATGGCAGCACCTGAATCAATCATGCAATTCCTCACTATCCTATTTTTTTATCAACAATGTAGTGTAGAAAGGGTCTACCTGTGAGGGGTTCTTTGTCAATGTATCACCAAGGTATACCTTAGGTATTTGGAATGTTTCTTGATGAACATTGTTTGTTCTATTTTTAGATCCTTTGTGTTTTTGACTTGGTGTATCAGAAATCAGCTTAACAACTGTATTCCTGTATTTATCTATCTTCATCATTTTCTAAAAGTGGAACTGATATTTTTACTTGAGATATTGCATGAGCAATATCAAAAGAGTGGGCTACAGTCTGATCACTCTTTTTTGTCTTTATATTTTCTTTTTCTTGATTTTGTAATTTTTCTTTCATTTTATCCTTACCACCCTTTTCTGGTTCTTTACATGATGACTTTGCATTATTCTTCTTGTTATTTTGATCTTTTATGAATATACTCCTTGGTGTCCCTTGTTCAACGTTTACTGTCCTATTCCTCAAATTATAAGCATTTTTAGCTTGAGCTATTGCACCTATAGTAAGAGCTTCTCTTTCATCATCAGTAGGCTTTCTCCATTGTTCATATGGCTGATTTTCATAATAGGTAGGTTCCTCATAACCACCTTCCTGGTCTAAGAATACTTCTTGTTCTCCCATGTTGATATGATGCCTCTGGTTTCCTACATCATACTCATATCCCTCATCCTCTGTAGAAGAGTAATCTTCAGTTATCACACATGGTGTATCCTGCATCATATTTATGGTGTGGCTATCTCTATTATAATTGTATAACATCTCTTCTTGTTGTACTGATTTAGCTACCTCACAATACTCAGGTAAATGTGGTAGATTGCAGACCAAACACCAAGGTTTATTTTATACCATATGTGCCATGTTTCTTTTCAAGGGATCAAGGGTATCCTTGCCATAATGTTGCTTTCTTATGTTATCAATGGGTCTTCCATCTTTCCAATTTGTATTGTACGGCATATCATGCAACTTGGGCCTTTCATGCCTATGCTGACCCTCTTGTTTAGTCTATTGAACATTTTGGTTTTGAGGACTTCTATAGTTATCTCTCTTGCTAACCATACCTGCAGCTTTCCTATTGTTCTCAATAGTTAAAGCCACTTTCTGAGCTTCAGCCAGGGTTGCAGGACACCGATTCCTAAGCTCATACCCTATCTTGGGGTCAAATGCTTTCATATAAATGCTTAGTGCTGCTGGATCAGACAACTTGGATCCATGTGGTACCTTGTTGTGTAATTTGAAAATTTTTAGATTGAAGTCATATACTGATTCATTTTGGTACTTTTGTATACTTATCAGTTCATGTAATGCAAACTCAAGGGCATACTGGTTGCCATACTGCTCCTTAAATTGATTATGGAAATCACTCATAGAATTGATTGAGCCATTAGGTAAGCTGTTAAACCAATCTCTCGCATCTTCAGTGAGGGACATCATAAATAACCTAATTCTAATATCTTCCCAGTCCATACCAATATCTTGTATGAAAGCATTGAAGCTTCTGATATGATCTTCAGCTGATATTGCATTGTTGCCAGTAAACATGGGCACTATATTTCTCCAATTACTATCCATAGGATATGGGCACAACTGATACCCAGTTAAATCAAATTGGCTACAAATGTTTGCAAGGTTTTGAGGTGGAAAGCTCATGGGTGGTGGATTAGGATAGTAATTATATCCACCTGGAGGCTGATAATAGGCATATTGCTGCTGTGGGTTTATGTGAGGATTCATGTAGGGATTTTGCGGTCTATAATATTGTTGGGCAGGGGGCGGGTAATGATTTGCCATATGTTGAGATATATTATGTATGGGAGGTGGTCTAGGGTTTTGGGGAATAGTATTTTGATGACTTGCAGCTGCATGTGAATTTTGAACACCACTTGTATTTTGTTGTAGATTCCTTGAAGTGTTTCCTCTATGCAGAGGTACATATTTTGGGGGGGTTGTTTTAGCTTTACTCTTCATCTATTGAATCCGCTGTTGTAACAACCTTTTATCCTCCTGTATCTTTAACATTTCGAGTTCTTTCTAGAGCCTGAGCACCTCCTGCTGCTCCTCACTCATACTTCCTAGATTCTCTGGATTGTCATTTATTTCTTGACTTGAGAATCCATGTTTTACTCCTTCTCCCTGATGTAATGACATCTTGAAATCATATTCAGCTTGGTTTCGATCAATATTCCTCATGACCTGTGCTTCATACTCGAGTTGTTCTTGAGGATCCGGTCTGTATCTTGCCAAGACATCATCATTTACTCCATTGAGATTTTCATTAGAATCATGCAAGGGTGTAAACTTATTATGAATTGCAATAGTTTGCTCCATATCATCCTCTTGAGTATTCTGATGATTATCCTGGTGAGAATAATTTGAAGTTCCATTTCTTTTGGAAATGTTTCTAAGTGGTGGAGATGACTGCAATTTCTTGCCTTCCATCTTGGATCTCCTACCATCCATTTAGTATTAGTTTTCTATAAAAACAATCACTAGAGTCACCACCTATTTTGTAAATAGGAAAAGTTTGTAATTTTATCTTTCTAGGTTCTTGTCACCAGCAGAGTTACCAAATGAAAGTTTCTGAAATGACTCTATGAAAGGAATAATTTACTTCTAAGGTCTGTTATTTAGGTCCCCAGTAGAGTTGCCAATTTGTTAGGTCTCAAAAATGCAGGTTGCTAATCCTAAGAGGATGCCAGGCTCTATGTTTAGATTAGCAACATTTTTGAACTAACTTGACGAAATCAACCTTCAAGGTTTGATGATTTCCTACACTTTAGGTCCTGCTACACCAAGGTGGGTGAACCTTGGGGATTAAGGCAGACTAAATGTAAATGTATTGACTAATTAAATCTATCTACAATGGCATATGGTGTAGGACAGATGAAAGCTTGCTAACTAATTTTTATATCTAATGAGTGGTTGGTATAAATTGTATAAGAAATATCAAGGTGAATTTTTAAATGATGAATAGAAATAAGACCAGTGCCTTGTTGGGTAAACAGAGTCAAATGAAGGACTAAGATTAGTGGTTTATAATGGGCAATAATTCTACCTGTTTGGCACAATTTTAGTTTATAACTTGTATAAATGTGCAGGGAGATGACTGAAAAACTCTTCTTATTGATCCAACTGATATAATCAGATATCTTATAATTCATCAGAAGGTATTTTAATCCTTTCTTGAAGGAACCAATTGAGTGGAATATGTAAGAATAACAGATAATATTAACTTGGAGACATAATGGCAATCCTAATTATATGGTTCTTCTTAGTGATCCAAACTAACACTTCTAGGTTACTGTGACTGATCAGGAGGATTTTAATTCCTATTATGAAAACCAATTAATCAAACCACACAACTGCAACAAATGTGTATTGACAAATTAAATATATACTTGATATATTAATCTAAATAACAAGGAAATATAGAACTGGAGACAACCACACAATTGAGTAAGTTTAACAAACAATTGATGCTAGAATGAAACCATAAGATCAGAGAACTCCAATTTACTTCTTCAATAATAATCTTGCAACATGGTCTTTTGAGAACATTGTGAACTGTATATATTATATTCTACTGATCATGATCTTTCAGCATCAAATGTTTGAACTTATATAGATATTCTTGTGAAGAGACATAACTCTTCAAGAAGTTTTTTGGGAAATTAACAAATTTAACAATCATAACATAACCATGATTAGGCTCTATTCAACCACAGGTAAAGTTTAGCAACATGATCTATGTACTCCTGGCTACGATGGGAATCAATAAATTCAATTGCATTTCTTGTAACCACATCCATCATGACCATCTTCTCCAAATGTTTGCAGGCCTCCTCAGATGCAGAATCTTTGTCTTTAAGAGCTCCCAAAGCTTCATGTAATATAGCTTGATAGTCACTGCTCCACTCTTCCTTGCTTTTCAGTTCTTTATCACTTTTGAATAACGAGGGCACTCCTATTTTTGAAGCTTCAACACATTCCTTGGCATTAGCTTTAAGTTGATCATAATATTTTTTATTCAACCAATGCACCATGTTGGCATGCCTACTCTGGAGTACTGTAACAAGTGTATCTATCTGAATTTGTGCTACTTGATCTATGAATAGTGCTTGGGTGCTCTGTGAACTTTCACCCTGGGTTAACCTCTTTGTTGATCCTCCGAAGGTACTCTTAACAACATCCTTTAAATAATCATTTTCTTTTGTCAAACTCTCACAGCTCAGTTTATACGCATCTCTTTCCTTAATCAACATCTGAGCCTGTGCTTTATTTAACTTTGCAATGTTGATGCCAATGTCTACAGTTATCAAAGGATCAGTCTCCCCTACCTTCAGAGTCATGACATGGCCAAACATTTTCTCAGTGTCTATAATTGTTGTCTTTTTATGAGGAGGATATAGGGCCCATATCATTAATGAATTTTCATCATTATTATATTTAGTGCCCATGTATACCTCATTGACACCCTCTGGAGTGAGCTTATATTTATCATCTGTATTATTCAAAAAACTGTCGAAGACTAAAGTAGAATTCAAATCAAGACCAGGAAAGATCATTACCCCTGCATCTTTGAGCAATTGTCTGCCCCTACTAGGGGTCATATCCTGCATCTCATTATCCACTGTTGTTTTCAACATATCAAGCAATTGTCTCTCATTGTTAGCAGAGACATCATCCACTGATTCTCTAATTTCCTTTCCTTTGCATTTATACAAAAATGATTTAAACTCTTTTGAATGAATGAATTTGTCATCAAAAATAAAAGAATTATAAGCTGTTTGTCTTGGGTCTTCATCAGTAGACCCCTCCTCATCATGTATTATGACAAGAGGCTGATATTGTTGCATTTTTCTCTTGGACATCTTTATTGTTTTGCCTTGTGACTCCTCTTGCCCTGCTAGTTCTTCATCTCCAGAAGATACTACCTTAATTTCTACCAGCTATTTTCTTTTCTCATCCAGGTCCCTGTTGTACTGTTCCACCACCAATTCCACCTCAGCCTCTTCAAGGTTTCTAATGACATCATCATGTGGATAAGGGATATGTATGTAGCCACTGAGGTTTTGCCTTCTATGAGAAAAGTCAATAAAACCCTCAGGATCAAATCCTTTTCTCACCTCAGCACACCTCATATTGTAATGCATCAACTTATCCAGGATGAGATTGTAACCTTCTTTAGACATCACAGTAAAGTCTCCAAAGCATAAAGTGTTGGGCATGAAAGATTGCTTATCATGGGAGGTTAGATGCATTACATTTGAACAATGCATTTTTCTAACTATTTCTAAATAAGCAATTCTGTCAGGGACAGTTTTGCGTAAGATAAATGGAGTGTCTTCAAAACCATACACTCTAACCATGGTGGCATCTTCAAAGCAATACCAATCTCCCCAATTATGAATAATAGTGGGAGGACCACCAAAATCTTTCGGTCTAAGAAACTTCTTTATCTCATTTGATATTGAATATTCACAGGGTTGACTGAAATATCTATATAGTACTTTTACAAAATATTCTTCAAATTGTACATAGCTGGAATGGGCATATTTGCTATCCCAAACCCTGGTCGTATCGGCATGACCTCTTTTATCGCTATGTGTTTTATATTTCCCTCCGATATATCAAGTGTTACCGATATAATTATCGGTGAGAGTCTCATCGATATGTGTGACAACAATTGTTATCAGGGTGATTTATGCCATCGGGATAACATATCTATGTTTACCTGATCATCATCGTCTTCCTGGTAGCCCTTTATATCCTAGATCGACAGGATTTTCTTAATATATCATCGATATGATTAGTAGAACTTCTTATCAATAGGTGTAATCCTCATTTTTATCGAAGTGAGTCATACCATCAGGGTAATCCTTTTTAGGTTACCCGATCATGGTTATCTCCCTGATGGCTATTTTGTATCTTTTATCGGAGAGAACCTCCCAAAGTGTCACCGACACCTTTATCACTGTGACCTGTGGGTCGGTAAGACATATATATTTCATTCCGACCTATTTAGCTATGTCGATGGATAAATATATCGGTATGGCTCATACCAAAAGTGCCTTTTATTGTTTCACCAAGACACTGGAGTATCGGAGACTCATTAATTTTTTACTCCGACGTTCATCTCCTGCCGATGGGTATTATTTCCTTCAACTCGATAGGATGTTCGGTGAGAGTTTCACCGAAATGCCCCATCGGTATAATGTATACCATCGGGATGATCTTCAAAGCACTACCCGATAGCTTTTAGTCTTACCGATCGGTATGACCGGTAAATTTTCTCCCTGATGAAAGGTCATCAATATAGTTTCCTCCATCAACGACCTTCAAAATCTACTCTCTGATCCTTGTTTTCACGCTGCTAGTTATTTCAACATGGATCGGCATAAGTAATGTAAAGTCTTGCCGATAGTATGAAATTTAAGCCCTTTTCATTGTTTTTGTCATGGACCTTTTATTGGATGCATCAATTTTATTATGATTTTTTGGGGGGAAATGTTCTATGATTTGGTCAAATATGGAGAAATGTGAATATAGAAAATTTTAAATTTTCTTGTCCTAACACATCTTATGAAATTCTTCAGGATACTCCTTCACATATTTATCCTTTTGTCTCAAGTTTTGCAATCTTTTCAACAATTCCAACTCATAGTCAGCAGGTATAAATAGGTTCTTCAATTTTATCACCATTCTATCCCATTTTGTAATCTTTTATTTTCCTTTTCTATTTCTATCCAACTAAACTTCTTTCCACCATATCACAGCATGTGCTTTCAACTTTGTCTTCACAAATTTCACCTTCTCTGGATCTTCAATTTCTTCATATTCAAAGTATTCTTCCATGTCATTTATCCAGTCAATCAACTCTTCAGGGTTCAGATTACCAGTATAGTTCGGTACATCAACTCTAGGTCTCTTTCCAATCTTCAAAATAGTTCACAACATCTTTACTTGATCTTATTCTTCTTCTTCATCTCCTCCTAGGGTTTCACCAATTTGTTCAACAAATTGAAATTCTTCTTCATCATCACTTTCAACATTAGGTCTTGGTGTCAATCCTCTTCATCTAGCTTCTTCAACAACATCCAATCGAATCCTCATCATTTTCATCATCTCCATCATCTGATCCATTCTACCAACCATTGTTCCAATAGCGGTAACTCTCCTTGGTCACATTCGTCCTAGGATCAAGTGTAAACTGCCTCAGATTCAGCGATCAAGCTACAAGGTGACAACTGCCTCACAATCGACAATCGGTTGTGACACAAGTAACCTGCCTCAATTCGGTGATCTATTCATAGCAAGATCTTATGGAATTCCCTTGCTAACTTCACTCAATTCACTCCCAAAGATTTGAAACTTTCACATTGATACCACTTGGTGCAGTCACGGTAGGAGGGTTCACGTAGTGAACTGTCCAGGCCGTAACAAGAGTAAACACAACAGAAAAAAATCAAAGAAATGAAACAAATGCAGATTCATTCATTTAGTATATCAAAGAATTCAAGTACAAATGGGCCAGCAACATGTGGGCTTACAATTCGTCTCACAGGCCTGATTACAAAATATACACAAGATATAGCTTTGAAGTCCCTTCAGTGAAGAAGCAAAGTATCCAACTTTTAAATCCTTAGAATCATGTTCACTACTTTCCTAAGGATCTATTACATCAATAAATATAATCTCTGAAACAATAAATTCCTCTGGGTTGGCCAAAGAAGGTCACAAACTCCAATGAAGAGTTGTAACGTGTGAACATGGATAGGTCGGACCTAAATGCATAGAACTCCTCCGCAAATGTGTGGAATGATGTACGGATCTCGACGAAGGTCGGCCACTAACCAAAGATCATTGAATGATGTGTCATTGGGCTCCACAAGTCGAGAAATGCTCTGCAAGTCTTCTCCTTTAGCTGATTGTCTGAGACTGTCAGGATGCTCTGTTATGAGAAAATAGTTGATCTTCTAATAATGATAACTTTCTGGTACTTGATCCAAATGCTTTGAATTCTGAATATGATGTAGATGAATGAATCTATATGCTAAATTCAACTCTGCAAGATTTGAATTGCAACTGCGATAGAATGTAAACCAAAGTACAGAAATTGCTACTGACTGAACTGCCTGAACAGAACTAGAAAATGAAAAGAAACAAACTAAAATGCAAATATTTTTGGTTGGTGCAAGATTGCTCTTGAACCAGGGATGCTCCTGCATCAATACCAGCCCCACTGGCTAGACCAGTATGCTTTTTTCAGGTCTGTCAAAGTTGAGTTTGGTCCATTCTCTGGGAGAGTGTGTCCAAAGGGTGTTTTGTCTGGCAAGCTTCTTGGAATTGTCGATCTTTTATGTTGAGAAATAAAAGATCTATATTTAAATATTTTTTAGCAAAAGTATGTGTTCGTTTAATTATATCATTTGAGATGTGGAGGACTTCAGAGAAGTGAAGGAGACCATAGGTGAGAGAGAGAACAAAAACTATTTTGGAAGTATGCTCTATTTTTCAACGGGTTGGTTGCAGTTTGCAGATCATTGTGATTATTCTTTGTATTACATGATTTGATTATAAGCCACACTTTTATGTAAGTGCTAATTGGTAGACTTTGAGTTTCTTTGGTTGGCATTGCTTATACCGTATGATTCCTAGGATGTAGGTATATCTTTGGTAGATTATTTTTCATTAGATTGCAGTATCAAGGGTTTTCATAGCTTTTGCACATCAATGGTTTTGGTGTGTTTGTTATCATGGGAGATGGTAACCTTGAGTAAGACAGTGGATTATACAAGGACGAAAGCTGCAATATGGGATGGACTACATTATGTTAGAAAATGTCCCCTTGGGGGCTTTTCCCTCATAAGGTTTAGCTCTCGGGTCCTTAATTTGTATTTAGAGCATCTTGTATGTTATTTCTGACTCCCGATGAGAAAACCCTTGGGTCTTGTGACAAATAGGACCTAGGGGCTGCACTTTAATGATCACTGAACAAAAATGGCAAGGTGGACTTGGGCGCTAGCACCCTAGTCTAGCCATATTTTGGGTTTGACCTAATTTCAGATGTCGATTTAGTGACTGTTATTTAGGTCCTATGCTGACATCTCAAGTTTGAATTATGAAATTCTTAGTGAGAATATTTGTAGTTGCATATATAAGCATGATTAGGTTTCATTTGCAAACTAGATGGAAATTAGATGGCATTTTTTATTAACAAGCTTTTTTCAAACTGATTCAAGGCATTCATTGTGTTGTAGAGTAGTATTGTATTGTTATTGTGTTTGTATTTGCAGATTTGATAGCCGTCTCCCCCTGGCTTGAAGAGCATCTTCCTGCCATGAGATCTTCATTACAAGGTGACATCTATTGTGTTTTCAATCATTTATTGTTTGGATTTTTGCCTCTATCCCACCAGGATACACACTCTCATATTGCAACAGCTTTCAGAACACTTGAATGTCACTCTGGGGCTTGACCGAGGCAAGCCTCCAAACACCACAACCCCCTCCCACACTCCTTGTGATTGTAGGTTATAGTTGTCGAATTCTGTGGAGTGGAGTTGCAGAAAGGGGTGGCATACATCAAGGATTCAGGATATGAAAAGAAGCAGGACATTGGATCTTTTTCTGGATTAGGGCATTGGTCCCTGTGTCCTCCATAGTTGAATTCCCAAAAATGGAAGTTGCAATGCATATCAATGTTAGAAGTACATGGGGACTAGCGTAAAGAAATAAGTATCTTAGACTTGAGCGCTAGTCCCCATGTCCCCAACTTCTTCGCATTCCAAACTTCAAAAAATAGTGAGTTAAATATCTCTGTCCTTTATCTCAATCTAAAAGGATTTGCCATAATTTGATAATTTGCTTACTGATTTGCATATTTAAGGTTTCTAAGTACAATTGAGCATTAAATAGACATTGTTTGACACATCCAAGAATCAATAGCTTCCCAAGTGGCATCCCAATCTGATAGGTGATTGCTCTTGCTTAGTAGAGATTCAACTCAAATGATATGCCCTTAGAATGTTTGTAGTGAAAGGAGGATTTTGCATAAACCATTAAAACCCCAACCATTCTCCTCTTTTCACCTATACAAAACATGGACATGTCATGTGCAAAAGTTCTATCAATGGTGGGTTTTTTAGTTGGATGTAAACAATTAGCTGTGGTTCTTGTTCTAACTTTTTATGAAGCATTCGTGATCGATCTTGTTTTGGAGGTGTTTGGACTTTAGAGTTGTGATCTGGTAATGGGTTTGAAGTTGGATACATTGGTGTGTCTATGTGACATTTAGTGTTTCATCATGTTTTTGGAATCGTAATCTTTGGTCATGTTGGTGATCACTTGGAAGATGTTGCAGGTGCTTCTGTAAATCTCATGAGCATAGTGGAGTTCAGTTGAGATAGTATGTTAACCTTAGTGTTTTACAGATTGGTTGTGTTTCCTTTGGCTCTTGCAAGGTATACGACAAGTGGGAGAATGTTGGGAGTAGATGTGTCATACACTCTGCAAGTCCTAATATTTGAAATATTTATTTATTTGTATTTATTATGCATGCACATATTTTGGGCATCCCACTTGGTGGCATTATGTGTCACTTGTAGTTTGTATTTTGGCAATTTGTTTGTTATCACTCAGTGTCATGGAAGTTGCTAAATGTAACTATTACAACTTGTAATTTGTAAGAGTTGCTAAAATGGAAAGAACCTGAAAAAGAAAATTACCATCCGAAACTTGAGAAACATGATTTTAGGAGATTGTGAAAGAATGATTTTAGGAGCCAAAAATGGAGTGCCATATTTGGAGAGTCATTTATGATTTGAGTAACTTTCTATATTATGGTGGATTTGATTTTCCATGACTAGCTGTTGTAACTCATGCTTTTGAGTTTCTATTTTGGTGGTTTCTTGTATGAGAACTCATATAAATTGAATGGTTGAGGAGTCATTTGTGAGGAGAGTTTTATGCAAGGTTATGCTCTCATTTTTTCCTTCTAAGAAGTAAGATGTAAATCTCCATGTTAAGGCTTTGGAGTGGGGTTTTCTTGTCTATTTTCTTCTTCTTTCATGTTTTTAAAGTATTAATTTACATGCCATTATGCTGCTAAAATTTTCTTAGATCTGTAAGCTACATTATCTTTCCTCTAATAATTAATGTGATGGGAAATCAACTGTTTATTTCAACTTTAAAGGCATAGTAGTATGTGCTTGCATCAAGATTTTGAATATCTGTTTAAATAAAATATATGATGTACATGTTGGATTCTCTTTTCCCTTTCATCAGCAGAGGTTTCTTTCATGTAGTGGACATTACTGGCCAAAACATCTCTTCTCAGAAAATGTATCAGCAAATATTCGTCCCATGTAGCGGACGTCACTGGGCTCAACTTTAGAGAAACAATAGATAGAGAAAAGTAGGTCCCAATGTAATTCTCCATAACTAAGCATTGTAACTCATGGTTTTGAGTTTCTATTTTGGTGGTTTCTTGTATAGGAACTCCTATAAATTGAATGTTTGAGGAGTCATTTGTGAGGAGAGTTTTATGCAAGGTTATGCTCTCATTTTTTCCTCCTTAGAAGCAAGATGTAAATCTCCATGTTAAGGCTTTGGAGTAGGGTTTTCTTCTCTTCTGTCTATTTTCTTCTTCTTTCATATTTTTAAAGCGTTAATTTACATGCCTTTATGCTACTAAATTTTTTTTAGGTCTATAAGCTACATTATCTTTCCTCTATTGATTAATGTGATGGGAAATCAACTATCTATTTCTGTCTTTAAAGACATAGTAATATGTGTTTGCATCAAGATTTTGAATATCTATTTAAATAAAATATAAGATGTACATGTTGGGTTCTCTTTTCCCTTTCATCAGCAAAGGTTTCTTTCATGTAGCGGACATTACTGGCCGAAACATCTCTTCTCAGAAAATGTATCAGCAAAGATTCGTTCCATGTAGCGGACGTCACTGGCCTCAACTTCAGAGAAACAATAGATAGAGAAAAGTAGGTCCCAATGTAATTAATTCTAAGTCGGTAAGTAAATAGAGAAAAGTTCGGAGAAAAAATGAGTGGATGAGTTTCGTGAGGAGGTCATAGTCTAACGCTAAGTCATACATTGAATAGAGAAAAGTCGATATAGAAATAATGGGTGGATAAGTTTCATGCGGAAAACAGTGGGGATCCAATCCTATAGAAATTTCTTTATGGTGTTTAGTAACACAAATGATTACAAATTACCCCAGAATTTTTTTAATGTTGTTTTCATGTTTGAACTCTTAACAATGAGATTTAAAGATAATGGCAGCCATTTTTGAAAGAATTCCTTACACTCCTTTCCTTGAAGTTTTTAAGAGAAAATGAATTATTCAACGATTATATAACTCTGGACAATTTTTTTATTAAAAATTGTTTGTTGGTGAGTTGTTTTTTTGGAGGAATGGAATTTATGGCTAAACTAATTAAATCACGGAAAACTAATTAAATCTAAAATATTCACTTGGGAGATGTTTAATATAAGTTTTAAGTGGCAATCCACGTCTCCAAAATTTGGGATGGCTGTTTCGATGAAGTCCTGAGCGGTACAATGCGTCTGCTGGCTTTTTCCAGAAAGCAGATATTCTTAGGCGGTTTAGACAAAGATACAAAACCAACGGCGTTCGGTAAACATTCGGTAAACATTGTCCATACTAAACATGTGATGTTAAATTAAAAAGGCAAAACATTTATAGATGGAGGGCTTATCTTCCTGCTACTTTTAACCTTTGTTTTTTTCAGTGGAGGTGGGGGACTGGGGGATGTCCTAACGTGGACTGTTCCAATTCGTACAATAATGGGCTTTAACCTAGTTTTGAATATAATGAATAAAGTAGATACAACGCTGCAAAGAACAAGAATGGGTTTTAGCATTTTTACCTTTTCTATCCAACACTTCCTGTGCTTTGTGTTTTTATAAAATCCCGACGATGCTAAACTAAGCGACCATCGGTGAACTCGCGACAAAAAACCAAAAAACGGCTAACAAAATCAATGGAAGATGATTCTCACCCAAAAGAAATCTGTGATGTCATCCCAAATTTAATGGACAAGATTTTTTTGTTTGTAGTTTTATTAATCTAGACAAAAATTAATAATTTATCAATTGTCAAAGTTATAAAAATAAAAGAATTTTTTTTGTTTTTAATCATTTATGACATTTTGAAAAACAATCAATGGATAAGATTGATTTCATGGTAGTCCTTTTAATCTAGGCCCTTCATCTATATAATTCATCATGCGCTGCTCACATGGGGAAGGATTTCAACCTAAAAATTGATATTCGAACATAGAATTACAAAACGACGCTCTGTTCACATAGAGTGGATTCGATTCTCTCTGTCCGTCAACTAGAAAAACGTGAGCAACGCCTAAGTTTGATGGCCATATTTTTGTATTTAAGATTTTTTAAAATGTAAAATACAATTAAAGTTTTAAAAGACTGTATGACAGTAAGGGAACATTTTAGGCAAGTAACAAAAATTTTGCTTAATACGTAGGGTTGACTATCAAATATATGCCTTACAACTATTTATGAAGGGTACAAGTTTGAGGCCAAATCAATATTGTGAAAGCTTTTGGTGCATTGTTGTCTCTAAGGGGAGGGATAGAGACTTGGTGGGAAAGGATGATAGAAGGTATAATGTGATAGGCAGCTAGCCAGACTAGATTATGTGCATTAAAGCATAGATATGTAAGCTAGCCACAAAAAAAAAAAAAATTAGTGTAGCTCTACAATGAGGAGAATGAAATTGAACATAAAAAAATTATAAAAAGAAAATCTTATTCACATTCCCATACATTTGATATTTATTATGCATATTTTTGTTTTGCATGTCTAAATATTTATTCTCCACGTCCATATTAGTGTCCACTTGTGCTAAATTGATCTTGTACCATGTGGAATTGACCCTTAAAATTCAAAAAATCAAATTCAACTTTTTCTAACTCCTACCCAGTAGATTAATGCCATGAGCCAACTTGGTACATCTTTCACATGATTTGTTGCTATGCCTAGGTATTTAAAGGCATTCAATGTGCATTCATTATCATCAAATATCAAGCAAAAAATCCTATGCATTGAAGAGAGAAATCATTCTAGGAACACTTTGTTTGAAGCAATAAAAGGAACCTAACTCTACATTAAAATATTCTAGAGCATTTACATGACTAAAGACTGATGTTCTTAATCATTTCCATGACCATCAAGCCCATCTAATCAAGGATTTCAACCTAGGAGAACATAACCCTTGGGATTTGGCAATTTTCCCAAGGTATTTTGAAATACTATAGCCTTGATAGTCAATCAAAATAGAGAATTCAATAAATTAGATATTAGATTATGCATAGCAATCTACAATAGATTTGTGAGTGATAGGGCAGCCTGCACTTACAAAAGCAACCCAAACCAATAGACTTGAACATTCACAAAGTTTACAAAGTATTATAATTCCAAGGCAATGTCCAAATAGAGAAGATCACTTTTTAGTCCTAAGGCAAGCATATTTGCAATTTCACATCAGAGTTATTCTTCATCATTCCTAGAGCTAAGTGCCCTACCATTCACATTTAGTTTCCTATTTAATGGGATTATTTTACATGCTTTTATCATTCCTAAATGTTATTGAATTAATCTAGGTTGATTTATGCTTAACTGGTTGCATTATTGAGTTAGCCTAGATTAACATTAGAGGAAAGTGTATTTTCCTTTACATTATTAGTGAACTCATTCAATCCTACACCCCTAGGGTTTGACATTAAGGCTATACCTTCACTGTTTTTTAGGGTTTTAGATCTATAACTTTTATTTCATTTTTATTTCTAGATTTTGTTAGGGTTTGTGCTATCATATTGTTCTACTTTAGTGATATATATTTTCTCTTATGGTTTATGTTTTATTGTGTACTATCATTTTTAGTCGCCCTACCCTTCCCTTGGCTATCCTTTTTCTAGAGTTTCATCTCAAGTTTACTTTTTGACTAATTTATAATTTATAATAGGTTATACATCCATGTTATAATTTTTTGACTGATGAAGATGGCGCCTTCTCACATGTTCTTGCAAATGTGTTGCATACTAAAGACATCTAGATATATTCATTCCTTGATAGATGAATATGATCATTTGAAACTTGAATAGTTTCTTGAATGATCATTTGTTGGGAGATGACTTTCAACTGCAACTAGAATTTGCCAATATTACTACTAAGCACCTGGACATCTAGAAAGGTTTTCCAAACTTCTTATATGAACATGCTTGGGTTAGAATAGCCCTTAGTCAAAATCATGGAGACTTCTTCTGTCTAGATTAGCCATACTTGATCACCAATGATGTTATAAAGGTTGTGACTAGTTTATGCTCCTTTGAACCAGTACTTGTCTTGAAATCAATTAAAAATGAGGAAGTGATAAGGCTCACCGGAGCAAAGTTCAACAAGAGGACATTGACTATAGATGATATTGAGGATTTGGGGGTCTGGTATGCAACCATGAACATTGCATACAAGATTTACCACACTAACATGGATAACTCTGCCTTCACAACAACAATATATATTGCCTATCAAATGTTCAAAGAGGGAAAAGATTTTGACTTGTGTGAACTTCTACGATAACAACTTATGGACAACTTGAAGAGGACAAAGGAATCAAAATACAAATTCTGGTGTGGCTCCTTGATTATATGTCTCATGTTCTACTTTTTGAATGAATTGCCTTCAATGAAAGAAATGGTATGGAATCCAAATACTCTTGTTGCCCACCAAATCAAGGATTACACGAGAAGCTTCCATGATCATAAGCATTGCAACACATTATTTTGGGGATTTTTTAAGAATTTTCCTATTGACATGTAATCTAGAGAGAGAATTCTAGCTAAAGTAGTAGAAAAGTATAAAAATGACATAACATTCATGGTTGACAAAGACAACTATTACATGGAGGCTATTGAGCCGAGGAAATTTTGGATTACTACCTTACCCTATGTGGTTTTAGAGTTTGATTTGATAGGATATGTTGATAGGCTAGTCAACAAACCAAAGGATCCCTTCACTAAAAGTTTTGGCACATATGTTGAAATCATCAACAAATTAGTTAAGAACGATGTAGAGAAGAAAGTTGAAAAGATAAAATCTAAGGTAGAGAAAATGAAATTTGACCTAGAAAAGACACTCAAATCTCTTGAAGGCTCATTAGGAGAAGCACAAACTATTTCCTCTGTGCAACTGCCAAGAAGAACAAGTAGATCAACATCAGCCACAACCACTACTTCTGTTCCTTCCAGATCTTCATTGTCTATCAAAAGAAGTACCATAGAGATCCATGGACAAAATCAGATTAGTGAGAAGAAGAAGCGTAGACAGAAGAGTCAGGCTAGAAGAGGTAAGATAAGTCCTATTTATATTGAAGAAGAAGAAGAAGAAGAAGAAGAAGAAGAAGAAGAAAGATGTTGAGGCTCTGGAAAGAAAGAAGAAAAAAACTAGAGAAAAAAACTAAAGGAGAGACCTCAAAGGAGAAAGGAAAAAGAAAAGCAATTTGACTATGTGCCTTTACAACTTGAAGCCACAGTTAATGCAATCTTAGGACATGGTGCTCTAAAAGAAGTTGTTGAACTTTATGGTGAGAGGCCATTAAATGAAAAATCTACTATTGAGGAGGCAATAGTCAAGTATGTGGGAGCCTTAAATATTACTTTGATTGAAATCAGTCATCAATTGCCTAAAAGCCTTGTTGAAGTGCTTACTAAAAGAAGAAATGAGGCCATGAAAAAAGATGCTGAGATAAAGAATTGGGTTGTTGAAAAGGTTTTCCCTTCCATCTCCAAGGAAGAAAAGGTCAAAATATCTAAAACTATAGCAAAAGTGTTTAGGACCAAAAGGAGATTGAATATTCTAATGTCAAAAGACAATGAAGAAATAAAGAAATTGGAAAAGGAAACACTAAAGAAAACTATTGAGTTTCTTAAGGAGATGAAAATTGATGGGGGAATCATTGAAGATATATTTGATCAATCTGCATTTGAAGGCAATGAGGAAAGCAGTGACAAGCCTAAAAAGAATGAAGGGATTGCTCCTCCTAAAGATACTAGAGCACCAAACATAGAGGGTCAAGATAAAACAAATCTATCTCCTCCAGATACCCTTAC
Source organism: Cunninghamia lanceolata (assembly GCA_027924645.1). NCBI lineage: Eukaryota > Viridiplantae > Streptophyta > Pinopsida > Cupressales > Cupressaceae > Cunninghamia > Cunninghamia lanceolata. The sequence continues at coordinate 13,637,282 of BSBN01000021.1, read as the reverse complement.
AGAACAAAATATGTCTCCTATAGATATCTCTGACAGAAGATATGATTCTCCCCCTCTGAAAAATACTGAGGCACTGAACATAGAGGGTCAGGATAAAGGTAGTGTTTCACCTCCAAGGAACACTATTCCAATATAGAGCATAATGATTCTCCTTTGGAGAATAGAGGGAATGTGGAGGAGAAGAAAGAAGATAATCCTAAGGAGAATAAGGAAGAAAATGAAAAGGGTGATGAGGAACAAAAGGATAAAGAGGATAATGAAGAAATAGAGGAGGGAGAGTAATCAAAAGGAATGGAAGATATAGGTCAAAGTGCATCAGAGACAGATTCCTTCAAAGACCTATTGAACTTACAATTACAATTTCAACCAGTCATCACTCCTTATGTACTATAGGTTCCAACTCATGAATAACATATTGACTTGACAAACATCTCTCCTCTTCACAAATTAAAGCTTGGTGATATACTACATGCCTCTAGAAGGAAATAGTTTTTACAAGAAAACTTGAAGAAATCTAGTACGGTGGAGGATGTTGTGAAATTGATCCAAGAAGGGTTACCAGAGGTAACCATTGACCCCTCTCTACCTCTTAATGAAAAGCTCAAGTTGTTAATTGACTCCTTAAAAGATCATTCTTCCCACATAGAGCAAAAGTAGAACAAGAGGCAACAAAAAGAATAAATGATAAAAAAATGACTGAGATGATTGATAAATGTGCTAATGCACATAATAAACTTAAATGAAATGTGAATAAATTCAAATATTACATTGATGAGGCCACAACATTATATCTGTTCTGCCTAAAATGACCAAACTCAACAAAGAATATCAAAGTTCAAATGGATGTCATTGAGGTTCAAATCATTCAGATGGTCGATGTGTATGATTTGTCTAAGGACAAAAATAGAGTAACAAGAGCCAAATTGGAGAACCTTCATGCACAATTATCTCAACTACAGGACCAAAGAGAAAACCTAAAGAAACAATTTGGTTAGTTGAGAGAGGTAGTAAATCTAAGACTTGCCTCATTGTCTAGTATACCAGGGGAAGCAGAAAAGGTAGATCAAAAGATGAAAATCCCAAGCAACATAGAGGAAGCTAAGGAGGTATACATGCAGTGTCAATGTCATAACCATATGTTTTCCTCAGAAAGTGCCAACTAGATAGCAACTCTTCAACAACTCAAGGTAATCTACAAGGCCATTATACCATCCAAATGAGTTGTAAGAGTAATGTAAATAAGATAATTTTTGATGTATATAGTCTTGTGGAGGATAGTAGAGTCATGTCATGTACATAGCATTTATTTTTGAGGAATATTCATCTTAGGGGAGTATAGTTTAGAAATCATTTTGTAAGGGGGAGTCTATATAGTTTTTGAATTGATACAAACAAAGGAAATCAAGCCCTTTGTCCTTGATGTCAAAGGGGGAGAGAGAAATATATACCTAAGGGAGAGTATATGTTGCCATCAATGACAAAGGCTGAGATTGTTGGTAATATGTGTTGTCATCGATGTCAACATAGTATATGGAAATAGACAAACTTGTACAGAGGAAGAGTGAGCATGGTCAAAGCAAACCAGTCTGGGAGAAGATAAAACAATCTAAGCATGGTGAGGTTATCACTTTTGTGCTTGAGCATGACGTGGAGTAAATACTCATGTCCTTGCATGTTTTTAGTATCCCTACATGTATATCTCATCAGTTGGGAGTACGGCACTTAATGATAAATACTAGAAATCTGTCTAAGGCATTCACACTGCATATCCCAAAGTAGAGCAATATTATTTTGGTTTGCATTTCTTTGCAGAGAAAGATTTGGTCTTGTAGTTCTAAAAACAAGTTTATCTATGTATTGAAATGATATATCCAAGTTTTCAAGTCTTCACATCTTCAACATAAAATGTTACAAGGGACATAGTACCGGTTACTACTTAGACAAGGTAGAGTAATGATAAAGACTTAATAGAATGCTCCACATTCCTTTAGAAGACATCATTTTGTCATGTGGTTCTAAGGATAGGCTAAGAGATGTATAAGGCATGTTACGATGAAGTATCAACTAGTCTGGTGGTCTGCAAAGTCAGCAATCATGTGATAGATACACATTTTTGAGCTTTTGTGGAGGATGAATATATATAGATCAATCATAAAAGTTTGTGTGGAGGTCTTACATGTTCCTAGGTATCTCAAGTTTGATCTACATGTAGATATTTTCTATCCTTTTGTACTGCATCAAGTAGTTAAGTCTATAAGGGAATAATTAAGTACAATTGTTCTTCAAACTCCAGTTTACCTTAGTCGAGCCTTTGTATTCCTCTGGAATTGTGTCATGAAGATGTGTAGATCTAGTAACAAGTATATAAGGATGTTTAAGATCATTCATAAAGGTTTCAGGGTTTGTAATGCATTGCAATGCTCTATCTTAAGTTATGCAGTGTCACATATGGTTCAAAATGCTCTATTTGCTACAATTAGTCATGTTTCTTGTTTTGCAGATGTATAGATTGATATGATACTTCAGCAGAAAGATAAATAGATAATGTTGAGATTGTACACGATGGAATTCTTGGTCCACATGAAGATTTTGGCTTCTCCCCGATAGTATGAAGATGAATAGTTAGAATTCTTAAGTAATTTGGGCCGATAGGTTAAGTCTCTGACATGTGCGGAGGATCTTGACTTATTGTTTTAACTTTGGAAGGTATGGAGAGATGTGCCTTGGTCCTTTTAATGAAGTCCTGAAGTCTGCAACAAGTTTCCCTATCATATTGTATGTATTAAGTCCGACATGTGAAGAGTTACACATTTCATCCAATGATGTTTATGATGTCGACCTAATAAGCATTTTGAAGTGTTGTGGAGGATATTATAGAAGATCAAATTCATTTGCGATGAGAGAATATATATGCAAATATAAGAGAGCAAAGTGCAAGGTATGAAGTGTATAGAATCAGTTTGAAGGCATGTTTTGAGTAGAAAATGAAGACTGCATTATTAGCACAAGTAAGATGTTTACTTTGCAGCTCAACCCATATATTTATCCTTGTAAATGCTAAATGCAGTAAGCATGATATTCAGGGAATAATATCTTTCTTGTGCTCTTACCCTAAATCAAAGTTGTAATTGATATAAGCACAAAATATAGGGAGTAGTAGCTTCCTTGGGTTGCAGCCCAAAAACAAAGTTGTAATACTTTTGGAGTGAGCATAATATATTGTGAGCTAACACTCACCATGGTTTTTCCCTATTTTAGGGTTTTCTACATAAAAATATCAGTGTTATGTGTTGATTCTTGTGTTGCATGATTTCCTTTCTATTCTCTAAGTTATTCAGTTTTATCTACAAATATTTGTTTAAGTTTTTAGTGTGTGTTGATTCACCCCTCAACACTTCATTGTGTTCAACACCTACCCCTAGCACTATGCACTATGTAAAATAGCTTCCATTATCATAGAAAAAGTGTTTGTGTATTTATTTGTGATTTTTAAATTAACTAACAATTACACTCATTGCAAATACCTATTGGTTTAGTGTAGAGTATTTTCCCTATGAACTTATAAGATCTAGTCAACCTTGTTTAAGTCACTTTCTTGCCTGCAACGTTTTCAAGCTTGGAGGAGGGAGATTTTTGGACAAACCTCAAAGCATCTAAGGTCAATGTTTATATTAAGTGTACATCTAAGATCTTAAAGCAATGAATTTGTAGACCATAGCGTGCTTAGATTCATTCTATTAGATTGTATCTACTCTTAATTCAATTGAGCTATAATTTATGTCACTACCAAGCCACATGTCAAACTCATATCTACTTGAAAATGTGACCCCCATATACCTCTAATTGATATTTTGAACTTCAAACATCAGTCTAGTTTTATTGCATATTGATGAAGTACTTTGGGATCTACATGACCCACACCTTGTGTTGATTATTCTGGTTACTCAAGGTGATTGCCACCAAGTCCCACTCAAGATGTCATGGGCTTTGGCAATCCAAAAATCCCAAGGTCTTGCGCTTAATAGAGCATTGATCCACATTAAAGACATTGATCATGAGGGTTTCGTGTTCATCCCAATCTCTTTGGGCTTGCACTTGGTGGATCTATGCACCTCCTTGGCTTCAACTACCAAAAGTGTGCATGGATGCAGGATATTGGATATGTCTCTGAGGTGAAGGGAGGAGGATCATCTAAGGACATTAAACCAGTAATGTACTCCAACACGTTGTTTAATGTCTTTTGTATAGTTATCATGATAAACAAAAAAAAAAAAAAACAATTTGCATTTCTTAGAGGTTTCGTGGTTCCATATACCAAAATGTAAAAAACTATCAGCCTACCCATTGCACAACAAGTGCGATTGCTAGTAAAATATCAATGTTCAAGCTACAGACGTGTGGCCAAAGGAGAGGGTTACCTTTGTGATCCAACTGTAGGTGGATCGAAGGTTCCTTGTCTGCGACACCCTAGAACGAGGTATAAGACGTGGCCTGAGGATTGTTAATTGGAATCTGACATTTGGTTGACTAAACTGAACGCCTCTTACGTGTACACCCTTCTCTTCACTCTCCTAATTGTTTTGTTCGACTACTCTTCATTTTGCCTTTGTCCCTCCCTCTCGTTGACTGGCTCGCTAAACAAATCTCAGGTCCATTTCCTTTTGCCTTCCGCTCCCTCCCTTCAATTCCAGAGATCTCTGCGCTATGTCAATCGCTTCTTCTTCGGGAGGTCTCCCGTCTATAGCAGCTGCTTCCTCTTCAAGAGATAGGTCTGGGGAGAATACGGTTAGAATGACTTTTGATGGAATCGCACTGACTCCATTATACCATACAACATCATCCAAGGCCTCGTATGATGTTTTCATTAATCATCGGGGTATAGATGTGAAACACAAACTAGCCAGTACTATATACCACACCCTTACAAAATTGGGAGTGACTGTATTTCTTGACCAGAAGTCGCTTCAACTGGGCGATTCCATACCAACAGGGCTAGAAGACGTTATGCGTAGTGCTTCAATTCATATTTCCATATTTTCAAAAAATTATGCGCAATCGGCCTGGTGCTTGAGCGAGTTATCCTTCATGGTAGAAACTGGCACTAAAATTATTCCTGTCTTTTATGAAGTTCAGCCTTCTGACCTCCGATGGGTGGCTGAGGGAAAAGGGATATATGTTCAGGCCTTTGCTGAGCATGAAATGAAGGGTAGAGTAAAGTCAGAAACGCTGAAGGAATGGAGGACGGCACTGAAGGAGGTTTCATATTGTAAAGGCTACGAATTCAAGACTGATGAGTAAGTATCACAATCTCCGCAATCATCTTGTACATTTCCTTTACTGTTTTCGTTCTTTATATATAATCGTTAGCAATGAGTGATATTTACTCCCGTTGGTCAGTGATGAGGGGGTGCTGCTAGAGACTATTGTGGATTGTGTATTTCGGGAGATGAATAAGAAAAAGGCGCCGTTAGAAGTAGCAAAACATCCTGTTGGATTGGATGCGGCTGTGCGACGCTTTGAAAAGACAGTATTGGAATCTGCTAATGGTAATCAACCTGTGCAGATTGTCGGGATTGTGGGGTTGGGGGGCTCGGGAAAAACAACCCTTGCGAAAGAGTTATACAACCGGAAATGCTCATTAATGGAGAAATCCAGCTTTCTTTTTGACGTACAAGATGCTCATGACGATGAACGGTTGTGTAAACTGCAGAAAAAACTCTTGGAAGACATAGTAGGTCATAGGAATTTCAGATTCAACCATACAAGCGAAGGCAAAACAGTTCTGGCTAGTCGTTTAAAATCTTTCCGCGTGCTTGTCGTTCTGGATGGCGTTGATGGCGAGAAGCAACTGGACGCTCTCTTGCCGGACAAAGAAAGCTTTGGACATGGTAGTTTGATTATAATCACAGCACGCGACTCGGATGCCCTTAAATCTTGGGGCATCTCTTCCATTTTTCAAATGAAACTGTTGAATCAGGAGCATGCCAAGCAGCTTTTCTGCTGCCATGCTTTCTCGCAATCAGCACCGCCCCCAGAATTTGAAGATCTAGTTATAAGGTTTGTAGATGCTTGCGATGGACTGCCTTTGTCGCTCAAGGTCTTTGGGCGGATGGTTTGTGGCCACTTCAAGGATTACTGGGAGTCCAAATTAGACAGAGTCTCGAGAGTATTGCCAGAAGGTATTGTAAAGGTGCTTAAAGTTAGCTACGATTCCCTAGAAGAAGAAGAACAGAAGATGTTTTTGGATACGGCTTGCTTTTTCATTGGAGAAAAGAAAAGTTTGGCCATTGAAGTCTGGAATGGAGCAGGGTGGAGTGGTCTGCAGGGTCTGGAGACGCTTTTGAACAAGTGCCTTCTTGAGCTCGATCAGCATGAGCGCATAAGAATGCACCATCACCTTAGTGATTTGGGGAAAAAAATTGCCAACGAAAGCTCGCCTTATCGTATTTGGGTAGCAAAGCAGATTAACAATATAAGAAAACATTCTGAGGTGAGGTTTACATTTTCTTTTATAAATTGTCACTGATTATTACTATTGTTATTATAAAGAGGACGCTTTTCTGCCTCTTTTAGTTGGTTTCAGCCAATTTGTGTTCATTTTTATTATGTTTTAATTCAAATCACAAAACAGATTCGCGGGATAATGGCGGCGAAAACTCAATTTGCTGGAATTTCCCCCAGTCAAGAGTTCCCCATATATTCCGACCGATATCCGCCGCCTTTCGAAGAATGCATGGAGCTTATGGAAAACTCAAACAAAGGGTATAAGCACCTTAGATCCTCGCTTCTGTTGGAACTCCTTGTCGTTGCTCACGACCACTTCACCTCAAATTTTGCCGAGTTATCTATAGACCTTGTGTGGCTTCGCTGGTTTGACTTTAAGAGCCAATGTCTTCCGTCATGGATGTCATTGAGAAATTTAAGAGTTTTAGACATTTGTGGTGCTCTCAGCCTAGAAGAACTGTGGACAGATGATGCCCGTGACGTAAGTATATCTTGCATTACTTCTATTTTGAAAAGCTGTATTTTCAGGCTCCAATCGTGTTTTCCGCCTGGTAAACCTGAATTGTATTTTTTCTGCAGCCCCCTTTGCAGTTGAGAGAGCTGACTGTTGCTGCAGATTGCGGCAATAGCTTCAACAGATTTCCAAGATCAATATCCAATCTCAAATGTTTGAAGAAGATGGTCTTGATTTCTCGTTGTGGATACGAGTTCGGCTTTACAAGTCTGCCAGAAGAGTTCTGTGAGCTCGAAAAGCTGGAACACCTGGAGTTGCGCTATTGTAGAGTGCTGTCATCACTACCCCCCAGATTCGGGGACTTGAAAAACCTGCAGCATTTAGATTTGTGCTCTTGCCATCGCTTGAGAAAGTTGCCAATTTCTTTTAGACAGCTAATAAATCTGAAATATCTGGACTTGTCAGACTGCAGGGAGCTCAGGGTAACATCAGACATTCTAGAGAACATGAGAAAGCTGGAGAAATTGTTCTTTTCAGGATGCCGAAAATTGGAAGAATTGCCTCTTCATATTACAGATCAAGAGTCTCTGAGAGAGCTCCATCTGGTAGATACCCGGCTAAGGGAAGTACCGAGTGGCTTGTACCAACTGAGTAAATTAGAAAAACTGAAAATTGGGAGTCCGCTGTTGACAACTCTTCCAGCTTCTCTTTATAATTTGCCCAGTTTGACTCATCTCTTTATCAGAGATTGCAACAGACTGCACTCTTTACCCGATATTAGCGATTCTTTTATTGAGTCTAAAAAGGGTCTAGCTCAGTTACAACATTTCTGTATAGAGTCCTCAAAGACGAGCCGCTTACCATTATTGTCACTTTGCAAACTAAATAATCTTCAAACTTTGAAGATTAGCTATTGCCCAATCAGCGAGTTGTGCTTAACTCCGGGGTCCTTGCTCAATCTCAAAGTCATAAATCTGACGGCGACCTCTGTGACGAGCATATCAATTTCTGAAGAGTGTTGTCCCAGCCTTGAAACTCTTCAACTTGAGCAGAATGATTATTTAGAGGAGATTGAAGCCCTACCAACAAGCGTCAAGCTAATAGAATTGGCCGATTGCAAAAAGCTAGAGAGTATAAGATGTCTTCCTACTCTCACTAAACATCCAAATCTAAAAATATCTGGGTGTCCGAAGTTTTCTGTCCACCCTGAACCGTAGGCACCTTGTGCTCGACTGCCGGCATTTTAGCTTGGGCTTTGGGGTCGCCTCCAATGTAAAGTCGCTGACTGTTCTTCCGAAATTTTCTAAGAGATACTTGTAATTTTCTAGGGTTTGTGTTGGATATGTAATCCCAACTACTATATTTACTCCTCCTCATGTTCATCCTCCAGCGCTGCAGGCAAGGCATTGAATGTTGAAGACTTTTGCCAATAAAAATAAAACTGATCTCTGCCATCTCCATTCCTCTTTATGTATTCTATTTATTATGTAATGCAGCCCATACCTCTACTGCTGTTGTAATTGACTGATGTTTTTCAGCTACGTAGTAGTTATGCCATATTTCTTGTTTTTTTGTTGTGTGTAAGAGCAGAAGCTCTATTTCAGGATGAAGATATCTGTTGCTTATTATGTATGTGTGTAGAGCACCAAAAAGAGTAGAATACTCTGTTTTCTTTGGTAAAAACTATGTACAGGTTTAATGTTATAACAGCCCTGTTTTGAGCTTATGCATGCTCTGTTTTCACATGTATGAGCAGCAGCTCTGTTTTTGCTGATAATATATATATTGTTTTTTGTGTATCTCTGTTTTTTTTTATCCTCTGCCTTTTCCTTCAGTTTGAACTGATTTTTTTCGAAATTATAATTAATTAAAATTTAAAAGCATAATGAATTTAACATATTACTTATTATTTTGGTAAAAGTTAATACAGAATGCTGGATAGACACAGGGATTTTTATCCAATATTGTCCGCTTGCAGTAGATCTGGTTTACTTGAATAAATAACTTGAAAATGTTTCGCACAAATAGTGCGGAAATATCTTCCGCTTTTATTTTGAATGGACGCTTTTCAGCGCACTGTAAAATCAAATTCATTAATTTTTAAAATAAAGCTGAACTCGTTATTGGCCTTAGTTTGAACTCCTGTCATGAAATTGGCAGATGTTCAGAGCGCTGTGCGCATAAACTACTTAATTGGAGACTTTAAATTCTAACCTGTTGCACTTGATCTCCTCAAATTTCGCTGTTAATGTCTTTTAATCTTCCTTCATGGAACACTAGAAGTAACTTACAATTTTTTTTATCAATAGTTGTCCTTAATGTTAAACGTCATTATTGCGACCTTCCTGTTTTTGTTTCTGACATGAAGACACGAGATAATATTTTACAGTGGATCGTGTCTAAACAACTATGTTGCCTATGTTACTAGAAATGAGAAACACAACGGAAAATGGGATTTAGAAAGGTTGCATAGAAGAAACGATATATATATATATATATATATATATATATATATAAGACTGAATCTACCTTATTTCTGTTAAATAATGAGAGCAGATAAACGATTCAAGAAATCACAAAAGAACAACACATAAGACACGAATTTATGTGGTTCACCAAAACTAGCTACGTCCACAGGAGCAGGGGAAAATCTCTTTATTAATTGTCATAGCAGAGTACATAGTTTTTCGTTATCTATTACAATGAGCAAGTGAATAGTTTTATAGCTTGCACAAATGACTCTTCAAGGAGGAGGCAGCAAAAGGTGAGGAGTCACAGTGAATGTGACCATTGGACTTCACACACCAACAATCTCCCACTTGAAGTCCAACCACTACTACAAAAAGAAGGCTGCTCAGAGATGTTCCCCCACTCCTGTCTTAATGTCACATCTTGACAATGCCGAGAGAAGCCCTACATAACTCAAACTTCTCTCTTGGTACTATCTTGGTCAATGCATCAGTTAGATTCACCTTTGTATCAATCTTTTCAACTTGCAACTTGCCTTCTTCAATCACGCTCCAGATGAAGTGATACTGGAACTCAATATATTTGGTTCTATTATGAAAAGTAACATTCTTGCCAAGTGAATAGCATTATTGCTATCACAAAAAAAAAGTAAAACCTTGTTGTTTGCAACCCAACTCTCCCAACAAGTATTGCAACCAAATCATTTCCTTTGCACTTTCGGTAAGAGCAATGTACTCAGCATCAATAGTGGAAAGGGCAACCACTTGTTGCAACCTTGAGACCCAGCTAATTGCTGCCCCAGCAAATGTGAAAGCATAACCTGTTGTAGACCTTCGTTTGTCCAAGTGTCCTACCATATGAGAATTAACGAAGCCTTGTAGCTATTCATCTTTCCCACCAAAACATAAAGCATAATCAGAAGTGCCTTTTAAATACCTCAATATCCACTTCACTACTTCCCAATGAGTTTTACCCGGATTACTCATGAACCTGCTCACTACTCCCACTGCATGGGAAATGTCAGGATGGGTGCACACCATGGCATACATGAGACTTCCAACAACTGATGAATATGGAAAGTCTTTCATGTAGTTTTGATCTTCTTGTGTTTTGGGGGACAATGTGGATGACAAACAAAACTGATCAGCAAGTGGAGTGCTCACAGGCTTAGCTCCCTTCATGTTAAATTTGTCCAAGTCTTTGTAAACATACTTTTCTTGTGACAATCTAATTTCCCTCTTACATCTGTCCCAGATTATGGTCATACCAAGTATCCTTTCCACTGCCCCTGAATCCTTCATTGCAAACTTGTGAGCTAAGAGTTGCTTCAAATCATGAACAACTCTCATGCTAGTGCTGATAACTAGCATATCATTGACATAGAGTGGTAGGGATTGCATGCAGAAGATATCAATTAAATGCAAATAAAGATTAAATAGAAGAATGAAAAATACATAGAAATAATAATAGTGAGAGATAAGTTTTAATGCGGTTCATCCAAACTCGGGCTACATCCACCAACAGAGAGTCCAATATTATTATCCAGTAAATCAAACCGATTACAACTAGCAATCCTTGCAACTCAATATCGCTGCAAAATGCTACAATACATCAACAGAAACCCTAACCCTTAGCCACTTTTATCAAGCCTTATGTCGATTACAAAATAGGGTTTTTTTTATGTTGGCCAATAGAAAAAATAATTCCTGACTCCTTTATAAAATAATAAAATTTGTGTGAGATTTCAGAGGCGCTACCCCTGCGCCCCCGCGGGGGTGCTGCCCCTCAACCCTGCCCTATATCATGACAGGGAGTGCGCCAAGGGCACTGCCCATGGACCCCGTCTTAGGGGTACTAAGCCTAAACCCTCGCAAGGGGCACTGCCCCTTGACCCTGTTAAATGATTTGGGAGAAACCACGCTAATGAAAGTGGGGTAAATTTAACCTCTGAGTATGATTAGGCTCCATATAACAACATAGAGTAGCAATAAAACAAACTCACCATTGTCCAATACCTTGTAGTAGACACACGGATCAGATTTGCAGCATGTAAATCATGAAAGAGTCAAAATTAAGATACCACTACCTCAGGGCTTGTTTGAGCCCATACAAACTCTTTTTCAATCTGCAATACAAATCCTCGTGCCCTGGTTTGACAAATCCTTTTCGTTGATGCATATACAACTTCTCCTCAATGTTGCCATGGAGGAAAGTGGTTTTAACATCAAGTTGCTCAAGTTTAAGATCATATACCGCTACCAATCCCAAAACTACTCAAATAGTGGTTATCTTCACAACTGGTGAGAAAATCTCATTGAAATCTATCCCCTTTTGCTGATCATACCCATTCACTACCAATCTAGCCCTGTAGCATTTCCTACCTCCTTCTTCCTCTTTCAATCTATACACCCATCAATTCTTCAATGTTCTTCGATTGGGTTGAAGCTTAACCAAATCCTATGTATGATTGGCTATGAGAGAATCCATCTTCTCCTTCATTGCATTCATCTATTCTCACTATTGACATCTTTGCAAGCTTCTTTGAAGGTAGCTGGCTTTGCTAAATCAGAAAGCAATAATTCATAATTCTCAAACTTTGCTGTAATTTGGCACTCCTGAGTAGACCTCCACAGTTGAGGAACTTGTTCCCTCAAATTACCCTATTCTTGCAAAGTACTTTGTTCAGACAAACTACCCTGTGGTAGATTTTCTATTTCCCAATTCCTCAAATTTTATGATGCCATACTTCTTAAATTTGTTGGTGCCACATTTGTCACACTATTAGGAATCACCAAAGGTAGCGATGGATTTACTAGAGGAATTGTAGGATTTGAACTTTGCAAATATTATGGATTAGTGAAAGGCGATAGCGTAGGAATATGCATATGCTACATTGAACTTCTAAAAGAGTCCATTGTCTTTTCCAAATGCTAAGATGCAGCTTCAAAAAACTGTGTGGGAGTATGAAGTGGTTGCGTTGAATATCTCAAAGACTAGTGTTCTCTATTCAAAGGCTATGTTGAAAATTCCAAGGGTTACAACTTATCTAAAGACAACTTTGAGTTATTGAAAATAGGTTGCAATTCATTTGGCAGCATGGAAGTATGCAAAGGGTGCGCAGATGTATAGGAAGTCTCAACATATTGTGTAGCATTTACAAGAGGCTGAATTCTATTATCTAAAGGATGTGTGGGATATGTCACTGCCTGCATTGAAATTGAAACAGGTTGCAAAGTATTATGTCAAAAATGTCTCCTTGGGGGTTTTTCCCTCCTAAGGTTTAGCTCCCGGGTCCTTTAGAATGCATTTAGGTCATCTTGCATGTTAATGGTGACTCCCGATGAGAAAACCTTGAAGTTTCATGGCAAATGGGACCTAGAGGGTGTGCTTAGCATAAATCCTACTTGAAATAGGGGGGAGGACTTGGGTGCCCCCACCCTAGTCCTACCCTATTTTAGGTCAGAAACTATTTTTGGGTGTTAGTTTTATGACCGTTATTAGGTCCTATGCTGACATCTCAAGTTTGAATTATGAAATTCTTAGCGGGAATGTTTGTAGTTGTATATATAAGCATGATTAGTGATTCATTTGTAAACTAGAAGATGATTGTGAACTTTTGGCATACTTGTGATTTCAAGATATTCATTGTTGCAAGACCAAAGCATTGTTATTGTGTTTGTGATTACAAATTTGGCTTCATCTTCTCATGTGATTGAAGAGCCTTCATTTATGTGAGATCTACACTACAAGGTGATATCAATTGTGTTTTCTATTATTTATCATTTAGATTTTGCCTCTATCCCGCAGGGATACGCACTCATTATCTGACAATGATGTTCGAAAGACTTGAATGTCTCTCCATGGCAAGCCTCTAAATATAACAACCCCCAACCTACTTTTCTATGACTACATTTTACAGGTTTCAGAAGTGAAAGAAGTGGAGTTGCAGGAGAGTAGTGCAGACTATCAAAATTACAGATCTGAGAAGAAAACTAGGGCTTGGACTTGGGCACCTGCTTATTAGTCCTCTAAATTCCAAAGTAGTGAAATCTCTGTGATAGTGGGAACAGGTTGCAAACATTCTTCAGAGATCCCGACAAAATCAGCTACAGTGGACCAGGGCCCCACTCATTAGTCCCCAACTTTTCTACACACCAAACTTTGAAATCTGGTATGTATCTGGTTGTCATTTGATATCTCTGTGTACGATCATTTTGCATAATTTATCCATTTGTTTACTATTTTATGAAATTAGGTTTTGAGCATAATTAGACTTACTTGAACAACAAATTCATACAATTCCAGTCTTCCTCTATGTTCCAAGTGACAGGAGATCTATAGTAGAGTTCTCTACTTGGTCGAATGTCCTTGAATGTTTGGTGGTGAAAGGAGGATCAAGATAAACCTTTAAAACCCCATTGCCATTGTCTTATCCCTCTTTTCATACTAAACATTTTGGTGAACCCGTGTTTTTGGATTGTTTTGCACCTTGCTAAGTGTTGTATTTTAAATTTACATTCATTTCATTCATTCATTTCATTGTTCATCTTATTGCAATTGAAAAATTAAAAAAAAAAATTAAAAACTTTAAATTTTTTGAAAAAATTGACATTTTTAGCTTGCATTTTATTTAATTTCAATAAATTTCTATCATTATCATTAGATCTGATTTAAAATATAGAAATTATTCATTCACCATTCATTTACATTGCATTTTCATGTTTAAATTGATAAAAATTGCTTGAAATTGTGCATTTTTCCATATAACCTAGTTTTACATTATCTAGCCTAGGTTTGTAGTCAAAATCTTGTTTCAGATTTTATTAGCCTTTCAAAACACTCATTAGGACTTATTGATGGTGTTTTTCACACACAACAATGCAGGTGTGATTGCTAGTATCACACCTCTCTTGAAAAATATCTTACCCTATGTAAGACTACTCCAAGGATAATACAGCTAAGTCTTATCTTGCGTGGAATTCTTTAGTGGGATCTTCTAGCTGTGCCTACAAGGGGTCTTACATGCAATATGATAGGTTTGACACGTCAGGACAATGATAGATGCAAACCCTTATATCGTTTCAACTGATATGACAATATAAAATGTTGCCGGAACCTAACTCTAACAACTAATTAATAAGAAAATGCAAAAGGAAGTAGGGTTTAGAGAAATCTTAAGTGGCATTCATAATGCAAAGATTGCTCTAGGTAGACAAACATTCACAAATTAAACTAATTTTCTATTTTACCAAGCTAAAGACTTTGCTACAGTGTTGCAAAAATAGTGGTATCTTCTATGGATTCTTAAGATTTTCAAATTACATACATTCATTAATTACGCAAGTGCTGGTGTGATTTAACTACTATAATTCAATTGAACTCAACTCAATTTAAAAGCCTAGGCTAACTATGCATAGTTACTTACAATCAGCAAGCAACTAATAGTATGGACTAGAATGTTCATCAAATACCTTCAACAAATCAATAACATTGCAAGGCACGATTCAACTAATAAAGATCAAGATATGAACCATGAAACCAAATTGATAATATAAAGAAACAAATTCTTAGAAAAGCACTGCAGCAACTTGCTTTTGTATTAACAATCCAGCATCAAGATTGTCTCTCAATGAGAGAAACAATGGCCCTTTATATAGAAGAGGCGCCATACAAAGTTTTTGAATAGATGGTGGAGATTAACTTAACACCAACGGTCCAGATTACATCATATAGACAACTATTATCCATTCCTAGATTTCCCTTTGTCTTGTAGGAAAAAGACAAAATACAACTCCTAAATATATTGAATCTAGACATTTTGAATACCCATTGAGCTGTATATAGGGAAAAGTCAAATTTTAAAGCATAATAAAGACAAAATAGCATCACATGACCCTTCTAAATATAACACTAATCACAAGTGATGGGATTCCATTTTCAATTTCAAGTATTTTGTTATTTTATTCATCTCCCTCTAAATCTATTTTATCTTCTTTTGCCTTCTTGTTGCTGTAGGCTACCCTAGCTGTTAACGCTGGATTTATGTCTGTAGGATTAGGATCTTTGATGTAGTCAGCTCTAAATATGAGGTTTTGGAGCTCCCGATAATACTAAGTATATACATCTTCCATTGTTCTTCTTCCTTTTTGAAATGCAACAAAGGAGGCCCGAAGATCACTGACCTTTTCAAGCTTACACATTATACTTAGTGGAGACTGTCCGTGAATAGCTTGATGCAATCTATCCTTACAATGCTAGACATCTAATGGAGCAAGGTCATTGATGCCGGGGTCTACCCATTCTTTCAAAGAATCATTTATTTCATAAATGACAGCAAGTATTTACTTCCTTATGGGATTCCTTAATCTTATCAAAAACTTCCTTCTTCATCTTCATCTGTTGATACCATTCCCCTGACTTATGCAACCTCTCCGCCATAAGAATATTCTCTGATAACAGAATTTTACTAGGTAGTCTCCTTATTGCTCGTACTCTTGGGAACATATGAGAATGGTATTCTTCATAGGGATTGCATTCTTCATATAATTCCTCCCATCCTTCTCTCAACAATTGGAAGTCTTGATGTAGCATGGCTGCAAAGGTGATTGCTTCACAACCATCACTGTACACTTTGTCAAACCACTCCTGTGTGTGTGCATCAGTTATTTTGATATCATCAAATTTAGCCAACTTTTCTTTTGACAACAGAGCAGGGGCTTCTTTTGGTTCTCCCTCAGAGTTCAATGGTCTCATCAAAAATTGGATGCAAGCCTTTAGTTCTTCATTTTGTTGTTTTAATATCTGTTTTGTGAGCTCATCTTTGTCTAATTGTTCAAGAATGGATGAGACTATACCCTTAAACTCATCAATCTTTTGTCCTCTAGAGGCTGGTCTGAAGTCAACAGTTGTAATAGTATAATCCTCTACTCTGACTTGATCTTTACTCACATTGGCCAGTGGGACAACCATCTTAGCAATCTTTGACCCAGTGGCATCTTTTTATATTCTGGAATTGATCTTAGCCTTATTTTGTTTCTTTAGCTTCTCTACTCTGGCTAAGATTGTATCCAAATCTAGTTTCATCACTTCTACCTGTGGCTCTTTAGCTCTAGGCTTGCATTGTAGCCAATCTAGTGCTATAGAGAAGGAATCCTTGGGGATATAAGCGTGACTATCTTCCTTGGTAGATTATCAAGGATTTCTAATTCACGTTCAAAATCTTTATCATTATTATCTTCTCCATCTCCCAGATGCTCAATATTTTGTCAACTTTCCAATACTTCATGCTGAGCAACTCTCATAATTGTATCTATAGTGCCCTTGTCAACTAGACTATTAGATATCTCAACTATTTCAATGCTTGTAGGCTTGGAGAGGTATTTTTAGCTATTTCCTTTCCCATCCCTTATTCTTGTTGTTCTAACTTTGCACAAACCTTTTCAATTCTAGGTAGTTGTGGCATAGTTAAGTAGGCAAAGTCTTGCACTGAATGGATTAAAGAGTTGTTGATCAAGGGAAATGAATGGGCAGGCAATGGAGGGAGGCTTACATGAATCAAATTAGAAAACAATGCAAAACCCAAGGAAGGAGGCATGAGAATTGGTGAAAGAATGGAGGAGGAAGCTAGAGAAAAGGAAGATGAAAGAATAGTGGAGAGGGGTGGTAAATTGAATGAGGCGAAAAGAGAGATAGAGGAAATGGGAGGTAGGGAGGTAGTTGAGATGGATGGTAATGGAGGAGTAGAATAAGTGACAACAAGTGAAATAAGTGAAGTGGAAAGGCTTGGGATACTTGAATCAGAGGGTAAGGGGCATGAGGTAGTTGCAATAATAGATTGAATTGGAGCAGATGGTGTGTCATAGGTAGCAAAGGTAGTAGGAGCAGTGATAGAGACCCCTGTTGTCTTGGTCCTTGGTTTCTTGGTTTTGGAACCCTCACCTATTCCACTTGGCATATATCTCTTTTGTATAGTTCTTGTTCTCTTGGCCAAAGGTGAACTCTTTTTCTATGCTTTTAGAATAGCTTTCTTCCCTTTTATCCTTTCTACCAATGGGATGTGCTCTTCACTATCTATTTCTTTAGAGACTTCTTGAACTTGCTCTTCAACATCTGTTACTTCCACAAGTTGATCCTCTTCACCATCTAATTCCTTTTCTGGTTCTATCTCTGTGTAAGTTAACTATACCCCATTCTGAGTCATGGCTACAACTTGGGTCCTAACCTAGACTTTGCTCAACCTTATAGGTTCCTTTATGATTTCATCTAAGGAGCTCTCTTTAGAATTTGCCCAGTTTGGAAGAGGAACTGGGTGTTGGTATTGATCCTCCCAAGGTCCCTTATATACCACATTGTCATCATCTATTAATTGATCTAGGACATCTATGACATGAAATACTTTAATGAAGTCCATAGACATTCTTAAATGACTTCTTTTCATTACTTCATAGTCATCTACAAGATCTTCCCAAAAATCCTTGAGATGCACCTTATGGAACCTCTTGCTAACATACTTCTCCATTACACCATGGGGATTAAAGTGACTTCTTCTGTCATACAAGTGCAGATTAAGGAGTTGTAGTTCTTTATCAGAGGATTCTGCTGCACCCAATGAAACACATGCAAACTGTCCTTTACGTAGCAGCATGGGAAATTTGACATTTGTTCTATGCAAGTTCTTTAGCTTCTCTGCACATGGAATCAATTGCCTTATGAGTTCTAGCAATACTGCCTTATCTATTGGATATCTTGGTAGTCTGTATGGTGCCCCTGTGAATCCTTGTATTCTTATGTAAGTGAGTTTCTCAAACTAGATGTACCACCTCCCGAATTGTCTTACCACATTCATTGCCTCGGGAGAAATTCTTAGGGAGGTAGCTCCTTGAGGCAGTCTTGTAATGCACATGGTAAATGCATCATTTACCCTTTTGAAGTGAATCAAGGATTGAGATATGGCAAGTTGGGGATAACACTCATATACTCAGCTGCCCATTACCTGCAAGTCCCAACTTTGATAACCCTGGGTACTCAGTTCTATGAGGTCTATTTGAATGTCATCTTCTCATTGAAGTTTGTAAAAGCCTCATGTATGTTGTCACTTAAAATCTGAACCCAATGGAGCTTCAATTGTCCAAGAATAATTTCCTCAATTAGTGTGAACATCCATCCCTCAAATGTTGATGCAGAGGTCAGTCCATATATTCTAGTCAATAAAGTCACAAGATCTCCAATCTCACTGTGAAAATCACTCCTATAAACTGTATGAGGAAGCTTGATAATTGTAGACCTTTTATCTTCATCCATCCATTATTGATTTACTTCTTACATTTCTCAATACCCTTCTTGTAAGTTTCCTTTGCATCTTTATGTCTGGTATTGATAACACAGGGTGCACTGGTATGCCAAAGATTTCTACCAAGGAGGGTGAGCTTAAGTTTTCCAAAATATCCCCATTGGTAGTCTAAATGGTCCTAGTCAGGGGGTCATACTTTTATGCACAAGTCACTATCAACTAAGGGCATTGCACTAAAGTAGGAAATGCAGTAGCCTCTGCAATCCTATTATCTCTGATCTTTCTTGCCAAGGGTGTAGGATTAGTCCCAAATACTCTGAGTCTAAAGCCCTCTAGATTAATATGACCTAGGTCTGTATCTCCTATGTTTGGCCATGCAGAGGCTATCTTTGATTCGGGAGGAATTCCTTTAAATTTGTACTTCATGTTTTAGGCTCGGGTAGTCATTTAATCTACTTCTAAATGTTGTGGCAAAGGCAGAAAAATAGTCTAGACGTGCCCAAGGTCAAATTCACCTTCACTCTGAATTTGTCTCTCATCGTTAATGAGATCATAGAACTCTCAAATGGTTTTCTTGTGCATCAAAATGAGCTCAAAGTTCACAAAAAGAACCTTTATATCCCATGTTATTAGCCACCATTAATGCCATGGTACGATTGCAGGTTTGGCACGCAGTATGCAAAAAGATGACTTTTAGGATTTGCGTCGATTTGAGGCTTTTTGGACCTACACAAATTTAGGTGTCCTCTAACTTAAGTCAGTGAAGTGGCATTTTAGCGCAAGTCAGGGATAGGAAAATTTAGCGCTAGGTCAGTGATAAACAATTTTAGTGCTAAGTCAATGGATGAGGATTTTGATGTTGAGTCAGTGACTTGTGATTCTGGCACTAAGGTCAGTGAAGTGAGAATCTAGCACAAAGGTTAGCAAACAATGTTTTTAGTGCTAAAGGGACATTAGACTTGGTTTTGATGGAAAACAATACTTGACTTAATGATTTCAGAAAACCTAAATAACTCTCATGCTTTAGTTTGTGAAAAATGTGACTTTGATTACCCATTGGAATACTTCAGGAATCAACTAGCTAGGCTAACACTCTAAGCCAAAATTTGAAGGAAGGGGGTCCCCATTGGCGAAATGGGGCGTGTGTGCAAGGCATAACAAATGGTAACTCTGTTGGTAAATTTTCTAGAGCATTTCAAAGATAAACCACAATTTTAGACCTAGAACCTCTGTGTTTCCCACATGTTAAACAAGAAGACATGATACCCTATCAAAGAAGCAGAACTCAATAGCCAGGTGCAACTATCCATATCTTGAAAACTTGAGTGTGTGCAATTGTGTTAATTCCCACTCCAAAGGAACTAAGCTCATCCAAGATCCTTTACATTAAGCTATGTGATTAGTACACACCTCATGAACTACCTGGACATTGCCCTACTACCAGCGAGCATCTATAGCCCCAGTGGGTTTGTCTTAGAATTCCACTCAAGCAGAGCCCTACTACTAGTTAGGCATCCATAGCCCTGGTAGAGTTTACTTGATTGTCCATCTAACAGAGTTATAGTGTGTGGTTGTGATTTTTCTGATTTTATTTTCTTTTCATAATTTCTTGATATTCCATTGAGCTTAGATTTGGTAGAGTACAATGCAGTACCACTACCCTTGTAACACATGCTTTTGATGGCACTAGTTACATTGATAACTTAGGTAGCTAGATGTGGACTCCTAATGGTGGTAGAGGTGGACCTTAGATTTTTCACTTAATGTAAGATCACCAAGACTCACTTAGGTACTTTAGGATTATTTAAGAGTGTAAAAGATATATGGTTAGAAAATACTTCAAGTGCATTGACTAATGATTCATTTCCCATGAATAGGCATTATATTGTTTGTGTACAATAGTGGAACCCACAGGAGGACCTAAGCAGAAAACTTTGTCTTCTCAAAGAAATATTCCAAATTACTTACCCAACAAAGGGCCACTTGTAGATCTGTACAACTACCACCACATTTAGGAAACAAATATCCCAAACAAAGCAAGCGCAGCAGGCAAAAATAAGACAGGAAATGACAACTAAACTAAGAGAAAACAAACACCTAACAACTATGGAAAGCAAAAGAAGAAAGCATAAACTAATCTAATAGCAAACTAACCTAACCAAAATAAACAAGAAACCTAACTATGTACACTAAAAGAAGGCAAAGATGCCTCCTAGGCCTGAAAGTAGTGCTTTAGAAACTACCCATTGATGGGAAATGGGAGAATCTCACCAGTAAGGCTCTTCAGTCGATACTTATTATCACCAAGGATGTCATAAATCTGATATGGGCCTAGCCAAAGTCTGTCAAACTTACTATGTTCACCTTTCTTTTCATGGGTTTTCTCCCAATATAAAACTAAGTCAGAACTGCAAAAGGCCTTGACTTTAGCCTTTTTTGTCGAACCATCATTTTACTACACCTTGATGTTTGGTAAAGTTTTCTATGGTAGCATCATGTTTTTCTTCTAGGTGTAGTAATTGAGCTAAGTGAGATGACATCTGGTCATTTAGTTCAAGGCAGTCCTGCATGAATTGTAGTACATGAATCCTCAAATGGATGGGAAAGATAGGCTTAGTACCATAAACTAAGTGTTAAGGTGACGTTCCCAATGCAGCCTTGTGTCTGAGCCTATCGGCCCATAAAGCAAACCTAAGCTAGGTGTGCCAATCTCTAGGATTTTTATCGAGTAGTTTTTTGATGACCTCAAGCAAGTTTTTGTTCATTGATTCAGCTACTCTGTTCCCTTCAGGATAGTAGTTTGATGAAAATTTTAAAATAATCCCATTGTCAAATGCCCAATTGAAAAATTGTAATGAAGAAAATATAGGGCCATTATCAAAAACCAAAGCAAAAGGATAGCCAAACTTGGTAATTATATGTTTTTTAGCAAATTCAATTACTACCTCTGTGGTACATTGTTTCCATGCTATAGCTTCAAATCATCAGGTACAATAGTCAGTAGTGGTTAGAATGTACTTGTGGCCTGTAGAGGAAGGTGATTTAGAAAGGTATCACGTTTTTCATTGCAGTTACGTTTCTCATTTCTGGTAACATAAGCAACATAGTTGTTTAGACACGATCGACTATAAAATATTATCTCGTGTCTTCATGTCAGAAACAAAAACAGGAAGGTCGCAATAATGATGTTTAACATTAAGGACAACTATTGATAAAAAAAAATTGTAAGTTACTTCTAGTGTTCCATGAAGGAATATTAAAAGACATTAATAGCGAAATTTGAGGAGATCAAGCACAACAGGTTAGAATTTAAGAAACGATATATATATATATATATATATATAAGATTGAATCTACCTTATTTCTATTAAATAATGAGAGCAGATAAATGATTCAAGAAATAAAAAATGAACAACACACAAGACACAAATTTACATGGTTCACCAAAACTAGTTACGTCCATGGGAGCAGGGGAAAATCTTTTTATTAATTGTCATAGCAGAGTACATAGTTTTTCATTATCTATTACAATGAGCAAGTGAATAGTTTTATAGCTTGCACAAATGACTCTTCAAGGAGGAGGCAACAAAAGGTGAGGAGTCACGGTCAATGTGACCGTTGGACTTCACACACCAACAATCTCCCACTTGAAGTCCAACCACTGCACTGCTAAGAGATGTTCCCCCACTCCAGTCTCAATGTCATATCTTGACAATGATGAGAGAAGCCCTACATAACTTGATCTTCTCTCTTGGTACTATCTTGATTAATGCATCAGTTAGATTCACCTTTCTAGCAATCTTTTCAACTTGCAACTTGCCTTCTTCAATCACGCTCTAGATGAAGTGATACTGCAACTCAATATGTTTGGTTCTATTATGAAAAGTAACATTCTTGCCAAGTGAATAGCGTTGTTGCTATCACAAAAGAGAGTAAAGCCTTATTGTTTGCAACCCAACTCTCCCAACAGGCATTGCAACCAAATCATTTCCTTTGCACTTTTAGTAAGAGCAATGTACTCAGCGTTAGTAGTGGAAAGGGCAACCACTTGTTGCAACCTTGAGACCTAGCTGATTGCTACCCTGGTAAATGTGAAAGTATAACCTATTGTAGACCTTCGTTTGTCCAAGTCTCCTACCATATGAGAATTAACAAAGCCTTGTAGCTGTGCATCTTTCCCACCAAAACATAAAGCATAATCAGAAGTGCCTTGTAAATACCTCAATATCCACTTCACTTCTTCCCAATGAGTTTTACTCGGATTACTCATGAACCTGCTCACTACTCCCACTGCATGGGAAATGTCAGGACGGGTGCACACCATGGCATACATGAGACTTCCAACAGTTGATGAATATGGAATGTCTTTCATGTAGTTTTGATCTTCTTGTGTTTTGGGGGACAATGCAGATGACAAACGAAATTGATCAGCAAGTGGAGTGCTCACAGGATTAGCTCCCTTCATGTTAAATCTGTCCAAGCCTTTGTGAACATACTTTTCTTGTGACAATCTAATTTCCCTCTTACATCTGTCCTAGATTATGGTCATACCAAGTATCCTTTTCGTTGCCCCTAAATCCTTCATTGCAAACTTGTGAGGTAAGAGTTGCTTCAAATCATGAACAACTCTCATGCTAGTGCCGATACCTATCATATCATCAACATAGAGTGTTAGGGATTGCATGCAGAAGATATCAATTAAATACAAATAAAGATTAAACATAGGAATGAAAAATACACAGAAATAATAACAATGAGAGACAAGTTTTAATGTGGTTCATCCAAACTCAGGCTATATCCACCAACAGAGAGTCCAATATTATTATCTAGTAAATCAAACCGATTACAACTAAAAATCCTTACAACTCAATACCACTGCAAAATGCTACAATACATCAACAGAAACCCTAACCCTTAGCCACTTTTATCAAGCCTTATGTCGGTTACAAAATAGGGTTTTTTATGTCAGCCAATAGAAAAAATAACTCCTAATGCCTTTATAAATATTAATAAAATTCGTGTGAGGTTTCAGGGGCGCTGCCCCTCAACCCCACCCTGTATTGTGACAGGGAGTGTGCCAAGGGCGCTGCCCTTGGACCCCACAAGGGGTGCTACCTTTTGACCTCATCTTGGGGGCACTGCCCCCAAACCTTCGCAAGGGGTACTGCCCGTTAACCCTATTAAATAATTTGGGAGAAACCACGCCAATAAAAGTGGGGTAAATTTAACCTCTGAATCTGATTAGGCTCCATATAACAACATAGAGTAGCAATAAAACAAACTCACCATTGTCCAATACCTTGTAGTAGACACACGGATCAAATTTGCAGCATGTAAACTATTTCTCCATCATGAAAGAGTCAAAATTAAGATACCACTACCTCGGGGCTTGTTTGAGCCCATACAAACTCCTCTTCAATCTGCAATACAAATCCTTATGCCCTGGTTTGACAAATCCTTTGTGCTAATGCATATACAACTTCTCCTTAATGTTGCCATGGAGGAAAGTGGTTTTAACATCAAGTTGCTCAAATTCAAGATCATATACCGCTACTAATCCCAAAACTACTCAAATAGTGGTTATCTTCACAACCAATGAGAAAATCTCATTGAAATCTATCCCCTTTTGTTGATCATACCCCTTCGCTACCAATCTGACCATGTAGCATTTCCTACCTCCTTCTTCCTCTTTCAATCTATAAACCCATCAATTCTTCAATGTTCTTCGATTGGGTGAAAGCTTTACCAAATCCTATGTATGATTGGCCATGAGAGAATCCATCTCCTCCTTCATTACATTTATCTATTTCTCACTATTGACATCTTTGCAAGCTTCTTTGAAGGTAGCTAGCTCTGCTAAATCAGAAAGCAATAATTCATAATTCTCAAACTTTGCTGGAATTTGGTTCTCAAACTTTGCTGGAATTTGGCACTCCCGAGTAGACCTCCATAGTTGAGGAACTTGTTCCTTCAAATTACCCTGTTCTTGCAGAGTACTTTGTTTAGACAAACTGCCCTATGCTGGATTTTCTATTTCCTAATTCCTCAAATTTTATGATGTCATACTTCTTAAATTTGTTGGTGCCACATTTGTCACACTGTTAGGAATCACTAGAGGCAGCGATGGATTTACTAGAGGAATTGTAGGATTTGAACTTTGCAAATATTGTGGATTAGTCAAAGGTGATAGTGTAGGAATATGCATATGCTACATTGAACTTCTAAAAGAGTCCATTGTCTTTTCCAAATGCTGAGATGCAACTTCAAAAAACTGTGTGGGAGTATGAAGTGGTTGCGTTGAATATGTCAAAGATTGGTGTCCTCTATTCAAAGGCTATATTGAAAATTACAAGGGTTGCGACTTATCTAAAGACAACTTTGAATTATTGAAAATAGGCTATGATTCATTTGGCAGTGTGGAAGTATGCAAAGGGTGCACAGATGTATAGGAAGTCTCAACATGTTGTGTAGCATTTACAAGAGGATGAATTGTATTACCTAAAGGATGTGTGGGATATGTCACAGCCTGCATTGAAATTGAACCAGGATGCAAAGTGTTATGTCAAAAAATTTCCCCTTGGGGGTTTTTCCCTCCTAAGGTTTACTCTCGGGTCCTTTAGAATGCATTTAGGTCATCTTGCATGTTAATAGTGACTCCGATGAGAAAACCCTGAAGTTTCATGGAAAATGGAACCTAGGGGGTGTGCTTAGCATAAATCTTGCTTGAAATAGGGGGAGGACTTGGGTGCCCCTGCCCTAGTCCTACCCTATTTTAGGTTAGGACCTATTTTGGGTGTCAATTTTATGACCGTTATTAGGTCCTATGTTGACATCTCAAGTTTGAATTATGAAATTCTTAGAGGGAATGTTTATAGTTGCATATATAAGCATGATAAGTGATTTAGTAGTAAACTAGAAGATGATTGTGAACTTTTGGCATACTTGTGATTTCAAGATATTCATTATTGCAAGAGCAGAGCATTGTTATTGTGTTTGTAATTGCATATTTGGCTTCATCTTCTCATGTGATTGAAGAACCTTCATTTATGTGAGATTTACACTACAAGGTGATATCAATTGTGTTTTATATCATTTATCATTTAGATTTTACCTCTATCCCGCAGGGATACGTACTCATTATCTGACAATGAATGTCTCTCTAGGGCTTGACCAAGGCAAGCCTCTAAACACAACAACCCCCAACCCACTTTTATGTGATTACAAGTTACAGGTTTTAGAAGTGAAAGAAGTGGAGTTGCAGGAGAGTAGTGCAAACTGTTGGAATTGTAGATCTAAGAAGAAAACTAAGGCTTGGGCTTGGGCACCTGCTCATTAGTCCTCTGAATTCCAAAGCGGTGAAATCTCTGTGATAGTGGGAATAGGTTGCAGACATTCTTCAAAGATCCCCACAAAAGCAACTATAGTGGACCAGGGCCCCACTCATTAGTCCCCAACTTTTTCACACACCAAACTTTGAAATCTGGTATGTATTTGGTTGTCATTTGATATCTCTGTGTATGATCATTTTGCGTAATTTATCCATTTGTTTACGATTTTACAAAATTAGGGTTTTGAGCATAATTAGACTTACTTGAACAACAAATTCATACAATTCCAATCTTCCCCTATGTTCCAAGTGACAGGAGATCTGTAGTAGAGTTCTCTACTCGATCGAAATTCCTTGAATGTTTGGTGGTGAAAGGAGGATCAAGATAAACCTTTAAAACCCTATTGCCATTGTCTTATCCCTCTTTTCATAATAAACATTTTGGTGAACTGATGTTTTTGGATTGTTTTGCACCTTGGTGAGTGTTGTATTTTAGATTTACATTCATTTCATTGTTCATCTTATTGCATTTAAAAAATTATAAAAAAAATTGAAAACTTTAAATTTTTTAAAAAAATTGACATTTTTAGCTTGCATTTTATTTAATTTCAATAAATTTCTATCATTATCATAAGATCTAATTTAAAATACAGAAATTATTCATTCACCATTCATTTACATTGCATTTTCATGCTTAAATTGATAAAAATTGCTTGAAATTGTGCACTTTTCCATATAACCTAGTTTTGCATTAGGTAGCCTGGGTTTGTAGTCAAAATCTTGTTTCATATTTTATTAGCCTTTCAAAACACTCATTAGGACTTATTGATGGTGTTTTTCACACACAACAATGGAGGTGTGATTGCTAGTATCACACCTCTCTTGAAAAGTATCTTACCCTAAGTACGACTACTCCAAGGATAATATAGCTAGGTCTTAGCTTGTGTTGAATTCCTCAGTGGGATGTTCTAGTTGTGCCTACAAGGGGTCTTACATGCAACACAACAGGTTTGACACGTCGGGACAATGATATATGCAAACCCTTATATCATTTCAGCTAATATGACAATATGAAATGTTGCTGGAACCTAACTCTAACAACTAATTAATAAGAAAATGCAAAAGGAAGTAGAGTTTAGAGGAATCCTAAGTGGCATTCACAATGCAAAGATTGCTCTAGGTAGACAAACATTTAGAAATTAAACTAATTTTCTATTTTACCAAGCTAAAACTATGCTATAGTGCTACAGAAATAGTGCTATCTTCTCTGGATTCTTAAGATTTTCATATTACATACATTCATTAATTACCCAAGTGCTGGCATGATTTAACTACTATAATGCAATTGAACTCAACTCAATTTAAAAGCCTAGGCTAACTATGCACAACTACTTACAATCAACAAGCAACTAATAGTATGGACTAGAATGCTCATCAAATACCTTCAACAAATCAATAACATTGCAAAGCATGATTCAACTAATAAAGATCAAGATGTGAACCATGAAACCAAATTGATAATACAAAGAAACAAATTCTTAGAAAAGCACTGCAGCAACTTGCTTTTGTATTAACAATTCAGCATCAAGATTGTCTTTCAATGAGAAACAATGGCCCTTTATATAGAAGAGGCACTATACTGAGTTTTTGAATAGACGGTGGAGATTAACTTGACACCGACGGTCCAGATTACATCATATAGACAACTATTATCCATTCCTGGATTTCCCTTTGTCTTGTAGGAAAAAGATAAAATACAACTCCTAAATACATTGAATCTAGACATTTCGAATACCCATTGAGCTGTATATAGGGAAAAGTCAAATTTTAAAGCATAATTAAGACAAAATAGCCTCACATGACCTTCTAAATATAGCACTAATCACAAATGATGGGATTACATTTTCAACTTCAAGTATTTTGTTATTTTATTCATCTCCCTCTAAATCTATTTTATCTTCTTCTGCCATCTTGCTGTTGTAGGCTACCCTAGCTGTTAACGTTGGATTTATGTCTGTAGGATCAGGATCTTTGATGTAGTCAGCTCTAAATCTAAGGTTTTGGAGCTCCTAATAATACTAAGTATATACATCTTCCATTGTTCTTCTTCCTTTTTGAAATGCAACAAAGGAGGCCCAAAGATCACTAACCTTTTCAAGCTTACCCATTATACTCAGTGGAGACTGTCCATGAGTAGCTTTATGCAATCTATCCTTACAATGCTGGACATCTAATGGAGCAAGGTCATTGATGCTGGGGTCTATGCATTCTTTCAAAGAATCATTTATTTCATAAATGATAACAAGTATTCAAGTATTTACTTCCTTATGGGATTCCTTAATCTTATCAAAAACTTCCTTCTTCATCTTCATCTGTTGATACCATTCCCCTAACTTATGCAACCTCTCTGCTGTAAGAATATTCTCTGATAACAAAATTTTACTAGGCAGTCTCCTTATTGCATGTACTCTCCAGAACATATGAGAATGGTATTCTTCATCGGGATTGCATTCTTCATATAATTCCTCCCATCCTTCTCTCAACAGTCGGAAGTCTTGATGTAGCATCGTTGTAAAGGTGATTGCTTCACAAGCATCACTATACACTTTGTCAAACCACTCCTGTGTGTGTGCAGTAGTTGTTTTGATATCATCAAATTTAGCCAACTTTTCTTTCAACAGTAGGGCAGGGGCTGATTTTGGTTCTCCCTCAGAGTTCAATGGTTTCTGTATATACCTAAAAATGACATGACTCTACATAAATAAATATTTTAAATATTTATTTCATCTTCATATTTTGCTATCAATAAATAAATAAATTTATTTATTTATTTGATTCATTCTCTCATATTTAATTAAATAAATTACATTTATTTATTTAATGTCACATCAACCTTATTCTCCTAAATAATTAAATAATTTTAATTATTTAATTAAATCTTTCATTTTTCTAAATTTAAATAAAATGCAGATTTATTTAAATTAAAATCTACAAAAAAAATATGTTAAATATTTTATTTATTCTTCCAATTTATCCACAAGTAATTAAATAAATTTATTTATTTAATTATACTTTCTAATCTTCTAAAAAATCTTTCTTATCTTCTAAAATAAATTCTTCTTGTCATGCAAAAGCAAAAGCTAAGTTAAAGCAACTTTGCTCTTAAATTAGAAAAATATATTCTAATTTAAAGAAAATAAACTCATCCTCATCAAGAAAGCAGTTAACTCAACAAATCTTCTTTTTGAATGACACATGTCCTTCTTCTATTCGCACACGTTCGCACATACATTCTCCTCCATTGATCTTCTCATTTCTTCTCAACCATTGATCTTCCCTCACACAACTCTATAAATACAACCATCTATCTCTTCATTTGAGATTCATCATTCGAGTAAACTTATGCTGTAGGAAATATAGTGCACCATTGGCACCCTTACCACCATAATATCATCTATCATCCATCAATAGTGTGTTGAAGCTCGTCTTCAATCACACCAAGTATCAGAGCCAACTTCTCCTTGTCATCTTGAGGATTCGAAGTGAGGAAGCAAGCTTCATGAGGGCCAATATTCATCTCATCAAGATCAAGAAAGAAAAGGTGAACAATGGAAGGCGTAAGGTAAAGGTTGTAAGTATCTTCTCTGTTTTACTTTAAATCTACTTTTACCTTCATATTTCATTGGTGCTTGGGTTTATTATTGTTATTTGATTAATCCACATTTCACCCATCATAGTCTCATTAAAAACTAGATGCAAGCCTTTAGTTCTTCATTTTTCTATTTCAATTCCTATTTTGCGAGGTCATCTTTGTCTAATTGTTCAAGAATGGAGGAGACTATACCCTTAAACTCATCAATCTTTTGTCCTCTAGAGGTTGGTCCGAAGTCAACAATTGTAACAGTACAATCCTCTACTCTGACTTGATCTTTACTCACATTGGTCGGTGGGATAGCCACCTTAGCAATCTTTGACCTAGTGGCATCTTTGTATATCCTGGATTGGATCTTAGCCTTCTTTTGTTTCTTTGGCTTCTCTACTTTGGCTAAGATTGTATCCAAATCTAGTTTCATCACTTCTACCTGTGGCTCTTTAGCTCCAAGCTTGCATTGTATCCAATCTAGTGCTGTAGAGGAGGAATCCTTCGGGATATTAGCGTAAATATCTTCCTTAGTTGGTGGATTATCAAGGATTTCCAATTCACGTTCATAATCTTTATCATTATTCTCTTCTCCATCTCCCAGCTGCTCAATATTTTATCGACTTTCCAATACTTCATGTTGAGCAGCTCTCATAATTGTATCTATAGTGCCCTTGTCAACTGGACTATTAGATATCTCAACTATTTTAATGCTTGTAGGCTCGAAGAGGGGTTCTTTAGATATTTACTTTCTGATCCCTTATTCTTGTTGTTCTAACTCTGCACAAACCTTTTCAATTCTAGGTGGTTGCGGCATAGTTAAGTAGGCAGAGTCTTGCACTAAATGGATTAAAGAGTTGTCGATCAAGGGCAATGAATGGGTGGGCAATGGAGGGAGGCTTACATGAATCAAATTAGCAAACGATGCAAAACCCAAGGAAGGAGGCATGACAATTGGTGAAAGGACGGAGGAGGAAGCTAGAGAAAAGGAAGATGAAAGAATAGTGGAGAGGGGTGGTAAATTGAATGAGGCAAAAAGAGAGATAGAGGAAATGGGAGGTAGGGAGGTAGTTGAGATGGATGGTAATGGAGTAGAATAAGTGACAGCAAGTGAAATAAGTGAAGTGGAAAGGCTTTGGATACTTGAATCAGATGGTAAGGGGCATGAGGCAGTTGTAATAACAGATTAAATTGGAGGAGATGGTGTGTCATAGGTAGCAAAGGTAGTAGGAGCAGTGATATAGACCCTTCTTGTCTTGGTCCTTGGTTTCTTGGTTTTGGAACCCTCACCTAGTCCACTTGGCATATATCTCTTTTGTGTAGTTCTTCTTCTCTTGGCCAAAGGTGAACTCTTTTGTTGTGATTTTAGAACAATTTTCTTCCCTTTTACACTTTCTGCCAATGGGATGTGCTCTTCACTATCTATTTCTTTAGAGACTTCTTGAACTTGCTCTTCAACATCTGTTACTTCCATAGGTTGATCCTCTTCACCATCTGATTCCTTTTCTGGTTCTATCTTTGTGTAAGTTAACTGTACCCCATTCTGAGTCATGGCTGCAACTTGGGTCCTAACCTAGACTTTGCTCAGCCTTATAGGTTCCTTTATGATTTCATCTAAGGAGCTCTCTTTAGCATTTACCCAGTTTGGAAGAGCAACTGGGTGTTGGTATCCTCCCAAGGTCCCTTATATACCATATTGCCATAATCTATTAATCTATCTAGGACATCTATGACATGAAATCTTTTAATGAAGTCCATAGACATTCTTGAATGACTTCTTTTCAGTACTTCATAGTCATCTACACAATCTTCCCAAAAATCCTCGAGATGCACCTTATGGAACAACCTCTTGCTAACATACTTCTCCATTACACCATGGGGATCAAAGTGACTTCTTTTGACATACAAGTGCAAATTAAGGAGTTGTAGTTCTTTATCAGAGGATTCTACTGCACCCAATGAAACACATGCAAACTTTCCTTTGCTTAGCAGCATGGGAAATTTGACATTTGTTCTATGCAAGTGCTTTAGCTTCTCTGCACATGGAATCAATTGCCTTATGAGTTCTAACAATACTACCTTATCTGTTGGATATCTTGGTAGTATGTATGGTACCCCTGTGAATCCTTGTATTCTTATGTAAGTGAATTTCCCAAACTAGATGTACCACCTCCTAAATTATCTTACCACATTCATTGCCTCGAGAGAAATTCTCAGGGAGGTAGCTCCTTGAAGTAGTCTTGTAATGTACATGGTAAATGCATCATTTACCCTTTTGAAGTGAATCAAGGATTGAGATATGGGAAGTTGAGGATAACACTCATATACTTTCAGCTGCCCATTACCTACAACTCCCAACTTTGATAACCATGGGTACTAAGTTCTTCTTGCTAAGGCATAAACCACATATGAGGTCCATCTGAATGTCATCTTCTCATTAAAGTTTGTAAAATCCTCATGTATGTTGTCACTTAAAATCTGAGACCAATGGAGCTTCAATTGTCCATAAATAATTTCCTCAATTAGTGTGAACATCCATCCCTCAAATGTTGATGCAGAGGGCAGTCCATAGATTCTGCTTAGTAAAGTCACAAGATCTCCAATCTCACTATGAAAATCACTCCTATAAACTATATGAGGAAGCTTGATGATTGTAGACCTTTTATGCTTCATCCATCCATCATTGATTTACTTCTTACATTTCTCAATACCCTTCTTGTAAGTTTCCTCTACATCTTTTATGTCTGGTATTGATAACACAGGATGTACTGGTATGCCAAAGATTTCTACCAAGGAGGGTGAGCTTAAGTCTGCCAAAATATCCCCATTGGTAGTCTGAATGGTCCTGGTCAGGGGGTCATACCTTTCTACACAAGTCACTATCAACTCAGGGCATTGCACTAAAGTAGGAAATACAGTAGCCTCTACAATCCCATTATCTCTGATCTTTCTTTCCAAGGGTGTAGGATTAGTCCCAAATACTTTGAGTCTGAAGTCCTCTAGATCAATATGACTTAGGTCTATATCTCCTATGTTTGGCCATGCAGAGGCTATCTTTGATTTGGGAGGAATTCCTTTAAATTCGTACTTCATGTTTTGGGCTTGGGTAGTCATTTAACCTGGTTATAAATGTTGTGGCAAAGGCAAAAAAATAGTTTAGACATGCCCAAGATATAATTCACCTTCACTCTGAATTCGTCTCTCATTGTTAATGAGATCGCAAAACACTCAAATGGTTTTCTTGTGCATCAAAATGAGCTCAATGTTCACAAAAAGAACCTTTATATCCCATGTTATTAGCGACCATTAATGCCATGGTACGATTGTAGGTTCGGCGCGCAGTATGCAGAAAGATTACTTTTAGGTTTTGCGTCAATTTGAGGCTCTTTGGACTTACACGAATTTAGGTGTCCTTTGATTTAAGTCAGTGAAGTGGCATTTTAGTGCAAGTCAGGGATATGAAAATTTAGTGCTAGGTTAGTGACAAACAATTTTAGTGCTAAGTCAATGGATGAGGATTTTGATGTTGAGTCAGTGACTTGTGATTCTGGCACTAAGGTCAGTGGAGTGAGAATCTAGCGCAAAGGCCAGTAGATAATATTTTTAGTGCTAAAGGGACATCAGACTTGGTTTTGATGGAAAATAATACTTGATTTAATGATTTTAGAAAACCTAAATAACTCTCATGCTTTCAATTGTGAAAAATGTGACTTTGATTACCCATTGGAATACTTCAGGAATCAACTAGCTAGGCTAACACTCTAAGCCAAAATTTGAAGGAAGGGGTCCCCCATTGGTAAAATGGGGCATGTGTGCGAGGCACAACAAATGGTAACTCTGCTGGGAAATGTTCTAGAGCATTTCAATGATAAACCATAGTTTCAAACCCAAAACCTTTGTGTTTCCCACATGTTAAACAAGAAGACATGATACCCTGTCAAAGAGGTAGAACTCAATAGCTAGGTGCAACCATCCATATTCTGAAAACCTGAGTGTGTGCAATTATGTTAATTCCCACCCCTAAGCAATTAAGCTCATCCAAGATCCTTTACATTAAGCTATTGTTGACCTATTTTTCCTCTAGTAGGAGTCAAATAGTTCAAGCAGCATCAATCAGTGTGCATATCTCCAATGTAAGCTATATCTGTGATCTTGAAGTCTGAACCCAAATCTCAAGGTCTGAAGCTTGCCTCAAGAAGCTTACCATGTGAAGGAGCTTGAAAACATAGGAAAGTTTTCTTTTTACATCACCCTGAAATTCGCTAAAATGAGGAAGTTATGTATGGTCAAAGTTCTTGTCAAACCTGATATTCTGGGGGGGTCATATTTCAAATATCAGTCACCTTGCATTAGATCACCCAATCTTCTTAATATCACCCTCATCTTCCGAATATCACCCAATATTTCAAAGATCACCCCCATCTTCTGAATATCACCCGATCTTCTTAATATCACCCCCATCTTCCAAATATCACCCGATCTCTGAAATATCAAACCCTCTTTCCAACATCACCTAATCTCCAAAATATCACCCCCTCTTTCCAACATCACCCAATCTCTATAATATCACCCCCCTCTTTCCAATATCACCTGATCTCTGAAATATCACCCCCTCTTTCCAACATCATCTAATCTCCGTAATATCACCCCCCTCTTTCCAACATCACTCGATCTCCGTAATATCACCCCCTCTTTCCAACATCACCCGATCTCTGAAATATCACCCCCTCTTTCCAACATCACTTGATCTTCAGAAATATCACCCCTTCGTTCAAATATCACCTCGATATTTGTAATATCCCCCCTTCATCCAAATACCACTCTGATATGATGATGACGCCATCCTAGCACGTTTCAATAAGGCCCGTCCATGATGGTGACGTCACCATCATATCCCTCATAAGGAGAAGTATACAAAGGCCGATTCAAAAAGGTAGGGGCCCGCATTGTATGCAGTTCTAGGTGCATTTTCAGGAGTGATTTCAAAGAGGAGTTTACACGCCAAAAGTAGAGGTAGAGGGAGTAGCTCGCATTGATGATAAAAGATATC
The DNA here is from genome assembly GCA_027924645.1 of Cunninghamia lanceolata. Classification (NCBI taxonomy): domain Eukaryota; kingdom Viridiplantae; phylum Streptophyta; class Pinopsida; order Cupressales; family Cupressaceae; genus Cunninghamia; species Cunninghamia lanceolata. Next base: position 13,602,549 of record BSBN01000021.1, on the reverse strand, counting down.
TCTCCACTACCTTATTTCAGATCGATGATGTAGCAGCTTGCATTAAAGACCTAAAATATCTCCCCACCTACTCTGTTCCAGATCTTTTGTACCATTACTCCTGGCAGCTGGGACGTCCCTTCAGAGATATTTTTGGTGGCAGCTCTTGGGGCACATTATTGTAACTGACTTAGGGCATTTTTGAATGCTATATAAGCTAAGGCTTATGATGTAAATAAGGTTGGAACTTTTTAGCATATAGGCTCTTTTGTTTCCAAACAAAGCTTTTTCTACCACTGTAACCTTGCCTTCCTACTGAATATATGCAAGCTATCATACCTCTTTTACTAATTTTCTAGTTCTGTGTGAATCTACATGAGGTTGTTTGTGAATGTCCTTGTTCCTCTCAACCCTTTTGCTTCTTGCCTCTGCTAGAATCATCTAATCTATGTATACCTACTTGCTATACCTAGTTGTGTTGTGCATTTTTCAGTTCTGTGAAAGTCTCTTTAAATCTGTCTGGTGCATCACCCTTTGTTTTCAAGTTTGTTTCATGTTTCATGTTTTACTTTAAAGCATTCCTTCTCCCTTTTCCCCTAAAAAATTAGTAGTTTCAGGTGATAATCAGGCAAGGAAGCTGGCCTTCTCCGGAGGTCTAATCTCTTTGAGCAAGGTCCCACACCTTGAGATCATTCCCATTGTGTCATTGGAATGCTTGGAATCTTTCCAAGCAGGGTGCAATTTTATGTGACAATAGTTTCTGGCACGCCCGGTGGGACTCGTTCAATGAACTTCTCATCAAAATACTAAGAGATTTGGTGTTCTCCTGGTATTACCAGCCTTTAGGGCAATTTCTTCAACACCATGGCAACTCTACTAAACAAATTAGTTGGTTTCAGCAACCCAAGTACCTAAAAATTTTTATCAAAGGTCAGGATTTTGGTGGTTTTCCTGGTCTTTTCAGCTTCCAGAAGTATTTCAATCACCTGGTGACTCCCTCTCTGGTTTGTATCTAGTTTCTTTTTGGTTGCAGACCTATTTTGCTCTTATTCTGATATTTTCATGCTTATCTAGCATTTAGATGCTATAGAATGTCAGAATTTTATGGGAATCATGGCTATTCCCCTACCCCTAATCTAAATATAGGCTATTGGCTCCCATATCAGCAATACTAGGCCCCAAATGCCTCTAAAGTTATGCCATATAGCCCTGCCACTGCAGAATATCAACGTCCTCATGATGCTTATTCCCAACCCCAACAGGGGCATTTTAATGCCAAGCAACATGACTATTCAAATAGTCGGCCTCAAAACACCCTTACCAAAATGTTTTGGATATGATCCAAAAGTTTGACTATTTTTTGTGGGATTTGAGCCAAAAGCTTGAACTTATGAAGATCAGTGATATTAGTAAGGAGTTCTCATGCATGTACTAGATGTTGGTTGAAATTGAAAAGTAAAAAGAGATTACCTGGCAGCAGCAGGATTTGGCTGAGCAATCCATTATTTATAATCAGGAGAGGGTGACAAAAAGAATACAGTTTGAAAGAGGTCTTGAGGGAGCTATAGCTACTAAAAAGGAGCAAATGACATTTTTGTCTGCTTAGGTGCAAAATAGTCGAGCTTACTCAGACTATCAATGTCAAAAAGGGTGTGAAACCTAAGCAATCCCCTCCATTCCCAGTTTCAAACATCCTCTCCCTTCCACACATGCTCAGCCTGCTGCTGAAGAAGCTCCCAAATTTAAGATTCTAAGCTTTAGGGAAGATAATCCATCTGTGCCCCCAAAACCTCCTACCAGTTTTAAAATTTCAAGTTTCAGAAGCCCTCAGCCTTCACAGGAGCTTGTAACTAGCTTCAAACAAGTTTATCTTTTAAACCAAAATGAATCTATGAAGGTGGCTCAAACTTCTCCATCATGGTAGCCTTCTTGGACCAACCATCCTGGTTACAAAGTACCAAACCTTGTAAAGGTCAATCCTCTCATACCAATTCAAAATCAGGTAGAAGAAAGGGTTGTAGAATCCAAGCCTGACTTAATTCCAAGTTTTAGGAGTGTTTCTCCAACCCAACAACCTATACTAGACCAAGAGCAACCTAGGCTCCACAAGTTTCCAAGATTCAATGCCTTTATCCCTCCACAAGTCCCTGTTCATGTGCAAACTCAGATTGTCATTCCCTAGGAATAAATTTGTCTAGAACCCTCTCCCCTCCAAGAAATCCAAGAAAATTTTTAGGCCTCTTTCCCTGATGCTTTTTCAATCCTTAAGGGTTGACCTGTTGTCTACCAAGATAGTTGGAAAGATGAACCAAAGGAGGAGGTGGAAGAAGATAGAACTAATGAGTAGCAGTTTGTTCCTACACTCACAAGGATAGAATTGTTTAAACCTATTGCACCTGTGAGTACTATTAACCCAAGTAAAGGATCGAGTCCTCTAGACTTTAGTTCTTTTAAAGCCTTTTCTCATGCATCCGAACAAGAAAGCAAGGTTGAAATGCAAAGTGTGCTTGGGCAAAACCTTTTGTTGCATAGGTAACTTAATCAAAATCTAGAGGAGCAGCAGTCAAATGATGGAAGCATAGGGGAACAAGCTACTAAGGTCACTTCATAGATGGATGATGCTGCCCTACTTCATGAGCTACTCGACTGTGTTGAAGATGAAAAAGGTGGGCAACTAGTTGTGGATATGCAACAATAAGAGAACACTGAAAATAATAACAATTTGCTATAGGTTGAGGCTCATGAAGCTGATTTGCAAGATATCAGCTTGTTGGAGGAGCTTCCTTTCTATTGTATAGAGGAGTTTGAGGCTGATATAATAAATGAAAGTTTCTAGGAAGAGGATACCTCATTGTTTGAACTTTTGCCTTCCTTTATTGAAGAAGAAAAGTTTCAAATGGAGGGCACTTCTCTAAGTAATAATGGGAATTTTGAGCTTGGGCCAGCTATTTGCAAGGGTCTTCTAAGAGCTAATAGCTTTGCTGAGCTACTGGCTGTCCTAGTGAAAGAAGATGTTCCTTTTACCATAGAGGAGGAATCAATATAGCAGACTATCATACAAGGTGAAGATAATGATATCATTTCTGAGCTTTCAAATTGTCTTCTCTCTTGTCTAACCTTAGTCATGAACAAGGACAACCATGAACAAAAGGTAGAAAGGTTTAAAGAATGCAGCCATGATGACATTATATCAGCCTTCTTGGATTCTTTGAAAGAAGAAGAACAAAGCCATGAGGTCCCAAGTCAATTGTTTCACACACAAGAGCAACATGAGAATCAAATGGAGGACACCATCATGCCAAATGAGGAGCTTGGTTTTTCAAAATAGTAAGAAGAGAAAAAATTAGAGCAGAGATATGAGATCAACTATGTTGATTTGCATATCATTTCAAGGGGATGCCCAATCAGGCATCTAGCCCAGCTGGAGACACATCAAGAGAAGTCACCACTTGTCATGCTTACCTCTAAGCATGAAGTTGAGCATCAAAATGAGTGGGATCAACCCATTTATTCACCACAAGCCAACAACATCAAAAATCAATCCAGGTGGATAGGTGAGTTTATCTTCATTTTGGGGGAGGTGTTTTATCAATTTGTCATATGCCCATCCCTCCCTCACCTCTTTTTAACTGCCCATATGCATGGAAAATACTGTAAATTGTTAAGGAAGGGCAGTTACTTTCAAGAACCAGTTAATGGCTTTGTTTAAGGTCATGTCTAACTAGTTAGTTTAGGATTAGAGTAGGTTTTATTTCTACTTTAGTTTTTCCTTTTCCTAAGTGCTCCTGCACATGCTGCATTATCATTAGGAGAATGCAAGCCTTTTCCCCCTTTTGTATTTTGGAGGCAGGTTCCAGTTTCCCAGCATGTTTTAGACTTGACTCCATGCCCAATGGATGCTTAAGGCCACTAATCTCATGTTTAGCAGGCAAACATCCCATAGAGGTCGCCAAATTGTTGACCTATTTTTCCTCTAGCAGGAGTCAAATAGTTCAAGCAGCATCAGTTAGTGTGCATATCTCTAATATAGGCTATATTTGTGATCTTGAAGTCTGAATCCATATCACAAGGTCTGAAGCTTGCCTGAAGAAGCTTACCATGTGAAGGAACTTGAAAAAATAGGCAAGTTTGCTTTTTACATCACACTGAAATTCGCTAAAATGAGGAAGTTATGTATGGTCAAAGTTCTGGTCAAACCTGATATTCTAGGGGGTGTCATATTTCAAATATCAGTCACCTTGCATTAGATCACCCAATCTTCTTAATATCACCCTCATCTTTTGATTAAAAACAAAATCGCCATCTAGTGTGCCAATACTAAGAGGACACAAAATTTCCATCTGCTGCGCCACCTTAGTGAATATTAAAGGGAGATTAAAGTTGCCATCTGCTGCGCCAAAAACCAGAAGATTCAAAACCTCCATCTGCTGCGCCATTGAGAAGGAAGAGGATTCAAAAGGTTGATGTAATGCACCACCTTGGTATGAAGATGAAGTTAAGTTTTGAATGTCATTTCAAGAGGATTCAAGATCCTCAACTCATGCGCTTGATCCCATGCATCATCTACATGTAAATGAAGAAAAGACCAAAATGTGTATCTGTTGTGCCAAACTTTAGGGAGAGATCAAGATGCTGATCCAATGCGACAGATCCAATATGCCCATGTGAAATATGTTAAGATCAAGGTTTTGAAGAGCATTTGATAGAGGATCCTAAACACTCATCCAATGTGCCAATGTTAAGAGATTCAAAAACACTTATTCAAGGTGCCAATATCAAGGGGAAATTAAAACATCCATCTGTTGTGCCCTTGTGAAGACAAGTAAAATGATGATCTTGCAATAAGAAACCAAAATTCAGATCTGTTGCGCCTCAACTAGTGCACCACTTTGTAGGGGAAAGTAAGGTGAATTTTAGAAGAGGAACCAGAATTCCTATTTGCTACGCCAAATATAAGGTGTTGATTGGAGTTTTAAAACCTTGGAGTGATGTGCTCCATTCAAAGTGCTTAAAGGAAGAATCAATTACACATTTTAGAACATTTTGAAGAGGATTTCAAATGCTGATCTGATGCGTCACCTTGATATGTGGTTTAATTAAAGTTAAATGAAGAACATTAAGTAAAGGCTGAATTGCCTATCCCATGCGCCACTATTAGTATAATACTTAGTTTGAAATTTGTGATTGTTTTTTTTTAAGAAATCAACTCAATTTGGCATCTAAGCACCTAAGTTAGAAATGCATGAAATGATTCTTGTGTGTTATGAAATTTAGTATTATCAAAAGGATTGATATTGTTTCTTTTTCTCTGTTGCAGGAGTTAAGAGGAGCAAGTGTTGGAATCATTTTCATGTAGGGAGGGAAGTCAACAAGTTGCCATGTTGGAGAAGACGTCATATAGTTGCTCTAAAAGGACACTTCAAATCTAACATGTTGACACTCTTCATCAATGACATCATGTTGAAACACATCAATTTCAACTATACTTCATCAATGACATCATGTCAAGGACATCTATCCACTAAGCTCCAAGTTCTATCAACTTCAAGTATCAATTAGCATCTTCATCAATTATCTCTTCAGGGTCAACATGGCAAGTATACTACTTCATCATCATCAAACATTCCAAGACACTTCATACTTCAAGTTCTTCCAAGCTTCAAGTTCTCTCAATCTTCAAGTCTCTGGGAGATCTCTCCTACTCCATGTTATCAATGGAACATCATTATCTACTCTTACATGAAGGAAGCAGCATCATCATTTATACTACTCTCCATGAAGTAGCATCAAAGAAGATCATCATGTATCCTGCATAGAAGAAGAAGTACAAAGTTAGTCAAATGAGCAACAAGCATCATACATATTCAACTTACAATGAACAAGGCAGAATCAACAAAATACATTCCCAAATGTTCAAACATTCAAGTTCAAGCAATCACATTGAAGACACCATACAAGATGATACAATTTGGGAATATGCTAAGGTGGCACCTACGTGGCAAATACTCATCATCAAGCCAATCATAGTTCGCCACATCATTCAACAAGCAAGAAGTCAAAGAGGACGTCCATGTGGAAGATACTCAAAAGATTCCATCTTATCCTCATCTTCTTGGAAAATGTGCCTTCATTGCCTCTCACATGTTCTAAAAATAGCAATTTGTTATAACTACCTATTGAGGTGGCATGATCTAAGCCCTTGGCTATCTAGATTGATCCAGGCCATTCATTGTAATCCTGGAGCTCTATATAAAGGCCTTGTTGCCTCATTTGTAAAGTTAGTAGCTAGTGGTAGGAAAATAGTAGGAGTAGAGTAGAAGAGACTCTCAAAATTCTCTGAGAGAGCTTGAAGTTGTTGTAAATATTTCTCAAGATTAATGCAAAGACATTGGAGCTTGTTTGGTGTTAAGTGTTGTCTTGTGAAATGACATGGTTTCTTGTACTTTGATGAAGTGGAGAGATGTTTCAAATTAGATTAGAAGTAGATTAGAAGCTCATTGATGTAATGTATGTATGTGTTGAATATTTGATCAACTCCTAGCTCATGCTTTTAACATTCATCACTGGTGAAGTGTTGTGTAAAACTAGTCTGAGCCTCGTAATTTGCACAAGTTTGATTGTGGATGCTTGTTTGAGTTGCGCCATCCGATGGGTGCTTATATGAGCCTTCATGATTTGAAAACCATTCGTTTACCTTAGGAGATTGCACCAACTTCATGTAGTTGTAGGCATCCTTGGCAAAGTGGAGTTAGGTTAATTCAGGAGTTTGCCTGTTCATACATCATCATGGCTTCATTGACCTTAGATTAGTTTCTTTAAACCTTATCTTTTTCCCTTTTTTTTTTCATTGATACATCGTGAATACTTCATCTACACTGAAAGGAGAAATAAGTTAAATAATGAAGAAGTCTAACGTAAGTCCCTTTGTGATTACCAACAAGATCACATGTAATCACTGAGTTTATCCACCATAAGTTATAAGAAAGGAACCTTGAAGTTATTTCATCAGATCACACAGTTTAGCCTTTGAAGAGCTTTATTCAAGAGAGAGGGGGAAACTTAGTGTTTTACTCTATTGTTGACTTGTCTAAAAACAATCATCAACAGTGCTCTACAACTAAGTTGCCCATCCGTTTCTCATCACTTTTTTGCTTGGGATTCCTAGTTTGGTTCTAATATCACATGATTAATTTCCATGGGTCAACAAGGACTCAACATAGGATCTCTTGTTAGTTGTTTGCATGTTTGAGTGCTCTACCATTGAGCAATTGATCCAATGAATTGCTCTTTTAACACTCCCCTCAAGCCTCATGTGTTGGCTAGGACAATCTGTTTGGATTTGATACTAATTTATTTTCTCTGGACCATCTAGGTTTTGGATCTTTGGTTAGAACTTCATGTCTATCATTGATATGACATTATATTCCATGGAGCAACTAAGAATTGAACCTAGAACCTCCCTGGGGTACTCAACCACTAAACTACTTGTCCCTTTTGATAAGTGTAGAGTGTTCTTCTAGCACTCAACCTGCACTCCTAGCTCCCACAAGCCACAATTGTTAGCTTGGGTCTCTTTGGCTGGTTCTAATACAATGCTATTTTCCATGGACCAAATCAAACTTGAATCGAGGACTTTCCATTTGAATGATGAGGTATTCTACTACTAAGCTACACATTCAATTGCAGTTTGAAGTGTGGATTGTTCTTCCAGTCATGCCTCCCATTCCCTATCCCGTCCATCCTCACTTCCCCCATTGCTTCAACACACTCGTTTGTTGGGGATCCTAGTTTATCTCCAGTACCAAGTTATTTTACATGGTCTGGTTAGGAGATTAACTTTATTTTACATCGACTGGCTAGGAGATGAACTTAAGGCCTCCCATCTGCATGTTGGGTTCCTCTACTGTTGAACTGCTTGCCCCTTAAGGTTTGGAGTGTGGAACATTCTTCAAACAAAATTTAAGCAAGTGTTGCTAGCTTCCAGTCCAACCCCTTTCCATTCCATGCTCGATGTGTGTCTGGACAAGAACATAGACTCCTGCTTTTAAAGGTGGATTGGTTTTTCCTGTTTCCTTGTGTTGAGTTTTTGATGGAACTCTTGGTGTAGGAAAAATTGGAGTAGTGGTCTCCTCCTTGGGACTATGCTCTAAGGTAGAGACAAACAAATCTTTGATGACCCTTATAACCACATGGGAAGATGGATAATGCCTAGAGCACTTGGGAAGCATAACCTGTAAAGGAGGAAACTTTAACGAAATAGAAGATGAAAAACACTTTTGCCCACTATGCTCTGCACACATTTGAATATACTGCAGATTCAAAAGAACTGTATAATTTTATAAATTTGCACCTTGAAAGCTTTATTTCTAAACTTTTGGAAAACAGAAATCTTATGATAAAGAAAATAAATAAATCCTTTCACAGGTGCCATGGACCAGAGGTGATCACCATAGGTATATTAACAAATTTTACTCTCTAGTTCCATTAGCCAACTCTGGTCACTCATGAATAATAATGCAAATCCTTCCTTTGTTTTTTCTTCAATAAATAATTTCTACAGCTATATATTCCGTGTGTTTTAAACTTGTAAATATTTTAATTCATTTTTCTTGGGTGAGGTTATGGGCCACGTTTAACATGGTGTGTGGTAGGCGCAGGCTGCATCTTGGCGACCATACTGGGTCGCCTGGGTTTCAGTCAAATGTACCCCAATAAACTTTGGTTATGATCAAACATACCCCAGTAAACCTTCACTTGACTCAAATGTACACCACATAACCTTGGTGGTAGGAGCAATACAGGCATACCCATGTAAATTTTGCCACAACCTCACCATATGTCAAGTAGGGTAATAGGACACCTTATTGATTCCATCAGTAAATGTTGCATGATGCTATAATTTCTTTATTTCTTCTTAATGGAAAATTTCAAAAGCTGAATGTTTGGCAAACTTGCGTGTCAAAATTTGAACACAGTCCCTTCTAAATGAAGCAGCAGCAGATGCAGTGCAGAAACTGCTTCCAGACTGTGCAGCAGGTGATCTTGCATCTGTTTGTTCCTGGGATGATGAGATTAAATTTAAATACCGCTGGAGTAGTCCTTTGCACTACATTGATACACCAGATCTCAAGTGTAACTGTGAGTATTCTCGTAAGGTCTTTTTTCCATTTAGAAATTTATGTACCAAATTTCAAATGTATATAGTATTCAAGCATAAGTTGTTTGAAGTAATTTGCTGGATCTGAATAGATAATATGATTCTTGGTGCTTAAGAATATTGAGATAATTATTACTATTTTTTATTTCCTTTGATAATCATTATTTTTACCTTTAAAACTAGAAGTTAAGTATTTTGCTGCAATTGAGATATAATGGGAAACAGCATATTCTTTTGATGTTTGGTTTTCCTTCAGAATATATCAATCTTATCATAAACTTACCATCATCTTCTAGGCACATATACTTGGCTCTTGTTCGGAAGAATTTGTATCTTTCTAATCCATTTATATAAAACATAAAATTGCATGCAAGTGTTAGACAGTCACATCCACTATTATCTATGCCTGTATTCAAAACAGGGGATTGCCACAACACACAAGGAGAAGAAGGCATGTGTGTTTCAGCGGCTATCAATAATTACACTGCTCAGCTTGCAACATATGGCAAATCGTCTGATGCAAAATGTATGTTTAGTGGGCCAACCATGTCCCTCCTTTATTATCTATTTAGTTGGTAGCTTTTGATCAAAAGAACATTTTTTCAGAGACATCCAAATTCCAAACTTATAGATTTCCCTGAATTTTGCAGATAATTTGACTGAAGCATTACTCTTTCTGTCACACTTTGTAGGAGATATCCATCAGGTCTTGTTATGATTCTTCCAACATCCTACTTGTTTGAGGGAATTGAAACGTTCTGTACTTTAATGTATGAATTCAAATTTCTTAAAGAATGATGGATCTTTGTCCAATGATCTTGGTGGTATTTTAAATATCTCTTTTTGTCAAATAAATTGCTTATGCATGCTCACAAAAAAATTAAAACTGATTATTTTTGTAATGTCCCCTTCTAGCAAGCTGAAATTTTTCCTTAACCTTGCGCAATTTCAACTTATAAAAGAGAACATCAGAGTTCTATTTTCCATTTCATATCATTATTCTAGTTATCTAATTAATATCCTTTCATACTTATGTCTGCTTACGATCTCATAATCCCATTTTCATAGTCATAATCATTTTTATATTCACTTTCATATTAATATTTATATCAATTTTCATATATGTATGGAGATTTACCTTATTTCTACACTCCTATTTATTCTCATATTATTATACCTATTCTATATGCATACTTATACAGAGAATTTATATACATCATTGATAGTAATATATTCCAATTATTATTATGCTAATATAAGTAGTATTCATTTATTTATATTCATATTATTCTTCTACAACATTTATATCGCCTAACCTATTAATAAGGAAAGTGCACGTATTTCTTTATGCTGCTTGTCTTATTGAATCTGCTCACTGGATTCTATTCTCTTTCACCTTATCTGTCATGTATCTTCCTTGTAATTTCTCCTTGCTGTGTCTTTGATAACTCTCATTGCTATTATTCTTCATTGATCTGCTGTTTTTCTCTTTCTTAGACCGCCTGATTGATTACTACTGGTTATTCATAGATTCTTTTCCAATGGGATATATTGATTTGTGTATGACCTCCTCATGTATTAAATCTGATTACACTCAGAACTGTTATTATTATCCTCCATTCCCTGTATATATTAAAATATATTTCTTCTTATTCTATTCCTTCCTTCCCATTTTTTTCTCATCCAATATGAATCCCATTTATTTATATGTATCACTCCATAATATGAACCGCGGCTTCCTTAAATAAGACGTCACTATGGATCACACCTTTTTATTAGAATTTGTTTGACTCCCACTTTATGATAAATGGGTTCTCTAAACAATGATAATTTTATTTGAAATCATATCATCTTGCATCGCTGCCTTAGAATATTATTCGCAGCCTTAACATACTCAACACTACCCTTATTAATAATTGTTGTTTCATATTAGCAATCGTTGCTGAGTAATTGGCTGACTTTCATTTCACCTGCTGCCTTATAATCTTTATTTTATTTCCTTATTGTTAAAAACTTTCATTCCGTAAGATTTGCTTCATTTACTAATTCACTATTTTCTTTCAGTCTTACTAACCATGGCATATACTAACAATACTTTTCCCTTTTAATAAGAAACTTCATTAATAACTTTGTCTTTAATTATAATCACTGCCAGCTTCAGCCTTAAGATCGGGGCATGACAATTTTGTAGCCTCTGCATGTTGGATTCACTGGAGATTTAGGTGGAAACACAATAACTCTACATTGGTATGGACAAAAGACTAATTTGCATCATGTAAGTATAATAAATTGTGGCAGTATATATGTATTCTCAGCACAAATGTAAGGACAAATGAATTGAAAGAATGAGTAAAATCATAAAACTGCCATTTGTTCATTTTATCTTTGTGGATTTTCACATTTAATTAGCATATGCAGGAATGTTTGTCTTCAATCTCCGCCCTGTCCTGTTTTTTTCTTTCCACTATGAAGTTTCTTTTTCTATTATGCCGCACCTTTAGCGTGTGTCTACTTATCATTAGTACCATGGGAATTATTGAAATCACCCCCGTATTTTATGGCAAGTAAAGGAAACATACCTTGATGAAAATTTAAATCTAATGCAAGACCGCATAGCCAGACTGCGATGTAATGTCAAAGTAACATGCCAAAACAAATATAAATCTGCCATATGTTCTTTCTCCCATCTTGTGTGATTAACTTCCTTGTTGAAATATTCAAAAATCATTCGCTGTTGACTAAACCTCTCTCTCACACAGACACATAGTGCACACACACACCTTGTTCTGTATAAATGCCATATTTACATTCCCTTAAATTTAACCCTAACTATTTTTATTTCAGTCATTGAAATTAAATACTTAGATAAATCTAACTTGATTTGTAATAGAAGAGTTTAAATGAAAGAAACTGATATAGAAACGAGCACCAAACAATAATGAAGTTACTGCAAAATAGAAAATTTCATGCTTCTTTTAATAGCTTATAAGTGTGTGTGATGTGTTAGTGATTATTAAACAGATTCATGAAAAAATAATTTTGGTCACACTGTCTGCCAGCAATAATCTTCTTGGAGTTCTTCCCTAAAGAGTCTGAAGGGTATATTCACCGTGTGTACTTTGGCTGTGTGTTGCTCACAGAGAGGCTGATCAAATATTCGATTGGTAAATTTCTAGAAACTAGCTGTCATAACTTGAATAGATCTATGTAGATCATACTTATGTTGAATCTTAAAACCATAGTTGTTAGGGTACATAACTGTTTAACAATTTTTTGAATACTAACTCCAAAGGCATAGGAATTCATCTTCATGGATTGTTCGAAAAGCATGTCTACAGTTTTCTGAATCTTTTGTTGTGGCAACATAGGCTTATGAGTTTCATTGTGATATAAGTGATATGCTGATTATTACATGGCTTAGGTATATTTCTATTGGGAGATGTGACCAAGCACTCTCTCATTGGATATTCCTTACACTTCAATTTTCTTCCGGTCCTAAAATTAATATGATGTCAACTTCAATATTTTAAAATGGCATATGCTATTTGTAGACCAAGTGCAATCTTAATCTAGTGAGAGTCCATAATTCGAAACAGACATGGACCATGCAGATGCAAACACTCATCAGCAAGAAAACATTCAGCCTAAAGTATAAAATTTGCTATTACCTCTAAAATCTGGGTTTACTCCTCTTTCATGCTTGCTTGTTTACAGATTTTTTATTGGAAAATAGATTACCTGAAGAATTGGTTAAATTATTAGGCATTCATTTTGGAGTTCAAGCCTGTCTTGCTGATCTTAGGCATCTGATTCTGAAACGCTAATGATTGCATATGCAGTTTGAGCAAATAATTTTGGCTATCTTAATGACATTGAAGATTTTCTTGATTATAACATATTAATAGAGTTTTTAACCAGAGGCAAAGCAACTTTCAAGACTGTAAAACCCTCCTAACATTTAAGTAGATTTGGAGCTGTGGATGATGAACAATGGTTCATTTTGGGCACACAAACCTGCATAATGTTTATCGGTAAGCATATTTTCAGGCTATATATCTCTCCATTGCAGTTATGCTGTTTCAAATTCTTGATATTGGTTGTTGAGGCATTCTATTGACTTTCTGTAACAATTTTCTTTTACCTATTCCATGACCACTTTGGACCAACCATAGACATTTTTGCTTTCTTCTGTCAACCATGAACATGAAGGCAGAACATGGAGAATGCGTTTTTTTTTTGAGAAAGTAACCTCTGTCAAAATAGATAGTATTGAACACATTGCCTTTCATTCTGTGCTTGTGAGATTTTTTTAAAGAGTGCACATAAAAATTACAAAGAAAACTATCTTCCTAGGAAAGCACTAACCACAAATAAGCCTCAGCTCCAAAAGGTAAAGAGTCAACATATTTACAGAACCACACAGGTATAGCCTTAAATGTGATTAAAAACAAGTCTTGTTTACAATGACTTCACTTCTCTATGCTAATCGGGGAAATTTCCCCCTAAAAAGTTGATGTACAACTAATCTTCCATAAGACAGCAATCGCTACCAACCCTATTTCATCCCACAATCTGTTGCAGTTATGTATGATACTCCATGAGTCTCCTTGCAAAAAGCCTCTTCATGAGAGAGGGGTAATGAAAAGGAAGTTAAATTCATCGAGTAACTGTGTTCAAAACTTTTGGAAACTGAACATCTCCAAAAGATGTGATAAACTTTCTGCTCTTGCAGACACCAAATGTAAGAAAAATCTGAAATACTAGCTTTGTAGTTGTACAAACTTGCTAAGCACTTGTATGCGTTTGACTTTAGTTTCCACTTTTTTCAATACATTTTACTAATCCTGCAACTAAATTGATAAAATACAATGTTTCCTTCAAAATCTTGATGTACAGTAACAGCCTGCTTTCTTTGGAGTTAAATTGCCAAATTCTAGAATTTATCATAAAAGAATAAGATTTTGTTGGCAAAATGAGAGAATAAAGTTTTTTTCATAACGAAAAAGAAAGTTGTTGAGCATCCACAGTTTTTAATCCAATTGATATTTGCCAACAGGTATGGGATGACGTGATCATTGAAACAGCACTCAAGGACTTTTATGACTCCAACCTTACTCTTTTGATACAAGGACTTCAGACAAATATAACTGTATATTTATCTTCTTCCTTTTCTCTGCCTCTCATCCGATTTCCTATATTTCTACGAAATAGAAGAAATTGTATCAATCAAAATTAAACTTATTAATCAAAATCATCTTATGTTCCTTTTCTGAGCGTTTAGTTTGGGACAAGTTAGAGATTTGTATTTTCTAAAAGCAGAGAGATTAATGCTCCTTTTTTAAGAAATATTAATTTCATTGGCATTTTTAAATTTCTTTTTCAGTTTTTATCTAATAGATCTTGCACAAATCCCTCGATATGCATACATGTCTATCAAGCTACTAAGGTACAGGATAGGGAGAGAGAAAATACTATCTGTCTGTATGCAAACCATGCATCTTATATTGTTTCATCAAAAAGAGAAAAGTTGCATAATGTTGACTACTAGGAGAGATTTTCTCAAAACATGTCAAAACACCTATCTCCATGGGTCAGATGGGTAATGTCAACATGGAAGGACATACCCAAATCTCAAACATCTTCCCATGACAGTTAACTACCCTTGCATTTTTCCTTGGCCAATGATGGTAACTGTCATGTTCCCTCGTAGTATGGATACTGAGATTGTCGTTACCCGAGACAAATCAAGGAGATTCAAGAGCCACGAAGCATTAACATAGTATGAAATGATGAAATCATTAATTAGAACTAATACATATTACCGGGAGCAACGTCTCTTGAGAAGGACAACCGCTGCCAGGGACGTGACTTTTCAAATAAATATATAATGATGGAAAAAGGCATATGGAGGAAAAACAGAAAAAGGAACAGGAGAAAATAAGACACATAATATAGAAACTAATCAGAACACTAATAGGATCTTGCGGGAATATCAAATACTCATCAACAGCGGACCTGACATATCTGCAGTCACCTACAAACCATCCATTGGAGTCAGCAATTAAGGAACACTGGAATTACATCTTAAGGCCAAAAAGGTATATCTATCTCTCAACTTCATAATGTTAATTTGCATGTTTTATAACCATACGATGCATTTACATTTCAGTATGTTTTAGATGAACCATTATATAAGAAAATAGTATTATAACTGTTATCAGTTAAGGAATGAATCCATTAAATAATATCATGAATTTTGGGAGTAAGTGATTTTGTATTAGCCTAATGATTTCACATGAATTTAATGAATAATATAGATTCCTTATGTGCATGGATATGAGAATAGATGTAACTTGAAATGAATGTTGTAATTCAATGAATATGATAGTTAAAATCCTTAAACAATTAACTATATGAAACTGTGAAAGATATGGAACCATGAGGCACATGAATAAACATGAAAACTATGAAAGAAGGCATATGGAAAGCCTCATTATGAAATCATGGCATCTTGTGATCCATGGTGGATCACAAGATGAGAAACATGGACAACCTTAGGACACAACTCATGATCCATTCAAGAGAGGTGTTCGAACCTCCTTATTAATCACCTTTCCGTCCATCATGGTAGGATGAATTAGGGATGTATATGGAACGTAGGTGAACCCCAAGTGGATGAAGAACACCGCGTGTTGTGTGAAGTCCCTTGGGCCAAGAGACGAAGAACACCGCATGTAGTGTGAAGCTCTTGGGCCTATGATAATTTATGAGCTCATAATAGTTGTGCCCGACGTGAGGTGACTCTTGATGGAATGAAGAATGCCGCGTGTTGCATGAAGTTCCATCAAGCCAAATGGTGAAGAACACCGCATGTAGTGTGAAGCCTTTGGGCCTCCGTAGGGATGAAATGTGCCCTAATACATCCGTACTTAGGTGGAAGACGAGGATGATTAATGAGAAGGAATCAAGAACCCAATCAAGGTGGAGCATGGGAAGTGTATGAATGATAAGTTGGTAACATTATATAAGGACATGAATATATAATTTGAATATGGATGAATAGTGATTATATTGTTAATATGATGAAATGAAAAGAGAATGGAACTCTAATGTTCTCTTTTGTGAGTTGAATTGTGCAAGGTCAAAGGAAAAATTGGGACTCACCAGAAGGGGACATTACAAGTGGTATCAGAGCATTCGACCTGCCATCCTGTGAGGAAATTTGATGCAAGCTTACCCAAGAAGGTACAACACACGTAACAATAACAACCAAATGGATGAGACACTAAGAGCATTCATAGCGGAACAAAACAAGACAAACCAAGCTCTCCGTCAAGCATTACAAAATATGAACAACACTATCGAGAGTTTGAAGACCCAAGTAACTAATGGAAGGGAAGTGGGATCAAACCACACTGAAAATAGCCAATCCTCATCCACTCCAAGAGTGCCCATGCCATCCTTCCTCCCAAATGAAGAAGCTCCGAATGAGGAAGAAAATACATCAACCGCCATGAGCGTGGATGATATAGCTACAGCTTATGCCAGCTTAGACCTCGAAGTGAGAAGGGTAGTTTCATTCAATGATTACTTTAACGCAAGGAGGAAAGATGGAGGACAAAGGGAAAGAAGGCCAATAAATAAAGATCTCAAGCAAAAGGCAAATAAAGTCAACCTCCCAAATTTTGATGGGACTAGCAAGATAACCCCTCATGCGTGGCTTCAAAAGCTAAATGACTATTTCCAACTCAACCCTATGACGGAGAAGGATGCTTTTCAATTTGCTGTCCTACACCTAGAAGGGGCTGCTTATGAATGGTGGCACAATGGAAAACGGACTCAAGATCATGGATCCATCACATCTTATATGGAGTTTTCTAAGAGATTCCTCAAAAAGTTTGATAGAAGGCACCCACAACAAGATTTCAAAGATTTGACCATGATAAGACAGCGAGGGACAGTGGATGATTACATGAGTGAATTTGAGAAAATAGCTCTCCGAGTTCCCGAGATGAGTGACGAAAGGCTCACCTTCCTTTTTATCCAAGGGTTAGATGAAAAGCTAAAAGGGTTAGTGGGAGCACTTAGGCCCTCAAATATGGACGATGCCATAGAGATAGCAACCCAATTAGAAACCAATAAGACCTTCCAACCATTCACTAAACCCTATTCTAAACCCTTTAATAAACCATTCCAAAATGGAGGAAAATTCCAAAAGCCTTTCCCTACTAGAAATGAGGAAAAAGATAAAAACCCTTGCCGAAGATGTGGTGAGCCATGGAAATCAGGGCATATATGTCAAAAAGATGAGTTGAGGGCAAAAGGGCTATGTTTCAAATGTAAGGAAAAATGGGGTCCCGGGCATAGGTGTAGTCAAGTCCGAACTCTAGAGGCCTTAAGTGATAATGAGGAAGATGAAACACCCCCTAAAAGACAAAGATGTGATAATCAAGAAAAGGTAGCCCTTGCTTCCATCTCTAAGGTGTCTAAACATCATCCATTCCGACTCAAATGTAATCTAAAGGGTAATAAACTAATTGCCTTAGTGGATAGTGGGGCCACCCACAATTTCATAGATAAGTCTCTAGTTAAAAGACTAAAATTAGATGCTCAAGATTTTGAAGGGTTCACAGTTGCCCTAGCCGATGAAACCCTACGTGAATGCTCAAAAATATTACCCCAATTAGAGATGACCTTAGGAAAATTTCATGTTAAGGATGACTTCTATGTGGTAGACATAGGGAGTAATGATATCATTCTAGGGATGCCATGGTTACACTCATTAGGACAAGTCACCATAGACTTCCCCAAGTTAGAAATCCACTTTGAAGATCAAGGAAACAAAGTAGTCCTTCAAGGTTTATCCGATGGGTCTCCCCGAGTAGTCTCATGTAAACGTATGGCTAAGATATTTAGGCATAACCAAGTGGAATGGGCAGCCCAATGCCTAGTTTTAGACAAGTCCACACCCCAAGGAAAAGCCTTTCATATAGATATACAACCAATTTTAAAGAAATACAAGAGAGTGTTCAATGACATACCTCCAGGCTTACCCCCCAAAAGAGGTTTTGAACACATCATTGAAATGGAAAAAGGGGCAAAACCTGTCATAACCACCCCCTATAGGCACCCGCAAAAGTTTAAGGAGGAAATCGAAAAAACTATCAACGAACTCTTAGAGATGGGTCATATTCAACCTAGCTCCAGCCCATTTGCTTCATCCGTGGTACTTGTAAAGAAGAAAGATGGCACCCTCCGGATGTGCATAGACTACCGAGCCCTAAACAAACAAACCATCAAGAATCGCTATCCGATTCCAAGGGTGGACGAACTTATCGATGAACTACATGGGGCTAAATATTTCTCTAAGATCGACCTCCGATCAGGGTACCACCAAATAAGGATGAGGGAGGAGGACATACCCAAGACAGCTTTCCGATGTCATTATGGACATTTTGAATTTTTGGTTCTACCCTTCGGGCTAACCAATGCCCCAGCAACCTTTCAATCATGCATGAACCACACCTTCCGAATACAACTCCGTAAGTTCCTCTTAATTTTCTTTGATGACATATTAATATATAGCAAGACATGGGAGGAGCACTTGAAACATATAGAAGAAGTGCTATCTATATTAGAGCAAGAGTCCCTTTATGCCAAAATGTCTAAATGTGAATTTGGAATGGAAGAAATTCTATACTTGGGGCATAAGATTAGTGCAGAAGGTGTCAAGGTGGATGAGGAAAAGATTAAGGCCATAAGGGAATGGCCTAGACCTAAAACTTTAACGCAACTTCGAGGATTTCTAGGGCTCTGCAGCTACTATAGAAGGTTTGTGAAGAATTTCTCTCGAATAGCAGCCCCCTTGTCGGACTTAACCAAAAAGGGGCTATTCCATTGGAGTGATGCCACAGAGAAGGCTTTTGAGGAGCTAAAGAATGTTATGAGTACCTGCCCAGTGCTAACCATACCGGACTTCTCCCAGCCCTTTGAGTTAGAATGTGATGCCTCTGGTGTGGGAATTGGTGCCGTACTAATGCAAAACAAACATCCGATAGCATTTGAAAGCCGTAAATTGACAGCCACGGAGAGATTGTATTCGACCTATGACAAAGAGATGTTGGCCATTATGCATGCCTTGGCCAAATTTAGGCAGTATCTTGTGTGTGGGAAGTTCTCCGTCCGGACTGATCATAATAGCCTGCAACACTTTCTCAAGCAGCGAGACTTAAATGACCGGCAACAAAAATGGGTAAGTAGGCTCCAAGCCTACAATTTTGATATCTCATATATGAAGGGGAAGAATAATGTGGTGGCAGATGCTTTATCCCGGAGACCACACATATGCTCCATGACCAGTGTCTCTTCGAATTGGAAATATCTTATCATAGCCGAGTATGCCAAAGATCCTGTTACAAAGGCCATTATGGAAGGACAGGCTAAAGAAGAAGGTTATGAGGTCAAGGAAGAACTTATCTTTTATAAGAATAGGATATACCTAACTACAAACTCTAAGGTAAAAGATCATGTGATTAAGGAGTTCCATGATAGCCCTCTTGCTGGACACCAGGGCTATTACAAGACTTATAAACAGGTCCGAGATAGATTTGCATGGAAAGGCCAAAAAAGGGACATCCTCCGGTATGTTCAAGAATGTGATACTTGTCAGAGGAACAAAGTAGAACATTTTCATCCTATCGGACTCTTGCAACCACTACCCATCCCAGGTAAAAAGTGGAGTAGCATATCCATGGATTTTATTACCGGGTTTCCAAAGGTACAAGGACGAGATTGCATTTATGTGGTGGTGGACAGACTCACCAAATATGCGCATTTCATGGCCATATCCTTTGAATACAAGGCTCCACAGGTGGCTGAAATATTTTTCAAAGAGATATTCAGACTTCATGGACTACCCCAAAATATTGTTAGTGATCGAGACAGTAGGTTTATGAGCTTGTTCTGGCAGGAATTATTCAGACTAACTGGAACAGAACTCACCCCAAGCACAAGTTATCACCCACAAACTGATGGTCAAACGGAAAAAGTAAATCAGTGGCTTGAAGGATACTTAAGGAATTATGTCACCGG
Source organism: Cunninghamia lanceolata (assembly GCA_027924645.1). NCBI lineage: Eukaryota > Viridiplantae > Streptophyta > Pinopsida > Cupressales > Cupressaceae > Cunninghamia > Cunninghamia lanceolata. The sequence goes on along the minus strand of BSBN01000021.1, from coordinate 13,582,322 downwards.
CCAGCAGAAAGCATGGATAAAGTGGTTATATATGGGAGAATATTGTTATAACACTACGCATCACATGTCTATAGGAATGAGTCCATTTGAAGCCTTATATGGGTATGAGGCAATGACATTTGGGAAGCTACTCACACCAGATAGTAAAGTGCCCAAAGCCAAGGACTTCTTGCAACAACATGAGGACCTAATGAGAGTCCTTAAAGATAATTTGCATCACGCTCAGAACCAACAAAAAATCTATGCAGATAGGAAGCGTGTGGAAAGATCTTTTGAGGTAGGAGACATGGTATTCCTCAGACTCCAGCCCTATAAACAGTCATCCATCAAGAATAGCGGGGCCGAAAAACTCAAACCAAGGTTTTATGGGCCTTATAAAATCTTGAGAAGAATTGGAGAAGTGGCATATGAGTTGGATCTTCCCCTCACCAGTAAGATCCACAACGTGTTTCATGTATCACGGCTTAAGAAGGTACTTGGACAGAAAGTTACTCCGAGTGAAGAATTGCCCCCGCTCGATGATGAAGGCCAGTTGACCTTAGAACCCGAGAAAGTCTTGAGTACTAGGGAAAGAAGGTTAAGAAACCGAACCATTGTAGAGTACCTTATCAAGTGGAAGAGTTTGCCTGATGATGATGCTACATGGGAAGGAGAAGAAATACTCCAACATCCAGATTTAAACATTGCTTGAGGACAAGCAATCTCAAGAGGGGAGGCTTGTCATGTTCCCTCGTAGTATGGATACTGAGATTGTCGTTACCCGAGACAAATCAAGGAGATTCAAGAGCCACGAAGCATTAACATAGTATGAAATGATGAAATCATTAATTAGAACTAATACATATTACCGGGAGCAACGTCTCTTGAGAAGGACAACCGCTGCCAGGGACGTGACTTTTCAAATAAATATATAATGATGGAAAAAGGCATATGGAGGAAAAACAGAAAAAGGAACAAGAGAAAATAAGACACATAATATAGAAACTAATCAGAACACTAATAGGATCTTGCGGGAATATCAAATACTCATCAACAGCGGACCTGACATATCTGCAGTCACCTACAAACCATCCATTGGAGTCAGCAATTAAGGAACACTGGAATTACATCTTAAGGCCAAAAAGGTATATCTATCTCTCAACTTCATAATGTTAATTTGCATGTTTTATAACCATACGATGCATTTACATTTCAGTATGTTTTAGATGAACCATTATATAAGAAAATAGTATTATAACTGTTATCAGTTAAGGAATGAATCCATTAAATAATATCATGAATTTTGGGAGTAAGTGATTTTGTATTAGCCTAATGATTTCACATGAATTTAATGAATAATATAGATTCCTTATGTGCATGGATATGAGAATAGATGTAACTTGAAATGAATGTTGTAATTCAATGAATATGATAGTTAAAATCCTTAAACAATTAACTATATGAAACTGTGAAAGATATGGAACCATGAGGCACATGAATAAACATGAAAACTATGAAAGAAGGCATATGGAAAGCCTCATTATGAAATCATGGCATCTTGTGATCCATGGTGGATCACAAGATGAGAAACATGGACAACCTTAGGACACAACTCATGATCCATTCAAGAGAGGTGTTCGAACCTCCTTATTAATCACCTTTCCGTCCATCATGGTAGGATGAATTAGGGATGTATATGGAACGTAGGTGAACCCCAAGTGGATGAAGAACACCGCGTGTTGTGTGAAGTCCCTTGGGCCAAGAGACGAAGAACACCGCATGTAGTGTGAAGCTCTTGGGCCTATGATAATTTATGAGCTCATAATAGTTGTGCCCGACGTGAGGTGACTCTTGATGGAATGAAGAATGCCGCGTGTTGCATGAAGTTCCATCAAGCCAAATGGTGAAGAACACCGCATGTAGTGTGAAGCCTTTGGGCCTCCGTAGGGATGAAATGTGCCCTAATACATCCGTACTTAGGTGGAAGACGAGGATGATTAATGAGAAGGAATCAAGAACCCAATCAAGGTGGAGCATGGGAAGTGTATGAATGATAAGTTGGTAACATTATATAAGGACATGAATATATAATTTGAATATGGATGAATAGTGATTATATTGTTAATATGATGAAATGAAAAGAGAATGGAACTCTAATGTTCTCTTTTGTGAGTTGAATTGTGCAAGGTCAAAGGAAAAATTGGGACTCACCAGAAGGGGACATTACAGTAACTTTCGGAACTTCTTCAATAATTAATCTCTTTGAGACCACAGGAATATATCTAAATGTTGTATTGATCCTTCCACCAAATCTAGAGTGAGTGGTGAGGTTAGAGTCAAACTATTTGGAAAATGCAAATATAAATTTGCCTGTCTTTTAGGAGAAAAATTTGTCTTATATGTCCTAAATCCATTTAGCTGGATCTTTAGAGCTCAATTTGCTGTTATTTTTGGATGAAGGCCACGTCCCCTTAGCATTGAGGTGTTGGATTGAAATGAACATGGTTAGTGTTATTTTTGTGAGTTACTGATCCTAAACTAGCAAGGATATTCCTCAACTAGCTCACCAACTATGGATTTACACTCTTCCTACTTCTCCAAACCTCTGATACACACATACTATAAAACTAACCACTTCCAATGGCTTTCAACATAACATATCACATGTATATCAAAGGAAAATACATGGAAACATTATCAACAATGAAGAACAGATGATAAACACCACAAAAATGAACAGATCACACCAGATTTCCTCTGGAGAAACGCTTCAAATGGGAAAAACACTAGCAAGTGAGTTATAAGCTCCCAAAATCACCATGTAACAGCTTATTACAGATGTCAACAACGTCACAATAGCAAAATTAAGCTACAACAAAGTTTTAGAAGCTCCAAAAGGCACCTGCAATACCCCTGTCACCATGAAAATCCTGCAACTACACTTGTTACAGTCCAGAGAGGGACTAAAACCACCATTCCAATGAGAACCAACCTCACACTTTTTGAAACCAACAACATATGGCCTTCCTTCAGCCTCGTAACCATGGAAAATGGAAGATCAAACTTCCAAAAAGTGAATCCCATCAATAAAACCCTTTGCATTCAACAATCTGTCTGCACCATGACACTTTCACCAGTTCCCCCAGGCAGTTTTTTGTGTTTTAGCCACGGTGTTTACATTAACACTGTGGTACAAGAAAATTTGCCATAGTATGATGAATTTGCCGCCTGTGACAAGAGGCAAATTCATCACAAAATCTTGTATGCTCATTTCGAAGGTCTGCAACTTGTCTTCGGCACTTCCTAGATACTCCAAATCACCTTAGTCAACCCTGACATCATCACACCCTTCTCTGCTCTGGAACGCATCATTTTGCAACGAAATCGACTAATAACGTCATGACGACATTTCACAGACGTAGAATGCCATGACCCCAATGGTCCAGTACACATTGACCCACTTTTATGGTCAGTTATATATTTCTAAATTGCTAGACAATATTTTCCCAACCTAGGACAAAGCATCCATACATCATATCTGTTATAAGTAGGTAAATACTTTTCATCTATTGAGCGATTCCTGTGTAATATTTCAGAACATTAAAAAGATTTAGTTTGGTAGATTTTCCAGTTCATTATTTCTTTTTTATGCAGAAACAGTTTCTTTCTTTTTCATATGACTGATTTGATCTCTGCATGCATATTGTTATGTATTTTGTAGTAATGTTTTTTTTCTTTATTTTGGGAACAGGATAGTTGGTCAAATGATGTCCCAGCATGGAAGAAGTGCAGCACAAATGAACTTGCTTGCCCAAATCCGTAAGACCAATTTATAATTTCTTTTAGGGACATTTATTTAACCTGATAAGGCATCATTTACTAACAAAGAAATCAGCGTATGAAGTATAGTGCATTTTGTGAAACAAATTTGGTCAGTATCTATATTATGCAATTAAAAAGCCTCCAGCAGAAAAGTGTCCAAAAATCTAAAAAAATAAATTAGAGGAAACTGAGATTATATTAAATTTGTATGGCTGATTTATAAGAAAATACTCTAAAGAAGTGAGGTCAGGACAACTTTCTCATAATATATTTTTTGTTGAATACCCAAGGTGAAATTTGAATAATTTACTATGCCTACAAAGCTACTATATGATGTTCTTTCACTTGCATTTCAGTATGCTCAAATAAACTCAACTGGCTGACCTGAAGAATTCTGCTATAAATTATCAAATGTCTAGTATATTAGTGTTGTGTAAGAGCAGACAGTTTTGTACAAACTAACCATAGGATGGAAATAATATGTATGTTGTTTTAAAATTTAGCATCAAAATTTTCTTTTGCTGTGTCAACAATGAGCATCCCTATCTGTAGTAGATGTAGAAGTTCAAGTAAACAGGCTATCTGTCTTATGCCTTAACAAGGGCTTTCTTAAAAGGTGTATTACACTCAATCAAAACTTGTTATAAGTTTGAATTAGTGCAGTTTATTGAGATATTCGTCCACAATAGCCAGAAGTAACCATTTATTTGCATGTCTAGTTTGTTTTTACCATCAAGACGGTTGATTTGCTGCACTTGTCGTTCTGACATCAGGTATGCAGTGGAAAGCATTAGTCTAGCTTGCAATTGGGCATACGAAAACGCTACTGCTGACAGTGTTTTGAAGGGTAAGCTCCCCTACTCTAGTTTTTACCACTTGAAATTTCACACTATTTCAGCCATGAGGCCATGAAAGTGAAATTCAATTGCAGATGCCTATTTCCTCTCTCGTCTGCCCATCGTTGAGATGCAACTTGCAAAAGGAGCTGTGAGGTTGGCTGCAACTTTAAACCGCATTTTTTGATCGAAAAACGTTCATACGGGGGAGCAATGTGACTATAAAATTATCAGTAGATTTTCGCACTTGATTCCTTATTTTCCAGAGATATGTCAAATTTTATTTTTGTAAATCACTCAACTCTAAACTTTCAAGTAAATTGATATATCCTTTCTACTTCGCACCATTGGAGTTGGAGCAAGTGATTATCAGTATAATCAATATTGTGATGGTCTTACTTTACAAAACATCTCATATTCAGTATACATGAGAAGAATGTAGTGCACATAGAAGAATAATATATTTGATCTTTTCTACTTAGTTGAAGAGTGCTAAGGCTGCAGTCCCATGTAGGGGGCTTCTTAAATTACTCAGGGATGCTGCTGAAAATTCTTAGGAGCATTTTAAAGTGGGTAGTCTTATGAATTCTGTAGTGGCCTAGGTTTAAAACTTTAAGCTTTGAAATTCATGGAAGCTAGTGGTCTCATGAAGTTTTATGCATGCTCTTCTCCTCATCTGCAAATTGTGAAAAATGTAATGCAGCTACTGATTATTAATTTCCTATCTTATGCCGAAAATCAATTAATTTACAGCAAATATTAAATAATAACACAGCTGCAACTTCACGGAAAAATCACGGAGACAGAAAAATAAATGAACACAATATTTTGGACAAATTGTCCCTAGAAAAACCCCGAAGGGAAAACCAGTACTGCAGATGAGGAATTTATTAAATCAAATCAAGAGATACATAGACTGTTTGCCTCTTACTGGCAAAGCTCTGGCAATGTTCTCCTCCGGAAATTCTTCTCCCAATTTATCCTGCAGAAATTCCACTGCTGCTGTATCCAACGCTATCACTGCGTCCTTGCTCTCACTGCAAATTAATTTGCTATTGCTACAAATTTATTTATTTGCTATCACTGCAAATACTTCTCGGATCTATATTCTCCAAATGCCTATTGATCCTCTTTTATAATCCTCTCATTGAAAACCAATGGCCATGATTTGATCTAAATCAATGGCTAGGATTAATTAGACTCTATCAAACCCTAATATCTAGAAGTCTCTCGAGAAATCAATTTTCTAGGTATGGAGATAATTATTCCAGCTGTGTTTCCAACCTCGTAATCACCACCTGAGACTAGAACACCTGTCCAAGCTACATAAAAATTAACACTCTCTCTTAGCGAGGAAGGTGTTCTGCATAACACTCAACTTCTCTCTGAAGAAGATGAATTTCGCCTTCCCCAATGCCTTTGTCAAAATGTCTGCTACCTGATGATCTGTAGGTATATACTGTAGCTGAACAATCCTCCGCTGTACACAATCCCTGATGAAATGATACCTGATATCTATATGCTTAGACCTATCATGAAACACTGGATTCTTAGATAATTTAATGCAACTCTGATTGTCACAGTATATCACTGTAGTCTCAACCCTCTGACCAAACAAGGCTACCAACAACTTCCGAAGCCATATAGCCTCACACGTTGCCATGCTAGCTGCTATGTATTCTGCTTCCGCAGAACTCAGAGCCACGGACTTTTGCTTCCTGCTGTACCAAGAGACAACTCCTGATCCCAAACTAAAGTAGCACCCTGAAGTGCTTTTCATGTCCACTGTACTACCTGCCCAATCTGCATCAGTATAGCCTATCAACTTGATACCATCACCTCGAGCATATTTGATCCCATACTCGATTGTACCACGCAAATACCGTAATACATGCTTTGCCGCTATCCAATGCACTCTCTTCGGCTCAACCATGAACTGACTAAGAGAGTTTACTGCAAAGGATATATCTAGCCTAGTGTTGACCAAATACATGAGAGATCCAATCAACATCCTGTATATGGTGGGGTCTACATCCTTTTCCTTGGATGAGTCTACCTTCTTCCAATTCATGATCATAGGTGTAGACATGGCTCTGCAATCTTGCATCTCAAACCTTTTCAAGATTTCAATGCAGTATTTCCCTTGTCCAAGGAAAATCTCTCCATCTGTCTGCCACACTTCCATGCCTAGAAAGTAGTGCATAAGCCCCAAATCCTTCATCTCGAACTCTGCTACAAGGTCCCTCTTGCACTCCTCTATAAGCCCCAGTGAACCTGTTAAAAACAAGTTGTCCACATATAGAACAAGAATGAGAATTTCACCCCCAACCACCAAGTAGTAGAGGTTAGCATCTACCTCACTCTTCACAAAGCCTATTCCCTGCAAGTATCTATCAATGCGCTCATACCATACCCTGGGAGCCTGCTTGAATCCATAAAAAGCTTTCTTCAATCTGCACACGTGGGTTTCGCTGTTGTGTGCTACAAAGCCCTCTGGTTGTTCTATGTATACCTCCTGTGCCAATTCACCATTAAGAAATGTCGTCTTGACATCCATTTGATGGATCTGCCATCCCATATGCGCTACAAGTGAGATTATGGCTCGTATAGAAGTATACCTGGCCACTGGAGCGAATGTCTCCTCATAGTCTATTCCCTACTTTTGAGAGAACCCCTTGGCCACGAACCTTGTCTTGTATTTCTCGATGCTACCATCTGCACCATGCTTAATCTTATAGATCCAACGTGATCCAACCACTGCCCTATCTGTCGGTCTAGGCACAACCTCCCACACATCGTTCTACATTATTGAGGTATATTCCTTAACCATCGCATCTTGCCACACCTGTTGCTGTGCAGCTTCCTGATAGATGGAAGGCTCACTATCTACCAACTGACTAACCAATGCCACATAGTCATTATACCTGGCTGGTTGTTTTCACTATCTACTACTCATCCTAGGAGCTCCCACAAACTCCTAAGTATCCCTATGTGTCTGTTGAACCTCACGGTTCCTCCTGCCAACTATAGAGGATGAAATATCAAACTCCATATCTTCTTGATGCATCTCTTAGATTTGTTGTATCTGTTGCTCCATATTCTGTGAACTCTCAGCACCTGAGCCTGTGCTTGTACTAGTAATTGTACTCGTGCTTTGCTGCCCTTGTTCTGGTTGAACAATCCTTGGAGCTTCTGTTGGCTGCTCATTCTGATGATCTGCTGGGAAATCTCTGGACCTCCTATATGCCTTGTCCTCCATGAATTTGACATCACACCTGACTATAATCCTCCTGGTCCCTGGAATAAATATCTGATATGCCTTTGAGGTCTCGTTGTACCCCACAAAGTACCCTCTCTCTGCAGTCTGATCTAACTTGGAATGTGTAGCCCCTGGAATGTGACAAAACGCCAAACTCCCAAATATCCTGAAGTGACTGACATCTGGCTTCTTCCCTGAAAATGCGTCCTCTGGTGTCATCTTGCCCAATACCTTATGTGGAACCCTATTCTGAATGTATACTATTGTACTGCATGCCTCTGCCCATAAGTAACGTGGCATATCTTGGTCATACAACATAGCCCTTGCTGCCTTCGATATAGAACGATTCTTCCTCTCAGCAACCCCATTCTGCTGCGGGTTGTAAGGAACGGTCCACTCTCTCTTGATTCCTTCCCTGGTACAGAACTCCTGGAACTCTTTCCCTTTGTACTCGCCTCTATTGTCTGACCGAAGAACCTTTACCTTCCTGCCTGTCGAATTCTCCACAAGAGCTTTGAACTCTTGGAAGTGACTGAAGACCTCATCCTTGGTCTTCAAGAAGTATATCCAGGTCTTCCTGGAGAAATCATCAATAAAAATAACAAAGTACTCATATCCTCTGAGAGACTTCATTGACATTGGTCCACATATATCTGAATGTACTAGATCAAGAACCCACTTGGATCTGGTGTCACTCCTTGGAAAAGTTGTTTTCACAAACTTCCCCAATACACATCCCTTACATACATCATCATGCTCTGTGCTCACCTCTGGAACACCTGTCACTGTCTCACGAAGTAATTTAAGTGCTCCATGATGTATATGGCCCATCCTCCTATGCCATAGCTCTCCTTGATCTCTAGGATTACTGCTGCTCACTAGTGCCTTAGGAGTATCAAACTGCAACCTATAAAGTCAGCCGCTCCTAACTCCAATAGCTATGGGTGATTTCCAATCCTTATGCTTGATTAAAACATGCACCCCTCTAAAGAGTACATTGTAGCCTTTATCCTGAAGGACAGATATGGAAATTAGATTCATGCCCAAGCCTGGCATATACAACACATCATGAATGGAAATAGGCTTGCCATTCTCCCTCTGAAATAAAATAGTCCCTCTCCCAACTGGATCGCACTTGGACTTGTTCCCCATCTGAATTTGGAATCTGATGTCCTCCTTGTAATTGGAGAAGTACTCTCTAACTCCTGTCATATGAAATGACGCCCCACTGTCTATATACCAAACACCCTGTGAGGTTGAGCTAGTTAGGCAAGCTATGAGTGCAAACTCATCTTCCATTCTACTAGAAAGCTCATCTACACTTGTTGAAGCTGTTGTCTGCTTCTTGCCTTTCTTTTCATTTTTCTTCCTTTGTGGGCAATCGCTGACATAGTGGCCGAACTCGTGACAGCCATAGCATTTGACCTTAGACAAGTCCTTCTTCTTCTCACTTTTTAGATTTGATCCTTTGCTAGACCCCTTCTTTGCTTTCTCTTTTCCTGCTAGGGCAACATTTTCTTGTTCCACCTCACTTTTCTGACTATTACTACTGGTTCCACTGACAAGACTTAGTCTAAGCTCCTCCTAAGTGAAGTCACTCCATAGTCGATCTCAACTCGGTAAGGTGTCTCGTCCATTAATAACTTGAACAAAGACATCCCACTACTTAGTAAACCCATTCAGGGCTATTCATACTAGCTCATCATCCTTTGGTTTGTCTCCAACAGCTGCCAATTCATCCTTGACAAGTCTAAGTCTGGTGAGGTAACTTGTGACGTCTTCTTCCTTATTCATCTGGGTATTCCTTAACTTTTCTCTGAGAATCAGCTTCCGGTTAAGGGTAGCATTCTGGTACAAATTCATAATGGCGTCCCACATTGTCTTTGCTGTATCTAACTCTGTAATATGCGGAATAGTATGATCCTTAACATCGTCAAGAATCAACCTCCTTGCCTTGGCATCTTCCTTCTTATATGCTAAGAGCTGTGTTGCATCTATAGGTACAGGTACAATAGTGGTCACATTCCTTGATACCATTCTCTTCCAGCAATAAAGAAATTTTGGCTTTCCAGACACCAAAATTTGAGGCTCCATCCAATCTGTCCTGATCTCTTAAACCTACTAAGGCCATCTCAAAAGAAAATAATAATTTGAAGAGGTCAAACTGGGTTTTATAAACCCTAGATTTTTTATTTATTATTTTTCCTTTCACCCTGTGCCTGTTCTGCCCTCAGATCTGCTCTGATACCATGTGAAAAATCTAATGCAGCTACTGATGATTAATTTCCTATCTTATGAGATTATTTAGCTGCCGAAAATCAATTAATTTACAGCAAATATTAAATAATAACACAACTGCAACTTCATGGAAAAATTACAGAGACAGAAAAATAAATGAACACAATATTTTGGACAAATTGTCCCTAGAAAAACCCCGAAGGGAAAACCAGTACTGCAGATGAGGAATTTATTAAATCAAATCAAGAGATACATAGATTGCTTGCCTCTTACTGGCAGAGCTCCGGCAATGTTCTCCTCTGGAAATTCTTCTCCCAATTTATCCTGCAGAAATTTCACTGTTGTTGTATCCAACGCTATCACTGCGTCCTTGCTCTCACTGCAAATTAATTTGCTATTGCTGCAAATTTATTTATTTGCCATCGCTGCAAATACTTCTCGGATCTGTATTCTCCAAATGCCTATTGATCCTCTTTTATAATCCTCTCATTGAAAACCAATGGCCATGATTTGATCTAAATCAATGGCTAGGATTAATTAGACTCTATCAAACCCTAATATCTAGAAGTCTCTCGAGAAATCAATTTTCTAGGTATGGAGATAATTATTCCAGCTATGTTTCCAGCCTCGTAATCACCACCCGAGACTAGAACACCTGTCCAAGCTACATAAAAATTAACACAAATAAAAAGATTAAAAATTATTAAAATAAATAATTTTCCTTCAAAAAAATTGTTAACTAAAGGCAACAAAATTCTCTAATCTGATGGGGGAAATTTTCAGCCCAACTCCAAATGCACCTAGTCAAAATCTAGAAGCTAAAAAGTAGGGGCTCCTATTTAACAGGAAAGGATTTTTTTTGGGTTTCATGGGAACCTTGCTCCACAAAAATAGAATCCATAGTAGCTCCCTTCCTTAGTCTATTATAGGCTCTTAGCATTTAACATATCAATGTGTAGGGAAATGTATACATTGCACTCTAAAAAATGTGGTCAATGTTTATCTCTGGAGTGCACATTTGACCAAATAAATAAATAATTAAAAAAATTAAATTATAATTTTGTTTAAATGTGCATTATGAATAGATATGGATAAAAATGTGTGACTAAATGCAATGAGTACCAAAATAAATAACTAACAAATATTTTCATTTTTCTTATGAGTTACTCTTTATTTAAATGTCTAATTGAACTTTCAAGAACATGACAGTCAATTGTGGTGTCTCCTTGGTTATCACCAAAAATCCAATTTATTATTTTTAATAAATTTTATATTTTTTTAATTAAAACCATCTAATAATTGAATTGGAATTATGTAAAAATAATAGAAATCATACATCTCTCATATAGAATTTGCCATTTTGTATATGATGTCAATTAAAATTAAATTTATGGTAATTGTTAATTTTGTTTTCTTTAGTGATTGTTCAATCACTACTTATAATACATTAAGTTGCTAGACAATGTATTATCCAATGAATTGCCATCTTAATTCATATCAAAGCCTTAAAAGATGTATCCCATATATCAATAAATAATGTATCAATTTAATACAAAGAGTTGCTATTGTGTGTGTCCTTTTTTGCGTTGCAATTAGATTTGTAGGTATAGTCCATCTTGGGTGAGCATGTGCTTCCCATCCTTGTGTACTTGTTCATTTTAAAAATGTGTTGCAATTATTTTTCCTTGGTTTGCTCAGGAACACAAAAACAGTATTAGAGCTTATGTAGACACCTAAAATTAACCACTATACGTTATAACTAAATTTAACCACTATACATTATAACTAAATTCAACCTCTTACTCTCATATCCATCCTTGCACTAATTAATTAATTATTTAATATCCCTTAATTAATATATTCTATTCAATTAGCTTAGCCTAATGTTAGTTGATTAAATAAATCACTTTATATAATTAACTATGCTAAATCCACATCAACCATTTCTTCTAATTAAAACTTCTCTTCCCTAAAATCTACATTATCAATCAACTCTTCATCCTAGCCCTCTATTCAATCTTTTAATCTCTACCCTCCATTTCACACATGTGACTAATGTGACTCTCACACATGTGCTAGTTCATTTTGGTGGTGTGTAGCGAGTGTCAACATATCAATTGGGCCAAAATGATTAGTGACCAATTAATTGAGCAATTGGTCAACTTTCATCAAAATGTCTCCTTCTACATGTGCTCATATTTGTTCTACATTCTGGTTAGCAAAGAGGTTGTGTGGGTAGGGTTAAGGACTCAAGGGTCTTTGACACTAGACACATCTGTGTATGAGTATTTCCCTCAATTGAAAAGAGAAATCAATATGAAGGATTATCGCCATATTAGTGATGCTTTCCTTATGTTTTCTATAAGAAAAATTTAAGGTAACCCAGAATTGAGAATTTCTCCTAAAGCAGCTTCGTTGGTGATGAGATATGGAAGTTTTTATATTCAGTTTGACATGTTCACCTATCTTCGAGTTGGGGTTATGAAAATGCCCCATTAAAATTGCCAAGGTATGCATGTGATTATTTTATTCTTTTGGAAGTTTGTCCCCAGATGGTGATTGTGAATAGAAAATATAATGGAATGAAGAAGGGGTACACTTTCCCCATGTCATTATCATTTTTCACTTGCAAAACTAACGACAATGCTAGAAATATAGAGAAGATTCTGACGGAGTACAATTTTTGCCCCTTTTCTATGAAATCATTTTTCGATAGCAAAAACTTTGTTAAAAGGAACTTCCAAGGAGCAAATCTCTACGAACACTAGCCACATTTGGAAGACTATTGGGAAGATTGTGCTGATGAAAGAGAGGTACAAAGAAGAGATTGGATGAGGCTAACTTTAGACCAAATCCATGCCTTTAACTTGCCTCTACAAATTCCAAGTGGTGTGGATGATAATTCTGATATAACTGATGAAGAATACAATGATGTTGCCTCTCAACCCTTGCCTCGTATACAATGGTCTGAAAAGGAAACTACTGATATCAAGGTTTAGTCCTCCTTTGTTTTGGACAAGACCGAGAGGTAGCTAAAGGGACAATTTTGAGACTGTGTTGGATTTCTACACAAAAGGAATCTAGAACAAGCGAACAAGGGACCTCCCAGGCCCCTGTAACTTAGAGAACTTCAACTAGTGTGGAGACAACTTGACATAGAGTTGATTCACAATCAGGTGGGGATGGAGAAGAACTAAAAAATAATAGAAGATTGAAAGGTGTATGTGAGCAGGATGGTGAACTTGCAGTCGCGAGATTAGGAGCAAAGAAGAAGTTAGATACTTTACAATAGTTGTAGGGTGATCATATGGCTTCCCCTGATTCCCTTGTTCTTGGCAATGATTCTTTGATTTTTCAACAAATTGGTGAAGATAGTGCTTTTCATTTTTTATTTGAGACTCTAGCTTCCCTTGGATTAAATGAAATTCCTATACATAATACTCCCAACTAGCTAGATAATATTGTTCTGGGTTCTAGTCATAGTGGTGATGTGCTACCATCCCCTTCATGGTTAAATAAAGTAGTTGAGAAGATGAGGAGGTATACTCCTATGATAGACATGAATGTTGACACTATAGCTAAGTTGTTACAGACTACACCTAAGACTAAGAAGGCTAAGAGGATGTCTAGGATGGTGATTGATTCCTCCTCAAGGCATCGAATTGTAGAGATTACAGGCCCAATTGGGGATAAAAATGAGAATGAAGTGATAGAAGCAGACTTCAATATGAGTAAGATTGACATGGGTCCTCCTATCGTTGAGGGTGATATATCATGCAAAATTTTCTATAGGGATGCTAGCAAAGAGAGTCAATGTCGAACAACATGTGAATGCAAAGCTACAAGCCTAGGTAAATGCTTTGACATCCTTTATTCCAAGGATTTTTTTAGTGGTGAATCTTTGCCAATTGGTGAATAGTTCATTTTCACGAATGAGGAATTGGCAAATACATTACCACCGGTGGGGGGCCAATTCGCCCGATTTTTATGGATTTTTGGTCAGATGCGTTTCAATTCGCCACCAATTAATTTTTGAGTCATTTATAGTTAGTATTTTCGCCACGGTATACTATGCGGTTCTAATGGTGATTCGCCTGGAATTTCAGAGGCATGTTTTAATTCACCCACATATTTGCCAATATCATTAAATGGTGGACAAGCACGAGGACCCAATTTGCCAATATCATTAAACAGTTGACATGCACGAGGACCAATTTCACTAGTATAATTAAATGGTTCACATGTATGAGGACCAACTTCGCCAATACCATGTTATAACTCCATGCTAATTATAGGGCCATATTTGCCTAGAAAATTACTATATATCTGTCTGATGGAGGTCCATTTCACCTAACGTTTATAAGTGTCCTATTAATAGTATGCGAGAATCACCATATTATTATAATACCATTTGAAAATCCTATGTTATTCACCAAATATGTATTGATATAAATGCATTTGAAACTCTAATTAATCCTTTACACATTTTGTTCAACTCAACTCTCAAATCCTTGATTCATTTCAGATCATAGAGAAGTTATAGCTACAGGCATTGGCAAGTCACTGAAAGGTAAGTGATCATTTCTTTACAAGTTTACTGTGTAATAATATAAGATTCATGTTCATTATTTATGTCTTTGTTACAGATGATATTGATTGAGTAGGAATTAGGACTAGGGAGATATCTTAAACTAGGACCCAGGGATGTATATTCTATCATCTATGATTGCATCTTGAAAAAAATGACATTATTTCTATATCTTTTAATTCGTGAGAGATGTCGAGCAAGAAAAAGTTGTCTGAGGGTGGTGAAGGGACTCAAGGGAGGTCAAGGCCATCAAAATGGAGAAATAATAACATAAAGTCGTACTTTGGCAATGTTGGTGGTCCATCGGATGTAGTTACAACATCAGAACCTGTACCATCTATTGACTTGCATCATAATGGCATGGGTGATATTCCAGGGAATACCCAATGTAGCATGAATGATGACAATGCCACATATTTCAGGGAATACCCAATGTACTAGGAATGATGAGAATGCCACAGATTATGTTCCAGGGAATACCCAAAGTACTAGGAATGATGAGAATGCCACAGATGATGTTCAAGGGAATACCCAAGGTAGTCAGAATGATGATAATTTCACAGATGATGTTCCAAGAACAAATGATAATGAAGCTAATGAAGTTATAAAAATCAATGAAGATGAAGATCCTGCAAGTGCATGCAAGGGGAAAAGAAAAGCCAAATCAAAAAAGGGGCGTGAGTGGGAAATGTCAAGGAGTTTTTAGATTGATTGGGTGTCAAAATTCCCATTCATTGAACCAATGGAGAATAAAAACAAAGATGAACCTCCCACATAATGCAAGTGTAGGATTTGCATTTGGAAATATCATAGGGAGAAGAGGTTGCAGTTAAAAATTGACACCATAGAAAAACATATTGGCAAAGTAACATGCCAAAACAAACCATAGGTGGACAGGAAAAATTAGTGATAAGATGGAAAATGAAGAAAGAATGTCTTCATGTAAAGAATGCCCTCGAATATGAAGCGTATTTGCAAAGAAAGGCGAAGATTCATGCAAGTGGAGGTTCAATTGAAGCTCAATTTGGAAAGATGATGGGAGAATTACAAATGGAAAAAACTATTCAGTTGGGTGTTGTTTTTCATATTTTGAGCAAAGGGTATCCTATGATAGACTACCCTACATAGAATAGTTTATTATCTTTTATGGGTGTTCCTAATTTTCCCAACACACACTGGTCAATAAAAAGTGGATGGGAATGAGCAAGTTCTCTTGCTGAGGTGGAAAAATGTGATTTACAGGAAAAAATAAAAGAATCAACTTTTATTGCATTATCTCTAGATGAAGTTACAACAATAGATAATACTTATAGGGTATGTATGCATGTGTATACTGTGGCAAATCATGTCTGCCAACCTCATCTACTCTCTATTTATAAAATGAAGGAAAATGCAACATCACAAAATCTATTTGATATAGTTAAGAAATCTTTGAATGAAATTGGAGGTATGGATGACTGCACAATTGCTATAAAGTTGGTGTGTGTAGGGGCAAATGGAGCTTCAATAATGCAAGTTCGTAGGAATGGTTTGTGTGTGAAGCTACAAACTTCTATTTCACCATACATGATTGGCATTCACTGCATGGCCCACATAATGAATTTAGCATTTAAAATTGTGAGCAAGTTTCCTACAATATCAAAAGTTAAAGATCTAATCCACGAGCTCTACTCATACTTTTGCTGAAGTCGCAAAAGGTTTATGGAATTTCAACATTTTGCTGAGGGAATAACTGCAGGAAACAAGATTCTTAAGGATGTTGATACTAGATGGATCTCCTTGCTTGAACCAGCTAAAAGAGTTTTTTGCAAAATATCCATACTTGATTAGTTTAATGTATGAACATCGCTTCACAGTTGATAGGGCTCCTAACCTCTTATATAGGTTAAGTGGCATAGAGACACTCCTCATTTTAGCTGGTATTCTTCCCATGCTAGAGGAAATGAACATGCTTATGAAAAAACCCCAAGAAAGGACTATGTATATTTCTGAATATACTAGACTGCGTAGAATGATATGCATGACCCTTGATAATCTATATCTATCAAGCCAGTCCTTCATAAGTCTAAAATTTAGCAGCTGGCATTTGATAACAAATGTGAACAATAGTGTTAATTTTTTACTATTTAATGATAGTGGGGAGTTATGTGTCTCTGTAAAGGGATTTGAGATACCAATGTAGTATTTAAACAAGGTCAAGCGCACTATCAAAGAAGAACCTGTCTCAAGGGAAGCTTTTGACAAGATTGTTAATTCTGTAAGTACTTCTTTAAGGAATATTGTGAAATCTCTTTCCTTGGAGATTAGAGATCGATTCCCTCATGATGAACTGCTTGAAGCCATGTCTATAGTGTATCCTCAATATTGGGTCAACTGTGAGTCAACTAATTTTCACAACAAGATAAAGGCCTGTTGTGACCTTTTCACGACATCACCCCATTGCAGATGGGCCCCCCCTTTTTTTGACCTAGCTTGAAATTCTTGCTCTGATCCTAGACTTTCTGGCTTGTTTTCATGACAATAGATGATATTACTTGTCAAGTTGGATCCTGGATGCTCAAAGAAGTAAACATGGAGGATCCTTCTTGCACAGGTTTAGAACTCCTATCCTAGAAAGTCCTCGAGGAAGGAGTCTATCTTTCCAACTCATAGGTGAACCCTCTCTGCTCTCGGCATGGAACCCCATTCTTGACTATGACCTTGTTCCAGTAAGTTTAATCCAAGGAATGTCCTTTTAATCCCAATCAAGGACTCAATCTCATATCATAACTCGGAGGAATTTCAATGAGTAAAGTTTTTTAGGACTTGGACCAAATTTTGAAATGATGTATGTCCAAACACTCCTCCTAAAGACCTTAGAACTGTTGCACATGAATGTTCTAGTCACATATTCCAGGACCTTCTGGAATATGTGCCCAAGGAAGAAATTTGTTCCTGATCGCAATATCCAGGTGGTACTGGATTATGCGCCCAGGGATAATTTTTATCTTGGTCGCATAATCTAGGAGGTACTGGATTATGTGTCTAGGGATGATTTTTATCCTGGTCGCATAATCCAGGACCTAGTGGATTATGTGCCCCCTAGGATCAGGGCATTTATGAACCAATCTTCTATCCAGTCTAGACTTTGCAAATTGTTAGGAAATAATTCCTGGACTAGTTTGCAGGTGCTTGAATGAAGAATTCACCGTGTGTTAAGAAAAGTTTCACCATGAAGATTGAAATTCCCTGAGGGAATGGAGAAAAACTCCTTGTTCTGAATCTCGTGTCAATGATCAAACCTCTATGAAACAATGAAAACTTCACTCAAACGCCAAACTGAAGGATGAGTCCTTAGTCTTCCTAAAGAAACTGTAAAAACTGGTCAAGGTCAATCCTGGTCACAAATTCCAGAAGGTACTGGATTATGCACCCAAGAAGGTTTTTTGTCCTAGTCGCACAATCTAGGACCCTCCAGATTTTGCACCCCTGGAGGAAATCTTGTTCAGCTCGCACAATCCAAGACTCCCTAAAATATGTGCTCTTGGACAACTGGACTACAAGATGAAATCCCTGATCCAGCCTGGATATGTTACCTGCATAATGAGGTTCTAGAATCGAATCTGCAAATTCCTGCATGAAAATATTTCTGGCCTGTTATAAAGTCTCACCTTGGAATCTAGAATCCCTAAGAGGATAAGAGGATGTTTCTGATGTCAAATGATGGAGTCTCTGATCCAAGTAGAAGGAAATCTATCCTGGCCAAACACAGAGTGATGAAACCCTTAGCCAAAATCTTGAAAATTGAACATACAAGGCAAAAATTGCAACATCCAGGACCAAGTGAATTATGTGCTCCGGGAGGATTTTTGTCCTGAGTGCAAAATCCAGGACTTGGTGGATTATGCACTCTAGGACAACTGGATTCCTTGACCATGTGGATTCCCTGACTGACTGAAATCCCCAACCACCGACCCAGGGAGAAAAAGATAAAGAACTAAGTCGGCTAAGTGATGGAGTATGACGGCTAGGGTTTTTATTCCTCCAACCTAGCTTGGCCAAGTGGCATAGGGGGTCATTTTGTCTATATAAGGGTGGGCGCTCACCTTCTTTATCTCTTTCAAAACATAATTCTAAAGCAGCAAGAGTAGAATTTCACCTTCTAGGAGTAGAATTTTCATTCCTTATCACTCCAAGGGCAGATTTCACCACTTAGAAGGCAAATTCCACCAAGGAGGTTGTAGAGTTCACCATTTCCAAAGCTAAGGAGTAGATTTTCTATAGGTTAAAGGTAGATTTCTAAAGATTTTAAGGGCATAAATCCATCCTCCAAGGGCAGATTTTTCATCCTCCTCCAAGACTCCTTCATCCCAAGGCGAATACTTCTCCAAGACTCAAATTTTTGAACATTCCTAAGGTAGATTTCTTGAAAAAAATCCATTAAATTTTAGAAATTCTTGCACAAAAATTAGAAAATCCATCAAGAGGTTAGAAATCCATCCTAAAATCAGAAATTTCATTGAAGGTCAAAGTTCCTTGTCGAAAAGAAAGGTATGTGAATGCATAGGATAATCCTTCTTACTTGGAATATTGTTGTTTTCTCCTTCCTATGCACTTGACATTTCATGATTTTAGTCCCACATGCATGAATTTGTCATACTAACTTCTCATGTTTGGGAATAAAAGCCTTCATCCCACCTCCATCCTTGCCTCCTCAAAATCTTATACTTTGCTATTTCTTTCCTTGATTCCATAGGTAAATGGCAAGTAACAAGGCAAGCTCTTCAAGACAAACTCAAATGAAGAATGCTTTCAAAGGGACACTTCTGGAATCCCGAATCATCTCCAAGTGGTCGAACATGGGAGACACCAACATCCATCCCTCAAGAACAGAGGAGATTAGGAGGCAAATGTATGGGATTGATGGACATCCTCCATCCCCCCTTGCAGTTAAGATCGTTCAAAATGGAATTGCCTCCGCCGCATGTTTCCTGCCCACCATTCCTTGTCCTGAACTGATCATGGAATGTTTCATGCATTATGATCCCGAACAACAGATGATTGTTAGCCACAACGACACGATAATAGCCTATTTCTCCAAGGAGAAGATCGTGGAAGCATTCAACATTTCGGTCTATGACCCCATCAAGTACATGAGCAAGGAAGAAGCCTCTGAAATGTTCCAAGCCGATCCGGCAACCTGTTTGGGAATTATCAACAACTCCTGGATGGAGAAGAAGAGGTCTCACAATTCCAAGTTGCCTAAGGGACTCCTTAAATTTGACTTCAACCAGGAACATGTAGACCTTGTCGTCATGCTGAACAGAATCATGGGAAGTCCTCAATCCTCAACCTTCGAGCCATGGATGTTCTACTATATTGAGGAGGTCACCGTTGGGACAAAGATGATATATTGGGCTCGAATCCTCAATGATAGCATTGATGCACAGTTCCAACATCTAGAGGAATCAAATCCCTTTTACATGAGCTCCTACGTGATCTATATGCTGGCAAGGAATAATAGATACCGAGGACTGTAATAGAAGGGATGTATTGGGAATGATGAGGGACAAGTCAGAGTCTATGACTACTATTCACAATTTTACCTCCAGAACATCAACCATTTCAGAAGGTATACTGATGCATATCACAAGGACCCTTTAAGGGGGCACTCACCAAAGATTGTCACCTGAGTTCAAGCGGTTGATCAGGACTTATGGCTCCTGGTTCATCCAGTTCCCAAAGTTCACATACATCTAAGTGCAAGGATTCTCTGCCTATCCATATAGACTGTCGAGGTATCCTTCAGACAAGATGATCCTACTAGAATTAACTAGACAACTCTCAGCATATGACAAAGTTTAGAAGAAGAAAAAGAAGGCTGGGGTAGCTTACCCAGTCCAGATGGTACACCTAGAGGACCACTAGGAAAATGGTGAAGATGACTTCGAGGTTCGGAAGAGAATGTATTCCCAGCTATCCATTGACATGATCAGGGCCACCAAGATCTTTTCAGTCTCAGATCAGGTTAAGGAGGATGGAAGGCAAGTCTAGCCATTCTTCAACAAGGTGAAGGATAAACCTCTTCCACCCGTGGTTTGGTCTGATCCTAAGGTCACCCACTTGGATAAGCTAATGGCACCCGTGCTAACGATAATGTAGAAATGCGTAAATCAGCAGATAGAGAGACTGCACAAGAAGGGCATCCGCCTGACTTATGACCTGATGGGAGACTTGGATTCTCAGTTATCCGAAGAGGACATGACCGAAGGAACTCCCACAAAAGAACAAAGAACTGGGAGACAAGAAGCAAGGTACAAGACTGCGGAGGATCCACGGGCAAAGAGAGTGAAGGCTCAGAAGGAATTTATCGGAGGGCCTGTCTAGGAGGAATGAAATGCAAGTAGACCCCACTCTGCCAAAACTTCCTCCGTCCATGAGGTCAACATCTTCTCCAATGATAATCTATAGATAGTTAAGGATAAAGAGCCGGTGGAGGAAGAGACGGTCCATAATGAGCAAGCAGGGCAGGGAGATAATGAATCCATGGATTCTACCCGAGAGTAGACTCCCAACCTGGTAATGGGAAATAAGCCTAATCCTCCATCACAAAATCTGAGAGAGGTCCGACTTGAGGACATGCTCCATCACCGTGATCTGTAATTCCTCGATGAGGAGTTTAATTCCAATGAAATCCCAATATCTACACCACAAGTTGATCAAGGGCTGCAGGAACCACAAAGGGAAGTCAATCCATCCGTAAAACCCAAATGGTTACAGGACAGGTTGAAGAAGAAGATAGTGAAGAAGAATGATCCTTCCACTGAACTTGGTAATTTCCTGGCCAGGATAGGGAAATCCGCAGATCCAAAGAAGGTAAAGAAGTACTCTGTGATTACAAGAAATGAATCTAGCTCATGCCAAGTGGAGGTGGCTATTCCCAGGGTGAGCAAGGCAAAAGATGACATCACTTCTAAGGATTTTGATGTAATAAAGGTCAACCTCAAACCAACTACGAAGGATCAGGAAATGGAAGAGCTGGAGGATTCCGTGGCTGCCATCAAGGAAAGGTTGATGAAGGAAGAAGAGAAGAAGAATCAATTGAAAAGAGAGAATGAGGACACAGAAATATCCTGATGATGCCGTTGTGACAAATTTTCCAACCTTAGCGAATTTTCAATCCGCCGAACCTCCTGAGGTGATCCGATCCGCTTCCTGGACAACTTTCCAGACTCTAACTACCAGCACGACCTAGCACATACCCATGCTAGGGTCCTCAACACCTCTCGACTGCGATCCTGCAAACATGCACATGAACAAACAGAAAATGCAAACTAAATCCTAAACTACTGTACATAGCCATTCCACCGATTCGACGAATCAACCGGTGGAATGGATCAGCGAATCCATGAAACCACCAAAACAGCAAATCGATCATACAATGGAATCCAAATAGAGAATTGACACAACATGATCTCTTTATTGATTTCAAAAGATGCAAATACAATATTCAGTCTCTCCCTCTGTCTCACTCTCTGCAAAGTCTGATCGATGATCGATGATATGCAATACCAACCGATCCTACTACATAAATAGGATTTCCTGTGAGTACTACCACTCGATTCCCAGTGGCTGGGAGCTTCCAAGCGGCTGGGAGGATCCAACCGAACATACAGCATAACAGCTGTCATAACAAACTACCTAAAAATAGTAAAGTATGGTCAACATGACCTTATTACATGCATTGGTCTTATCAGACCTTCTTGGAAACATTAACAAGACTTAAACTAACTAACTGCCTCATAGAGGCCAGCTGTCAGGTAGGTGCTCCTGCACCATACTCCCCAACAGAAAAGAACTCATGTCCCATGAGTTTGGTTGTGGAAGTCCTCCACCTTTACACTTTGCCATGTCAGTGTTCTGACCTGTTCCAGCTTTGTCCTCTGCTGTCTCTTGGCTGCTCCAAGACTTCTGAACTGTAACTTGCTTTCTTGCAAGTAAATCCTCATGCCTGTCAATGTAGGCCCTTCTCTGACATACCTTGTGTTTGTCAGGTTGTCTGACCAGAACCTCTGTCTGAACTGCCTCTTGAACTTCTGCAATGTTCAACTCTGTCTTTCTTTCAACCTTTATAGGACAAACAATAGTCCCAACTATGACAACATCCTTGTCATTCCTCTCAACTAGTTGTTGTTTGCAAACCTGTTGCTGAACCTGCTGCTGACCTCTGTCAGTCACAACTGAAACTTTCTTCAACCTGTTGTCCTTAACAACTCCTTTCCCTGCAGTGTCCTCAACTGCCTTTATGCCTGCTCCTATAGGCATCTGCACAAACTCCTTTCCCACTAAAATGATTTGGACTGCCCCCTGTGCTGCAGCATTTTCCTGTAATGGCATCAACATAATAGTTTTCCCATCTTTCTTGATGGTGTAGGTATTAGCATACCCATCATACAGTACCCTCCTATCAAATTGCCATGGTCTACCCAACAGTAGGTGACAACATTCCATGGGCAAAATGTCACACAAAACTCTATCCTGATATGCTCCAATCTGAAAATCAACATATGCCTATTCATAGACAAAAAGTGATTGACTATCATTCACCCAAGATGCCTTGTAAGGGTGTGGGTGTGGAATCCTTTCCAAATTCAGTTTATCCACCATTTCCTGAGATACCATGTTGTCTGTTGAACCAGTATCAATGACAACCTTACATACTTTACCTTTGCTCTTGCATGTGGTCTTGAAAAGAGCTCTTCTTTGCATCATATCCTTTGATGTCTGCAAACTAATTCTCCTAAGCATCAATGCTTCTCCCTCCTCAGGATATCCATAACCGTCAGGAACTCTATCTTGATAAGTGTTTGAACTTTGCACACTTTGCTCTACTTTCTCTTCTTGCACACGTTGTACTCTCTTGTCATTCGTTCTATCATTTCTGGATGATGAACCTTTGCTTTCTGGACATTTGAAAAATGGATGACCAAACTCACCACAGGTGTAACACTTTCCTGAAAATGTAGTAGAACCTCTACCACCTCCAAATCTGCCTTTATTACCTTTCCATCCACCTCTGAAATTAGACTGTCCCTGTCCTTTACCAGTGTCTTCTTGACCCTCATTGGTTTGCCTTGTTGTAGGGGCTAATCCTCTTCCCCTCATATTGCTGCCTCTTCCTCTCATGGACTTATCTTGTCCCCTATTCATCTTTTCTTCAATCCTGATTGCCATTTGGTAACAATCCTCCACACTCTTAGGGTTAGCTAAAACTAACTCATCCTGTATGTTCAATCTCAAACCAGCCAAGTACCTAGCCACCTTTTCTACCTCATTCTCATGATGACCAGATCTCATACTCAACTTATAAAACTCCTCAGTATATGCCTTCACATCCATTTCCTTCTGCCTTAAAAATTGCAGCTTCTTAAACATCTGAATTTCATAATCCTTAGGCAAGAATTTACCTTTGATCCTTGCTACCATTTTATCCCATGAAGTGATCTTTGACTTTCCTTGTTTCCTTCTCTCGGATTGTACATAATCCCACCATACCAAAGCATGACCTCCTAACTTGGTCTTTGCAATCTTTACCTTCTGATCCTCAGCAACATCTTCACATTCAAAGTGATTATCAAGTGCAGCAATCCAATCCAGTAACTCATCTTCATTCAAACTTCCATTATACTTGGAAACATCAACCTTCACCTTAGGTTTATCACTTTGCACTGCCTTTAACAGTTTTGCAAATCTCTGGTCTTCAGCATCCAGATCTTCAGCTACCTCTTCATACTCTTCAACAGTATCTTCATCTTCTTCAGACTCACTGTCTTCCACTTCCCTCTTTTTGTTCTTTTCCAGGGCTACAAGCCTGGCTTGAAGTGCTTCAGCAAGCTCCTTCATCTTCCTCATCTCTCTGGCATGTTTTTCCTTCATCTCCTGCAATTCCCTTGCAGTACCAGTACCTTTCGGAGGCATTTTGTCAACCTCTCACTCCTCTACCTCTGTCCTTTCAGTGACAGAATCAACTCTACCTCTGCCCTTTCGGTGACAGAATCAACACACAATAGCCCAGACCTTTTGCTGAGCTCTGATACCACTATGATGCAGAGGCATCCACACTAAAACCTTGACATACAGCATGTATGTCCGCAACCCTTCATCATCATCATCATATTTCCCTTAACACTGTCAGCATCATCATATTTTCTCTGCCGACCAATATCCTCCTGCAGACAAACCTTCGACTCTTCGTCTGTCAGCAGCATCATCATATTCGGCTATCGGCAGCATCATCATATTCGGCAAGCGCAAACATCCTCCTGATGTTCACTGTTCACCTCACCGCCAACCTCTATCTTCATCATCATGATGTTCAACATCATGTTCATCAGCAGGATATAGAACATCCGGTTCCTCCCATATATCCTGATGACGACAACCTCTTGCACCTTTCCTTTGATGCTTACGTCACCCTGATATCCTAATGACGATTATCCTGATGACGATGACGTCACATGCAGCTCCTTCAATATCCTGCTGTCCCGATATCCTGATGACGATTATCCTGATGACGATGACGTCATATGCAGCTCCTTCAATATCCTGCTGTCGGCCAAACTTAACATTATCGGCCCGCGATGGTTTTATCAACCCGATCTTCTACCTTATGCCGATACACTCCTCCTCGGCAACACCTGATGATGATCACCCTGAAACGCATTCACTTTATGCAAAACTACTGCATCATGCTCATCTCCATCTACTCGGATGACGCCTGAAGTAACTGCAGGATATACACAGAAATATCCTGATGATGCCGTTGTGACGAATTTTCCAACCTTAGCGAATTTTCAATCCGCCGAACCTCCTGAGGTGATCCGATCTGCTTCCTGGACAACTTTCCAGACTCTAACTACCAGCACGACCTAGCACATACCCATGCTAGGGTCCTCAACACCTCTCGACTGTGATCCTGCAAACATGCACATGAACAAACAGAAAATGCAAACTAAATCCTAAACTACTGTACATAGCCATTCCACCGATTCGACGAATCAACCGGTGGAATGGATCAGCGAATCCATGAAACCACCAAAACAGCAAATCGATCACACAATGGAATCCAAACAAAGAATTGACACAACAGGATCTCTTTATTGATTTCAAAAGATGCAAATACAATATTCAGTCTCTCCCTCTGTCTCACTCTCTGCAAAGTCTGATCGATGATCGATGATATGCAATACCAACCGATCCTACTACATAAATAGGATTTCCTGCGAGTACTACCACTCGATTCCCAGTGGCTGGGAGCTTCCAAGCGGCTAGGAGGATCCAACCGAACATACAGCATAACAGCTGTCATAACAAACTACCTAAAAATAGTAAAGTATGGTCAACATGACCTTATTACATGCATTGGTCTTATCAGACCTTCTTGGAAACATTAACAAGACTTAAACTAACTAACTGCCTCATGGAGGCCAGCTGTCAGGTAGGTGCTCCTGCACCACCCATACTGCCTTGGTCACTTTTGAGTAATTTCTTATCTTGAAATATTTTTCCATCTCTGTTAACCAAGCTTCTGTAGCATCTTTGATCTCTGTCCCATCAAATTTTGGTGGAGTAACCTTCTTCATATCCTTTGAGAGCTTCAAGGTCAATCTATCCCTTGCTTCTTTATGAGGTTCCATACTCTTACTTTGATCTTCATGATTTTCTCCACTTTCACCATGAGAGTTTTCACCTCCTCCCTCAGTATTCCCTTTATCATCCACCTTCTTTTCCAAATCACCCAATCTTTTCTTGGTTTCCTCAAGCATGGTTATGATTTGGTCCAGCTTATTATTTGGCAGGTGGTTTTCTTCTTCACTTTCTCCTTGGTTAGTTCTTGTCTGAACCATGTTTATCGATTTCTCACACCTGAGAATATTGAGTTGTCCATTAGTTCAATATTATAATGCATCCCATTAAATCTAAACATAATAAATTCAATTGTAACAATAGTTTGGCACAAAAACAACTCTTTTTTTTAATTTCATTTCAAAAGTAAAGAGTATTCTTCATTTGTACAAGAAATGACTTCAAAATTCATGCTCAAGAGGAGTATATCCTTTAGACTCATTTTTAGATACATAATGTCGAGGTATATAACCCTCTGACTCACTATCAGACCTAACTTTTATGATCTCAACAGTTGGGGGTATGTGGGGATCTCACCTAACCATAATTGTTTCCTTATCTAACATATACTCTATAATTTTGATAGTGATCTTAACTCTTTGCATGTTTTCCCTTCTCACTCCCTTGATTCAAGTTAAGGCAGTTGTCAGATTTTTAGTATCAATTAACCAAATGTCACTCTCATCATTGGTTCCCTCAAAGGTTTTGATAATGGCCTCACATTCTGTTTTTGTTTGAAGGAAACATTGACTCAAATTAATAGACTTTCTTGCTGTCTTCTTAAGACGTACCATCCTGGAAAAGAAATTTTCTAACATTACCTAAACACATAATGTTGACTATAGGCAAGCATAGTGGTCTCATAAGCCCTAGTGCTGAACCTGGTAGCTCTGATACCATATGTAACATCCACGTTCTAAAAACATAGTAAAACCAGAAAAATTTACCATTGAGTAATTCAACAAGATAAAAATGAGATAGAGAAAATTTTGTTGCAAGTATGGGCCTAACCGGTGTTGTCATTGATGTCAACATACTCCTGTTGCATTGATGATAAGAATTGGATGAGTTGTATGTGTTAGCTGCCATTGCACCAAAAGATCGACCTTTTACTACCCAATACAACCACTTGACTTAACAAGCATGGGAGGCGGTTAATCCCTTGTCGCAAACCACCGCAGCACAACACTGAACAAGGAGACTAAGGGTCACATTGCCACAATATGCTAAGGATATTGAGAAAATTAGTCCTATCAGGAATAGAGAAGAACAATAAAGACAGTAAGGTAAAGATCCCAGCTAAGATGAAGATCAGAGGATGTGCATCAAAGGGTTTGTAGATATGTGTCTTAAGATGATCCAGTAAAGATTTGAGAGGTCCACATGAAGATCTAAAGAAGTTATTGCCACTTGAGTAAAACTAGTTCTGGTAGATGTTCAGAGGTGATAGAGTGACACAGATAGGTCCGATGAGATCTGGAAATGTAATATCTTGTTCTGCAGATTTGGTGGATTGTTTAGGAAGTTAATGTGAATTGAAAACTCAATTGGTTCGTGGTCTGGAGGTCTGCAAGCATCTATTCCAATATGACAATGATGACAGACTGTGTTCTTGAGGTTCTGGATGAAGAAGAGAAAGATTTCAGTAAGCAGAAGTAGTGTGGATGTTCTTGGTGATTCAGAGAAGCTTGTGGAGGTCTTTGGATTGTGTCCAGTTCGTGTTGGTAGTCCACATTGAAGATTGATCTCGTAATTGAAGAATTACTTCCGGAAGATGATGTTCTTCCTAAGTCTGGCTGACTGGATGAGTTACACATCCTGCGGATGATCTTGAAGATGTTATGTGAAGCATGGCATGTTCCTAAAAGAAGATTGAAGTCCCAGATCTATGTGGCTGAAGTGTGATGATCCACATGAAGTCTTTTGTAATTAGTCAATTTGTATTTGCTCTATAAAGTGTACCAACTTGGATGATTATCCCTAAGGTGATGTCTTGTATAAATAAGAAGTTGTGAAGTCATTTCAAAGGTATCTTGGAGAAGATGAGAGTGTGGTAGAGAGTAGAGAAGTGAAAGGCAGAGCAGAAGTATTGGGCTTAAATGGAACTGACTCAATCATGGTGAAGATGCTATTCTTCAGTTCAAGTATGTCATATTTACCATCTGTAGATAGTGTGTCTCCTATAGGCAGTGGGCCTCTTGTGAGCAGTGTGCTCGGGCAATGAGCCCTAATTGGCATGTGCTATTTTGTTATTCTTATTCTTTTAACAGAGAATATAATCTTGGGTTAGTCACCCCATGGTTTTTCCCTTAACTGGGTTTTCCACATTAAAATCTTGGTGTCATATGTGTTAATGTGTTTCTTCTCTTGAATTGTTGCATTATGTTTGCATGATTGATTTATTATTATGCTACTGAATTACAAAGAGGATTTAAGTGATTAATAGGAAGAAATTTTTGGGACAATTGATTCACCCCCCTCTCAGTTGTCTGTCTTGAATCTAACAATTGGTATCAGAGCCAAGTTCCTCTAAAAGGAGCTTAACCACTTGAGGAGATCCAGGATGTCTTCCTACAAGAAAGATAGTCCGAGATTTGATGGAACCAATTTCACTCTTTGGAAAAGCCACATGGAATGTCACTTGCAATGTATGAGAATGCAATATTGGATCATAACTTCAAAGAAGTATGTTCCTCCACAGAATGGTCTGAGAACCATAGATGAAATCAGAGATGCTGAAAACAATCTTTGGGCTAAAGAAGCTCTACTAAGTGCCTTATCTGATTTAGAACTGACAAATGTTATAGATCTAACAACTGCATATGAGATTTGGGAAAATTGAAACTTCTGCATCAAGGAGACAAGTATGTTAAACATGCCAAGCTATAGAGTTTGAAAGAAAAATTTGAAAACCTAAAGATGAGAGAAGATGAAAATATCACTACATTTATGGCAAGAGTAAATGAGCTTGTTTGTGGCATTAGATGTACTGGTGGAATCTTGGATGAAGATGAGATTGTTGCCAAAGTTCTCAGATCTCTACTTGCTTCTTACAAATACAAGGTTGCTGCCATTGAAGAGTTCAGATCTTTTTCAAATATCACAAGAGATCAATTGGTTGGAAAATTAGCTACATTTAAATTGACCAATTTTGGAGATGCACCCCCCAAGACTGAATCTGCATTCAAAGCTAGTGCCTCTATAAAAGGAAAACAAAAATTTGATCTGGGAGAGAACTCTTCAAATAAACTATCAAGGTATGAAAAAGCAAGAAAAGATCTAGAAGAAGATGAAGCAGAAGTTACTCAACTTGAAACCCTTATTGCAAAAAGACTACCAAGAGGATCCGGTAAGTATGAAGGGAAATTACCTTTTAAATGTTTTAACTGCAATAAAATTGGTCATTTTGCCTCAAGATGTCCATAAAGATTTTCAAGGCCAAATCCTAACAGATCAAGAATCCAAAAGAAATGTTAATATGTTCATGAAGATGATGATGATGAAGGAGTAACAGATGATGAATCAGAGACAGGAAACAAATCCAGAAGTAACTGGGTGTTTATTGCCATCAAGGAAGACGATCCAATGCCCTCTGAATCTGTCAATCATAAAATAGTAGAAAGAGCTCTGGCTGCCCAAGTTGAAGAAAAGGATGATTGGGTCATTGACAGTGGATGCTCCCACCATATGAAAGGTGACAAAAATAAGTTCATAGATTTGGAAAGATATGAAGGAGGAGTGGTAAAATTTGGTGATAATTCTGTTGGCAAGATCAGAGGTAGAGGAACTATTTCTTTTGATGGAAAGAACGAAACCAGTAATGTACTATATGTTGAAGGTCTAAAGTACAATCTTCTCAGTGTTGGACAATTGGTGGACAAAGGCTATGATCTCCAATTCAAAAATGGAAAATATAAGATCTTTGAAAGTCCCAGAACAGAGATTGCATCTGGTACTCAAACAAAAGGTAATATCTTCCACTTGGTTGGTATTGGTAAAAGTTGTTTATTTGTTCAAATTGATCAGAGTTGGTTGTGGCATAGGAGAATGTGTCATGTGAATTTTGATAATATCATCAAGATAAGCAACACTCAAGTTGTAAGAGATCTTCCAAGACTGGTGAAACCTACTAATAGTTTGTGTAAATAATGTCAATTGGGGAAGCTGAGCAGAGTCACATTCAAAAGTAAGGAACAGTCTTCTACTAGACTGTTGGACTTAGTATATACTGATCTATGTGGTCTGACAAGAATCAGGAGTTTGCAAGGTGATAGATACTTCGTGTTATTAATTGATGACCACTCCCGAATGATGTGGATGACTTTTCTAAAAGAGAAATCTGAGGCTCTTGAGAAATTCAAAATATTCAAGGCTATGGGAGAAAATGAAACCAGATTAAACATAAAATGTCTGAGGTCTGATAGAGGTGGAGAATTCACATCCCGTGAGTTCATAGAATTCTATGAGAAACATGGGATAAAAAGATAGTTGTCTGCTCCAAGGATTCCACAGTAGAATGGAGTAGTGGAGAGAAAGAGCTGGACCATCCAAGAAGAATCTAGAACCATGATGATGGAAGCAAATGTTCCTCAGATCTACTGGAGAGAAGTTGTAAGCAATGTTGTCTATACTCTTAATCGAGTACAAATCAGAAGCAATACTGGTAAGACCCCTTATGAACTCTGGTTTGGCATCACTCCCACTGTGAAGTATTTTAGAGTCTTTGGTAGCAAATGTTATATTAAAAAAGATGAAGACCTTGGCACATTTGATGCTATAAGTGATGAATGAATATTCTTGGGTTATTCTACTCAAAGCAAAGCATACCGGTGTTATAACAAGAGATTGATAAAGATTATAGAAAGTACAAATGTGAAGGTTGATGAAGGTATTGAAAAACCCTCAAGGTTCTATGAATATGATGAAGATGATCAAAATGATGTTTTGGTCCAAGAAGTCGAAGCCCCTTCTAAAATTCAGATCCAGACTGATCCAGAGAATGAGGAAGAAGAGATAAATTTGAATGAACCTATTCAAGAAATAGAAGTGCAAGGAAGTCCCAAAATTCCCAGGTATGTAAGACTGAATCACTCTAAAGATCAGATCATAGGTGATAAAAGTAAAGGTGTTCAAACAAGAAGAAAGATTGCTCAAGACTCAGAAGAGTATTGTCTGATTTCAAAGATTGAACCAAAGACAGTGAATGAAACATGTAATGATGAAAGTTGGTCTAAAGCAATGGAGGAAGAGATGATGTAAATTGAGAAAAATCACACTTTGGATCTTGCTCCCACACCTAAAAACAAGAATGTGATTGGAACCAAATGGGTCTTCTGGAATAAACTAAATGAGGATGGTGAAGTAGTCATAAACAAAACCAGATTGGTCTGCAAGGGTTATTCCCAAGAAGAAGGAGTTGATTTTGAAGAGAATTTTGCTCCGGTGGAAAGAATTGAAGCAGTTAGATTATTTCTTGCCTTTGCTGCCTTCAAGGACTTCAAAGTATAGTAGATGGATGTCAAGTCTACCTTCCTAAATGGTGACTTGGAAGAAGAACTATACATTGAGCAACTGGATGGATTTCAATTGTCTAATCATGGTGATATGGTTTGAAAGTTGAAGAAAGTATTGTATGGACTCAAACAAGCCCCAAGAGTCTGGTATGAAAGACTGGATAAGCATCTTTTGAAGATTGGTTTCAACAAAGGTACTGCTGACACTAATTTGTACTTCAAAATTGATCATGAAAATATCTTAATTGTTGAAGTGTTTGTTGATGATATCATTTTTGGAGGAAGAGATAGTATGTGCAAAACTTTTGCAAATCAAATGAAAAGTGAATTTGAGATGTCCATGTTTGGGGAAATGAATTTCTTCTTGGGTCTACAAATCATTCAAACAAAGAAAGGAATTTTCATTTCTCAGACCAAATAAGTGAAAGAATTGTTGAAGAAATTTGGGATGGAAGACTCAAAACCAATGAGTACTCCCATGGCAACCGGATGTAAATTAAGCAAAGATGATGACTCTCCTAAGGCTGACCAGAAAAAGTATAGGTCAATGATTGGAGGACTATTGTATCTTACTCAAACTAGACCTGACATTATGAATGTTGTTGGTCTTGTTGCTAGATTCCAAGCTGATCCTAGAGAATTTCATGTCATGGCAATCAAGAGGATTCTTAGATATCTAAAAGGGACAGTTGAGTATGGTTTATGGTATCCTAGAGATCATGATTTCTCTATTCATGCATATATAGATGCGGATTGGGCAGGAGATGTGGATGACCAGAAGAGTACCAGTGATGGAGCATTCTTTTTGGGGAAAAGATTGGTTTCTTGGCTGAGCAAGAAATAAGAGGCAATATCTCTGTCCACTACAGAAGAAGAATATATTGCAGCAGCAGGTAGTTGCACTTAAGTATTGTGGATGAAGCAAATGCTAAGAGACATCAGAGTGGAGTATGAGGAACCTATCACAATCTTCTGTGATAATTCAAGTGTAATAAATATATCAAAAAACTGGTGTTGCATTCAAAGACAAAACATATATCCATCAAGTTTCATTTTCTAATAGAGAAATTAAACAAGAATGAAGTTAGATTGGAGTTTTTGCCCTTGAAGGATCAGATTACAAATATTTTTACTAAACCTCTACCTAAGGACTCTTTTGAGTATCTCAGGAAGAAGTTAGGGGTTATTACCCCTCCAGTCCTGAATTAAGGTGCATTGATGTGCATCAGTCTGGTGGATCTCACAGTCATATCTTGTGGTTCAGGTTGATGATGGGAAGCTGCTACTCAGGGGGAGCAGTTGGTATGATTCTGAGTGATGCAAGTATGTGCCCTTTGCCATTGATGTCAAAGGGGGAGAGAAGACATGTGAAAAACAAAAAGTGGTTTCTAATCAAAGGGGGAGTAGTAAATGGTTGTTGTTGATAAGGGGAGTTATGTCAATAAGGACAAGTTCTTGTCTTGATGGATAAAATAGTTTTTTACATCATATGTTGCCATCAATGATAAAGGGGGAGATTGTTGCAAGTATGGGCCTATCCGGTGTTGTCATTGATGTCAACATACTCCTGTTGCATTGATAATAAGGATTGGATGAGTTGCATGCTAAGGATATTGAGAAAATTAGTCTTATCAGGAACAAAGAAGAACAATAAAGACAGTAAGGTAAAGATCCCAGCTAAGATGAAGATCAGAGGATGCGCATCAAAGGTTTTTTAGATATGTGTCTTAAGATGGTCCAGTAAAGATTTGAGAGGTCCGCATGAAGATCTGAAGAAGTTATGGCCACTTGAGTAAAACTAGTTCTAGTAGATGTTCAAAGGTGACAGAGTGGCATAGATAGGTTCGGTGAGATCCAGAAATGCAATATCTTGTTCTGTAGATAGCTCCACAATCATCTATTCCAATATGACAATGATGACAGATTGTGTTCTTGATGTTCCAGATGAAGGAGAGAAAGATTTTAGTAAGCAGAAGTAGTGTGGATGTTCTTGGTGATTCAGGCAAGCTTGTGGAGGTTTTTGGATTGTGTCCAGTTTGTTTTGGTGGTCCACATTGAAGATTGAGCTTATAATTGAAGAATTACTTCCGGAAGATGATGTTCTTCCTAAGTCTGGCCGACCAGATGAGTTACACATCCTGCGGATGATCTTGAAGATGTTCTGTGAAGTATGGCGTGTTCCTAAAAGAAGATTGAAGTCCTAGATCTATGTGGCCGATAGTGTGATGATCTGCATGAAGTCTTTTGTAATTAGTCAAGTTGTATTTTCTCTATAAAGTGTGCCAACTTGGATGATTATCTGTAAGGCGATGTCTTGTATAAATAAGAAGTTGTAAAGTCATTTTAAAGGTATCCTGGTGAAGTGAAAAGTCTCACCGGAGAAAAGTTCAACAAGAGGACATTGACTATAGATGATATTGAGGATTTGGGGGTCTGGTATGCAACCATGAAAATTGCATAAGATTTACCACACTAACATGGATAACTCTACCTTCGCAATAACAATATATATTGCCTATCAAATGCTCAAAGAGGGAAAAGATTTTGACTTGTGTGAACTTCTACGATAACAACTTATGGACAACCTAAAGAGGACAAAGGAATCAAAATACAAATTCTGGTGTGGCTCCTTGATTATATGTCTCATGTTCTACTTTTTGAATGAATTGTCTTCAATGAAAGAAATGGTATGGAATCCAAATACTCTTGTTGCCCACCAAATCAAGGATTACATGAGAAGCTTCCATGATCATAAGCATTGCAACATAGTATTTTGGGGATTCTTTAAGACTCTTCCTATTGACATGTAATCTAGAGAAAGAATTCTAGCTAAAGTAGTAGAAAAGTATAAAAATGACATAACATTCATGGTTGACAAAGACAACTATTACATGGAGGTTGTTGAGCCAAGGAAATTTTGGATTACTACCTTACCCTATGTGGTTTTAGAGTTTGATTTGATAGGATATGTTGATAGGCTACTCAACAAACCAAAGGATCCCTTCACTAAAAGTTTTGGCACATATGATGAAATCATCAACAAATTAGTTAAAAAGGATGTAGAGGAGAAAGTAGAAAAGATAAAATCTAACGTAGAGAAAATGAAATTTGACCTAGAAAAGACACTCAAATCTCTTGAAGGCTCATTAGGAGAAGCACAAACTATTTCCTTTGCACAACTGCCAAGAAGAACAAGTAGATCAACATCAGCCACAACCACTGCCTCTGTTCCTTCCAGATCTTCATTGTCTATCAAAAGAAGTACCATAGAGATCCATGGACAAACTCAGATTAGTGAGAAGAAGAAGCATAGACAGAAGAGTCAGGCCAGAAGAGGTAAGATAAGTCCTATTTATATTGAAGATATTGAAGAAGAAGAAGAAAAAAAAGATATTGAGGCTCTGGAAAGAAAGAAGAAAAAAACTAGAGAAAAAAACTAAAGAAGGAGAGACCTCAAAGGAGAAAGGAAAAGGAAAAGCAATTTGACTATGTGCCCTTACAACTTGAAGCCATAGTTAATGCAATCTTAGAACTTGGTGCTCTAAAAGAAGTTGTTAAACTCTATGGTGAGAGGCCATTAAATGACAAATCTACTATTGAGGAGGCAACAGTCAAGTACGTGGGAGCCTTAAATATTGCTTTGGTTGAAATCAGTCATCAATTGCCTAAAAGCCTTGTTGAAGTGCTTACTAAAAGAAGAAATGAGGCCATGAACAAAGATGTTCAGATAAAGAATTGGGTTGTTGAAAAGGTTTTCCCTTCCATTTTCAAGAAAGAAAAGGTCAAAATATCTAAAACTATAGCAAAAGTGTTTAGGACCAAAAGGAGATTGAATATTCTAATGTAAAAAGACAATGAAGAAATAAAGAAATTGGAAAAGGAAACACTAAAGAAAACTATTGAGTTTCTTAAGTAGAGTCAAATTGATGGGGGAATCATTGAAGATATATTTGATTAATCTGCCTTTGAAGGCAATGAGGAAAGCAGTGACAAGCCTAAAAAGAATGAGGAGATTGCTCCTCCTAAAGATACTAGAGCACCAAACACAGAGGGTCAAGATAAAACAAATCTATCTCCTCCAGATACCCTTATAGAACAAAATATGTCTCCTATAGATATCTCTGACAGAAGACATGATTCTCCCCCTCTGAAAAATACTGAGGCATTGAACATAGAGGGTCAGGATAAAGGTAGTGTTTCACCTCCAAGGAACACTATTCCAATATAGAGCATAATGATTCTCCTCTGGAGAATAGAGGGAATGTGGAGGAGAAGAAAGAAGATAATCCTAAGGAGAATAAGGAAGAAAAGGAAAAGAGTGATGAGGAACAAAAGGATAAAGAGGATAAGGAAGAAACAGAGGAGGGAGAGCAATCAGAATGAATGGAAGATATAGGTCAAAGTGCATCAGAGACAGATTCCTTCAAAGACCTATTGAACTTACAATTACAATTTCAACCAGTCATCACTCTTTATGTACTATAGGTTCCAACTCATGAAGGATGGATTGACTTGACAAACATCCCTCCTCTTCACAAATTAAAGCTTGGTGATATACTACATGCCTCTGGAAGGAAATAGTTTTTACAATAAAACTTGAAGAAATCTAGTGCAGTGGAGGATGCTGTGAAATTGATCCAAGAAGGGTTACCAGAGGTAACCATTGACCCCTCTCTGCCTCTTAAGCAAAAGCTCAAGTTGTTAATTAACTCCTTAAAAGATCATTCTTCCCACAGAGCAAAAAGTAGAACAAGAGGCAACAAAAAGAATAAATGATAAGAAAACGACTGAGATGATTGATAAATGTGCTAATGCACATAATAAACTTTAATGAAATTTGAAGAAATTCAAAGATTACATTGATGAGGCCACAACATTATATCTATTCTGCCTAAAATGACCAAACTCAACAAAGAATATCAAAGTTTAAATGGATGCCATTGGGGTTCAAATCATTCAGATGGCCGATGTGTATGATTTGTCTAAGGACAAAAATGGAGTAACAAGAGCCAAATTGGAGAACCTTCATGCACAATTATCTCAACTGCAGGACCAAAGAGAAAACCTAAAGAAACAATTTGGTTAGTTGAGAGAGGTAGTGAATCTAAGATTTGCCTCATTGTCTGGTCTACTAGGGGAAGTAGAAAAGGTAGATCAAAAGATGAAAATCCCAAGAAACATAGAGGAAGCTGAGGAGATATACATGCAGTGTCAATGTCATAACCATATGCTTTCCTTAGAAAGTGCCAACTAGATAGCAACTCTTCAACAACTCAAGGTAATCTACAAGGCCATTATACCATCCAAATGAGTTGTAAGAGTAATGTAAATAAGATAATTTTTGATGTATATAGTCTTGCAGAGGATAGTAGAGTCACGTCATGTATATAGTATTTATTTTTGTGGAATATTCATCTTAGGGGAGTATTGTTTAGAAATCATTTTGTAAGGGGGAGTCTATATAGTTTTTGAATTGATACAAACAAAGGAAATCAAGCCCTTTGTCCTTGATGTCAAAGGGGGAGAGAAATATATACCTAAGGGAGAGTATATGTTGCCATCAATGACAAAGGCTGAGATTGTTGGTAATATGTGTCATTGATGTCAACATAGTATATGGAAATAGACAAACTTGTACAAAGGAAGAGTCGGCATGGTAAAAAAAACTAGTCTGGGAGAAGAGAAAACAATCTATGTATGGTGAGGTGATCACTTTTGTGCTTGAGCATGATGTGGAGTAAATACTCATGTCCTTGCATGTTTTCCGTATCCCTACATGTATATCTCATTAGTTGGGAGTACTGCACTTAATGATAAATACCAGAAATCTATCTAAGGTATTCACACTGCATATCCCAAGTAGAGAAACATTGTTTTGGTCTGCATTTCTCCACAGAGAAAGATTTGGTCTTGTAGTTCTAAAAACAAGTTTATCTATGTATTGAAATGATATATCCAAGTTTTCAAGTCTTCACATCTTCAACAAAAAATGTTACAAGGGGCAGGGTACGGGTTACTACTTAGACAAGGTAGAGTAATGATAAAGACTTAATAGAATGCTCCACATTCCTTTGGAAGACATCATTTTGTCATGTGGTTCTAAGGATAGGCTAAGAGATGTATAAGGCATGTTACGATGAAGTATCAACTAGTTTGGTGGTCCGCAAAGTCAGCAATCATGTGATAGATACACATTTTTGAGCTTTTGTGGAGGATGAATATATATAGATCAATCATAAAAGTTTGTGTGGAGGTCTTACATGTTCCTAGGTATCTCAAGTTTGATCTGCATGTAGATATTTTCTATCCTTTTGTATTGCATCAAGTAGTTAAGTCTATAAGGGAAGAATTAAGTACAATTGTTCTTCGAACTCCAGTTTACCTTAGTCGAGCCTTTGTATTCCTCTGGAATTGTGTGATGAAGATGTGTAGATCTAGTAACAAGTATATAAGGATGTTTAAGATCATTCATAAAGGTTTCAGGGTTTGTAATGCACTGCAATGCTATATCTTAAGTTATGAAGTGTCACATATGGTTCGAAATGCTCTATTTGCTACAATTAGTGATGTTTCTTGTTTTGCAGATGTATAGATTGACATGATACTTTAGCAGAAAGATAAATAGATAATGTTGAGATTGTACATGATGGAATTCTTGGTCCACATGAAGATTTTGGCTTCTCCCTGATAGTATGAAGATGAATAGTTAGCATTCTTAAGTAATTTGGGCCGATAGGTTAAGTCTTTGACATGTGCAGAGGATCTTGACCTATTGTTTTAACTTTGGAAGGTACGGAGAGATGTGCCTTGGTCCAATCTGCAACAAGTTTCCCTATCATATTGTATGTATTAAGTCTGACTTGTGAAGAGTTACACATTTCATCCAATGATGTTTATGATGTCGACCTAATAAGCATTTTGAAGTGTTATCGAGGATATTATAGAAGATCAAATTCATTTGTGATGAGAGAATATATATGCAAATATAAGAGAGCAAAGTGCAAGGTATGAAGTGTACAAAATCAGTTTGTTTTGAGTAGAAAATGAAGACTGCATTATTAGCATAAGTTAGATATTTACTTTGCAGCTCAACCCGTATATTTATCCTTGTAAATGCTAAATGCACTAAGTAGGATATTCAGGGAATAAGATATTTTTTGCGCTCTTACCCTAAATCAAAGTTGTAATTGATATAAGAACAAAATATAGGGAGTAGTAGCTTCCTTGGGTTGCAACCCAAAAACAAAGTTGTAATACTTTTGGAGTGAGTATAATATATTGTGAGCTAACACTCACCATGGTTTTTCCCTATTTTAGGGTTTTCTACATAAAAATATTGGTGTTATGTGTTGATTCTTGTGTTGCATGATTTCCTTTCTGTCCTCTAAGTTATTCAGTTTTATCTACAAATATTTGTTTAATTTTTTAGTGTGTGCTGATTCACCCCTCAACACTTCATTGTGTTCAACACCTACCCCTAGCACTATGCACTATGTAAAATAGCTTCCATTATCATAGAAAAAGTGTTTGTGTATTTCTTTGTGATTTTGAAATTAACTAACAATTACACTCATTGCAAATACCTATTGGTTTAGTGTAAAGTATTTTCCCTATGAACTTATAAGATCTAGTCAACCTTGTTTAAGTTCTTGCATGCAACGTTTTCAAGCTTGGAGGAGGGAGATTTTTGGACAAACCTCAAAGCATCTAAGGTCAATGTTTATATTAAGTGTACATCTAAGATCTTAAAGCGATGAATTTGTAGACCATAGTGTGCTTAGATTCATTCTATCATATTGTATCTACTCTTAATTCAATTGAGTTATAATTTATGTCACTACCAAGCCACATGTCAAACTCAAATCTACTTGAAAATGTGACCCCCATATACCTCTAATTGATATTTTGAACTTCAAACATCAGTTTGGTTTTATTGCATATTGATGAAGTACTTTGGGATCTACATGACCCACACCTTGTGTTGATTATTCTGGTTACTCAAGTGAAGGCCACCAAGTTCCACTCAAGATGTCATGGGCTTTGACAATCCAAAAATCCCAAGGTCTTGCACTTGATAGAGCATTGATACACATTAGAGACATTGACCATGAGGGTTTGGTGTTCATCCCAATCTCTTTGGGCTTGCACTTGGTGGATCTATGCACCTCCTTGGCTTCAACTACCAAAAGTGTGCATGGATGCAGGATATTGGATATGTCTTTGAGGTGAAGGGAGGAGGATCATCTAAGGACGTTAAACTAGTTATGTACTCCAACACGTCGTTTTATGTCTTTTGTATAGTTGTCATAATAAAAAAGAAATAAACAATTTGCATTTCTTAAAGGTTTCGTGGTTCCATATACCAAAATGTAAAAAACTATCAGCCTACCCATTGCACAACAAGTGCGATTGCTAGTAAAATATCAATGTTCAAGCTACAGACGTGTGGCCAAAGGAGAGGGTTACCTTTGTGATCCAACTGTAGGTGGATCGAAGGTTCCTTGTCTGCGACACCCTAGAACGAGGTATAAGACGTGGCCTGAGGATTGTTAATTGGAATCTGACATTTGGTTGACTAAACTGAACGCGTTCTTACGTGTACACCCTTCTCTTCACTCTCCTAATTGTTTTGTTCGACTACTCTTCATTTTGCCTTTGTCCCTCCCTCTCGTTGACTGGCTCGCTAAACAAATCTCAGGTTCATTTCCTTTTGCCTTCCGCTCCCTCCCTTCAATTCCAGAGATCTCTCCGCTATGTCAATCGCTTCTTCTTCGGGAGGTCTCCCGTCTATAGCAGCTGCTTCCTCTTCAAGAGATAGGTCTGGGGAGAATACGGTTAGAATGACTTTTGATGGAATCGCACCGACTCCATTATACCATACAACATCATCCAAGGCCTCGTATGATGTTTTCATTAATCATCGGGGTATAGATGTGAAACACAAACTAGCCAGTACTATATACCACACCCTTACAAAATTGGGAGTGACTGTATTTCTTGACCAGAAGTCGCTTCAACTGGGCGATTCCATACCAACAGGGCTAGAAGACGTTATGCGTAGTGCTTCAATTCATATCGCCATATTTTCAAAAAATTATGCGCAATCGGCCTGGTGCTTGAGCGAGTTATCCTTCATGGTAGAAACTGGCACTAAAATTATTCCTGTGTTTTATGAAGTTCAGCCTTCTGATCTCCGATGGGTGGCTGAGGGAAAAGGGATATATGTTCAGGCCTTTGCTAAGCATGAAATGGACGGTAGAGTAAAGTCAGAAACGCTGAAGGAATGGAGGACGGCACTGAAGGAGGTTTCATATTGTACAGGCTACGAATTCAAGACTGATGAGTAAGTATCACAATCTCCTCATTCATCTTGTACATTTCCTTTAGTGGTTTCGTTCTTTA
This sequence comes from Cunninghamia lanceolata, assembly GCA_027924645.1. Lineage (NCBI taxonomy): Eukaryota > Viridiplantae > Streptophyta > Pinopsida > Cupressales > Cupressaceae > Cunninghamia > Cunninghamia lanceolata. The sequence continues at coordinate 13,541,021 of BSBN01000021.1, read as the reverse complement.
TATATAATCGTTAGCAATGAGTGATATTTATTCCCGTTGGTCAGTGATGAGGGGGTGCTGCTAGAGACTATTGTGGATTGTGTATTTCGGGAGATGAATAAGAAAAAGGCGCCGTTAGAAGTAGCAAAACATCCTGTTGGATTGGATGCGGCTGTGCGACGCTTTGAAAAGACAGTATTGGAATCTGCTAACGGTAATCAACCTGTGCAGATTGTCGGGATTGTGGGGTTGGGGGGCTCGGGAAAAACAACCCTTGCGAAAGAGTTATACAACCGGAAATGCTCATTAATGGAGAAATCCAGCTTTCTTTTTGACGTACAAGATGCTCATGACGATGAACGGTTGTGTAAACTGCAGAAAAAACTCTTGGAAGACATAGTAGGTCATAGGAATTTCAGATTCAACCATACAAGCGAAGGCAAAACAGTTCTGGCTAGTCGTTTAAAATCTTTCCGCGTGCTCGTCGTTCTGGATGGCGTTGATGGCGAGAAGCAACTGGACGCTCTCTTGCCGGACAAAGAAAGCTTTGGACATGGTAGTTTGATTATAATCACAGCACGCGACTCGGATGCCCTTAAATCTTGGGGCATCTCTTCCATTTTTCAAATGAAACTGTTGAATCAGGAGCATGCCAAGCAGCTTTTCTGCTGCCATGCTTTCTCGCAATCAGCACCGCCCCCAGAATTTGAAGATCTAGTTAAAAGGTTTGTAGATGCTTGCGATGGACTGCCTTTGTCGCTCAAGGTCTTTGGGCGGATGGTTTGTGGCCACTTCAAGGATTACTGGGAGTCCAAATTAGACAGAGTCTCGAGAATATTGCCAGAAGGTATTGTAAAGGTGCTTAAAGTTAGCTACGATTCCCTAGAAGAAGAAGAACAGAAGATGTTTTTGGATACGGCTTGCTTTTTCATTGGAGAAAAGAAAAGTTTGGCCATTGAAGTCTGGAATGGAGCAGGGTGGAGTGGTCTGCAGGGTCTGGAGACGCTTTTGAACAAGTGCCTTCTTGAGCTCGATCAGCATGAGCGCATAAGAATGCACCATCACCTTAGTGATTTGGGGAAAAAAATTGCCAACGAAAGCTCGCCTTATCGTATTTGGGTAGCAAAGCAGATTAACAATATAAGAAAACATTCTGAGGTGAGGTTTACATTTTCTTTTATAAATTGTCACTGATTATTACTATTGTTATTATAAAGAGGACGCTTTTCTGCCTCTTTTAGTTGGTTTCAGCCAATTTGTGTTCATTTTTTTTATGTTTTAATTCAAATCACAAAACAGATTCGCGGGATAATGGCGGCGAAAACTCAATTTGCTGGAATTTCCCCCAGTCAAGAGTTCCCCATATATTCCGACCGATATCCGCCGCCTTTCGAAGAATGCATGGAGCTTATGGAAAACTCAAACAAAGGGTATAAGCACCTTAGATCCTCGCTTCTGTTGGAACTCCTTGTCGTTGCTCACGACCACTTCACCTCAAATTTTGCCGAGTTATCTATAGACCTTGTGTGGCTTCGCTGGTTTGACTTTAAGAGCCAATGTCTTCCGTCATGGATGTCATTGAGAAATTTAAGAGTTTTAGACATTTGTGGTGCTCTCAGCCTAGAAGAACTGTGGACAGATGATGCCCGTGACGTAAGTATATCTTGCATTACTTCTATTTTGAAAAGCTGTATTTTCAGGCTCCAATCGTGTTTTCCGCCTGGTAAACCTGAATTGTATTTTTTCTGCAGCCCCCTTTGCAGTTGAGAGAGCTGACTGTTGCTGCAGATTGCGGCAATAGCTTCAACAGATTTCCAAGAACAATATCCAATCTCAAATGTTTGAAAAAGATGGTCTTGATTTCTCGTTGTGGATACGAGTTCGGCTTTACAAGTCTGCCAGAAGAGTTCTGTGAGCTCGAAAAGCTGGAACACCTGGAGTTGCGCTATTGTAGAGTGCTGTCATCACTACCCCCCAGATTCGGGGACTTGAAAAACCTGCAGCATTTAGATTTGTGCTCTTGCCATCGCTTGAGAAAGTTGCCAATTTCTTTTAGACAGCTAATAAATCTGAAATATCTGGACTTGTCAGACTGCAGGGAGCTCAGGGTAACATCAGACATTCTAGAGAACATGAGAAAGCTGGAGAAATTGTTCTTTTCAGGATGCCGAAAATTGGAAGAATTGCCTCTTCATATTACAGATCAAGAGTCCCTGAGAGAGCTCCATCTGGTAGATACCCGGCTAAGGGAAGTACCGAGTGGCTTGTACCAACTGAGTAAATTAGAAAAACTGAAAATTGGGAGTCCGCTGTTGACAACTCTTCCAGCTTCTCTTTATAATTTGCCCAGTTTGACTCATCTCTTTATCAGAGATTGCAACAGACTGCACTCTTTACCCGATATTAGCGATTCTTTTATTGAGTCTAAAAAGGGTCTAGCTCAGTTACAACATTTCTGTATAGAGTCCTCAAAGACGAGCCGCTTACCATTATTGTCACTTTGCAAACTAAATAATCTTCGAACTTTGAAGATTAGCGATTGCCCAATCAGCGAGTTGTGCTTAACTCCGGGGTCCTTGCTCAATCTCAAAGTCATAAATCTGACGGCGACCTCTGTGACGAGCATATCAATTCCTGAAGAGTGTTGTCCCAGCCTTGAAACTCTTCAACTGGAGCAAAATGATTATTTAGAGGAGATTGAAGCCCTACCAACAAGCGTCAAGCTAATAGAATTGGCCGATTGCAAAAAGCTAAAGAGTATTAGATGTCTTCCTACTCTCACTAAACATCCAAATCTAAAAATCCACCCTCATAAATCTAAAGTTTTCTGTCCACCCTCAACCGTAGGCACCTTGTGCTCGACTGCCGGCATTTATTAAAGTAGCCGATTGTTCTTCCGAAATTTTCCAAGAGATACTTGTAATTTTCTAGGGTTTGAATTGATTTTTTTCGAAATTATAATTAATTAAAATTTAAAAGCATAATGAATTTAACATATTACTTACTATTTTGGTAAAAGTTAATACAGAATGCTGGATAGACACAGGGATTTTTATCCAATATTGTCCGCTTGCAGTAGATCTGGTTTACTTGAATAAATAACTTGAAAATGTTTCGCACAAATAGTGCGGAAATATCTTCCGCTTTTATTTTGAATGGACGCTTTTCAGCGCACTGTAAAATCAAATTCATTAATTTTTAAAATAAAGCTGAACTCGTTATTGGCCTTAGTTTGAACTCCTGTCAGGAAATTGGCAGATGTTCACAGCGCTGTGCGCATAAACTACTTAATTGGAGACTTTAAATTCTAACCTGTTGCGCTTGATCTCCTCAAATTTCGCTATTAATGTCTTTTAATCTTCCTTCATGGAACACTAGAAGTATCTTACAATTTTTTTTATCAATAGTTGTCCTTAATGTTAAACGTCATTATTGCGACCTTCCTGTTTTTGTTTCTGACATGAAGACACGAGATAATATTTTACAGTGGATCGTGTCTAAACAACTATGTTGCCTATGTTACCAGAAATGAGAAACGTAACTGCAACGGAAAATGGGATTTAGAAAGGTTGCATAGAAGAAACGATATATATATATAAGACTGAATCTACCTTATTTCTGTTAAATAATGAGAGCAGATAAACGATTCAAGAAATCACAAAAGAACAACACATAAGACACGAATTTACGTGGTTCACCAAAACTAGCTACGTCCACAAGAGCAGGGGAAGATCTCTTTATTAATTGTCATAGCAGAGTACATAGTTTTTCATTATCTATTACAATGAGCAAGTGAATAGTTTTATAGCTTGCACAAATGACTCTGCAAGGAGGAGGCAGCAAAAGGTGAGGAGTCACAGTCAATGTGACCATTGGACTTCACACACCAACAATCTCCCACTTGAAGTCCAACCACTGCTACAAAAAGAAGGCTGCTCAGAGATGTTCCCCCACTCCAGTCTTAATGTCACATCTTTACAATGCCGAGAGAAGCCCTACATAACTCAAACTTCTCTCTTGGTACTATCTTGGTCAATGCATCAGTTAGATTCACCTTTGTATCAATCTTTTCAACTTGCAACTTGCCTTCTTCAATCACGCTCCAGATGAAGTGATACTGCAACTCAATATGTTTGGTTCTATTATGAAAAGCAACATTTTTGCGAAGTGAATAGCATTGTTGCTATCACAAACAAAAGTAAAACCTTGTTGTTTGCAACCCAACTCTCCCAACAAGCATTGCAACCAAATCATTTCCTTTGCATTTTCGGTAAGAGCAATGTACTCAGCGTCAATAGTGGAAAGGGCAACCACTTGTTGCAACCTTGAGACCCAGCTAATTGCTACCCCGGCAAATGTGAAAGCATAACCTATTGTAGACCTTCGTTTGTCCAAGTCTCCTACCATATGAGAATTAACGAAGCCTTGTAGCTATGCATCTTTCCCACCAAAACATAAAGCATAATCAGAAGTGCCTTTTAAATACCTCAATATCCACTTCACTACTTCCCAATGAGTTTTACCTGGATTACTCATGAACCTGCTCACTACTCCCACTGCATGGGAAACGTCAGGATGGGTGCACACCATGGCATACATGAAACTTCCAACAACTGATGAATATGGAAAGTCTTTCATGTAGTTTTGATCTTCTTGTGTTTTGGGGGACAATGTGGATGACAAACGAAACTAATCAGCAAGTGGAGTGCTCACAGGCTTAGCTCCCTTCATGTTAAATTTGTCCAAGTCTTTGTGAACATACTTTTCTTGTGACAATCTAATTTCCCTCTTACATCTGTCCCAGATTATGTTCATACCAAGTATCCTTTCCGCTGCCCCTAAATCCTTCATTGCAAACTTGTGAGCTAAAAGTTGCTTCAAATCATGAACAACTCTCATGCTAGTGCTAATAACTAGCATATCATTGACATAGAGTGGTAGGGATTGCATGCAGAAGATATCAATTAAATGCAAATAAAGATTAAATAGAGGAATGAAAAATACACAGAAATAGTAATAGTGAGAGACAAGTTTTAATGCAGTTCATCCAAACTTGGGCTACATCCACCAATAGAGAGTCCAATATTATTATCCAGTAAATCAAACTGATTACAACTAGCAATCCTTGCAACTTAATGCCGCTGCAAAATGCTACAATACATCAATGGAAACCCTAACCCTTAGCCACTTTTATCAAGCCTTATGTTAATTACAAAATAGGGTTTTTTTATGTTGGCCAATAGAAAAAATAACTCCTGACGCCTTTATAAAATAATAAAATTCGTGTGAGATTTCAGAGGCCCTGCCCCCGCGCCCCCGCGGGGGCGCTGCCCCTCAACCCCACCCTGTATCGTGACAGGGAGTGCGCCAAGGGCGTTGCCCCTGGACCTCGTCTTGGGGGCACTAAGCCTAAACCCTTGCAAGGGGCACTGCCCCTTGACCCCGTTAAATAATTTGGGAGAACCCACGTTGATGAAAGTGGGGTAAATTTAACCTCTGAGTATGATTAGGCTCCATATAACAACATAGAGTAGCAATAAAACAAACTCACCATTGTCCAATACCTTGTAGTAGACACACGGATCATATTTGCAGCATGTAAACTGTTGCTCCATCATGAAAGAGTCAAAATTAAGATACCACTACCTCGGGGCTTGTTTGAGCCCATACAAACTCCTTTTCAATCTGCAATACAAATCCTCATGCCCTGGTTTGACAAATCCTTTGTGCTGATGCATATACAACTTCTCCTCAATGTTGCCATTGAGGAAAGTGGTTTTAACATCAAGTTGCTCAAGTTCAAGATCATATACCACTACCAATCCCAAAACTATTCAAATAGTGGTTATCTTCACAACCGGTGAGAAAATCTCATTGAAATCTATCCCCTTTTGCTGATCATACCCCTTCACTACCAATCTAGCCCTGTAGCATTTCCTACCTCCTTCTTCCTCTTCTAGTCTATACACCCATCGATTCTTCAATGTTCTTCGATTGGGTTGAAGCTTAACCAAATCCTATGTATGATTGGCTATGAGAGAATCCATCTCCTCCTTCATTCCATTCATCTATTTCTCACTATTGACATCTTTGCAAGCTTCTTTGAAGGTAGCTGGCTTTGCTAAATTAGAAAGCAATAATGCATAATTCTCAAACTTTGTTGTAATTTGGCACTCCAGAGTAGACCTCCACAGTTGAGGAACTTGTTCCCTCAAATTATCCTATTCTTGCAAAGTACTTTGTTCAGACAAACTACCCTATGCTAGATTTTCTATTTCCCAATTCCTCAAATTTTATGATGTCATACTTCTTAAATTTTTTGGTGCCACATTTGTCACACTATTAGGAATCACCAGAGGTAGCAATGGATTTACTAGAGGAATTGTAGGATTTGAACTTTGCAAATATTGTGGATTAGTCAAAGGCGATAGCGTAGGAATATGCATATGCTACATTGAACTTCTAAAAGAGTCCATTGTCTTTTCCAAATGCTGAGATGCAGCTTCAAAAAACTGTGTGGGAGTATGAAGTGATTGTGTTGAATATGTCAAAGACTGGTGTTCTCTATTCAAAGGCTACGTTGAAAATTCCAAGGGTTACAACTTATCTAAAGACAACTTCAAGTTATTGAAAATAGGTTGCGATTCATTTGGCAGCATGGAAGTATGCAAAGGGTGCACAGATGTATAGGAAGTCTCAACATATTGTGTAGCATTTACAAGAGGCTGAATTCTATTATCTAAAGGATGTGTGGGATATGTCACTGTCTACATTGAAATTGAACCAGGTTGCAAAGTATTATGTCAAAAAATGTCTCCTTGGGGATTTTTCCCTCCTAAGGTTTCGCTCCTAGGTCCTTTAGAATGCATTTAGGTCATCTTGCATGTTAATGGTGACTCCCGATGAGAAAACCTTGAAGTTTCATGGCAAATGGGACCTAGGGGGTGTGCTTAGGATAAATCCTACTTGAAATAGGGGGGAGGACTTGGGTGCCCCCACCCTAGTCCTACCCTATTTTAGGTTAGAAACTATTTTTGGGTGTCAGTTTTATGACCGTTATTAGGTCCTATGCTGACATCTCAAGTTTGAATTATGAAATTCTTAGCGGGAATATTTGTAGTTGCATATATAAGCATGATTAGTAATTCATTTGTAAACTAGAAGATGATTGTGAACTTTTGGCATACTTGTGATTTCAAAATATTCATTGTTGCAAGAGCAGAGCATTGTTATTGTGTTTGTGATTACAAATTTGGCTCCATCTTCTCATGTGATTGAAGAGCCTTCATTTATGTGAGATCTACACTACAAGGTGATATCAACTATGTTTTCTATCATTTATCATTTAGATTTTGCCTCTATCCCGCAGGGATACACACTCATTATCTGACAATGATGTTTGAAAGACTTGAATGTCTCTCCATGGCTTGACTGAGGCAAGCCTCTAAACATAACAACCCCCAACCTACTTTTCTATGATTACATTTTACAGGTTTCAGAAGTGAAAGAAGTGGAGTTGCAGGAGACTAGTGTAGACTATCAAAATTACAGATTTGAGAAGAAAACTAGTGCTTGGACTTGGGCACCTGCTTATTAGTCCTCTGAATTCTAAAGTAGTGAAATCTCTGTGACAGTGGGAACAGGTTGCAAACATTCTTCAGAGATCCCAACAAAATCAGCTACAGTCGACCAGGGCCCCACTCATTAGTCCCCAACTTTTCTGCACACCAAACTTTGAAATCTGGTATGTATCTGGTTGTCATTTGATATCTCTGTGTATGATCATTTTGCGTAATTTATCCATTTGTTTACTATTTTACGAAATTAGGTTTTGAGCATAATTAGACTTACTTGAACAACAAATTCATACAATTCTAATCTTCCCCTATGTTCCAAGTGATAGGAGATCTATAGTAGAGTTCTCTACTCAGTCGAATGTCCTTGGATGTTTGGTGGTGAAAGAAGGATCAAGATAAACCTTTAAAACCCCATTGCCATTGTCTTATCCCTCTTTTCATACTAAACATTTTGGTGAACCTGTGTTTTTGGATTGTTTTACACCTTGCTAAGTGTTGTATTTTAAATTTACATTCATTTCATTCATTCATTTCATTGTTCATCTTATTGCAATTGAAAAATTATAAAAAAAAATTGAAAACTTTAAATTTTTTGAAAAAATTGACATTTTTAGCTTGCATTTTATTTAATTTCAATAAATTTCTATCATTATCATCAGATCTGATTTAAAATATAGAAATTATTCATTCACCATTCATTTACATTGCATTTTCATGCTTAAATTGATAAAAATTGCTTGAAATTGTGTATTTTTCCATATAACCTAGTTTTACATTAGCTAGCCTAGGTTTGTAGTCAAAATCTTGTTTCAAATTTTATTAGCCTTTCAAAACACTCATTAGGACTTATTGATGGTGTTTTTCACACACAACAACGCAGTTGTGATTGCTAGTATCACACCTCTCTTGAAAAATATCTTACCCTATGTAAGACTACTCCAAGGACAATACAACTAGGTCTCAGCTTGCGTGGAATTCCTCAGTGGGATGTTTTAGCTGTGCCTACAAGGGGTCTTACATGTAATACAATAGGTTTGACACATTGGGACAACAATAGATGCAAACCCTTATATCGTTTCAACTGATATGACAATATAAAATGTTGCTGGAACCTAACTCTAACAACTAATTAATAAGAAAATGCAAAAGGAAGTAGGGTTTAGAGAAATCCTAAGTGGCATTCATAATGCAAAGATTGTTATAGGTAGACAAACATTCAAAAATTAAACTAATTTTCTGTTTTACCAAGCTAAAGACTTTGCTACAGTGCTGCAAAAATAGTGGTATCTTCTATGGATTCTTAAGATTTTCATATTACATACATTCATTAATTACGCAAGTGCTGGTGTGATTTAACTACTATAATTCAATTAAACTCAACTCAATTTAAAAGCCCAGGCTAACTATGCATAGTTACTTACAATCAGCAAGCAACTAATAGTATGGACTAGAATGCTCATCAAATACCTTCAACAAATCAATAACATTGCAAGGCATGATTCAACTAATAAAGATCAAGATGTGAACCATGAAACCAAATTGATAACATAAAGAAACAAATTCTTAGAAAAGCACTGCAGCAACTTACTTTTGTATTAACAATCCAACATCAAGATTGTCTCTCAATGAGAGAAACAATGGCCCTTTATATAAAAGAGGCGCCATACTAAGTTTTTGAATAGACGGTGGAGATTAACTTAACACCGATGGTCCAGATTACATCATATAGACAACTATTATCCATTCCTAGATTTCCCTTTGTCTTGTAGGAAAAAGACAAAATACAACTCCTAAATACATTGAATCTAGACATTTTGAATACCCATTGAGCTGTATATAGGGAAAAGTCAAATTTTAAAGCATAATAAAGACAAAATAGCATCACATGACCCTTCTAAATATAACACTAATCACAAGTGATGGGATTCCATTTTCAATTTCAAGTATTTTGTTATTTTATTCATCTCCCTCTAAATCTATTTTATCTTCTTTTGCCTTCTTGTTGCTGTAGGCTACCCTAGCTGTTAACGTTGGATTTATGTCTGTAGGATTAGGATCTTTGATGTAGTCAACTCTAAATCTGAGGTTTTGGAGCTCTTGATAATACTAAGTATATACATCTTCCATTGTTCTTCTTCCTTTTTGAAATGCAACAAAGGAGGCTCGAAGATCACTGACCTTTTCAAGCTTACCCATTATACTCAGTGGAGACTGTCCATGAATAGCTTGATGCAATCTATCCTTAAAATGCTGGACACCTAATGGAGCAAGGTCATTGATGCCGGGGTCTACACATTCTTTCAAAGAATCATTTATTTCATAAATGATAGCAAGTATTTGCTTCCTTATGGGATTCCTTAATCTTATCAAAAACTTCCTTCTTCATCTTCCTCTGTTGATACCACCCCTGACTTATGCAACCTCTCTGCCATAAGAATATTCTCTGATAACAGAATTTTACTAGGTAGTCTCCTTATTGCTCATACTCTCGGGAACATACAAGAATGGTATTCTTCATAGGGATTGCATTCTTCATATAATTCCTCCCATCCTTCTCTGAACAGTTGGAAGTCTTGATGTAGCATGGATGCAAAGGTGATTGCTTCACAACCATCACTGTATACTTTGTCAAACCACTCCTATGTGCATGCATCAGTTATTTTGATATCATCAAATTTAGCCAACTTTTCATTCGATAGCAGAGCAAGGGCTGATTTTGGTTCTCCCTCAGAGTTCAATGGTCTCATAAAAAAATTAGATGTAAGCCTTTAGTTATTCATTTTGTTGTTTTAATATCTATTTTGTGAGCTCATCTTTGTCTAATTGTTCAAGAATGGAGGAGACTATACCCTTAAACTCATCAATCTTTTGTCCTCTAGAGGCTGGTTTGAAGTCAACAGTTGTAATAGTATAATCCTCTACTCTGACTTGATCTTTACTCACATTGGGCAGTGGGACAACCATCTTAGCAATCTTTGACCCAGTGGCATCTTTGTATATTCTGGATTGGATCTTAGCCTTCTTTTGTTTCTTTAGCTTCTCTACTCTGGCTAAGATTGTATCCAAATCTAGTTTCATCACTTCTACCTGTGGCTCTTTAGCTCTAAGCTTGCATTGTAGCCAATCTGGGGCTATAGAGGACGAATCCTTGGGGATATAAGCATGACTATCTTCCTTGGTAGATTATCAAGGATTTCCAATTTACGTTCAAAATCTTTATCATTATTCTCTTCTCCATCTCCCAGATGCTCAATATTTTGTCAACTTTCCAATACTTCATGCCGAGCAGCTCTCATAATTGTATCTGTAGTGCCCTTGTCAATTGGACTATTAGATATCTCAACTATTTCAATGCTTGTAGGCTTGGAGAGGTATTTTTTAGCTATTTCCTTTCCCATCCCTTATTCTTGTTGTTCTAACTTTGCACAAACCTTTTCAATTCTAGGTAGTTGTGGCATAGTTAAGTAGGCAGAGTCTTGCACTGAATGGATTAAAGAGTTGTTGATGAAGGGAAATGAATGGGCGGGCAATGGAGGGAGGCTTACATGAATCAAATTAGAAAACAATGCAAAACCCAAGGAAGGAGGTATCAGAATTGGTGAAAGAATGGAGGAGGAAGCTAGAGAAAAGGAAGATGAAAGAGTAGTGGAGAGGGGTGGTAAATTGAATGAGGCAGAAAGAGAGATAGAGGAAATGGAAGGTAGGGAGGTATTTGAGATGGATGGTAATGGAGGAGTAGAGTAAGTGACAACAAGTGAAATAAGTGCAGTGGAAAGGCTTGGGATACTTGAATCAGATGGTAAGGGGCATGAGGCGGTTGCAATAAAAGATTGAATTGGAGGAGATGGTGTGTCATAGGTAGCAAAGGTAGTAGGAGCAGTGGTAGAGACCCTTCTTGTCTTGGTCCTTGGTTTCTTGGTTTTGGAACCCTCACCTAGTCCACTTGGCATATATCTCTTTTGTGTAGTTCTTCTTCTCTTGGCCAAAGGTGAACTCTTTTGTTGTGATTTTAGAACAGTTTTCTTCCCTTTTACCCTTTCTGCCAATGGGATGTGCTCTTCACTATCTATTTCTTTAGAGACTTCTTGAACTTGCTCTTCAACATCTGTTACTTCCATAGGTTGATCCTCTTCACCATCTGATTCCTTTTCTAGTTCTATCTCTGTGTAAGTTAACTGTACCCCATTCTGAGTCATGGTTGCAACTTGGGTCCTAACCCAGACTTTGCTCAGCCTTATAGGTTCCTTTATGATTTCATCTAAGGAGCTCTCTTCAACATTTACCCAGTTTGGAAGAGGAACTGGGTGTTGGTATCCTCCCAAGGTCCCCTATATACCATATTGCCATCATCTATTAATCTATCTAGGACATCTATGACATGAAATCTTTTAATGAAGTCCATAGACATTCTTGAATGACTTCTTTTCAGTACTTCATAGTCATCTACACAATCTTCCCAGAAATCCTCAAGATGCACCTTATGGAACAACCTCTTGCTAACATACTTCTCCATTACACCATGGGCATCAAAGTGACTTCTTCTGACGTACAAGTGCAAATTAAGGAGTTGTAGTTCTTTATCAGAGGATTCTACTACACCCAATGAAACACATGCAAACTTTCCTTTGCCTAGCAGCATGGGAAATTTGACATTTGTTCTATGCAAGTGCTTTAGCTTCTCTGCACATGGAATCAATTTCCTTATGAGTTCTAGCAATACTACCTTATCTGTTGGATATCTTGGTAGTATGTATGGTACCCCTGTGAATCCTTGTATTCTTATGTAAGTGAATTTCCCAAACTGGATGTACCACCTCCCGAATTGTCTTACCACATTCATTGCCTCGAGAGAAATTCTCAGGGAGGTAGCTCCTTGAAGTAGTCTTGTAATGTACATGGTAAATGTATCATTTACCCTTTTGAAGTGAATCAAGGATTGAGATATGGGAAGTTGGGGATAACACTCATATACTTTCAGCTACCCATTACCTACAACTCCCAATTTTGATAACCATGGGTACTCAGTTCTTCTTGCTAAGGCATAAATCACATATGAGGTCCATCTGAATGTCATCTTCTCATTGAAGTTTGTAAAATCCTCATGTATGTTGTCACTTAAAATCTGAAACCAATGGAGCTTCAATTGTCCATGAATAATTTCCTCAATTAGTGTGAACATCCATCCCTCAAATGTTGATGCATAGGGCAGTCCATATATTCTGCTTAGTAAAGTCACAAGATCTCCAATCTAACTATATAAACTGTATGAGGAAGCTTGATGATTGTAGACCTTTTATGCTTCATCCATCCATCATTGATTTACTTCTTACATTTCTCAATACCTTTCTTGTAAGTTTCCTCTACATCTTTTATGTCTGGTATTGATAACACAGGGTGCACTGGTATGCCAAAGATTTCTACCAAGGAGGGTGAGCTTAAGTCTGCCAAAATATCCCCATTGGTAGTCTGAATGGTCCTGGTCAGGGGGTCATACCTTTCTACACAAGTCACTATCAACTTAGGGCATTGCACTAAAGTAGGAAATGCAGTAGCCTCTACAATCCCATTATCTCTGATCTTTCTTGCCAAGGGTGTAGGATTAGTCCCAAATACTCTGAGTCTGAAGTCCTCTAGATCAATATGACCTAGGTCTGTATCTCCTATGTTTGGCCATGCAGAGGCTATCTTTGATTTGGGAGGAATTCCTTTAAATTCTTACTTCATGTTTTGGGCTCGGGTAGTCATTTAACCTGGTTATAAATGTTGTGGCAGAGGCAGAAAAATAGTTTAGACGTGCCCAAGATCAAATTCACCTTCACTCTGAATTCGTCTCTCATTGTTAATGAGATCACAAAACTCTCAAATGGTTTTCTTGTGCATCAAAATGAGCTCAAAGTTCACAAAAAGAACCTTTATATCCTATGTTATTAGCCACCATTAATGCCATGGTACGATTGCAAGTTCGGCGTGCAGTATGTAGAAAGATGACTTTTAGGTTTTGCATCAATTTGAGGCTCTTTGGACTTACACAAATTTAGGTGTCCTTTGATTTAAGTTAGTGAAGTGGAATTTTAGTGCAAGTCAGGGATATGAAAATTTAGTGCTAGGTTAGTGATAAACAATTTTAGTGCTAAGTAAATGGATGAGGATTTTGATGTTGAGTCAGCGACTTGTGATTCTGGCGCTAAGGTCAGTGGAGTGAGAATCTAGCACAAAGGTCAGTAGATAATGTTTTTAGTGCTAAAGGGACATCAGACTTGGTTTTGATGGAAAATAATACTTGATTTAATGATTTCAGAAAACCTAAATAACTCTCATGCTTTCAATTGTGAAAAATGTGACTTTGATTACCCATTGGAATAGTTTAGGAATCAACCAGCTAGGCTAACACTCTAAGCCAAAATTTGAAGGGAGTCCCCATTGGTAAAATGGGGCATGTGTGCGAGGCACAACAAATGGTAACTCTTCTAGGAAATGTTCTAGAGCATTTCAAAGATAAACCATAGTTTCAAACCCAAAACCTCTGTGTTTCCCACATGTTAAACAAGAAGACATGATACCCTATCAAAGAAGTAGAACTCAATAGCCAGGTGCAACCATCCATATCCTAAAAACCTGAGTGTGTGCAATTACATTAATTCCCAGCCCTAAGCAACTAAGCTCATCCAAGATCCTTTACATTAAGCTATTGTTGACCTATTTTTCCTCTAGCAGGAGTCAAATAGTTCAAGCAGCATCAGTCAGTGTGCATATCTCCAATGTAAGCTATATTTGTGATCTTGAAGTCTGAACCCAAATCTCAAGGTCTGAAGCTTGCCTGAAGAAGCTTACCATGTGAAGGAGCTTGAAAAAATAGGAAAGTTTTCTTTTTACATCACCCTAAAATTCGCTAAAATGAGGAAGTTATGTATGGTCAAAGTTCTTGTCAAACCTGATATTCTGGGGGGGTCGTATTTCAAATATCAGTCGCCTTGCATTAGATCACCCAATCTTCTTAATATCACCCTCATCTTCCGAATATCACTTGATATTTCAAAGATCACCCCCATCTTCCAAATATCACCCGATCTTCTTAATATCACCCCCATCTTCCGAATATCACCCGATCTCCGAAATATCACCCCCTCTTTCCAACATCACCCAATCTCTGAAATATCACCCCCTCTTTCCAACATCACCCAATCTCTATAATATCACCCCCCTCTTTCCAACATCACCCGATCTCTGAAATATCACCCCCTCTTTCCAACATCACCCAATCTTCGTAATATCACCCCCTCTTTCCAACATCACCCGATCTCTGTAATATCACCCCCTCTTTCCAACATCACCCGATCTCTGAAATATCACCCCCTCTTTCCAACATCACCTGATCTTCAGAAATATCACCCCTTCGTTCAAATATCACCCCAATATTTGTAATATCCCCCCTTCGTCCAAATACCACCCCGATATGATGATGACGCCATCCTGTCACGTTTCAATAAGGCCCATCCATGATGGTGATGTCACCATCATATCCCTCATAAGGAGAAGTATACAAAGGCTGATTCAAAATGGTAGGGCCCCACGTTGTATGCAGATCTAGGTGCATTTTCAGGAGTGATTTCAAAGAGGAGTTTACACGCCAAAAGTAGAGGTAGAGGGAGTAGCTCACATTGATGATAAAAGATATCTCTCCACCGCCTTATTTTAGATCGATGATGTAGCAGCTTGCATTAAAGACCTAAAATATCTCCCCACCTGCCCTGTTCCAGATCTTTTGCACCATTACTTCTGGCAGCTGGGACGTCCCTTCAGAGATATTTTTTGTGGCAGCTCTTGGGGCGCATTATTGTAACCAACTTAGGGCATTTTTGAATGCTATATAAGCTGAGGCTTATGATGTAAACAAGGTTGGAACTTTTTAGCATATAGGCTCTTTTGTTTCCAAACAAATCTTTTTCTACCACAGTAACCTTGCCTTCCTACTAAATATATGCAAGCTATCACACCTCTTTTACTAATTTTCTAGTTTTGTGTGAATCTGTATGAGGTTGTCTATGAATGTCCTTGTTCCTCTCAACCCTTTTGCTTCTTGCCTCTGCTAGAATCATCTAATCTGCGTATACCTACTTGCTATACCTAGTTGTGTTGTGCATTTTTTAGTTCTGTGAAAGTCTCTTTAAATCTGTCTGGTGCATCACCCTTTGTTTTTAAGTTTGTTTCCTATTTCATGTTTTACTTTAAAGCATTCCTTCTCCCTTTTCCCCTAAAAAATTCAGTAGTTTCAGGTAATAATCAAGCAAGGAAGCCAACCTTCTCTGGAGGTCTAATCTCTTTGAGCAAGGTCCCACACCTTGAGATCATTCCCATTGTGTCATTGGAATGCTTGGAATCTTTCCAAGCAGGGTGCAATTTCATGTGACAATAGTTTCTGGCACGCCTGGTGGGACTCGTTCAATGAACTTCTTATCAAAATACTAAGAGATTTGGTGTTCTCTTAGTATTACCAACCTTCAGGGCAATTTCTTCAACACCATGGTGACTCTACTGAACAAATCAGTTGGTTTCAGCAGCCCAAGTACCTAAAAAATTTTATCAGAGGTCAGGATTTTGGTGGTTTTCCTGGTCTTTTCAGCTTCTAGAAGCATTTCAATCACCTGGTGACTCCCTCTCTGGTTTGTATCTAGTTTCTTTTTGGTTGCAGACCTATTTTGCTCTTATTCTGATATTTTCATGCTTATCCAACATTTAGATGCTATAGAATGTCAGAATTTAATGGCAATCATGGCTATTCCCCTACCCCTAATCCAAATACAGGATATTGGCTCCTATACCAGCAATACCAGGTCCCAAATGCCTCTAAAGTTATGCCATATAGCCCTGCCACTGCAGAATATCAACATCCTCATGATGCTTACTCTCAACCCCAAGGAGGGCGTTTTGATGCCAAGCAACATGACTATTCAAATAGTCAACCTCAAAAACACCCTTACCAGAATGTTTTGGATATGATTCAAAAGTTTGACTATTTTTTGTGGCATTTGAGCCAAAAGATTAAACTTATGAAGATCAGTGATATTAGTAAGGAGTTCTCATGCATGTACTAGATGTTGGTTGAAATTGAAAAGCAAAAAGAGATTACCTGGCAGCAGCGAGATTTGGCTGAGCAATCCATTATTTATAATCAAGAGAGGGTGACAAAAAGAATACAGTTTGAAAGAGGTCTTGAGGGAGCTTTAGCTACTAAAAATGAGCAAATGAAGCTTTTGTCTGCTTAGGTGCAAATTAGTCGAGCTTACTCAGACTATCAATGCCAAAAAGGGTGTGAAACCCAAGCAATCCCCTCCATTTCTAGTTTCAAACATCCTCTCCCTTTCACACATGCTCAGCCTGCTATTGAAGAAGCTCCCAAATTTAAGATTCTAAGCTTCAGTGAAGATAATCTATCTGTGCCCCCAAAACCTCCTCCTAGTTTTAAAATTCCAAGTTTTAGAAGCCCTCAGCCTTCACAGGAGCTTGTAACTAGCTTCAAACAAGTTCATCTTTTAAACCAAAATGAATCTATGAAGGTGGCTCAAACTTCTCCATCATGGTAGCCTTCTTGGACCAACCATCCTGGTTACAAAGTACCAAACCTTGTAAAGGTCAATCCTCTCATACCAATTCAAAATCAAGCAAAAGAAAGGGTTGTAGAATCCAAGCCTGACATAATTCTAAGTTTTAGGAGTGTTTCTCCAACCCAACAACCTATACTGGACCAAGAGCAGCCTAGGCTCCACAAGTTTCTAGGCTTCAATGCCTTTATCCCTCCACAAGTCCCTGTTCATGTGCAAACTCAGATTGTCATTCCCCAGGAATAAATTTGTCCACGACCCTCTCCCCTCCAAGAAATCCAAGAAAATTTTTAGGCCTCTTTCCTTGATGCTTTTTCAATCCTCAAGGGTGGACCTGTTGTCTACCAAGATAGTTGGAAAGATGAACCAAAGGAGGAGGTGGAAGAAGATAGAACTAATGAGTAGCAGTTTGTTCCTACACTCACAAGGATAGAATTGTTTGAACCTATTGCACCTATGAGTACTGTTAACCCAAGTAAAGGATTGAGTCCTCTAGACTTTAGTTCTTTTAAAGCCTTTTCTCATCCATCCGAACAAGAAAGCAAGGTTGAAATGCAAAGTGTGCTTGGGGAAAACCTTTTGCTGCAGAGGCAACTTAATCAAAATCTAGAGGAGTAGCAGTCAAATGATGGAGGGATAGGGGAACAAGCTACTAAGGTCACTTCAGAGATGGATGATGCTGCCCTACTTCATGAGCTACTTGACTGTGTTGAAGATGAAAAAGGTGGGCAACTAGTTGTGGATATGCAACAATAAGAGAACACTGAAAATAATAACAATTTACTGCAGGTTGAGGCTCATGAAGCTGATTTGCAAGATATAAGTTTGTTGGAGGAGCTTCCTTTCTATTGTACAGAGGAGTTTGAGGCTGATATAACAAATGAAAGTTTCCAGGAAGAGGCTACCTCATTGTTTGAACTTTTTCCTTCCTTTATTGAAGAATAAAAGTTTCAAATGGAGGGCACTTCTCTGAGTAATAATGGGAATTTTGAGCTTGGGCCAGCTGTTTGCAAGTTTCTTCTAAGAGCTGATAGCTTTGCTGAGCTACTGGCTATCCTAGTGAAAGAAGATGTTCCTTTTACCACAGAGGATGAATCAATATGGCAGACTATCATACAAGGTGAAGATAATGATATCATTTCTGAGCTTTCAAATTGTCTTTTCTCTTGTCCAACCTTAGTCATGAACAAGGAAAGCCATGAACAAAAGGCAGAAAGGTTTAAAGAATGTAGCCATGATGACATTATATCAACCTTCTTGGATTCTTTGAAAGAAGAAGGACAAAGCCATGAGGTCCCAAGTCAGCTGTTTCACACACAAGAGCAACATGAGAATCAAATGGAGGACACCATCATGCCAAATGAGGAGCTTGGTTTTTCAGAACAGCAAGAAGAGAAAAAATTAGAGCAAAGATATGAGATCAACTATGTTGATTTGCATATCATTTCAAGGGGATGCCCAATCAGGCATCTAGCCTAGCTGGAGACACATCAAGAGAAGTCACCACTTGTCATGCTTACCTCTGAGCATGAAGTTGAGCATCAAAATGAGTGGGATCAACCCATTTATTCACCACAAGCCAACGACATCAGAAATCAATCCAGGTGGCTAGGTGAGTTTATCTTTATTTTGGGGGAGGTGTTTTATCAATTTGTCATATGCCCATCCCTCCCTCACCTCTTTTTAACTGCCCATATGCATGGAAAATACTGTAAATTGTTAAGGAAGGGCAGTTACTTTCAAGAACTAGTTAATGGCTTTGTTTAAGGTCATGTCTGATTGGTTAGTTTAGGATTAGAGTAGGTTTTATTTTTTCTTTAGTTTTCGCTTTTCCTAAGTGCTCCTGCATAGGCTGCATTGTCATTAGGAGAATGCAGGCCTTTTCCCCCTTTTGTATTTTAAAGGCAGGTCCCAGTTTCCCAGCATGTTTTAGACTTGACTCCATGCCCAATGGATGCTTAAGGCCACTGATCTCATGTTTAGCAGGCAAACATCCCATAGAGGTTGCCAAATTTTTGAACTATTTTTCCTCTAGCAGGAGTCAAATAGTTCAAGCAGCATCAGTCAGTGTGCATATCTCCAATGTAAGCTATATTTGTGATCTTGAAGTTTGAACCCATATCTCAAGGTCTGAAGCTTGCCTGAAGAAGCTTACCATGTGAAAGAGCTTGAAAAAATAGGTAAGTTTGCTTTTTACATCACCCTAAAATTCGCTGAAATGAGGAGGTTATGTATGGTCAAAGTTTTGGTCAAACCTGATATTCTGGGGGGGTGTCATATTTCAAATATCAGTCACCTTGCATTAGATCACCCAATCTTCTTAATCACCCTCATCTTTCGAATATCACCCGATCTTCTTAATATCACCCCCATCTTCGAAATAGCACCCAATCTCTGAAATATCACCCCTTCTTTCCAACATCACCTGATCTCTGAAATATCACCCCCTCTTTCCAACATCACCCGATCTCTGTAATATCACCCCCCTCTTTCCAACATCACCCGATCTCTGAAATATCACCCCCTCTTTCCAACATCACCCGATCTTCGGAAAGATCACCCTTTTGTTCAAATATCACCCCGATATTTGTAATATCCCCCCTTCGTCCAAATACCACCCTGATATGATGATGATGCCATCCTGTCACATTTCAATAAGTCTCGTCCATGATGGTGACATCACCATCATATCCCTCATAAGGAGAAGTATGCAAAGGCCGATTCAAAAAGGTATGGGCCCGCGTTGTATGTAGATCTAGGTGCATTTTCAGGGGTGATTTCAAAGAGGAGTTTACATGCCAAAAGTAGAGGTAGAGGGAGTAGCTCGCATTGATGATAAAAGATATCTCTCCACCACCTTATTTTAAATCGATGATGCAGCAGCTTGCATTAAAGACCCAAAATATCTCCCCACCTGCCCTATTCTAGATCTTTTGCGCCATTACTCCTAGCAGCTGGGACATCCCTTCAGAGATATTTTTGGTGGCAGCTCTTGGGGCACATTGTTGTAACCAACGTAGGGCATTTTTGAATGCTATATAAGCTGAGGCTAATGATGTAAATAAGGTTGGAACTTTTTAGCATACAGGCTCTTCTGTTTCCAAACAGAGCTTTTTCTACAACTGTAACCTTGCCTTCCTACTGAATATATGCAAGCTATCATACCTCTTTTACTAATTTTCTGGTTTTGTGTGAATCTGCATGAGGTTATCTGTGAATGTCCTTGTTCCTCTCAACCCTTTTGCTTCTTGCCTCTGCTAGAATCATCTAATCTGTGTATACCTACTTGCTATACTTGGTTGTGTTGTGCATTTTTCAGTTCTGTGAAAGTCTCTTTAAATCCGTTTGGTGCATCACCCTTTGTTTTCAAGTTTGTTTCCTGTTTCATGTTTTACTTTAAAGAATTCCTTCTCCCTTTCCCCCCCAAAAATTTAGTAGTTTTAGGTAATAATCAGGCAAGGAAGCTGGCCTTCTTTGGAGGTCTGATCTCTTTGAGCAAGGTCCCACACCTTGAAATCATTCCCATTGTGTCATTGGAATGCTTAGAATTTTTCCAAGCAGGGTGAAATTTCATGTGACAACAGCTATGTGATTAGTACACACCTCATGAACTACCTGGACATTGCCCTACTGCCAGCGAGCGTCCATAGCCTCGGTGGGTTTTTCTTGGAATTCCACTCAAGCAGAGCCTTACTACCGGTCAGGCGTCCATAGCCTTGGTAGAGTTTACTTGATTGTCCATATAACTAAGTTATAGTGTGTGGTTGTGATTTTTCTAATTTTATTTTCTTTTCATAATTTCTTGATATTCCATTGAGCTTAGATTTGGTAGAGTACAATGCAGTACCGCTACCCTTGTAACACATGCTTTTGACAGCACTAGTTACATTGATAACTCAGCTAGCTAGATGTGGACTCCCAATGGCGGCAGACGTGGACCTTAGATTTTTCACTTAATGTAAGATCACCAAGACTCACTTAGGTACATCAGGATTATTTAAGAGTGTAAAAGATATATGGTTAGAAAATACTTCAAGTGCATCAACTAATGATTCATTTCCCATGAACATGTATTATACCATCCATGTACAATACTGGAACCCATAGGAGGACCTAAGCAGAAAACTTTGTCTTCTCAAAGAAATATTCCAAATTACATACCCAACAAAGGGCTACTTGTAGATCTGTACAACTACCACCACATTTAGGAAACAAAGATCCCCAACAAAGCAAGTGCAGCAGGCAAAAATAAGATAGGAAAGGACAACTAAACTAAGAGAAAACAAACACCTAACAACCACGACAAGCAAAAGAAGAAAGCATAAACTAATCTAACAGCAACCTGACCTAACCAAAATAAACAAGAAACCTAACTATGTACACTAAAAGAAGGCAAAGATGCCTCCTAGGCCTGAAAGTAGTGCTTTAGAAATTGCCCATTGATGGGAAATGGGAGAACCTCACCAGTAAGGCTCTTTAGTCGATACGTATTATCACCAAGGATCTCATAAATTTGATATGGGCCTAGCCAAAGACTGTCAAACTTACCGTGTTCACCTTTCTTTTCATGGGTTTTCTTCCAATATAAAACTAAGTTAGAAATGTGAAAGGCCTTGACTTTAGCCCTTTTTGTCGAACCATCATTTTACAACACCTTGATGTTTGGTGAAGTTCTCTATGGTAGAATCACATTTTTCTTCGAGGTGTAGCAATTGAGCTAAGCGGGATGACATCTGGTCATTTAGTTCAAAGCAGTCCTGCATGAATTGTAATACATGAATCCTCAAATGGATGGGAAAGATAGGCTTAGTACCATAAACTAAGTGATAAGGTGACATTCCCAATGCAACCTTGTGTCTTATCCTATCAGCCCATAAAGCAAACCTAAATTGGGTGTGCTAGTCTCTAGGATTTTTATTGAGCAATTTTTTGATGACCTCAAGTAGGTTTTTGTTATTGATTTAGCTACTCTATTCCCTTTAGGATAGTAGTTTGATAAAAAATTTAAAATAATCCCATTGTCAAATGCCCAATTGGAAAATTGTAATAAAGAAAATGCAGGGCCATTATCACAAACCAAAGCAAAAGGACAACCAAACCTAGTTATTATATGTTTTTCAACAAATTCAATTACTACCTCTGTGATAAATTATTTCCATGCTATAGCTTCAGACCATCAAGTACAATAGTCAGTAGCAGTCAGAATGTACTTGTGGCCTACAGAGGAAGGTGGGTTGATCATACCAATGAAGTCAAGCCCCCACTGTGCGAATGGTCATACCTCTAGGACCGGTTACAGAGGCATAATAGCATTTCATTCTCTTGTTGCAGTCATCTGACATATGTGGCAGGTCCTTACACGTGCATGCACATCTTTGAATAAAGTTGGCCAGTAATACCCTACCTAAAGAATCTGATTAGCAGTTGACAGGGCTGAACCATGGCCTATTCTAAACTTCTCATAGAAACTTGTCAGAACTTGTGCTACCTCTATTTTATCCAAGCACCTCAGATAGATCCCTTCGTGTTTCTTCTTATACAACACTAATCCATTAATCATAAAACTGTTACTCTTTAATCTGAGTGCTCTTCTCTAGACCAAATTTAGTTGAGGTGGGCTTCCAACATGTATTGTTGAGAGACTAAACCTGGACTAGCTTCTGCCATTGTCTTTGTTAATGCTTGACCCCTTACCAATTTCATGGGCTTTATTTCTATATCAAACTCTTGTAGAATCATGACCCATTTTCCCCGTCGTTCACCCAATTCACTTTGCATTAACAATGCTTTGAATGCTACATTTGGTACTATTAAAATCACTTGGCTTCTCAAGATGTAATGACAAAACTTTTTCATTGCCCTGACTAAGGCATATGCTTGCTTCTCCATATTTGGATATCCTAGTTTTGCATCTTTTAATGGGGTGCTCATAAAAGCAATAGGTCTTTCATCATCAATAGCTCTTTTTTGTGTCAACATCGCTGCACAAGTATGTTATGAGGCGAAGGAGTAAATGCATAATGGCAATGTGTAATTGGGACTCACTAGTACTGGTGCATTAGCTATTGCTTGTTTGATTTCTACAAATACAACCTTAGCTTCTGGGGTCCATTCTATCTTAGCTTCTTGTTTCAACATAGCATTTAGTGGGCGAACAATCTTAGAAAATCTAGTAACGAACTTACAAACAAAATTAATCTTACCAAAATATGACTTCAATTCTCTCTTACTGGCTGGGGGTTGTATCTTGAGAATTTCTTAGACTTGGTCAAGGTCAATCAATATACCTTGCTTAGAAATTATGTGTCCCAACAATTTTCCTTCAGTCACTCCAAAGAGACACTTCTTAGGATTAAGTGAGATCCCATAATCTGTACATTGCTACAGGATTTTCCTTAGATTTGCCACATGATCTTCTCTTTTCTTTGAAAACACAGTGAGATCATCCATATATATGATGAGCCATTTCCCGACCAATCCTTTGAAAGCTATGTCCATTGTGCATTGGAATGTAGCTCCTGCGTTGATTAACCCAAAAGGCATCCTGTGATATGCATAAATTCCCCACTTGCATGTGAAGGACATCTTTAATATGTTAGGTCGTATTCTACTATTACCTAGTTATAACCTAAATAACCATCTAGAAAAGACATCATTTGTGAACCATTAACTATTTGCAACACTTCGTTTAGAGATGGCAGTGGGTAATTATCCTTTTCCAAGGCCCTATTTAGATTTCTAAAGTTGACACAGAGCCTGATTTGTCTATTTTTGGTGCAAGAGCACCTAACACAAGGTGGCCTCCATGAGGCATTTAAATTCATGTTTGTTTAGAAAATTAGGTTTTGTGTTGTAATAAGGTCTATTCGACCAATGCATGTCATTTCTGTTTGTATCTAGACCTAGAACAAACTTTGTAAGTCCCAAGTAAGTAGGTTGCATTTGTCAAATTGTTAGTGGTAGGACGGTTGTTCTCCCAGCCGCTTGGAGACAGTTAGTTTTTCTCCCAGCCGCTTGGAATTGGTCTCCCAGCCACTTGGACTAGGGTTGGTGTTCCTCTGGGTGAATCTATAAAACCAGGGAAATGAACCACATCAAGCATGAGATATTGTAATCAGATCGAAGAGGGGATTGAATGTAATCATGCATTGTATTAAGGAGAAATCAAACTATTATGTGTTGTCAATTTGTTTTCCGTTCTCTGTAATTACAAATTACATAGCTATAGATTTCTTTTCCTTTTTGTAATTCTGTTGTTGCAAAATGTGAATGCGAAGCATTCCATTGGTGAGATTTCTATCGAAATCAATGGAATGGCTTCATTGTACATATATCTATTTTTGTTTCCTATTTCATTTTCTTGTTCGGTGGCATAGAGGACCAAATTGGATCGTTCACAGTAGACGGCCTAGCATCTCCATGTGCTAGGGTTTGGATTGGAGGAGTTCGAGTTGTTATCGGTGAGACAGAGGCCATCAGAAAATCATTCCTCGCTCAGAGCGATGAGGATAGTCTGACCGAAGGGAGGTTCGAGCTGCTAAATGGAAGTCGTGGCCTAAGATTTAGATCGGGGTGACAAAGCACATTGGCCAGAAGTTGTGCGTGCTTACCGACGCGTAGGGTCTCACTGAAGATAACACATATCGGCATATCGGGAGAACAAACAAGGAGTTCGCCAATGATCTAAGTCTTACCAACTGAGGCTCCTCATCATATTGGTATGAGAGCTAGCGAAAGGTCTAGGCAGTTGTGTATTTGATTTTTGTCACTAAGAAGGTAGATGAAGAGTTGAAGCAAAATGTTTGGTTGGTGACCATTTTGAAGACAGAGATCGTAGAAGGTATTTTGAAGGCTGACAGTAGTTGCTAGACTATTGCAGATGCTCGTGCCATCTAGTTGCGAGAAGGAATAGGATTCCTATAGTGTGTGGGAAGATGATGATGAGGTCTGTCATGACCATTCACCAATAGAGGTTTGGCTGGAAGAGGGTGCAGACTGAGGCAACTATGAGAGAGAGTGGTAGTACATCTCCAGGATCTGTTGTTGGATGAGAGGAATGGGTCTGTGAAGTAGCATTTAGGATGGATAGCTGATTGAGCATTGTGTTGTAGTTGAATTAAGGATTTACAGAAGTGTTGGTGTTGTCTGTGAATGTTTATGTCAAACAGAGAAAGCGAAGGAGAGGCTAGCAATATGCCTCCAAAGGGGATGACCACTGAAGTGGTCAAGAAATTCAAGGAGATGGAGGAGATGATCAAGAGTGGAGTCAAGGAAGCACTCCAGGCCGAATTGAAGGCAATGAAGATAGGAAAAAGGATAGAGGAAGGTTCAGATGGAGAAGAAGAGAAAGAGGAAGAAGCAGAAGAACAAGAAGAAGCAGAGATATCGGCTGAACAAAAGCAATTCTTGGAAGCCATTAAGGCTATTGGTAAGGACTCTTCAGAGGCTCGGATATATATCCCCATGTTCAGTGGAAAGATGAATGCTAATGAAATTATGGAGTGGATTGAGGCTCTAAACAACTACTTCGAATACAAGGAAGTTCCTGAAAGTAAGAGGGTTAAGTTTGCAAAAACTAAACTCAAAGGTGCTGCCCTTACATGGTGGAATTATACCCAAGGAGAAAGGGTAAAGAGTGGGAAGAGTATGATCTCTTCATGGAGCAGAATGTTAGAGAAGATCAAGTCCCAGTTCCTTCCATCTGACTACGAGGTGCAGATTTACAAGAAAATGTAGAACCTTAAGCAAAAAGATATGGATGTGGCTACTTACACCGAGGGATTTCACAAATACACTCTTCGTTGTGGGTACATGGAGGATGAAAAAGCCATGGTAGCAATGTATTTAAATGGTTTGAGGTTCAATATTCAAGATGAGATTAGTTTATTTACCCCTGAAACCGTGGAAAAATGCTTTCAAGTAGCATTAAGAGCTAAAGAGAAGCTGAAGAGGAAAGGTGAGCAGCAAAGTAGAGGAAGAGGTGACAGAAATTTTAGAGGCAGTTTTGGAGGCAGAGGTCCTAACCAGAGGCCTAGTGGTGAGTCTAGCCGAGAAGAGCAAGTTGGAGACTCAAGTAGCAGAGGAAGCTACCGAGGAAGAAGGCCAAATGAAAGAGGTAGGACAAATGGATTAGACAGAGGATCCAAGTTCTCCAACATGAGATGTTATAACTGTAATCAGATAGGGCACTTGGCCTATAAGTGTCCAGAGAAGGCCTCAACTTCTCATGGTAATGAGAAAAGAACCACATTGACTCAAGAGGATGCAGGGAGTGTGACACCTCCTAAAGTGAATTTGACATCAGAAGTGGGCAAAAATCTGATGTTCAAGAGGACACTGCTCAAGGAACCAGTGAAGACTGAACCATCACAAAGGAAATCACTTTTCAGGATCAATTACAAAATCAAAGGTAAGATATGCAAGGTAGTCATAGATTCTAGTTCAACAGATAATATGGTGTCTAGGGAAATGGTGGATAAATTGAACATAGAAAGGATTCCTCATCAAACTCCTTACAGAGCATCTTGGGTAAGTGATAGTCAATCACTTTTGGTAGATGAGCAAGCATATGTTGATTTTGAAATTGGAGAATATAAGGAGAGAATTTTATGTGACATTTTACCCATGGAGTGTTGTCACCTACTTTTAGGTAGGCCATGGCAATTTGATAGGCAAGCATTGTATGATGGATATGCTAACACACACACCATCAAGAAGGATGGAAAGACATTTGTGATGACACCATTGCAGGAGGATGTTGAAGCAAAGAAGGCATCCAAGGTCATTTTGATGGTAAGAAATAGTTTGTGAAGCTGCATGAAGAAGAGACAAGGATAGTTGAGGATACCTCAAGGAGTGGGGTTGCCAAAGGTCCAAGTTTGAAGGTGATTTCAGTTTTGAATGATGGAGATCAGATGGTGATGTTTGAAATGGATCAGATGAAGGTCAAAGAGCAGGTCTACAAGCAACCACAAGTTAATTGGAAAGAAGAGGATGCTATCCTCGCAGGGACCATTGTTTGTCCTCTAGAGCCAACAAGAGTTGAACAGCAAACATATTCTCCCATAGCAGCAGTACAAGAAGCATCAAACAAGGTTTTGAATGTAGGTGTTCAGGCAGAGATGACAGTAAGGAAGAATAGCGATCAAAGTATGGGTTTGGTTGCAAGTACTCACTCATGACAAGGTGTGAGTAGAGCCTACAATGGTAGGCATGAGTTTTTGATTCCATGGAAGCAAGTTGTAGTCCAAAGATCATGGAAAAGGTATGAGACAGCAAAGGATAATGCTGGTGCAAGACAAAGAATCAACTCAGGGGACATGAGTTCTTTTCTAGGTGGGGTGTATGGTGTAGGAGCACCTAACACAAGGTGGCCTCCATGAGGCATTTAAATTCATGTTTGTTTAGAAAATCAGGTTTTGTGTTGTAATAAGGTCTATTCGACCAATGCATGTCATATCTATTTGTATCTAGACCTAGAACAAACTTTGTAAGTCCCAAGTAAGTAGGTTGCATTTGTCAAATTGTTAGTGGTAGGACGGTTGGTCTCCTAGCTGCTTGGAGATAGTTAGTTTTTCTCCCAACCACTTGGAATTGGTCTCTCAGCCGCTTGGACTAGGGTTGGTGTTCCTCTGGGCAAATCTATAAAACCAGGGAAATGAACCACATTAAGCATGAGATATTGTAATTAGATCGAAGAGGGGATTGAATGTAATCATGCATTGTGTTAAGGAGAAATCAAACTATTATGTGTCATCAATTTGTTTTTCATTCTCTGTAATTACAAATTGCATAGATGTAGATTTCTTTTCTTTTTTGTAATTTTGTTGTTGCAAAATGTCGATGTGAAGTATTCCACTGATGAGATTTCTGTCGAAATCAGTGGAATGGCTTCATTTTATAGATATCTATTTTTGTTTCCTGTTTTGTTTTCCTGTTCGGTGGCGTGGAGGACAAAATTGGATTGTGCACATTAGACAGCCTACATCTCCATGTGCTAGGGTTTGGATTGGAGGAGTTGGAGTTGTTATCAGTGAGACAGAGGCCATCGAAAAAGCATTCCTCGCTCAGAGCAACGAGGATAGTCTGAACGAAGGGAGGTTCGAGCCGCTGAATGGAAGTCGTGGCCTAAGATTCAGATCAGGGTGACAAAGCACATCGGCTAGAAGTTGTGCATGCTTGCCGACGTGTAGGGTCTCACTGAAGATAACACATAGTGGCATATCAGGAGAACAAACAAGGAGTTCACCGATGATCTAAGTCTTATCGACTGAGGCTCCTCATCAGTTTTTGTTTTGCACTGGCACCAAATTTGCTACCTAGGTAGAATATTTGATAGGAAATATGATCCTGACAGATAGCAGCTTCTGTACTTCCTTGAAAATTAGTGGTTCCAATAGAGCATTAACTGGTCACTGCCTTTGCCTGAATGGTTTTGCCCCTGGCTTGAGCGGTATTGTATGAGTTATAATGGAGGCATCATATGTCTTGAGATCTTCATAACTCCAAGCTATGACTTCATGATAATCCCTTAATGCATTAATAATACTTGCCCTCTCTTCAACAGTGCTAGATTTTCCAATGAAAACATTCTTAACATCTTCAGAAGTTCCCAAACTATAGGGTTCACATTGTGCACTAGGGGATTCTCCATGTTTCTTCTAGATCCCAAACTTATCTGAATCAAACAATCATTCCAATTCTACCATCCCCCGAGGAATAGTGTTTGTCTTTTAGTTAAGGACCCCTTCTAAGTCCATTTCAGCAGGTTCCATCTCTTCTTCATCTATTATTTGAGTAGCAAAAACATCCGATGAAGTGAGAAAATAAATTATATGCTTGTCGTCTTCAAAAACCTAAAAATTTGTGATGTTATTGGGCATCAAGGGAGTCAAAACAAACTCTATAGTGAACTTCTTCAACCCTACCATGGACAATGGCTCCAAAGAACTATCTTCTTGAGCCAAAGCATCAACAACATGATTCTGTCATCTTAGGATCAATTAGATATTAAAACTATTAAAGCATTCAATCAAATCCCACACACGTCTTCGATATCTATTAAACCTCTTAACATTGCAAGAATATTGCCTTCTTACTTTCTTGACAACCAATTCAGAGTTGCCAAACACTTGAATAACCCTAACCTTTTTCTGAAGAGCCATCAACAATCCGTGTACTAAAGCTTCATATTTTGTCACATTATTTATGCAAGGGAATTGCAATCGGTATGCTACCAAATATGAACTTCTCATGGGGCTAATCAGTTCAAAACCTGCTCCAAATCCTCGTCTGAACCTAGATCCATCAAATCTTAACATCCACAAGTGAAAGTCCTCATCGTTGTTATTCTATACTATTTGTTGTTTTTCATCTAATTGACGTTCTAGATCAACTTCCTTCATAATAGCCTAATTTTCCTTTGGGATTATGGGAATATTTAAATGCTTTTGCACTTGTCCTACTGCCTCTTAATAGTGAAAGGAAGTAAGGTATGTGGAAACCACTTCCTACATTGATCTAATGAGTAAAGATTTATACAAATTTTTCTTTTATAGTTATAGATTAAGATGCACATTAATAGAAAGATAATAACAACTTCTAAATGCAAACACAAAACTCACAACACAAGATATAGCTAGGGAAAACCCTTTCAGGTGAAAAAACCCCACACTCCAAAGTTGCCCAATATGTTATTGAGGAATCATGAAGATTACAATATACTTGCAGACCAATCTTTTACAGGAGTATATCCAACCAGAGATCCAGGAGCTAATTTGACATCTATAAGATTCTTACATACAACCTCCGTCTCAAGTTCCTGATATATAGGGGATGCAATACAGTACACCGCCAATGGTAATTACAAAACCATGAGTTAAAACCACCAAAAAGTGGCACCCAAATTATCTCCAATAAAAGATGCCTTGTGATGTGCCAAACCACACACCAACACGTGTAACTCTACCCTTTATAGCTCTTTTATGTGTCCAACACATTTTTACATTTCCCAAAACAGAAGGTCCAACTTCTGGAGGCCATAACTTTTGATCCAGGTGTCTGATTGACGAACCATTTGATGCATCGAAAAGCTCGTGAAGAGATCTATCACCTTATAACCTGCTACACTAGTTATGACAATTTTTTAGATGTTTAGAGAAGTTTCATTTTTTTAATTAAGTTCAAAGACTTTTTTTGGTAGTTTCAAAAAACAAAAACTTTAATATCTCACAATCCTGATATGATCTTGAGACGAAACTCACCTGAGATGTTCACTTAGCTGTTCTGCACCTTCTGGGAAAAAATTTAGGTCAATCTGAGCTTAATTGAAGGACTTACTAAAAATAGTAAGTCTCATTATTTTTAGTTTGTTTGGAAACTTTTGGAAACTTTGAAGGTTCCAGACCATTTTCCAAGAAAAAGGGTATTCAAAAAGACCAAAACTGGGAAGAATAGTAATCTTTCAAAATTGCAAGGTTGAGAAACTTTTCTTAACATTCTCCCACTTGTCGAACACCTTGGAAGAGCAAAGGGAGTACCAAAACCATGATTTAATTGCTAGGGGCCGTGAGGCCCATAGACTCTGAACACCATCTAAACTTTTATGTGCTCACAGGTTTTGTCAAGGAATCTACAACATTCATCAAAGTTTCAATTTTTTCCAAGTTTACATTCCCATCCTCTACCATGTCATGAACAAAATGGTACTGGATGTCAATATGCTTAGTCCTTGCATGGAAAGTAGGATTCTTCGCCAAACATTTGGCACTCTGATTGTCACAACAAATAGTAATCTTCCCTGCATCAAACCCAACATCAGAACATAGTCTCTTAAGCCAAATGGCTTCTTTACAAGCATGAGTTGCTGCCATGTTCTCAGCTTCAGTAGTGGACAAAGTGACCACAGGTTGCCACTTACTCATCCAACTAATAGGACCACCAAACATAGTGAACACATAAGCACTGGTAGATCACCTGCTGTCAATGTCACCTGTCAAATCTGAATCCACAAATCCACGAATACAAAGTGAATGCCAAGGTCTTGTAGAATAACCATGATAACATAAGGAATAATCAGAAGTACCTCACAAATATCTGAACACTCTCTCTCTACATCCCAATATACCTATCCAAGATTAGCCATAAATTGACTAAGGACTCCCATTGCTTGGGAAATGTCTAGTCTTGTGCAAACCATCGCATACATCAAACTACCAACCACACTAGCATAAGAAACTCTACTCATATCCTCTGTCTTAGAAGGAGACTTTGGACAGTCTTCAATAGATAACTTTATCTCCATTGTATTAGGAATAGTCAAAGGTCTGCAATCCATCATGCTGAATCTCTCCAACATAGTGTTAACATACTTACTCTGGCCTAGCTAAAGTTTTCTATTTGCTCTGTATCTTTTGATTTCCATTGCCAGAATGTACCGAGCTACCCCTAGATTTTTCATCTCAAACTATGCTGACAACTGAGACTTCAAATCACAAATAAAACTTTTACTATTCCCAATGAGTAACATATCATCGACATACAATGCAATAATGAGAATGTGATCATTGTCAAACTTGTAGTAAACACAATGATCTGATTTCGATCTCTGAAATCCAATACTCAACACAAAGGCATCAAACTTCTGGTACCACATCCTAGGAGACTATTTCAAACCATACAAAGAATTTTTTTAACTTGCAAACCAGATTTTCTTTACCTTTCACCAAGTAGTTCTCTGGCTGTGACATATAGATTTCCTCCTCCTAGTCACCATGAAGGAATGTTGTCTTTAAATCCATCTGTTCCACTTCTAGATCATACACTACTGCAAGAGATAATAGGAACTGAATAGATGTCATCTTTGCAATGAGAGAGAAAATCTCACCATAGTCGATTCCCTCCACCTGAGAATACCCCTTCGCAACCAATATATCCTTATATTTCTCAACACTGCCATCTACACCAAATTTCTTTCTGAACACTCATTTGCATCCAACAGCTTTTCATCCTTCAGGCAAAGGCATCAAGTCCCAAGTATTATTGTTTTCCAAAGAAGCCATCTCCACTTCCATGGCCTCCTTCCAAGAACCTGCATCTTTCATACCCATAGCCTCTTTCATAGTTCTAGGCTCATCAATGTTAGAAATCAAAGAAAAAATACAACTGGAATCATGCAATGAATAACCAAACCTATCAGGTTGCTGCCTTATCTGTGTGGACCTCCTCAAAGGTTGAGGTTGAGGTTCTTCATCTTCTTATGAACTTTCAGAGCTACTAGAGCTCTCCTCATTATCACATCCAATAGATGTTTTTGGTTCAACTTTCTCAAGGATGGAAGGAAGCTGAACCACATCATCTTTCTTCTCTTCTTTCTCTAGCTGCAAGACAATAGAAGAAGGATTGAGCTCTTTAAAGATCACACTTTTGCTATATAGAACTCTCTCAACTACTAGATCCTAAAGCTTGTACCCTTTCACACTGATGCCATAAATGATGAAGATACACTTTACAGCTTGTTCTCCAACTTAGACCTCTTCTCCTTAGGAACATGTGCATATGCTTCACAACCAAATACTCAAATGTGTCTTAATGAAGGCTTTTTACCAGACCATACCTCCATAGGTTTCTTATCAACGAGCACTGATGTAGGAGACCTGTTAACCAGGTAACAAGTGGTAGCAATAGCTTCAACCCAGAACTTTTGTTCAAAACTAGCTCCACTTAGCATACTCCTTGCCCTCTCCATCAACATTCTATTCATCCTCTCTGTAACTCCATTTTGCTTAGGGGTATACGGAGTTGTTTTGTGCCTCTCAATCTCCCGTTGTTTACAGAACTTGTCAAAATCTGCTGAATAGAACTCACCATCGTTGTCAGTGCTCAAACACTTAATATTTCTATCCTACTAATTCTCTACAACAGCTTTGAACTCT
The DNA here is from genome assembly GCA_027924645.1 of Cunninghamia lanceolata. Classification (NCBI taxonomy): domain Eukaryota; kingdom Viridiplantae; phylum Streptophyta; class Pinopsida; order Cupressales; family Cupressaceae; genus Cunninghamia; species Cunninghamia lanceolata. The sequence continues at coordinate 13,507,934 of BSBN01000021.1, read as the reverse complement.
TTGAATCTATTAAAGACTTCAGATTTACTTCTAAGGAAATACACCCATGTCCTTTTACTGTAGTCATCAATGAATGAAACAAAGTAAATAGATTTTAAAATTGAAGGAACATTAATAAGACCAAACACATCAGAATGAATCAAGTCCAACACCTCGAAAGATTTGTGAGAACTGGAATAAAATTAAACATGGTTTTGTTTTCCATAAATGTAATGTTCACATAAATCAATCTCAAGGTTACAATCATTCATACCCTCAACAAGATTTTTATTCTTCAGGGTCCTCAAACCCTTTTCACCAATGTGACCAAGCCTTTGGTGCCATAACATTGTCTTCTTAGCTAGAATTTTCATCTCCATATAATGAGCACCCTTAGGTACCCAGAAAGCACAACCATCAGAAGTAGATGCAATAGTTTTTCGCTGCTAGTTCCAATGGTGAGGATGAAGACTCTGAAGCTCTCTTCTTTGAAATAGAGGCACTATTGCATTGAACTGCACATGCATCAAGTTGAAACAGAGTGTCAAATCCAAACACCCTTAGCCAACACCATAGATCCTCTAGTCGTCTTGCATGCTCCATTTGAGAAAATAACTTGCACACTCACATCATTCAATTTACTTACAGAAAGAAGGTTCCATGTCAAACCAGGGATATGCAGAACACCATTGATTCCCTATACTCATCCATCAAGGAATTGAATCAAGAATCTTCCACGGCCAATAATATCTAGGTGAGAATCATCACCCAAGTACACCTTTCCACCACCGTATTCTTCATACTTTGAAAACCAGCCTCGATGCGAGGTCATGTGAAAAGATGCACTAGAGTCAATAAGCCACACATCCTTAGATGCATGCATTTCCAAGGCAGCGACAAATGCTTCTCCTTCATCTTGAGAGGACTTGTTAGAATCCAAATCATAATTCTTCTTCTTTTTCTTTTTCTCCTCCTTGTACTCCTTGTGGAAGTGACCAGGTTTGTCTTAGTTCCAACACAGGGCCTTGGACTTTCTAGGAGACTTAGATCTCCCACAGGATTTAGATCTTCATTTTTCTTCCTTCTTCTTATCCTTTTTCTTTCCCTTCTCTTTAGATCTACCACAAACCACATGAGCCTCCTTAGCTGATTCGGAAGACTTTCTCTACATCTCTTCATACAACAGCAAAGAAACCACTTCATCCATCTTGAAGGTGGTAGTGGTACTCCCAATGGCCATAATAAGGTCGTCCCATGAATCTAGTAAGGAACACAGTAATGTCATACATCGATCCTCCTCCTTCACACCAATGGAAGTCACTTGGGAAACAAGCACATTGAATGTATTCAGGTGATCAGCGACAGATCCTCCATCTTCCATCCTCAGAGAATACAATTTCTTTTACAGGAATAACTTGTTCACTAGGGATTTAACCTGATAAACATCTCTAAGCTTTTTCCAAAGTTCCTTTGTAGTCTTTTCTTCATGGATATGCAGGAGCACTGAATCAGCCAAACAGAGTCTTATCAAACCCTTAGCTTTTCAATCTTTGAGATCCCAGTCTTCTTGAGACATTGCCGTTGGTTTTGTACCAGATATGGCTTCCAATAAATCTTGATCTACAAGCATGTCCTCCATTTTGAGTTTCCACAACTTGAAATTACTACCATTAAACTTCTCTATCTCATACCTCCCAGATGCGCTCACCATCTCTTACCTACAACAAATATTTTAAAATCCTCTACACAAGCTCCACTCCAACGAAGTTTAGCTTAAAAAACCCTCTACCTAAAAACTAGAACCAAAGGTGATCATGCTTTGATACCAGCTGAAAGGAAGCAAGGTATGCAAAAAATGCTTCCTACACTAATCTAATGAGGAAAGATTTATACAAATTTTTCTTTTACAGTTACAAATTAACATGCACATTAACAAAAAGATAATAACGACTTCCAAATGCAAACACAAAACTCACAACACAAGTTATACATGGGGAAAACCCTTTTAGGTAAAAAACCCCACACTCCAAAGCCGCCTAATATATTATTGAGGAATCACGAAGATTACAATATACTTGCAGAGCAAGCTTTTACAGGAGTATATCCAACCAAAGATTTGGGAGGTAATTCAACATCTATAAGATTCTTACATACAACCTCCATCTCACATTCTTGATATATAGGAGATACAATACAATACATGGCCAACGGTAATTACAAAACCATGAGCCAAAACCACCAAAAAGTGGCACCCAAATTATCTCCAATCAAAGATACCTTGTGAATGTACCAAACCATACACCAACACGTGTAACTCTCCCCTTTACAACCCTTTTATGTGTCCAACCCATTTTTACATTTCCCAAAATAGAAGGTCCAACTTCTTGAGGCCATAAATTTTGATCCGGGTGTCTGATTGATGAACTGTTTGATCCGTCAAAAATCTCGTGAAGAGATCTATCACCCTATAACCTTTTATGCTAGTTATGACAATTTTCAGGACATTTAGAAAAGTTTTGATTCTAGTAATTGGGTTCAAAGACTTTTTCTGGCAGTTTCAAAAAATAGAAACTTTAATATCTCGTAATCCTGATATGATCTTGAGATGAAACTCACCTGAGATGTTCACTTAGTTGTTCCACACCTTCTAGGAAAAATTTTAGGTCAATCTGAGTTCAATCGAAGGACTTACTAAAAATAGTAAGTCTCACTATTTTTAGCTTGTTTGGAAACTTTTGGAAGATTTGAAGGTTCCAAACCATTCTCCAAGATAAAGGGTATTCAAAAAGACCAAAACTGGGAAGAATAGTAATCTTTTGAAGTTGCAAGGTTGAGACGCTTTTCTTAACAGACAGAGCAAACATGTGAATTCAGAATGAGATGCATCATGAATACGTCACCAGTTTGGCAGTAACAATTCTTCCATCTATACTTTATTTCTGACAGTGAATTTATCACTCATGAATTTAGCCATGAAGTCTCAGAGTGCTTCAAATATTTTGGGTTCATCATCATCATCAGAAGACTCTTAAACTGACTGTACACACGCCTCTGTGGTTTCTTGATACTTTGAAAGTAGAGGATCGGGGCATTCACTGTAGTTCAGCATGAATATCTCTTCTACTTGATCAACATGGGGAAGATAAACCCCCAGATCTACTTTTGAAAATAGAATCTCATTGGTTTGATTGTATTATGTGATCATATGCTTCATTTTCAGTTCTCTTTCAATGTAGATCTGATTTGCTAGTCCCTTCCATGGCAGCCACATATGAGAAAAATATGTTGCCATATGGCCATTCAAAGTCTCAGACCAATCTCTACTTAACAGCATACCATACTGATCTGGGATATCCACTACTTGAATGTTATGTATTATTGCACCCTAGGATCAAAGACTAGTTGCATATGTATTTTGTTTAATTCACCCATCATATTTACTTCAGTCTTGTCTAGCTGCATGACTTTCCTGGAAGATTTTGCTAGAGTGAGACCCAGTGCTTTGCATACCGACAAAGGCATCACATTGGTAGAGGCTCCTTAGTCTACTAAATAGTTATGAAGGTTCTTCCTGAATATTCTGAGAGTTAAAAGGAAAGGAAGAATTTCCCTTTTATCCTTGTATAATGTGACCTTTTGCTCAACATCTATCACATGGACTCTATCTTTTCCTTTATCCATATTGTCCTTCGGTGGGGTCTCTTTTTGGGAAGAGTCTACCTTAATGCTTGCTCCCATGTCCTGAAAGAAAGCTGTCCTAACTTCTGACACTTTCAGTAATTCAAAGATAAACATGCTAACTTTCATCTTCTTAAGCTCATTCGCAACATATTGTCCCAACTTTTCTATTTCGGTTCTTTGGGAACTTTCAGCTGCAGGTCCTTGGTGCATTGATTGGGGTGTCACCTTAGGAGGCTCGACATTGTTAGAGGCCTTTGGGTCAGGTGGAATCTAGTAGTTGTTCAGAGGGATTGAAGTGGTGAAAGGACCCTTTGGTTTGCTACTTCTCATGTTGTATGGAGTTTTATTATACTGTTGATAGGCATGTACCTCTTCACATTCCTTCTCCTCATGCTAATTATCATCTTGAAAAGAAAATGTATAACTATCAAGTACAAGAGAAATGTCATACCTTTGAGATGGAATGAGTTCATACCCTATCGAAGGATTTTCTTGTGCTTCTACATTTTGAATCTCCATCTGGAAAATACTGGACGCTATTTGGAACTCTAGATAGTCCAATTCAAAGTGAGCATTCGTATTATGAAGTCTACACCATGAAGACAATGTTGCTTCATCCAGTATTACTCGACCAGGTAGATGACTTTCAGTGTTCTGATTCTCCAATGGCAATGGGACCCCACCATTGTTAGGCCTAGTATTCCAAGTTCAGTTTTGTCACTAAAAATTTTGATTCTGGTATTGATTTTGGTTTTGATTTCTCTGTTACAAATAGGCATTCTATTTCTCAAATGAGTAATTTTGGTAGTGAGCTTTTTCATTTGTTCCAGCCAACTCCTTGATGTCATCTCTATCATCTCTTGCTTTGGCTTCTTCAACAGACTGGAGAAAAGGCATTTGAGCTAGAGGTAATTCTTCCATAGGAGTTCCCAGGTGGACAACTAGGGCTTGCATTGCAACAGGGATTGGGATAGGATTCATCAAAGGGGTATGATTAGCTAGAGCTTGGTTGATCATAGGTATTTGATTTGGCATTGCCACAGGACCCGTGTGGTTTAGGGGACCTGTTGTTGTTTGCCCTAACTGAGTATTCATCATGACTACTTTAGCATATGCTTGAGCTAAGGAGGTAGGAGCAGGGTTAGCTCTTCTTAAGAACATGGAAGTAAGTCTGTCTAGGGCTACATAGTAAATGGGCAAGGCTGTAGCTTGACCTATAGCATAAGGAGCTTGAAAATAGTTGAAGGCATTTTGGAATTGATTATTAAAGGAACTTATTAGCTCACCCTCAGCTCTACAGATTTCCACAAAGGATCTATAAAGGTCTACTAGAGTAGTTGGCATCCTGAAACTGTCAAGAAATGTGTTCTTCAAATTTAGCCATGAATTTATGGATGCTGCAAGGGGGTTGGCAAACTAGTAGTAGGCTTCATCTTGTAGTGAGTAGGGAAACAACCTGCAACCACATCCTCATGCTGAACCTGAAGCATAAACATATTTCCTTCGAAGATTTTAATGTGCTCATCAGCAGTTCTATCTGGATCATTTGTGCGAAACTTGGAGCAGAACTTGTCAGTGTTCTTGGGCATGTCATGATAAGCATTGAACTAAAATGGGGACTGGTTATTAGTAGTAAAGAAGGCCATGACAGTAGGATTGATTGGGACTGTAGCTAGGTTTCTTAGAACTGATTAAGGCCTTGGTGCTCTAGGTATTCCCTAATCTCTTCTGGTTCTTCAAAATTCTGTCACGGACATCAGCTCCTCCCCAGGTGAGCTAGACCTAGTGTGTCTCTGTTTGGTCCCCAAACTTTTTGATTTTATGGAGGGGATTTTTACTTTGGGCCCCTCCCTCTAGCACCAACCCTATTGATGGTGTTTTTATGATTGTTGGTATCACACCTCTCTTGAAAAGTATCTTACCCTAAGTAAGACTACTCCAAGGATAATACAACTAGGTCTTAGATTGCATGGAATTCCTCTGTGGGATGTTCTAGTTGTGCCTACAATGGGTCTTACATGCAATATGACAGGTTTGACAGGTAGGGACAACTATATATGCAAACCCTTATATTATTTCAGCTGCTATGACAATATGAAATGCTGCTGGAACTTAACTCTAACAAATGATTAATAAGAAAATGCAAAAGGAAGTAGGGTTTAGAGAAATCCTAAGTGACATTCACAATGCAAAGATTGTTGCAAGTAGACAAACATTCAGAAATTAAACTAATTTTTTTTTTACCAAGCTAAAGACTTTGCTATAGTGCTACAGCAAATGGTGCTATCTTCTATAGATTCTTAAAATTTTTAGATTACATACATTCATTAAATACCCAAGTGCTAGCATGATTTAATTACTGTAATGCAATTGAACTCAACTCAATTTAACAGCCCAGGCTAACTATGCATAGCTACTTACAATCAACAAGCAACTAATAGTATGGACTAGAATGCTCATCAAATACCTCCAACTAATCAATAACATTGCAAAGCACGATTCAACTAATGAAGATCAAGATGTGAACCATGAAACCAAATTGATAATACAAAGAAACAAATTTTTAGAAAAGCACTGCAGCAACTTGCTAACTAGAAAATTTGGTAGAGTGTCAACAATTCAGCATCAAGATTATCTTTCAATGAGAGAAACAATGACCCTTTATATAGAAAAGGCGTCATACTAAGTTTTTGAATAGATAGTGGAGATTAACTTGACACCAATGGTCCAGATTACATCATATAGATAGCTATTATCTGTTCCCAGATTTCCCTTTGTCTTGTAGGAAAAAGACAAAATACAACTCCTAAATACATTGAATCTAGACATTTTGAATACCCATTGAGCTGTATATAGGGAAAAGTCAAATTTTAAAACATAATAAAGACAAAATAGCATCACATGACCTTATAAATATAGCACTAATCACAAGTGATGGGATTACATTTTCAATTTCAAGTATTTTGTTATTTTATTCATCTCCCTCTAAATCTATTTTATCTTCTTCTGCCTTCTTGTTGCTGTAGGTTACCCAAGCTGTTAACACTAGATTTATGTTTGTAAGATCAGGATCTTTGATGTAGTCAGCTCTAAATCTAAGTTTTTTGAGCTCCCAATAATACTTAGTATATACACCTTCCATTGTTCTTCTGCCTTTTTGAAATCAACAAAGGAGGCCCGAAGATCACTGACCTTTTCAAGCTTACCCATTATACTCAGTGGAGAGCGTCTGTGAATATATTGATGCAATCTATCCTTACAACATTGGACATCTAATGGAGTAAGGTCATCGATGCCAAGGTCTACACATTCTTTCAAAGTATCATTTATTTCATAAATGATAACAAGTATTTGAGTATTTGCTTCCTTATGAGATTCCTTAATCTTATCAAAAACTTCCTTCTTCATCTTCATCTATTGATACTGTAATGTCAGAAAATGTCCTCTTGGAGGCTTTTCCCTCATAAGGTTTAGCTCCCAGGTCTTTAGTGTGCATTTAGAACATATTACATCATATTTCAATGCCCAAATGAGAAAACCCCTAAGTGTCTTGGTAAATAGGACCTACGGGGACCACTTAAGATAACCCCTACCCAAAATAGGGGGGAGGACTTGGGCACTCGTGCCCTAGTCTTGCCCCATTTTGGGTCAGTCCTAATTTTTGGGTGTCATCTTCTAACCGTTATTTGGGTCCTATGCCAACATGGTAAGTTTGAATTACGAAATTCTTGGTGGGAGTGTTTGTAGTTGCATATAAAAGCATGTTTAGGCATTCATTTGTAAACTAGATTGTTATGGTGAGCTTTATGCATCCTAAAGGTGATTCAAGGCTTTCATTGTGTTGCAAGAGTAGATTTGTGTTGTCTACATGTGTGTGTTTACAGATTTAAGCATCCATTTCCTCATGGAATGAAGAGCTTCTTCCTCTCCTGAGATCTTCACTACAAGGTGACATTTATTGTGTTTGTGATCATTTATTCATTTGAATTTTGCTTCTGCCTCACAAGGGCACACACTCTCTATTTGACAAAGGTGTTTGGAAGACTTAAGTGTCCTTCCACGGCTTGACTAAGGAAAGCTCCTAAACACCACAACCCCCTTTCAAAGTTTTCATGATTGTAGGTTACAGGTTGATGATGCAGACAAAGTGAAGTTGCAGGAGGGCATATTGCAGTGTCAGAATTGTAGATCAGAGAAGAAAAGAGCACCCTGGACTAGGGCACCTGCTCATTAGTCCTCAAAGTTCCATGATGAAAAAATCTCTGAAACAGAAGAAACAAGTTACAGACTAAGTTTCCAGATTCCAACAAAAAGTAGGGCCTTGGAATTGGGCACCCGCTCATTTGTCCCTAACTTTTCTCCCTCAGAACCCCAAAAACAAGTGCACAGTTATTTGTTATTTTACATCTTTCTGTAGAAGCATTTTCCATTATTCATCTGTTTATTGTCATTTTCATATAATTAGGGTTTTGATGGATAATTGAGCAAAAGAGAAGGAAAATTGATAGTCAAATACCCTAATCCAAGTTTCCCTACATTTGTAAGTGACCAAGGACTTGATAGTGCTCTACCACTCAATCCGAAGGTCCTTGAATGTAATTGGTGAAAGGAGGATTCAAACCAAAACTAAACAATCCAAATTTTAACCCTTTACATTTTGGTGAACCTGTGTTTTTATTGAATTTTGCACCTTGCTGATTGTTTTAATTTAGATTTGGGTTCATTTCATTCATTCATATAGTCATTCATCTTATTGCATTGAGGAAATTTTTTTTTAAAATGAAAAATTTGAAAACAAATTGCATTTTAGGGTTACTATTTTGCATCAATTCATTCTACTTTCATCTAATTTCTAATTTTTGCATTAGATCTGAGACAAATTATAGAAAATTACAAAAATTCAATAATTTGCATTGCATTTTCATCATAAAATTGCTAGGGTTTTATAGAAATTTTGACAGTTTTCATATAACCTAGTAATTCCAAAATCTAGGGTTTGTAGGCAAAATATTCTTTCATATTTTTCTATTGATTTTAGAGACTCATTAAAATTTTTATTTGGCAATAGTCTTGCATTTTGGCGTAAATTTGCATTTAGATTTCAAATATTTGCATTTTTGCATAGAAAATTTCAACATAAAACTAGTAATTTTCATGCATTTTCATTAGATTTGCACTTGTATTTTGCATCTTAGGGTTTGGAAATTATTTTTAGATCTTAGTATATTTCATTTTCATCATAAATCATATTTCAAAACATTCATATAGCATTTGGTGTCAAGATCTCAAACCTAGGGCTTCAAAAACATTGATTTTCACTAGATTTGGCCTTATTGACTCTCTAAATTTGCACCATAGTCATGTTGTGAAGAATATTTTTGCATTAATTTGCTATTATCAGGGTAATTATCTTCTTCCCCTCCTAAAATATTCACAACACCCTTTTATCGGGCTCTTGTATTAAAAATTTGGTGAAAAACTACACATTTTTGATATTTTTGCCCTAGGGTTTGGCCTAGTTTGCACTCCAAGTGTGTTGTGACAAATTTTATAGATTGAGGTGAATGATATAATTTATAGTATTTTTTTCACCTCCTAAAATTCTTTACAACACCCCTTTTTCTAGGTCTTGGAAGTGAAAAATTCTGAAAAATTGCCTAATTTTTCTATATTTTCACTAGGGTTTGACCATGAGTGGCACTACAAGTGTGTTGTGACGGATATTTTAGCATTAAGTGGCTGTAATTACTAATATAATTTTATTTCCATCATCATTTTCCTCACAACACCCTTTTTCATGCTCTTTTGCATTGAGATTTGGTGAAAAAATCGCATATTTTAGCATATTTTCACTATATTTTGACTGGTTGTCATCTTAGATTTGCATCAAGAGTGTGTTGTGAATGATATTATTGCTGCATTGGACTGATATCAGACATATAATTTTCTATCGCTGATCAAAATCCTTACAACACCCTTGCTTTCATTCATTTACATTGAAAAAGTACAAAAAATAAAGCATTTTAAGTCATTTTCATAGATTCTTTTGCACTTGTCTTTTGCATCAATTTTTACAAGCTTTCAAAATATGATTTTGCATCGATTTGAGCATATACACATGGCACCTTCATGTCACTTTTTAATGGTATCTTTGCATGCATTTATCAAATACGTTGATTTTGACCAATTTTTAACCCACATTAGTGAACATCCTACAATATGAGAAAGCTTAACTAAGTTATTCTCCATGAGTAACAATGAAAAAGAAAATGAAAATAGTACTTCAATACTTTCTCCATGTGATGATGACATAGAATTGTCCTCTAGTCACTCTTTCAAAAATGATTTTTTCCCATGAGGGTATGTTGGTACAAAATGATGAAATCAATGACACTTTCCCTACAATAAAAGAAGAAATCCATCATGATGCTAAGGCTCCTCCCTTACAAGGATTGGGAGGTAATGGTCGACAACAAAAAATTCCACCTAGAAAAATAAACTCTAATCCTGATGGTTCCTCCTCTACAACACAAAAATCCATGAAAGAGCAAAGCCCTATCTTACAAAAACTAAGTCGTAAAGCAAAACAACATCAACATGCAAAAAGGAGAAAGAGAAGGTGACGAGCTTACCTTGCATCTCAACAAGAAAACATTGATCCAAACATTGCAACAAATAAAGATGATCCTAACAGTGAATGATCCAAAGACAAAAACAAGAGTTGGGGTATGGTACCTTATTTCCCACTTTCCTCTAGCATTTGGGAGTGGGAAGATGATGATGATTTACTTGATGATGAGACTTAGCCCAAAAGATCCTACCAGGTAAGTATCTCTAACCCTTTATCTCTCTCATGATGTGCTTCCCCCATGATGTGTTATGTGTTGTTTAGGCCTCCTGGGATGACCCTTGCTTCTCATGTAAGGTCCAAGATACTAGGAGACTAGCTTTGTTGTGACCTTCTTCTATTTATATCATCATTCTTCTATATTGCCTCTCTCTCTGATTTCATTGTTGTGTGTTGTGTCTTACGGACATAGTGTTACAGTTGGCAACTTGGGGGCACCCTCCTACTTGAATATCCCTAAGATAATTATTTCTCCTCTCTTATTTTTTGTTTCCCTTCCTCTAGTGTTTCTATCTAGTGGGTGGATGATGAAAAACATTTATACTGATATGGACCTAGTGTCCCTTTCGAGAGCAATAAAAAATGGACTTAGTTCCTAATATGATGATGGGGTTGTAATAAATTATCTGACGATTGGCTAGTGGAAGCACTCATGCTTTCTGCGTAGTGAATTTGATGATGTTTTTATCTCAATTACAAAGTTTAACAATACTGTTGCGTTGTGCACCTTTGTTTGTCTTTGAATCTGGCCTTGGTGGTACTCGATTCAGAGAGCTTTGTGATATAGTCCCACGGTTATCCTCGAACTCTGAATTCATAGTATAACCTTGGCTCTTTGTGTGGTTAATCATATGGATTGATGTTGTTGTTTATCATGATGTTGTAGACACTAACATGTTTCTTGTAGGGATTTGTTTGTGGGAACATTTGGTGATCATGAAGTACATATCACCTCTGGGGGGCATGGGCTTTGCAAAAGTCTTTTCTTCCTTGTGTGTTTTCTTCCTACCTTAATGTGCTTGATATCAATGCATGATATCAACCACCTTAAGGTGGGGGCATAGATAAGGTAAGTTGTTTGTTCTAGATGCTAGTAAAGTGTGTTTGAACAATCTTGAAATCTATTGCGTATACCTCCTTTTCATTGTAAGGTGTCTCCATAATGCGGGTGGGGTTGTATACTTTTGAGGTCATACATCCTTTTCACCATAAGGTGTCTCTGTGATGTAGGTGGGGTTGTATGCCATGCTTCCTTTTCACTGTAAGGCATCTTCGTGATGTGGGTGGAGTTGCATTTTCAAAAGTCCTCTGCAGAGGCGAGGAGCAGTTCTGTGACTAACTCAACCCTTAAGCGTGTCTTCAGTGATTGTTGTGGTGAAGCCCAATCATCAGTGTGTGCTTGTAATGTGCCTGAGATGGTGTTGGACCTAGAAATAGGAACACTCCATCGCTTGTTTGTCGTGTTTTCTCCGTGTCTTCAAAGTATGTGTTTTGGAATGCTTTCTTTGTTTGGCGTGTGTGTTGCCCCATATGCAATCTGCATTTTGGGAGGTTTTGTGTGTCTAGCATGTGTGTTGCCCCATGTATATAGTTTAAAGACCTGCATGATGAGTGCATCCTATATTATGGGAGGTTTGTTTACTTTCTTGCACTTGCATTTGCATTTCATATATATAAAAATAAAGAAAAGAAAAGAAACCATCTTTGTCTTCCATGCATTAATGTATCTTCTATGTATTTACTATATTCTCCATGTTTTGCATGACTGTAACTATCTTCTCCATGTTTTGTGTGCCTGTCATTGTCTTCAATGTGTCTAGTGTGTCTTCTCCATGCTTGGCATGTTTGTTGTGTTTGTTTACCATACTTTAATGCATGTATTGGCCTTGCATTTATACATACATTAAAGTGAGGGCTAAATGTAACATCAGAAAATGTCCCCTTGGGGGCTTTTACCTCATAAGGTTTAGCTCCCAGGTCTTTAGTGTGCATTTAGGACATATTACATCATATTTCAACACCTCGATGAGAAAACCCCTAAGTGTCTTGGTAAATAGGACCTAGGGGGACCACTTAAGATAACTCTTGCCTAAAATAGGAGGGAGGACTTGGGTGCCCGCACCCTATTCCTACCCTATTTTGGGTCAGTCCAAATTTTTGGGTGTCAACTTGTGACCGTTATTTGGGTCCTATGCCGACATGGTAAGTTTGAATTATGAAATTCTTGGCAGGAGTGTTTGTAGTTGCATATAAAAGCATGTTTAGGCATTCATTTGTAAACTGGATTGTTATGGTGAACTTTATGCATCCTAAATGTGATTCAAGGCTTTCATTGTGTTGCAAGAGTAGATTTGTGTTGTCTACGTGTTTGTGTTTGCAGATTTGAGCATCCATTTCCTCATGGAATGAAGAGCTTCTTACTCTCATGAGATCTTCACTACAAGGTGACATTTATTGTGTTTGTGATCATTTATTCATTTAGATTTTGCCTCAGCCTCACAAAGGAATGCAATCTCTATCTAACAAAGGTGTTTGGAAGACTTAAGTGTCCTTCCAGGGCTTGACTAAGGCAAGCTCCTAAACACCACAACCCCCTCCCAAAGTTGTCATCATTATAGGTTACAAGTTGATGATGTAGACAAAGTGAAGTTGCAGGAGGGCATATTGGAGTGTCAGAATTGCAGATCAAAGAAGAAAAGAGCACCCCGGACTAGGGTGCCTACTCATTAGTCTTCAAATTTTCGTGATGGGAAAATCTCTAAAACAGAAGAAACAAGTTACAGACCGAGTTTCTAGATCCTGACAAAAAGAAGGGCCTTGGACTGGGTGCTCGCTCTTTTGTCCCTAACTTTTTTGCCTTAGAACCTTGAAAATGGGTGCACAGTTATTTGTTATTTTACATCTTTCTGCAGAAGCATTTTCTGTTATTCATCTTTTTACTGTTATTTTCACATAATTAGGGTTTTGATGGATAATAGAGCATAAGAGAAGGAAAATTGATAATCAAATACCCTAATCCAAGTTCCCCTATATTTGTATGTGACCAAGGACCTGATAGTGTTTTGCAACTCAATCCAAAGGTCCTTGAATGTAATTGGTGAAAGGAGGATTCAAACCAAAATTAAATAATCCCAATTTTAGCCTTTACAAATACCATTCCCCTGACTTATGCAACCTCTCTATCATAATAATATTCTCTAATAACATAATTTTACTTGGCAGTCTCCTTATTGCATGTACTCTCAGGAACATATGAGAATAGTATACTTCATAGGGATCACATTCTTCATATAATTCCTCCCATCCTTCTCTCTATAGTCAGAAGTCTTGATGTAGCATGGTTGCAAAGGTGATTGCTTCACAATAATCACTATACACTTTGTCAAACCACTCCTATGTGCCTACAATAGTTGTTTTGATATCATCAAATTTAGCCAATTCTTCTTTCCATAGTAGGGCAAGGGCTGATTTTGGTTCTCCCTCAGAGTTCAATGGTCTCATAAAAAACTAGATGCAAGCCTTTAGTTCTTCATTTTTCTATTTCAATTCCTATTTTGTGAGCTCATCTTTGTCTAATTTCTCATGGATGGAGGAGACTGTACCCTAAAACTCATCAATCTTTTGTCCTCTAGAGGTTGCTCCCAAGTCAACAGTTGTAATAGTATAATCCTCTGCTTTGACTTTATCTTTACTCACATTGGCCGGTGGGATAGCCACCTCAGCAATCTTTGACCCAGTGGCATATTTGTATATTTTGGATTGGATCTTAGCCTTCTTCTCTACTCTGGCTAAGATTGTATCCAAATCTAGTTTCATCACTTCTACCTGTGGCTCTTTAACTCCAAGCCTGCACTGTAGCCAATCTGGTGTTGTAGAGGAGGAATCCTTGTGGATATCAACATGAGTATTTTCCTTAGTTCGTGGATTATCAAGGATTTCATATTCATGTTCAGAATGTTTATCATTATTCTCTTCTCCATGTCCTAGTTGCTCAATATTTCATAGACTTTCCAATACTTCATGTTGAGTAACTCTCATAATTGTATCTGTAGTGCTCTTGTCAACTAGACTATCAGATATCTCAACTATTTCAATGCTTGTAGGCTCAGAGAGGGGTTCTTTGGATATTTCCTTTCCCATCCCTTGTTCTTGTAGTTCTAACTCTACACAAACCTTTTCAATTCTAGGTAGTTCTGGCATAGTTAAGCAGGCAGAGTCTTGCTCTGAATGGATTAAAGAGTTGTGGATCAAAGGCAATGAATGGGTTGGCAATGGAGGGAGGCTTACGTGAGTCAAATTAGCAAACGATGCAAAACCCAAGGAGGGAGGCATGACAATTGGTGAAAAGACGGAGGAGGAAGCCATAGAAAAGGAAGATGAAAGAATAGTGGAGAGGGGTGATAAATTGAATGAGGTGGAAAGAGAGATAGAGGAAATGGGAGGTAGGGAGGTATTTGAGATGGATGGTAATGGAGGAGTAGAATAAGTGACATCAACTAAAATAAGTGAAGTGGAAAGGCTTGGGATACTTGAATCAAATGCTAAGGGGCATGAGGCAGTTGCAATAATAGATTGAATTGGGGCAGATGGAGTGTTATAGATAGCAGAGGGAGTAGAAGCAGTGATAGAGACCCTTGTTGTCTTAGTCCTTGGTTTTGTTGGTTCCTAAATCAGTAAAGGGTTTGCCACTTCCTATGCTCTAGTTCAAACAGATTCGGCCAACAAAGACAAGAGGTTGTTTCCATGTACCTCTCCTTCCCTTCAGGTTTTGCCACACCTAGGGGGTATCCCTATAAAAAAATTAACTTTGACTCACTCAAAATAGAAAGATTTAGCTTTTCTATACTAGGCAGAATGCTCTCATGTATGGACCAAATTTTTTTAGATAAACCCAGATTGGTAATGTTCTTGGACTATCTAACTGGCTGAAAATGAAAGCATACATGTTCCTAATCCTACTCCTACAAACTGACAGATTGAGGTTTTAAAATAATTTTTGTGATTAAAGTTGTGGGAGTTTCCCAGACCCCTTGGATGAGCAGATCCCCAGACTAGTGCCTTACCGGGGCAACAGAGTCAAAACCATAAATGTAAATGTTCCTATATGACAATAGAAGCTCATATTCAGAGGACTTGACACAAAATATCACTGCTTAACAGCAATATGTCCTAGAACAAGTATTACCTATGACCATACTTTACAGATCCTTTGACATTACTCACTTTACCCAACACCTAGTCTAAAGCAGATTTAATCTACCCCTTGAGCAGATGCAAGAAACTAGAAATACAATGCAACACATGTACATTGAAGAATTTAGAAATCCTTGATAACCTTATTCAAAAAAAAAATAATAACGTCAAAGGAGATAGTCATAGACAACACACACATGAAGTGTTTCTCATTTAACTAAATCTAAATAGAACATTATCATACAAAAATTTATCATCTACATAAACAAAGAATACCTCCACACTAGACAAGGAATTGAGCCTGAAATAAGAAATGCCTTCCAAGTCGTGAATACCTTGAATTTAGAGTAAAAAAGAAGAGACTTGACAAACTTACAATCCCCCCATAGAATGGCCATGGATTCCCTTTTAATGGAGCAAACAAGCTACCAGCCATCTACCTTCTGACAGACTTCCTAAATGAAAAGATCACATCCTTATAGATTTTTCAATAAACAATTGGATCTTCAATCAATTCGATAGCTAGGATAGTCAAACTCTTGCTAAAATCCTTGAAAATATGGTTGAGCAACCTCTTGCTTGATCGGATGAGCAGATTTGATGTTTTAGTTCGTGGCCGTGTAGCACATTCATCAATCATAGAGTGAAAATGAGCGGGAATGGCGCTGACAGATAGTCGCTCAAAACTTAAACTTTGGCCATTGATCCAGGCCTGTCCCTTGCAAGATTGACACTTTGAAACAATCGCTGATCCTAAAAATCCACATTGGCACCTTTGAAAAGTCCACCGCCAATAAAATCATGCCACGCTGGAGGTCTTCCTCCTCTAACTTTTCCATTTTCCATTGGATCATGCCACATGGCGCCATCTTGTTGTATCACAGTTGAAGATGGGCCACCACCTTTAGGCTCTACACGACTGTGCTAAGCCATCCATTTGTCTCCTCTTCAATTGCCCTATGCTCCTTTAAATAAAACTTGGCCATGTGTCACTCTATCATACTGGCATGGTGAATATTCCTCCCAGGTAGATTCCCCTTGCGACGATGCGTGACCGTGAGATCTTGCCCCTTCTGTAGATCATTTCTCACTTTGACACCTGGAAGCCCTTGACTCATTGCTTGGGATTCTCGATTGAATGGTTGTAAGCCATATTCCTTTGACAGTTGGGACCTTATCATGGTTGTGTAGGGGGATGATGATATCATCATAAAGGCGGTGTGATGCCGTGATAAGCAACCAGATGGCACTTTCGGGCCCTTCTCAAGACTTAGGATTTGATCTTTTAAGATATGACGGGTCATGAGTGGTAGCACTAGGTAAAGGGGCTAGTTAGCATATGACTTAGAAGGATTAAAGTTGTAACTTAGGCAATTGGGTACCTAGGATAAGCAGTTAATGAGAGAATAGAATATAAAGTGAAAAAGGATTGTAGGACTTTCTAAGGTTCAAGCAAAAATGGGGGTAGACACTTAAGGGATGAACTTGAACCTTACCCCTAGGTGAGCACCACCATTGGCTCTGGTTGGGTATGCATGCCTCCTGTAGGCATGGTGGGAGCCTCAGACCTTTGGAATGCAGACCAGGTGCCATATCCATTGGGCCATAGAGTCAAACGTTGCACTAACTTGCATCACACTTTTGAATTTTACTTGGTGGCCCAGGGCCACCAAAAAGGAAGAACCAGTACTTCCCCTTGTCAAATACCCTATTTTCTTCTAATTCCTTCAAGCGAAGCCTAAAAACACTAAGTTGTTTGCAGCATCTTGCCTTGTTGCTAGTTGCATTGCTGCCCTTTTCTCCATCGACAAATCTACAATAGAAATGACCTTTTTTTTGTCCATTGTTGTAGATTGTCGTCATCATATGAGTCGTCAGTTTTGCTTGGAAAGGTAATAAACTCATATGAAATAGCTGAATCCACATTTGAACTCTACCTTTCTTCAAACAATAAGAGCTCCTCTATATCAAACAAACAATATTAAGGTACAAGCAACCTTTCATACTCACACAATCTCAGATATCCATCATCATTGTGCTTAACAATATTATCATTAAATTCCATTTGGAATGTCTCAAGAGTAGGCACATAGAATTCAGAGTATAGCCCAACATTAGCACCATCACGGTTACCCCTAATGCTATCCCCATAAACATGAACATCTAAATAACGATCCTATTTTCCTTCTCTACCAATGCACTGATAATCAAACACTTCAATTTCTGCATTGTAGAGGAGTAGATCACCCTTAAGGAAGCACTCATATTCAGCCTCTAGATATATTTCATCATCTGAAAGGCATGGATCTAAATATTCACATTCCTTGCTACTCCTTGAGTTAATGTCCTTTGTATTCAGAGTGAAGCTCTGCATATCCACCTTATATAGGTGTTCATGATCTACTAGGATATGCCTATTGTTGCAAGACGCATCTTCATATACATCTTTTATTTCATCATCTGAAAGGCATTCTACGTCCGCAGATCTCTCTTCTAGAGGCTGACTGGAATTTTTTCTCTCGTCACTATAGGATGTGCCCATATTTTTTGCAGCAGTTCATTCATGCATCAAATCATGACTACACTGAGTATTCTGAAATATATCCTTTTTAAAACTTGCAGTCATCAACCCTACTGGCATTCCATATTTTTGATTATTTTCAATCTCCATAGCTAATTTATAAGCTTGGTGAAGTGTGGCTGGTTCCTTATCTCTTATTAGATAACTCATTTCTTCATCATATGCATCTAGATAAATTGTCAAGCATAGTGCATCATTTGGTCTCATGCATTCTAGAATGTGCCTGAGCAACATAATAAACCTCAAATTAAAGGCTGGAACTAGTTCATCATCCTCTTTTTGAATATTCATGAATTGTATGATTAATGATGCCACATTAGTTTTTTCACCAAACTATTCTAGGAATGCATCCTCTAAGTCTACCCATGAAGAAACTGAACACACAGGCAAGTCTGAAAACCAGACCCTAGCTTCATCCTTTAAAGACTGAACAAAAAGCTTCATAACCACATCTTCAACCTCTATTAAATCACAAAAAAATTGCAGATGTTTGTTTGCAGACTCAAAATTTGATCCATTATATTTTGGCAAACATTTCCTAATCTTATTGGGGGCAATATTCGGGTAACCACTTATTCCATTGAAATTTAGGGCTTTATACCTTCCAATAAAAAATGGCCTTTTCTGAGAGCACAACCAAGATTGTTACTCTATTTGAATCATTTTGAATGCAAAGATGGAATACCTAGAAATGTTACTGCTTCAGACAGGTTTGAATGACAGAGTCACCACCTCCATAGAGGATAAACCAACAAGAAGGCACATTTATTTTCTAAATTCACTACACTAGCAGATCACCACACAGTCCGTATTTGATTATGCTGCAACAACAGTAAGCAGAGTCACCACCCTCCAAAGGGGAAAATAATTCACAGTTCTTATGCAAACTCCACAAAGGTTAGCATTGGTACTTCAGAGACTCTAAAATAAAATTTAACAATGATTCCCCAGCGGAGTCGCCAGTTTTGTTGCGACTCGGATGGGCAAAACTTCACAAGAGATTGTCAAAATAATACTTTCATAATAACTCCCCAGCAGAGTCACCAGTTTTGTTGTGACTCGGATGGGTAAAATTTCACTAGAGATTGTCAAAATAATACTTTCATAATAACTCCCCAGCGGAGTCACCAATTTTTTTGGTTCCCAAATCAACAAAGGGTTTGCCACTTCCTATGCTCTAGTTCAAACAAATTCAACCAACAAAGACAGGAGGTTGTTTGCATGTGCCTCTCCTTCACTTCAGGTTCTACCGCACCTAGGGGGTATCCCTATAAAAAAAGATTTAACTTTGACTCACTCAAAATAGAAAGATTTAGCTTTTCTATACCAGGCACAATGCTCTCATGTATGCACCAAGATTTTTGAGATAAACCCAGATTGGCAATGTTCTTGGACTATCTAACTGGCTAAAAATGAGAGCATGCAAGTTCCTAATCTTACTCCTATAAACTAACAGATTGAGGTTTTAAAATAATTTTTGTGATTGAAGTTGTGGGAGTTTCCCAAACCCCTTGGACGAGCAGATCCCCAGACTAGTGCCTTACCAGGGCAACAGAGTAAAAACCATAAATGTAAATGTTCCTATATGACAATAGAAGCTCATATTCAGAGGACTCAACACAAAATATCACTGCCTAACAATAATATGTCCCAGAACGAGTATTACCTATGACCATACTTTATAAATCCTTTGACATTACCCACTTTTCCCAACACCTGGTCTAAAGCAGATTTAATCTACCCCTTGAGTAGACAGAAGAAATCAGACATACAATGCAACACATGTACATTGAAGAATTTAGAAATCCTTGATAACCTTATTCAAAAGAAAAAAAATAATGTCAAAGGAGACAATCATAGACAACACATACATGAAGTGTTTCTCATTTAACTAAATCTGAACAAAACATTATCATACAAAAAATTATCATCTACATAAACAGAGAATACCTCTGCACTAGAGAAGGAACTGAGCTTGAAACAAGAAATGCCTTCCAAGTTGTGAATACCTTGTATTCAGAGTCAAAAAGAAGAGACCTGAAAAACTTACAACACCCCTGTAGAATGGCCATAGATTCTCTTTTAAAGGAGAAAACATGCTACTGGCCATCTACCTTCTGACAAACTTCCTAAATGAAAATATCACATCCTTATAGATTTTTCAATAAACAATTGGATCTTCAATCAATTCGATAGCCTGGATAGTCAAACTCTTTCTAAAATCTCTAAAAATCTGTAGGTTGAGCAACCTTGTCCTTGATCAGATAAGCAGATTTGATGTTTTAGTCCACAACCGTGAAGCAGGTTCATTAATCACAGAGTGAAAATGAGTGGGAATGACGCTAACAAATAGTCACTCCAAATTTAAATCTTGGTCATTGATCTGGGCCTATCCCCTACAAGATAGATGCTTTGAAACAATTACCAGCCCTGAAAATCCACACTGGCACCTTTGAAAAGTCCACCTCCAATAAAATCATGCCACACTGGAGGTCTTCCTCCTTTGACTTTTCTATTTTCCATTGGATCATGCCACGTGGTGCCATCTTATTGCATCGCATTCAAAGACGGGCCACCACCTTTAGGCTCTGCGTGACTGCACTAAGCCATCCATTTGTCTCCTCTTTAATTGCCTTGTGCTCCTTTAAATAAAACCTAGCCACATGTCATCCTATCGTGCCAGCGTGGTGATTATTCCTCAAAGGCAAATTCCCTTTGTGATGATGCACGACCATCAGATCTCTCCCCTTCTGCAGATCATTTCTCACTCTGACACCTAGCAACCCTTGACTCATTGCTTGCGATTCTTGATTGAATGGTTGTAAGCCATATTCCTTTGACAGTTGGGACCTTATTGCGACCACATAGGGGGATGATGATATCATCATAAAGGTAGCGCAACACCGTGATAAGCAGCTAGATGGCACTTTTGGTCCCTTCTCAAGACATAGGATTTGATCTTTTAAGATACGACATGTCATGAGTGGTAGCACTAGGTAAAGGGGTCAGTTAGCATATGACTTAGAAGGCTCAAAGTTGTAACTTAGGCAACTGAGTACCTAGAATAAGTGGTCAATGAAAGTGTAGAATATAAAGTGAAAAAGGACTGCAAGACTTTCTAAGGTTCAAGAAAAAATGGGGGTAGACACTTATGGGATGAACTTGAACCTTACCCCTAGGTGAGCACCACCAGCTTTCTTGGTTTTGGGAATCTCACCTGGTCCACTTGGCATATATCTCTTTTGTGCAGCTCTTATTTTTAGAAGTTGTGAAACCAACCTCATAGGACCCCATGAACACTTGCAAAACCTAAGAAACCTTCCACAAGAGAAAAAAACAAAGAGAGCAATTTGCACAAAAAAGATGCAATTAGTGAAATGGATTGAGAATTACATGTTATAACTTGCTTTTATATGTGCAAATTAAATAAATCCCTAATATGACTTAATTATAACCTAAGACTAAAAATAAGCCCTAAATAAACTTATTAAAGTGTAATTAAATATTTAATTAGACCAACACCCCCCATAAGTGCAACTTAGGGAGAAATGAAAAGCATGCAACTAATGCAAGAATGGGTCCCAACTACAAGGCCACGTTAGGTACCCATGAACAACAAGAATCTCTCATAAAGTGGAGAAAAGGAGAAAAATCCAGTGGGAGAAAACTCCTTTCTAGAAGAGAGAAAAATACAACAAGTACATGAACATGTGATGGAAGAAAGACTAATACTAAGACCCCCCAAGAACTAAATCCATCACAAAAGTATAATCATGAATTCTCCCCATAAGAGAGGAAGAAGAGAGAAGGTCTGGTGACCCCCCCAAAAATGAGAAGGATGAAACCCCATGCAAGGAAATGCTCCCTCCCAGAATAGAGATGAGAAGAGAGACCATACAACCGCAACTCAAGATGACTCCTGCAATGTTGGAAGATGCTTGACACAGAATAAAGATGAAGACCCATGAACGTCGAACAACATTCCTCCCCTTGGGAAGAAATAGAACTATAGATGTGTGCATAATGTCTTCCCATTCCGAATAGGAATATACATGAAGAAGAATAAATGTCTCTGAACTCTGCACATAATCTAAAGACAATAATGATGCTCCTAAAAACTACTCAAATGTCTCCAATCCACTGTCAAACTGTGACTGAAAAAGAGGAGGATGAAGAAAAATCTCTGAAGCAAATGATGCTGATGCAACTCCATCTAAGATGTCATCAAAGAGAAGACAAGTGTCCATCAAAGCTCTGATACCATGTAGAAGTTGTGAAACCAACCTCACAGGACCCAGTGAACACCTGCAAAACCTGCAAAACCTTTCACAAGAGAAAAAAGCAAAGAGAGCAATTTGCACAAAAAGGATGCAATTAATGAAATGGATTGAGAATTACATGTGACAACTTTCTTTAATATTTGCAAATTAAATATAACCCCAATATGACTTAGTAATAACCTAAGACTAAAAATAAGCCCTAAGTAAACTTATTAAAGTGTAATTAATTATTTAATTACACCAACATTATTCTCTTGGCCAAAGGTGAACTCTTTTGCTGTGCTTTTAGAACAATTTTCTTCCCTTTTACCCTTTCTGCCAATGGGATGTGCTCTTCACTATCTATTTCTTTAGGGACTTCTTGAACTTTCTCTTCAACATCTATCGCTTCCATAGTTTGATCCTCTTCACCATCTGATTCCTTTTATGGTTCTATCTCTGTGTAAGTTAACTGTACCCCATCCTAAGTAATGGCTGCAACTTGGGTCCTAACCCACACTTTTCTCAGCCTTATAGGTTCCTTCATGATTTTAACTAGGGAGCTCTCTTCAACATTTGCCCAGTTTGGAAGAGGAACTGGGTGTTGGTATTGATCCTCCCAAGGTCCCTTATATACCACATTGTCATCATCTATTAATTGATTCAGGATATCTATGACATGAAATCTTTTAATGAAGTCTAGAGACATTCTTGAATGACTTCTTTTTAGTACTTCATAGTCATCTATGCAATCTAACGAGAAATCCTTGAGATGCACCTTATGGAACAACCTCTTAAAACATACTTCTCCATTACACCATGGGGATCAAAGTGACTTTTTCTGACGTACAAGTGTAGATTAAGGAGTTGTAGTTCTTTATTAGAGGATTCTACTACACCCAATGAAACACATGCAAACTATCCTTTGCCTAGCAGCATGGGAAATTTGACATTTGTTCTGTTCAAGTACTTCAGCTTCTTTGCACATGGAATCAATTGCCTTGTGAGTTCTAGTAGTACTACCTTATCTGTTGGATATCTTGGTAGTCTGTATGGTACCACTATGAATCCTTGTATTCTTATGTAAGTGAATTTCTCAAACTGGATGTACCACCTCCTGAATTGTCCTACCACATTCATTGCCTTGGGAGAAATTCTCAGGGAGGTAGCTCCTTGAAGCAATCTTGTAATGTACATGGTAAATGCATCATTTACCCTTTTGAAGTGAATCAAGGATTGAGAAATGGCAAGTTGGGGATAACACTCATATACTTTCAGTTGTCCATTACCTATAATTCCTAACTTTGATAACCCTGGGTACTTAGTTCTTCTTGCTAATGCATATACCACATATGAGGTCCATCTAGATTTCATCTTCTCATTGAAGTTTGTAAAAGCCTCATGTATGTTGTCACTTAAAATCTGAGCCCAATGGAGCTTCAATTGTCCATGAATAATTTCTTCAATTAGTGTGAACATCCATCCCTCAAATGTTGATGTAGAGGACAGTCCATATATTTTGCTCAGTAAAGTCACAAGATCTCCAATCTCATTATGAAAATCACTCCTATAAACTATATGAGGAAGCTTGATGATTGTAGACCTTTTATGCTTCATCCATCCATAATTGATTTGCTTCTTACATTTATCAATACCCTTCTTGTAAGTTTCCTCTACTTCTTTTATGTCTGGTATTGATAACACAGGGTGCACAGGTATGCCAAAGATTTCTACGAAGGAGGGTGAGCTTAAGTCTGCCAAAATATCCCCATTAGTAGTCTGGATGGTCCTGGTCAGGGGGACATACCATTTTGCACAAGTCACTATCAACTCAAGGCATTACACTGAAGTAGGAAATGCAACAGCCTCTGCAATCTCATTATCTCTGATCTTTCTTGCCAAGGGTGTAGGATTAGGCCTAAATACTCTGAGTCTAAAATCCTCTAGATCAATATGCCCTAAGTTTGTATCTCCTATGTTTGGCCATGCAAAGGCTATCTTTGATTCGGGAGGAATTCCTTTAAATTCGTACTTCATGTTTTGGGCTCGAGCAGTCATTTTACCTGGTTCTAAATGATGTGGCAGAGGTAGAAAAAAAGTCCAGATGTGCCCAAGATCAAATTCACCTTCACTCCAAATTCACCTCTCATTGTTAATGAGATTCCATAACTCTCAAATGGTTTTCTTGTGCATCAAAATGAGCTCAAAGTTCACAAAAAAAGCATTTATATCCCATGTTATTAGCCACCATTAATACCACAGTACGATTGCAGGTTCAGCATGTAGTATGCAGAAAGATGACTTTTAGGTTTTGTGTCGATTTGAGGCTCTTCGGACCTGTGCGAATTTAGGCATCCTCTGACTTAAGTCAGTAAAGTAGAATTTTAACGCAAGTCAGGGATAGGAAAATTTAGCGCTAGGTCAGTGACAAATGATTTTAGTGCTAATTCAATGGATAAGGATTTTGACTCTAAGTTAGTGACTTTTGATTCTGGTGCTAAGGTTAGTGGAGTGAGAATCTAGTGCAAAGGTCAGCAGATAATGTTTTTATTGCTAAAGGGAGATTAGACTTGGTTTTGATGGAAAACAATACTTGGCTTAATGATTTTGGAGAACCTAAATAACCCTCATGCTTTCAATTGTGAAAAATGTGACTTTGATCACCCATTGGAATACTTCAAGAATCAACCAGCTAGGCTAACAGTCTAAGCCAAAATTTGAAGGAAGGGAGTCCCCATTGGTGAAATGGAGTGTGTGTGCAAGGCACAAAAAGACTGATTTGTAACTTTAGTGTTTCATCATAGTGGCTTTATTGCAAAATTTCATGTCTAGGGTTTGAAAACCTTGCATTTTCACTAGATTTGGCCTTATCATCTCTCTAGAATTGCATCACAAGCATGTTGTGAAGGATTTTTATGAATTAATTGGTTGTTATTAGGGTTATAATCTTCTTCCCCTCCTTAAATTTCTCACAATACCCTTTCTATTGGGCCTTTGCATTGAAAATTGGTGAAAATTTTCATGTTTTTGGTGTATTTTCACTAGATTTTGACTTGTCATCATTATAGATATGTATTAAAGGTGTGTTGTGATGGATATTATTGGTTTATTAGACTAATATTAAATATATTATTTTCTGCACCTCATCAATTTCCTCACAACACCTCTTCTTTCACTTGTTTGCATTGAAAAAAGTTGAAAAATCAAGCATTTTAGATCATTTTTGCATATAGTTTTGCACTTGTTTCTTGCATAACTTTTGAAAAACTTTTACAATCTGATTTCGTATTGATTGAAAACATATACACATGACATCTTCATGTTATCTTCTTTGAAATCTTTGCATGATTACATCCTAGATTTTGAAAATTTCTCTAATTTCACTAATGAGAACCCTCATGTTCTAGAGCACATAGCTTCTGCAAGTGGTATTGATGTTTATATATGTTCTACATATGAGCTGAAATTACTTTTTTATACACATGATTATAATAGCTTCACATTACTCATAGGAGCATATCCTTTGATATTAGAAGATTTAACTAAATTCATCTCTAGGATTACTCATGAGAAAGATGAGAGTGAAAGTTCTTTTTTTGTCAACAATGATGATAATTCTGTAGGTTATCTTACTTCTCCTATAGTTGAATGTGGACAAGAACCTTAGATAAGAAGACTATGGATAACTCTATTAATGATACAACACCTAATCTTCCTACAAACATCATACTTTCCTCTCATTCCAATGCTCTCCCTGGCCAAGATGTAGCATTAGTGGATGCGAAAAGGTCTCTCACATTAAATCCTTTAGGGATAAATGTTAGGTATAATCTAGAGGAAAACTATGTTAATTCAATATTCACTAATAGACTTTGTAGCAATATCCCTAAGATGGTTGTGCGGGGGGCACCTAGTGCACCTCCTTGCTTAAAATCGGTGATTACAATTCAAGGTGCTCAACAACCACCTCGACCCCCAGATTATTTTTAAAACTATGCAAGACAAATCACTCAAGGAAATATAGGTGTTCAAAATGTGTCACAACAACCACACCACAATGTGATTTCTCACACATACAACACTTGTAATAATAAGAAAAGTAAACAAGCACCTCATGTGTCTGTCTCTCTTCCATGTTCTCAACCTATGCTCCCTCTGTCGCCTCGTCTTACTCATAAAAGTGGTCAAGAATATGATATTGTCGGGTAGCTTCATGCTACTCCAACTAAGATCTCTCTTTGGGATTTAATACAAACATTACCTACATACCATGGAATGTTCTAAGAAGCTTTACAAAAGGTGATTGTGCCACCTGCTATTAAGCCGAATGATGTAGCAGCTCTGTTAGACTGTATGCATGCAACAAAAATGGATATTCTCTTTCAACCACATGAAATACCATCGATAAAAGATGAAAATGATCTACTTATGATCGTTGTCACAATAAATAAAAAATTGATAAAACAAGTTATGAGTGACAACAAATTAGCTCTTAATGTTTGTAGCATTAACCTACCAGACCAAATCAAGGTTGACACATCTTTAATCAAACTAGATAACACTAGCATTCGTGGCTTTGACAATGTTGCAAAACAAACTGTGGGCATGATAACTTTACCCAAAATGCTTGGACCCATGACATTAGATACTCTTTTTCATGTTATACCTAGTTCTCTCTCATATAATATGATTCTAGATAGATCGTGGATTCATTCCATGCGGGCAGTTCCATCCACCCTTCATCGATCACTTAATTTCATCTATCAACAAGCTCTACACCTAGAAAGCCGATCCTGAGCTAGATAATTATTTACATATTGAAAAGAAAAAACAAGTTAACAATCAGTTGAGTCTAAACAACTTACAAGTTGATTCATCAAAAAATATTGCCACATAT
Organism: Cunninghamia lanceolata; assembly: GCA_027924645.1. Taxonomy (NCBI): domain Eukaryota; kingdom Viridiplantae; phylum Streptophyta; class Pinopsida; order Cupressales; family Cupressaceae; genus Cunninghamia; species Cunninghamia lanceolata. The sequence continues at coordinate 13,480,716 of BSBN01000021.1, read as the reverse complement.
AATCTTGTGCAAGACTCTAGAAAATCAAATGCACTTTTTGGTGATGATTGGGGTTCATTAGATTTTAAACCTTGTAGTGTAGGGGAATATAAACTTAATAACTCTAACACATCAAAAGTTGCATCAATCTCATCTAAGAAAACTTTGGAAACACCTAAGAAAACCAAAGCCTCCTTGATAGAAAACAAAGACAACAATCTTATTTATACTATAAATTACGAGACCTATGAGGCTTCACCATCTTCTAAAGAACTGGCAGCCCTCTATGGTCGGGGATTTAAAATCGTTTATAACAACTGTGACTATGTAGGTAAGGGATGTGGTATAAATCAAGAAGGGATTTGAGTACCTATAGAATCCACCTCAAGACATTACTCAAGCGGCATTGGATATAATCCTTTTAAAGAAAAGAAAACCTCTCGCCATCTTAAAGTCAATGTTAATACAATATCAACAAGACCAAACCAACATGTGAGATTTCCTAGGTTGATAGACAAGAATTGTCCATCGAGAAGCATCCCTTTGAATCAGGTAAATATTTCTCTATCTTTAAGCCACACTCATTGTAGCAAATATTATAATTGCTCTCAAGGGTGGCCTATTCCTAGATATGTATGTTCTTAACATTTGGATGTGTAAAGAAGTAAAATTTGGATTGTTTAGCTTTGGTTTGAATCCTCCTTTCACCAATTACATTCAAGGACCTTTAGATTGAGTGCCAAAGCACTATCAGATCCTTGGTCACTTACAAATGTAGGGAAACTTGGATTAGGGTATTTATTTATAAATTTTCCTTCTCTTATGCTCAATTATCCATCAAAACCCTAATTATGTGAATAAGATAGTAAACAGATGAATAATGGAAAATGCTTCTGCAGAAAGCTGTAAAATTACAAATGACTGTGCACCTATTTTTGGGGTTCTGAGGCAGAAAAGTCAAGGACTAAAGAGCGGGTGCCCAAGTCCAGTGCCCTGCTTTTTATCAGGATTTGTGGACAAGATATGCAACCTGTTCCTGTTGCACCAAAGGTTTTTCCATCATGAAACTTTGAGGACTAATGAGTGGGCGCCCAAGTCCAATGTGCTCTTTTTCTTGTTGTTCTTCAATTCTGACACTCCAACATGCCCTCTTGCAACTTCACTTTGTCTGCATCATCAACCTGTAACCTGCAATCATAAAACTTTGGGAGGGGGTTGTGATGTTTAGGAGCTTGCCTTAGTCAAGCCCTGGAAGGACACTTAAGTCTTTTAAACACCTTTGTCAAATAGAGAGTGCATGCCTAGGGAGGGAGAGGCAAAAACCAAATGAATAATGATCACAAACATAATAAATATCACCTTTTAGTGAAGATCTCATGAGAGGAAGAATCTCTTCATTCCATGAGGAAAATAGATGCTCAAATCTGTAAACACAAACACATAGACAACACCAATCTACTCTTGCAACACAATGATGTTGGTAGGTGGCGACTGATCAGGAAAGTACTGTACACTAGCCATGTATTCGACAAAAAAACCCTATTTTTGTAACCGACATAAAAAACCTATTTTTTTGTAACTGACATAAGGCTTGATAAAAGTGGCTAAGGGTTAGGGTTTTGGTTGATATTGTATTGTAGCATTTGTAATGGTATTGAGTTGTAGGGATTGCTAGTTGTAATCAGTTTGATTTACTGGATAATAATATTAGACTCTCTGTTGGTGGATGTAGCCCAAGTTTGGGTGAACCACGTTAAACTTGTCTCTCACTGTTATTATTTCTGTGTATTTCCATTCCTATGTTTAATCTTTATTTGCATTTAATTGATATCTTCTACCAACTAACTGTAACAAGTGGTATCAGAGCCAAGTTGTGTTCGATTATCGTCTACAGGAAGGTCTCACGGTTGAGTGGGAGCAATGGCAGACGAGGATAAATTAAAGGTTGATAAATTCAATGGGAAAAACTATCAGTTATGGAAGATGCAGATGAAGGATTACCTCTATCAAAAGGATTTATGGATGCCGTTGGATGGAGTAGCCAAGAAACTGGCAACAATGAGTGATAAGGATTGGAATCTTCTTGACAAAAAGGCACTAGGAACCATTTGGTTGTGCCTGGCACCATCGGTGGCATTCAATATGATGGAAGCGAAGACAATAGATGGTTTGATGAAAGCTTTGGCTAAATTGTATGAAAAAACCCTCAGCCTCAAATAAGGTATTTCTCATGAAGCGTTTGTTTAATCTAAAAATGGTTGAAGGTGGATCTGTGACAGATCATTTAAATGAATTTAATATGATTGTTAGTCAATTGACTTCTGTAAATGTAAAAATTGATGAAGAAGTTAGAGCTCTCTTGATATTATGTTCATTGCCTAAAAGCTAGAATTGTTTGGTAATGGCGGTTAGTAACTCTATTTCTGGTTAAAATACCCTGAAATTTGATGATGTTGTTGGTGTTATTCTGAGTGAGGAAATTTGTAGGAAAAGCTCAGGTGGATCCACATCAGGTAGTTTTTTTTAATGCAGAAAGTAGGGGTAGATCAAAGGAGAGAGGAAAAGGTTCTAGAGGTCATGGGGAAAATCAAAAGATAAGAGATCCCAAACTAAAGGACATAAGGATTGCTAGTACTGTGGGAAACCAGGTCATCTGAAGAAAGATTGCTAGTCTCAGAAAAATAAAGAAGGAGACAAACAAGAAGGCAATATGGAGGCAAATGTGGTAAGTAATAAATCTGAAGATGATGCTTTGATTCTTTCCCTAGATAATGCTGAGGATTCATGAGTTTTAGATTCAGGGGCCTCATTTCATGCTACGCCCCATAGAAGTTATTTTCTTGATTATATCTAAGGGGATTTTGGGCTGGTTTATTTAGGAGATAATGAACCCTGTCAGATTGTTGGAAAGGGAAGAATCAAGATTAAGTTGCAGAATGGGAATCATTAACTACTACAAGAGGTAAGGCATGTTCCAAGGCTCAGTAGAAATTTAATTTTAGCAGGGCAGCTAGCTGAAGAAGGTTGCATTATTACATTTACTGATAAAAATTGGAAGGTTTCAAAAGGTGCCTTAATAGTAGCAAAAGGTGTGAAAGTAGGTACCTTATATCTTTGTACAGGTCATACTATTCCTTCTACTTTAGCTGTTGCAGAGAAAAAATAAACAGGTTCAAGAACAGTTGTTGCAGGTTTGCAGGAAGAGACTGAAATAGTTGCTGCAGGTTCTGAGACAACACTGTGGCATAACAGACTTGGGCATATGAGTGAAAAAGGTATGAAGGTACTTCATTCTAAGAAAGTTTTACCAAGTCTAAAATGTATTAATATAGATTTTTGTGAAAGTTGTGTGTATGGCAAACAAAAGAGAATCAGTTTTCTCAAGGATGGGAAGCAAAAGAAAAATAAAAAGTTGGAGCTTGTGCATACAGATGTATGGGGACCAGCTCAGGTATATTCTCTTAGTGGCTCTCGATATTATGTTATATTCATAGATTATGCAACTAGGAAGGTATGGATTTATTTCCTTAGGCAGAAATCTGATGTATTTGAAACATTTAAGAAATGGAGAAGCTTGGTTGAGAATGAAACGTGTAAAAGATTAAAATGTCTCAAATTTGATAATGGTGGTGAGTATTGCAGCAAAGAATTTGAGGATTATTGTTCCTTTAAGGGAATTCGTAGGTAGAAAATGGTTCCAGGGACTCCACAGGAAAATGGAGTGGCTAAACGCATGAATAGGACAATAATGGAGCGTGCAAGGACCATGAGATTGCATGCTAGGCTGCCTTTAAACATGTGGGCAGAGGCTGTCAACACTGTTGTATATTGAATTAATAGAGGTCCTTCAGTTCCTTTGGGCTATGGTATTCCAGAGGAAGCATGGATAGGTAAGAAGGTGAGTTATTCTTTTCTCAAAACCTTCGGATGTGAAGCATTTGCACATGTAGATTCTGAAAATAGAACCAAGCTGGATGTAAAATCAAAAAAGTGTACCTTCATTGGATATGGCATTGATGAATTTAGTTATAGGATTTGGGATTTTAAAAATTAGAAAATTGTGAGGATCAAGGATGTTATATTCAATGAGAAGGTATTGTACAAAGATTAGTTGCAACAGCATGAGAAGAAAGAAAAGGATTATGTGGTGCTGGATGATACTACAAATAGTGACGTTCCAGTGGTTCCTCATGCTCTGCAACAACAACCAAAAATACAAAAAACTCTAGTGAATGTTAGACGGTTAACAAGGCTAAGTAGACCTCCTGAAAGGTTTTCTCCCTCTTTGTATTCTATTTTGTTAACAGATGCTGGTGAACCAAAAGGGTATGATGAAGCTATGCAGGTGGATACACAGGTTCAGTGGGAGCTTGCAATGAAAGAAGAAATGGACTCCTTGCTGAAAAACTAGACTTGGGAATTATGTAAGTTGCCTACAGGTAAAACGGCTTTACCAAACAAATGGGTTTATCGGTTGAAAGAGGAAGATGGAGGTAAGAAAAGATTTAAGGCCAGGTTAGTTGTAAAAGGATTTGCACAGAAAAAGGGCATTGATTTTGATGAGATATTTTCTCCGGTTGTCAAGATGACTTCTATCCATATTGTTTTAAGTATTGTGGCTGCTGAAGATTTACATTTGGAATAGCTAGATGTGAAAACTGCCTTTCTCCATGGTGACTTGGAGGAGGAGATATACATGGAACAACCCCAAGGATTTGAGGTCAAAGGTAAGGAGAAACTGGTGTGCAGATTGAAGAAGAGTTTGTATGGCCTGAAACAAGCACCTCGGCAATGGTATCTAAAATTTGATAGTTTTATGCCTGACCAAGGCTACAGTCGGTGTAATTTTGATCATTGTGTTTATTTTAAGAGGTTGGATAATGACAGCTACATTATTTTATGTTTATATGTTGATGACATGCTTGTAGCTGGGTATAACATGGATCACATAAGAGAGTTAAAATAGCAGTTAGCATAGTCATTTGATATGAAGGATTTGGGGGCATCAAAACAAATCCTTGGTATGAAAATTTGCAGAGATAAGAAGAATAGAAAATTGACTCTATCTCAGGTTGCTTAAGTTGAAAAGGTGTTGCAGAGATTCCATATGGAGAATGCAAAAGTTGTCAGCACACCTTTGCCTAGTCATTTGAAATTGACTAAGGAGATGTGTCCAAAAACACAAGAGGAGGAAGAAAAAATGTCCAAGGTACCATATGCTTCAGCTGTAGGAAGTTTAATGTATGCCATGGTATGCACAAGACCGAATATTGCACATGTTGTAGGAGTCGTTAGCAGGTATATGAGTCATCCCGGATTGGAGCATTGGAATGCAATAAAATGGATTCTTAGATATTTGAGAGGTACATCCAATAAACACTTATGTTTTGGGGGCTCTAATACTGATTTAGCAAGTTATGTAGACTCAAATTTGGCTGGTGATATTGATACCAGGTGGAGTACTACAGGTTATGTCTTTACTGTAGGTGGGATAGCAGTGAGTTGGATCTCACGCTTACAAAAGGTGGTTGCTTTATCCACCATAGAGGCAGAGTATGTAGCTGCAACAGAGGTGAGCAAGGAGATGATATGGATGCAATCTTTCATGGAAGAATTGGGCAAACAACAGGCTAACAGTTCTTTGTATACAGATAGTCAGAGTACCATACATATTGAAAAGAATTTTGCCTTGCATTCAAAGACCAAACACATATAGTTGAGGTGTCACTTTATTCGGTCGATGTTGGATAATGGATAGTTAAGGCTGGAAAAGATACATACAGATGAAAATCTAGCAGATATGTTTACAAAGGTAGTGACAAGGGAGAAGATGAGCTCCTCTTCAGCTTCGATTGGTCTTCAAGACTAAAACAATAAAATTAGAACAACAGAGTCCATGGTGCTTATTTCTAGTGGGAGCTACATGCACAGCGGTGTCGTCCAAGATCAGTCTCCAAGTGGGAGATTGTTTGGTGTGGAGTTTGATCAGTCTCCAAGTGGGAGATTGTTGGTAGGTGGCGACTGATCAGGAAAGTACTGTACACTAGCCATGTATCTGACATATAAAAACCCTATTTTTGTAACTGACATAAAAAACATATTTTTTGTAACTGACATAAGGCTTGATAAAAGTGGCTAAGGGTTAGGGTTTTGGTTGATATTGTATTGTAGCATTTGCAATGGTATTGAGTTGCAGGGATTGCTGGTTGTAATCAGCTTGATTTACTGGATAATAATATTGGACTCTTTATTGGTGGATGTAGCCCGAGTTTGGGTGAACCACGTTAAAACTTGTCTCTCACTATTATTATTTCTGTGTATTTCCATTCCTCTATTTAATCTTTATTTGCATTTAATTGATATCTTTTGCCGGCTAACCCTAACAAATGAAAGCCTTAAATCACCTTTAGGATGCCAAAATCACATGAACATAATCTCTTAGTCATCTAGTTTACAGATGAATGCCTAAACATGCTTTTATATGCAACTACAAATATTCCTGCCAAGATTTCATAAATTCAAACTTACCATGTCGGCCTAGGGACCAAAAAATGGTCATAAAGTGACACTAGAAATTTGGGCCTCACCGAAAATAGGGTAGGACTAGGGCGCGGGCGGTCAAGTCCTTCCCCCCTATTTTGGGCAGGGTTAACTTCAAGGGGTCCCTCTAGGCCCCATTTGTTATGATACCTAGGGTTCATTCCATCAGGATGTTAAATTATGATGCAAGATGTCCTAAATGCACACTAAAGACCTGTTGGAATTAGGGTAGGCAACTGAGAGGGGGGTGAATCAGTTGTCTCAAAAGTTTAACTTTTACTGTACTTAATTCTTCTCTTTTACTAATTAGCAAATCATCATAATAATCATGAAAGCATGAATCAATAACATATGAGCAGAAACACAAATTACACACTTGACACCAAGATTTTTGACGTGGAAACCCAGTTAAGGGAAAAACCATGGCGGGGGTTAACCTACAAAGATTATACTCTATTAGAAGTATTACAAAAGGGGAAGGCACATGCCTTCGAGCTCACTGCCCAGAGCTCACTACTCAAGAGAGGCTCACTACCTACAAGAATGATTACAAAGGATTACAAATTGTTTGAACTAAAGAGTAGCATCTCCCAATGCAAGAATTCAGTTTTGGTTAAGCATAGGATACTGATCTTACACACTTCATCTTTGTTCTGCCCTATTTACTGCTCTGCCATAATCCAGACCTTAGATCTCTTCTCTTTCTCACTCCTATCTACCCTTTTCACACTTACTCCATATTCATGTACACTACACACCCCAATACACTCGAATCCATCGGCTATATATATCCGCCTTAAGAAATTCAATCACTTTTTGTCATCCTAGTGAAGAACTTAGCTAACAACACAAATACTCTATTCTGTCAGCTGAATCCATACACCAATGTTGATGTGTACCAAAAATAACAATTGAAGGTTACCATTCATGTCGGCCACTAACATTATATCCCATACGCAACTCACCAAAACACTTCTACCAGATCCGCATAAGGATCTAACACAAGTCGGCATGTTCTTTACTGAACTGTTCTATCATATTAGGACCCGGTACTCATATGCTCATAACTTTTAATCCCCTTATCATCGAAGCTTAACATCTTGGATTTAGATTGTCCTGACATTCCTCTTCACTCCCTCAGATACGCAACACACAATGATTGACTGGAGAGATCTACTAACCAAAATACTAAACTTTGCCATATACTCTATTCCTATTTATCCAGACTTGACAAATCTTGACACTGACTTCTAGTATGATCTGACATTGCACTGCGGATGTGTGGAATGGACTTAGTTGCCATCAATGATAACACCGGTCATGCATAGCAGTGTCTCTTGCCAACAATCTCCCCCTTTGGCATTGATGGCAACACTTAGTGAAAAATGACTAAGTGTCAGAGTTACTCCCCCTTACTCTGTACACTTGTGCTCTCCATTGCTTCCAAAGCTCCCCCTTTTCTGGATTCCTCATTTTTCACTACTCTTTACTCCCCCATTGACATCAATGCCAAAGGGTGGGATCCACAGACCAAAATTCACCCAAAAATTTTGTATACAATGCCGCATATATACAACCAATCCTTAAGTTATATTTACATATACTTAAGTACATCTCCAAAAATATTCTTCAGCAGGGCCAACTCTGAATCCCAATTCTTCTTCATACTATTAAAGGTTGAAATGTGGCTATTGAACAAAAGTGCTTGTGCTTTAGCCTTTTAGAGATCAATGGGATCACTCGTTTGTGCAGTAGTTTGGGCTTCTATCACAGCATTGAACATTGCTTCTATTTTAGGGGAAATCAGTCTTCAGAGTTCACCCATTCTTGCTTCAATGTTCTTCTTTTCTCTTATCAATTTCCTTATTTCTTCTATCAGGTTGATTGCTTGACACTCCTTACTTGCCACTAATACTGTTAACAGATCAAAAGCTTGGGACAAACTTGACAATTTCTATTTGGAGTCCTTTATTTTATCTACTATATCCTCTATAACTTTTGGAGTAGATAAACAAAACTTGTATATACTGCCCCCTTCTGAAAGAGCACTTTGAATACTCTTTATACTATTATCTAGCACTATTCTGTCTATCCCAATCATGCCTTTAAGTGCATCAAATCTTTTTCTGTAAATTCATTTTGAACTTTAACTTCTGTAGATTTTTCAAATGATACAAAGTGTGTACTCATAGAATTTACAAGGTTATTCAGATTACCAGAGGGAGAATTAGATGGATTCTTTTGGAAAGTTGACATTATCTTCTCCAATATACCAAATGAAAGCCCTAGCAGCTCATTGTCCTCTATGTGCGATTTCAATATCTTTTCACTTGCTTTGGCTTGTGTGAAGGATGCTATCTTCATCATTTAGACTGGAGAGAGAGTATCCAAGTTGATTGGTCCTTGAATCAGTTTAGGTTTATCAAACTCTAGCATCTCTTTACTCAAAAAACTTTTCACTACATCTGTAGTGTCTCTTGCCACCATTTCTAAACCACTTTCCTTTCCTTGTGTTTTCATAGTATCAAAACTATCAACATTTGCACTATCTTCTTCAACTTTATCTTCCTTATCTTTGGCTTCTTCTTCTGCTTCACTTTTCTCTGTGTTATCTGCAACTGAATTTTTTCCTTTGACCTCACTATTTGTAATTTGATCCTGATGATCTTGTATATCAGTAGTATTCTCAATATTATCTTCTTTTCCAAATTGATCAAGAGGAGTTAGAGTATCTCCTGCATCATCATTTTGATCCACCATCTTTGCATCTTCCTTGTTTATTTGTTCCTCTTCCAAATCATAGGAGTCATTAACCTTGGTTTGTTGCTCATCAATTTTTATCTCTTCAATATCTAAGATTGATGAATCAATCCCATCATCAGTCTCCTCTTCAACAAATGGAAGATTGTGTCTCTTCAATGCACTTAGAAGTATTTCCTGTGTTTCTTTAACTATTTGGTCCAATTCTCCAAGCATCAGTTTGTTCATTCTCTTCTTGCTCCTAAATTCATCCTTTACTTCTTTGAATATCATATTCATTTGAACTTGAGTGATCTAAGGGCATAGTTTTATCAATACATGTTCTCTAAGCTCTATATCCTTGCTTTTTGCATTTTCTTTCCTCAACTCCAAAATGTTTGCAAGACTTAGAGGGATCTCAGAAGTTATTTCAATTAGGGCCTTATTATAGATATTCAGATATTTAAGAGTTGCTTCCTCTAACACCCTTTTATCTGTGTCACTGTATTCATCATAAAATTTAGTCATGGGTTTCAAATTTCCATCCATAGTGACTGATTTTATTACATCTTCTATGGAAATTGTGGCCTTCTCAACATATGTATCTGTCTTCTACCTTTTGCTTTCCTTCTTTCTTTTGGAGGGCTTCTCCTTAGTCACTTTGGCAGCTTTTGTTCCAGAGGCTTTCAACTCCTTTACCTCAGCATCAGAATCTGTTTCTTCTTCATCAACTTTTGTGCTCTTATAAGATCTTGTGGCCTTTGATTTTACTCTTTCCCTTCTTTTCATGATGATTTTCCTTCCTGTTTCTCAAGATTGACAGGTTTTGGGGGAACAAGGGCAGCGGCAGAGCTTCTAGTAGTCCTTGATGTGGAGGAGGAATCTACCGGAGCACTTCTTTGTTTCTTATCCTACTTCTCCTTTTCTTCCTTTTCAGTCCTTTCCTTGAATTGCCTCATAGCTTCCTTTGTGAGACCTAGATTCTCAGCCAACTACTCAACATCTTTTCTTACTTTTCTTTTGGTTTTAGGTTCTCTAAGCTTAACGTATAGTTTTAAACTTAGCTCCTCATATGTCCCAAATCTTTCAATTGTTGTGTCTTTTGGCTTTCTCAGAAGATGTTGAGCATAAATATTCAAGATTTTTTCATCAACCTCATAGCCTATAGGCATAATACATACAGTTCTAAGTTCCATGCCTCCATTAGGCACTGATCAGTGTCAACGATAAAACATATTTCATCTTTATATTTTTCCACAACTGACTTGGGAATTCTCTCCCTTGCATGCATCATACCCTGAAAATTCTTAAGATATCCCCATATTGTAGTTTTCTGTGTTTTATAGTTACCAATGATGTTTAGATGATCTCTGATTTGAATAGCAACTAGCTCATCATTAGTCCAGTGTACACCTTTTACTCCAGGTACCTCATTCATAAAATATAAGAACAAGCATAGAACCAATGTAAAATATTTAAAAGTGTTTTTCTTATCTTTCTTGATTTTATTTAAGTTCTCAATCAGTTGATTCTACAATAATTCACACAAATCATAATCTGCATTTTCCTTTAGTATCTTGTATGCAACATATATGGCTATTCCAGAAATAGAATTCTCCCTGCTGGAGTGATAAATCTTGTACCCAATCACCATGGAAGAAAACTTAACATCCGGTTCTAGAATGTCATTGATGGTCATTGCCCTCTTGTCAAACTTCTCACCAGTTGCATCGGTAATAGTTTGGTTTTTCATAGATTTCAACATGGCTAATCCACCAGTTGAATTTAACCCAGTGACAATTCTAATAACATCCTTGGTAATCTTGAATGGTTTTAGCAGCCATATGAATTCATCATGCATTCAGCTCAAAACATACCAGACCCACTCATCTTCATCAAATGTTAGAAACCTCATAATCTGAATAAAGTGTTTATCCTATAATGCCTTATACTCAAGTTTAAGGTCATGATTTTCATCCTTGAGATGACTCTCAAACAAGTCTACATACCTTGAGTCTCCAAATTCATCTATGTTTGCATGAATATAAACCCTAATATCTTCAACATGCAGCACACCATACAGAACACTTGAAAAAGCACCTAACGGGTCGACTTCTTTTGATTTGTGAGGATGCTTCTTAAATTTCGGTCGAGGCCTTTTAGTAATGTCAACAACAAGAGGAGTAGCCATCTCAACATATTTTAGATTCAAAGCTTTACAGAGAAGTACCTTTTTCTTCCGTGGGGTAGGGTTGATCAATTGCTAGTTGAATTCGCTCTTCGTGCTTCAATCTTTGGATTTGCATCTCAGATGCTCTTCTTCTTGTTTCCTTCTAATGCAAAGTGATTCAAATGCATGACCAGGTGACCTTTTATCCTCCACAAAACCTAATTTGGCATTGTAATAAATGTGTTTCCCTAACTTCGTCCAGTTACTCTGTTTCTTGAATAGTTCTTCATGAATCAGTCCACAAATTTCCATATCAACATCTTTTCTTCTGGAAATCCTTCCAAAAGTTCTAAAACAATTCAAAATATCTTCTCTCATTGTGCCATATCCAGGCACCCACTTACTGGTTGGGGAAATTTGATGTTCAATGTAGCTCCCTCTAAGCCAGAGCTCCAAATTTAATTACCAATGAAATTATCAGCACTGGATTCTGGTGAGGATCCATTACTATCATTCACAATTGTTTTCTTGACCCATATCTTGCTCATTTCATTCTGGATCTCATTTACATCAATTTTTCTTTTACCTTTGTCTTGTCTCTGCTCATCCAGTTTTCTATTTACCAAACCTCTTCTTTCATTAATCCTATTTCTACAGAGTCTTGCAATATGACTAGATTTATTGCAATTAAAGTACACAACATTTCTTTGCTTATATACTTAATTTCCTCTTGATCTGCACTAATTAGTCATGTGTCCAAATCCATTGCAAGCAAAATAGTAGCCATTGAAAGAATTGCCATTTCCTCTATTGTTAGGATTGTTCATTATCATACTTATGCATTCATTAGATTTGTGACCATACCTCTTGCACTTGAAGCATTGACCAGAGAAGGATGAATCACTTTGATTTACTTTACTTCTGCATTGAGTAGCTCTATGACCAAATTTATTGCAATTAAAACAATTTCCATTGAATGATGGATATCTTTGAGCATTAGGTTGTCTTACCAGAGGTCTTCTAGGTCTGTTTCTCCCATTCCTTGGTTGAAAATTTCTTTGTCTGGATCTAGAGCTTTCACCTTTCTCATATCCAAGACCATGTTTGTCATTAGCCTTTTTCTGTCCTTTAAGTAGTGCTTCAAGTTTAGCTGAGCTTACCTTGAACTTCTCCTTGTATTAATTTGCAACTTCTAGGTCATATCTGAGAGTGACAATTTGTCTCTCAAGTTCTCTCTCATTGTCTCTGCTTTCTTGTAGATTAGACTCTAGGAGACTAGCTATTCCATCTAATCTGCAGCATTTTTCAGTTCTCTCTTTTATATTTTGATTCAGCTCTTCTTCAGTTTTCTTCCTATCTTCAATTTCCTTGGTTAGCCTCATCACCCCAAATTCCATCTCATGTTTTAGGACAACTTCTTTAGCTAACTTCTCACATTCCTTTGCCTTCTCTTTCAGGACCTTATCTTCATAATGATTTCCTAGTTGAAGAGGTTGCTCCTTCCTCTTTTCATTGGATTTGCTCAATTTTCATTTTAAAATCTCAATGAAGTCTTCAGCATTTTTAAGGTTCTCTTGTAGCTCTCTAACTTCTACTCTGGACTGCTCAAGATCTTCTAAAGTGAGATTAAGTTGTCCTTGAAGGTTGTATTCATCCATTTTACTGCCTTCCTAGATCTTCCTCAAGCTGTTAAACTTTTCAAAGGAACCTTGCTTTGATACCAATTGTTGGAATTAGGGTAGACAACTGAGAGGGGGGGTGAATCAGTTGTCTCAAAACTTTAACTTTTACTGTACTTAATTCTTCTCTTTTACTTATTAGCAGATCATCATAATAATCATGAAAGCATGAATCAATAACATATGAGCAAAAACACAAATTACACACTTGACACCAAGATTTTTGACATGGAAACCTGGTTAAGGGAAAAACCACGGTGGGGGTTAACCCACAAAGATTATACTATGTTAGAAGTATTACAAAAGGGGAAGGCACATGCCTTCAGGCTCACTGCCCAGAGCTCAATGCTCAAGAGAGGCTCACTACCTACAATGATGATTACAAAGGATTACAAATTGTTTGAACTAAAGAGTAGCATCTCCCAATGTAAGAATTTAGTTCTGATTAAGCACATAATACTGATCTTACACACTTCATCTTTGTTCTGCCCTATTTACTACTCTGCCATAATTTGGACCTTAGATCTCTTCTCTTTTGCACTCCTATCTACCCTTTTCGCACTTACTCCATATTTGTATACAATACACACCCCAATACACTCAAATCTATCGACTATATATATCTGCCTCAAGAAATTCAATCACTTTCTATCAGCCTAGTGAAGAACTTAGCAAACAACACAAATACTCTATTCTGTCGGCTGAATCCATACACCAATGTTGATGCATACCAGAAATAACACTTGAAGGTTACCATTCATGTCAACCACTAACATTATATCCCTTACACAACTCACCAAAACACTTCTACCAGATCCGCATAAGAAGCTAACACAAGTCAGCCCATTCTTTACTGAACTGTTCTATCATATTAGGACCCAGTACTCAGATGCTCATAAGTTTTAATCCCCTTGTCACCAGAGGCTGACATCTTGGATTTAGATTGTCTTGACATTCATCTTCACTCCCTCAGATATGAAACACACAATGATTGATTGGAGAGATCCGCTAACCAAAATACTGAACTCTCCCATATACTCTGTTCCTATTTATCTGGACTTGACAAATCTTGACACTACATTACAGATGTGTGGAATGGACTTAGTTGCCATCAATGACAACACCAGTCATGCGTAGCAGTGTCTCTTTCCAACAAGATCTGGGATCTAAACCTAAAGAGGGAAAAGCCACCAAGGGGACATTTTCCGATGTTACATTTAGCCCCCACTTTAATGTATGTATAAACACAAGGCCAATACATGCATTAAAGTACAGTTGTAAACACAACAAACACACCAAGCACGAAGAAGACACACCAATCACATAGAAAATAGTAACAAGCATGCAAAACAAGGAGAAGATAGTTACAGTCATGCAGAACACAGAGAAGACAACAAGTGTATAGAAGACACATTAATGCATAGAAGACAGGCATGATTCTTTTCTTTTCTTTTTCTCATATATATGAAATATAGATGCAAGTATAGGAAAGTAAACAAACCTCCCATAATGTAGGATGCACTCATTGTGCAGGTCTTTAGACTGTATATATGGGGCAACACACACGCAAGACACATAAAACCTCCCAGAATGTAGACTGCATATGGGGCAACACACATGCCAAACAAAGCAAGCACGCCAAACACACACACTTTGAAGACATGGTGAAAACACATCAGACAAGCGATGGAGTGTTCCTATTTCTAGGCTTAGCACCATCTCAGGCACATTACAGGCACACACTGATGATTGGGCTTCACTACAATAATCGTCGAAGACACTTAAGGGTTGATTTAGTCACAGAACCACTCCCTACCTCCACAGAGGACTTTTGAAAATGCAACCCCACCTGCATCACGGAGATGCCTTACAGTGAAAAGGAAGCATGGCATACAACCTCACCCACATCATGGAGATGCCTTATGGTGAAAAGGAGGTATGAACTCAAAACTATACAACACCACCCGCATCACGGAGACACCTTATGGTGAAAAAGAGGTATACACAATAGATTTCAAGATTTGTTCAAACACACTTTACTAGCATCTAGAACAAACAACGTACCTTATATATGCCCCCACCTTAAGGTGGTTGATATCATGCATCGATATCAAGCACGTTAAGGTGGGAAGAAAACACAGAAGGGAACATAGACTTTCACAAAGCCCATGCCCCCTAGAGGTGACATGTACTTTACAATCCCCAGATGTTCCCACAAACACATCCCTACAAGAAACATGTTAGTGTCCACAAAATCATGAATAAACAACAATATCAATGCATATGATTAACCACACAAAGAGCCAAGGTTATACTAGAAATTCAGAGTTTGAGGATAACCATGGGGCTATATCACAAAGCTCTCTGAATTGAGTACCACCAAGGCTAGATTCAAAGACAAACAAAGGTGCATAGAGCAACAGTATTGTTAAGGTTTGTAAATGAGATAAAAACATCATCAAATTCACTATGTGGAAAGCATGAGTGCTTCCACTAGCCAAGCGTCAGATAATTTATTACAACCCCATCGTTATATTAGGAACTAAGTCCATTTTTTGATTGCTCTCGAAAGGGACACTAGTTCTGCATCAATATAAATTGTTTTTGTCATCTGCCCGCTAGACAGAAACATTAGAGGAAGGGAAACAATAAATAAGAGAGGAGAAACAAGTGTCTTAGGGACAATCACATAGGAGGGTGCTCCCAAGTCACCAACCACAATGCTATGTTTGTAAGACACAACACACAACAATGAAATTAGAGAGAAAGACAATATAGAAGAATGATGATACAAATAGAAGAAGGTCACAACAGAGGCGGTCTCCTAGTATCCCGAACCTTACAAGAGAATCAAGGGTCATCCCAGGAGGCCTAAACAACACATAACACATCATGGGGGAAGCACATCACGAGAGAGATAAAGGGCTAGAGATACTTACCTAGTAGCACCATTGTTAGGAACATACATATCTAGGATATCTCTCATGTTGTTTTGATATTGTATTAACATTGAGTTTAGGATAACAAGAGGCTTTCTTTTCTTTAGAAGGATTATATCCAATTCTACTTGAGTAATATGTTGAAGCGGATTCTATAGGCACTCGAATCCCTTGTTGATTTACACCACATCTCTTACCTACATATCCACAATTGTTATAAAGGATTTTAAATCCTCGACCATAAAGGGATGTCATTTCCTTAGAAGATAGTGAAGCCTCATAGGTCTTGTAATTTGTGGTATAAGTGAGAGTATTTTTTTTATTTTCTACTAAGGGGACTTTAGGTTTCTTAAGTACTTAAAAACATTGCTTAGGTGATATCGATGCAACTTTTGATGTGTCAAGGCTATTAATTTTATATTCCCCTATACTACAAGGATTAAAATCCAATGGTCCCCAATCATTACCAAAGAGTGCATTCGATGTTCTAGAGTCTTGCATAACATTATCTGTGGCAAGAGGCATTGATGGATCATCTCACAAATTGTTTAAGTTCATATGATTGTAAACTGCTTTTTGCCTTTCAATATGTAAATAGTTATCTAGTTCAGGATCAACATGAATAGTATGAAGTTTACCTTTGAATATAAATTTGGTTGAATGATGCAAGGTGGAAGGGACTGCCCCCAATGCATGGATCCAGGGTCTACCAAGAATCATGTTGTAAGATAAAGAACAAGGCATGACATGAATCAGGGTAGGCACAATCACAAATCCTACTTGTATAGGTAGAGTTATAGTACCCATAGTTTGTCGTCCAACATTATCAAAGCCACGAATGCTAATGCTGTCTGGTTTGATATGTGATGTGTCAGCTTTAATTTGGTGTAGTAGGTCAATGCTACAAACATTAAGAGTCGATCCATTGTCGATCATAACTCATTTTACTAATGTTTTATTTATTGTGACAAAGATTACAAGAGGATCATATTGGATTCAAAATTCAATTGACAGTAATTAATGTGGTCGAAAGAGTATATCCATTTTTGTCGCATGCATACTATCCAATACGGCTGCTACATAATTAGGCTGAGCAATAGGTGGGACAATCACCTTCTGTAAAGCTTCTTGGTCCATCATATGTAGGCGATGTTTGTATTAAATCCCAAAGAGAGATCTTAGCTGGAGTAGTACAAAGTTATTTGACGAGATCATACTCTTCACCACTTTTATGAGTAAGACAAGGTGGTGGAGGGAGCATAGGTTGAGAACATGGAAGAGAGACATGCACATGCTGTGCTTTCTTACTTTGCTTGTTATTATAGGTGTTGTATGTGTGAGCTATCACATTGTGGTGTGGTTTTTGTAACACATTTTGAACACCTTGAACCATAATCACTAGTTTTAAGCAAGAAGGTGCACTAGGTGCCCCCCCGCACAACCATCTTAGGAATAATGCTACCAAGTCTATTAATGAAGATTGAATTAACATTGTTTCTCTCTTGATTGCACCCAACATCCGTCCCTAAAGGATTTAATGTGAGAGACCTTTTCTCATCCACTAATGCTACATCTTGGCCAGGGAGAGCAATGGGATGAGAGGAAGGTACATCATCATCATCATACTCTATGGCAGAAAAGGGCTTTTCACTCTCATCTTTCTCATGAGTATTCCTAGAGATGAATTTAGTTAAATCTTCTAATATCAAAGAATATGCTACTATGAATAGTGTGAAGCTATTAAAATCATGTGTATAACAAAGTAATTGCAGCTCATATGTAGAATGTATAGAAGCATCAATACCACTTGCAAAACCTATGTGCTCTAGAACATGATGATTCTCATTAGTGAAATTAGAGAAAATTTCAAAATATAGGATATACTCATGCAAAGATTTCAAAGATGAATAACATGAAGATGCCATAATGAGATTCCAAATCATATTTTAAGAGTCTTTTAAACTTTATACAAAAGACAAATCCAAAGTTATATGCAAAATGACCTAAAATGCTTGATTTTTTTGTACTTTTTCAATGCAAATGTATGAAAGCAAAGGTGTTGTAAGGATTTTGATCAGGGATAGAAAATTATATGTCTGATATCAATCCAATAATACAATAATATCCTTCACAACACACTCTTGATGCAAATCTAAGATGACGACAAGTCAAAATGTAGTGAAAATATGCTAAAATATGCGACTTTTTCACCAAATCTCAATGCAAAATAGAATGACAAAGGGTGTCGTGATGGAAATGATGATGGAAAAAAAATTATATCAGTAATGACAGCCACTTAATGTTAAAATATCCGTCACAACACGCTTGTAGTGCCACTCAAGGTCAAACCCTAGTGAAAATATAGCAAAAATAGTCACTTTTTCACGGTTTTTCAACTCCAAGACCTAGAAAAAGGGGTGTTGTAATTAATTTTAGGAGGTGAAACAAATAATAGAAATGATATGAGTCACCTCAATCCATAAAATTTGTTAGAACACTCTTGGAGTGCAAACTATGCCAAACCCTAGGGCAAAAATAGCAAAAATGTGTAGTTTTTCACCACAAGAGCCCGATAAAAGGGTGTTGTGAAGATTTTTAGGAGGGGAATAAAATAATTACCTTGATAATAGAAAATTAATGCAAAAATATTCATCACAACACACATATAGTGCAAATATAAGGGGTTGATAAGGCCAAATCTAGTGAAAATCAATGTTTTTGAAACCCTAGGTTTGAGATCCTGACACAAAATGCTATATGAATGTTTTGAAATCTGATTTATGATTAAAATGAAATATACTCAAATCTTAAAATGATTTCCAAACCCTAAAATGCAAAATGCAAGTGCAAATCTAATGAAAATGCATGAAAATTGCTAGTTTTTGTTAAAAATTTCTATGCAAAAATGCAAATATTTGAAATCTAAATGCAAATTTACACCAAGATGCAAGACTATAGACAAATGCAATTTTGAATGAGTCTATAAAATCAGTAGAAAAATCTGAAAGAAGATTTTTCCTACAACCCCTAGATTTTGGAATTACTTGGTTATACAAAAATGTCAAAATTTCTACAAAACCCTAGCAATTATATGATGAAAATGCAATGAAAATGATTGAATTTTTGTAATTTTATATAATTTATCTCAGATCTAATGAAAAAAATAGAAATTAGGTGAAATTAGAATGAATTGATGCAAAATAATAACCCTAAAATGCAATTTTTTTTTAAATTTTTCAATTATTTTGAAATGTTCTCAATGCAATAAGATGAATGACTATATGAATGAATGAAATCAACCCAAATATGAAGTAAAACAATCATAAAGGTGCCAAATTCAACTAAAACTTAAGTTCACCAAAATGTAAAGGTTAAAATTTGGAATATTTAGCTTTGGTTTGAATCCTCCTTTCACCAATTACATTCAAGGACCTTCAGATCGAGTGGCAAAACACTATCAGGTCCTCGGTCACTTACAAATGTAAGGAAACTTGGATTAGGGTATTTGATTATAAATTTTCCTTCTCTTATGCTTAATTATCCATCAAAACCCTAATTATGTGAAAATGATAGTAAACAAATGAATAATGGAAAATGCTTCTGTTAAAAGCTGTAAAATTACAAATGACTATGCACCTATTTTCTAGGTTCCGAGGTAGAAAAGTTGGGGACTAAAGAGCAGGTGCCAAAGTCCAGTGCCTTGCTTTTTGTTAGGATCTATGGACAAGATCTGCAACCTATTCCTGCTGCACCAAAGGTTTTTCCATCGTGAAACTTTGAGGACTAATGAATGGGTGCCCAAGTCTAGGGTGCTCTTTTTCTTATTGTTCTACAATTCTGACACTCCAACATGTCCTCCTACAACTTCACTTTGTTTGCATCATCAACCTGTAACCCGTAATCATAAAACTTTGGGAGTGGGTTGTGGTGTTTAGGAGCTTGCCTCAGTCAAGCCCTAGAAGGACACTTAAGTCTTCCAAACACCTTTGTCAAATAGAGAGTACATGCCTAGGGAGGCAGAGGCAAAAACCAAATGAATAATGATCTTAAACACAATAAATATCACCTTGTAGTGAAGATCTCATGAGAGGAAGAAGCTCTTCATTCCATGAGGAAAATGGATGCTTAAATGTGCAAACACAAACACATAGACAACACCAATCTACTCTTGTAACACAATGAAATCCTTGAATCACCTTTAGGATGCCAAAATCACATGAACATAATCTCTTAGTCATCTAGTTTACAAATGAATGCCTAAACATGCTTTTATATGCAACTACAAACATTCTCGCCAAGATTTCGTAAATTCAAACTTGCCGTGTCGGCCTAGGGACCAAATAACGGTCATAAACTGACACTAGAAATTTGGGCTTGACCAAAAATAGGGCAGGACTAGGGCACAGGTGCCCAAGTCCTACCCCCCTATTTTAGGCAGGGTTAAGTTCAAGGGGTCCCCCGAGGCCCCATTTGTAATGATACATAGGGTTCATTCCATCAAGATGTTAAATTATGATGCAAGATGTCCTAATGCACACTAAAGACCCGGGAGCTAAACATAAAGAGGGAAAAGCCCCCAAGGAGACATTTTCTAATGTTGTAGGATGAAAGAAGTAAGTATCTCTAACCCTAGGGTCACCTATGTGGTAGCATGATCAGCTCGTGTATGTGACCTCCCCTTCGTGTTGTGTTTCCCCGTGATGTATTATGTGTTGTTTAGGCTCCTGGGATGACCCTTGATACTCTTGTAAGGTCAAGGATACGTGAGACTGCCTCTTTTGTGACCTGAGTCTTCTATTTGTATCGTCATTCTTCTATATTGCTTCTCCTCTATTTTCATTGTTGTGTGTTGTGTCTTATGGACTTCGCATTGTGGTTGGTGACTTGGGGGCACCCTCCTACGTGATTTTCCCTAAGGCACTTGTTTCTCCTCTCTTGATTTATTGTTTACTGATGTAGGAGAATCCTTGGTTCAAGAACAATATTGCATCAAACAAAATACTTGCATTTCAGTTTGTTTGCAGTTCAGTTTGTTTCCTTTTCATTTTTAGTTCAGTCTGAAGCAGTTTCTGTATTTTGGTCCGTATTCTACCGCAGTTGCATTTCAGACCTTGCGGAGTTGGACTTAGCATCTAGACATGTTCATATACATCATATCCAAATCTCAGAGCATTTGGTTAAGGTACTAAAAAGATATCTCTATCAGAAGATTAACTATTTTCAGAACGGAGCATCCTGACAATCTTAGACAATCAGCTAAAGGAGAAGACCTGCAGAGCATTTCTTGACTTATGGAGCCTAATGACATATCATTCAATGATCTATGGTTTCGGCCGACCTTCCCCAATATCTGCACATCATTCCATTCATTTGCAGAGGAATTCTATTCTTTTAGGTCTGACCTATCCACGTACACATGTTACAAATCTTCATTGGAGTTTGTGATCTTCCTTGGCCGACGTGGAGGAATGTATTATTCTGGAGATGATATAAAAAGATGTAATAGATCCTTAGGAAAGTAGAATTCATAGTTAGGATCATTGAGCATAAGTTGATAGTTTGAATTCTTGCGAGGGAGCTTAAAATCTATATCTTGTGCATATTCTGATATTTTATAATCAGGCCTATGAGCTGAATTGTAAGCCCGCATGTTGTCGGCCCATTTGTATTTGAATTATTTGATATGTTGAATGACTGAATCTACATTTGCTTCATATCTTGAGTTGTTTCCATTGTGTTTACTCTTGCTGCATGGTCTGGACAGTTCATTCTGTGAACCCTCCTACCGTTACTGCACCATTTACTTTCCTCTAGTGGTTCTATCTAGCTGGCGGATGACGAAAAACATATTATACTGATATGGACCAAGTGTCCCTTCACCAAGAAATAAAAAAATAGACCTAGTCTATACATTACAATGGGGTTGGAATATATATTATCCAGTGCTTGGCTAGTAGAATCACTCCGTGTGATATCTTGATGTTGTCTTATCGCACTTACAAAATATAACAATACTTCTGCTCCATGCACTTTGTTTGCCTTTGAATCTCACCTTGGTTACACTCAGTTTTGAGATTTCTGTGCTATAGCCCCAGGGTTATACTCGGTCTCCAAATCCATAGTATAACCTCAGCTCTCTATATGAATGATCATATGCATTGTTATTTATCATGATTATATGGATGCTAACACCTTTTCTTGTAGTAAATTGTGTGTTTGTAGGAACATTTGGTGATCATAAAGTACATGTCACCTCAGGGGGCATGGGCTTTGTCAGAGCTTGTGTTCCCTTGTGTGTTTTCTTCCTACCTCAACGTGCTTGATATCATAACATGATACCAACCACCTTAAGGTGGGGGCATATATAAGGTAAGCTATTTGATTTAGATGCTAGCAAAGTGTGTTTGTAAAGATTAAAATCTACCGCAATCACTT
This sequence comes from Cunninghamia lanceolata, assembly GCA_027924645.1. Classification (NCBI taxonomy): domain Eukaryota; kingdom Viridiplantae; phylum Streptophyta; class Pinopsida; order Cupressales; family Cupressaceae; genus Cunninghamia; species Cunninghamia lanceolata. The sequence continues at coordinate 13,458,235 of BSBN01000021.1, read as the reverse complement.
AAGCCCTCTACAAAGACGAGAGGTGCAAGGTAGGGATGGTGTATTTCTTGAGGAGAATGTACAATCCTATCATTTTCAAAAAGTCCTCTGAGCAGGCAGGTAGCGGATTTGACTATCCTAACCCTTAAGCATGTCTTCGGTGATTGTTGTGGCGAAGCGCAATCATCGGTGTGTGCCTGTAATGTGCCTGAGGTGGCTACAAACCTATCAATAGGTTTCTTCCATTGCTTGTCTACCGTGTTTTCTTTGTGTCTTCCATGTGTGTGTGTATGGCATGTTTGTTCCCAAGCATAGTTTAAAGACCAGTGGTGATGAGTCCCTCCTATGCTTTGGGATTTGTATGGTGTGCTTGATTTGTATGGCATGTTTGTTCTCAAGTGTAGTCTTAAAGACTGGTGGTGATGAGTCCCTCCTGCACTCTGAGATTTGTTTTGCGTGTCTATTGCCCCATATGCAATTTAAAGATTGGTGGTAATAAGTCCCTCCTGCATTATGGGTGGTGCATTTACTTTCCTTGCACTTGTATTTGCATTTTATATATAAAAAAAGGAAAAAGAGAAATAATCACAGCATTCACTGTGTTTTGCATATCTTCGATGATGTATTCTCTGTGTTTTGCATGACTGTAACTGTCTTCACCATGTTTTGCATGCTTGGTACTATCTTCATTGTGATTGGCATGTCTTCTCCATGCTTGGCGTGTTTATTGTGTTTGTTGACCGTACTTTAATGCATAATTGGCCTTGCGTTTATACATACATTAAAGTGGGGGCTAAATGATATGTCAAAAAATGTCCCCTTGGGGCATTTTCCCTCCTAAGGTTTAGCTCCTATGTCCTTTAGAATGCATTTAGGTTATCTTGCATGTTAATGGTGACTCACGATGAGACAACCCTGAAGTTTCATGGCAAATGGGACCTAGGGGGTGTGCTTAGCATAAATCCTGCCTAAAATAGGGGGGAGGACTTGGGCACCCGTGCCCTAGTTGTGCCCTATTTTAGGTCAAGGCCTATTTTTGTGTGTCAGTTTTATGACCATTATTAGGTCCTAGATGTCGACATCTCAAGTTTGAATTACAAAATTCTTAGCGGGAATGTTTGTAGTTGCATATATAAGCATGACTAGTGATTCATTTGTAAACTAGAAGATGATTGTGAACTTTTGGCATACTTGTGATTTCAAGATATTCATTGTTGCAAGAGCAGAGCATTGTTATTGTGTTTATGATCACAGATTTGGCTTCATCTTCTCATGTGATTGAAGAGCCTTTATTTATGTGAGATCTACACTACAAGGTGATATCAATTGTGTTTTCTATCATTTATAATTTAGATTTTGCCTCTATCCTGCAGGGATATGCACTCTTTATCTAACAACATTGTTCGAAAGACTTGAATGTCTCTCTGGGGCTTGACCGAGGCAAGCCTCTAAATACCACAACCCCAACCCACTTTTTTGTGAGTGTATATTATAGGTTTCAGAAGTGAAAGAAGTTGAGTTGCAAGAGAGTAGTGCAGAATGTCAGAATTGTAGATCTGAGAAGAAAACTAGAGCTTGCACTTGGGCACCTGCTCATTAGTCCTCTAAATTCCAAAGTGGTGAAATCTTTGTGACAACGAGAATAAGTTGCATACATTCTTCAGAGATCCTGACAAAAGTAAGTACAGTGGACTAGGGCGCCCGCTCATTAGTCCCTGACTTTTCGGCACACCAAACTTTGAAATCTAGTATGTATTTGGTTGTCACTTGATATCTCTGTGTACAATCAATTTTCTTAATTTATCTAGTTTACGATTTTACGAAAGTAAGGTTTTGAGCATAATTAGACTTAATTGAACAAAAAATTCATACATTTCCAATCTTCCCCTATGTTCCAAGTGATAGGAGATATGTAGTAGAGTTCTCTACTTGGTTGAATGTCCTTGAATGTTTAGTGGTGAAAGGAGGATCAAGATAAACCTTTAAAACCCCATTGCCATTGTCTTATCCCTCTTTTCATACTAAACACAAAGCATTTTGAAAATGTTGTGAGGGAAAATCTTCCAAAGGTTGCACCACAAAACCATGTGGTAGCACTGAATCACCTTGCAATACCAATCTAGGTGCATTCAATTGCGCATTACCAGGTGAACTAGAACTCTAATTTGTTTGTGTACCTGAAGGTAGAGTTAAACATTTTGGCTGAGAGGAAGATGAATTCTAAGATAGAGAGCAATAATCACTGCCACATTCAATATCAACTACCACATACTCTTTAACTTCTGTCCCTTGTTTTTGCAGACCTGGGAACACCTTTTTATTAAAGAGCACATCCTGATTGTAGACAATTTGTTGGGCAATCAGATCCCACAACTGATAGCCAAACTACTTTTCCCCATAACCAATGAAAATACACCATTTTAATTTGGGATCCAACTGCATTTTCTTCTCCTTGGGAACATGAGCAAATGCTTCACAGCCAAAGACATGTAGGTGATTGTATGAAATTGGTCTTTTCAACCACTCCTCTAGAATGTCAAAGTCCAGCTGAGATGAAGGACTTATATTGAACAAATACACTATTGTATTGACTGCCTCTACCCAAAATTCTTTGCCCAAACCTGCATTAGAGAGCATACTCTGAGCCCTCTCTAAAATTGTTGGATTCATCCTCTCAACTACACCATTTTCTTGAGAGGTGAATGGAACAATTTTGATATGTTGGATGCCATTATCTGCACAATAGTTATCAAACTCCAAAGAGCAAAACTCTCCACCATTATCCATTTTCAAACATTTTATTTTATTCCTAATTTGATTCTCAACAATAGCCTTAAAAACTTTGAATTTGCTAAATACTTCTTATTCCCTTTTTAGCATATAAACCCAAACTTTGTAGGTATAGTCATCAAGAAAAGTAACAAAATAATTTTCCCCTCCAATGGAGCTTACCTTTGTAGGACCAAATACATCTGAGTGCATAAGCTCCAAGGGCCTTGACTTCTTCTCATGTCTAGTTTTTTGTTAAGTTGATTCGCCTTTGTTTTCCATAAAGATAATGCTCACACAACTCTAAATCAATAGATTGCAAACCTAGAAGATGACTCCTTTTGAGCAAAATTTCCATTCCTTTCTTGCTCCTGAGCCTCTTATGCCAAAGTTTTGTCCCACTATAGACAACTACCAGTGTAGTTCCTACTTCAGCGTGACACTCTAGCACATATAGAGTTCCCAATTTGTTGCCTCTTAAAACTACCAAGGCTCCTTTGGTTACCCTCCAAGTGCTTGATGAAAAGGTGATGCTACATCCTTGAGCATCAAGTTGTCCTACGAGAATTAGATTTCTTTTTAGCATTGGAACATGTCTCACATCTTTTCATAACCACTTATTTCCATTCTTCAATTGTAACATCACATCACCTTTGCCAATTATCTCACATGGCTCATTATCACCAAGATAGACTCTCCCAAATTTACCTTCTTGATAGTTTTTAAAAGCATCTTGGCAAGAGGTTGCATGAAATGAAGCACCGAAGTCCAACACCGATGAATTAGCTATAATTTTGCTTCCCTCCTAGACCTTACATGAAAAGAAAGGTCCCTGAACCTGAAATTGTGTTTACACCTCATGATAGAACAATTGGAGCAACTGAAGGACCTCTTTATATCACTGTGAAAATAATGAGAAATCCCATGGATGGAACCCTTATTGATCCTAATTACATGACTAATGTCGCCATGGAGGAGTTCCTCTTTTCACATCAATTAATTCAAGAATTTTATGACCCTTCGGGTATGATGATTAAGACACATAAGGGAACTTTTATAAATACTTTTGGTAAGATATCTTTATTGGTCATTGTCTTTGAGAAATTTGTTGAAAAATAGTTTGATGTTGTCCCTATCTCTGATCCTTTTCGCATCAAACTAGGACATCCATGCTTAAAAGATATGAAAGCTTTCCCTTCAACAATTCATAACTGTGTAAAATTTACTTTGAATGGACAAGTGATTACTATACCTCACAATAAGTATAAACCTTTGGTTACAAGACAACATTTTACACTGGATTACTTTTGGGAAAGATCTAAAAGGGAACCAAAGCCACAAACATGTTGCAAGTATGGGCCTAACTAGTGTTGTCATTGATGTCAACATACTCCTATTGCATTGATTTCAAGGATTGGATGAGCTGTGTGCTGAGGATATTGATAAAATTAGTCCTATCAGATACAGAAAAGAACAGTGAAGACAGTGAAGTTCTATGAAGTGAAGATCTCAGCTAAGATGAAGATTAGAGAATACGCATCAAAGGGTTTGTAGACATGTGTCTAGAGATGATCCAATCAAGATTTGAGAGGTCCGCATGAATATTTGGAGAAGTTATGGCTATATGAGTAAAACTGGTTCTAACAGATGTTCAAAGGTGACAGAGTGACATAAATAGGTCTGGTGAGATCCAGAAATGCAACATCATGTTCTAAGGATTTGGTGGAGTGTTTAGGAAGCCAATGTGAATTGACAACTCAATTGGTTCATGGTCTGGAGGTCCGCAAGCATTTATTCTAATATGATAGTGTTGACAGAATGTGTTCTTGATATTTTGGATGAAGATGCGAATGATTTCAGTAAGTACAAGTGGTGTGGATGTTCTTGGTGATTCAGGCAGGCTTGTGGGGGTCTCTAGATTGTGTCCAGTTCATATTGGTGGTCCGCATTGAATATTAAGCTCGTAATTGAAGATTTACTTCTGGTGATGATGTTCTTCCTAATCATGGCTGACTAGATGTTTTACACATCTTGCAGATGATCTTGAAGATGTTCTACGAAGTATGGCATGTTACTCAAAGAAGATTGAAGTCCCAGATATGTGTGGCCGATAGTGTGGTGATTCGCATGAAGTCCTTTGTAATAAGTCAAGTTGTATTTGGGTATTTTCTCTATAATAAAATAAAGTATGTATTGTGCCAACTTTGATGATTATCCTAAAGTCGATGTCTTGTATAAATAAGAGTTGTGATGTTATTTCAAAGTGTGATCGTGGAGATGAGGAAGTGGTAGAGAGGAGAAGAGCAAAAAGTAGAGCAGAAGTGTTGAGCTTAAATGGAACTAACTTAAGCATGGTGAAGATGCTAATCTTTAGTTCAAGTATGTAATATTTATTATTCTGTAGATAGTATGTCTCTTGTAGGCCTAGTGGGCCTCTTGTGAGTAGTGTGCTTGGGCAGTGAGCCCTAATTGGCATGTGCCATTTCATTCTTCTTATTCTTTTAACAGAGAATACAATCTTGGGTTAGTCACCCCGTGGTTTTTCCCTTAACCGTGTTTTCCACATTAAAATCTCGGTGTCATATGTGTTAATGTGTTTCTGCTCTTGAATTATTGCATTGTACTTCTATGATTGATTTATTATTATGTTGTTGAATTACAAGAAGGAATTAAGTGTTTAAAGAAAAGAAATTTTTGCGACAACTAATTCACCCCCCCTCTCAATTGTTTGTCTTAAATCAACAATTGGTATTAGAGCTAAGTTCCTCTAAAAGAGCTTAACCGCTTGAGGAGATCCAGGATGTCTTCCTACAAGAAGGATAGTCCAAGATTTTATGGAACTAATTACACTCTTTGGAAAATCCGCATGGAATGTCACCATGCAATGTATGGGAATGCAATATTGGACCATAACTTCAAAGAAAGTATGTTCCTCCAAAAAATGGTCTGACAACTGTAGATGAAATCAAAGATGTTGAAGATAATCTTTAGGCTAAAGAAGCTTTACTAAGTTCCTTATCTGATTCAGAGCTGACAAATGTTATAGATTTAAAAACTGCATATGAGATTTGGGAAATACTGGAACTTCTGCATGAAGGAGACAAATATGTTAAGTGTGCCAAGCTACTGAGTCTAAAAGGAAAATTTGAAATCCTGAAGATGAATGAAGATGAGAATATCACTACATTTATGCCAAAAGTTAATGAGCTTGTTTGTGGCATTAGGTGTGTTGGTGGAACCTTGGATGAATATGAGATTGTTGCCAAAGTTCTCAGATCCTTACCTCCTACTTACAAACACAAGGTCGCTACTATTGAAGAGTTTAGATCTTTATCAAATATCACAAGAGATCAATTGGTTGGAAAATTAGTTGCATTTGAATTGGCTAAGTTTGGAGATGTCCCTCCCAAGATTGAATATGCATTCAAGGCTAGTGCCTCTACAAAAGGCAAACAAAGGTATGATCCAGGAGAGAACTCAAAGAAACTATCATGGTATGAAAAAGCAAGAAAAGATCTGGAAGAAGATGAAGCAGAAGCTACTCAACTTGAAGCCCTTATTGCAAAAAGACTACCAAGAGGATCCGGTAAGTATGAAGGAAAATTGCCCTTCAAATGTTTCAACTGCAACAAGATTGGTCATTTTGCTTCAAGGTGTCTGAAAAGATTTTCAAGAACTAATCCTAATAGATCAAGATTTCAAAATAAATGTTACTATGTTCGTGAAGATGATGATGATGAAGGAGTAACAGATGATGAATCAGAGATAGGAAATAAATCTGGAAGTGACTGGGTGTTTATTGCCATCAAGGAAGAGGATCCAATGCCCACTGAATTTGTCAATAATAAACAGGTAGAAAGAGCTCTGGCTGCTCAAGTTGAAGAAAAGGATGAATGGGTCATTGACAGTGGATGCTCCCACCATATGACTGGTGACAAAAACAAGTTCATAGATATGGAAAGATATGAAGGAGGAGTTGTAAAATTTGGTGATATTTCTACTGGTAGAATCAGAGGTAGAGGGACTATTTCTTTTGATGGAAAGAACAAAACTAGTAATGTACTGTATGTTGAAGGTCTAAAGCACAATCTTCTCAGTGTTGGGCAGTTGGTAGATAGAGGCTATGATCTCTGATTCAAAAATGGAAAATGTAAGATTTTTGAGAGTTCTGGAACAGAGGTTGCATCTAGTACTCAAACAAAAGGTAATAGGTTCCACTTGGTTGGTACTAGTAAAAGTTATTTATTTGTTCAAATTGATCAGAGTTGGTTGTGGGATAGGAGAATGTGTCATGTAAATTTTGATAATATCATCTAGATAAGCAACACTCAGGCTGTAAGAGATCTTCCAAGAATGGTGAAACCTACTAACAGTTTGTGCAAAGAATGTCAGTTGGGTAAGCAGAGTAGAGTCACATTGAAAAGTAAGGAACAATCTTCTACTAGATTGTTGGACTTAGTGCATACTGATCTATGTGGATTGGCAAGAATCAAGAGTTTTCAAGGTGATAGATATTTCATGTTACTAATTGATGATCATTCCTAGATGATGTGGGTGACCTTCTTGAAAGAGAAATCTGAGGCTCTTGAGAAATTCAAAATATTTAAGGCTATGGTAGAGAATGAAACCAGGTTAAACATAAAATGTCTTAGGTCTGATAGAGGTGGAGAATTCACATCGGGAGAGTTCATAGAATTCTATGAGAAACATGGGATAAAAAGACAATTATCTACTCCAAGGACTCCACAACAGAATGGAGTGGTGGAGAGAAAGAACCGGACCATCCAGGAAGCATCTAGAACCATGATGATGAAAGCAAATGTTCCTCAGATCTACTAAAGAGAAGTTGTAAGCACTGTTGTCTATACTCTTATTCAGGTACAAATCAGAAGCAATACTGGTAAGACCCCTTATGAACTTTGGTTTGGCATCACTCCTACTGTGAAGTATTTCAGAGTCTTTGGTAGTAAATGTTACACTAAAAGAGATGAAGACCTTGGCAAATTTGATGCTAGAAGTGATGAAGGAATATTCTTGGGTTATTCTAGTCAAAGCAAAGCATACTGGTGTTATAACAAGAGATTGAGAAAGATTATAGAAAGTACAAATGTGAAGGTTGATGAAGGCATTGAAAAACCCTCAAGGTTTTATGAATACGAAGAAGATGATCATAATGATGTTTTGGTTCAAGAAGTTCAAGCCCCTTTTGAAATTCAGATCTAGACTGATCTAGAGAATCCTGAAATGCAGGAAGAAGAGATAAGTTTGAATGAACTTGTCCATGAAATAGAAGTGTAAGAAATAACCAAAACTTTCAGGTATGTAAGACAATCATTCTGAAGACCGGATCATAGGTGATAAAAACAAAGGTGTTCAAACAAGAAGAAAAATTGTTCAAGACTCAGAAAAGTATTGTCTGATTTCAAAGATTGAACCAAATAAAGTAAGTGAAGCATGCAATGATGAAAGCTGGACTAAAGCAATGAAGGAAGAATTGATGCAGATAGAGAAAAATCACACTTGGGATCTTGTTCCTAGACCTAGAAACAAAAATGTGATTGGAACCAAATGGGTCTTCCGAAATAAACTAAATGAAGATGGTGAAGTAGTCAAAAACAAAGCCAAATTGGTCTGCAAGGGTTATTCTCAAGTAGAAGGAGTTGATTTTGAAGAAACCTTTGCTCAGGTGGCAAGAATTGAAGCAGTCAGATTATTTCTTGCTTTTGTTTCCTTCAAGGATTTCAAAGTATATCAGATGGATGGCAAGTCTGCCTTCCTGAATGGTGACTTGAAAGAAGTATACATTGAGCAACCAGATGGATTTCAATTGTCTGATCATGATGATATGGTCTGCAAGTTAAAGAAAGCACTGTATGGACTCAAACAAGCCCCAAGAGCTGGTATGAAAGATTGGATAAACATCTTTTGAAGATTGGTTTCAACAAAGGTACTACTGACAATAACTTCAAGATTGATCATGAAAATATTTTGATTGTTGAAGTATTTGTTGATGATATCATTTTTGGAGGAAGAGATAGTAAGTGAAGACTTTTACAAATCAAATGAAAAGTGAACTTGAGATGTCTATGTTTGGGGAAATGAATTTCTTTTTGGGTCTGCAAATCACTCAAACAAAGAAGGGAATCTTCATATCACAGACTAAATATGTGAAAGAATTGTTGAAGAAATTTGGAATGGAAGATTCAAAACCAATGAATACTCCCATGGCAACTAGATGTAAACTAAGTAAAGATGATGAATCTCCTAAGGCTGATCAGAAAAAGTACAGGTTAATGATTGGAGGACTACTATATCTTACTCAAACTAGACCTGACATTATGAATGTTGTTGGTCTTGTTACAAGATTTCAAGCTGATCCTAAAGAATCTCATGTCATGGCAATCAAGAGAATTCTTAAATATCTAAAGGGAACAGTTGAGTATAGTTTATGGTATCCTAGGGATCATGATTTCTCTCTTCAGTCATATACAGATGCGGATTGGGCAGGAGATGTGGATGACTGGAAAAGTACTAGTGGTAGTGCATTCTTTTTGGGGAAAAGATTGGTTTCTTGGCTAAGCAAGAAATAAGAGGCAATATCTCTATCCACTGCAGAAGCAGAATATATTGCAGCAGTAGGTAGTTGCACTCAAGTATTGTGGATTTAAATCAAATGCTAAGAGACATCAGAGTGGAGTATGAGGAACCCATCACAATCTTTTGTGATAACTCAAGTGCAATAAATATATCAAAAAATCTAGTGTTGCATTCAAAGACAACATATATCCATCAAGTTTCACTTTCTGAGAGAGCAGGTGAACAAGAATGAAGTCAGATTGGAGTTTGTGCCCTCTAAGGATCAGATTGTAGACATCTTTACTAAACCTCTACCTAAGGACTCTTTTGAGTATCTCAGGGAGAAGTTAGGGGTTATTACCCCTCCGGTTCTAAATTAAGGTGCACTACGATGCATCAGTCCGGAAGATTCCATAGTCATATCTTGTGATCTGGATTGATGATAGGAAGCTGCTACTCAAGGGGAGCAATCTGTATGATTCTGATTGATGCAAGTATGTGCCCTTTTCCAATGATGTCAAAGGGGGAGAGAAGACATGTGAAAAACAAAAGTGGTTGCTGATCAAAGGGGGAGCAGTAAAGTAAGAGAAGACATATGAATGATTGTTGTTGATAGGGGTAGCTATGTTAGGTAGTGAGGAGAAGTTCTTGTCTTGATGGTTAAAATAGTTTTTCACATCATATGTTACCATCAATGACAAAGGGGGAGATTGTTGCAAGTATGGGCCTAACTGCTATTGTCATTGATATCAACATACTCCTGTTGCATTGATGTCAAGGATTGGATGAGCTGTGTGCTGAGGATACTAAGAAAATTAGTCCTATCAGAAATAGAGAAGAATAGTGAAGACAGTGAAGTTCTATGAAGTGAAGATCCCAGCTAAGATGAAGATCAGGCGCATCAAAGGGTTTGTAGACATGTGTCTAGAGATGATCCAATCAAGATTTGAGAGGTCCGCATGAATATTTGGAGAAGTTATGGCTATATGAGTAAAACTGGTTCTGGCAGATGTTCAGAGGTGACAGAGTGACATAAATAGGTCTGGTGAGATCTAGAAATGCAACATCATGTTCTACGGATTTGGTGGAGTGTTTAGGAAGCCAATGTGAATTGACAACTCAATTGGTTCATGGTCTGGAGGTCTGCAAGCATTTATTCTAATATGATAGTGTTGACAGAATGTGTTCTTGATATTTTGGATGAAGATGCGAATGATTTCAGTAAGCACAAGTGGTGTGGATGTTCTTGGTGATTCAGGCAGGCTTGTGGGGGTCTCTAGATTGTGTCCAGTTCATATTGGTGGTCCGCATTGAATATTAGGCTCGTAATTGAAGATTTACTTTTGGTGATGATGTTCTTCCTAATCATGGCTGACCAGATGTTTTACACATCTTGCGGATGATCTTGAAGATGTTCTACGAAGTATGGCATGTTACTCAAAGAAGATTGAAGTCCCAGATATGTGTGGCTGATAGTGTGGTGATTCCCATGAAGTCCTTTGTAATAAGTCAAGTTGTATTTGGGTATTTGCTCTATAATAAAATAAAGTATGTATTGTGCCAGCTTTGATAATTATCCCAAAGTCGATGTCTTATATTAATAAGAGTTGTGAAGTCATTTCAAGTGTGATCATGGAGATTAGGAAGTGGTAGAGAGGAGAGGAGTAAAACGCAGAGCAAAAGTGTTGAGCTTAAATGGAACTGACTCAAGCATGGTGAAGATGCTAATCTTTAGTTCAATTATGTAATATTTATTATTCTGTAGATAGTATGTCTCCTGTAGGCAGTGGGCCTCTTGTGAGTAGTGTGCTTGGGCAGTGAGCCCTAATTGGCATGTGCCATTTCGTTCTTCTTATTCTTTTAACAGAGAATACAATCTTGGGTTAGTCACCCCGTGGTTTTTCCCTTAACCAGGTTTTCCACGTTAAAATCTCGATGTCATATGTGTTAATGTGTTTCTACTCTTGAATTATTGCATTGTGCTTCCATGATTGATTTATTATTATGCTATTGAATTACAAGAAGGAATTAAGTGTTTAAAGAAAAGAAAGTTTTGCAACAACTGATTCAACCCCCCTCTCAGTTATCTGACTTAAATCAACAAGACAGGCTTTAACTTCTTGAGCTATAGAAACTACAAAATAAAACTATTACATCAAGTGACTGGTCCTTCCAGGCAAGAAACAACAAGAGACGAACAACCCACATTTTAAGAGAATCCTAGACATAAAAGAAAAGGACCCTATGTTGAGGTTCCTCCCCCGCCATCCTTCAAGGATCATGAGGTAGTCGTCAACAGCAAAACATTCCACCTAGACAAATGAGATTTGACCCTGGTACTTCCTCATCTAAAACACAAAAACCTACGGAAGAGCAAAACACTATCTTACAAGGGATAAGTGGTAAGACAAAGAGAAATCAACAAGCAAGAGAAAGGAGGAGATGACAAGCTTATGCCCAACAACTTGCATCACAACAAGAAAACATTCCACCTAACATTGAGTCAAACCAAGATCTTAAGAATGGATAATTTAAAGACAAGAATAAGAGTTTGTCTATGGTACCTTATGTCCCACTTTCCTCTAAAATTTGGGAGTGGAAAGATAATGATAACTTTCTTGTTGATAGCCTTTAATTAGGTTGTCCTTATACGTAAGTATTTCTAACCCTTTATCTCTCATGATGTGATTCCCTAGTGATGTGTTATGTGTTGTTTAGGCCTCTTGGGATGACCCTTGAAACTCTCATAAGGTCCAGGATACTAGGTGACTGCCTCTGTTGTGACCCTTCTTCTATTTGTATCATCATTCTTCCATATTGTTTCTCCTCTATTTTCACTGTGGTGTGTTGTGTCTTACATACATAGCATTGCGGTTGATGACTTGGGGGCACCCTCCTATGTGACTGTCCCAAAGGCACTTTTTTCTCCTCTCTTGATTTATTGTTTCCCTTCCTCTAGTGTTTCTATCTAGTGGGCGGATGACGAAAAACATTTTATACTGATGCGGACCTAGTGTCCCTTTAGCGAGAAATCAAAAATTGGACTTAGTTCCTACATGACGATGGGGTTGTTATATATTATCCGATGCTTGGATAGTAGAATCACTCTGTGTGATATTGATGGTGTCTTATCGCACATACAAAATATAACAATATTACTACTCTGTGCACTTTGTCTATCTTGACTCTTGCTTTATGCATTGTTGATTATCATGATTATATGGACATTAACACTTTTCTTGTAGGGATGTGTTTGTGGGAACATTTGGCGATCATAAAATACATGTCACCTCTGGGGGGAAGGGCCTTGCGAGAGCTCATGTTCCCTTATGTCTTTTATTCATACCCTAACGTGCTTGATATCGATACCTGATATCAAACACCTTAAGGTGGGGGCATATATAAGGTAAGCTGTGTTGATAACTGAGAGGGGGGGTGAATCAGTTATCTTAATTATTTGACTTTCTTTTCTTCTTTAACAATTAGAGCAATATCAAATCATATAAAAAAGGAAGCAGAAATAAACTCAATACACATGACACAATATTTTGACGTGGAAAACCCTGTTAAGGGAAAAAACTACGGGGTGATTAACCCAAGATTGTATTCTCTGTTAAAAGAATAAGGTAGTACAAAAATGACACTTGCCAATTAGGGCTCACTACATGAGCACACTGCTCACAAGAGGCTCACTACCTACAATAGTTTATAGAAGTAAACTAGATACTTGAACTGATGAGAAGCATCCACATGTGCTTAGGCTCAGTTTCGGTTAAGCTCAATACACTGAATTACTGCACTTCATTCTTCCTCTTCCTTGGTGTTACAGTCCTGTCACATATTAGATCTGTATTATTTCTTCTACACTGCTCTCTACCTTTCTTCGTACACTACACACACTTACAACACACATTCCCATCCAAATCCATCTGGTATATATATCCGCACCAATGATTTCAACACCTTTCTAGTCGGCAACTGGAATAATTAATATCTTTTCAAACTCTGATCTGTCAGCTGAATCCTTATTACCAAGTGATGCGTATCAAGGAGATGCTTATAGATGTCATCAATCATGTCGGCCAATCATGGATGATACCTCAAAAAGCTTAATCACCATCAATATCTGATCTGGAGAAAGATCTGATGCTCTATTGGTCAGTTCTTCCTCTGTCTACTCTTCCAAACAGGAACCCAATACTTAGGTGCTCATATCTCTTCACTCTTTCTTCATCGGAGGCTCAATCCCTAGAATCTATCGGTTAAGATACTTCTCTTGACTTCCCCAAGTCTGCATTTTACTGAGATGCTTCCTCTGAGAGATTCGGACCTGACTGTCGGACCTTGCTACATACTCTGTTCTTGCTTACCGAACCAAGATGCACTTCAGTCTGTCTTCCGGTATGATCATACCATGTCCTGTGGATGTGTGGAATGGACTTTGTTGCCATCAATGACAACACTCATGAAGCCACAACATGTCTCTTGCCAACAATCTCCCCCTTTGGCATTGATGGCAACACTTAGTGAAAAATGACTAAGTATCACACTATACTCCCCCTTGGCTAATGCTCTGTTCTAATGTACACTTTTCTAGAGCTCCCCCTTGGTTGGATTCCACATTTTTCACTACTCCTCACTCCCCCTTTGACATCAATGGTAAAGGGTAGGGTCTGCATACCAAAATCTCCACAAAAAAATCAACTGTACTTAGCCGCATAAGTATATATGTTATACTTACATATATTGAAAGATGTCTACAAAATTTGTCTTTAGGTGGACAAGTTTTGTTGCCCAACTTTGCTTCATCCTGTCCAAAATTGAGATATGACCACTCAATAAGAATGCAAAAGCTTTTGCTTTCTTAAGGTCTGACAGATCACTGGTCTGGGTTGTCACCTTAGCATGAGTTAGGGCCTCATGCATGGCCTCTAACTTAGGGATAATGATCCCTCTAAGTTCACCTATCTTGTTTAATCTATTTTTCTTCTCCTTCTCAAGCTTCTTCATTTCATTTATGACTACAATAGTCTGACATTCTTGATTTACTATGGAAGAGGAGAGAGGGTCAAAACTTTGAGATAAACTTAACAGTTTATCCTCTTGCTCTTTTACTTTCTTCTCAATATCCTTAGTCACTTTAGGCCAGGATAAAAAAATTTATATATATCTCCGCCATCTTTGAGAGAATTTTCTAAGCTCTTTATCCCAATATCCATAACTCTCCTATCTTATGTTATCAAACCCTACACCTCAGAGAGTCTCTTTTCCAAAATTTCTTTCCAGACTTTATCTTCAGCTGACTTCTCCAAAGAATCAAAATGAGTGCTAATTGAATTAACAAGAGATTTTAAGTTACTGGATGAGGAGGCTGAAGAATCATTTTGGAAGGATGGCATGATTTTCTCTAATGCACTTGATGCAACTTCTATTAGCTCACAGTCTTCCATGTGAGACTTCAAAAGTTTTTCTTTTGCCTTTGCTTGGGCAAAGGAAGCTATCTTCATTGTTTGAACCAGGGAAAGAGAATCAAAATCAAATGGTCCTTGAAGCAATTCCAGTTCATCAATTTCAATCATCTTTTTGGTCAAGAAATCTTTAACAGTTTTTGCAGTGTCTCTTGCCAGAGACAGAGTCTTCTTCTCTTCTGTAGTCTCAGAACTGTCTCTTGGAGTCTTCTCTATTTGGTCTTTTTCTTTTACTTCTTCTTCTTGACTGGTTTTCTCCTCTATTCTTTCTTCTCCTTTAGATCCGAAGTCTGCAAGGGAAACTGAAGGAGAGATGTTTGCCTCTTCATGAACTTCCTCTTCCGGAGCAGAGGAATCTAAGTCCTTAGTTATCTCTTCACTTGTCTCCTTTGCCTCTTCTGTCATTGTTTCAGTAGATTCTCCTTTGTCATCCATGATAGAAGGTCTATCACCTAAATCCTCTATAATAGGAAGATTGAATCTTTTGTAGGCATTCTGGAGGATCTCTTCTGTTTCTTTTGCCACTTTGTCAGTCTCTCCAAGCATAAGCTGATTCATTCTAGCTTTGCTTTGAAACTCATCCTTGCAATCTTTGAAGATCATATTCATTTGTTTCTGAGTGATTGAAGGATAGAGCTGAATGGCTATCTGCTCCTGGATTTCTAAATCTTTTGCTTAGGCATTGTTCTTCCTTATTTCAAGTTCCTTCTCTAAGCTTTTGGGAATCAGAGATATAATTTCAATGACTGCTTTGTTGTAGATGTTTAGATACTTGATTGTGGCATCTTGCAATATCTTCTGATCAATCTCATTATATTCATCATAAAACTCAACCATTGGTTGTAACTTTCCATCCACAGTAACTGATTTGATGGTATCATCAATGTGGAGAGTATGTTTTTCAACAAATTCCTCTACCTTCTCTTCTTTGTCTTGACTGGTAGAGTGTTCACCGGTTGTTTTCTTCTTCTTCTTCATTTTCTTTACTTCCTCATCTATTTCTATCTCTTCATCATCCTTGAGGCTTGTGTATGATCTTGTAGCCTTTGTCTTTGTTCTTTTCTCTCCTTTACCAGATGATTTTGCTTCCGGTTTTGATGCCTTTGAGCTCTTAGCAGTGGGAGGTGCAAATCTTTTAGAGGATCTGGTGCGAGAGGGGGCTTCTGTCAGAGTACTTTCTTTTTCTGCTTCTTCCTTTTCTTTCTCTACCCTTTCCATCTTCTCTCTATTTGCATCAAGTGCCTCTTTTGATATTCCATGCCTCTTGGCAAATTCTTCTACTTCCTTCCTCACTTTTCTTTTTATTTCAGGTTGTCTTAGCTCCACCAGGATCTTCACACTCAACTCTTCAAAGGTTCCAAACCTTTCTACCTTAGGATCCTTGGGTTGACTAAGCATGTGCTAAATATGTAGTTCTACAATTTTCTCATCTACTTCATACCCCATTGGCATGATCCAGACTATCCTTGGCTCCACTGCCTCCATTAGGCACTGATCAACTTCTACCATAAAGCATACTGTATCCTTATACTTTTCAACTAGAGATTGGGGGATTCTCTCTGGTTTGCATCATATTCTAAAAGTTCTTGAAGAAGCCCCAGAGTGTTGTGTTTTGTGCCTTGGCATCACCAAGTCCATGCAAATAATCCCTGATTTGTATAGCAACCAGTCTGTCATTTTGCCACATCCACCCACTAGATCTGGGTAGCTCATTCATGTAATAGAAGAATAGATAGAGTATCAAGCCACCGTATTTGAAGGAATTCTTCTCGTCCTTCTTTATCTTCTGTAGGTTCTCCAAGAGTTGGTTTAGGATAAGCTCACAAAGATCATAGTCAGCATTTTCTTTTAACATCTAATAAGCTATGTAGATTGTAGTTCCGGGTACTAAATTTTCCCTGCTGGAGTGATATATCTTGTAACCAATTATCATGGATGCAAACTTGATATTTGGATCAGTGATATCTTCAATTGTCATTGCCCTCTTGTCAAATTTTGATCCAGTAGCCTCACTCACAGTTTGGTTCTTGACAGATTTGAGAATAGGTAATCTTTTGGATGAGTGTAAACCAGTTACCACCTTAATAGCATGAAGTTATCATGCACTCTGCTCAAAACATATTGGACCCATTCATCTTCTACAAAATAGGAGAAATGAATGCACTGTGCAAAATGCTTGTCCCAGATGGCTTTGTACTAAGGTTTGAGTTCAAATGAGTCATCTATCAAATGCTTGTGATAGATATCAACCAGCTTTGATTCCCCAAATTCTTCAATATTCACATGAATATATGCCCTAACATCTTCTACATGTAAAACCCCATGCGGAATGCTTGAAAAGGTGCTAGGTAGGAGATCAACTTCTAGGGATTTGTATGGATATTTCTTGAATTTTGGATGAGGCCTATCAGAGATCTTCACCGCATTCAAAGTAGCTATCTTTCAAAAGATTTGCAGAGAGATATCAAGAACGGAAAATACTTTTTACATTGTTAGGTCTCACAAAGAAATCTGGATCAAATTGTTGAATGAATCAAATTTAGCAGTTGATCATTGAGAAGTTGAGATAATTTGTTGCAGAGCTCCTTTTCTCTTCTTTTCAAATGCAAATGTACAAATGATGAACAAAAGAACCCTTTTATTTCTGCACAAACCCTAATTCTTTGTTGCAATAAATGCACCACTTGAATCATTCCGGTTGCTTCTTGTCCTGAGAGATTTTTTTGGATCACTGGAATGCACTTGGAGTTATTCTTGGTAAATATTAGTAATCTATCTACCTTTCTCTAATCAATCCATTTATCTGCAAATCCAAATATTTCAACCTTGAATTTCACCAGATCTAACTGTGAAAGTCCTATTTTTGTCGGATGACTATCAAACCGGATTAATCTTAGATATTTAACCTTTTCAAAACTTCTTGCGGATCTCTC
This sequence comes from Cunninghamia lanceolata, assembly GCA_027924645.1. NCBI lineage: Eukaryota > Viridiplantae > Streptophyta > Pinopsida > Cupressales > Cupressaceae > Cunninghamia > Cunninghamia lanceolata. The sequence goes on along the minus strand of BSBN01000021.1, from coordinate 13,440,510 downwards.
ATATCTTTACCAAGAGTTATTTAGATGTTTCTCTGACAGTCCTTTCAATCCGCAACATTCTATGTGCCAATTTCAGGCACTAATTGATTCGCTGGGGGAAATTGTTTTATTTTGTGAGTCCCCCTAAGCCAGAACTCATCCATTCAATTTCTGGAAGGAATATCAGCACCAAATTTTGGTGTGGATCCATCCTTAGTATTTTTTGAACTCCTCGTTACCCAAATCTTGTTCATCTCCCTTTGAATTTCATCTGCATTCACTTTTCTTTTTCCTTTGTCTTGGTTTTGATTAAGATGCACCGGACCCCTTTTATCCTAATTCTTACTTCCGCAAAATTTGGCAATATGACCGGATCTATTGCAATTGTAGCAAACAACATTTATTTGCATATTTGACTGATATCCTTTTGATCTACACTGATTAGCCACATGTCCCATTCTATTGCGTGTGAAGCATCTACCATTGAATGAATTGTTCATTTGCATATTTCTACACTCATGAGATTTGTGACCATACCTTTTGCAATTAAAACATTGTCCAGAGAAGGATGAATTATTCTAATTCATTCTTCTTCTACACTAATTTGCTTTGTGACCAAAGTTATTGCAATTGTGGTAGTATCCATTGAAGGATGGATATCTTTAAGCATTTGGTTGCCTTACCAGAGGTCTTCTAGGCCTGCTCCTTGGATTTCCTGATCCAGAGTTCTTTTGACCAGATCCATAGCTTTCACCTTTCTCATACCCCAAGCCTTACTTGTCATCTACCCTCTTTTGACTTTCAAGAAGAACTTCAAGTTGAGTAGAGCTTATCTTGAATTTCTCTTTGTATTCATTTATTTTTTGAAGATCCCTTTTAAGAGTGTCAATCTGATTCTCAAGTTGTTCTTCATTATCTCTAGCTTCTTCAAGATTAGATTCTAGATGCCTGATTATTCTATCCATTTTGTGGTAGTCTTCTGACTTCTCCTTGAGAGATTGTCTTAGATCATCTTCAGTTTTTCTTTTCTCTTCAATTTCTTGGGTGAATTTCGTAACTCCTAATTCCATTTCATGTCTTACCATAATGACCTCTTTTGATAACTTTTCACATAAATTAGTTTTCTCCTTCAGATCTTCATCAGTATTATTTGCTTCACTTTGATTTGCCAGTTGAAGAAGTAGTTCCTTTCTCTTTTTCATAGAGATACTCACTGTTTCTTTTAGTTTATCTATGAAATCATCAACTTGTTTGAGTCTTTCCTTCAGCTCATTGACTTCGGAGTGGGATTGCTCAAGATCATCTAGGTCAGATTGAAGTTGTTCCCTCATACCATACATATCCATTGGAATTCCCAGATCTTCCTCAAGCTGTTAGGCTCTATTTGGAGGAACTTGGCTCTGATACCAATTGTTGATAACTGAGAGGGGGGGTGAATCAGTTATCTTACTTATTTGACTTTCTTTTCTTCTATAACAATTAGAGAAATATCAAATCATATAACAAAGGAAGCAGAAATAAACTCAATACACATGACACAATATTTTGACGTGGAAAACCCTGTTATCTCTATTAAAAGAATAAGGTAGTACAAAAATGGCACTTGCCAATTGGGGCTCACTGTCCGAGCACACTGCTCACAAGAGGCTCACTACCTACAATAGTTTATAGAAGTAAACTAGATACTTGAACTAATGAGAAGCATCCACATGTGCTTAGGTTCAGTTCCGGTTAAGCTCAATACACTGAATTACTACACTTCATTCTTCCTCTTCCTTGGTGTTACAGTCCTGTCACATACCAGATCTGTATTATTGCTTCTACACTACTCTCTGCCTTTCTTCAGACACTACACACACTTACAACACACATTCCCATCCAAATCCATTTGGTATATATATCCGCACCAATGATTTCAACACCTTTCTAGTCGACAACCGGAATAGTTAATATCTTTTCAAACTCTGATCTGTCAGCTAAATCCTTTCTACCAAGTGATGCATATCAAGGAGATTCTTATAGAAGTCATCAATCATGTCGGCCAAACATGGATGATACCTCAAAAATCTTAATCACCATCAATATCTGATCCAAAGAAAGATCTGATGCTCTGCTGGTCAGTTCTTCCTCTATCTACTCTGCCAAATAGGAACCTAATACTTAGGTGCTCATATCTCTTCACTCTTTCTTCACTAGAGGCTCAATCCCTGGAATCTATCGGTTAAGATACTCCTCTTGACTTCCCCAAGTCCGCACTTTATTGAGATGCTTCCTTTGAGAGATCTGGACCTGACTGTCAGACCTTGCTACATACTCTGTTCTTGCTTACCAGACCAAGATGCACTTCAGTCTGTCTTCCGGTATGATCATACCATGTCCTGCGAATCTGTGGAATGGACTTTGTTGCCATCAATGACAACACTCATGAAGCCACAACGTGTCTCTTGCCAACAAGCTATCTATTGTAGATGTTAGTAATATGCTTGTTCTCATGTGTAGTCTTAAAGATTGGTGGCGATGAGTCCCTCATGCACTTTGAGATTTATTTGCAATCATTTAAGCCCTCTACGCAGGTGGTATATCGCATCCTTTTGTTAAGCCCTCATCGCGAGGCAAGGATGGTGTATTTCTCGTCGAGAGTGCACATCTTGTCATTTTCAAAAGTCCTCATTGCTAGGTGAGGAGCAGTTCTGTGACTAACTCAACCCTTAAGTGTGTCTTCAACAATTGTTGTGACAAAACCCAACTATTGATGTGTTCCTATAATGTACCTGAGATGGTGATGAACCTAGAAATATGAACACTCCATCGCTTGTCTGTCATGTTTTCTCTGTGTCTTCCAAGTGTGTGTATCACATGTTTGTTCCCAAGAATAGTCTTAAAGACTAGTGGCAATGAGTCCCTCTTGTGCTTTCAGATTTGTATGGCATGCTTGATTTGTTTGGTGTGTTTGTTGCCCCATATGTAGTCTTAAAGACTGGTGGCAATGAGTCCCTCCTGCATTACAAGTGGTGAGTTTACTTTCCTGTACTTGCATCTGCATCTCATATATATGAAAAGAAAAAGAAAAATAAAATCATTACTGTCTTCACTGCATTCACTATCTTCACTGTGTTTTGCATGTCTTCAATGTTGTCTTCTATGTGTTTTACGTGACTGTAATTGTCTTCTCCATATTTTGCATGCCTGTTACTGTCTTCTTTGTGATTGGTGTGTCTTCTCTGTGCTTGGCGTGTTTTTTGTGCTTGTTGATTGTACTTTAATGCATGTATTGGCCTTGCGTTTATACATACATTAAAGTGGGGGCTAAATGTTATGTCAAAAAATGTCCCTTTGGGGGCTTTTCCCTCTTAAGGTTTAGCTCTCGGGTCCTGTTTATGAATTTAGAGCATTTTTATGATAATCTAACATCCCGATGAGAAAACCATAAAGTTTCATATAAAATGGGACCTAGGGCATGCACTTGACATGATTTCTACCTAAAATGGGGGGAGGACTTGGGAATCCACGTCCTAGTCCTACCCTATTTCAGGTCAGGCCTAATTTTTAAGTGTCAGTTTATGACCGTTATTTAGGTCTTAGGCTGACACTATAAGTTTCAATTACAAAATTCTTGGTGGGAATGTTTGTAGTTGCATATATAAGCATGATTAAGTTATCATTTGTAAACTAAATGGAAATTAGATGAGCACTGTAATTTTGTGAAAGTGATTCAAGGTGTTCATAGTGTTGCATAGTAGAATTTGTGTTGTTATTGTGTTTGTGTTTGCAGATTTGCCATCCATCTCCTCATTGTATGAAGAACATCTTCCTTCCATGAGATCTTCACTACAAGGTGATATCATTTGTGTTTTCAATCATTTATTATTTGGATTTTGCCTCCATCCCATAGGGATATGCACTCTTTATCTAACAACGGTGTTCGGAAGACTTGAATCTCTCTACAAGACTTGACTGAGGCAAGCCTCTAAACACCACAAGCCCCACCCTATTTTTTTGTGATTGCAAGTTACAGGTTGTAGGAGCAGAAAAAGTGGAGTTGCAGGAGAGTAGTGCAAACTGCCAGAATTGCATATCAGAGAAGAAAATAGGGACTTGGACTTGGGTGCTCCTAACAGAAATGGTGGCACTAGACTAGGGCACCCACTCATTAGTCCCTGACTTTTTTGTTTTTCAAACTTTAAAATCTTGTATGCATTTGATTGTCAGTTGATATCTCTGTGTGCGAGCATTTTCTATAATTTGTCTGTTTGCTTCTAGATTTGCATAACTAGGTTTTGAGCATAATCAGACTTAATTAAACAACAAAATCACACAATTCCAATTTTCCCCTATGTTTTGAGTGACCGAAAGCCTGTAGTAGACTCCCTACTTGGCTGAAGCCCTTGAATGTTTAGAGGTGAAAGGAGGATTCATACAAACTAGCAAAATAAACACAAAAATCCTCTTCATCAAATTTTACCATAAGCAGTAGTATCAAAGGAAGACTGAAGCAGTATGGTATTATTAAATAAGTGATCAGAAGTATGTTGAAGCAAAGGCAAAAGGAGATGGATCAAAATCATCTATACAAAAGGAGATAGATCAGTATCACTTATACACAATCATACCATATCTTTTGATGTTCATGTGTAAGTTCACATACTTGATATATATGTTTGAATTTTGTGATGAGTAGAGTTGGAGTCTTGTTTTATGATGATGATATGAACTCATGATACTTGTCGCCTTATAAAAAAAGTTGTAAAAAGTTTGAAGGAAATTGTCTAAGTATAGCACAAGTCAGAGAAGGTGTTACAGGCTCACAAAAAGGTACTGCATTCTATCGTAGTTGAAGGTATGGACCTGTGGCTTGGACTATTGGCTAGATATTACACTCAAGCATCTATGTTTCAATTTTGAGCTCATAATTTTTACCGCAAAGCAGTTTGGAGTAAAAAGAGTGAAGACAACAATGGAATAGGGTAAGTGCAATCACAAAGAGATAGGAGAATTCTCTGCATTTCTCCACAGATGAAGATATGACTTGGTGGTTTGAAGGACAAGTAGATATGAGTATCAAGTATGAATATATTAAGTTTCAAGTGATTATATGCAATGTAGTTGGTTCTCTGGAAGTTTGTTGTGTGAAGACAAGTTTAGCCATTGCTTAAGGTAAATAGTGGGAGATAGTGGAGGCCACTGCTATTCACTGCATATTGGTATTTGGCCTTGCTGATTGAATGATAAGTTCATATGGCTGGATGGTATGTGTTGTTCATGTTTCAAATGATTAAGTTCACCGCAAGTATGGTTTTCATTGTTTTTTCTTAAGACTATGTAAGCAAAGATTAAGGACACTAGCATCAGAGATCAAGTGTTTGCACCAGCATGAAATATCCTAAGATGTTAATAAAAGTATACATGAATGATTTGTAAGTCATATAATATTCAGTAAGAGGTCTGCATGATGTAATTTTGCCTCCTCTGGTACCTCTTTTCGTCTGGAGCTAAATACAAGGAACGATAAGTGTTTTAGGAGTTGACTTGGTGTATAATGAAGTCTTTGCAATGTGTCAGGAGTGTGCACTAGCTTGAAAAAGTGTGCTAAGCTAAAATAGGACCTGATTATGCTTTGTTCTTGAACCACTCTTGATTTCCACTTACCACAAATATTTTAGGGTCGACTATTGTAACCACTACACGTTTCATGTTACTTGTTTCATCTTGACTGACCAAGGAGAAAGATCTTGGTGCTTGTGGAGGATATAAATGTAAAACCAAAAGTGTCAAGTGAGGGAAGCAATGTACTAAGTGAAATTCCTTTGATAAACAAGCATACCACAGAAGTAGACATCACGATGAAATGTGGAAAGGACTAGCTTGTGTAATATGATTGTGGAGGTAGTAGTTGGTGATGTGATGACTGAGAAGAGTGTTTGGAGTTGATTTATTGTGGTGGAGGTTGATATTACAAGTGTACAGAGATGAGATAGCAATGTAGAGGCTTAAGTGATCAGCATTCTATTTTGAGAGAAGAACTTTGAGTCAGATAAGTTTTATGTTATAGATTGAAGGTGAGAGGAACCTCTTGTAACAATATAATGAAAAATGCACGAAATAACAGAAATAACAGAACACAGAAGGAATTTATTGATCACATACCACTTCGAGGGGGCAACCTCCTTTGAGCAAGCTCAATACAATAAACTTGTGGATGCCTTCATTGGCCTCAACACATACTTATATACTAAGTCTAATCTAAACAACTATTACTCCCCATGAATGTGGGATAATATAATATACTCATGGGATGACTTACAAAGCATATGCATCCAATAACAATATACTAACAAAGTAAAGAGAAGGGTTAAACACAGGTTCCTAACATCCCCTCCCTCTTAGAAAAGCTTTGTCCTCAAAGCTTAAGATGTGGAAATTGTTGCTGAATCTGAAGGAGTGGTTCCCATGTAGCATCCTCTGGTTCCATTATGTGCCACTGAATTAATACCTCTGTGATGGATTGAGAGCGAAGCTGATGAGTGCACCTATTGAGGATGGCCTTTGGCTCCAAAATGATGGATCCTTCGTTATCCAGTTCTGGTAAAACAGTTTGTGCTTTGATGTTGGTGCCAAGAAGTTTCTTTAGACAAGAGACATGAAATACTGGATGAACGCGAGAAGAAGGAGGAAGCTCCAATTTATAAGCAACTAACCTAATCTTCTGAAGAACCTTATATGGCCCATAGAACTTTGGAGCCAGCTTATGATGCCCTTTGAGTTTCAGGGAGGATTGCTTGTATGGTTGTAGACGAAGAAAAACCATATCACCTACTTGAAAAGTGCACTCAGAATGGTGCTAATCGTCTTGTTGTTTCATTCAATTTCTTGCTATGTGAAGATTGTCCTGCAAAATGCAAAGAATTTGATCTCGAGTTTGGAGAAATGTGTCAACTGCCTGAACTGGTGAACTGCTGGGGGTGTACAGAAGGAGCACTGGTGGTGCCTAACCATAGACTGCTTCATATGGAGTCATTTTAGATGTAATGTGGTAGGAGGTATTGTACCACCATTCAGTGAGAGGGAGCCACTTTGGCCACTTATGCTGTTGTTTTGAGGTGAAGCAACAAAGATAAGTTTCTAAACATTTGTTGATAACTTCAGTCTGACCATCTATTTGTGGGTGATACCCTGAACTCATCTTCAGTTTGGTGCCAGTGTGGCGAAATAGTTCTATCCAAAAATGATTGGTGAAAGTTACATCATGATTTGAGACAATGGAAGAAGGGATTCCATGAAGACGGAAGATCTGGTCTATGAAAATCTGTGTGACTGGGGAGGCGGTATAGGGATGGCTGAGGGCACAAAAATGACTATATTTGGAGAGGTGATCAACCACAACCAAGATCATTGTCTTCCCTCCAGATTTAGGTGGCCCTTCAATGAAATCCATAGAAATATCTATCCAAATCCGTGTAGGGATGGGCAAGGGTTCGAGCAATCTAGGAAGGAGTGTCATTTCACCCTCGTTGCACTGGTAGGTATCACATTCAGCGACCATTTGCAAAATTGCCCTTTTCATTCCCTTCCAAAAGAAGTTATGTCATGCCCGCTCATAAGTTTTGAGGAACCTAGAGTACCCTGCTGATGGAGAAGCATGGAGTTCATAGAAGATAGCCTATTGAAGATCTGTGCTCTGGGGAAGCACTAGATGACCCTTGTATCTCAGAGAAGCACCATCCCAAGATTAATGCGGTACAACAGAAGGGTTATTGGTCAACTGTTGGATGATTTGAGATAATGAAGAGTCATTGACATAGCCCTGCTGAATAGATTCCAACCAATTTGGAACAGGCATAGAAATAGCTGAAAGAGAAGCTTGGTCATCAAATGTGCGAGAAAGAGCATCCACCACAATATTGTCCTTACCCTTCTTGTAAGTGATCTCATAATCATAACCCATGAGTTTGCTAACCCATTTCTATTGCGTTGGGGAGGAGACCCGTTGTTCTAGGAAATATTTTAGACTTTGGTGATTAGTCTTGATGCAGAAATGATTACCTAATAGGTATGGCCACCATTTCTGTACTGCATGCAAAATAGCCATCATTTCCTTCTCATATGTAGAGAGTACTAAATTCTTGCTTGAAAGGGCTTTGCTGGTGAACATAATGGGATGTTCATCTTGAAGGAGAACAACACCAAGTCCATTGCCACAAGCATCACTCTCAATAGTGAAGGTCTTGGAAAAATCTGGCATAGCTAGAATAGGTGTAGTACACATAGCTTGTTTCAGTTTTTCAAATGCACACTCAGCAGTATGTGTCCATGTAAAAGCATCCTTTTTCAACAGAGATGTTAATGGAGCTACAATCTTCCCGTAATCCTTGACAAACTTGCCATAGTAGCTAATCAGTCCCAAAAAACCATGAAGGCTATTGAGTGTCTGAGGATGTGACCAATTTTTCATGGCATCTATTTTGGCAGGATCCACGCGAACCCCTTGGGCTGAAACAATATGCCCGAGATACTCTACTTCCTCTTGCCCAAAAACACATTTAGACTATTTTGCACAGAGATGATGATCAGAGAGAAGTTGTAGTACAAGATCCAGATACTGGAGATGCTCAGCCCATGTTTTACTATAAATGAGGATATCATCAAAGAAGACCAGAATGAATTTCCACAAGTAGGGCCAGAATATTTTATTCATCAATGCCTAGAATGTGGAAGGAGCATTAGTGAGGCCAAAGGGCATGACCAAAAACTCATAGTGGCCATCATGCATGCAGAAAGTTGTTTTAGGGATATCATCCTCATGAACCTGAATTTGGTGATACCTAGAATGAAGATCCAACTTGGAGAAAAAATGAGCGCCATGAAGCTCATCAACAACAAGAATCAGAAACTTATCCTTGATTGTGATGTGACTAAGTGCTTGGAAGTCAATGCAGAGGCACCATGACCCACCCATCTTTTTTCCAAACAAGAAAAACTGGTGAAGAAAAGGAACTGGTACTCGGGTGAATAATACTTTGCTTCAATAAGTCCCGAACGAGCATCTCAATCTCCGTCTTTTGGTGAAATGGGTAGTGATAGGGCCTGATGTTGGGAGGAACGCTTCCAGGAAGGAGCTGAATATGGTGGTCCTCTAGTTGTCAAGGTGGCAATCCCACTGGTTCAGCAAAGACACATGCATATCTATCCAAAATTCCTTGTAGATCTGAAGGAGTAGTGGAGACCACTGATGGTTGCATCTGAATGGAATGGAGCTAAGCAATGGCACCATGTGAATTCTTCTTAAGGAGCTTTTCCATGTGATGTGAACTGATGATAAGAGACCTTGGTTGTAAGCCCTTCAATGTATGTTTTTGCCCATTGTCTAAAAACTGCATCCAAAGTTTAGCAAAATCCCATAAGATGGGTCCAAGTGTGCTTAACCATTAAGTGCCCAAAACCACATCACATCCACCTAAGGGTGAGGAAAACATGTCAGAGCGTAGGTTATAATCTCCAATAGAGATACGCATATTACGACACTTCCCTTTGCAAGGTAAGGTGCCCCCATTCACAATCATGACTTCGAAGTTGGAGCAAGGATGGACAAAACAATCAGCTTGTTTGGCGATCCTAAGGTCAATGAAGTTATGAGTGCTACCAGAATCAATGAGTATTGTAAGAGGGAGATTTTTGAAGTAACCCTTGAACCACATAGTTTGTGGGGTGGTGACTCCTGCTCAAGCATGGAGAGATATCTTTGGGTGGTCGTCTTGAGAAGGAGGGTTAATAGGCGACTGCTGAATGTCAACCTGATCATCGACTGTATCTTGAGCATCGTCATAAACTTCAGTTGCAGGTAGAGAATCCACATCCAAGAGATAGATCTTTTGCTCCACACATATATGTCCCTGATAAAATTTCTCATCACAATTATAACAAAGCCCTTTTTCTCTACGTGCCCACATCTCTGCTTCAGACAAATGCTTGATAGGAGTTGTTCTAGGAGCTGGCATGATTGGAGGTCTTTAGGAAACCATATTTCTGAATGGAACAAAAGTGGATTTGGAGCATTGTTGAGTTGTGATCTTGTCCTCTACCAACTTAGCCAACCCTAGGGCTTCCATCATTATGTTGAGAAGGAACATTTTAACCTCAGATCAGATTGCATCCTTCAGGCCACTGACAAAACAACTCCTGAAGAATTCATCAAACAATCCCTCTATGTGATTGGCCAGTTTCTCAATTTATGTCCAATATTCTCTCATAGTGCCAGTTTGGCGAAGTTTAGTGAGTGCTCCTGTGAAGTCATCAAAAGCACTAGGGCCAAATCATTGCAAAATGAGTTTGCAAAAATCTGTCCATTTTGGCTCTTCATGAGCCTTGATGTACCAACGGAACCATTAAAGGGCTTCATGTTCCAAATGAAAGGATGCAAGTGGGACTTTGTTGACATCAAAAGTATTATGCAGACTAAAATATTGTTCTGCCCAATATATCCATCCAGTTGGATCATCACCATTGAAGCGAGGAAAATCAAGCTTCAGCCCACGAAAATTGCTGGAAGAAGAGAACCAAGTGTCTGCAGAAGACTCTGGCTACCATCTATTGTTCATGGCTGAATGCTGAAGATTGAGGATGAGAATTTTTTCATCTAGATCTTGGAGTTTGGTCTTAAAGGCTGCAAGTTCATCCTCCATATTTTTTGCTCCTGCTTGGGTGACAACCATAACCAAGATTTTTTTTTTGGGAATGGGTAGAAAAACAAAAACATAAACTTTTTTAGTAAAGGAAAATTTGGATTTGGGAAAAACTCTGATGGGTAATTGGGGTTTGACTAGGTTTTGGACACTTTCTGGGGGATAGGGAAGCAAAAAATGGGGATTTTAGAAGTGGGGTGAAAGAATGGGAAAATTTGTCCAAGAGGGACAAAGGAGCAGAAATAGGAAATGAACACTGTGGAAAAATTTGAAGGTGATTGGGTGAGAATCGAAGAAGTTATGGAAAACCCTAAAAATAGACAAATGTGGGATTTTTGGCTTCGATAAGTGGAATTTGGGATAGGGTCCTCAAGGAAGAAAATATGCAGAATGGAATTTCAGGGGTTCCAGTGAATTTTCAGGGGAAACAGAGCTAAAGCAAGGAAGATATGGCAAAAAAATAGAGCTAAAGCAAGGAAGATATGGCAATAGATATGGACCCCAAGTATGTTCGTCTTCCTAAAGGTTTAGGGGATTCACTCGGCTACCAATGCTATCTAACAACTTACATATTGGGGTAGTACCCCTCACTTCACGGCTCAGGTAAAACTGATAACTGCTTTGCCACAAACGACAACTTTGGGTTTACTTCACGGATGGGAACTAGTCAATCAGGTAGGGGTCATTGTCCTTTTCGCTGGCAGGTCCTCTCAATGGGCCAACTACTTCAGGGTTCCTGTGGTACTCCTCACAATGAGTTTTAGGGCTATGCCCAGGCACTTCCCACAGTTAAGTGGATAGCGATTATTCCCTGATCCGAACCTACAATTGAAATGAACAATACATGTGCAAAGAAAAAAGAACTGCAATAATCACAGCGCCTGGAGGCCACTGCAAAAAAAAATTTGGCAGAAATTCCACCCTTCGAGCCCAAAAAAGCGCTTTGATACCAGATGAGAGGAACCTCCTGCAACAATGTAATGAAAAATGCCCAAAATAATAGAAATAGTAGAACACAGAAGGAATTTATTGATCACAGGCCACTTCGAGAGGGCAACCTCCTTTGAGCAAGATTAATACAATAAACTCGTGGATGCCTTCATTGGCCTCAACACGTACTTATATACTAAGTCTAATCTAAACAACTATTACTCCCCATGAATGTGGGATAATACAATATATTCACGGGATGACTTACAAAGCATATGTGTCCAATAACAATAGACTAACAAAGTAAAGAGAAGGTTAAACATGGGTTCCTAACAGAAGGATAGTTGTGTAATGATTTTAAATATTCATGGAGTTGCAACTTCCTTTAGGTTGTAGCCCAATAATAATAATGTAATCCTATTTTATTTGTTAGGCTAGATTTGGACAGTAGATCCAAGTAGCTTGCTCACCGTAGTTTTTCCCTTCTAGGGTTTTCCACGTAAATCTAGTGTTATGTATTTTTTGTCCTTGTGCTTTTCATGTTTTAAGTACTTATGTTAGGTTGAATCTAGTTGGATGAAAAGGTTTTGAATAAGTATTGATTCCGTCCTCTCAGTACTTCTATGTGTTCAACAGTTGGAAAATGACAACTTGAATGTAACATGACATCTCACATTACCCATAATCAACCATCTTAATTAAGATTAAGAATAAGTCATGATTAACACAATCATAGTTAAGCAAGAAATGAATCAATATCATCATGAAATTAAACATGCATTACTTTTCTAGGTAATTCAAAAATTGAGATTTACAACAATCCAAAGATAACATATTAGTGAATTAAATTCACTATACAATTACAAAGCTATGCTCATGGCATCATTGATAAGATTATACATAATAACTAATTGTCAAGTCATATAAAGAATGAACTATATCTAGAACTTTGAAATTTGTCTTCATAAGTCTCAGCTTGTCTTCTACTTGGGAAGGAGAGCATCACCTGAGTGCTTTTCGTCCAATCACGGACCAGCGGTCCCTCGCACAACTTCCTACCTAGAAGAGACCCTGCCCTTCACAGAGGGTATAGATATAAGGAACTGTTAGGTTTTCCATCTGAGTATCTGGTGTTGTTTCCTTCATAATGCTTCATGGTCATACAACAATAAATCCACTCTAACTATGTATGACACTATTGGAAACATTATGCCATCTAGAGCACAGTGAACCGACTAATGCATGTAGAGATGGATGCATTACTTTGGCCAAAGATTTACATACATATACATTTCTCAATGAACATAGTCTATTGTTCACAACCTCGACTTTCTTAAAGTTGGTAAACCAACCTCACAGATCCCAATGAACACTTGCAAGCAAATAACCTATCACATAAAGGAGATCAAGAGGCACAAAGATGGTGCTCTACAACCTTGAAGCAAAAATGTATTAATAAGAATGAATAATTACAAAGAGATCAATCCTTAAGAAAGGAGATCAAAACCCTAAAAGTGAAAACCCTAGATGAATAATTAATAATTAATTATTAATGGGCCTAAGTTTATCTTAAGTGAAAAATAAAGTAAAGGTGACTTAATTAATCAATATGATTAAATTAATTAAGTAATTAACCTATTACTCTAACACCCCGCCTTAAGATGAACTTAAGGAGAAGCCAAAAAACTAAGAACAAAATGCATGAAAGCAAAGATAGGTCTCAGCAACTAGGCCTGATGAGGTACCCAAGTACAACCAAATCTCTATAAATCGGAGTGAAGGAGAAAACCTAGTGGGAAAAAACTCCTTTCTAAAAAGAGATGAAATCATGTAAAAAACATGAAGGAAGGAAGGCCTCATGAAGACCCCCTAAGGACAACTTCCTTCACCCCAAGCATAGATCGCAACTGAAGATAGCGAGGTGATGCCAAAGGTTTTATGAAGATGTCTGCAACCTGCTCCTCTGTAGGAATGTACTCCAAGATGAGAGAACCATCCTGAATCAACTGCCTGATGAAGTGCATGTGGATCTCAATGTGCTTAGTCTGCTAATGCTCCACTAGGTTGCGTGAAATGTGAATAGCATTCTGATTGTCACACCAAAGAAGAGTGGGACTATCAGGAGGAAAAGCAAACTCAATCATCAACTATCAAAGCCATAAAACCTCTTGGCTAGCTAACACTGCAGCTCAGTACGCAGTCTCTATAGATGATAATGCAATAGCAAATTTCTTCTTGCAAGACCATGTAATAGGACCAGAACCAAGGCAAAAAAAAGCCAGAAGTAGACTTCTGATCATTGACATCACCAGCCCAATTTGAGTCAGTGAAGCCAACAATGTGAGGGCTCCTGATGTGTAGTGAATGTCATAATGTGTGGTGCCCTGAATGTACCTCAAAATATGTTTGGCTACTTGCCAATGGCTCTCATGTGGATCATGTGAGAACTGAGAGACAAAGCCAACCGTAAAGGAAAGATTAGGATGAGAATGTGTTAGGTACAACAAACTACCAACCAACTACCTATATAATGTAGAATCTACTGAAGGAGTAGAGCAAGTGGAAGACAAGACAACACCTAACTGAAATGGTGTGGGGGCGGGCTTGCAATCAAGCATGCCAAATCTCTGGAGCATATCAAGAGCATACTTATGCTAAAATATGGAAATCCCATCCGAAGACTGAATAACCAATAGACCAAGAAAATAGTGCAGAAGACCAAGATCTATCATCTCAAACTGCTCCATCAAAGCTCTCTAAACACTCTGAATCATGGAGGATGAGCTACCTATAAGAATGAGATCATCAACATATAGCACAAGGATCAAAAGATCACCCTCCTGATGCTGAATGTACACTGTGGGATCAAAATGATAGTGAGTGAAGTGAGAGGAAAGCAAAAAAGAGTCTATCTTCTCATACCAAGCCTGAGGGGCTTGTTTGAGACCATATAATGAATGCCAAAGTTTGCAAACCAAAGAAGTGTCCTACACAAATCCCCAAGGCTGCTCCATATATATCTCCTCATGTAGGTCTCCATGCAAGAATGCACTCTTCACATCCATCTAAAAAATTATCCATCCCTGTGAAGCTGCGAGAGAAAGTACAAAGTGAATAGAATTCATCTTGGCAACAGGAGCAAAGGTCTCAGAGTAATCAATACCCTCAACCTAAGAAAACCCCTTCGCAACAAGATGTGCCTTGTACTTATCAATTGAACCATTTACAGCAAACTTGGTACAGTACACCCACTTGCACCGAACCAACTTTCTTCCCTTAGGAAGAGTAACAATATCCCAAGTATTATTCTTCATCAAAGAAGAATACTCCTCCTCCATAGCTCTATCCCACTCAGGAGTACCTGCTGCCTCTGAATACTTCTGAGGATCATCCGAAATGGCATGACTCAAAAGACTATCCCCTGATGTCTGTGCACGAGTACGACGGGAATCTAAAGGATCACCTGCCAAAGATCTAGCTACCTCAACAATAAAGCGGGCCCACTTGGGCAAAGGCTGAGTATCTGGAGGTGGTGGGGAAGGTGGAGCATCATCAAGATCATCCTCAAGAGATAAGGAATCCTCAAGAGATGAAGTGGGAGGAGTAGGAAGTGAGGGAGAAGTTGGTGATGGAGGATCCATCCGAGGAAAGCGCTCATCAAACTGGACATCTCGTCGAAAGAAGACCTCTCTGGAATCAAGATCAAATAATCTGTATGCCTTAACATCCTCACAATAGCCAACAAATATGAGTGGTTAGCTTTTCCTCTCCATGGCTTTCCACTGAGCATCAGGAATGTATGCCCAAGCCTCACTACCAAAAACTCAGAATGTTTCAGAAACATCGGGCTTGACATGGGTCCAAGCCTCCTCAGGAGTCATATGTTGTAATGCCTTATGAGGCATTTGATTTTGAATGTAATTGGCACAATTCACTGCCTCAGCCCAGAATGAAGAATCCATATCACGTGACTGAATCATACAATTGGCCATCTCCCGTAAAGTTCTGTTCTTTCTCTCAGCAACACCATTTTGCTGAGGGGTGTAAGGAACTGAAAGTTGATGCTACAAACCATGCTCAGTACAAAAGTCCCTGAAACCTTGATTGACATACTCCCCCCCATTGTTTGTGCATATCCTCCTGATAGAAAGCCCAGATTGCTTCTCCACGAATGCCTTGAAGATAGAGTGTGCATTGTAAATCGTCGGGCACCGTCTATCCAGCCATCAGGATAGAATGGCCATCCTAATGGACATACCTGTAGACAACGGTTTTTGAAAATTGTGCGTGCCTTTTCCCTGATATTCACCAGTTTCCACATGGGATGGCCAGAAATCGTAGTCACATTGACTGGGGATTTATATTTTAAGCTTTCCATTCTTGTCAGTCTTACAATTCCGATTTAACATCTAGGCCTGTTTTAGCGTAGGGCAATTCAGGATAGCTGCGTGAGCTTTATAAAATTATTTATCCTTGGCTTGCTCCAAATTAGTATTTATTTAAGAATAGAAATGGTTAATGTGAAAAGATACGAATGGAGATTGACATTTATATATGTTTTTTATATTGTTTAAAATTATATCAAGAGTCAATGCCAAATATAATAATTTAGAGACAACTGTGCATTTCTAAATAATTTTTAAGTGTGAAATTTGGATTAGAATAATCTTTTAGATAGTATTTATTAGTACCTGCCTTTGGCTAGATAGTATTGCAATGAGTTCACACTTATCTAGTTATTATTCTATTGATTGTAAACCAATCAAAATATAGGATTATTTTTCTTGTGGGGCAAATTTGATTTATATCTGTATTGTCATTGGCTCAAAGAAAATGACGTCTTCTCCGCGGATTGTCCGAGAGTGCAACAAAAAGCTATAAATGACATTTCAATGTGTCTCCTTCTAGGATATATCCTTGAAACACTTTTGACACACAACACATCCAAATCCAAAGGAACAAAAACTTAGCCAAACTCCTACACTAATCACAAAAGAAATCACCTCTATCCAATAAAATTGATGCACAATAATTGAATCCCTAGCCATTGTGAGTTGATGGAGTTTGTTGTGTTGTTGATGGAGCTTGGGCCCTACATGAGGCGTTGGTGAGGACTCTGCTAGTGGTGTACTTGTGTATTTTGGTGGAGCATCTAGAGTTTGGGTGATGGCAAGGGCGCCATTGCTGGTTTGGAAGGTGAATCTGGATCTGGAGGTGGCCCTGGTGTTACTAGGGTGGAGGCATAGGAGGAGGTGCAGAGGAAGTCCTTGATGGAGTGGTCGTTTATGGCACTAATGGTGTTGCTAGCGAAGGGCTAGGTGGTGGAAGCTGCGTGTGTAATCATGTTGGTAGTGGTTTTGGAAGATTTAGTGGGTTGGGTGTTGGCCTGGGCGGTGTTGGGGCTAGTTGTGGTTGCCTATGCAGACCTAGTGGGGGAGTTGGTAAGCAGGCTAAGGTTTTGAATCTTGTCATTTATGATATGCAAATCTTAAATGGACAAAGTTGTGTCCTTCTCTGTCCTCTTAACGGGCAGTTTCTCGGTGTGTGAGCCGAATGTATTTATGGCTGCCAGTCTTTTCTGCAAGTCCTTTGGCAGGTTTCTTGGGGCGATGTTGGGGCTCCTCTATCGACAGTTTACCACATATCGAGCATTGCCAAATTGCTAATATGATCTTTTATTTGCATATTACTTTCGCAACTCACATTTTAATGCTTGTACATCTACACAGATACCTCAAGGTATTTGATATATTTAACAACTACTTAGTGGCATTTGTCCCTATCCTTGCCCTTGCTGGGCTATCTATATACCTTCAGATGTAATATTTTATTTTAATATTTTAATATATGGTATAGGTGCTTTGCACCTCTCTCTCTATATGATTTTCCAAACCGACAGTTGTGCATCAAACTTGAGCACTTAATTTTTTCCGCAATTTATGACTTAAACCTTCATCTCCTTTTAATATTAAGATGAGAAATGAAGCACATTATAGGAAGGAGTAGAAGATATTTTTTTTTCTAAGAGGAAAGTATGATCTGACAGTCACTGCCGATTCTTGAAAAAATAACACGGAGTATAGAAAGGGATCCGACAATTTGCTGGTTTCGAGAAATTATATACATTTTATTTCTGGAAACCTTTTTAACAACTGCACGAAACATATACCATCTCAACTAATATTGGTGTTGGACGGTATTTGTATTATATTGAAGAAAGAAAACAATGCAAATCTGAGCAAGTGGGCAGTAAAGTTGAATGTGTGGCCACAGACGTCACGATAAAGATAGACACGCAGATTCCACAAGATTTTTTTGGGGATGTATTCTGCATACGTTTACGGTGGAGTAAGATTTGTTTGTCATGTATAATAATATTTTTGGTTATCCTGAGACGTCTTTATCCTGACCTCCTTTCTACAAAGCGTACCAAATATTAAAAGGAGTCACGTTATTACTTTTGAATAATTCTGTTTCCTAGGGAAGAATCCGCGTATAGACAATTCTGTGGGCTCCTTTAAAATGGTTCTTCTCCCTTGCAAGCTGTCACTGACACAATGTAAAGTTGGAAAACGAAATTTCACTCGTAAAGAAAATTAAGTGGCCTTGTTTAGTCTTATGCCCGTGCTCACGCGTTTTCCTACAAAACGTCTTCCCCGTTGTTTCCCAGCCTCACTCTTCCACACATTCTGTGGGCTCCTTTAAAATGGTTCTTCTCACTTGTCAGCTGTTACTGACACAATGTAAAGTTGGAAAACGAAATTTCACTTGTAAAGAAAATTAAGTGGCCTTGTTTAGTCTTATGCCCGTGCTCACGCGTTTTCCTACAAAACGTCTTCCCCGTTGTTTCCCAGCCTCACTCTTCCCTACATTCTGTGGGCTCCTTTAAAATGGTTCTTCTCACTTGTCAGCTGTCACTGACACAATGTAAAGTTGGAAAACGAAATTTCACTCGTAAAGAAAATTAAGTGGCCTTGTTTAGTCTTACGCCCGTGCTCACGCGTTTTCCTACAAAACGTCTTCCCCGTTGTTTCCCAGCCTCACTCTTCCACACATTCTGTGGGCTCCTTTAAAATGGTTCTTCTCACTTGTCAGCTGTTACTGACACAATGTAAAGTTGGAAAACGAAATTTCACTTGTAAAGAAAATTAAGTGGCCTTGTTTAGTCTTATGCCCGTGCTCACGCGTTTTCCTACAAAACGTCTTCCCCGTTGTTTCCCAGCCTCACTCTTCCATACATTCTGTGGGCTCCTTTAAAATGTCTCTTCTCACTTGTCAGCTGTCACTGACACAATGTAAAGTTGGAAAACGAAATTTCACTCGTAAAGAAAATTAAGTGGCCTTGTTTAGTCTTACGCCCGTGCTCACGCGTTTTCCTACAAAACGTCTTCCCCGTTGTTTCCCAGCGTCACTCTTCCACACATTACTTCTACCCAGTTGGAAAATGAAATTTCACTCGTAAAGAAAATTCAGTGGCCTTGTTTAGTCTTACGCCCGTGCTCATGCGTTTTCCTACAAAACGTCTTCCCCGTTGTTTCCCAGCCTCACTCTTCCACACATTACTTCTACCCATTTGCTCACGACTTTTATTTATCCACTCACTGTCTTGAACGGTAGCTTTTATCCTCTCTCTCTCTCTCTCTTGCACATTTTCTTGGCTCTGCCATTCTGATTTCTTATCTGGCAAAACTCAAACCCATTTCCATTTAGTAGTCATGTTTGTTTCACTTCCTCTTCCATTTTATTCCAATGGAAACAGCTAAGCAGATTAGCCGAGTCTGAAAAAGGAGAATAGGCATACGCCACAAAAGTTTCAGGAGTGGAGTGGAGAAGGGCGCTCTAAAAAAGTTCAATCGATTCCCGCAAAATCGTCAAGGTTAGTAAGTACCAAGCATTCTATTCCCTCTATCATATCGGATGAAATCTCGTGAACCCACTCTATTGTAATTATAGAATGGATTTTTTTGCTTAAAGAATTCCACTAACCCAATTCCTCGTTATTAAAACCGATATTTGTTTGTTCCCATGATTAAGGATGAGGGAAGGGTGTTGAAAAGAGTATTTGGAATCGCCTGGTGGATCCGGATGGAGCAGCTAGACAGAGTTCCCCTTGGGCTGGAGGATACCGTAGACGACTTTGAAAGAACCATGATAAAGAGTAACAAGAATGTACAAATTGTGGGGATAGTGGGTCGTGGCGGGTGCGGTAAAACCACACTTGCCAAAGAGTTATACAGTAGGAAATGCCCAATGATGAAGAGGTCCAGCTTTCTTTCTCAAGTCGGATCTACTGCAGCGGAACACGCGTTGATTAACCTCCAGAAAAGACTTGTGGGAGATTTGCTGCCTGATAGTCTTGTAAAAGATTTACCATTTTGCAGTATTGATGATGGCAAGAAGATTGTGGCAAGCCATTTGAGATCTGTTCGCGTGCTGCTGGTTTTGGACGACGTGGATCATACCAACCAACTTGATGCTCTTTTACCAGGAAAGGAAAATCTGGCATGTGGTAGTTTGATTATTGTCACAACACGCCATTCCAAACTGCTTACATCATGGGGAATCTGTTCCATTTACGAAATGAAAGGATTAGATCCTCTGCATGCCGAGCAACTTTTATGCAGGCATGCTTTCCTTGGTTCCTCTCCACCGGATGAATTTAAAAGTTATGTTGAAATGTTTGTTCGACTCTGCGATGGATTGCCCTTGATGATCAAGGTACTTGGACAACTACTTCAGGGAAATTCCCAGGAATATTGGGAAGCTCAGTTAAACAAGATGAATAGAATAAGGCCCACTGACACCAAAGAGATGCTAAAACTACACTTCCTTACATTTAGTGAGGAGGAGCAAGACTTATTCTTAGATATAGCTTGCTTCTTTATTGGAGAAGAAAAAAGTTTGGCAATTGCAGTTTGGGAAGGATTGGGGTGGAATGGAATGCATAGCTGGGAAATGCTTGAGAATAAATGTTTCGTTGAGCTAGATGAAAAGAAGCGCATAAGAATGCATAATGACCTGAGAGATTTTGGAAAAGAAATTGCGATAAGCATGTTATCCTGCCGTCTATGGTCACCAGCACAAATTGTCAACATTCAGAAGGCAAGTTTAATATTTTCTCTTTGGCTCTCTAGCTATTTTATCTGTCTATCCCCAAACTTTTAGAATATAATAGTATTATTCCTCTAATTCTTTTATCTTCCTCGGCTTTTAGCATTCATTAGTATTCTTGATTATTCTTCATTATTGTTAGAAAATTAAACTTCCTCGCTATTATTGGTTTATTTATTTTTTAATATATAGTATGTAGCATATTTTAAAATGCATGTAGACTATTTCTAAATTATATTTCTATAGTCTTGGATCGATATTTATTTTTAAAATGTATCTAGAATATTTAGAATTGATTATAAAACAATGAGTAATTTGATTTGGTTTGAAAATAAGATATTTTTTTTATTAGTTTGTAGAAGTGGTGGTGAATGTTGGAGTTGAGGATCTTCGATAGGTCAAGAAGGACAAGCAATTTCAAGCCTGCAAAAGAGAGAAATAGAGTATGCAATACAAACAAGATAATACCATAAATGAATAGGACAAATTGATTATCATTATTATGAACAATGTTTGTACATATAGGTGAGAAGTGGTTAAGTTGCATAAGAAGTCAACTCATACACACTAATAGTGATGGTGAGTTTGTTTCTGTAAAATAGCAAGAAGTCATGCCACATTTTTTGGAAGAGTTTGAACAACTTTCCAAGTTGTCACATAGCTTGGAAGAGTTTGACCAACTCTTCAAGTTGCCACATAGCGACCTAAGATGGCTTAATGCCAAGTGCAGAAATACATGAATAATTACTTAATAAGTAATAATAATCTTTTGCACTAACACCCCCTTAAGCATAGCTTAAGTGGGCACAAAGAAAGATGTGTCCTAACAACTAGGCTTGATGAGGTACCCATGTACAATGCAATTTCTCATAAAGTGGAGAAAGGAAGAAAACCCAGTGGGAAAAAGATTCCTTCCAAAAGAGAGAAAAAAAGTAAGTGTACTAGACATGACACAAAACACTTGAAGATGATAGTCCTAAAATCCTTACAAAATAGGGTCCATGTGTGCCTTCTCAAAGAAGAGAAAGAAAGTCAACACAACATATTGCATGGTGAATGTTGTAGTAGGTCCCTCTACAACAAATGGTGCCTCTTCCCTTCAAAAGATAAAAACCCTGAGCTATCAAACTATTGAGTTCCCACTCAAGTGGAATGTATGAAGCAATCAAGATGTATTGTTCTAGAGCTACTCTTGTTTCATAATGTTTATTCTAAAATGAGTCACAACCAGATTAGGTGTCCTAGACCTAACTAAAATAAGTGACCTTTCAAAGTTGTGTGAAAAATGATGAAGACTAGGATCTAAAGAAGTGATGTGTGGAATGTCAATACATGCCATGTGGCTAAAATCAAAATTTGAATCAAAGTCCTAATGAAAAGAATCTCAAGAAACCCTTAGTGAAGCCTCTTTGAACTCTATAATAGCAAAAGAACTCTCATCAAAGAGAAGACATATGTCCTCAACACTATCATCAAGATCTAAAATGTGAGACTCTATAAACAAGCAAGAGATGTTAGGTAGAAATGTGTCCCAATGATCTAAAAATCTAATATCAATATCCTACTGCAAGGAATCGTTAGAAGTTCTCAAGGAAACAACATGGAACTCTAAGTAGCAACAAGTGATGATGGAGGATATGACAAGCTTGTCTTGAGAAAATGAAGGTTCAAGCACGACCAAGCTAAGCCTTTGGTGAACTATCCACACTAGACATGCAGGAGTATGAATTTTAGAGAAGGAATCATCATGAGAAAAGTGTGGAAGGTGTAAAGATGCGAGAAATTATCAACCTTGCCAACTACAACAACATCTCTACTCTGTAAATCTTGAATAATCACTGAATGTGATGTGAACTCAACATTCTTCCCCATCCCACTATTTATAATCCAATATATGGAAAGGAGATTGTTGGACATTTCAAGAATGAAAAGGACATCAGTGAAACCTCCTTCACCTATGTCAACAGTTCCTTTCCCACTAACATCAAGTGTTGTTATCCATCAATATTTTAGATGAATCTATAGGTTGTAATGATGAGAATAGACCCAATGAAGAAACCATGTGACCGGAAACTCCAGAATCCAGAATCCATGTTCTAGACTTAGAGATTGTAGATACGACAAGTGCCTTGCCCTTAGATTTTGTAATATAGAAAAAGTGATACCTTCACTTTGTACATTATATTACATATGGGGTTGAAAAGGAAATGTTAATTTAAAGGAATAAAAAATGCAAAATTGAAAAACTAAGTTCACAATAATAAATAATAAAATGAAGGAACCTAGCACATGAAACTAGAGCTATCAGTTTTTTATGTCATTTCAAAGCATGAATGTCCACATGAAGTACTTTAGTCCTTCCAAATGTTGTCCCAAAAATCATAAAACTCAAGGTTTTCTTTAGATTTCAGACTAACCTACATAACAACAAATAAGAGCAACACAATAACAAACTAGTGGATACTAGATAATATTGAAATGATGAAACAGAGATAAACTAATAAATTCAAATGAAATATTGAAATGACAAAAGGGAAAAACACCTGCAATGTGGTTAAATGTCTCCAAAAATACTTGTAGCTAAAACAAGAGAAAATGTTGGGGCTATTTGGGGGTTTGCCTTTAGGTCAAACCCCTGCATTGGTATTTCTACCTCCACAACAACCAATGATATACATATAGAAAATGGTGTGTTCTCATATCATATGTGCATCTAGGAATTAAGAGTAGTGACAATAAAATAAATCTATAAGTATAATCTCTGGTCTATGGGGACAATGCCCTAGTGTGCATGTATTAAGATAAAATGGGGAGTGGTCTACACCAAGGTTTGTCAAAGTAAATAGAGAGAAATATGATAAAGAATATGTAGCAATGTTACTCAAAGAAAAAAAAAACAAGGACAATATTACTAGCTTGATGTAGAAGATAAAATAACACATGTAGTTGTCCAAGGGGATTTTAGTAGCATGCAACTTCAATAGACTCAACAATGGAGGCATGTGCATCCAAGCATAGCCAAGAGAAATCAATAGAATGAGAGAGAGAGAGAGTTTAAAAATTATTTTTACATAAGGATTTGTGAGTAAGCTAAAGGGTCATATTTGAATGTTGAAGGCATTCTTCTAACAACTGAGTGTTACAACAAACAACAATAGAAGACTGAGTGGGAATTCAACATTTTACATTATTGGAACTCATAGAATGCTAGCATGTCATGCAAACATCTGTGCATAGTGCTAGTGTCCTCAAGAATTCACACAAAATTTAACACGTGTTCCCAGAACAACATGAAGAGTTAGAATCTGATAAAGAAATTTGACAATTTGGTGAAGTAAAAATGCTAACGCTAGGCTAAAATGATCCCTAAAACATGCAAAGGGAACAGACACTAAAGCAAGCCCAAAATACAACATGAAATTGCAAGGGTATACAATTTTCTACATTACAATTGGCACCCACTTTAGCATGTTGATGACACTAGGTGATAAGGTACACTAAAGTATAAAAATTAAAATACTAAAAGTAAATAACATCACCAAAGGATACTATAGAGGATGTTGAGATCTTCAAGCAGAGGAACCAAGAAACCAAGATGAGAACCTACAAAACAAGTAAATTAGACACAAAAACCTGCAAGACAATAGTGTTAGAGCATAAACCTGCATAGCCACTATGTCAAAGCATCACAAACATATCCATAATCATAAATAACACATACATAGAGGAGAAAAAAACATAACAAACAAACAAAGTTAAATTAGCAAAGTGAAAGAGACCTTAATGTGAAAGGTTGTCTCAATACTACACGTCATTCCCAAACTACAACAAAAATAAAGAACACTAAAAAATAGAGGAATTCCTAAGAGGATAGAAGAACATAACGAGTCAATCAATTACTTCAAGGAGAGAAGACATACAAATAGATATGGAAGCAATCAATACAAATGAACAAAGTACATGACTCAGACACTAGCTTGCTATGTCACTAGGGGTCATGCAAATGACAATACTCTCATAAATCATAAACTAGCAAGTTGCATTCCTCTAGGTGATCATGGGTGTAAAAACATAAGTCATATGAAGCACACAAGCCAACAAATTGTATTATGCAAGGTGGCTCATAGACTACTTGCCATGGATCACAGAATAGAAATCTACATTATGCTAGGTGATCATGAGTGAAAAGGTAGTTCATGTGAAGCACATAGGCCAACAAGTTGTATTAGGCTAGGTGGCTCATATGCTACCAATGCCTCAGGGAGCATATCAAAACTAAAGCCTTAGGGAGCTTATCAAAAACCAACACCATAGGGGTGAACAATTTGATGAGTGTAAAATAAATAACACCATAGGGAGGTGAATTAATAAGCTACACTTCAAGGGGTGAAAATAAAGTAAGGTGAATGTATGGATACACATGTGTGAAAAATATATGGACATCCTCACTTAAAATATTAGCATGTATAATTAAGAAGAACCTCCTAAAACAATATAATGAAAAATGCACGAAATAATAGATTTATATAAATAGCAGAAACACTGAAGGAATTTATTGATCACATGCCACTTCAAGGGGGCAACCTCCTTTGGGTAAGCTCAATACAAAAATTTCATGGATGACTTCATTGCCCTCAACACTTACTTATATACTAAGTCTAATATAAACAACTACTACTTCCCATGAATGTGGGATAATACAATATGCTCATGGGACGACTTACAAAGCATATGCATCCATAGAAACTAATATACTAACAAAGTAAAGAGAAGGATTAAACATAGGTTCCTAACATTCCCTCCCTCTTAGAAAATGTTTGTCCTCAAAGCTTAAGATGTGGGAATTGTTGCTGAATCTGAAATAGTGGTTCCCACATTGCATCCTCTAGTTGCATTCCGTGCCACTGAATTAATACCTTTGTGATGGATCGGGAGAGAAGTTGACAAGTGCACCTCTTGAGGATTGCCTCTAGCTCCAAAAAGATGGATCCTTCATTATCAAGTTCTGATAAAATAGTTTGTGCTGTGATGTTGGTGCCAAGAACTTTCTTTAGACAAGAGACATGAAATACTCCAGGATGAACTCGAGAAGAAGGTGGGAGATCCAGTTTATAAGCAACTAACCCAATCTTCAGAAGAACCTTATATGGCCCATAAAACTTTGGAGCCAGCTTCTGACACCCTTTGATTTTTAGTGATGGTTGCTTGTATGGTTGTAGTGAAGAAAAACCATATCACCGACTTGAATAGTGCACTTAGAATGGTGATGATCAGCCAGTTGTTTCATTCTATTTCTTGCCATGTGAAGATTGTCCTACAAGATGCTGAGAATATAATTCCAGGTTCAGAGAATCATGTCAACTGTGTTAACTGGTGAACTACTGGGGGTGTATGGAAGGGGCACTGGCAGTGCCTAACCATACACTACTTCATATGGAGTCATTTTAGTTGAAGTGTGGAAGGAAGAATTATACCACCATTCAATGAGAGGGAGCCACTTTTTCCACTAATGTTATTGTTTTGAGGTGAAGCAACGAAGGTAAGTTTCCAAACATTTTTTGATAATTTTAGTCTGGTCATCCATTTGTGGATGATACCTAGAACTCATCTTCAGTTTGGTGCCACTATGTTGAAATAATTTTGTCCAAAAATGACTGATGAAGGTTGTATCATGATCTGAGATGATGGAAGAAGGGATGCCGTGAAGACAGAAGATCTAGTCCAAGAAAATTTGTCCTACTGAGGAGGTGGTATAGGGATGGCTGAGGGCACAAAAAAAATTATATTTAGATAGGCGATCAACCACAACCAAGATCACTGTCTTCCCTCGAGATTTAGGGAGCCCCTCAATGAAATCCATAGAAATATCTATCCAAATCCTTGTAGGGATGGACAAGGGTTCAAGAAACCCAAGAATGAATGTTGTTTCACCCTTGTTGCATTGGCAAATATCACATTCAACCACCATCTATTGAATTGTCCTTTTCATTCCCTTCCAAAAGAAGTTATGTTGTTCCCACTCGTAATTTTTGAGAAACCTTAAGTTCCCTGCTAATGGAGAAGCATGGATTTCACAGAATACAGTTTGCTAAAGGTTTGTGCTTTGGGGAAGCACCAAACGACCCTTGTATCACAAAGAAGCATCATCCCAAGAATAATGTGGTACATCAGAGGGGTTAGTGGCCAACTATTGAATGATTTGAGATAATGAAGAGTCATTGACATAGACCTATTGTATAGATTCCAACCAATTTAGAAGAGGCATAGAAATAGATGAAAGGGAAGCTTGGTCATCAAATGTACGAGAAAAAGCATCCACCACAATATTGTCCTTACCCTTCTTGTAAGTGATCTCATAATCATAATCCATGAGCTTACTGACCCATTTCTATTGTTCTGGGGAGAAGACCCATTGTTCCAGGAAATATTTTAGACTCTGGTGATTAGTTTTGATGCAAAAATGATTCGCCCATAGGTATGGTTGCCATTTTTGTACTGCATGCAAAATGGCCATCATTTCCTTCTCATACGTACAGAGTACTAAATTCTTGCCAGAAAGAGCTTTGCTTGTGAATGCAATGGGGCATTCTTCTTGGAGGAGAACAACACTAAGTCCATTGCCTTAAGCATCGTTCTTGATAGTAAAGGTCTTGGAAAAATCTGGCATAGCTAGAACAGTTGTAGTAGACATAGCTTGTTTAATTTTTCAAATGCACACTCAATAGCTTATGTCTAGGTTAAAGCATCCTTCTCCAACATAGCTATCAGCAGAGCTACAATCTTCCCGTAATCCTTGACAAACTTGCGATAGTAGCCAGTCAGCCCCAAAAAACCATAGATGCTCTTGAGTGTCTGGGGATGCGGCCAAATTTTCATGGTGGCTATTTTTACGGGATCCACTCAAACCCCTTGGGCTGAAACAATTTTCACAAGATACTCCACTTCATCTTGGCCAAAAACACATTTAGACTATTTTGCATAGAGATGATGATTAGAGAGAAGTTGCAGTGTGAGACCTAGATGTTGGAGATGCGCAACCCATGTTTTACTATAGACTGAAGATATGATCGAAGAAGACTAGAATGAATTTCCACATGTCGGGCCAAAATATTTTATTCACCAATTCTTGGAATGTTGAAGGAGCATTAGTGAGGCCAAAGGGCATGACCATAAACTTAGAGTGGCCATCATGTGTGCGAAAAAATTATTTTAGGGATATCATCCTCATGAACCTAGAATTGGTGATACCCAAAATGAAGATCCAACTTGGAAAAAAAATGAGCACCATGAAGTTCATCACGAAGCTCATCAATAATAGGGATTAGAAACGTATCCTTGATTGTGATGTGATTAAGTGCTTAGAAGTCAATGCAGAGGTGCAATGACCAATCTTTTTTCTAAACAAGAAGAACTAGTGAAGAAAATGGGCTTGTACTAGGGTGAGTAAGGCCTTGCTTCAGTACGTTTTTAATGAGCATATAAATCTTTCCATATCATGAACAATTACAAAGAGTAAACATAGTAGAAAATATAGATAATGGAACAACAAATGGAAATTTATTGATTCAATATCATGAACAATTACAACTTTCATATGTTGGCAATATGTGGACTACAATTGGCTCACAGGCTTATGCTTTAGCTTATTACAACTTATAAGAAAGATATAGCTTTCAAGTGTTATCCCACAATATTAACTTCCCAAACTATCCACTTATTACAAACTTCCTGACTAATTCCTAATGCATCTAGTGAATGATTATTGCTGGTATTAGCCAAGGATGCTCTACAATTTGATCAACACTCTCACAATATAGAAATCAAACAAATAGAGATGAGAAATCAATGATATTGATGAACCTATTAAGAGCATAAACATATATTAATCTCATTTACAAATTTACATGTGAATGCCTCATTATATAGGCATGGAAGAGACAATCCACCTTGCATGTGGATTGACAAGTCCCCTGTGATGTGGCACATGCAAGAAGACAAGTGTCCTATAAGGTGTTAATCTTTGGATCACTTGGAATGTACAAACCAAAAACCTTGTGTGACAAGTGTTGGATGGCTACAAAGTGCTTTTTGAGGTGAAATGGAGAGTTTTCTAACCTCAAAAGATATGCACATGAGGTTTACCAAACAAGTAGGCAACCTCTAACCTCTAAAAGGTTGCACATTCAGTTAGACAATATGTTGTCTAACCTCATCAACCTAAGTACACTTAAGCTATAGTGAATAGATAAGTTATTCACTCTAACACCCCCCCTTAAGTGATACTTGGGGAGATCACAAAAGTGCGGTAGATACAAAGATATGGGTCCTAGCTACTAGGCCATGTTAGGTACCCATTACAAAGTTTCTCATAAGGTGGAGTAAAGGAGAAAACCCAATGGGAACAAAACTCCTCTCTCAAAAGAGAAACAAAATGTATGAAAAGCAAACAAGTGAAGAAGAAGGATGGGCTTATATCATTACCCCCTAGGACAACTTCTATCATGTGTACAATGAATTTCTCGAAAATAGGAGATACAAAGAGAGACTTGGAAGCCCCCCATAATATATGCTATAGTATACATAGATGCTCACTGAAGTATGTTGAAGAGAATCCATGAACGTTGAACCACATTTGTCTCCTTAGGAAGAAATTAAACCATAGTAGTGTGCAAATAATCTTCCCATTCTAAATAGGAACATACAGGAAGAAGGAGGAAGGTCTCTGAATTATGCACATGATTCAAAGACTCGGATTGTGCCTATAATGTCTTCGAAGAATGCTCAGAGATCTCCAAGCCAATGTTGTTGTGTGACAAATATTCTTCACTCTAACAATTATATAGTGATTCCCATCTCAAGGAATGATCTGAATTAGCCTTAAGGAGTATTGAAGTTCAATACTTGATGAAACATGTAGGTCAGCCTAATTCCAATGGTGAAGCCTCTTGTGTTGATGGATCATGTTGCAGTTCTAGTTAAAGGTGCCTCTAGTTTCATAATGCCTTGTTAGATGTTCCATTCGGTACTGCAAGTCATGGGAAGGTGTCCCATACTTCATATGCTCAAACTGATTGCTGAATGCTCTGAACAATAAATCCCGATAAGCTTCTGATAGCGATAACTTTCTGTAGACAATTGTAAACCTCTTGAAATCTAGATATAATGTAGATGAGCCTTTGTAGAATCCTGATCTTGTACCGTGAGCTGTTAAATGATTATGTGATAAAATGTGGTGCAAAATGCTGAGACTGTACTGACTGAAATGCAAAGCAAGAAAAGAAAGAAAATGGTTTTGGTTAATGCAAGATTGTCTTTCAACTTGGGATGCTTCTACATCAAAGATTCAACGAAAAAAATTGTAGTAATGTTTTTCTTAAGTCATTTTTATTTAGTATAAGTTTATTATATGTGTACTTTCTTAAACTACTTTATAAATATTAGTTCATTATAGTTTAGTTTTTTAGTTTTTAGTAGAATTTTTTTATTAGATTGTATATATAGTTTTCAAATTAATATTAGAACAATTTATCAAGTAAAGGATTTGATTTTTTTTCAAAACTATTTTTTAATAGCCAATATGAGTAACAATAACTATATCTTCCATGTTTCAATTATAAGAATTGTGAATTTTGAAGTGTATAGATAAAAATTTTATTTAATTCACACAATCATTGGGACTTATTAGAAATTGAGTATGTGAAACCCCAAGATCAAGTAGCATATAATGCTCTCACTCAAGGTCAAAACATTTTATTGAAGGAAAAATCATAAAAAGGATCTAGAAAATATATTTAAATACCTTATAGAACTTCATAACACAAACAATTGGTAAATCTATCTTTTCAAGGATTATAGAAGCAACTAAATAAAAGCATGTATATGAGACCTTAAAAATTTCTATCAAGGCACTAGAAAAATGAAGTTAATAAGACTATGAATCTTAAAAAAAATTCAAAATTTGTAAGATGAGAGAATTTGAATTCATGAATAATTTCTTTACTCTGACAAACTTGTTGTTAATCATACCATAGATGAATCTAAAAAGTATTGATGATCAAAGAGTAGTGGATAAAATATTGAGAATTTTACTAGCAATGTCTGATCCCATTATTACTATTGAAGAATCAAATGATTTTGTCATAACTATCTTTGGATGAATTAATGGGTTTCTTACAAACTCATGAACAAAAGTTAGATAGAACAACTAGTACTTCTCCAGAACAACCATTCAAATTCTAGGTATCATTTAAGGATAATGGTAAGAGAGGAGAATTTTAGCATGGATTATCTCTAAATCTTGAAAGAAGCATCTAGGAAACAATTTAGAGGCAAAGGAGGACAAGGATTTTGAAAGAGGCATGAATAGAAATTATAATAGCTAAAAGAATAATTGTAATTCCCATGAAGCAAGAAGAAGAGGAAGAAGCACCATTGATACACATGGTAATAATCAAAAGTCTCATAAATTAAACTTCCAATATAATTATTATAGAAAACATTGTCATTGCGGTTATGAATATAGAAAGACAATGTGTTATTAGAACAAGCAAAAGTCAATGTTTTTTTTTTAATCTGTAATATAGGCATAAGGGAGTTGTACCCCATAAAAAATAAAAATAAAATTAGACCAAATGCATGCCCTAAGAATAGGGGTGCAATAAGCAAGCGACAATGCTTGGATCAATCCAAAGACAATGATTAACAAACCCTGACAACCCATTAAAGCATGAACACAAACACAAATTATGATTTTGAAACTTTTGCATTCTGGACACCTGATTTGTAAACCCAAGCTTCCTAAGAACTACAATCTTGCTTAATCATTTTTACATAAGAGCACTGAGTCATGTTGCATTTCTCACTTCTAGTAATTTTCTTTTTTCATTTTACCTCTATCCAGTTATTATCCTCCTCGGAATCCTCTTTTGGAATTGATGTTTCATCTGAATCCCTCACTCTTGAAGGTGAAGTAAACTCCTTGTTGCCTGAGGCAAAAATACTTGGTAATTTTGTAGTCTCTGAAGGGGAAGGAAGTTTGTTTCCTGATTTAGTATCTTCCCTGTCTGAAATGTGAGCACTTCTTGGCTCAAGAGGGGGGGATGAAGGAGATTTCTTTACTTCTATAGATGAGTTTTCTTTGCAATCATGGGGCTGTGATGAAGCCTTTTTTTCCACAGAGTAGTGATGAATTAAGGAGTCTTTCCACCAAGATGCATGACTATCAAACTTAGGTTTGAGGCACTTTGCTGCTACGTGGCCAGTGCTGAAGCATCTGCGGCATCTAAAAGAAATGTCCTCATAATCCAAAATTTGGCTCCAATTGTAATTCATTGTTTTTAAATAAATCTCATGTGGAAGGTCTTTGCTAGTATCAATATCCACCAAAATGCGAGTGAAGGTAGTCGGGTAGAAATTAGAGGAGCTTTTGCCCACAAGTAGAAATTTCCCCAGCTTGTTACCTATAGCTTCAAAATATTCTTCAAACCAAAACTGAAGTGGGAGGTTCGGAAGTCAGATCCAGGTAGGAGTAGCCGCAAATAATTTAGAATTTTGATTAAATCTGGGGTGCCAGGGCTTGAGCATAAGTAGATGTTCATTGCAGCTCCACTTATAATCACAAAGTACTATCTTCATGTCCTATATATTATCAAAGACAACAATGAAAAAACCTTAGTTGCAGGGGTAAATTTGGAGATCCTCTTTCAGAATTGGACCCTAGGTGTCGATGATCCCCTTGTGCAGAACAACTAGGCTAGGCCAAAAATTGACAAATCACCCAATTAAGCCCTTCTCAGCAAAGAATTTTTCATTTTCTTTGACTTCCCTTCCAAGCACATCGCCAAACTCGGCAATTGGATTGTCTGCTGCAATTTGTAGGGATTTGACAAACAAAGGAGAGGCTGGGTACTCAAATTTTGAAAGAGGGTTGTATAGCACAGGATTCCTAGGGTTAGGGCATCTAGCATTGCTAACATCCTCCTTGAAATGTCAAGGAAAACCTTTGTTTGTAGCTATAATGGAGCCAAATTTGCAAACACCAACCAGAGAAGAGCATTTCTGAGTAGGATGGAGATCTGTGGGATGCGTTGTAGCGTTTGGAAGGTGCAGGAGGCTCCATAGAGCAAAAGCCATCGGGAGTGATTTTTTATTATTGCTAGAAACTCATTGCAAAACTTCAACTTTCCTTTTCTTATCTATCTTAAGCAGAAGTCAATGTTATTGAAGAGAGTAAACAATTTTTTTTATTTGGATAGTGGATGCAATAATCATATGAGAAGAAACAAGTAGCTATTTGCAAACATTAAGAAATAAGTTGATTACAAAAGTGTCAATAATGAAGACTAAAATGTTTCATTTAAGAATACAAAATGAATTGACTATTGTATTTTAGTTATTAGAAAAATCAATTATAGTTATGAAATGTTTCATCTAAAGATGTAAAATAAAAATAAAATTTGACTATTACATTTAAAGTTATTAGAAATGGGCAATTATAGTTGTGGCATTGAGAGATTACCATTTAAGTTTTAGTGGGTTGAATTTATTGTATAAAAAGAATATGTTGAAAGGATTATCAATTATAAAGTAGCCCAATAAAATCTATGAAATATGTATTTTAGGAAAAAACACAAAAATGCATTTCAAGTCCCCAAATAGTGGAGAGAAAGAACACTTCTCAAATTGGGATATTCATATTTGTGTGGGTTGATGGAAATAATTTTAATTGAGAACAATAGAAGAACATGAGTGTTGTTTTAAAAATAATAATTAAAAAGAAATTGATTTATTTTACCAATTCAAAGCATTCATAGAATTTAGTAAAGTGAGTATCAATTAAAACTTTTAACAAAGGATAGAGGAGGAGAATGTTTTTAAAGAGTTTCTTATTTTTACATGTTAAATGAAATTTAAAATTAATCACAACAAGATACACACCACAATAAAATTGTGTTATAGAAAGAAACAAAGATTAGAACAATAGTTGAAATGGCAAGAAGTATGATAAAAAATTTTAAAAAATTAAAATTTTTTTTTTTAAAGAAGAGTTTCTAAATAGTTTTTGGGCTTATAATAATTGAAATGATAAAATAAGTGTGGTCAAAGAAAATAAGTTTCTAAATAATTTTTTAGATGAAATTGTAATCTACTTAGTTTACTTATTAATTAGATGTTCCAAAAAAAAATGTTTAAAATATAATTTTAGAAAAAATATAGAGGGAAAAAAACCAAGTGTATAATCATTTAAAAGTTTTTGAATGCATTTCATATGTTGTATACTTGAAAAGAAGAAAAATAAATTTGATAACAAAAATGCATATTTTTATATTATAGTAAATAATCAAAAATATATAAATTATATAATCCAATCATAAAACAAGCCATAATTAACAAAGATGTTAGCTTTGACGAAAATGAAGCATTGGAATGTGAAAGAAGCAATAGGAAAAAAAAACATCAATAGATATTGAAGTGGAAATTTCAAATGAAAAAGACACAAAATAGTAACTTATACCCCACTGTTAACTGCTCCAACACAATCAACAATTTTGTTTCACCATCAATAGTATTTATAAACACAGAAAAAAAGAACTCCAACACAAAAGAAGATGAGAAGCTTTAAAACATATGAGGTAATAAAGAACGAAGATGAAATTAATGATTTTGTTTTATTTTTGTTTTTAGGTTGATCCAATTTATTTAGCAGATGCAGTTCAAAAAAATTATGGATGAGGAAACTGTTGCAATAAAAAAATCGGACTTAGAATTAATAAATCTTCTAACCTGAAAAGATATAATTGGGGTCAAGTGAATTTATAAAACTAAATATACGTAAGTCTGGAATTGATTACAATGAAACATTTTCACAAGTGACGAGAATTTTCATTTTCACTAATAACCGGACTGGACATAATTAGAACAATTTTAGCAAAAGCAGCCTGGCACAATTGGAAAATGTATCAATGTGTTTTTGTAAAATCAACATTTTTTATTGAATTCTATTTTTTTTTCTCTTTGTCGCTATAGCTATTTATGTCTGCCCCACAGCTTTCAATATTCAATAATATTGTTCCTCTAGTTCTTTTATCTTTCTCTGCCTCGGCTTTTAGCATTGATTATTATTCCTGATTATTTTTTTCGTTTGCTTTGCTTCATTCAGGATAAAAGGGCGATTCGGGGGATAATGGCCGCAACATCTCAATTTGTTGTATGCTCTGCCCACGAAGAGTTTCCTACCTATTCCGCTTATTACCGGCCGCAATTTAAACATTGCATGGAGCTTATTGAGAAATCAAGCAGATCATTGAATCCCCTTTCTGCATCTTCACATGAACTAGATCTTTTTCCAAGACGACCATTAAAGCCCCTTTCTGCATCTTCACATGAATCAGAACCCCTTGATTTTTCAAGCAGACCGTTAAAGCCCCTTCTTGCATCTTCTCATGAACCAGAAGAACTTGATTTTTCCAGCGATCCAGTGAAACCCTGGTTCACTACATCACAAGTCTATAATTTTTTCCGTAGTCCTTTCGAAAGCATGTTCGAAGATGAAAGCATAATAACAAGCCACAGTCAATTCCGGATGCCCCAAGATGCATCTTCAGACATGATAACAAGCAGCAGTCAATTAACGATGTGCCAAGATACATCTTCAAGCATAATAACAAGCCTCAGTCAATTGCGGATGCCTCAAGACGCATCTTCAAGCATAATAACAAGCCGCAGCCAATTCCTAATGCCTCAAGACGCATCTTCAAGCATAATAACAAGCCACAGCCAAGACGCATCTTCAAGCATAATAACAAACCACAGCCAAGACGCATCGTCAAGCATAATAACAATGCTGATGCCACAAGACGCATCTTCAAGCTTAATAACAAGCCGCAGTAATTCCAACTCACATCAGTTCTCCTATCATCACGTTAAAGGAAAACTGATTGAAAAATCAAGCAGACCGTTTAAGCCCCCCTCCCTTGCCCTCTCCCTCTCCCTCTCCCCTACCTCTCCATCATCAATATTGGAATTTTATAAAAAATCACCTCCCCTTTCCTCTTTCCCTTTTCGGCCGTTGATTTTCCCTCCTGCATCATCAATGGGATTTTCTGAAAAATCAAGCATGTTTAAGCCCCCTCCTCCTAGGCCGTTGAAGCTCCGTACTGCATCATCAATGGGATTTTATTTCCTTGTTGTTAGAGGATCTGATTTCACCGAAGAATATGCCGCACTATCAGAAGACCTCGTCTGGCTTCGCTGGTTTGATTTTAATCATTCAAGTCTTCCGCCATGGCTTTCATTGAAAAACTTAAGAGTCTTAGAGCTTTATGGTGCTTTGAACTTGAAAGAGTTATGGAACTACAGTGCCAGTGTAAGAATCTTATTTCGACTGTTTCTTTTAAACGATATTTTTCATTATTTTTGCTTACCAATAATATGGGTTTGAAATTTCTTGAAATCAAAGAGGCAATAAGCAGCCCTTTCAACAACTGAACATTTTTCCAGCAGTAAAATGTCAGTAATGCTTGACCTGGCATCTCTACTCCCCATCATTTTCTCTGGTTTAACTTAACTCAAATAAAAATTCGCTGCAGGAACCATCAAATTTGAGGGAGCTGATCATTTCTAGTTCGTGGGGCAGTAGTTTTGAGAGCTTTCCACCTTCAATATCAAATCTGATACATCTAAGAAAGATAGCCTTGATAGGTTATATGGGAGACGAGTTTCGCATTCAACGACTGCCAGAAAACTTTTTTCGTCTTAGATCACTGGAGCATCTTGAGCTACGGCATTGTAAATCTCTTTCAACACTTCCCACCGAGTTTGGGTTTTTACGGAGCCTACAACATCTGGATTTGTGCTCTTGCGAGGCTTTGAGGACGTTGCCACTTTCTTTCAAGAATCTGAAAAACCTGCAATATCTGGATTTATCTGGTTGTAGGAAGCTTGCTTTCAGATTGGACATTCTGGAATACATGACACACCTTGAGAATCTGTACCTTTCAGGATGTCTCAAATTGGAGGAGTTACCTAATATAGAAAACCAGGCGTGTTTAAGACAGCTGCATCTACAAGATACCAATCTACTGGATATACCAACTAACATCGATCAACTAAGCAAATTACAAGTGCTAACAATTGGGAGCCCGCTATTGACAAGCTTGCCTCATTCTCTTAGAGATCTGTCCAGCTTGAATAGTCTTTCCATAATCGATTGCATCGATTTGGGAGCTTTACCACCATCTCTTGAGCATCTAAATCTTTTAGAATGCTTATACATAAAATCCTCAGGAGTGACGTCTTTGGCAATTTGGCAATTCGCAAATCTTAAAACATTAAAGATTTGTGACTGCCCAATCGGTGAACTGGATTTTGGGCAGAGGCATTCAATGAAGAAGCTGAAGTTGATAAATGTAAGCCAAACGCTTGTGAAGAGGATTTCAATTTCCGAAGACTGTTGTCCAGTGCTTGAGATTCTCCAACTCGAGCAAAACGACCATTTAGTTAAGATTGAAATCCTGCCCACAACAGTGAAGATCGTAGAGTTGACAGATTGTGAACTGCTCAATGACATAACTGGTATTGATGATCTTGTAAACCTTCAGATTTTTGAAAAATCTGGATGTCCGCAGTTGGATAAGCTCTGAGTTCGGCGTATTTTACTAACTGTACAATGTTTATGCTGCCGTACATTCACCATTTGATTTGTGTTGGGAGTGCAACTTTACTGGCTCTTTGACATCCATTAACTTATAAGCTATATTTTAAATTAAAATTGTTATTGTTTGTGGTGTTGGTTGTGCAATCCATGTTTTGAAATCGATTAGTTAGAATATCATTCAGCTCATCCTTGAATATCACTTCATATTTATTATTGTCACACGGTTGAGAATGAAATCCTGGACGAAATAGATCTATTATGTTTTGTTGTCGGAAATATTTGTCAAAGTAAACAGGGAATTGCGCATAACACGTGACGTCGTGCTGCAATAATGAATTGGTTTTAATTTATAATTGTAATGGTAAAATTTGCATATTTGTATAATTTTTCATTTAGTTTTATGTTTATTTTGAAACATTTTGATATATGTATATATTGATAAATGATACGATCATGTGCGAAGTTAGGCTTATTTCTTTAGCCTTTATCCATCCATATATACACATATTCTTGGTTTTCACACACTTTAACAAACCTTATCCTTTTACATACATATTTTGATACATTCACTAAGCCTTGCATTTAGTACACTTGTCTCTACACCTGCCCTCTTGTAAAGTAGGAAAAGCTACTTCACAATTGAACGTGTCAATCAAGGGAGCCTTTTACTAATATTACACTCGGGTTCTGTTTTGTCTAATATTTCAAGCCTATGTTGGCAGGCAGGGGAGTGTTGGTGGATGTTCAAACAAGTTGCTACAACAATGTGGACAACAAAAACAAACACACAAAGGATAGACCAAAACACACACACACACACACACACACACACACACATATTCCACTTCAAAATACATTCAAAAAACTTCATACAAACTTCATCAGAGTTGTTGCTCTCTTTTCTGCTTTGCCTATATCTTTGGAGCTACAAACTATTTCATCTCTGGAGCTATCTGTAGGAACTTCGTAGCTGCTTGTGCATACCCTGTGCTATTGCACACAAACCCTTCTATTCTCTGCTTCTAACTCTTTGTTCTCAGCTGGAACATTCTCTTACACTTCTGCTGCTAGAGGTTCTATTCTCTCCCTCCAAAAACTCATCGTATCATTCTCTCTTTTTGCCTTATCTAATTCCTTGCCAAAAGCTAGCACTCAAACCAATTTCAAATTCAAACTTACCTATCAAAATCAATGCTAGCAAGGCAAACAATTGGAGGGGTAGATGGAGGAAATCCCCAAAACTGATGCAAAGGTTGGAGAAATAAATGCTCTGACATAAGATTAAATTCCAACACTCCCCCTTAATCTGAAGTCAGATGTCATTCAACAATTTTTTTTCCAGAACTGATCTCCGGAGTTAAACCTTTGTGTTTGCCTTTCCGGAGCAGATCTTCGGAGTTGTTTTTGTCATTCTAGACCACCTCTAGAGCTCTTTTCTGCATCTCCAAAGCACTCTGCATGCATCTCCGGAGCTAACTTCTTGCATCTTCGGAGCTCTATTTCTGCATCTCTGAAGCAGGTCCAAAGCTACAATGACTTTCTAGAGTTGAACCTCTGGAGCTCAGTTGTAACTATCTTTCAAGAGATGAACCTCCGGAGCTGTCTTCTTTCCAGAGCTACACACCTTCGGAGTTATCTATAATGTCAAGCCTATCTCTTAGGCATTCAAAAGAATCTTTTGGCAATGCCTTGGTAAAAATGTCAGTGAGTTGTTTCTCAAACCTGCAATATTAAAGCTCAATCTCACCATGTTTTACCAACTCCCTTATGAAGTGATAACAGATCTCAATATGTTTGCTCCGTCCATGGAAAATTAGATTATTTGTCAAAGCTATTGAAAAAACATTGTCACAATGAACGGTTGTACCATCGTCTTGCTACTCATTCAAATCTATAAGGATCCTTCTCAATCAAATAGCCTGACATGCAGTTGCACTTACTGCAATATACTCAGCTTCTGTTGTGGAGAGAGAGACAATGGGCTGCTTCTTGGATGCCCATGAAATTGCACCTAAACCCATGTGAAAAACATATCATGATGTGTTCTTTCTGTCATCTACATTACCTGCACAATCACTATCCATGAAACCAACCAACTTAAACTCATTGGATGCACCATACAAGATGCCATAACCTGTTGTGCCATTCACATATCTCGGGATCCTCTTTCCTGCTTGTCAATGTGTGTCCTTAGGTTTCTCCATGAACTTAGAAATCAAGCTTACAGTATACATCAAATCAAGCCTAATAGCTATCAAGTACATGAGGCTTCCAACCGTGCTCTTGTAGAGGGTT
This sequence comes from Cunninghamia lanceolata, assembly GCA_027924645.1. Taxonomy (NCBI): domain Eukaryota; kingdom Viridiplantae; phylum Streptophyta; class Pinopsida; order Cupressales; family Cupressaceae; genus Cunninghamia; species Cunninghamia lanceolata. The sequence continues at coordinate 13,400,865 of BSBN01000021.1, read as the reverse complement.
GAGTTTACTTCCTTGCTGATGTCCTCTTTACGAGCAATTTCAGACATGTAGCTATTGGTGTTGGGTTAGGATTGCTATTCTCCATTTTAAATTTCTTCAAAATCTATTTGGCATACTTAGTTTGCGAAATAAATATGTCATGCTCTATTTGTTTGACCTTAATCTCAAGAAAATATTTCAGTAGACCTAAGTCTATCATCTCAAACTCATTCTTCATTTCCTCTTTGAAATTAGCAATTAAAAGGTCACTATTAGCCATTAAAATCAGATCATCTACATACAAAACAACAATCAAAATCTCACCTTGAGCTGCTTTGATGTAGAGAGTGGAATCACTGTTGCTTTTGCTAAAGCCATTACTCACAAAATATGAGTCTATTATGTTGTACCATGCCTTAGGTGCTTGTTTCAGCCCGTAGAGGGCTTTTCGAGGTCTATATACTTTGTCGTCTTGCCCTGGGACTTCATAGCCAGGTGGCTGCTCCACATACACTTCCTCTTTCAAGAAACCATTCAAGAAGGATGACTTCACGTCCATTTGATACACCTTCCATTTGTGTTGGACTGCTATTGCTATGATTACCTAAACTATTTCCAACCTTGCAAATGGTGCATATGTCTCATCATAATCTCTTCCATGTTGTTGTTTGTATCCTTTAATAACTAGCCTTGCCTTATGTCTTCCAATGTTACCCTCAGTAGTAGACTTGGTTTTGTAGACCCACTTAACTCCAATGACTTGTTTACCCTTGGGTAAATTGGTTAGTTGCCACGTGTCATTCCTCTCTATAGCATCCAATTCCTCATCCATGGCCTTACACCATTTCTCTTCTTTCACAGTTTCTTCAAAGTGCATTGGATCACTATAAGAAAATAATGCAAAATCCATATTCTCATCAACTTCAACATACCTTTTACTGTCATAAATCTCCCTCACACTCCTTGTCCTACATGGCATCAATGATGTGAGTGTAGGGTCTGAATTACCTCCAGAGCTACTGTACTACTGACCTCTAGAGTTGTTGCTCTGCTAAACTCTGGAGGCATTGATCTCTGGAGTTGTAGACCTCTAGAGCTGCTGATCTCTAGAGTTATTGTACTACTTGTTAAGTGTGAAAAAGATGAATGATGAAAGCTAGCATGCACAATAGGGCAGGTCCAAAAAGATGGGGGCCAAAAAGTGGCCAAAATTCTTAAATTTTTTTAAAAAAGCTATAATGCGAGCGCATTATAGCTCTTTATAACCAAAAAAGCAACATTTGTCATTTCTGATTTCTATGTTTTCTTGCAAACCCATGGTCTGCAAACCCTTGAGAGCGCATTGGTATTATTGGAGGCCAAATTCTTCACCAAATTTGTCGCTGATTTTTCATCAAAATGTCACCACAACATCAGGGAGGCCAAAGGAGTAAGTTTTGTTTGTTTTTTGTGTGAATTTGTTACTATTTAGGTAGATTTAAGTAGTTTTTTGATGTAAATTTCTTTAATTTTTAGGAATTGATAATGCACATCCTTCTCCTAAAAATCCTCAAAATATTCAATCACCTCAATACCAAATACTTGATGAAGAACAACCCCAATGTCATGCCCACATTTCCCATGCGGTCACAACACGCATCACACGTGTCATGTCCACATGTGCCATGTGGTCATGACACGAAATATCAAAAATTTTCCCACGCTTCCTTAGAAATCCCCTCACACACATAAGCGTGCTCAGTGGCGTACGCTTAAGGCATAAATAATACAGTTGTCAGCGGGGTAATACACACACATGCGCATACCCAAACACAAGGAGGCCAATAAGGGGGTCTTCACGACGCGGGTGACGTCGCTACAAGGGTCGAACTTACTAAGCTCCTAAACCCTAAATTCTAGAAAAATCTGACAGCATAACGCCTCACAGGCGTGAGTGGGATTTATTATTCTAACACTAAACTTGGTTACATGGTTTCCTGATTTAGGTTAATCTCACTAATTACGTTGGTACAACAATTGACTAAGTTGATTGATCATTTTTCAAAAAAGCACGATCATCTGTTCTCCTTCATGTTTTATGAAATTTAATATTAATTTCTCCTCCTTCTGATCTTAGCATTTTCAACAAAGCTCGTTCATTTGCCCTCTCTTCCATTTCTTTGAAATTTAATTTTGATTGTATTTCTATCACATTCTCTTTCCCGTATTGTAAGGTTTCTTTTATGTTTATCCTGCTTTTCTTCACGTTCTCTATCAATCAGAGTTATCTCTGCATCCTCTACATTATTCCTAGTTTCTTGGTAAACCAGATCACTTAAATAGGGTTTACTAACTTCGCTTGAACAAGTCCTAGGTTTCCGCTCTAGTTTAATTTCAACGTTCAAGTTAATTTGATAATTAAGTTGTCCCCATTCAGTTTTAACAAAAGATCAGTCTTACTTAGTCCTCTTAGCCCAATTCAGAAATGCCATGCATTTTCTCCTCTTTGTTTTCACGGTTAACTTTTCTTTGTCTTTCTCTCTCATTTTTCTCAATTGGACGTTTACTCACTTTTCAGTTTGAGTTTGAAATGACCACATATGAAATGCATATGTTGGCTTAATTGCATTTATAATGATACACATATCTATATAAATGCAAATAAGCAATTATAGGTATATTTTTCTTTTCGTTTTCTTGGTATTTAATTATAAAAATAGTTTGAATCCCAAACTCATTATTCCTATAGTTTAAATTAATATACAACGTTAATATATATATATATATATATATATATATATATATATATATATATATATATATATATATATATATATATATATATATATATATATATATATATATATATATATATATATTTGTCATTTAAATGTATTTTGTTTTGGTCTATATTTGGAGCCCTATTTTTTTGTCCTAAAGGGTTTCCTTTTCACAAGGTTATTATATATATATATATATATATAATTCTTAATGAGTATCAAGTTAGGTTTTCCTTTGAAAACCTAAACATTATATTTTATTTAAATAGGGCTAAAGCCCTAAAATCTTTAAGCTCCAAATTCATTGGCTATGCCCTAACTCTCTTTTTTTTTGTTTGATTGGCAGAGGCATTGGAGGGCGGCGGCGCTGGTAGGGCGACGGCGGCACTTGGGGCCGAGGCCACAGTGGTGGTGGTGGTAGTGCATGGTGATGGGGCCGCGGTGGTTGCAAGCAGCGCGGAGCACACAGAGAGCCATGGGTGGGACACGGAGGAGGCTATTCAGCGGAGGGCAGGGTACGCAATGGAGAGTTCTGCGAGCGGTGGGGAGGGCAGAGACTCCAACGACAAAGGGCACGAGGAGATCCGCAGAGGCTCGGTGGGGGGGAAATAGCCCACAGGGGCTTTGGAGTATATGGGGGGTGTAATGAAATAACTTGCACAATGGATGCAGATAATATGAAATATTTTGCAAATACTTGATAATAACTGAGAATAATAGGCCACTTCGAGGGGGCAACCTCCAAATATCTCCAATGAGAACACACTTCACGATATATAATGAAATAAGACTCATATCCTCCTATATATACCTAATTATGCTTAGGATGAATAGACACACCCCTATATAACACCTAGTTTGACCTATCTAACTAAATAATAATATAATAATGATAACATGACTTAATTAGGAGTTAAGATAGCCACAAGCTAACTATTCATAACCCTATGTACACTAATATTAAGGGCGTAGCATGCCCTCCCTCTTCAAAGAATCATTGTCCTCAATGCTAATCAAGTGCGAATTCTTCTGAATGAACTCCTTGTCCTCCCATGTGACCTCTTCAACTGGTAAATTCTTCCATTGGATGAGATACTCAGTGAGGGTTCTATTCCGCAGCTTCTTCATGTGTGTTTGAAGAATGCACTTTGGTTCCAATATGATTCTTCCTTCTTCATCAAGCTCCAGTAACATTGTCATGGATGGACTTTTGAGTCTACTAGCATTCTCCAAGATAGAGATATCGTAGAAAGGTTGTATGATTTTTGATTTAGCTAACCTCAATTTGAAGTCTATGTTAGAGGATCCATGCCATCGAACTTGCACATATCCACCTTTGGAAACAAATTCTTAGATCCTATAGGAGTATTAAAATTTGTCATTATTAGCTGACTTAAAGGTTTCACCTTGGTTGCTTGAGAACTCCTTTCTTAGTTCATTCATATAGGCGCTTAACATGCTTCATATATCTAATATATCTCTTCTTAGGTCACACATATCCCTCTTAACCTCTTCCTTGAACTTACTTATTTCCTCATTGGGATTACTATCCTCTATTATTTCCCCATCCTTATCAGAGGATTTCCCCGGTGTGGTAGCATTCTTTTTGCCTCTTGTTGCAGGCCCCGTCATGATGAAAACCAATATTTTTGAAATAAATAACACAAATGAAATGTAAATTCTGTAAAATTTTTACTGTAACTTACTAGGGCTAAGATACGACTTACCCAGAAAAAAATCCAAAAAATTAGCAAATTTGCTGTCGAGAGCGAATTTGTTGGAAACCCTAATTTTGGAATAACTCACTTATTTTTGCTTCAATTTATCAATCTTTGGATTGTAGTCTCCTCTATTATTTCTTCAAACACCCAATACAAATTATACTCCAATTCGACAGGATGTGAGAGATATGTAGATCTCAAATAAATTATGCAAAAATTGTAATTCTGCAATAACTTGCTCAAATCTGCTCCAATTCCTCTAAAAGCTGGACTGTAGCTTCTTTAATATGGTCTTCAAAAACCCTTTAAAAATATTTAAAAAATTTGCTAAAATCTGAAAGTTATGCTCTTCCCAAAATCGCCTCCAATGTTGAGAAAAAATCTTGCTTCTACGGTGCCAAGATCATGCTCTGATACCACTTGTAATGAAATAACTTGCACAATGGATGAAGATAATATGAAATATTATGCAATATACTTGATAATAACTAAGAATAATAGGCCACTTCGAGGGGGCAACCTTCAAATATCTCCAATGAGAACACACTTCACAATATATGATGAAATAAGACTCATATCCTCCTATATATACCTAATTATGCTTAGGATGAATAGACACACCCCTATATAACACCTAGTCTGACCTATCTAACTAAATAATAATATAATAATGATAACATGACTTAATTAGGAGTTAAGATAGCCACAAGCTAACTATTCATAACCCTATGTACACTAATATTAAGGGCGTAGCAGGGGGTGTGGGGGGAAGCCGGGTGGGGGTCCAAACCCCCACCACTATTGTAATTTTAATTTATTATTATTTTTTGTCTGCATTTTTTTTATATATAAAACCTGCGAATATTAAATCTTATTCCCTCAGTTTAAGTTTTGTTTATAACAATTTTTAAATATATATAAAAATTATTAAACAATTTCTATCAATTAATTTGTAGGACATAATATTGAATAAATTTATAATGAGTTTTGATACAAATTTATTTTCATTTGCAACTCAAAAATAAAAATTACAATATAGAGTATTACACAAGAATAATCAAATGAAATTTTCCCTCAATTAAATTTTAATTATAAGTCAAAGTATTCAATTTAAATATAGTAAGCATTTAATTTTAAGAGAAAAAGAATTACTTTATTTGTATTTATACACAACAAAACTCATATGCATGAATTTACCCAAGATTTCATTTCCTTTCCAAATAACAATTTACAACTTTCATAATTTAATAAATTTAACATTTCCACTAAACCGTACAATGAATAAATTTTAACAAACTTTGTTTACAACAATAATTAAATTTACAACTTTTCTAAAAGAAGTATGAGGAAATAGACAATTCTAATATCCTTTTAAAAACAAATTTTCTTTTCCCTTTTCATTTCCAAATGGTAAAACTTAATAAACAATAAAATTTCAAGTATCAACACAATAAGGGAGGATTTTCTCACAACTCCAAAATAGCAATTTTTACAACAATAGAGAGAGAATTTTCTCCTCTTAAAATCAACAAGGATGAAGCTATTAAAAGACCAAGCTCTCCTTAAGAGTAAAGGAAAATAAAATATTTTCCCGAAACAAGAAAACTTTTCCAATCCTCACATTAAGCTCCAAGAACCTGCATATCACACAAGGGGAGAAAACACCACTCAACTTGCTCTCCTCCCTACCATAGACCTGTAAGAGGGTCACCCCCGAGCTAGGGAGATCATCCACACACCTAGGGTATCCAAACCACTTCACATCAAGGCAAAACACATCCCAAAACATAAAACACCCATGGATAATTACACAACACAGACTCAACTAACGTGAGTCAAAAGAGGGTAGGAGAGTGGACACACTCAACTCTAGAGTGCCACCCTTCAAAATATTTCAACACAATTTCTCATGGCCTCAAGCCAAACAAGTGAACCAAAATTCCAAAGGAGAACATATTTTGGCTCTCAAGCCATATAACAAAATTTCTCATAGTCACACAACTGCCCTCAAGGCTTTCAACATCCCGAAAACAAGGAAGTGAACTCGAGGATGATCACTCCTCCCCTACCCCACACTTGATGAGCATTTCTCCCAAGTGGAAGAAGCTCTATCAACACCCCAATAAAATTTTCCCACAATAACAAAAGTTACAACACAAGCAAAAAAATGCATTTCACACATCCATCATTCAACAAAAGGAAAATACAAAGGAAGGGCCTTGAAATCCAACGTTAAGAAGCCCTTTAAAGGATGAAGTTGATGTAGAGCTCCTCTAAAGTCTCTTCCAACATAAGCCACCAAACTCCCTCTATCCTCGTTTCCTAAAACAATTTTCAATAAAATAAAATCCTCAAAAATTCAACAACCCTTCTCCCTATCCCAAGTGGGATTAAAATAACCTATTTCATGAGTTTAGAGGAATGGGGAGGTGACACTTGTCACCTCCTCACTCTTTCTCCAAACTACTATTGTGTCCCAAGGGGTGGGTGTTGACACATGTCACCACCCATCCCCAAAGTCTTCCTTTCCCATACCACATGTCCTCTCTCCAACACATGGGAGAGAAAAGGGGAGTTGAAGAGGTAAAGGGTGACACATGTCTTCCCCTCCTTCCTTCTTATGAAGGACCACACAACTCCATGGAAACTCCCACCAATTGTGAGAGAGACTTGAGGTCAAGTCCTCCACAATTGGTCAATCTTGGGGTCAACTCTAGTCTTGGGAATGGAAAAGGGATGGGCTTGAGTGTTGGTACCACTCATCCTATCCCTCCCATACCTCTAAATTCGTCACTTAACTTCACTGTGAAGTTAAGGTGACCATACGGAGGTTAACCAAGGGTTACCCAAGTCAAAAGGGACCCTAGACCCATGGGGTATAACCTAGGGTCAAATTGAAACACAAGAAAAGGGTCTCAAAAAAAAAATTTTAAAAAAAAATGAAATTCAATTACAATTCTTACAACACAAATCATAATTCAAATTTACAAGAGGGTAGACCTAACCCATTCAACCTCATGCAAATTAACATTACAATATTACATCATACACAGGGTTGATCTTGGTTCCTCATGGAACTAGATCGGCTTCACAAGGGATTACAACATAAGGTGCGGAATGATCTTCAGTATCTGTGGTTTGTTAGCAAAACCCGCGCACTCAATTACAAAGTCAATTTCACATATAAATATCATAGCTGAAGTAACTTAAAACATGTATTACTATAACATACCACAGTTCTCATAAGCATAAATGAAATCACATTACAATTTTCTCTCTAACATCACCCAATTAGTTTTCCTATAATGTAAACATTAATCAAACATCACCCAATTAGTTTTCCTATAAAATAAACATCTATCGAACATCACCCAATTTGTTTTCTCTTAATGCAAAAATCTATCCAACATCACCCAATTAGTTTTCCTTTAACATAATAAGGTTTAATAGTTCAAAAATCTGGGATCAACAGTCCCTCAAATATAAAAGTATCAGCAACAGTAAGGTAAATAGTTACATGAACGGAAATGAAAAAAGTAGGCCACAACAAACACCTCTAGTAATTCCTCAATATGCCCCTAGAACACAACAAAATTTAATGGGACAAATTAAAAATAATAAAAAATAAATTGAGGACATAATTGCCAGGTTGAAAGATCTTGCAAGTTCAACCTTGCATAGAGTCGTGCTTGCTCAATATCTTGAATCTATGTTATCAAATGTAGATTCAATTAGTAAGCAAACCTCTACTTGGGTGGATAAGAGGAGAGAGTGTAAACAATTCTATGCAAACAAGTCAAAAATAAAAAAATTACAAAATTTGACTTGTGTTCCCTTTTCACAAACCCACGAAGAAATCAACCTCTACACCCTACAAGCAAGAGGTTCCCTATCCATTGGTACAACCACCAAGGGATAAAGTACCATTTTGGGTAGAGGTGGTGGATGGTTTTTGACCATCCTCCATTCAACAATAATGAGGTCCCGCAATATTTTTGGAGGAAACTCTACTGCAAGTTTGTCCTCAATAAAGTGTCAGACTATTTTGATATGCGAGACTTCCAGTGTAGAGGTGGGGGGTTAGCACAAGATAGACCAGGGGCATGTCTTGACCCACAATGTCTAGTGAGACAAGCACTCACCAGACTAGCCCATGAGCACGTGGGTATCCCTTCCATTGTCAAGGAGAGTGCTAAGGTCAAGACACTACAGTCCATTAGTTCCTTAACCCAAAGCATTATAGAGCATGCCAATCCTATAGCACAGCATGAGCCGGGTGAGACTTCGAGGAGTAGGGTTCTACCCCATACTTGTCAGGCTTACAGATCAGCCTGTGGTTATGACCCCACAAATAGTCAAGGCACAAGTGCACAAGCTACATCTACAACTCCGCAGTTGGTGATGACAGATGCCCTCCTGAATGAGTTGTTTGGCCTTGATACTCGGGTTAATCTTAGCAAGTTCATTGAATTTAATTTATTAAATTTTATTTTTGAAATGCAAGATTAACTAATTTAGTTTAATGATTGTAATGAAATTTTAGGGTCATAGTGTTCATTTAGTTTTCAACAGTTCTCCACCTCTATATTACACTACGACATGTACTGTCGAGGTATGTAACTAGTAAACAATTATATATATTACATGTGAATAGCATTGTTATATGAATGGTATTCTGATATCTGATTTTGGATGTTGAATAGGTTAATCTTAGAGATTTCATGGCAACACCTCCAAATGGAGGTGGAGTTCAAAGCTTTGCTCAGGTAATAAAATAAAGAGTTTAACTAATAAATTGTACTTACTAAATTTTTGTAGTTTATATTCATATTGTTGATTATATTACATTGCACATCTTTCAAACTTAAAGCATTAGTACACATTGAATAACTAATAACTAGATATTGATAGATGACAAGATTTCAATTACAATATAGTTTTTTAGAAAATCAACATAAGTAGTTATGCAATTACTTCACATTGTATAACTAATAACTAAGAGCAGCTACCAATTGCACTTACTTGTCATGGCATTCCATGAGACCACATTTTATTGAGGCATTTTTTCAAACAGTTCACTACCTTATCTATGCTATGGATGCTTGGAAAAAATCTATCAAAGCATTATACTAAGCTATAGCATAGACAAGGCAATGAGTTGTTTGAAAAAATGCCTCAAAGAACAAGGACATCACCATGAGACCACATATCTTTGAGACATTTTTTCAAATAGCTCACTACCTTGTCTATGCTACAACATTTTCCATACATGTCTACCAAAGTATTTTATCAAATAGTTCACTTCCTTGCTGCCATGGCTAAAAGCTTAAAACCGGTGCTTTCAAACAAACTATGGATGCTTTGAAAAAACATATCAAAGCATAATAGTAATGTGGTAGCATAGACAAGGCAATGAGCTATTTGAAAAAATGCCTCAAAGAAATGGTGATGTCCATCACCATGAGACCACATTTCTTTGAGGCATTTTCTCAAACAGCTCATCCATGAGACCACATTTCTTTGAGGTATTTTCTCAATTAGCTCATTGCCATGTTTATGCTACCACATTTTCCATACATGTCTACCAAAGTATTTTTGTTGTCACGAAGGATTGTGCCCTGAATGCTAAGCCTTTAAAAGCTTGACAATCCCATGCAACATAGGAACATTCTCATACTGTGGGTTTGTCTATGGCGAGAATGAACCTCTGGAAGAGCCAGCTCCCTTTAAAAATGCCCCTTAGATCTGATGTATTTCGTGGAAAAGAGAGATGAATGATAAAATAAACTAAACTGAAACTAATTCTAAGGGGTGATGCACCAATGATTGAATATCCTAACTTGCAATCTAATTCACAACTATTCTTAATACACCTGTTCATACAACTCAAATTGAACAATCTGATTTTATTGATGATAATAGGAAAACTCTGCAAAATAACAATTAAACTATTGAAAATAGACTACTTCTACTACATAAAACTTATAAAAATGGTTGAGTTACAAGACTAAATCTCTCTCTCTGCAATGTGCAAAGGTAAGGGAAAAAGCAAGAACTAAGAAAAAAGCACGAGCTTTTTTCCCTATAATACAAAATGTGACCCAAAAAGGCCAAGGGAAGTCAATTCCAGTTCAACTCCACTCCAAATGATGCACGAATAGTCTAAAAAAGCAACTCCTAGTTGTTGGGCGAGCAAGAGAGAAAGGCCTAAAATTTCGGGCTCAAAACTACTCCAAGATGAGCAAAAATAGCTTAGAACTCCACCTCCCAAGTTGTTTGACCTAAAAATTGCCTAAATATAGCCCAATTTGACTCCAAGTCAAAATAGAAAAAAATCTCCTTCTACATGAGTTTGCAAGCTCAATTCAACTCCTCTTTGTCTTTCTTGCATGATTTGAGGGCAAAAATAAACTATTTCAACAAATATTAAAGGCAATCAATGTGATTTTCTTTAATAAGTGTTATGTGATGCCTTTTTTCTCCCTCTAGGTTTTTATATAACAAGCATTAAAGCAATTTATAAAAACATTGCATTTAATAGAAGTTAAAATACATTATTTTTGCTTTTATTTTATGCAAAAAAGAAAAAGCGATGTACATTATATCATTCAATTTACCTTCCTTACCAAACCTCTCAAGTTATTTACAACAATCTTTCTGCCCTTTGACTCTATAAAAAAGCATTAAAAAATTGTCCTCATGCAAAAAGACCCTAAGTCAAGGCAAACAATAATTTAAAGGTTATCATAACCCTTTGGTCTCAATATTCATTATATTAGAAAAGGTCAAAAAGGAATAATTATCTCCTTATAACTCCACGGATTCATGACTTCTCCTAGGCATTATGACTTAAAAGTCATTGCTCGCGTCCATATTTGATTTTGTAATGATTTTTCTTAAAAACACAAGTCAAACAGACTCTATGTAATTCGAGCTAAGGCTTTTGTGTTGAACAAAATACTTGCAACCCTAAAATCATTCATTTCATTCTTTCACTCTTTTCATGTTGAGCTCTTTCCCACCACCACCATGAGATTTTTCTGGGGTTTGTGGCACACCTGGTGGGACATATCAGACTATTATAGTCCATAAGTTCTCATCCATTATTGATATTCAGTGTGTATATCAACAAGATCAGCCTTTGGAGGTAGTTTCTCACACACTTGGTGTTGGCAAGAGACGCTACTTTGCATTGATAGGCATTGTCATTGATGGCAACTAAGATCATCCCAAACATCCGTTTAACACAATTTGTTCATACCGGAAGTCAAAATCAGAATTTGTCTAAGTCCGGGCAGTTAGGAACAGAGCAATAACAGAGTCTGGTATCTTGGTCCGGATCTCTCCGGTGGAAAGGTATGGTTTGCTGCAAATCTAAGGTAGTTGAAAGCATTGTCAAGACACTCTAAATCTAGAGTTTTATCCTCCGGTGATGAAGGACTCATAAGATATTATCTTCTGAGTATTGGGTTTCAGTTTGACAGAACAGACAGTAGAAGAACAGGCCAACCTTGTGAATGATCTCAATTCTGGATGTATAGAAAGTGTTTATTGGGCAATTGGTGATGACCAGTGATGGTAGCTAACATGATTGATGATTTGCTAGTGCAATTTTTGGTCCGCATCTCATATTATGTATGGATCTAGCTGACAGAGCAGAGTACTTAACAAAGTTCTAAATGTTCTTGAAGCTGATTGGTAAAATGATTGTAGATCATGTTGCAGATATATATAGCTGATGGAATTGGATGTGTTAGGTGTGTGGTGTGTGCAAATAAGGTGTTTGTGAAGACAAAAAATCCAAGGTGCAAATGAAGGAAGAGTAGTAAGAAGAGCAGAGCAAAGATGAAATGTGTAAGATCAGTTTTTGCACTTGACCGGAACTGAAACTCTTACATGGATAGTGTTGGGTCTAAAAAATACAGGTTGTAGATTCTAAGAGGATACTAGCTTCTGTGATCAAATCTACAATGTTTTTGAACCAACTAACGGAGCTTGATTACTCCCTGTGCTTCAGGCTCTGTTAAACCTAGGCGGGTGAACCTTTAATTAATAAAACAGATCAATTGAATATGCAATTTTAACAAATGTAACTTATCTACTCACAATGGCATAAAATATGAAGTAAATGAAAGAATTATTAACTACTTCTACAAAGCAAATAATTTGTAATGTTTAAAAGAAATTGAAGATTAATTAATGAATAAATGAAATGAAATTTTTAGACTAGTGCCTCATTGGGTAACGGAGTCAAAAGAGATTCAAAAAATAGACAACTTATGCTCGACAATAATTTGAATTGTTTGGTACAGAGAAATGGTTTACAACTTGTGTAACCGTACAAGGAAACAATCATTTATCCATTTTTAATTATCCAAAGGACAGAATCAAATTTATTGCCAAATATTCAAAGGGAGTTTAATCCTTTCTTGAAGGAACTGATTAAAATTATGCAGAAAAATTAGATTGCATCAACTTTGGAGACAGAGTAACAATTCTAGTTAAATGATTCTACTTATAAATCCAAATAGCATTTCTAGATTACTATGATTAATCAAAAGGATTTAATTCTTTCCAAAGAAACCAGTTAATCTAATCACACAGATACAACAATTGTGTTCTGACAAAATGAAGATATGCTTCATATATCAAATTGAATAATCATGAAATACTAAAATGGAGACAATCAGATAACTGAAATAAATCAACAAACAACTGATACCGTCATGAAGTCATTGAATCTAAATTCTTCCTCTGACTACTTCAGGATACTACGTGCAACATAGTCGAGATGAAAAATTGATATTCTATTCCCGTGTATATAATGTTCTGACTCAAATCCCAAAAGTATTTCCCAAACCTAAAATTATCCCTACAATCTACCTTCCGTCTAATCCCCCTGTTCAGGTCATGGTCATCTCTTATAAAGAGAGGCAAACAAGCTTCAGACCCATTACAACATTCGTGACGGTTGATAACTGATAAAACCTAACTATGAGAACTGACCTTATTCATTACATAAATTAAATGATTTGATTTGAAACATTCACAATCATCTAAGGCTGGAATTAAATATTTAATCTTCCATGATGAGATCATTTAACCGTGATTTGAGAACTGCTTCATTGCATTCAATACAACCCTAATCCTGCAAAGAAAATAAATTAATCATCAGATAAACAATATATAAACATATAATTTGCATTGATGTGAACCTTAGGGTGGTATCTTTTCCTTATTTCCGTTGAATATTTTCTCATTAACATGTATTTAGGGCTTTTATCACCGGGACAATGTATTCCATTTCATCATCAAATGTCGCTTTGTCACACAAAAATGTTTAATAATAGTTTTCTTTGATATCCTTTTAGGGCTATAATAGTTTCAAAAAAATCCTTTGGCATGACTTTTGGTTTAATTAATTGTTTTTAATATTGATCTTTTGCCATCACGAAATAAAATATTCCTCAATACTTTAACATCCCCCTTTTTTTATTCTGGCCTCTTCATGTGACATTTTGGTTGCAGCCTTTTGTTTAATTATTTATCGTGGATAGAATTAATTAACCCGGTGAGAAATAAAGTACTTCTTAATACTTTAATCCATCTCCCAATTATGTTTCTCAATATGTTTTACCTTTGTCCAAGAAGAATTTGTTTGGGTAAAATAATTCCCCTTTTAACCTGTTGGGTAAATATGTGTTACCAGATTTTTATTTCCACATAATGAAAATATTTTTGAGGTAAGAGCAAATATTTATTTATTTTTTGATCAACTCCTCTAAAAAATGTTTTACTCTGAGTAAAGATATTCTCAAATAAAATCTCTCCTAGCATATTCCAGGTAAAAATATTCACCCATTTGGTTAATTGCTTAGAAAATATCTCACCCCATCATTGAAAAATATATACTTTGTAGATTCATTATGTCCCTTGGGAAAATATTTTATTTCTTTTCAATAAAAATAATATTTCTCCCTTCTTGAATTTACTCTTTAAAATAATAATCACGCCCTTTAATAGTGATTTTTATCTCCGAGATTATATAGTTAGTTTGCCTTTTGTGTTCAGAGAACTTGAAAGTATTCATTTTGACATAAAACTTCTTCGGATATAATTCTTTCAATACTTGCTCACCATTTTGATCTCTGTAACATACAGCCTCAGGACCCATCTCATTCGACATATCGGGGGAACTCAAGAAATCCTCTCACCAATGAGTTAAAGTTCCACTGATATTAGGGTTTGCATATGCTCCAAGGATTCTAGCGAGGGTTGTAGAGTCTGGTTTTAATGGAAGAACAGTGTGCAAACTTTTCATAGTTGTGAAATCCTATGACTAAAGAGTACACCTCTTGACCACTAGGATTTTCACTAGTGGGAACTTTCCTTGCATCATCCCAAGGGATGTTTTAAGTATTTAGAAATGGAGGAAGAGCTGATGCAAATTGAGAAAAATCACAATTGGGATCTTGTTCCCAAACCTAAAAACAAGAATGTGATTGGAACCAAATGGGTCTTCTAGAATAAACTAAATGAAGATGGTGAAGTAGTGAGAAACAAAGCCAGATTGGTTTGCAAGGGTTACTCCCAAGTAGAAGGAGTTGATTTTGAAGAAACTTTTGCTCCGGTGGCAAGAATTGAAGTAGTCAAATTATTTCTTGCCTTGCTACCTTCAAGGATTTCAAAGTATATCAGATGGATGTCAAGTCTGCCTTCCTGAATGGTGACTTGGAATAAGTTTACATTGAACAACCAGATGGATTTCAATTGTTTGATCATGGTGATATGGTCTGCAAGTTGAAGAAAGCACTGTATGGACTGAAACATGCCCCAAGAGCCTGGTATGAAAGACTGGATAAGCATCTTTTGAAGATTGGTTTCAACAAAGGTACTTCTGACAGTAACTTGTACTTCAAAATTGATCATGAAAACATCTTGATTGTTGAAGTGTTTGTTGATGATATCATTTTTGGAGGAAGAGATAGTATGTGCAAAACTTTTGCAAATCAAATGAAAAGTGAATTTGAGATGTCCATGTTTGGGGAAATGAATTTCATCTTGGGTCTGCAAATCACTCAAACAAAGAAAGGAATCTTCATTTCTTAGACCAAATATGTGAAAGAATTGTTGAAGAAATTTGGGATGGAAGACTCAAAACCAATGAGTACTCCCATGGCAACCAGATGTAAATTGAGCAAAGATGATGACTCTCCGAAGGCTGATCAGAAAAAGTACAAGTCAATGATTGAAGGATTATTGTATCTCACTCAAACTAGACCTAACATTATGAATGTTGTTAGTCTTGTTGCTAGATTTCAAGCTGATCCTAGAGAATCTCATGTCATAGCAATCAAGAGGATTTTTAGATATCTAAAAGGGACAGTTAAGTATGGTTTGTGGTATCCTAGAGATCATGATTTCTCTCTTCATGCATATATAGATGCGGATTGGGCAGGAGATGTGGATGATCGGAAGAGTACCAGTGGTGGAGCATTCTTTTTGGGGAAGAGATTGGTTTCTTAACTAAGCAAGAAATAAGAGGCAATATCTCTGTCCACTGCAAAAGTAGAATATATTGTAGCAGTAGGTAGTTGCACTCAAGTATTGTGGATGAAGCAATTGCTAAGAGATATCAGAGTGGAGTATGAAGAACCTAGCACAATCTTCTGTGATAATTCAAGTGCAATAAATATATCAAAGAATGCGGTGTTGCATTCAAATACTAAACATATATCCATCAAGTTTCACTTTTTGAGAGAGAAAGTGAACAAAGAATGAAGTTAGATTGGAGTTTGTGCCTTCCAAGGATCAGATTGTAGATATTTTTACTAAACCTCTACCTAAGGACTCTTTTGAGTATCTCAGGGAGAAGTTAGGGGTTATTACCCCTCCAGATCTGAATTAAGGTGCACTGATGTGCATCAGTCTGGTGGATCTCACAGTCATATCTTGTGGTCTGGATTGATGTTGGGAAGCTGCTACTCAGGGGGAGAAGCTAGTATGATTATGAATTGATGCAAGTATGTGCCCTTTTCCATTGATGTCAAAGGGGGAGAAAAGACATATGAAAAACAAGTGGTTGTTGATCAAAGGGGGAGCAATAAAGGAAGAGAAGACATGTGAATGGTTATTGTTGATAGGGGGAGTTGTGTAAGTAAGGAGAAGTTCTTGTCTTGATGGTTAAAATAGTTTTTCACATCATATGTTGCCATCAATGACAAAGGGAGAGATTGTTACAAGTATGGGCCTAACTGGTGTTGTCATTGATGTCAACATACTCCTGTTGCATTGATGATAATGATTGGATGAGCTGTATGCTGAGGATATTGAGAAAATTAGTCCTATCAGGAACAGAGAAGAACAGTGAAGACAACGAGGTAAAGATCCCAGCTAAGATGAAGATCAGAGGATGCGCATGAAAGGGTTTTGTAGATATGTGTCTTAAGATGATCCAGTAAAGATTTCAGAGGTCCGCATGAAGATCTGAAGAAGTTATGGACACTTAAGTGAAACTAGTTTTGACAGATATTTAGAAGTGACAGAGTGACATAGATAGGTCTGGTGAGATCTGGAAATGAAATATCTTGTTCTGTGGATTTGGTGGAGTGTTTAGGAAGTCAATGTGAATTGACAACCCAATTGGTTCATGGTCTGAAGGTCCGCAAGCATCTATTTCAATATGACAGTGATGACAGACTGTGTTCTTAAGGTTCTAGATGAAGGAGAGAATGATTTCAATAAGCAGAAGTAGTTTGGATGTTCCTAGTGATTCAAGCAAGCTTGTGGAGGTCTTTGGATTGTGTCCAGTTTGTGTTGATGGGCCACATTGAAGATTGAGCTCGTAATTGAAGAATTACTTCAGGATGATGATTTTCTTCCCAAGTCAGGTCGACCAGATGAGTTACACATCCTGCAGATGATCTTGAAGATGTTCTATGAAGAATGGTGTGTTCCTAAGGAAGATTGGAGTCTTAGATCTATGTGGCCAATAGTGTGTTGATCCACGTGAAGTCTTTTTGTAATTAGTCATGTTGTATTCATGTGTTTGCTCTGTAATGTATGCCGACTTGGATGATTATCCCTAAGTCAATGTCTTGTATAAATAAGGAGTTATAAAGTCATTTCAAAAGCATCTTGTGGAGATGAGAGTGTGGTAGAGAGGAGCAGAGCGAAAGGCAGAGCAGAAGTATTGAGCTTAAATGAAACTGACTCAAGCATGGTGAAGATGCTATTCTTTAGTTCAAGTATGTAATACTTATTATTCTGTAGACAGTGTGTCTCTTGTAGGCAGTGAGCCTCTTGTGAGTAGTGTGCTCGGGTAGTGAGCCCTAATTGGCATGTGCCATTTTGTTCTTTCTATTCTTTTAACAGAGAATACAATCTTGGGTTAGTCACCCCGTGGTTTTTCCCTTAACCAAGTTTTTCACGTCAAAATCTTGGTGTCATATGTGTTAATGTGTTTCTACTCTTGAAATGTTGCATTATGTTTCCATGATTGATATTATTATGCTACTGAATTAACAAAAGGATTTAAGTGATTAATTGAAAGAAAGTTTTGGACAACTGATTCACCCCCCTCTCAGTTGTATGTCCTAAATCTAACAGTTTTCATCTTCACTCATTCTCATATTTTCAAAATTTCCTCTTAGACTTTGTTGCTTGGCACATTTGTCATATTCATCGCCTTCATAAAGATTCTCCAACTTCTTCCAGATTTGATGAGCAGTCTTTAGTTCAAAGACATTTGTCATTTCTGAATCAGTCAAGGCACTCAATAAGGCTTCTTTAGCTCGAAGGTTATTTTCAACATTTTTGACTTCATCTAGAGTTGAAGGATTCTCCAGAGGAATATACTCATCCTTAGTTATCATCCAATAAGCACTACTCATGCATTGCAAATGGCACTCCATGTGATCCTTCCAAATAGATTAATTTGTTCCATCAAATCTCGGACTGTCCTTCTTGTAGGTTAACATTTTGGATCTCCTCAAGAGGTCAAGCTTCTTCTAGAGGAACCAGCTATGATACCAATTGTTGGAATTAGATCAGACAACTGAGAGGGGGGGTGAATTAGTTTTCCCAAAATTAACCTTTACTTCTTTAATCTTCTTTCACAATTTGCATGTTGATTAATGATGTAAACATTAAAGAAAGAAATCAAATAGATAGAAACATGATCAACACATTTGACACCAAGATTTATGATGTGGAAACCCGATTAAGGGAAAAACCATGGTGGGTGTTAGCCCACAAGATTCGTACCCTGTTAAAAGTACTTAAAAAGAATGGGAAGGCACTTGCCTTCAGGATCACTACTCAAAAGAGAGTCTCACTACCTTCAAGAAATTTAAGTTTAACACAGAAGGAATTAACTGAGTAATAGCATCTACTTCATGTCTAGTTGAGTTTCATTAAATCTTCATAAAACTTCTGCTCTCCCTCCAAACTCTTCTTCACTAACTCTTCACTCTATTCTTCTTTAGTTCTTCTGCTCCTCCTCTTCTGTACTCTGCTTCTAATCCTTTCTTTGGATTTTATATTTTGCTCAAGGATGATTTTCCACAGCTCTTCAACAAGTGTTTATACGCTTCATCAACCTTGGAATGATCATCAAGGTCAGCACTCCAAACATCTGACTTAATGCGAACCATTAAGCTATTGGCCAATCACAGCTAAGACTTAAATCTTCTTTCAATAACATGCTACACTCTAGAGAATTTCTCTTAGAACATCTGCAACACGCTAGAATCGTCTGGTCGGCCAAGACTCGAAGACCAACAACACTAAGAAGGAAGTCTTTACCAACAAACTCAAACTTCAATGCGAACCTTCAACACATCAGTCACATGATCTAGAGACCCCCACAAGCACAATGAATTCAATAAAAGCATCCGCACTCCTCCAAAACATTAGAATCACTTTCATCTTTATCCGGAACCTCAAGAACATTATTTGTCATGATTGTCAAACTATAAAAATTGCTTGCAGACCTCCAAACCATGAACCACTTGTATTGATGATACACACTGACTTCTCAAATGTGCCTCTAGAACTGTAAATCATTATCTTACATTTCTGGAACAATCCAGACCACTTTCCTTTCACTCTCTCTTTTGAATACTGCAAAACTGGTTCTGCTCAGATGGTCATAGCTTCTTCAAATCTTCATGTGAACCTCTCAAATCTTAACTAGATCTACTTCAAACAATCCTCTATACTATCATATGATCCGTATCCATTGATCTTTACTAATTTTCTCAATATCCTCAGCATTCCAGTCTTCTAGACCGGCAACAAGATAGGATATAGTTGACACCAATGGCAACAAGAATATGTTGACATTAATGACAATATTGATTAGGCACATATTTGCAACATAAACATAGAGCGACAAACTCAATTACATCCTTCTTAAGCTTAGGCCAAAAGTACAACGGTCTCAATCCTTCCATTGTCTTGGTCACTCCTGGGTGTCCAGAATATGGTGTACTGTGGACCTCTTCAAGAACCAATTTCCTCAACTCACCTGAATTTGGAATATACATTCTCCCTAATAACTGAAAAGCCCATATGACTCTATCACATACCCATCAAATCGATGATCTGTCGGGTCTGTTTCTAATGCTTGTTTAACCTGTTCATAGTGCTCATCCCCTTGTAAGTTTTGAATTACCTGTTGTCTCAGATTGGTTCTAGTAGTCACCATAGCAACCAAATGTTGTCTCCTACTAAGAGCATCCATAACCCTATTCTCTTTTCCTTTTATATACTCGATTCCAAAATCATACTCGATAAGGAATTCTTGCCACCTTCTTTGTCATGCATTGAGATTAGGTTGAGTAAAGATATATTTGAGCCCCAAGTGATCTGTCTTAAGCTCAAATGGCTTACCCAAGAGCTAGTATCTCCACATCTAGAGTGCATGAACAATAGCGGCCAATTCGAGATCATGAGGTGCATAGTTTAACTCATGTTTCTTTAATTTTTTGGATTCATAAGCCACCACTTTCCCATTTTGCATCAACACTCCTCCCACACATTCACCAGAAGCATCTGTTATTATTGTGAAATGACCATTTGGATTAGGTATGGTTAGAATAGGTGATGTTGTGAGTTTCTCCTTCAACAACTGAAAAGCTTGTTCACATTTATCTATCCACTCAAACTTCTTACCCTTCTTCTATAATTAGGTTATGGATGTTGCAATTGTCGACAATCCCTCTTCAAATTTTCTGTAGTATCCTTCTAGCCCCATAAAGCTTCTAACCTTAGTTATAGTCTATGGTATGGACCATTGCATTATTGCCTTGATCTTTTCAAGATCTATCGCTATCCCATCTGCTGAAATTCATGGCCAAGATAGTGCACTTTACTCTGGTAGAATGTGTATTTTGATAACTTGCCAAAACTTTTCCTCTCTCTCAAATGTTACAAGACTATCCTCAAGTGTCTTTCATGCTCCTATACTAAATTTGAATAAATCAAAATGTCATTTAAGAAGACCAACACAAATTCATCTAGACAATCCCTGAACACACTATTCATCAAGTTCATAAATGTTGCTGGTACATCAGTTAACCCGAATGGTACTATGGTGAATTCGTAGTGACCATATCGTGTTCTGAATGATGTTTTAGAGATATCCTCATCCTTAATCCGTAATTGATGGTAACCAGATCTAAGATCTATTTTGGAGAATAACTTTGCACCTTTCATCTGGTCAAACAACTCATCTATCCTTGGGAGTGGATATTTGTTCTTAATAGTTGCTTTGTTTAGCATTCTGTAATCAATGCACAACCTCAATGTTCCATCCTTCTTCTTTACGAACATTACTGGTGCTCTCCAAGGTGACACACTAGGTCTGATAAACCCCTGTTTTAACAAGTCTTCTAACTGTGCCTTAAGTTCATATTTTTTTGTTGTTGTCATTCGGTAAGGTGCTTTAGACTATGGTTATATTCTTGGCATTAGATATATAGAGAAATTAAATTCTCTTTTGGATGGTAGTTCTATCAATTCATCAGGGAAGACATCTTTGAACTCTTTGAGAATAGGATATTTGTCAAAAGATGGTTCCTGATTATCTAGATCCCTTATCTTCACTGCATAAATGGAACAACCCTTTCTTTTAGCCTTTTTCAATTGCATAGCTGAAATATGTCTTAGCTTAAGGGGTGTTCTTGATCCATGAATCTCTACCCGATTACTGAAGCATCAAGGCATTTCACTACCTTCTCTTCACAGTCTACTAAGGACTTATCTTCAGATAGTCAATTGATTCCAAGAATCACGTCATAAGATCCTAGAGGTACAACATAAAGATTGACTTGTGTTTGGAAAGTAGGAAGATCTAATTCACTGCATACTAGACATGAATCTACTCTTTTCTCTGCATTATTACCATACTGCACCATCCAAGAATTTTCCATGTGTCCTAGTTTTATAGATAACTTTGCTATAATCTTAGGATTAACAAAACATTTCGTATCTCCTATATAAATTAAAATAGAAACTAGAAGGCCAAAGAGCTTACCAGACATCTGAATGGGTGTAGCTTGGAAATCCACTTGACAATGATCTACAGCCACATGAATCTGGTGTTGAGGAGCTCCTTGTCAATTTTCATTTCTTTGGTTTATTATTCGCTGAGGACACACACTAGCATAATGTTCTCCACAATTGTAACATCCATCTCTAGGTCCTCTATGTCTAGCTAGCATGTCCCTCCTGTTATTGTTACCATTGTTGCCAAAGTTACCTCTCTTATTATTCCCACCTTGGTTTCTGTTGATGGATAAAATTGCACAAGTTTCAGCACCAACATAGGAAGTTTCAAGAATGTGGGACTTGACACGTGAAAAAACCTCTAGATTTTACAGAAGCTGGCTCTTCCTTTTCAATGAAGTTTTAGGTAAAGGGAAGAAAAAACAAGATTACAGATACAATATAAAAGCTTCTAACTCTATGGCGATGCACCGGATTTATATAAGTATCAGCAATTAGCGCAGTTATTAAATCTTGAAGATTCAGTTATGTTAAAGAGCAAATGAAGCATGCTCAACATAAATAGATTGCAAACAGATTTAGAATCAAAGGCCAAATTAAAAGCAATTATACAAAGACAAAAAATATCAATGATGGAATAGAATAGAGCTTCTTTCATTAACAAATCAACAAATACAGGAGGCACAGAAACATGCACAGATATATCCGCTTCCTTCTTGAAACAGCTAAATTAAGGCAGAATGATACAATCTGATCACAGTCAAAACTTTGAATTCTTCTATTTCAATTATCTATCTGTATTACAAAACTTCCTCTATTTATAGCCAATATTTGACTCAATATCGCTCTCATCCGTTAGAATCTTAATAGCCTGAATAGAACTAGAATTCAACTGAGACTCGAACTAGTACACAGGATCTTCTTAGATCTGCAACTGTTTCTTCCCTTCGCACCCATTGGCTAAGTGACACTAAAATGCAACATTGTAACATATAGTTTCATTGAGACACATGGTGTCACCTGCAAGCTTCACATGGTGTTGTTATATGGAGCCTAATTAGACTCGGAGGTTAAATTTACCCCACTTTTATCGATGCAGTTTCCCCCCAAATTCCTACAGGGTCAAGGTGTAGCGCCACTTGCAGGGGCTCGGGGGCAACGCCCCCGAAACCTCACATGATTTTTATTATTTTATTAAGGCATCGGGAGTTATTTTTTCATTGGCCAACATAAAAAAACCCTATTTTGTAATCGACAAAAGTCGTGATAAAAATGGCTAAGGGTTAAGGTTTTCGTTGATATTGTATTGTAGCATTTTGCAATGGTATTGAGTTGCAGGGATTGCTAGTTGTAATCAGTTTGATTTATTGGATAATAATATTAGACTCTCTGTTGGTGGATGTAGCCTGAGTTTGGGTGAACCATGTTAAAACTTGTCTCTCATTGTTATTATTTCTATGTATTTTCATTCCTCTGTTTAATCTTTATTAGCATTTAATTGATATCTTCTACTGGCTAACCCTAACAAGTGGTATCAGAGTAGGTTGTGTTCGATTATCATCTCCAAGAAGGTCTCATCGTTGAGTGGAAGTCTCATAGTTGAGTGGGAGTAATGGAGGATGAGGGTAAATTGAAGGTTGATAAATTTAATGGGTAGAACTATTAGTTATGGAAGATGTAGATGGAGGATTACCTCTATCAGAAGGATTTATGGAGGCCATTGGAAGGAGTATCAAAGAAACTGACAGGAATGATGGATGAGGATTGGGAACTTCTGGACAGAAAGGCATTGGGAACCATTCGGTTGTTCCTGGCACCATCCGTGGCATTCAATATAACAAAAGTGAAGACAATAAGTGAATTGATGAAAGCTTTGGCTAAATTGTATGAAAAACCCTCAACCTCAAATAAGGTATTTCTCATGAAGCATTTGTTTAATCTGAAAATGATTAAAGGTGGATCTGTGACATATCATTTAAATGAGTTTAATACGATTATCAGTTAGTTAACTTCTATAAAAGTAAATTTTGATGAAGAGGTGAGGGCTCTCTTGGTTTTATGTTCTTTTCTAGAAAGCTGGAATAGCTTGGTAATGGCTATAAATAACTCTGCCTCTAGTTAAAACACTTTGAAATTTGATGATATTGTTGGTGTTATCCTTAGCGAGGAAATGCAATGGAAAAGCTCAGGAGGGTCCACATCAGGTAGTGTTTTGAATGCAGAAAGCAGGGGCAGATCAAAGGAGAGAGGAAAAGGTTCTGGAGGTCATGGGAAGTCACGAGGAAAATCAAAAGACAAGAGATCCCAATCCAGAGGACATAAGGATTTCTGGTACTGTGGGAAACCAGGTCATCTAAAGAAAGATTGCTAGTCTCAGAAGAATAAAGAAGGAGACAAACAAGAAGGCAATAAGGAGGAAAATGTGGTAAGTAATAAATCTGAAGATGATGCTTTGATTCTTTCCCTAGATAATGCTAATGATTCATGGGTTTTAGATTCAGGGGCCTCATTTCATGCTACACCCCACAAAAGTTATTTTCTTGATTATGTCCAAGGGGATTTTGGGCTTGTTTATTTGGGAGATAACGAACCCTGTCAAATTGTTGGAAAGGGAAGAATTAAGACTAAGTTGCAGAATGGGAATCATTGGCTACTACAAGAGGTAAGGCATGTTCCAAGGCTCAGTAGGAATTTAATTTCAGCAGGGTAGCTAGCTGAAGAAGGTTGCATTGTTACATTTACTGATAAAAATTGTAAGGTTTCAAAAGGTGCCTTAATAGTAGTAAAAGGTGTGAAAGTAGGCACCTTATATCTTTGTATAGGTCATACTGTTTCTTCTACTTTCATTGTTGCAGAGAAAAAACAAACAAGTTCAGGAATAGTTGTTGAGGTTTACAGGAAGAGACTAAAACAGTTGCTGTAGGTTCTGAGACAATGCTATGGCATAACAGACTTGGACATATGAGTGAAAAAGTATGAAGGTACTACATTCTAAGAAAGTTTTACCAGGTCTAAAATGTATTAATATGGATTTCTGTGAAAGTTGTGTGTATGGAAAATAAAAGAGACTCAATTTTCACAAGGATGGGAAGCAAAAGAAAGATGATAAGTTGGAACTTGTGCATACAAATGTATGGGGACCAGCTCAGCTATCTTCTCTTGATGGCTCTTGGTATTATGTTACATTCATAGATGATGCAACTAGGAAGGTTTGGATTTATTTCCTCAGGTAGAAATCTTATGTATTTGAAACATTTAAGAAATGGAGAAGCTTGGTTGAGAATGAGATGGGTAAAAGATTAAAATGTCTCAGATCTAATAATGGCGGTGAGTATTGCAGCAAATAATTTGAGGATTATTGTTCCTTTAATGGAATCCGTAGGCAGAAAACTATTCCAGGGACTCCATAGGAAAATGGAGTGGCTAAATGCATGAATAGGACAATAATGGAGCATGCAAGGACCATGAGATTGCATGCTGGGCTGCCTTTAAATATGTGGGTAGAGGCTATCAACACCATTGTATATTTAATTAACAGAGGTCCTTCAGTTCCTTTGGGCTGTGGTATTCTAGAGGAAGCATGGACAGGTAAGAAGGTGAGTTATTCTTTTCTCCAAACCTTTGGATGTGAAGCACTTGCATACGTAGATTCTGAAAATAGAACTAAACTAGATGCAAAATTAAAAAAGTGTACCTTCGTTGGATATGGCATTGATGAATTTGGTTATAAGCTTTGGGATTTTAAAAATCAGAAAATTGTGAGAAGCAGGGATGTTGTATTCAATGAGAAGGTGTTGTACAAAGATTAGTTGCAGTAGTATAAGAAGAAAGAAAAGGATTATGTGGTGCTAGATGATACTCCAAATAGTGATGTTCCAATGGTTCCTCATGCTCTGCAACAACAACCAGAAATACCACAAACTCCAGTGAATGTTAGATGGTCAACAAGGCTAAGTAGACCTCTTGAAAGGTTTTCTCCCTCTTTGTATTCTATTTTTTTAACAGATGTTGGTGAACCAGAAGGGTATGATGAAGCTATGCAGGTGGATACAAAGGTTCAGTGGGAGCTTGCAATGAAAGAAGAAATGGACTCCTTGCTGAAAAATTAGACTTGGGAATTATGTAAGTTACCTATATGTAAAAAGGCTTTACCAAACAAATGGGTTTATAGGCTGAAAGAGGAAGCTGGAGGTAAGAAAAGATTTAAAGTCAGGTTAGTTGTAAAAGGATTTACATAGAAAAAGATCATTGATTTTGATGAGATTTTTTCTCTGGTTATTAAGATGACTTCTATTCATACTATTTTAAGTATTGTGCTGCTGAAGATTTGCATTTGGAATAGCTAGATGTGAAAATTGCCTTTGTCCATGGTGATTTGGAGGAGGAGATATACATGGAACAACCCCAAGGATTTGAGGTCAAAGGTAAGGAGAAACTAGTGTGCAGATTGAAGAAGAGTTTGTATGGCCTAAAACAAGTACCTTGGCAATGGTACTTGAAATTTGATAGTTTTATGGCTAAGCAAGGCTACAGTCGATGTAATTCTGACCATTGTGTTTATTTTAAGAGGTTGGATAATGACACCTACATTATTTTATGTTTATATGTTGATAACATGCTTGTAGTGGGGTCTAACATGGATCACATAAGAGAATTAAAACAACAGTTAGCATAGTCATTTGCTATGAAGGATTTGGGGGTAGCAAAATAAATCCTTGGTATGAACATTTGTAGAGATAAGAAGAATAGAAAATTGACTCTATCTCAGGCTGATTATGTTGAAAAGGTGTTGCAGAGATTCCATATGGAGAATGCAAAAGCTATCAGTACACCTTTGCCTAGTCATTTGAAATTGACTAAGGAGATGTGTCATAAGACACCAGAGGAGGAAGAAAAAATGTCCAAGGTACCATATGCTTCAGCTGTAGGAAGTTTAATGTATGCCATGGTATGCACGAGACCAGATACTGCACATGTTGTAGGAGTCATAAGCAGGTATATGAGTCATCCTAGATTGGAGCATTGGAATGCAGTAAAATAGATTCTCACATATTTGAGAGGTACATCCAATAAACACTTATGTTTTGGGGGCTCTAATACTGATTTAGCAGGTTATGTAGACTCAGATTTGGCAGGGGATATTGATACCAAGCAGAGTACTACAGATTATGTTTTAACAGTAGGTGGGATAGCGATGAGTTGGATTTCCAAGTTGCAAAAGGTGGTTACTTTATCCACCACAGAGGCAGAATATGTAGCTACAACAGAGGCAAGAAAGGAGATGATATGGCTGCAATCTTTCATAGAAGAATTGGGCAAACAACAGGCTAACAGTTATTTGTTTATGGACAGTCAGAGTGCCATACATCTTGCAAAGAATTTTGCCTTGTATTCAAAGACCAAACACATATAGTTGAGGTATCACTTCATTCGATCGGTGTTGGATGATGGACAATTACAGCTGGAAAAGAAACATATAGATGAAAATCTAGCAGATATGTTTACAAAAGCAGTGACAAGGGAGAAGCTGAGCTCCTCTTCAGCTTTGGTTGGTCTTCTAGACTAAAAACAAAAACAAAACAACAAAGTCCAGGGTGCTTATTTCAAGTGGGAGATATAGGGTTAGCGGTGTTCTGATCAGTCTCCAAGTGGGAGATGATATGGTGTGGAGTCTGATCAGTCTCCAAGTGGGAGATTGTTGTTATATGGATCCTAATCAGACTTGAAGGTTAAATTTACCCCACTTTTATCGGTGCGGTTTCCCTCCAAATTCCTACGGGGTCAAGGGGCAGTGCCCCTTGTGGGGGCTCGAGGGCAACACCCCTGAAACCTCACACAATTTTTATTATTTTATTAAGGTGTTGGGAGTTATTTTTTCATTGGCTGACATAAAAAAAAACCCTATTTTGTAACTGACAAAAGTCATGATAAAAATGGCTAAGGGTTAGGGTTTCCATTGATATTGTATTGTAGCATTTTGCAACAGTATTGAGTTGCAGGGATTGCTGGTTGTAATTAGTTTGATTTACTGGATAATAATATTGGACTCTTTGTTGGTGGATGTAGCCTGAGTTTGGGTGAACCATGTTAAAACTTGTCTCTCGCTATTATTATTTATGTGTATTTTTATTCCTCTGTTTAATACTTATTAGCATTTAATTGATATCTTATGTCGGCTAACCCTAACAAATGGCTCCAAAAATGTGTTACATGGCAGCCTCTACATTCTGCATAGCTTTCCTTTCATCTAAAAGGGACATATGAGACACTGCCATTTGTCACTATCCGCTACACTTATTGCTAGATACGTGGCGACCTCTAAAGGTTCAACATCGAGACACTTGGCAGGTTTCGCATCACTTAAAGTTTCTTTTACCATATGTCCTGAACACCTATGGTGATGACACTTGTCATTCTTCATGTAACTTTAGAAACTATAGCTTTTACTCTACAGGGCCCATAATATATACTGACACTCCTTGAAACTCAACAAAATATAGAGACACGTGACATCTTCCGCATCTACAACAAAATAGCACGTGCCACCCTCCACATCACTAAAGCTCTATCAAAAAGTTTCTCCAAATCTCATGGGTAACAACACATGGTGCCTTCCACATGTAATTAAAACTTAATTCATAATACCTCGGGCCCACCATATGCTTCTGGCACCTTAAAAGCTATTACAGAAAGATACACACGACAACATCTGCTACTACAACAAAAGACACATGGCACCTTTCACATTTAGCTGAAACTTACAAAACCTCTCTTCAAGCTCCGTGATGTGACATGTGGTGCAAACTACACTTAGGAAACAACTTACAAAGAGAGATAAAGAAACTGGATACGTGGTGCATTCTGGCAACATCTGGAAATTGTGAAGCATAAAGAAAACATGCAACACTATCCATGACACTTAGAAATTAGAAATTATTCTTACTTCTCTAAAACCCCATTCCACATGGTAGCATCTGCATCACTTAGAAGTATTTCTTTGTAGGTTCTCAATACTGATACGTAATGCACTCTGTATACAGGAAACAAATATCAATAGAAACTGCAAAAACTTAGCAACAAACTAAAAATGAAACAATGAGCCGCAATCAAATAGAAATCAAAATGTAGAGTTTCAACTCTATAGTTCTTGGCAACTACATGGAACTCTGTGCCTGCTCAGAGAGAACTCTAGAATCAACAAAATTTCCAAAACAAAATTGCACTGCTATTAGCAGAGGAAAGAATCATAATTTCTGCAATACGGCCTGATATACAGACCACTCTGAATCTAATAAACCCTGTCTACTCTGCAGATTCTGAAAGACAAAATCTAAATTGATGATGTCCTTAAGAGAAAAGGACTACAAAATCTGTACCACAGCATGTAGTTGAAACTCAAGATGAGCCATTGGAACAAGAACTACTTCTACCTCCTCCACACATGAGGAATCACTCAGACTCTGAAAGATAGTCTAATCATTTTATTTAGTCAACAAAAGAGTCTTTATTTCATCAGTCATGAGAACTGTACTATCATCAGGAAAAGGGGATGGTAACCCCAACTAAACTAACTCTTCAATGTGCCTTTTCATATTTTTGACACCCTCTTTGACCACATCCAAAAGTGCTTTATAATTCATAGCAGCTGAATTACAACTCAAAACCTCATTTTCCTTCTTTGCAGCAACCATTCTATCATTTACACCTGCAGTTGACAAGGTCTCATCAGTTGTTTCATAGAGTTTTTGCAACAAAAGATGGGAGTCTAAAACTCTCAAAGAAACAATGGACAAAGATGCTTCAACTAAAGACTCTACTTTTTCACATAATTGTTGTTCATTTAGCAGGAAAGTGAGGGAAGGTTTGAGTTGTACAATATCTTTAGAGATTGTCCTCCATGCAGATGCATAAAGCTCCTTTACCATATCAAAGACCCCTACATTTTGTGGCCTCTAACTTAGTTCAATTGTTAATTGCTTGGTCTTTTGCTGCTCAACCATAAATTGAGCCTGAGTGGCACTATTTAGATTTTGTTCCTTCAATAGGGCCTACTGTAATTGTGATACTTCTTGCATTATGTCTTGATACTTCTTCTCAACCACAACCTTCTCTTTCTTTAATGTAGCTACAACAGCCTTTTCTTGTTTTTTTTCATTTTTCAAAGTTGCAACCTAAGCCAATGAGGCTTGATGTATTTGCAAGGACACAATAGATGGCAAATCATTATTTAGAGTGTCAATCTCTTTCTCCTTAGCCTTTATGTCTGATGTCAGGTTACTATTAGTGGATTTTTATTTTGGTAGATCTGCTTCTACTTTATGTAACCTTCTTGTCACATTTAAATAATCAGTTGTAACGGTTGTAGCAGTTTCATTCATTAATTCCACTTTATCCTATGGCCTAAATTGAGTTAAATCCATAGCCACTGCATGCATGGTGTAGTCTTATGGTTGCATTTGTTCTATAGGTTTGGCTACATTAGGGGCTAAGTGGGTAACAGTCAAAGACTATTGCACAGGATCAAACAATGACTTCATATGGGGCATAGTAGGGCATTGCCTTTCTTTCTTTTTCTATTTCTTCATCCTAGCCTCCCTTGCTTTCTTAGCAGCATCTACATGTGTTTGGAATGCAGGGGGAGAAGCAATAAGCCCTCTGGCAAAAGGATGTCCCTAGGGTAAACCATATAGAATAGTGGCTATTTGTCCACTTGGATCAGCTCGAGATGAAGCTCGTTTAGGCATGGTTGGAGAAAACAGGGGTAAAAATATGGCCGTGATGACATGGCTGGTGAACTGGTAGTTGGAGCAAAAGATTAGAATGGCACAATAGAGGTGGCGAGAAACGTGGAAGAATGAGATACTTGGATTGCCACCCCTAACAAAGAAGAAGTTGAAGAAGGAGAAAGAGGAGATAAGATGCTCACCTGTCCCATAGCCGATGTTGTTTGAATTTGTTGTTGTGAGGACACCGGGACATCATCTTTAGTGTCTTCCTTTTCTATCTCCAATTTGCACCTTCTTTTCAAAGGTCTATTTGCTGCATCTTCAGGGTCTACTTCCTCTATGTCAATTAATATTTGTTGAAAAGGTGCCACTCCAAGACCCCTAGATGTCAAAGTTGTTTAGGTCTCACGAGTGACAATGATACTACTTTCTGCTTCCCAAGGGTACTAAGAGGTTGAGGCCATGGGGCTCTAGGAGTTGTTGTTGATGCTTGCCCTGTCTCTTGGAATTCCTTACCCTTCTCTGTTTCATCTTCTGTATCTTCTACATCATGAGAGCTTCTTAGAATGTTGCTTGTATCAGGGCTTGAGACTAAAGTCATGTGATATTCATCCCAAATTTATTCCCACTGCTCATCTATTTGAACATCCCCAAAAGTATGGGTGATCTCAGAGATCTCCTATCTATATTTCCAATAAGCAACTACTTTCTCTGTGCTCCACTCTTTCTTCTTTATAGTCTTCCTTAGATCTGGAGTCATCAACTTCTTGGGGTCATATTATTTCTTGTTCTTGTAAATGTTTTCCCAAGGCTTAGGACCCTCATCTAGCAAATCTTTCAATTTAGCATAAAGTACAAGATCATCCTGCTTCAGTGATCTCCTCTTTTCCCAAAAAGGGAATTTATCATGAATAAAAGTGGAAAAATCTTTATTGTTCACAATCCAAGATGCTAAAAAGCTATCTAGATCATACTTCCATTTATCTTCTACTATTAGAAAACCATATGCTGCCAATATCCTTAATAGGAGGTTTTTAATTTCTCTCTTTTCAATAGTTATATTTTCTCTTCTCCAAGGAACATCATACATGTTCCTTTTCCTCTTTTTGTATCTAAAATTATTATCAATGATAGATATTTGACGAGCCACCTCTAAAAACATGACCCTAGGGATTAGAACCTTTGGAAGCAGAATAACTCTCTAGTATAACCATGAAGCCTTATAATCATGGTGTGAGAACCAAAGAAATAGTCATAGGCAATTTTTAAATTCATTAAGAAACCCCTTAGACTCTCTTTCATTCTATTTTCCACAGCCTCAGACCCTAACTGCCCAAAGACTGGGGCTACAAAACACTCTGCAAACTCATAGGGATCTGAAGTGTCTAAGAGAACGTGAGTCCATGTGGACACTGGGATTGTTCTCTTACTACTTGACTCAGGGTCATACATATTCAAAGGCATATATTTCTAGAAGAGACTATAATTTTGATCCACCATTAAGTGAAATAGGTATACAAAATACCTAAAAACTTGGTTCTGAGAGATATTTGTCAGCTATTCCACCATAGCCTATGAGATTTGTTCTGAAAAATCAAAACAGTACTCTGAAGACTAGTTGTCCACGGTTTTAAGCCTAAAAATCACTGCTAGGTGCAAGTCATATACTTTTGAATCATCATTCTGGCCAAAGATAAATGATAGCATGGAGATAGTATCTTGAACATCAGCATTAAACTGAGCTCAGCTAGTAGGCAGTTGAGGCAATTGGGCATTATCTTCATCTAAATGCATCTCACTATTTAAGACCTGTACCCTATTGTGAAGACCAACCCATGTATGTTGCATCTTGGGGATTGTAGGAAATGTGATAGTCTTATCATGAAATAGACCCAACATATCCTAAATTGCTTTGGGAGTTATCTACACCATAAAAGGACTGCATTGAATTGAGGCAGATTGAGGGTGAAACAACTCTGCACATATTTCAATCAGCTTTGGATAAGGGTGAACAACAGGAACCACAAACTGTGCCAATTGAGACGTCCAAACCCTCATTCCAAAAGTTTCTAACTCTCCTTTCTTGGCCCTTTAGAGACATCTCTGGTGTACTCCTTCATGAAGATTTTTTATATTCTTCTGCACTCATGTGTCAAAAATACCATCAGCATAATCTTTTATCTGTTCAAAATCTACGCTCACTCTTGTGTCCAGAACCCTTGTCCTTGGATAGCTCGCTCTTGGTTGCACTGCTACAAACGCATAAGATTTGCTGCCCTTCAATTTCTTTGGTAGCTCAAACAACCCCATCCCTTCTTGCGGTGACTGTGCCTCCAACATCTTTGTATCTCTTCTGAAACACTAGAAACTGCAAATGATCCTAAGCTAGCTAGAAATGCAAGCAAGAAATGAAACTTGACATGAACAACAAGAATTTGAGGAAAATAGAATAAGGAATACAACTATCAAAAAGACTTAATGCTTGGCTCAATGAGAATAATGACTCATTAAATCACCCATCACATCTATTAATGGTACTAACGCTAAAAGGATGGCTACTGCATCATTCAACATTCGTATAGGACTGTGTGTCAGATTAAGTTTAAAAGTAGAGATCTTCTGAAATGACTAGCTATTTCCTTAAGTTAAGGAATTGCCCAATGGCCTTGGAAATAGTAACTACTAATAAAAAAGCCACTGTGTTGTGGACACATGTTCCTCGAACACTTATTTAAAAGGAAAAATTGGGAAAAGAAAAATGAAAGCGGGAAAGGAAATAAAAGACACCTTAATTAACTATGATATAGGGGCAAGTTTCAAGACTATGTAAAGTATTTCAAAAAGATCCCATTTATGAGAATCTCCTCAGGCTCTCCTTCTAGATTCTCTAGTTCAAATGCATTATGTTGTTTACAGGCATGAATTTTGAAAGGACCAGTCCATAATGACTCAAACTTACTGTGTCAACCTAGTTTAGAAGCTCGCTCATCCCATTTCAACACCAAAGACCCAACTTCAAAGTTTGGATTAGAGGTCTTTCTATCAAACCAATTCTTTATCATTTGTTGATGTTTCATCAAGATTCATGTGCCTTTTCTCTCTTCTCTTAGACCTCCAGTAACTCGGTGAACCTCACATGCATTGGGCCATTTTCTTCTATCTCCAACTGTTTAAGCAACTGTAAGATAGGAACTTCTATATTTAGTGGCATCACTACATTCTTGCCATATACCAACTCGTATGGGGACATTTTAATCACTTTCTTTGGTGTTATTCTATCCACCCATAGTATTGAATTGAGGGACTTATGCTAATCTCTCTAATGATCCACCCCCATTCTCTTAATAAGCCTGATCAGGTTCTTATTGGTAGATTATGCTAAGCCATTGCCTTGTGGATAGTAGTTAGAAGAAGTCTTTAGATATATTCCATTTCTCGATGCGAACTCTGACACTCTGGTTCCCAATAATGCTTTAGCATTATCTGATATAATGGTGCATAGACAACCAAAACGAGTAGTTATCCCTTCAAGAAACTCTAAAATTACCTTTTCAGTAGCTTCTTTAAGTGGCACTGCTTCACTCCATCTTGTAAAGTAATCAGTTGTAGCAAGGATCCACTTATATCTCATACTTGACACTGGATTAATCATCCTAATAAAATCTAAACCCCATTGAGCAAAGGGTTCTTTCACAATTATGGGACTCAAAGGCAAAGTTGCATTCCTTCTCTTTCTAGTGTAAAATTGACAAGCTTGGCACTCTTTGACCATCTAATAACAATCTGCAAATAGTGTTGGCCAGAAGTAGCCAACCTATGTCACCTTAATGGTAATAGTCTTCACTGAAAAATGTCCCCTTGAGGCTCCATGATGAAACTCATGCAGTCTCCTTTGGGCTTCATCTTTTTCAACACATCTCAATAGTATTCCATCAAAGTTTCTTCTAAAAAAAACATGATCAATTAGTGCAAAATGAATTCCCTGTTGTCTGTAATATCTTCTTTTATCAGGGGAGAGTTTACTAGGCAAAGCACCAGTTCTCATGAACTGTATTATGTCACATACCCAAGAATCATGATCAATCTCTTGGAGTTTCAATACGGCTTCACCCTCTATTTATTCAGGCATTGACTGCTCTGTATCTTGAGTAATATATTGGCAAAGTCCCCTTCCTCTGACCAATTTAGTAGGCCTTACATCTACATCATATTCTAACATTTTAGCAATCCAACTGGCCCTTTTTTCTATAATCTAACTTCAATTGAATAATCTTGTCACCATATGCTTCTTCAATCTTGGGCTGTAATTGGTCAGCAAATTCTCCTGATTGTTGCAGAAATAAAAGCACCTAAAGGTCATTTTCAAAGACTTGCCAATTCTAGACGTTATCTAGGATTACTGGTCTAACTATGACTTTCACTGCCTCATTATTAATGAGCAAGTCACTTGATGGATCAAATTGAGAGCCAATTTGTGCAATTCTATCTGCTTTAATATTTTGGATTCTAGGGACAATCTTAATGTTAAAAGCATCAAAGCCATTAATTAGATCCCAGATTCTATCACAGTAAGATCTCATCCTTACATTCTTTGCCACAACTTTTTCTCTAATTTGTTTCACAACCAGCTCTGAATCACCTTTGACTACTAAATTCTTTATCCCTTTCTTATTTGCCAACACCAGACCATGCACCAAAGACTCATACTCAGCATCATTGTTTGTGCAATCAAATTGGAAGCATATAGCTCTGATAATTTTCTCACCACTTGGAGAAGTGAGACATATACCTACCCCAACACCAATCTTACTTTTGGCTCCATCAAAGTTCAAGGTCCAGATTTATGAGTCTTTTTCAGATACTTCTTTTCTCATAATATTTGGTATTTCTTGGGCTTCTTCAAAAATAACATAAGTGCCCAAACCAGTAGAGTCATAATTACCATAAGGGTCACTCTGCATCGTGGTCATCAACTGACTATTTTGTTCTTCTTGTTGGTCATATTTAGTCCAGTCTCCCATTTCTTTAGCAAAGACTCTCTCCTCCCTATTCATCATAGCATGAGATGCTTCAATTCTTGGGGTTGGTTCTTTAGCAATATGATCTTTAGATAGGGGCTCAGACAGTACCTTCATCTTGGTCCCATACTTAGTTCTCAAAATCAAATGTGACCAATCAAGTGACATGTATCCTCCTATTTTAGCTGTGAAGTCCCTAGATAGGCATAAACCAAAGACAAGCAGAATATCAATAACTACCACATCCTACATAATAGTTCTATTTGGGTAAGCTATCCCTATCACTGACAATGTTCTTATTTAGTGAAAAATTAGATTTGTTAATGTTTTAGTGTTTTGATGTTTAAATCCGCATTTCCACTTTACATGTAAGGATCTAGGGTCGAGTGGCAATTCGCTATCATACCCTAGATCACTATGAGATGTAGGGAAGCTCAGATTAGGGTATTTAATTATCAATCTTTCTTCTCTTTTGCTCAATTGACCATTAAAACCCTAATTATGCACATATGAGAATAAACTGATGAATAATGGAAAAACCTCTTGCAGACGGAAGTGAAATATCAAATCATAGAGTACCTTTTTTTAGGGTTCCGAGGTGGAACAGTTGGGGACTAAGGTGCAGGTGCCCAAGTCCAAGGTGCTAGTTTCTTTGTGGAAACCTGACCTCCTTCAGACACTAATCTGCCATGTAACTTCTATTTCTAAAAATTTGTCTGCGGAGGACACTAGTACGAGCGCCCAAGTCCTGGAAATGCTCCAGTGTCCTGCTTTTCTCCAGATCCTGAATCCTTGATGTCTGTTG
This sequence comes from Cunninghamia lanceolata, assembly GCA_027924645.1. Lineage (NCBI taxonomy): Eukaryota > Viridiplantae > Streptophyta > Pinopsida > Cupressales > Cupressaceae > Cunninghamia > Cunninghamia lanceolata. The sequence goes on along the minus strand of BSBN01000021.1, from coordinate 13,364,346 downwards.
ATCCTTCCTATAACACCACTTTTCCCAAATGCAACACCTGTAACCTGTAATCACAAAACTTTTTGAGGGGGTTGTGGTGTTTAGAGGCTTACCTCAGTCAAGCCCTGGAGGACACTTAAGTCTCCAAACACCATTGTCAGATAGAGAGTGCATGCCTAGGGAGGTAGAGGCAAAAATCCAAAGGAAATAATGATGAAAACACAATATAATATCACCTTGTAGTGAATCTCTCATGGGAGGAAGATGCTCTTCATTCCATGAGGAAATTGATGCTCAAATCTGTAAATATCAACACACAAAACACACAAGTTTGCTCTTGCAACACAATGAAAGCCTTGAATCACCTTGAGAACACAATAGCTTGCTAGTAATCATCTAGTTTACAAATGAATGCCTAGTCATGCTTATATATGAAACTACAAGCACTCCCTCCAAGATTTTCATAATTCAAACTTACCGTGTTGGCAAAGGGACCAAATAATGGTGACAAACCGACACATAGAAATTGGAACTGCCCAAAAATAGGGCAGGACTAGGGCACAGGAACCCAAGTCCTCCCCCCCATTTTGAGTAGGGTACAGCTCAAGGGGTCCTCCTAGGTCCCATTTGTCATGTCACCTAGGTCTCATTCTATCGGGATGCCAAAATACAAACTAAGATGTCCTAAATGCATGCAAAAGACCTAGGAGCTAAACCTTGAGGGAAAATCCCCCTAGGGGACATTTTCTAACATTACATTTAGCCCCCAATTTAATGTATGCACAAACATGAGGCCAATACATGCATTAAAGTAAGGTCACAAACACAGCAAACACACCAAGCACAAAGAACACACGCCAATCACATAGAAGACAGTAACAGGCACACAAAACATGGAAAAGATAGTTACAGTTACGCAAAACACGGTGAAAACAGTAAATGCATGGAAGATAGGCATGATTCTTTTCTTTTCTTTTTCTCATATATATGAAATGCAAATTCAAGTACAAGAAAGTAAACAAACCTCCCATAATATAGGATGCACTACCCTAAGGTGTAGGTCTCTGTATGTCTGGGGCAACACACACGCAAGACACATAAAACCTCCCAAAATGTAGGAAGCACTACCCGAAGGCGCTAATCTTTATTCTACATATGGGGCAACAAACACGCCACACAAAACAAGCATGCCAAAACACACACACTTGAAGACAAAACACGACAGACAAGCGATGGTGTGTTCCCTATTTCTAGGCTCATCACCATCTCAGGCACATTACAGGCACACACTGATGATTGCGCTTCACCACAACAATCACCGAAGACATAATTAAGGGTTGAGTTAGTCACTAAACCACTCCCTACCTCTACAGAGGACTTTTGAAAATGATAGGATGATGCAATCTAATTCAAGAAATACACCATCCCTACCTCCCCATAGGGCTTAAAAAAAAGGATATGCTCGATATCTCACCTCTGCAGAGGGCTTACATGATTGATTGATTGATTGCAAACAAACTCAGGATGCAGGAAGCACAACCCTAAGGTGCTAGTCTTTAGACTACATTTGAGGACAAGCACATTACTGACATCTACGATAGACAGCTTACCTTATATGACCTCACCTTAAGGTGGTTGATATCGTGCATTGATATCAAGCACGTTAAGGTAGGAAGAAAACACACAAGGGAACACAAAATTTTGCAAAGCCCATGCCCCCCGGAGGTGACATGTACTTTATGATCACCAAATATTCCCACAAACACATCCCTACAAGAAACATGTTAGTGTCTACAACATCATGATAAACATCAACATCAATGCATATGATTAACCACATAAAGAGCCATGGTTATACAACAAATTCAGGTTTGAGGATAACCATGGGGCCATATCATGAAGCTCTCTGAATCAAGTACCACCAAGGCCATATTCAAAGACAAACAAAGGTGCATAGAGCAGCAATATTGTTAAGGTTTATAAATGTGATAAAAACATCATCAAATTCACTACACAGAAAGTACAAGTGCTTCCACTAGCCAAGCGTCGAATAAAATATACAACCCCATCGTCATATTAGGAACTAAGTCCATTTTTTGATTGCTCTCAAAAGGGAGACTAGGTCCACATCAGTATAAATGTTTGTCGTCATCTGCCTACTAGATGGAAACACTAGAGGAAGGGAAACAATAAATAAGAGAGGAGAAATAAGTGTCTTAGGGATAGTCATGTAGGAGGTGCCCCCAGTGTCACCAACCGCAACGCTATGTCCGCAAGACACAACACACAACAATGAAATCAGAGAGAGGCAATTTTAGAAGAATGATGATACAAATAGAAGAAGGTCACAATAGATGTGGTCTCCTGGTATCCCAGACCTTGCGAGAGAATCCAAGGTCATCCCAGGAGGCCTAAACAACACATAACACATCACAGGGGAAGCACATCACGAGAGAGATAAAGGGTTAGAGATACTTACCTGTAGGGTCTTCACGCTAAGTCTCATCATCAAGGAGGTCATCATCCTCCCAATTCTGAATGCTAGAAAGAGGTGCAGGTTGTTCCATTTGTCTGTCTAATGTATTTTGATCACTTTATGATCCCTAAAGGGATATCGAAGGGTGGACCTCAACATCATTTCTTAGTGCACTAGGTGGTTTATGAAATTGTTTGTTATCCACCTCAAGCACACCAAATAGTTCAAGATAATCAAAGTAGTGTTACATTGTTGGAATGTCATCCTTTAATGTTACATCTTGGTTAAGAGGGTTGTTCGAATTACTAGAGCTAACCCTAGTCTTTGCATCTAAGTTACCTAAATGTTCAGTTGTAGGATCAATAGGGTAGCTTGTGAATTCATTATCACTCTCATAGTCATTGTCAATATTATCACCATATGTTTGAGCTATTAATTCCAAACTATTGTGTTTTATCAATTCTTCTACTACCCAAGGGTATGTATTGATGAGAGATATGAAATTGTTAAGATCAGATACATAATCAAGGATCTCGAAAGAAGATGACACCAGTATATCCTTGTGATACATGGCTTGTATGTAGGGGATGATAGAAGGATGTGTACTAATGAATTTGTACAGATTTTCAAGTTTTGAAATATATTCATGTAAATATTCCAAAGAGCATTGAGAGGCCATGTTTATATGCTCTAATCAATGCCTACTAACCCTAGATTTTGGAATTACTAGGTTTAATGAAAATTGTCAAAATTTCTACAAAAACCTATCAAATTGATAATGAAAATGCAATGCAAATTATTGAATTTTTGTATTTTTATATAGTTCATATCAGATCTGATGCAAAAATCATGAATTAAGAAAATTTAGAAAGAATTGATGCAATTTAGTAAGCCAAACAATGCAATTTTTTTGAATTTTTCAAGATCTTTAACTTTTTTTTTGAATTTTTCTCAATGCAATAAAATGAATGACTATGTGAATGAATGAATGAAATCCAAATATGAAGACACACACTCAGAAAGTTGCAATTTAAGTCCAAAAACATGGGTTCACCAAAATGTTTAGTGGAAATTTGGATTTGTTAATATTTTAGTGTTTTGATGTTTAAATCCGCCTTTCCACTTTACATTCAAGGATCTAGGATCGAGTGGCAATTCACTATCATACCCTAGATCACTGTGAGATGTAGAGAAGCTTGGATTAAGGAATTTAATTATCAATCTTTCTTCTCTTTTGCTCAATTAACCATTAAAACTCTAATTATGCACATACGGAAATAAACTGACGAATAACAGAAAAAGCTCTTGCAGACAGAAGTAAAATATCAAATCACATAGTACCTTTTTTCAGGGTTATGAGGTAGAATAGTCAGGGACTAAGGTGTAGGCACCCAAGTCCAAGGCAATTTCTTTGTGGAATCCTGACCTCCTTCAGACACTGATTTTCCCTGTAACGTCTGTTTCTAGAAATTTGTCTACAGAGGACACTAGTACAAGCGCCCAAGTCCTAGAAATGCTCCGGTGTCCTACTTTTCTCTAGATCCCGAATCCCTAATGTCTTTTGATCCTTCCTGCAACTCCACTTTTCCCAAATGTGACACCTGTAACCTGCAATCACAAAACTTTGGGAGGGGGTTGTGGTGTTTAGAAGATTACCTCAATCAAGCCCCAGAGGACACTTAAGTCTCTGAACACTATTGTCAGATAGAGAGTGCATGCCTAGGGAGGCAAAGGCAAAAATCCAAAGGAAATAATGATGAAAACACAATACAATGTCACCTTGTAGTGAAGCTCTCATGGGAGGAAGATGCTCTTCATTCCATGAGGAAATTGATGCTCAAATCTGCAAATATCAACACACAAAACACAAAAGTCTGCTCTTGCAACACAATGAAACCCTTTAATCACCTTGAGAACACAATAGCTTGCTAGTAATCATCTAGTTTATAAATGAATGCCTAATCATGCTTATATATTCAACTACAAGCACTCCCGCCAAGATTTTCGTAATTCAAACTTACCGTGTTGACAAAGGGACCAAATAACAGTCACAAACTGAAACCCAAAAATTAGGGCTGCCCCAAAATAGGGCAGGACTAGGGTACGGGCGCCCAAGTCCTCCCCCCTATTTTGGGTAGGGTACAGCTCAAGGGGTCCTCCTAGGTCCTATTTGTCATGTTACCTAGGGCTCATTCCATCAGGATGCCAAAATATGAACTAAGATGTCCTAAATGCATGCAAAAGAGCCAGGAGCTAAACCTTATGAGGGAAAGTCCCCCTAGGGGACATTTTCTGACATTACAATTTCGTGGCAACCCATGAAGTCAGAATACCTCACGAAAGAACAAATCTGCAATCTGATCTGCAGTGTAGGTTGTAGGGATGGCAAAGAAATGTGCATACTTTGTCAACTTGTCCACTACCATGAAAATATAATCCCTGCCTTAGACTTTTGGTAAACCTATGATAAAGTCCATAGAGATGCTATCCCACTTCCTCTCTGGAATGGGCAGGGGCTGCAATAATCCTCCTGGAAATGAGTGCTCTTGTTTGTTCTATTGGAATACTGGGCACTCTCTCACATATTGCATCACTTCTATCTTGAGGCCCTTCCAGGTGAACCTCTCCCCGACCTGTCTATAAGTTTTTAAATATCCCAGATGCCCTGCCATAGGCAAATCATGGAATGCCCTCAAAACTTTCTACTTCATCTCTAAACATGGCACCAATAAGATCCTATCCTTGTAAATGATTAAATCATTTACCACTGTGTACCTATCATCCTTGATAGTGCCATCAATTATTCTAGTAGCCCATGCATCCTTAGCATATTCAGCTGATATCATCTCCCTCCAATCATCTACAATGGCACCTAATGCACACAAATGGGGCCTCTTGGATAAAGCATTGGCAACAATGTTTTTCTTACCTTTGACATAAATAATGTCAAAGTCGTGGGCCTGTAGCTTACTGACCCACTTTTGTTGCCTCTCATTCAGATCCTTCTGACAGATTGTTGTGATCTATCATAACCACAAATTTGCTGCCCATAAGGTACTGTCTGAATTTAGCCAATGCATGCATGATGGCTAACATCTCCTTGTCATAAACACTATAACTGTGTTCCACACCCCTCAACTTCCTACTCTCAAATGTTATGGGGTGCTTATCATGCATAATTACTATACCAATTCCTTCTCTTGAGGCATCACACTGCAACTCGAAGGGTTTGTTGAAATCTGGTATGGCCAACACAAGGCATGTACTCGTAATCTGCTTGAATCTGTCAAAGCACTCTTGTGTACTCCCTGTCCAACTAAAAGCATCCTTGTGAGTCAAATCTATGAGGGGTGCAACTGACTGAGAAAATTCCTTCATGAACCTACGGTAATATCCACAAAGGCCAAGGAATCCCTTCAATTAAGTGAGATTCTTTGGTGGTGGCCAATCCACTATTACCTGAATCTTCTTTAGGTCCACCTTCATGTTGTCAACACTGATAATATGACCCAAGTATAGCAACTCGATCATCCCTAATTCACACTTTGACATTTTTTCATAAAGTGACTCTCTCTCTAGAATGCTCAGCACAATGTTAATGTGTTTCAAGTGTTCGTCCCATGTCTTGTTGTAAATCAAAATATCATCAAAAAATATCACAACAAACCACCTCAACTACTCATGGAAAACTCTATTCATGCAAGACTGGAAGATGGCCGGTGCATTTGTCAAATAGAATGGCATGACCAGGAACTCGAAGTGCCCGTAGTGACACCTAAAAGCTATCTTCTCTACATCCTCATCTCTGACCTGAATCTGATGATACCCAAATCTCAAGTCTATCTTGGAGAAGTAACAGGCCCCATGCAACTCATCAATCAGATCATCAATCCTGGGAATAGGGTACCTGTTCTTAATTGTTTTCTTATTGAGTTCTCTGTAATCAATACACATTTGAAGAGTCCCATCCTTTTTCTTCACTAGAACCACTGATGATGAAAATGGACTCTTTCTTAGTCTGATATGTCCCATGTCGAGAAGCTCTTTAATAGCTTTCTTGATTTCATTCTTATACCTTTTTGGGTGCCTATATGGGGTAGTAATCACAGGTTTTGCACTCTCCTCCAACTCGATCACATGCTCAATACCCCTGTTAGGAGGTTTACCTGGTGGTATATCACTAAACACTTTGGTGTGTTTAGTTAAGAGAGCCTATATGCCAAGTGGATATTACCATTTTTGCTACTCTGTAACTGCAGGCATCACCATAACCTCTATTGTCCACTGCACCTGATCATGCCGAATCAATCTCTCCATCCTCTTGAGAGACATTACTCTCAAACCACCATCTGAGATGCCCCTAAGCACATGTTGAATTCTGTTCACCTCAAACTTCATCTCCATAGTCCTCAAGTTGAGGGTGAACTCTCCTATCTCATGTAATCACTTCATACCCAGCACCACATCCATGTCACCCATGCTAACAACATAGAACTCTGACTGGTAAGTGTAATTGTTTAGTTGGATGGTCAAATTGGGTATTCTCCTAGTGCAAGTGAGTATGAACCCATCGGCTACCTTCACCTTAAACCCCTCAAACTCATGTCTTCAATCCCCTCTTTGTAACCAAGCCCTCATCTATGAAGTTATGAGTGGCACATGTATCCAACAATGTAATGCATCTCTGTCCACCCAACACTCCTCAGATCCTAAATGACCCTTCTCTCTGAATGCTTGAGATATGGGCAATAGGTAGAGAGGTCTCCTCATCCTTTTCTGAAATCTCAGATGCAACATCTGTCTCTAAATCATTGTCTTCTGTATGCTACTTTGAATGTGTCTTGGACTCCATGGACTCATCTGCTGAAAAATATTCTATCTGTTTGGCCTTTCCCTGGGTTGTACACTTATTCTTAGGATCCCAAGGCTCTCTGCAGTGAAAACAGAGCTTCTTCCTCCTGCTCAGTCATTCAATTGGTCATTGTCTAACCTAGAAGAACTCTTATGCAGTTGATGTCCTGAGTCCTTATGGAAATGCCTCATGTCTCTCTCCTTATCCCTCCTATGCTGGAATCTCTTATTCTAGAATTTACTCCTCCAAGCAGAAGACTCCATATTATGGGCCTTCTTCATTGCCTCCTGTAATCTCATGGGGTCCAAACCCTTGACCCAACCACATAGAGGATCAGACAACCCATCAACAAAGAGCATGATCAACCTACACTCTGAGATATCTGAAACTATGACTGAAAGGTCCTAGAACTGTAAAATGTATGAGTCCACTGATCCACTCTATCTCAACTATGCCATCTCCTTGAACTGCAACTCAGGGTCTTTCTTATCAAACATGTCTATGAATCTAGCTGTGAAGTCAACATATGATGTAATCTGGTCATGTCCCAGAGTTACCTTCCCATTACTCCAGCACTTGTGTGCACTACCCTCTAAGTGTAAGGCTACATATGTGATGACATCTATCTTTGGCATGGGACTGATCTAGGGATAGCTGTCCAAAATTTAGACCCAAGCTCTTGCTGAAGTCTTTTCTGAACCATTGAAGTATGGTAAAGTCATCTTACTAACTTTCTTTTGTATCTCATTATTATGTTGCATGTTACCTCCTCTAGGTCTATGTCTCATCCTGATATCAGAGTAATCCCTATAAGTCATCTTAGCTCGAAACTGTGCACTCAAAGCCTGCCAATCTCTAAAAATCTCATCCTGAAACTCCACCTGTGTAGCATCCTATTCAGGAATCTCATCCCTTGGTATAAAAATAGGAATGTTTGGCCTATCTGTAGCCGTGAGCTATGTAGCACCTCAGTTATTCACCGAAGCCTCTCCATCAGGATCCCTGTATCTATTCTTGTCCCCATGATTCTTGTCTCCATTCTATTCTCCATTACTCTGGTCTTTGTGTCCATCTCCATCATTCCAATCTCTATTCATGTCATTCTAATCTCTATTCTGGTCACCATTATTCCTATCTTTATCTAAATTAGGAAACAAATGGGTGAAAATCCATGTAAGAGTTGTCTATGACCTATCCAGTCTATCAAGCAATTGTTGTTGTCCTCTCGCCAAATCATTCAGAATATCTCGTGTGCTAGGTTCTCTGATTTCCCTATCTCCCATTTCTTTAGGTTGTTCTGGAAGTACACCAAAAAAGTAATCTGTTCTTGGAACTTTGAGATCTTCCTCACTATAAAATACCACTGGTTGTTCCTCAGCGGCTACAATTTATGTATCAGTATCAAATGGATACGTTTATGGCACTAGATTCTCTAGTTCTACTGACTCTGGATTCTGTGTTCCCCATAGATTTCTTGTTCCCTATCTCTGTCTAAAATAATATCTATTAGCACCCGGCTGCATGTCTCATTCTCACTTCTGCATGTCTATTTTCAACCTCACAGGATGGCAAGATCATTGCTCTGATACCACTGTAATGTGTCATACCTGTTTGTATATTTTTAAAATATTTTTATGTGTTTTATTTTTTTATTTTTAATGTGGTCTTTTAGAACTAGACAAAAGAATGCATAAGGGGTTTTTAGTTTTCCTGCAGATGTGTTACCAGAGCATACAAAATAGAGCATATATGGAAAACCCAAAAAATATACAATGAATATGAAGAAACTAACAACTACCCAGATAGTAAAATAGCCAATAAATAATTACTATCACATACCCATACTGAGATTTGCAACTTCATACAAGTGTCGGAACTAGACCAGCAAATGGGTATAGCTGAAAACACTTAAATCTCCAAGGGATGCAAAGTACAAGGCATTTAATGTTCACATCAGTACAAATAGCTCAGATATCCTCATACAATGCAGATTTGGTGATACCCACAAAGAGTTAAGTTGTCCCCAGGCCCAACGTCACCCCTGGGGTAGTACAACCATGGTTGGAAGTAGATAATAGTAGCTGAACTAATTTATAATCTCTAAACTTCCTCTACAATGAGATGTAACTAATCAAGGAGGCTAGGTGACTTGATTAGAATGAAGAAACATGTCTTTAATACCTCCAAACTCCCACTCCAAGGTGGTACAACTATCTAAAGGGTACGACCAGCAGCTGTAGTAAATGACAATCCCAAAAACTTATAACAACCCTCTCAAAATAGCTGATAAATGGTTCTACATGGCTATATGTGAGGAATAAAATGAAGTATGCAATGAAATACACCAAAAACCCTCTCAATCCTTCAACATTGGAATCCACTGAAGCACATTTGTGAACACTGGGTGTATTCACCACAATGGCACCTTTGGGTGGTATTGCACACCTGTAGAATGCCATCACTCAGGGAGGTTTTCATCTCCAAGAGCTTGGTTCAAATCCTCAAACCCTCAAAATCCTAGCAGAGCTCACAAGAGAAAATATCATAACATGGCATAGTACAAAATGAGATTTTTTTCACCTTTTATCACTCTCCCCAAAACCCAATGCCTGCCTTGGAGAGAAATTCACTTGTTTTAATATTTAATTTTATCACCTTATGTCTCCCATGGGCACCCAACTCCTAGGGGGTGTCACTTTTAAGTTGCAACTTAACTTTATAAAGTGACAATATAATATTAGCTCATTAAGTCCTAATTGAATAATGCATTAAACTTCAGACTTTAAAATAACTACCAAGACGGTGTTGGAATACAATGATCTATAGCTCATTAGAAAGCCCTCGATGAGACAAATCTGATCCCACTCTAAAAATCCTGAACTGACTCTAAACCTGAACTTACTAAAAATAGTAACGGCCAAGAGCAAACAGAACCAACTCTAAGGGTGCCAACTGGATCCACTGACTACGAACCACATCTCCATCACTGACAAATACCTCCAAGGCCAAACTAACCATAGTTCTCTAACCAAACTGCTAGTCCACAGGAACTCAATGATGGACTAACCATGTATCAAGAAGGAGACATTACATCCCATTCAAGAAGAGGCCCCTAGTACTTCATCAACTCATGTTTCTATGTACACATTTCCTACATCCTAGAGACCCGCTACTCTAGCACCCTCTCCTCCCCTATCTAAAATGAATGATGTTAAAAGTATTCTTAGAACTTTTTCTAATGAGATCATCAACCTTAAGGGATAACAAACTTCATATTAAAAACCTCCTTACCAAGGATTTCAAGGAAATAGGCCCCCATATCAGCCAAACTACCAACAACCATCTAATCAGCTTGTCCCTATACCTACACCATTACAAACTATGCCAACTAACCTAGGGAGGGGAATGGTTCCTAGACAAATAATATGGCAAAAGAAGTAAATGCATGGTGCTTTCCCTACAATAATGTGCATATGCCCAAAGACTACCCTAGATGGAATTTACAGCAGAAGGTGGCACAGCAAATAAGGATGGAGGGCCAAGCTGCTTCGTCTTCAGAGATTTCCCCTTACCAATTGCCCGGTGTTCAAAATGCAGCAATAGTAGCACAAATGCAAGGGATGTCTATTGATTAGGAAGGAGAAATAGCCTCAGAACATGTGCTATTCTCATGGATCGAGGAGGAAGGATCAGTGATTGTAAATGAAGCATCGACCTTCAAGAAACCTATAGTGCAGTCATATTATTACACTCAATCGAAGAGAAGGATGGTGGATTTGCCTGAAGTCCACCCTGTTGAAATAACTAAGGGGATGTCGGTTCAAGTTCCCTATACACCGACAACAAGACAAGAGGTGTCAATAGCAACTCATAATCAGAGACTCTCTAATCCAGTGACAAAGAAAGCAAGGTATCCTTATTACCATAGGTCACAATCATTACGACCTATGAATGTGGTCAAACAGTTGAAGAAGGCTCCTACTAATGTGTCCTTATGGGATAAGTTAGCCATTCTTGAACATAAAATGTTGTTACAAGAAGCTTTACAATCTCAAGGAGACCCTAAGGTTGCCAACACTAACGAAGGAGAAGCTAATAAAATAAGAGTCCATTTCAAGGAACCCCAATCTCAAGGAACATTAGCTCTGGTGAACACTAGGGAGGTGAGTAAGACTAAGCCAAATCCTTTTTACTTGACTCTAATCATAGGGAAGAAGTTATTACATAATTCTATGATAGATTCAAGTGCTAGCACCATAATCATGCCTAGGCAAATAGCAGATGCCTTGAAGATAAAGTATGAGCCACTAACCAAAGGAGTCATGCAATTAGATGGAAAGTCAGTCTAGACCATAGGCATTATCAAACAACTCCCATTGCAGTTGTATACCTGCCCAAACATAAATGTCCCTTAAGATGTAGTAGTCATTGATATTTCCCCTGTCTTTGGTTTATGTCTATCTAGAGATTTCTTTGCCAAGATTGGAGCGTATATGTCATTAGATTGGTCACATTTAATCTTAAGGACTAAATACAGTACAAAGATGAAGGTGTTGTCTAAACCTTTGTCTAAGGAGCATATTACTGAGGAACCAGCATCAAAGTTTGAAGCATCTCATGCTATGATCAATAGGGAGGAAAGAAAATTGGTAGAAGAGATAGTAGAATGGACTACAAAGGATGGCCAGGAAGAGGATGATAATTACATATCATTTATAATACAGGGTGACCCATTTGGAAATTATGACTCTACTGGCTTGGAGACATATGTCATTTTTTATGAAGATCAAGAAGTGCCCAAAGTGATGAGTCAACCAAAAGTAAGTAGAGAGGGTTATGAGAAAAACTCTAAAATTTGGACACTAAATTTTGATGGAGCTACAAGAAAAAATGGTGCTAGAGCAGGCATTTTCCTTACTTCACCAATAGGGGAAAAGGTTCTTAGAGCTCTACATTTCCATTTTGTTTGCACCAACAATGAAGCAGAATATGAATCCCTAGTACATGGCCTAATTCTTGCTAAGAAGAAAGGAATAAAGAACCTAAGAGTCTTGGGTGATTCAAAGTTAGTGGTAAGAAAATAAGGTTTAATGTCCCCTTCTTAGCCAGTACCAGTTGTAGAGGGGTTAGCCTATTATTTTGACCCTCATAGGCTAATGGATATGGATAGAGGGTCTTCAGAGATAGTTACTTGGTCTGTGGTGACATTACTTCTCTTTAGTGCTATATCTGGTTCAAGTTAGGCTTCGTTGGACCCAGTTTCACATACTTACTATTTATAGTAAGCCATATGATGTTAGAGAGGGACCCTTAATATTTTTAGTAAGGCATCTAGGTGTGCAGTGGATGTAGTGCTCGGCCTCCTTGTTCAGACGGAATTGGAAAATCATAAGTATTTAAGGAGTTATTAATATTTAAATGGCCTAAATGATATTTAATTATAAAAGATATATTATAAAGTTATAATTTATCTTTATAAAGTGGGGGTCATTTTAAGTCAATGAGTCATTAATGACTTTATGGAAAAAGCACACCTAGTATAAGATTATATCATAAAGTCATCAAAAGCTATTTGAAATGTATTTTTAAATCATTAAAAAAGATTCTTAGAAAATCGTGCCAATCATGAGAAGTATTTAAAGAGTCAAAAAAAAAAAATTTCTACTTCTTGGCTTGTGTGAAGCTTTATCGTGAATGAAGATTGGGAATTTGTCTGGAGACCAAGGGTTTCTACAAGTTTGATAGATTGTAGCATTGGAGAACTAGCTTCTTCATTGCCTTTGCAATCTGAGGGTGTGAAATACTTCCTGAAGGTTTGCCAGAGAGTTTGGCTTCATCCAGAGGCCAAGATTGTGCAAAAATTGAGAAGATATATTCAAGGATTGATGAGAATATTATTGGTAAATCTGAAAGAGATTAATTATTTATGCATTTAATGAAATTTCCTCTTACTGGTTCCTATTATTTACCTTTATCAGGCCATACAAGTCTTCTATTGCTAGGGCGTACAGTGCCCTAAGGCTAGCGTTGGAAGTCTAGGCTAAAATGCCTAAAGTTTGAGTGTGCCTTCTTCACTATTAGGAGCGTACAAGTCAAAGGACTCAATCTGCAATTAAATTAGGGTGGAGAAGTTGTTGATCTAAGCAAGGCGTCCATTAATAAGGGTTTTACAGTAGTTGTTACAAATTTTTAGATTTGCAAATATTTAATTTTTCAAGCTAGCTACTCCGGGTATGGAATTATTGTAATGATCTTGAATTCTAGATCTGACTTTCAATATACATTTATGCTTCAAAGTTTCTATAGCCATTAGTATATCTTTTACATTGTGAATACTTCATATTTCCTTTCATTGCATTTCTTTTTATCATATCAAATAATACAAAAAAGCATAAAACTCAAAAAACATAAAAAAAGATCAGTCATCAGTTGCAAGAAAAATATCTTAGAGGACGGAGGGATATCTCAGTGGTATCAGAACGGATTCCTACCATCCTATGGTTGTAAAAAAAATATTACATCAGAAAAGGTGAAAGGGTTTTTGTATATACCAAAGGAACAGGTCACTGACAGCCACCGGAATTAGCTGAAGGTGATACTGCTTCTAGAGTGATTAGTGTTCATAAAAGTTCATCTAGTGAGAGTGACAAAGTTCCTAATCATCATCAGAGTTCATCTAGTGATAGTGGTGAGAGTGTGATAGGTGCTATGGTAGACAAAGAAAAGGGACGTTTAGGATCAATCAATCCCAATACCAGAGTAGAACGAAAGTTTGATAATATGATGGATAGAATGTCATAGCTACTAGGGACTATGAGATAGTTTACAGTTTTGCAGCAAGGTGGTTATGCAGGAGAGACCAGTGGTACTCAGGGTCATGGACAGCTAACCATACTGGCTGATCATGCTACTAGTTCATCAGGTTTAGTCTTCAGGCTTTTACAGCCTATTTTTGCTCCTAGGGAGGTGCCACAAGCACCAGAGATTCCAGTTGTTCAGGAACCATACATTGTTTCAGCTACTACTATTGTTTAGCACCATGCTGAGTATATGATAATGCACTAGAGGTCAGGTAGATGTTGACCTTTAATCAGTTTTTGGATCAGAAGAGCCCTCGAGGCGGTGGTACAAGTAGGATAGAGCATAGGTCACCCCAGGCTACACAGGGTTATCATGACTATCAATAGGTTGTAAGGTATCTATGCCACAGTTCAATGGTAGTGGTAAATGTACTGCAAGGTCATGGGTCCAGAAGCTGGACAACTATTTGTCTTTGAAGCCAATGCCCGAGGATGAGGCTATCAATTTTACCACAATGCATCTTGAGGGTGAGGCACATGAATGGTGGTATCATGGCTTGGTGACATTGGGTCACAATTTAATTACCACATATAATGAGTTTACTAATAGGCTCATCGAACGGTTTGATCATAAAGACCTAGAGTTATTCTTTAGGGAACTTGTACAACTCAAACAAGTTGGCTCTTTGGAGTCATACATTTCAGAGTTTTAGCATTTAGTAGTGATGGTTCCCAGCATCTCTGAGAGAAGACTAGTGGTTCTATTTATTGAAGGATTTATGGATTCTTTGCATGGATGGAACAAGGAATTTGAACCTCCCACCCTATAGGAGGCTATGAAAAGGGCATGTAGCATGGAGTTGGCTGCCCCAAAAGGGCAGTTTCTACCTAAATCCATCACTCCTTTGGATGAGAGCCCTCCTCTAGCTGTTGATAAGAAACATAAATCAGCAACTAAGATTGATGAAGAGACACGTGATGATCTAAGGAAAAAGAAGTTGTGCTATTGGTGTAAAGAACCCTTCACTAGAGACCATGTTTGTCCTTTGAGGCCCAAGAGTAAAGAAAACCGTATGAAGTGGTTCTATGATGATCAATCAGATTCTAAAAATTTAGATCAGCATGCAGATGGTAGTTTACGTGTCATCTCCGTCAATAGGGAGAAGGGGCAGAAGGCTAGAGGAGAAGTTTGAACAAGTGGTGGAGGAGAATGAGCATATCCTAGAGGATTATGATCCTATGCATTCCTCCAGAGGTTCAAAGGAAGGTAACTCAAATCAGCAAGGGGTTATAGATGAGTTCTACAATGTGTACATTGTGCAGAGTGCATATAGTTTCACCTTTGATCCACCTGTACATGATTTGTTTCCAATGCATAACCATTGTGGGCACAAGTTAGACAGTTGGTATGATGCATTACTTTGTGCAGATGAGGGAAGCAAATCATTTCAATTTTTAGAATTGCTTCCTCCTGAGGTTCATACTCCTAAGGTACATGACATCAAGAATGATCTTGATTATTGTGCTTGGTCAGTTATACTCATGATGGTGCTTCAGGAGTCAGTTGGAGATGTGAGGGATATTCTACAGGTCTTCCCTTGGGACCTGAGTAGAGAGGTGTTTCTATGCAGTGGAGATTGATTGGGGACAAGCAATTTTAGGGAGGGTAGAATGTAATGTCCCCTTCTTAGCCAATACCAGTGATAGAGGGGTTAGCCTATTATTTCAACCCTCATAGGCTAATGGAGATGGATAGAGGGTCTTCAGAGGCAGTTACTTGGTCTGTGGTGACATTACTTCTCTTCAGTGCTTTATCTAGTTCAGGATTGGCCTTTGTTGGACTCAGTTTCACATACTTACTATTTATAGTAAGACATATGATGTTAGAGAGGGACCCTTACTATTTTTAGTAAGGCATCTAGGTGTGCAGTAGATGCAATGCTCGACCTCCTTTTTCAGACGGAATTGGAAAATAATAAGTATTTGAGTTATTAATATTTGAAAGGATGAAATGATATTTAATTATTGAATAACCTATCCTTTAATTATTTAATGATAACCTGTCCTTTGATAACCTGATCAGCAATAACCTGTCCTTTAATTATTTAATGATATCCACAATTTGAGAATAAAAATCTAGGCACAGATAGTATGGTTGGATGAATGATAGGAAGATGATTTGAGCTAGCAATGGTAGTTGCATAAAGTTAATTGAGAGCATTTCTTAGTTTATTATAGTAATATGGGATACACTTCACAAAGGTATGAGATGACCTAAGTGATGATGTATATATCCCATAATTGAATGGACTAGACCCATAAACAATAGGTTGATTTCATGCATTCCCAGGGTAGTATAACCTTGGCTAGCAAAGAAGGGGACTCATAGACATGAATGTTCATAGTACATATAAGGTATTAATGCATGTATATGCAAATGAGGCATATCATACTAGAACTGACCCAAGCTTCAAGATATGAATACTAGTCTTGGAGTAATGAAACCAACCCACAAGCACAACATACAGAAACAATGACCATGTCTATTCCAGGTGTGGTCCGTCAGTTACCATGATATAATGAGATCGTAGTAGTTTTGGAAGTGACCTAGAGCGAGACAAGAAGATAAAAATCAATAATCACAAAGACCAACAAAAAAAATAGCCATTGTGTTCTCTTGCTAAGATAAGTGTTGATAAGATGACAGATTCTTGTCCATTGTAGGAATGATATATACTAGGATGCAAATCGGTTGGAGTTTGTTTGATACTTTTTGAAAGGTGGGTAGAAGGATAGTCAGGCCATGTGTTGGATTATAGTTGGTATGTTGATTGATGATTTTTGTGTGAGGCACAGTATCTAGACGTATGCTTAGCATGTGTATCATTTGTTGGATCTAGAAAGCTCATTAAATAGGGACCATCCAAATAGGTTAGATAGGTGCATCTTATGTACCTGAGTACTGGATACTTCCTTCGTATTCCAGATTGCCTACATACCCTGTGTCCATGGGATCAAGGTACTTTCAAGATGTGGGTGAGATGAATATGTAGTTCTGGCAAGACTTGATGATGTGGGAATGGTTTGGGATGGATGTTGAGGATGAGATGATGATTTTGTGTGATGGTGAAGATTTTGGAAATTGTGATGATGATGGGAGTTCTTTTTTGGGATTTTGTAATTTTTTTTTGGGTGTTTTTGGGATTTTATATTGTTTTTTGGATTTTTAGATTTTCTAATTTTTTGGATTTCTGGTTTTTCTAATGTTTCTAGATTTTTTAATTTTAGCTATATAGAAGGAAGCTTACAAGGATCTTTGTATCACAAATTAGCCCTGGGTGGGTGATTGATGTGTTAGAATTCCAAGCCATGGGAGGTGTTTTTTCAGTATGGAGTGTCGTGTTAGAATTCCAATTCAGCTTGGGAAGAGGGGTCCATAAATGAGGTTGGGTGAAATGGATTATTTTCAAACTGTAGACACCTAAAAATGTCTTCACCATCAAACTGACTCCCGACACCCCTAAACTTACCAATTTATGTCTTAATCAATTAATTAAATTTTATTTAATTAATTATCCCTTCATCACCTAATTTTTTTAATTCCTTGCAATTAGATTAATTTAATTAATTCAATAGTTCAACCTTAGCCAATTAATTAAATAAATATGCAATATTTATTTAGTTAATTTCCCCCTTCTCACTACATTTAATTAATTAGGTAAATCATGTTTATCTAATTAATTCAGCCTATTAATTAACCTATCCTTGCCTTAGGTGATTAAATAGTCATTATTTAATTACCTACTTTAACCTACATCATCCTAGCCTTAGGATTAATTAAGTAAAACCTTATTTAATTAATCTAAACACCTCATTAATCCATTCCTTATTTTTTTCCAGCCATATTAATTAGGCTAATCACCCTAGAATTAAAATGGTCAAACCTTGATTAACACTCCTCCCCACATCCCACAAATACAAAATTGAAATATATCCCATATAAATCAATTTTTTATACACATGTGTCATAATCTTCATTGAATACCTCTTACACCCCTTACACATGTCATAACTCATTAATATCCACTCTTCTCCAAATAAATTTTAAATTCATTTTACTCTTCCCCGTGTGAATTTTTAATTCACAAATAATCCATCTCACCCAACCTCATTTATGGACCCCTCTTCCCAAGATGAATTAAAAATTCATCTTTATTCTCATCCCTTTATTTTTTAAGATTAAATCTAGGGCCTCCACATCACCTTCATCCTCCACCATTGATCTCTCAAATCAATCTCCACCCTTGGATCAAAATCTCTCCAAAAATCCTATAAATACACCATCTCTCAAGCTATTTTTCATCCACAATTTGAGTGGTGTTATTATGCTAAAATCTTGAGCTAGTCTAAGTGTGAGTTGCATGGTTTGAAAGAATTTCACATCTCATTTGAGCATCTAGGGTATATCTTGGAGCATTGGGTGCAAGCGATTGGATCTTCATATTGAGGTATAATTCTTTGTTTTGAATGCATTTGATTTATGTTTTTTACCTTGATTTGGATTCTCTAATCACATTGGCATGCCCGGTGGGATAGGTTATCAAAGGACATGTTATCATCGATTAGGTTATCACAATTATAAAGTTATAATTTAGCTTTATAAAGTGGGGGCCATTTTTAATTCAATGAGTCATTAATGACTTTATGGAAAAAGCATGCCTAAGTATAAGATTATATCATAAAGTCATCAAAAGCTATTTGAAATGTATTTTTAAATCATTAAAAAAGCTTCTTGGAAAATCGTTACAATCATGAGAAGTATTTAAAGAGTCAAAAAATCAAATCATTCTACTTCTTGACTTGTGTGAAACTTTGTCGTGAATGAAGATTAGGAATTTGTGTGGAGACCAAGGGTTTCTGCAGGTTTGATAGCTTGCAGCTTTGGAGAACAAGCTTCTTCATTGTCTTTGCAATCTGAGAGTGTGATATACCTCCTAAAGGTTTGCCAAAGAGTTTGGCTTCATCTAGAGGCCAAGATTGTGTAAAAATTTAGAAGATATATTCAAGGATTGATGAGAATATTATTGGGAAATCTGAAAGAGATTAATTGTTCATGCATTTAATGAAATTTCCTATTGTTAGGGGGTACTATTTACCTTTATCAGGCCATGCAAGTCTTCTATTTCTAGGTCGTACAATGCCTTAAGGCTGGCATTTGAATTCTAGCCTAAAACGCCCAAAGTTTGAGTGTGCCTTCTTCACTATTAGGAGTATACAAGTCAAAGGACTCAATCTGCATTTAAATTAGGGTGGATAAGTTGTTGATCTGAGCAAGGCATCCATTAATGAGGGTTTTTATAGTAGCTATTACAAATTTCCAAATTTGCAAATATTTCATTTTTCAAGCTAGCTACTCTGGGTATGGAATTATTGTAATGATCTTGAGTTCTAGATCTGATTTTCAATATACATTTATGCTTGAAAGTTGCTATAGCCATTAGTATATATTTTACACTATGAATACTTCATATTTCCTTTCATTGCATTTCTTTTTATCATATCAAAAAATACAAAAAATGCATAAAACTTAGAAAACACAAAAAAAGATCAGTCATCAGTTGTATGAAAAATATCTCAGAGGACAAAGGGATATCTCATAACGGAAATAGCTACTACAAAAAATGTAAGAATGAGGTCATACCGTCACCAAATATTAGACCTGATCGAGAATTTTGATGCCTTCAATATACAAGTTATACCAAGATCACAGAATACTAAAGTAGACAGAATGGCTCAGATCAGATCTCAGTTTGATCCAACCAAAGACTTGCCAATCAATGAACCAACAGTCAAGGTTATTATTCCTCCTACCATCCCTAATAATGGAAACAATTGGCAAGTTTTTGATAGTGATATACAAATCCTTTTATTTTTACAGCAATCTGGGGAATTTACAGATCAGTTATAGCCTAAAATCGAAGAGGTATATGGTGACCAGATCATGCAGTTAAAATCAAATAAGCTTCCAAGAGGGTTAATAAATTTGGAGAACCTTTTTCATCCTAATGATCCAATCCTAGACAAGAGGAAGTTTGTAGCCAATAAAGGTGACTACTCAAAGATTGAGGTCAGTAATGGAAGCTGAAAGTAGGCAACATCACTACAATGGAAGAAAGAGATAGATCACTACTATCTTTGTGTAATAAATATGATAGGGTAATACATGGTTATGACAGAGATATAGTCTAGCATACCATTGAGCTCACTGAAGGATCAAAACCTGTACGATAGAAATAGAGACCAGTAAATCCTAAGATTGAGTCTCTCATGGTAGAACTTCAGAAGTTGCTGAAATCTAAGATAATTTTTCCAATTAAGCACTCAACATGGGTGTCTAACTTAGTACCTATGAGGAAGAAAAATGGAGAGATTAGGCTCTGCATAGACTTCAGAGATCTAAATAAAGCTTCATTAAAGGACCACTATCCACTCCATTCAATGGAGCAGATTTTACAGACTATGGTTGGCACTGAAAGGTTCTCTCTGCTAGATGGTTTTTCAGGCTATAATCAAATCTGGTTGGCAAATGAAGACCAGTATAAGATTGCTTTCACCACTAAGTGGGGGACTTTTGCATATGCTAAGATACCTTTTGGACTTTCAAATGTTGGAGCAACTTTTTAACGTGCTATGGACATAGCGTTTAATGGTTTGATAAATAATATCATTCTGATTTATTTGGATGACTTAACTATATTCACAAAAATGGCTAGTAATCATTTTGATCATTTAGAGGCTATTTTCCAAAGATAATAATTTTGGATATCTCTTAATCTTAAGAAGTGTGTGTTTGGAGTACCTCAAGGAAAGTTATTAGGACACATAGTTTCTAAATATGGAATCTCTATCGACCCAGATAGAGTTAAGGCAATCACGGATTTATCTCTACCTGTCAACAAGAAGGCAGTGTAATCCTTTTAGGGAAGATTAACTTTGTCAATAGGTTTGTATCTGATTTTGTAGGGTTGATTATACCTATCACACTGATGTTGAAGAAGGATTTGAATTTTAAGTGGACAACTGAAGGCAGACAAGATTTTGAAAATATAAAGAAGGCAATCTCTACTACCCCAGTACTACGCAATCCAGACTTTTCTAAAGGTTTCATAATGTATGTATATGGTGGAGAATACAACATAGTAGTTGTCTTAACCCAAAAGGATCAAAAAGAATAAGGAGAACATCCTATTGCTTTCTTCTCTAGAACATTGAGGGAATATGAATCCTGGTACAATTTTGTTGAGAAGCAAGCATATGCTATAGTTAAAGGACTAAAAAAATTCACACTTGGTAACAGGAAATAAAATTTTGATATTGGTAGCCCATTCAATTGTAAGAGAATCAATTATGGAAGGGGAAATCACCAAAAAAGAGCCAATTGGATAACTAAGATTCTAGAATATGATGTGGAAGTGAAGCCCACTAAATTGGTAAGAGGAAGAGGACTCTGCTAATACATTGCTCAAGATTCAGAAGTATCAACAATAAATGGAGAGGAAGAAGAGACTGTACTAAAAGTACAAGAAGGTGACCTAGATTCATGGGTTAGTAATAGGATACAATTCATGCAGACTGGTCAATTTCCTAAGATTCTCCCCCGAAAAAAGGAGATACTATAGGCAGCAAGGATCATATTTCATCTTGATCGATCATGTCATTTTCAGAAAGAATTTTGATGGAATCTTACTTAGATGTGTGGAAAAGGATGACGCTCAAAGGATATTACATGAATTACACCATGGAACATTAGCAAGACATTTTTCTATGAAGACCACTGCAATTAAGATTACTCACGCAGGGTACTATTGGCCTTCAATATTTTCTAATTGCTATAAAATGGTCAAGGAATGTTAGGCATGTCAATTCTATGTTGGTAAAAGGAGAAATATAGCTTTACCTTTGAGCTCAATTATTGTAGATGAACCTTTTGCTCATGGGGATTGGAATTCATAGGAATGATTAATCCAGTTTCAAGTTCAGGACACAAGTGGATCCTCGCTGCAATAGACTATATTACTAGGTGGAGTGAAGCTATCCCATTAAAAGAGGCCATTGAGAAGGTTATTCTAGATTTCATTGAAGGGATAACTACCCATTTCAGACCCCCTCACACCATTATATCTGATTATGCAAAGTCATTTTTAGGGTCAAAAATATCTGGGTTTGCCCTGAGGAATGGTATTTACTTGAAGACTTCATCAAATTATTATCCACAAGGGAATAGCTTGGTAGAGTCTACAAATAAGAATCTAATCAAGCTCATAAAAAGAATGGGAACAGATCATCAGAGGGAATGGCATAGACATCTCAATGCAACATTATGGGCTGATAGAATCACTCCAAAACAAGTCATTAAGGTGTCTCTTTATAAATTGGTGTATGGGAAAAGTCTAGTAATGTCATTGTCAATAGAGATTCCCACCTTACAATTAATCAAGCAAATAGAAATTGAAGAAAATGGTCCAATGCATGTAAGGCTTGCAAAACTATTGGAATTACAAGAGAAGAGAGAATTAGCCCATGAATCTCTGATGAATCGTCAGCAAACCGTGAAAAGTTGGTTTGATCAAAAGACTTCAGAGCCAAACTTTGAGACTGCTTCTTTGGTTTTGAAGTGGGATGAGAGGGCCTCAAAACTAGGACGTCATGTAAAATTTGATTCATTATGGTTAGGCCCCTTTAAGATCACTACTTGTAAGCATTGCAATGCATATGAATTCAAACTATGGAAGGAGACCCGTTGAACATTTATGTCAACGAAATCTTCCTCAAAATTTTCACATAAGGATAATTACACCCCTATACTATAGTTAGCTTAATTTTCCCTTCTAATGACCTCTTTTATGTTTTTCCTGCTTCTTTTAAATAAGTGTTCTTCAGAACACGTGTCCACGTCTAAGGCTCTATAGGTTCTCTAAGCGTCATTTCCAATGATATAGTTGATAAAGACTCGCAAACCTAAGTAAATGGCCAATGATATTGAAGAATAAGACATTAATAATAGGTCATCATGAGATTTGTTATAGATTTGAAAGATCTTGCTAACTATCTTTTGGACACAATTTTCAGAGTCATTAATATGAAATGATAGCCTCATTGATAGGGTCTTATTGAATTCTTACTATTGGAACCAAGCATTATAAAGAAGAATTTTATTCTTCGTCTGCTGCATTGCTATGATAGAATTCACTGCAAATACCTATCCTCTTCGACTTCTTGATCAAGTGTATACATTGAGCAAAAAATTGCAGAGATGGCCGAGGGAGGACAATCCTCAAAGGGTGATAGGAAGAAAGTTTGTTTGAACTACCAGAGAATTGGAAGAAGACCAAGCCATACGTCGTGGCTAAGGCACAGCCTAGGATTAGCATACCAAGAACTAGAATCCTCAAGAAAGGTAAGGCCGTGGACCCTTCACAAGTAAAATATTTTGCAGATGGTATTTTTGATCCTAGAATTTCTAAGAATTAAAAAACCCTAAGGGAAGGGGTACATGTGAGGCTCATCCTCCAATAAAAACAAGGGAAAGTTGAATCTTTTGGCATGAGGATCTGGTGTTCTAATCTAGCCCAATTCATGGTCCCATTGGTGTATTCATATCTTGAGCTAGTTCAATTGTGTGCAAATAACTATGATGCCTCTACTAGGATAATTCAGAGAAAAAATGTTAGTGTCCTTATCAATCCACAAGCCATCTGTGACATGTTGGGGTTAGCATATGACTCCGGTGCTAGCTTCTATGATATACCTGAAACGTAGAGTATTTGGCAAAAGGTGGAGACCAAACAATATTTCTTGAACATAGACCTTTGTTTGGATGAAGATAATATCAAGATGCCATCTATTCCCCTCACCCGTCATTTGTTGACCACAGACGTGCAAGATGCGTGCTCAATGTTGGCCTTCATTTTTAGCTAGGAGGAAGACGCCAATGTACATGATTGACAACTTGGGGCCATTTTTCACATGAAGAAAGTATCATGGAAAAACGAATACAAAATTGATTTCACAGAGCACATTGCTCGTGCGATGCGTGATCAATTGGCAAATTTCACAAATACACAGGTTTTCAGGTATTCTTCCTATCTTTTCCACTCGATTTATATCAGAACTACTAGATGTTCATGCAACATATGCATCTAGACCTATATGACCTAGAAATTGACCCACAAAGAGTAATCCTTGTGTCTGCATGGACCCATATCTTGAGTGAAACCTTTGATCCCTATGATTTTATTGAATGTTTCGTAGCTCCCCTGGTTGAGCAATTAAAAAGGAAGAGATCAAAGATAGAATGACTGATAGGGTCAAGGGGATCATAGTAAACTCATGGGTCCCCTATGATTATTTTTTTGGAGCACATTACACCATGATCAGGGTTCATGGTTTTGGGGCAGAAGCTTTTATGCTCCCAAAGGTTTTGATAGCTAGAGTCTTGGCCTTAGAATTGGCCCGACAATTATCTATAATTGACAATTAGTTTGGAGTGAAAAAGAGGAAAAAGGCCTTGTATGATGTTCCTTGGAGTAAGGGTGGTGTTTCAGTAGTGAGAAGAGAATCGAAGTATATGCTACATAAGAAGCTAGCCAATTATGGATTGGTAATGATTCAAGACAAATGGAAGTATGATCCCACGGGCTTCATGTCTTCTTGGCTCACCCAGAATAAGGTCTATACTACCTTCACTCATGAGATCTGACCTTTTCTTGAACCGAGGAGGTCACCACAAGCTGACACTCCTAAAGTCTATGTGGAAATAAGCAATATACCTAGTGAACCACCTAACAAATGGGAGACCTTTTATACTCCAATCAAGGAGTATGATCCAAAAAGGAAAATGACCCATGGTATCAAGCAGACTCTGGTCAAGAAGGGATGGATTGATGACAAAATATTTGCATACTGGAAGTATAGACAAGAAATCTCTGAGCCAGAGAAAACGTTCGAGGAAGTAGATTCAAATTAAAAATGGGAAAAGTTGTGGGATGAAGAACATATGACTCCAATTTCAAAATTGAACACAAGAAATATCCAAAGGACTGAGCAATCAAAAGAAGAAATGGTAGAACAAGACCCTAACTCAACCACATGGCCACAACCTCTCAATGTTATTGAACAACAAAAGGCTACACAGTAGTCATCTCATGAGGGCCAAATAGCTTCGGCATCTAGGGCCCTTGGAGTGACAATTTCACAAGAAATTGGACCTTCAAAATCATTGGATGCCCTAGGTTCCCATGTCTCCTACTACTTCAACTATTCCTCTGTAATCTTTTTCACCTACACCTAGTGCTACTATATTTACTGTTGATAACTGAGAGGGGGGGGGGTGAATCAGTTATCCTAATTATTTCCCTTATTAAACTTTCCTTTTAATTGAAGCAGCATAAAATCAAACACAAAACATAAACCATGAAATAAGAAACACATGACACAGTATTTTTGACGTGGAAACCCTGTTAAGGGAGAAAACCACGGGGTGATTAACCCAAGAATTATTCTCTGTTAGAAGAATAGGAAATTACAAAAATGGCACTTGCCAATAAGGGCTCACTGCCCGAGCACACTGCTCACAAGAGGCTCACTGCCTACAAGAAGACACACTGTCTTACAAAGTGATTAGAATCACAGTCTTGAACTGATTGGAAGCATCTGCATATGCTGGAGTTCAGTTCCGGTTAGGTTCAGTATACTGATCTGCTGCACTTCATCTTTCCTCTGTTCTTTAGTCTGCTGTCCTTTCACATACCGGATCTTTCTTGTTACTTCTGCTCTACTCTGGACTTGTTCGCATATCCTCACATTCATTCACACCTTTTACCACTAAATCCATCCTCTATATATATCCGCACAAGTACTTTCATCATCTTTCTAGTCGGCATCCGGAACAGTCTAGTTTCTTACAAACTTAGTTCTGTCGGCTGAATCCTTGCTCACCAAGCAATGCGGATCAAGCATATACTTGTAGATATCATCAATTATGTCGGCCAAACATGATTCATGCCTCCGCAACCTTTATCATCATCTGTAACACATCCGGAAAGTAGTTTGATACTCAGTCAGTCAGTTCTTCCTCTGTTTTCACTGTCTCTCAGGAATCCGGTACTCAACTATTCATATCTTTTTCCTTGTCCATCTCCGGAGGCTAAATCCTTGGAATATACTACTCAAGATAGTCCTCTTGACTTCCCCAGATCCGCACTGCACCAAGACACTTCCTCTGAGAGATCCGGACCAATCTGTCGGACCTTGCCACATGCTCTGTTCTTGTTCACCGGACCACCACAATCTTCAATCTGACTTCCGGTAGAGACATATCATGACTTGCGGATATGTGGGATGACCTTTGTTGCCATCAATGACAACAACCATGAATCCATATAGTGTCTCTTGCCAACAATCTCCCCCTTTGGCATTGATGGCAACACTTAGTGAAAAATGACTAAGTGTTTACACTATGCTCCCCCTTTGCTGATGCTCTGTCTTTATATACAATTTCCGGAACTCCCCCTGAGTTGGATTCCTCATTTTTCACTGCTCCTCACTCCCCCTTTGACATCAATGGCAAAGGGTAGGGTCCGCACACCAAAATTTTCAAAAATTTTCTATATATAGCCGCATATTTACATACTCACATATACTGCAGAATGTCTGCAAAGGATGTCTGCAGTTGAACCATTTCAGTAGCCCAACTAAGCTTCATTCTGTCCAGGATTGAAATGTGACCACTCAGCAAAAATGCAAAAGCTTCTGCCCGCCTGAGATCTGTCGGATCTTTTGTATGGGCGGTGGTCTGGGCATCACTGATGGCCTCATGCATCGTTTCCAACTTAGGGACTATAATCCTTCTAAGTTCTCCCATCCGGTTGGTAATGTTCTTCCTCTCCTTCTCAAGATTCTTTATTTCATTCAAGACTGCAATAGTCTGACATTCTTGATTTATTATAGAGGAAGAGAGAGGATCAAAACTTTGAGATAAGCTTTGAAGCTTGTCCTGTTCTTCTTTTATTTTCTTGTCAATTGCTGTTGTTGCCTTTGACCAAGATATACAAAATTTGTAGATGTCACCGCCATCCTTAAGAGCATTTTCTAAGCTCTTTATTCCAATGCTTACAATCTTCCTATCCTTAGAGATTAATTCTAATATTTCAGAAAATCTCTTATCCAAAAATTCCTTCCGGACCTTGTCTTCAGCTGATTTTTCTAGAGAATTAAAATGTGTATCAATACTGCTGACTAAGGTTTTTAGATTACCGGAAGTGGAGGCAGTCGGATCTATTTGGATTGATGGCATGATCTTTACAAGTACTCCGGAAGCAGCCTCTATCAACTCACAGTCCTCCATATGAGACTTTAGGAGCTTTTCATTTGCCTTGGCATTTGCAAATGAAGCTATCTTCATTGTTTGTACCGGAGAGAGAGAGTCAAAATCAAATGGACCTTTTAGAAGCTCCGGTTCATCAATCTCTAGAGTTTCTTTGCTCAAAAATTGTTGAACAGTTTGTGCAGTGTCTCTTGCCGGAGACAGATGTTTCTTTTCTTCTGCAGTCTTAGAACTGTCAACCTCTTTGTCTGTCACCACTGCTTCCTTCTCCTGCAATTGCTCTTCTTCTTTGGATCCGGAGACTGTAGGGGAAACCGGAGGAGAGATGCTTGCTTGTTCATGGGTTACTTCTTCTGGAGCAGAGGGTCCCAAGTCCTCACTTGTCTGTTCAGGGCTCACTTCTTCCGGAACAGAAGATTCCAAGTCAGCAGCTGTTTCTGCACCTAAGTCCTCTACAACAGGAAGATTGAACCTTTTGAAGGCCTTCCGGAGGATCTCTTCTGTCTCTTGTGCCACTTTGTCAGTCTCACCAAGCATGAGCTGATTCATCCTGGCTTTACTTCTGAACTCATCTCTGCAGTCCTTGAAGATCATGTTCATTGTCTTGGGATCAATTTGAGGATATAGCTGAATAGCTATCTGCTCCCGGATCTCAAGATCTTTGGCATGCGCATTATTCTTTCTTACTTCCATTTCCTTCTCTAGGCTTTTAGGAATGAGAGATATGATCTCAATGAAAGCCTTATTGTATGTGTTCAGATATTTAACTGTGGCTTCCTGCAGAGTCTTTTGGTCTGCCTCACTGAAGTCATCATAGGATTCAGTCATTGGTTGAAGGTTTCCATCCACCGTGACCGACTTGATTATGCTCTCTAGTGACAGAGTGGGCTTTTCAACAGTTACCTCTGCCATTTCTTCCTTGTCTTGGCCTGTGGAGGGCTTACCGGATCCTTTCTTTTTCTGTTTCTTTACTTCTCTTACTCCTTCATCTGATTCTGTCTCCTCTTCATCCTTTTGGCTTTCATAAGCCCTTGATGCTTTTGTCTTGGATCTTTTACCGGATGCCTGGACTTCCGGTTTTGAGCTTTTGGTTGTGGAAGGAGCAGATTTCTTTGTTGATCTGGTCCGGGTGGGAGCTCCAACCGGAGCACTTTCTTTGCTTTTCTCTTCTTCCTCAGCCTTTCTCCTCTTTTCCCGGCTGGCATCAAGTGCCTCTTTTGAGATGCCAAGGCCTTGAGCAATGTGCTCTACTTCTTTTCTCACTTTTCTCTTAATCTCAGGTTCCCTGAGTTCTACATGTAATTTCACGCTCAGCTCCTCAAAGGTTCCAAACCTTTCTGCCTTAGGATCTTTGGGCTGACTTAGCATGTGTTGAACATGCAGCTCTACTATCTGTTCATCAACTTCATACCCCATGGGCATGATCCAGACAGTCCTTGGCTCCACTGCCTCCATTAGGCACTGATCAGTGTCAACCATAAAACATACTGAGTCCTTGTATTTCTCAATGAGTGACTGGGGAATTCTCTCTCTTGCTTGCATCATGCTCTGAAAGTTTTTGAAGTATCCCCATAGAGCTGTATTTCTCGCTTTTGCATCCCCAAGTCCATGCAAATAGTCTCTTATCTGGACTGCAACAGGTTTGTCATTCTGCCATACCCATCCACTTGTTCCGGGTAGCTCATTCATGAAGTAAAAGAAGAGACATACAATGAGAGTACCATACTTAAAGGAGTTCTTCTTGTCTTTCTTGATTTTCTGTACATTTTCCATCAATTGGCTTAGTAGTAGTTCACAAAGATCATAATCTGCATTCTTTCTTAGCATTTCATATGCTGTGTATATTGCAGTTCCGGATACAGAATTCTCCCTGCTGGAGTGATAGATCTTGTATCCTATGATCATTGATGCATATTTGATATCCGGATCCGAAATATCTTCAATGGTCATTGCTCTCTTATCATATTTTGATCCGGTGGCCTCAGTTACAACGTTGTTCTTGACAGATTTGAGGATAGGTACCCCCCCGGAAGAGTATAGACCAGTTACTGCTCTAATTGCTTCTTTTGTGATCTTGCAGGGTCTATCTAGCCAAAGGAAGTTGTCATGCATCCTGCTCAGTACATACCGGACCCATTCATCTTCTTCAAAGCTAGGGAAATGAATGAATTGCTCAAATTGTTTCTTCTGGATACCCTTATACTCTGGTTTGAGCTCAAAAGCATTGTCTATCAGTTGCTTGTGATAGAGGTCTCTTAATTTGAATTCCCCAAATTCCTCAATGTTTGCGTGTATGTAAACCCTAATATCTTCAGTATGTAAGACTCCGTGGGGAACACTAGAGAAGGCTCCTAGTGGATCTACCTCCAACGATTTGTAGGGATGTTTCTTGAATGAGGGGCGAGGTCTATCAGAGATCTTAACTATGTTTGGAGTAGCCATTCTTCAAAGATTTGCAGTGAGGCAATGAAAAACGAAGAATACCTTATGCGCCTTCGGTTTGCACGGAGTGGTTGGATTGATTTCTTTATGCAATAGCTTCGGCAGGAGATCCTTGGTGTGCTTGATGAACCTTGTTGCAGAGCTCCACTATTCGCTTCTTCTCAAGTGTAGAATGAGCAGATAACTTTTGAGAAATCCCTTATATTGCTCCGCAAACCCTAATATCTGTCTGCAATAAATGCTTCACCTGCATTATTCCGGTTTACCATGTCTGGACAGCTTGGAGTATCCCGGATTAGTCCTGATCACTGAATATCATCCGGATCTTTAAATCATGAATAAATCTAGGTAACATATTACAAGAACATCCCAAACACTCTGTCCAATCCGCAAGACAAGATCGTGCACTTCCGGATCTCTCCGGACCTTTTTGTAATCCTTTATCATACCGGAGCACCTCCCTGAACAGGTCTAACTTAATCGAACACAGCTTCTTCATAACTCCATGCGGACCTCTGAAAACTTGACTGAAGCATCTCAGGACTTATATCTACAAACCCTTTAATCCGCATCTTGTGCCACATCCGGCACAACTTGTTTGGCTGGGGGAACAGAATCTTCTTTGAGTCTCCCCCTGAGCCTGAGCTCACTTTTTAATTTCCGGAAGAAATATCAGCACCAGAATCTGGTGCGGATCCAACCTCTACATTCTCTGAGCTTTTCTTCACCCAAATCTTGCTCATCTGATTCCTAACTTCATCCGCATTCATCTTTTGTTTACCCTTGTCTTGATTCTGATTATACACCGGACCTCTTTTGTCCTGATTCTTGTTTCTGCAGACTTTAGCATTATGACCGGACCTATTGCAGATTTGACAAATAACATTTCTTTGCATATTTAACTGATATCCCCTTGATCTGCATTGATTAGCCATATGACCTACTCTATTGCATGTAAAGCATCTACCTTTGAATGATTTGTTTACTTGCATAATTCTGCATTCATGGGATTTGTGTCCATACCTTTTGCAGTTGAAGCACTGTCCGGAGAAGGATGAATTAATCTGATTCATTCTCATTCTGCACTGATTAGCTTTGTGACCAAAATGGTTGCAGCTGTGGCAGTATCCATTGAAGGATGGATATTTTTGAGCATTTGGCTGTCTTACCGGAGGTCTTCTAGGCCTGCTCCTTGGATTTTCTGATCCAAGATTCTTCTGACCGGATCCGGAGCTTTCTCCTTTCTCATATCCCAAGCCATACTTGTCATCTGTCCTCTTTTGACTTCCAAGAAGAACTTCAAGTTGAGCAGAACTTATCTTGAATTTCTCTTTATATTCATTTGCTGTTTGAAGGTCTCTTTTGAGAGAGGCAATTTGATCCTCAAGTTTTCCTTCATTATCTTTGGAATCTTCAAGATCAGATTCAAGGTGTCTGATAATCCTGTCCATCTGGTGGCACTCTTCTGATTTTTCTTTAAGAGATTGTCTTAGATTGTCTTCAGCCTTTCTTTTTTCTTCAATCTCTTGAGTAAACTTTATAGTTCCTGATTCCATTTCATGTCTTAACATAATGACTTCTTTTGATAACTTTTCACATAACTTGGTTTGCTCAGTCAATTCCTCACTTGTATTGCTTTCTTCACTTTGTCTTGCCAACTGTTGAAGCAGCTCCTTTCTCTTTTTCATAGAGAGACTTAATTTGTCTTTTAATTCTCTCATGAATTCATCAGCCTGTTTGAGTCTTTCCTTTAATTCACTGACTTCAGAATTTGACTGTTCAAGATCCTCAAGGGCAGTCTTGAGTTGCTCCCTTAAACCATATGCATCCATTTGAAATCCCAGATCTTCCTCAAGCTGTTAGGCTCTATTAGGAGGAACTTGGCTCTGATACCAATTGTTGATAACTGAGAGGGGGGGGGTGAATCAGTTATCCTAATTATTTCCCTTATTAAACTTTCCTTTTAATTGAAGCAGCATAAAATCAAACACAAAACATAAACCATGAAATAAGAAACACATGACATAGTATTTTTGACGTGGAAACCCTGTTAAGGGAGAAAACCACGGGGTGATTAACCCAAGAATTATTCTCTGTTAGAAGAATAGGAAATTACAAAAATGGCACTTGCCAATAAGGGCTCACTGCCCGAGCACACTGCTCACAAGAGGCTCACTGCCTACAAGAAGACACACTGTCTTACAAAGTGATTAGAATCACAGTCTTGAACTGATTGGAAGCATCTGCATATGCTGGAGTTCAGTTCCGGTTAGGTTCAGTATACTGATCTGCTGCACTTCATCTTTCCTCTGTTCTTTAGTCTGCTGTCCTTTCACATACCGGATCTTTCTTGTTACTTCTGCTCTACTCTGGACTTGTTCGCATATCCTCACATTCATTCACACCTTTTACCACTAAATCCATCCTCTATATATATCCGCACAAGTACTTTCATCATCTTTCTAGTCGGCATCCGGAACAGTCTAGTTTCTTACAAACTTAGTTCTGTCGGCTGAATCCTTGCTCACCAAGCAATGCGGATCAAGCATATACTTGTAGATATCATCAATTATGTCGGCCAAACATGATTCATGCCTCCGCAACCTTTATCATCATCTGTAACACATCCGGAAAGTAGTTTGATACTCAGTCAGTCAGTTCTTCCTCTGTTTTCACTGTCTCTCAGGAATCCGGTACTCAACTATTCATATCTTTTTCCTTGTCCATCTCCGGAGGCTAAATCCTTGGAATATACTACTCAAGATAGTCCTCTTGACTTCCCCAGATCCGCACTGCACCAAGACACTTCCTCTGAGAGATCCGGACCAATCTGTCGGACCTTGCCACATGCTCTGTTCTTGTTCACCGGACCACCACAATCTTCAATCTGACTTCCGGTAGAGACATATCATGACTTGCGGATATGTGGGATGACCTTTGTTGCCATCAATGACAACAACCATGAATCCATATAGTGTCTCTTGCCAACATTTACCACTACCCAAACATTAAGTTTGCCAGTCTTTTCTCCATCAATACCTAGAAGGTCCATACAATTGTAGGACCCAAGTCAGCAGATGATGACCAATCCTTATGGTTTGCCTCAAGTTTTCCCCTTTGCAAGTGGCCTAATTGCTTCCCCCTACTTTTTAAAGCCAAACTGAGGCTGCTAAAAAGGCTAGAGAATCAAGAAGAGAGAAGAAAAGAGCTAAAGAGACTAGATCACCTGCTATCCCACAGATGAATCCTCTTTTGACCTTGTTCAACAATCTTTAACCATTGCTCACATGAACCCCAATGTAGTGAAACCTCTGGAAGAAATGCAACTAGAAGATTATAGAATCAGGATTGTTGTAATGGACTTAACTCAGTTTAGGCCACAAGATAAAGTGGAACTAATGAATGAGACATCAGTGGCGGTGACCACAAACTATCTTAAGGTTTCTAAGAGGCTGCAGAAGGTAGAGGTGAACCTAACTCAAATAAAAGCCACAATCAGTCAACTCCATGCAAAAATTAAAGCCAAAGTTTTAGAGATTGATAAACTAAACAAGGATATCACAGCTATAGTATCAAAAGAGGTTTTCCAAGATTCACACTTAAAGGTAACTGAATTGCAGTCTTAGTTGTCTCAAGTTAATACTGCAATGGATGTGCTAAAACAAGAAAAGATCCTTTTGGAGAAGAAACATAATGATCAAACAAAAAAAGTTGCCCAATTGCAACAGGGCCTTAAGGCTGAGAAGGACCAAAATATGGTTTTACAAACCCAAATAATGACTAAACAAGAAAAGGTAAAGCAATTGAATTTAGATCTTGCTCAACAGCCACATAATGCTAGGGTATTTGCAATAGTGAAGGAGCTTTACATCTCTGCATGGCAAAGAATTTCAAATGATGTGTCTCAGCTTAAGCTAACCCTCAAGTTTATTTTGCATGCATAGCAACTATGTGAAAGGGTAGAGTCTTCAATTGAGGAATTTTTATCTTCCGTGACAGTTAAGGTTTTAGATTCCCAGTTATTGCTTTTGTTACCTAATTTCACTATAGCTCAATCAGGTAGAGCTTTTGTGTCTTAAATGGAAAGAGAAAGGTACATTTTTATTTCTGCTGCTACATTACATGCAT
This sequence comes from Cunninghamia lanceolata, assembly GCA_027924645.1. Taxonomy (NCBI): domain Eukaryota; kingdom Viridiplantae; phylum Streptophyta; class Pinopsida; order Cupressales; family Cupressaceae; genus Cunninghamia; species Cunninghamia lanceolata. The sequence continues at coordinate 13,330,285 of BSBN01000021.1, read as the reverse complement.
GTGCATAAATAGAATTAGAAGATTACATTACCATAGATTGCATTTATGCAAATGCAGATAACATAGAAAGGATTTTAAAAATCTTTTCAGAAAATGTAATCTTTATTGAAAAAATAAATGTATAAGGTCTCACACAAGCCATGAGACTAACTATTTGACTGCAAGTGAAAAGAAAAACTATACATTTATAGAAGTAAGAGATAAATATGTATATGAGATAGGGTGACTCGTCATTGCCTAAATGATGAGTCTTGGTCATGTTTGTCGTTCCTTGTGTTGTCCCGTGTTGTCCACTTGTCATGCATCTAGTTACTGTCTTCTTGCTGCCCCTAGTGACCTGCATAAAATTTTCAAAACCAATATTAGAAGCAATGATGAGGCATCATACATCATATGATATACATCTACAAATATACAATTTGAACTTCAAATGCAGTAAACTAGTTAATATCACGTGGAATTTTGAGAAAGCAACAAGATAATCAAGAATATCAATCACATGCCCATGTTTTTTCTAACATGTTTGTTTCATGTGCAGATACGGATGTCATTTAACACTTATTTGATTTCAACATGTGGGTTTAAATAGGCTCCCACGAGGGTTGAGCCTAGCATGTCTAATTCAGAACCATTAATGCTTTCAAACAGTATAAAAGAGAGAGATACAAATGCAGAAAATGAAGTGCAAAAGTTATCCTTTAGCTGCTCATGACGAACATAACCTACAGATACAAGGTATGATCAATGGTTTTTACAACTCAATTACATGCTTTGATCATTAATATAGAAAAGATCACAAATTATTTCACTATGTTAATGCCAAAATCTAAAGCCAGTGATATGCTGAAATCAGCATTCAAATAGTACAGATCTGATAAGAACAACATGATATTATTGCCAAAACAACTCAAATCAGAGACCAATCATGTATAATATGGCTATATATCATAATGAGAAGCTACAAGATAAGCAATGCAAATTATTGCTTTCATTGATTGAGTTCATATTGTTCAAGTTTGTTTCAGAATTCATTATCAAGATACATGTAATGTTGCTACATTGAGCAAGATACAATAGTGACTTTAAGTCATTATTATTCCAAATTTCAACATGAATATGATGCTCATCAGCCAAGGATTAAAGTGTAAATTGAAAGCACAGTGATGAAGCTGAATGAAGTGAAAAGCAAGAGTGCCAAAGACAGTCACAAGAGTAGTCATGAAAATGTAGTGTGACAAGAGCAATAAAGATATAATGTAAAGATTTTATACAAAGTCTGAGACAGTAAGGATGATGCACAAACTTTCTCAATGGTCTAGAAAAGGAAAGTCCACAGTGAAAAAAGGAACTATCATAGAGACTTACACAATATAGTACAAGGGTCTCCTTTATTTTGTCCAAAAATCTAGTAAGGTTCATCCAAGATGCCCCAAGACCACTGAGAAGATCAGTGGATACCATCTAGTTTTAAACCTTTTTGGTTAGAAAGAAGCAGTGGTGTGTGATAAATGAATGGATTTAGGGTCTACATATATTTTATGAAAAGTTTGCTATCATGTTTAAGATATGCAACAACCTATGAAAGAGTGTGGAGGACTGTGTACTAGTGAAGCCACAAAGTTATCATAAGAGGTGAGATAATTGTTGAAGGCTTGTCAAGGACTCCTCTAGCATCAATCTTTTCAAATGTGGGCTAATGTAATAGACAACAAAAAGGAATGAAGGATTGAAATGTCATATCTTAAGGACTGTGACAGTCACAAGAGTACTACACCAAAAAGAAACAAAAAAGATGATAGTCACCAGTGCCATAGCAGGGATCAAGGAGCAGTCCAACATCAAAGGTTGTTATAGTCATGACAAAGTCCATCAGGAGAAGCTATAGTACTAGGAGATAGCAGTAAGGTTTTTATAGTTTCCAAAATCTCTATGAGAACCTTTTGGCATTTATAAGATCCCTACATGTTTGAAGTATTATAATATTTTTCAAGGAGTATGGATAGAATTCAGTTAGTTTAAGAGTTTTCTAGGTTGTAGAATTTTTTGTTTAAGCATGAGGGTTTCTGAGGTTGGAGGAAGAGATAATGAATTCAAGAGCAAGAAAACTACAAAGGATGGAGGTCTAGACTATCAAAGTGCTAGCAACATTTAAACACAATGAAGATTCAATGATCCATGACAATAGTTATCAGTCTAAAGAGGAATAGATTAAAGCATGGACAAACCTAAATGCAAGTTGAAAGGATTTTTGAAGTGTTGAAGAGGACTATAGGAAAAGATCCAGACTAACAGTCTTCACAGATTATCAAAGAAGAAAAAATCTATAAACAACAGTCAATAGGATGACTGTTACCTCAAAAAGCCTAGACAGAGTGTGCAAGGAGCAGCTATATAAGGAAAAGACAGTCAAGAAGGTTGTGACAATACAGTGAAAATGGTAGTCATTGTTTACAATGTCAAAATCTATTATATAATAGTCAATATGACATTTATGGAGCAGGCAGATCAGAGGTGTATGAACCCTGTGAAGTTAGAAAAAGTGGAGAAGAAATCATGAGTTGTATATTATAGTGAACAGATTTGTACAACCGTAGGAAGTGCCCTAGCAAGAGTTTACATTATGAGAGCACTAGTGGACTGTCGATCCTTTTTCAAACCTTGTCAAGTTTCTGAAATCCCTATATGCCTAAGGATGAGCTTTGTCAAGTTGTATGTCCTAATGTGGTTTCATTGCCAAAATGACAAAGGGTCTGTCACAGTTCAAGGACTACATGAAGGTTGAAGACTTTTCTGAGCATTGGTGTTGCTTAATGGATAGAGGAAGGGAAGTCATCATAAATGATGAAGGTTATAAACCATTCATCAAGGCCTTGATAGGGTAGCATGCAGAGGGAAGGTACCTTGTATAGAGGTTTGGCATGATGAAGAGAAGTAACCAGCTTTCACAAAACCTTCATACAGTAATCAAGGAAGATACATGAGAATAGATAAAAGAAGGTAGCCACAGTTAACTAAAGCAAAGAAGTAGTGTTAGTAATTGATAGTCACAATAACATGAGGAACAATCAATGTATATATAAATGCTCCATCAAACAATAGAAGAAAAGGCCGACAGAGTATTGCAAAGTATAGTTGTATGCTTTCATAGAAGCATCTTAACAAAGAAACAAACCCTTTCTTTTGCTTCTGTAGCTATATCAAGGAAAATGCAGTTTGTAAAGTATAGTATTTGGCTGTGCCATGAAATAAAATGACGCATTCAGCATATACAATGAAGTAATAACAACAAAAAAGTCAATGATCTATAGTGTTTGCATTAGAGAAATAGACTTATTGAACTCACCTTTAGTTTTTGAAGCTCTTTCATCTAAAAAATACAATCGAAATGCCTTCAAGACAGTAGAGAAATCTTTAGGAAACCCTCAAAAAACCCTTACATGACGGTGCACAGGAGCAGAAAGTGAAAAATTGTAAAAATGTAAAATGAAGACAAAAAGTTGTCTTTTGTTCTTTTAGGGTTTCAACCCTAAGAACCCGATGGGCCTTTTGATCTTTTTTCTTTTTATTTTGTTACTTTTCCATATAGCCAATGGTAAACACTTGGGATATCTCTTGCCTATTTTCTTGGACATTAGGATTAGCACGTTGGTGCTAGATATTTATTTTTTTTGCATAAATTCAAAATGTAAAACAATTAATCTTGAATGATGACATTATAAATCATTAAGTTTATTGTTATTTGTAAATGCAAAGGGATTAGAAAAGGCATATGAGTAGTCTTAAGTGAATTTGTCATGGAAGGACACATTCCAAGTATATAGCCATTGCTTTGCCCTTAACCTGAGTGATTTGACTAAGTCATGGAGGTAGTTAGTAGTTGAGTTGAGGGTTGGAGAGCATCTAGGAGAGATTTTATTTCTTTTAGAGTCCTTTTGGAGTAGTTTTCATGAGTCATCATGTTGGACTAGGTCATGATGAACTTTTTCCTTCATTATGAGCTCTTGTGGAGAGGATATAGGCCCTATATTCTAGGCTTTTTGTGGGCATCCGACCCAGAGTTGTTTCTAGCTCCTTGTATGGTGGAACCACTTGGATAGTGGTGGATATAGTCACTTATGTGACTCATTTGAAGACAGTTCTGATTATGCAATTTGGAGAGATTTGTGATTTTGACATCCTTGCTCAGATTTTAGCATTTTTTGTAACTCATTTTACCAGTTTACTTGATATGGAATACAGTGGAGACCTTGGATGCCATTGATTGGAGATTATGCCTACTTGTCTTATGCATCTTTGTGCTTATCAACTGATTTGATAGAGTTATCTGTGAAGTAAGTTTTATTTCCTCTTAGCTTTTGTCTCAAGATTAAGAGCCTTTTTTGCAGAAAATACTTATGCAGGTTGCAAGTTGTGTTTAAGTGTGCATTGCCATTAAGTGTTAAATTATTTTCCTCTTAAGAATTGTGCATTTATAAACCTGCTTGTGAAATATTTATGCGGAAGTATAAGTGATACGTTGTGCAAGAAATCTTTCAATCATTTTAACAAGTGTTTGAATCTGGTATTTTCATGTTCCTCATTAAGTTAGGTGTATCACCCTCTAGAGTTAAATTTTAGTTTCAGTGCAAATCTTTCTCCTCCTTTTCTTTGTCAAAGCCATAGAATAGTCAGTCTTAGGTGATATAAAGTTAGGAAGTTGACCTTCTCCAGAGATTCACTTTAGTTTCTAGGTCACCCACAACCATAGGAGTGTTTCCATGTTCCTCTAGAGTACCAATTTTCTACAAATTGGTAGGGTGTAACTTTCAAAGATAACAGTTTTTGGCATGTCCGATGGGACTGTGAACTGATTCTTAGTCCATTTTGTACATTTTGTACTGCTATTTCATGTGTACAGCAGTAGTTTCAACCTTTTGGAGGCATTTTCTTTAACACACCTGGCAACACTGGAAAGAAGTAACTACTGGTTTCAAGAAGACAAATGTTGGTATGTACTTATTTTACTAAAAATTAGACCTAATTTTTATTACTGTGAAGAACTTCAATGAGTTTTCAACTCATATAAATGCTGCAATATGTCTTCATTTCAAGTAAATATGTCTTATTTTCTACCATTCCATGAAAATCATGCATATGTGCCCTCTTACCAACCATATCCCACAGAACAACTTGTTGTTTTTATTCCAGATGATCCTGTATTAGCAAATTACTAGCAGTCCTATCATGTTTTCCACCCTCCCATCCCTACTCAATCTAAATATCATCCGACATATGGTCAAATTCAACCCCAAGAAGAGGTTTTTGATGCCAACCAACATGATTATTTACATAATCAACCTCAAGAGCACCCTTACTAGAATGTGTTGGATCTGATCCAAAAGTTTGACAGTGTTTTGTGGGTTTTAAGCCAAAAGCTTGAACATATGAAGATTAGTGACATTAGAAGGAGTTCTCACACATGTATTGGATGTTGGTTGAAATCAAGAAGCAAAAAGAGATTATCTTGCAGTAGTAAGAGTTGGCTGAGCAATCTGTTATTTATGATCAAGAGCAGGTGACAAAAAGAATATAGTTTGAAAGAAATCTTGAAGGAGAGATAGCTGCTAAAAAAGAACAAATGAAGTTTTTGTCTGCTTAGGTGCAAAGTAGTCGAGCTTACTCAGATTATCAATGCCAAAAAGGGTGTGAAACCTAGGTAGCCCTTTCCATTCCTAGTTTTAGCTCAGCTCTTCCTAACATCCACAAAGCAAAAGAAGAGCATACTTTTGACTAGCATAGCTCACTCAACATGGAGCAAAATAGAAATATAAATTTGCTACATTTACCTACAGAGGAATATAGATTAGAATAGAAGAATATTGGATAGGAAAAGACCTTTCAAGAAGTGTCTTTGAATGCTCTAACTTATCAGCTTCCTTGTTTCATAAAAGATGGTGAAAATGTTCCAATAGGACAATAAGGAGAAATGATGAAAGAGGTTGGTCAGGAAGATCAGTTTACAATTTGGAATGAAGGTGTGAGTTTTTCCACTCTAATAGTAGTTTTAGAATAGCAAAAGGACATCAAATAATCTAAGGAGTTGTTGATTGACAATAATCAGTATGAAAATGGAGCCTTGGACCATGAAGAAGAGCATAAATCTGAACCTGACACCATTTTCCAACTTATGAGATTTGATACATTCAAGCATGTTATGCATGAGAAAGCTAATGTTGAGCTCTTTGGAGAGATGTGCACAGGTATAATTGAACATTTTTGTTCAATGTTGGGTGACAAGGAATCAGACCCTTTAGGAGAAGTTGACAGTCATGATGAACTAGAACAACAAGTTCACAAGTTTGAACAAGTGTTGAAACAATAGGAGGAATATGGTCCTAATAGAGAGGAGTTCATTCTCTAAGTCAAGAAACTCCTCATGAATCTGATTTGCAAGGTATTAGCTAGTTGGAGGAGCTTCCTTTTTGTTATACTGAAGAACTTGAAGCTGACATATCAATTAAAACTTTGCTTCAAGAGCTACTTCAATGTTTGAGTTTTTGCCTTCATTGAAGAAGAAAGTCCTGATTTGAAGTGTACCTCCTTGAATGATAATGAGGATTTTGAGCTTGAACCTGTTGTCCCTAAGAGCCTTCCAAGAGCTAATAGCTTTGATGCATTGTTAGACACCCTAGTGGAAGAGGATTGTCCATTGACCATGGAGGAGGAATCAACATGGCAACTTATTATGCAAGGTGAAGGTAATGTTGTTTTTCCTAAGCATCCAGATTATTTTCTCTATAGTCCAAACTTAGCCACGAAGTAGGACAATCATGAAAAGCATGAACAATGTGAAGTAGCCAACAATGGAAGTCCAAGTTTTATCTATTCTAGGGGTTGTCCAATCAGATATTTAGCTAGTATGGAGGCTACTGAAGTACCAGAGGTCATGCTTGCACCCAAGTATGAGGATGCAATTGAAGAAGAAACTAATTTTGGAGTTGCAACTGAAAGTGATCAAATTTAACTCACTTGTCCAGTCTAGGACAACAATAGGCATGATCAAAATCAAGGTGTAAGTGAGTTTATTTGCACCTTTCATGAAACATTGCAACAGTCTATTGAATATTTGCACATGTTTCATGTTCTTTCAGTAATGTATAATCATGTAATGCATCAATTGTTGATCAGAAAGGGGTGTTATTTTGTAAAGCCAGTCAATGGTTTTGTTTGACCAGCTGTTTGCTAGTTAGGGTAAGTTAGAATAGTTTTCCAAATATAGTTTTCATTTCCCTAAGTGTTGTCCAGCATAATTAGATAGTTGCCTTTCTACATTTTTGCTTTTGCTTAGGTTTTCAGGTGTCTTTCATTTTGTTTTGTTGAGTTGCAGAAGTCAGAAACTATTTGTCCAAGTGTTTTAGAAGTCTCTGAGTGACCCTATGCCCAATGGATAAGCTTCAGGCAGCTAGTCTGATGTTTAGTAGGCAAACATATAGCAGATGTCACAAAAAATGTTACCTAATCTCACTACAGCTCAATCAGGTAGAGCTTTTGTGTCTTAAATGGAAAGAGAAAGGTACATTTTTATTTCTACTACTACATTACATGCATGTGCATAAATAGAATTAGAAGGTTACATTACAATAGATTGCATTTATCGAAATGCAGATAACATAGAAAGGATTTTACAAATCTTTTCAGAAAATGTAATCTTTATTGAAAAAATAAGTGTATAAGGTCTCACACAAGCTGTGAGACTAACTATTTGACTACAAGTGAAAAGATAAACTATACATTTATAGAAGTAAGAGATAAATATGCATATGAGATAGGGTGACTCGTCATTCCCTAAATGATGAGTCTTGGTTCTGTTTGTCATGCCTTGTGTGGTCCCACGTCCACTTGTCATGCATCCAGCTGTTGTCTTCTTGCTGCCCCTAGTGACTTGCATAAAATTTTGAAAATTGATATTAGAAGCAATGACGAGGCATCATACATCATATGATATACATCTACAAATATACAATTTGACCTTCAGATGCACCAAACCAGTTAATATCACGTGGACCTTTGAGAAAGCAACAAGATAATCAAGAATATCAATCACATGCCCATGTTTTTCCTAACATGTTTGTTTCATGTGCAGATACAGGTATCATTTAACACTCATTTGATTTCAACATGTGAGGTTAAATGGGCTCCCACAAGGGTTGACCCCAGAATGTCTAATTGAGAATAATTAATGCTTTCAAACAGTATAAAAGTGAGAGATACAAATGTAGAAAATGAAGTCCAAAAGTTATCCTTTAGCTGCTCATTAAGAACATAACCTACACATACAAGGTATGATCAATGGTTTTTACAACTCAATTACATGCTTTGATCATTAATATAGAAAAGATCACAACTTATTTCACTATGTCAACTAGCCAACAGATGCCAAAATCTAAAGCCAATGATATGCTGAAATCAACATTCAAATAGTATAGATTAGGTAAGAACAACATGATATTATTGCCAAAACAACTCAAATCAAAGACCAATCATGTATAGTATGGCTATATATCATAATGAGCAGCTACAGGATAAGCAATGCAAATCACTGCTTTCATTGATTAAGTTCATATTGTTCAAGTTTGTTTCAGAATTCATTATCAAGATACATGTTGGAATGTTGCTTCATTGAGCAAGATACAATAGTGACTTTAAGTCATTATTATTCCAAATTTCAACATGAATATGATGCTCATCAGCCAAGGATTAAAGTGTAAATGGAAAGCACAGTGATGCAACTGAATGAAGTGAAAAGCAAGAGTGCCAAAGATAGTCACAAGAGCAATCATGAAAATGTAGTGTGACAAGAGAAGTAAAGATATAATGTAAAGGTTTTATCCAAAGTCTGAGACAGCAAAGATGGTGCACAAACTTTCTCAATGGTCTAGAAAAGGAAAGTCCACAGCAAAAAAAGAACTATCATAGAGACTTGTACAATACAGTACAGGGGTCTCCTTTATTTTGTCCAAAAATCTAGTAAGGTTCATCCAAGATGCCCCAAGACCACTGAAAAGATCAGTGGATACCATCTAGTTTTAAACCTTTTTGGTTAGAAAGAAGCAGTGGTGTGAGATAAATGAATGGATTTAAGGTCTACATAGATTATATGAAAAGTTTGCTATTATGTTTAAGATATGTAGCAACCTATGAAAGAGTGTGGAGGACTGTGTACTAATGAAGCCACAAAGTTATCATAAGAGGTGAGACAGTTGTTGAAGGCTTGTCAAGGACTCCTCTGGCATCAATCTTTTTAGATGTGGGCTAAAGTAATAGACAACAAAAAGGAATGAAGGATTGAAATGTCATATCTTAAGGACTGTGACAGTCACAAGAGTACTGCACCAAAAAGAAACAACAAAGATGATAGTCACTAGTGCCATAGCAAGGATCAAGGAGTAATCCAGCATCAAAGGTTGTTACAGTCATGACAGAGTCCATCAGGAGAAGCTACAGTGCTAGGAGACAGCAGTAAGGTTTTTATAGTTTCCAAAAGCTCTGTGAGAGCCTTTTGGCATTTATAAGATCCCTACATGTTTGAAGTATTACAATGTTTTTCAAGGAGTATGGATAGCATTCAGTTAGTTTAAGAGTTTTCTAGGTTGTAGAATTTTTTGTTTAAGCATGAAGGTTTCTGAGGTTGGAGGAAGAGATAATGAATTCAAGAGAAAGAAAACTACAAAGGATGGAGGTCTAGATTGTCAAAGTGCTAGCAACATTTAAACACAATGAAGATTCAATGATCCATGACAACAGTTATCAGTCTAAAGAGGAATAGATTAAAGCATGGACAAACCTAAATGCTAGTTGAAAGGGTTTTTGAAGTGTTGAAGAGGACTGTAGCAAAAGATCTAAACTAATAGTCTTGATAGATTATCAAAGAAGAAAAAATCTATAAACAACAGTCAAGAGGATGACTGTTACCTCAAAAAGCCTAGATAGATGTGCAAGGAGTAGCTATATAAGGAAAAGACAGTCAAGAAGGTTGTGACAATATAGTGAAAATGGCAGTCATTGTTTACAATGTCAAAAGCTGTTATATAACAGTCAATATGAAATTTATGGAGCATGTAGATCAGAGATGTATGAACCCTGTGAAGTTAGAAAAAGTAGAGAAGAAATCATGAGTTGCATATTATAGTGAACAGATTTGCACGACCATAGGAAGTGCCCTAGCAAGAGTTTACATTAAGAGAGCACTAGTGGACTGCTAAGCCTTTTTCAAACCTTGTCAAGTTTCTAATATCCCTATATGCCTAAGGATGAGCTTTGTCAAATTGTACGTCCTAATGTGGTTTCATTGCCAAAATGACAAAGGGTCTGTCACAGTTCAAGGACTACATGAAGGTTGAAGACTTTTTTTGAGCATTGGTGTTGCCTAATGGATGGAGGAAGGGAAGTCATCATCCTTATTCTGCCCTGTTTCACTCTTCAGCCATAATCTGAGCTTTTATCTTCACCTTCAAACTTCTTTCTACCTTTTTACACTCACCACATTACCAAACACACACCAAAACACTCAAATCCATTGGCTATATATATCCGCATCAATAAATTCAATCAATTGTAGTCAGCTTCAAGAAAACTTGGAACATTTATTAAGAACTCTGATTTGTCAGCTACATCCATGCACAAACAACAACACGAACAAAAAACTTGTGTTCTCAATCATCAATCATGTCAGTCAATATCATTGGTTGTCACAAATTGCTTTACCAACAACTTTTCTTTATCTAGACCAAGGATCAAATACTAAGTTGGCATGTTCTTCTTCTGACTGTACTGACTAACTGGAACCCGATACTTGTAACTTTTGAATCCTTTAGAATCGAAGGATAAATTTCTAGATTTAGATAATCTTGACTATCCTTATCACTCCCTTAGATTCGTAGCACACTGTGATTTACCACTAGAGAGATGTGGACCAAGATGCTGGATCCTATCACATGCTCTATTTCTGACTACCCGGACTTAGACAAATCTTCACTCTGACTTCCGATATGATCCATTGATGTAATATAGATGTGTAAGATGGATTTAGTTGCCATCAATGACAAGACCTGACATACCTAGCAGTGTCTCTTGCTAACAATCTCCCCCTTTGGCATTGATGGAAACACTTAGTGAAAAATAGCTAAGTGTTGGAATAGCTCCCCCTTACTATGTGCACTTATGATTTCCAATCCTCCCCCTTAGATTAATTCTTCATTTTTCACTACTCTTCCTCTCCCCCTTTGACATCAATGGAAAAGGTTGGGATCCGCATACAAAAAGTCATGCAAAAATTTTATGTACATGGGTCAAAACTCTTCATACTTCTACATATAAACATATTGTCCTTAGGCTTTGTTCATCAACAAAAAGCTATCGCCAAAAACATTTTTCAAGTTTGTCAATTCATTGTCCCAATTCTTCTTAGTATGGTCCAAAATTATATGTCCACTAAATAAAAATGCTTGTGATTCTACCTTTTGGAGGTCAGTAGGGTCACTAGTAGTAGTTGCAACTTGGGACTCTGCCAATATATCATACATGGTTTCTAATTTGGGAGAGATCAACCCCCAGAGCTCATCCAATCTATCCATGACTTTGGCCTTTTCCCTCTCCAGATTAATCAATTCATTTCATAGGCTCACTACTTGGCATTCTTTTGTAATGACAGACTCAGTTAACGGACTATAAGTCTGAGAAATATTAGACAGTTTATGCTCTATGTCCTTAATCTTTTTCTCAATATCTTCAACAGCTTTAGATCTATTTAAACAAAACTTATAGATCTCTGCACCTTTAGATAGGGCATTTTGAATATTCTTTATACTGGTATCAAGCCCAGATCTATCATAGCTAATTATTTTCTTTATCTCTGCAAACCTTTTCTCATTGAACTCATTTTTTACTTTAATTTCTGCAGACATCTCTAGAGATTCAAAATGAGAACTTACAGAGTTTATTAGACTTTTTAATTGGCTGGAAGGAGATGCTGAAGAATCCTTCTGGAAGGTGAGCATGATCTTCTCCAAGATTCCAAATGCAAGGCCAAGCAGTTCACTATCTTCTATATGAGACTTCAATATTTCTTTTCTGGCCTTAGCTTGTGCAATAGAGGCCAATTTTATCATCTGTACTAGTGATAAGGTATCAAAACTTATTGGACCTTGTATTATTTCCTGATCTTCTTCAATTTGTTTGTCTCTTTCCAAAATTTCCTTCACTGCCTCTATAGTGTCTCTTGCCCAAGATGTTGATGTATCTATCTGATCCTTACCGGTACTGTTAGCCAGATTGTCCTTCTTGGACTCTTCATTAATCTTCGCAATCTTATCTTCCTTTTCACTTTTGTCCTTGGCCTTTTCTACTTCTTTGTCCTTAGGTTCTTCTGTCTCATGCTCTTTTTTCTTCAATGAATCATCTTCAGTTTGATCATCTATCTCAACATTCATCTCTATATCTTCCTTGCCGGATTGATCCGAAGGAGTTTGAATACCTCCTGCATCATCAGTTTTATCTATCATCTTTTCATCTTCTTTGTTTATAACTTCCTCTTCCAGAATAGAAGAGTCATCTATCTCAGTTTGTCGCTCATTAATCTTCAATTCTTCAACATCCAGAATTGAGGAATCAATCCCATCATCAATCTCTTCCTCAACAATGGGAAGATTATTCCTTTTCAATGCACTCAGAAGAATCTCCTGAGTTTATTTGACTATCTCATTGGTTTCACCAAGCATGAGTTTATTCATTATTTTCTTACTCCTGAAGTCATCTTTCACTTCTTTAAATATTAAGTTTATTTTCTCTGGAGTAATCTGATGGGACAATTTTATCAACACATGAACCCTACGCTCAATGTCTTTACTTTTTGCATTTTCTTTTCTTAACTCCAGAATATCCACAAGACTTTTTGGAATTTCAAAAGTTATTTCAATTAAGGCCTTATTGTAGATATTCAGATACTTGATTTTTGCTTCCTCTAGAACCCTCTTATTAGCATCACTGTAATAATCAAAGAATGCAGTCATTGGCCTTAAGTTCCCATCTAAGTAACTGATTTGATTATGTCATCCATAGAACGAGTAGGTTTTTCAACATATGTCTCAGTCTTTTTCCTCTTGCTTGCCCTTTTACTTCTGGAGGGCTTCTCCTTAGATACCTTGGCTGCTTTTGTACCTGATGCCTTCAACTCTTTGACCTCAACATTAGAATCAGTTTCTTATTCACCATTTTTCATGCTTTCATATGTCCGAGAGGCCTTAATTTTCACCCTTTTTGCTTCTTTTCTAGATGATTTGCCTTCCAGTTTCTTTGATTTGTCATTTTTTGGGGGAATAGGGGCAGCAACAGAGCTCCTAGTAGTCCTTGATGTGGAGGAGGATTCTATCAGAGCACTTCCTTGTTTCTTATCCTACTTCTCCTTCTAAGCCTTTTCTATCCTTTCTCTATTCTGCTTCATAGCTTCCTTAGTTATACTAATGCTTTCAGCATACATTTCTACTTGTCTTTGAATTTTTTTTCTTAGCTTCTAGCTTCCAAAGCTCAACATGTAGCTTCACATGAAGCTCTTCATAAGTCCCAAATCTCTCAATAGAATCATCTTTGGGTTTTCTCAAGAGATTTTGAGCATACATATTCAAAAAAAATTCATCCACCTCATACCCCATGGGCATGATCCAAATAGTTCTGGGTTCTACTACTTCTATTAAGCATTGATTAGTGTCCACCATGAAACAGATCTCATTCTTGTATTTTTCAACAACTGATTTAGGGATTCTTGACCTAGAATGCATCATACTCTGAAAATTCTTGAAGTATCCCCAGATTGCAACTTTCTGTGCATTAGAGTCACCAATGCTGTGGAGATGATTTCTTATTTGCATGGCAACTAGCACATCATTGGTCCAGTGCCCGCCCTTTACTCTTGGCACCTCATTCATGAAGTAGAAAAATAAACATAGAACCAATGTACCATATTTAAAGGTGTTTTTCTTGTCTTTTTTTATTTTGTTCAAGTTCTCAATTAGTTGCTTCTACAATAACTCACACAAGTCATAATCTGCATTTTCTTTTAGCATTTGGTATGCAACATATATGGTTGTTCTAGAAATAGAGTTCTCCCTATTGGAGTGATAAATCTTGTATCCAATTACCATTGAAGCAAACTTGACATCTGGATCAATAATTCACTGATAGTCATTGCTCTTTTGTCAAATTTGGCACTGGTTGCATTAGTTACGGTCTGGTTCTTCACAAATTTCAGCATGGGTAAACCACCAGTTGAATTTAACCCAGTTACAATCCTGATAGCATCCTTTGTAATCTTGAATGGTTTCAATAGCCACATAAACTCATCATGCATTTGGCTCAAGACATATCAAACCCACTCATCCACATCAAATGTCAGAAATTCAATAACCTATAGAAAATGTTTGCTTTCTAGGGTTTTGTATTTAGGTTTCAAATCATGGTTATCACCACTTAGGTAGTTCTCAAACACATCCAGTAGTTTTAGGTTCCCAAATTCATCTATGCTATAGTGGATGTATGCCCTAATATCCTTGACATGCAATACTCTATGTGGGACACCAGAAAATGCACCTAATGGGTTGACTTCGATGGACTTGAAAGGATGTTTCTTGAATAGTGGCCTAGGTCTTTTAGTGATATTCACAACAAGAGGAGTAGCCATCTCAAAAGATTTACAAGTTCAAAGCTTCACAGAAAAATACCTTTTCTTCCGTGGAATTTAGGGTTCACTGATGAATTCACCGGTCGCACTTCAAATCCCTCAAATCTTAGCTTAGGTGCTCTTTTGCTTACTCTCTCTGAATGCAAAGTGATACAAATGATGAAAGGATAACCTTTTATGCTCCACAAACCTAATTCTCCATTGTAATAAATGCATTGCCCTAACTTCACCCAGTTACTCTATTTCTTGATGCAGTTTCTCATGAATTGCTCCGCAAATCGCCATAGCCACTTCTTTTCTTCTAAAAATCCTTTCAAGTGATCTGCAATAACCCAAATTGTCTTCTCTCATTGTGCCTAATTTAGGCACCCACTTACTGGCTAGGGGAATTTGATTTTCAATGCAGCTTCCCTTGAGCTAGAGCTCCCATTTTAGTTCCTTGAGGTATTCTCAGCACCGGATTTCAGTGTGGACCCATCACCATCATTTCTTACACTTTTATTCACCCATGTCTTGTTCATTTTAATATGGATCTTATTTATATCAACTTTACCCTTGCCTTTATCTTGTCTCTGTTCATCCGGTTTTCTGTTTACCGGACCTCTTCTTTCATTATTCCTACTTCTGCAGAATCTTGCAATATGACCAGATCAGTTATAATTAAAGCACACAACATTTCTTTGCCCATTTGATTGATTTCCTCTTGATCTACACTAATTAACCACATGTCCAAATCTATTGCATGCAAAGCATTTGCCATTGAAAGAATTGTCATTTCCTCTATTGTTAGATTTATTCATTATCATACTTCTGCATTCATTGGATTTATGACCATACCTCTTACACTTGAAGCATTGACCAAAGAAGGATGGACCACTTTGATTTACTCTGCTTCTCCAGTGAGTAGCTCTATGACCAAATTTATTGCAATTGAAACAATTTCCATTGAAAGATGGTTACCTTTGAGCATTAGGTTGTCTTACCAGAGGTCTTCTAGGTCTATTTCTCCTATTCCTTGATTGAGAATTTCTTTGTCTGGATCCGGAGCTTTCACCTTTTTCATATCCAAGACCATGCTTATCATCAACCTTCTTCTAACTCTCAAGCAGCACTTCAAGTTTAGTTGAGCTTATCTTGAACTTCTCCTTGTATTCATTTGCAACTTCTAGGTCATGTTTAAGAATGACAATTTGCCTTTCAGGTTCCTCCTCATTATATCTGCATTCTTGTAGATCAGATTTTAAGTGGCTAATTGTTCTGTCCATTCTGTAGCATTCTTATGTTCTTTCTTTCAGAGTTTGATTCAGGTCTTCTTCACTCTTCTTCCTTACCTCAATTTCTTTGGTTAGCCTCATCACCCCAGATTCCATTTCATGTTTTAGAACATAAACTTCTTTTGTATGCTTCTCACATTTCTTTGTCTTTTCTTCCAAAGCCTCATTCATGTGATTTTCTTTAGTAAGATTAGGTAGCTGTTGAAGTAGCTCCTTCCTCTTTTCCATAGATTTTTTAAGTTTCTCTTTTAACATCTCAATGCAATCATTAGTATCTTTAAGATTCTCTTTCAGTTCACTTACTTTTGCTTTGGACTAATCAAGATCTTCTAAGGCCAATTGAAGTTGTTCTCAGAGTGAACCCATCAAAACTCCTTACCAAATCTTCCTCAAGCTGTTAAGCTTCTTCGAGGGAACTTGGCTCTGATACCAATTGTTGAAATTAGGGCAGACAATTGAGAAGGGGGTAAATTAGTTGTCTCAAAACAATTTATGCACTTAATCTTCTTTACCACTTATTAACAGATTAATGATTTAACCATGAAAACATGAATCCACAACACATAATAAAAAATAGAATCAACACACATAACACCAGGATTTTTATGTGGAAACCCGGTTCAGGGAAAAACCACGATGGGGGTTAACCCACAAGAAATTATACTCTATTAAAAGTATTACAAATGGAGAAGGCACATGCCTTCAGGCTCATTGCCCAGAGCTCACTACTCAAGGAGGCTCACTGCCTACAAGAAATGATCACAAGAAGATTACAGGATGTTTGAACTAATGAATAGCATCTACCAATGCAAGAGTTTAGTTCCAATTAAGCACAAAATACTGATCTTACACACTTCATCCTTATTCTGCCCTGTTTCACTCTTCGGCCATAATCTAAGCTTAGATCTTCACCTTCACACTTCTTTATGCCTTTTCGCACTCACCACATTGCCACACACACACCAAAATACTCAAATCCATCAACTATATATATCCACATCAAGAAATTCAATCAACTGTAGTTAGCTTTAAGAAAACTTAGAACATTTATTAAGAACTCTGATCTGTTAGCTGAATCCATGCACAAACAACAACGCAGACCAAAAACTTGTGTTCTTAAATCATCAATCATGTCGGCCAATATCACTGGTTGTCACAAATTGCTTTACCAACAACTTTTCTTTATCTGGACCAAGGATCAAATACTAAGTCAGCATGTTCTTATGACTGTACTGACTAACTAGAACCCGATACTCAAGTACTTGTAACTTTTGAATCCTTCACCACCGGAGGATAAATTTCTAGATTTAGATAATCTTGACTATCCTTATCACTCCCTCAGATCTATAGTACACTGTGATTTACCACTGGAGAGATCCAGCCTAAGATGTTGGATCCTGTCACATGCTCTGTTTCTGACTACCTAGACTTAGTCAAATCTTCACTCTAACTTCCAGTATGATCCATTGATATAATGCGAATGTGTAAGATGGATTTAGTTGCCATCAATTATAACACCTGACATACCTAGCAGTATCTCTTGCCAACACTTCCATGTGGTGTGACCATGGGCATTTGAAGGCTTATAAGAGAAAGGTTTTGTGAAAGAGAGTGAAGGTGCCATGTGCCTCTACATTGGGTCACTAGGAAGAAGGAAATAAAGCATTGAAGGTCTTTAAGGTCTTTGTGGGTGATTCCAAGTGTTAGCACCATAGGTGTTTGGGAGTTCTTTTTGTAAACGCCCTTGTGAAAGAGCACGGAGGTGTTGTGTGTCCTTTTGTAGAAGTTGCGGAGCTTGCCACATGTTCATTATGATGTCGGGCTGGGTTTCCTTTTGAAAAGTAAATATTATGAAGACCACCATAGGTTAGGTGGGACCTGATACTACCAAGTAAAGGAGGAAGGCACGGATAATGCCAAGTGTTAGCACTGTGGGCATTTCAAAGGAATTTTGGTAGTCTTTCTGCGTTGAGCACAGAGCTGCCATGTAGCTCATTTTGGAGCTTAAAGAAGACCCGCAGAGATTTCCATCTGTCCCAATGATGCAGTAAGATGAAACCCTATCATAAGTGATCACTTATTAGCTATATTGTGACATTCAACTAAAGGGATAAGGCAGGAGAACATTTTTTCCATATAGCAGCAGTTACAACGGCATGGACGAACAGAGGTTTGAGATTCTATAGAGATCGTCAACATGTGGGTTTACAGGATGATCACGACAGTTAACTAAACTTGTTGGAATTGTAGGTAGCAAGGAGGTTGAAATCTTTGAGATCCTAATGGTCTGGCAGAGGTTTTTGAACTTCATAGTTATAATATAAATAGGGGGTTTGATTGCAACAAGAGGGGGACATAGAATATAGAAGAGATCAAAGAGTTTTATGTTGGATTCAAAAGATATTTTTCCTTAACAAGTACCTCTTAGAGGGAGATTGAATATTGTAAAGATCTATGCAATTTGTACCTCATATACTATATTCTCTTAATAATTAATGAGAAGAAGGTGTTGTTCTATGCATTTGATAATGTCTTTTGATTCTTATTCTGTGCTTTCTATTTTTTTCCTTTGATGAATCTGTTATAATATCTTGTTGTGGTTAACCATGCTTATAGCTCTTTAACTTCACCAGAAATCTTACAAGTTAGATCATTGTGTTGTAGATCTAGGTCTTAACATAAATTTGGCACATCACCTTAGCATCTTAGAATGTTTCATTTATAATCTTATTTTTTCTTCCCTTTACAACAAACCCTATAAGGAAGAACCATCTTCTTTAAAATCTGGAGGTCATCTTAAGGGTCAAGTTGTACAGTCTTAAGATTTCCCATGTTGGTGTTTGACCTACAAATTTAAGCATCAATAGCACGTCAAGAGTTTGACAGAATATTATAAAAAATGATGTCTCAAACAATGGAATGATGCAAAATGGCAATGCCCATAAAACCTTACAAGAATTTGGTGAAATGGAAGTGGTCACCATTGCCTCTGCTCTTCCTGCAGGTGGTCTCTTGGTTGTCTTTCTCAGGACAAGGAAATGCACGCTTATATAATCACTACTAGATTGGACACACATGTTGTTGCATGCATTGCTCTCCTTTATATGTATGCCAAAGGCAGCAGTTTAGAGGTTGTGCATCATGTATTTGACAAAATGCCTTTTAGAAATGTGATTTCCTAGAATGCTATGTTGCAAGTTTTAGATCTACTCATTCTTGTACCCTCAGCCACAGCTGTTGTAGCCATGTTATGAGCCAAAGCCTCACATCTTTATCAATTAATGGCTAGAACACATGGCACAAGGGCTTTTGCAACAAGTACGACAAAGTTTTCTAGTATAGAGGTTTCAAAGTAGCCTTTTTCTGGTGAACTTTTTTCCTGGCTCAATGGAAGTAAGGCCAGTTCTCTTGCTCTAGATTTGCCTTTGCCAGACATAAAGCTTCCTCTTTCAATTCTAGACCATATAGAGCCAACAAAGACAAATGTCACAACTCTTCCAAATGGTCTAAAGGTTGCATCTTAAAGCTCACCGAGATCCACTACATCAATTGGGTTGTATGTTGATTGTGGTTCTGTGTACGAGACACCTTGTCAAGTTGGGCAACTCACCTCCTAGAACAAATGGAATTTAAAACTACAAAAAACTACAGTCATTTATGTATGGTTCATGAAGTGGAGGCTATGGGAGTAAACGTTATGACATCGGCATCTCAAGAATAGATGGGGTATACTTTTGATGTACTCAAAACAAGTCCTAGAAATAGTTGAACTAAGAAATCTAGTTTTTCTTGATTGGGAAGTTAAAGAGAAGCTAGCAAGAATGAAAACAGAGATTGCAGAGATTTTGAATAACCCACAAAGCTGGCTTTTGGAGGCACTTCATTCTGTTGGCTACTCTAGTGCATTAGGGAATCCTCTCTTGACTCCTGATTCTACCATAAATAGATTATATAGTACAATTCTAGAGGAGTTTGTTGCTAAGAATTATACTGCTCCATGCATAGTTTTGGCAGCATCTGGAGGGGATCATCAACAACTATTATCCATAGCTGAGCCTTAGCTAGAAAGATTTGCCTCATGCTCCTCATTTTGATATACCAAAGTCTGAGTATGTCGGTAGTGAAGTGGGTTTGTGGATAGGGTTCAGTTCAGATGGTCTTTGGAGAAGTTTTCGTTCTATCTCACCTTTATCTATAATACCCAAATAGCTTAATGAAATCTTTAGATTTGAAGTAGTGATGAAAAGCTAGGCCACATGTGTTTTGTGTTGGTACAAATGGCATGTTGAGAGGAGAGATTTTTCTTAGTGATACAGGATGCCTAGGAGAACTCTGTATTTGTCACAACTATCATATGTTTGTAGCTAAATGTAGTGAGCATGTAGGAAAATCTTCTTGTAACCCTGGATCTGCAATTCACATGGTATATAGTGTAGAGAGTTTATGGCTCTTCCTGAAACCAGAAGGAGAGAAATTTTGAGAGGACTTGGAGGGGGTTATCTTTTCCAGATCTGAGCCCAGGCATAGGCAGGAAATAGTTCATATGTTAAGGGAAGATGGGGAAGTAGTTGCAATGACAGATGATGGTATGAATGATGCTCCCACTTTGAAGTTAGCTGACATTGGTATTGCCATAGGAATTGCTAGAACAAAGGTTGCAAAAGAGGCTTCTGATATGGTGTTAGTAGGAGACAACTTCAGTACCATTGTTGCAGCTGTTGTGGAAGGACACTCCATCTTCAACAATATGAAGGCATTTATTCGGTACATGATATCCTCAAATATTGGCAAAGTTGTCTCAATATTTTTAAACTGCAGCATTAGGTATCCCAGAGGTCTTGACACATGTACAGCATCTATGAGTAAACTTGGTGACTAATGGGCCACCTATAACAGCTTTGGGTTTCAATCCGCCAGATGTGGACATAACGAAGAAACCCCCTCAAAAAAATAGTGATTATATGATTAATGCCTAGGTGTTGTTCTCCTATGTGGTCATTGTTCTTTATGTTGGTGTAGCTACAGCAGGTATTTTTGCTATATGGTATACACATGGAACATTTTTAGGCATAGATTTACAAAATGTGGAAGAAATGGCACTATTTTCTCCATGAAGATAGGAGGACAACTGAGTTGAGTAACTAACTCCTCTCCTCTATGTCCCATTTTTGAGGATTTTCACTTGGATTTGAAGAAGAAAAGGAATCAAAAAGGCATGTAATGCCATCAACCTCATGTTTCCTAAGAAAATGGACGCTGTCCTCCCTTTTCTCAAAAGCTATTAATTATAGATTCTCTTCTATATTTGAAGTGTTTCCTTAAAAAAAGAGGTATTCAGGTTGATTTTTAACTTCATGATATATTCAATACTTCATAGTGATTTTTGTTGTTCTTTGAAGTTGTAGCTCTTGCTTTTGACCTTGACATTAATAAAAAATTGGTATTACCTTTCTTCAAGATGTGTGCATATTGTGTGTCATTTGAGATTGTTGGTCTTTACTTGTGGATTCTAGTTTCCCTTATGATGTTTGTAATAACCACCTAGTTGTTTCCAAATAATTCGCACTAGATTTAAATGCACAGGAAGTCTCCATTACACTTTTTGATCACCAAAATCTGAAGGTGGGCAAGGTGAGAGCATATGGTGTGCAGGATCACACTTATCTAACAACTACTACTAGAAGTAAGTGCAATGTAGGATGTTTACGAACACACCAAGTGTCCACAATGACCACATGCCATGTTTGTTCAACGGAGTGTGTTATATACAAATCACAGAAATGCATGCACTAGGTGGTTGTGCCAACCACATCTACATTTATGCAGCGGAGTGCATGATACAAACAAAATAAGTTCACACAAGGTGGCAAGTTGTCCTATCAACACTTATTCAATGGATATGTGAAGATGCAAGCCACTGACAAAGTGTGCATGCCAAATAGGCTATAAGAATGCGATAAATTATTGGCAGTATACTGACCAATATTACAATATGAATTGCACAATCACAAATCCACCAGCAGTACTACCTTTCAGGGTTACAAACATGAATTCAAACACTTATAAATGACTCTATGCAACTAAAATGATTCCCAAACTGATATGGTATTTTTCTAATGTTAATTTTAGACTATTGCAATATACAGATTAGACTATTATAGCAATCAGTAGCATTGTAGTAACTCTATAATAACTCTAATTAGCAACCCCCAAACCATCAAAACTCCACACAAACTAAGAAATTCAACTCCAAAACACTGCAAACTACTTCCAAACACCTAGGCGGCACCAAATAACATAGAAAGGATTGTTTCAAGTATGTGCCTAATCCATGTTGTCATTAATATCAATATATCTTTGTTGTCATTAGTGTCAACTGTATCTTACTCTATTACTTGTTTAGAATCTTTGTATGTTGAGGATATTGACCAAATTAGCCTCTCTAGAAGAAATAAATGAGTTACAATGAAGTGTAGTACAGACAGTGAGTTGTGTGCTAAAGAACAATCTGATAAACTGCTCCACATTTATTGTTGCTCGAAGATTGTGGTCTATAGATTAGAAGTAAGTTAGAGGTATGTTTAAGGATGCTACAATCTAGGTTTGAGCCCTCCGCATGAAGATCTGAGCGAGTTTTGTTCACTAGAGTGAAACCTACTTTTTCTATAAAGTTCAGTTGGGACAGGGAGAAAGTATTCTGCTCTGCATTCCTCTGCAATAAAGAATTTTTCTATGTGGTTCTGGAAGGATGTCTGGGATGATTATAGGTGCCTACAATTGCAATGGTTCATGCTTTGATGGTCCACAAGCTATCTTTCCTTCATGACAGTTGAAGACAATGAGGTTCATGTGTTCTAATGTGAAGATTCTTATTGTTAAAGTGATTAAGGTTTGTGTGGTTGCTCCTGATGATTACAATGTGCTTGTGGATACCTCTTGATCATGTTCTTATCATTACATTGGTCTGCATGGAAGAATTGTGAAGGTGTTTAAAGTTTATTCCTCGATAGCGTATTGTGTAACCAATTTTGGCTGACCTAGTTAATCCCAGTGATTGCAGAGATCTTTGGAAGATTGTGGAAGCATGATGAAGCATGGAAGATTATGTTTGAGTCCTAGGTAAGGTGTGGCATGATACGCGTACACTTTTACTTCATCCCCTTTGAAATATGTTGTAATAGGTCAAGACCTATTTTGTAAATGATTGTAATTTCGACCTTAGAGATTGCTCCAATGGTTGATGAATGTAATGCTGACCTTGATGATCATTCCAAGGTTGTTGAAGTGTATAAATACTTGTAGTTGAGTCATGGAAAATATGTCCTTGAGCAGAAATAGAAAGATAAAAAGAAAGGTCCAAAAGGTAGAGGAGAGAAGAGGCAAAGCAGGGAAGAGGTAGAGAAGAAGCAAAGGAATTATTGTACTTCAATCATAGACATAAAGAAGTGTTGATCATGGCAGTGAGTCTAGCAGTGAGCCACCAATAGGGTTTAATAGCCCTCAGGGTTTAATAGCCCGCAGGGTTTAACAGCCCTTATTGTAATATTTCTAGGTTTAGGGTTGAGGCAGTGAGCCTGCTAGACCTAGTTGTTCTTCATGGAAGTGAGCCAATATGTTTAGGCCCATGGAATAACCAAGCCTAAACATCATTATTTCAAGATTACAATATATATTGAGAGTTAATCCTCTGCGTGGTTTTTCCCCACATTGGGATTTTCCACTTAAAACCTGGTGTCTCTTGTGTTTGATGTTATATCTGTGGTTAAGTTTTTGATTTCATGCATTCATTGTTAAAACATAATAATTGTGGATAAGTGATTAATGTTTAAATTGTAGAAGTGTTAAGTTTTTGAGACAACTGATTCACCACCCCTCTCAGTTGTCCAACGTATATCAACAATTGGTATCAAAGCAAGGTTCCTTTGAAAAAAGTTTAACAGCTTGAGGAAGATCCAAAATGTCTTGCAAGAAGGAAGCACCACATTTTGATGGAATGAATTATGGTCTCTCGAAGGCTTGGATAAAAGCCATGGGGGGAACTCTCGATGATAAGGAAGTTGTGATGAAAATTCTCATAGCTCTGCCCAAGTTCTACTCTCACAAGGTAGCTGCAATTGAAGAATTCATGCAAGAAGGTTGATAGGCATCAGCTACTTGGTAAGCTTATTGCCTTTGAAATGAGAAAGTTTGGTGATTCTCTGCCGAAAGTTGAGACAGCCTTCAAAGCCAGTACTCCTGGAAGAACTTCCAGATCAGAAAAGTACAAGGTAGAATCTAATATGAGTTTGATGAAATTGAAGCCAACTCTGTGGACAGACTGCAAAGAGGATCCAGTAAGTTTAAAGGCAAATTACCTTTCAAATGTTTTTCTTGTGGCAAAGTAGGTCATTTTTCTTCCAGATGTCCTGAAAGAGTTGAAATAAATACAAAAAGATATGAGAATAGGCCTAGGACCCAAAAGAAGTGTTATTATGTTAAAGATTTTGATGATGATGGAGTATCAAATAATGGTCAACCAGATAATGCTAGTACTTCTGAATGCTTGTTTATTGCTATTAAGGAAGATCATGTGACTACTAATTCCACTAGTTGTGTGAAGGAAGAAAAACTAGTGGAAAGTGCCTTGGCTGCTCAGATCATTAAGGACAAGGATGAATGGGTTATTGATAGTGGCTGATCTCATCACATGACTGGTGACAAAAGCAAGTTTGTGAGTTTGGAAAGATATGATGGTGGACTGGTTAGGTTTGGAGATGATAAAGTTGGTAAGATTTGTGGAAAAGGATCTATCTCTTCTGATGGAAAGGATAATACTGAAGATGTCTTGTATGTGAAAGGATTAAAGTACAATCTTTTAAGTGTGGGTCAAATGTGTGACAAGGGCTATGATTTAAGCTTCAAGGACAATGGATGCAAGATCAGGGAAAGCTCCAGAACAATCATTGCAACTGGTAAGAAGACCAGACGTAATATATATCACTTGAAAGGAAGTGATAACAATTGCTTGTTGGCTCAGACTAATGAGAGTTGGTTATGGCATAGAAGGTTGTGTCACATAAATTTTGATAACATTATGAAGATTAGTATTGCAAAGGCTGTCAAAGATCTGCCTAAGCTTATGAATCTTACTAATCCTATTTGCAAGGAATGTCAATTTGGGAAACAAACAAGAACAAGTTTCAAAAGCAAGGACCAATCGGTTGGAGGACTACTTGAGGCTTTAGATAAGTTTAAGTTATTTAAGGCAATGGTTGAAAATGAGATAGATTTAAAAATCAAATGCCCGAGGTTAGATAGAGGAGGAGAGTTCACATCAAATGAATTCAATTTCTTTTTTGAAGAATATGGAATAAAGAGATAGCTATCTGCGCCTAGAAATCCACAACAAAATGGAGTGGTTGAAAGGAAAAATAGAAAAGTTCAAGAAGTTGCTAGAACCATGATGAAGGAACCTGATCTTCCAGAAGCATAAGGGAGAGAGGCAATTCATACCGCTGTATATATCCTAAATAGAGTCCAAGTAAAAGGTAATAGTTCTAAGACTCCTTATGAATTGTGGCATGGTAAAGTTCCTACTGTGAACTATTTCAAATTTTTTGGTAGCAAATGTTATATCAAAAGAGAAGAAGATTTAGGCAAGTTTGATGCTAGATGTGATGAAGGAATCTTCCTTGGTTACTCCAATAAGAGCAAGGCCTACCGATGCTATAATAAGAGGTTGAATAAGATCATTGAAAGTCCAAATGTTAAAGTTGATGAATGTAAGGAAAGGTCTTCAAAATCAGGTGGATATGAATCAGATGACCTAGATGTTTCAAAAGTAGTGCAGCATGAAGACAACTTAGATGAAGAAGAACGAGCTCTAGTAAGTGCTAACAAAACTCTAAGGTATGTAAGACTCAGCCATTCTAAAGATCAAATCATAGGAGATAAGAGCAAAGGGATCTTAACCAGAAGAAAAGCTATAGAGGAACAAGTAAATTTTTGTCTGATTTCCAAGATTGAACCTAAATCTATGGATGAGGCTTGCAAAGATGAGAATTGTACAAAGGCTATGGAAGAGGAATTGATGTAGATAGAAAAGAATTAGACTTGGGATCTTGTTCCTAGACCAGCAGATAAGAATGTTACTGGCACAAAGTGGGTCTTCAGAAACAAGATGAATGAGAATGGTGAAGTGGTAAGAAACAAGGCAAGGTTGGTATGCAAAGGATATGCTCAAGTTGAAGAAATAGACTTTGAATAAACTTTTCCTCCAATGACAAGGATTGAAGCAATAAGGATGTCTTTTGGCCTTTGCAGCCTACAAAGATTTCAAGGTTTACCAAATGGATGTGAAGTCTTCTTTCTTAAATGGAGAGTTAGAAGAAGTCTATATTGAACAATCAGAAGGATCTCAGTCATCAAATCAGGGTGACATGGTATGCAAATTGAAGAAAGATTTGTATGGATTAAAACAAGCTCCTAGGGCATGGTATGCATGGTTGGACAGGTATCTGATATAGATAGGGTTCAGTAAAGGTACTACAGATAGCAATCTCTAATTAAAGATTAATGATGAACAAATCCTAATTGTTGCAGTCTTTGTTGATGATATTATTTTTGGAGGCAATGAAGGTATGTGCTTAGTTTTTGCTAGAGAAATGCAAAGTGAATTTGAAATGTCCATGTTTGGAGAGATGAACTTCTTTTTAGGTCTACAAATAAGTCAATTAGATAAAGGTATCTTCATTTCTCAGTCTAAGTATGTGAAAGAGTTGTTAAACAAATTTGGGATGGAAGACTCTAAACTGGTTTGCACACCTATGATAACTAGTTCTAAGTTGAGTAAAGATGATAACTCACCCATGGTGAACCAGAAAAGGTACAGATCTATGATTGGAGGATTATGTTATCTGACCCAAACCAGACCTAAAATAATGCATGCAGTATGTCTTGTGGAAAGATTTCAAGCAGAACCCAAGGAATCACATGTGATGGCAGTCAAGAGAATTCTTAGATATTTAAAAGGTACAATAGATTATGGTTTGTGGTACCCTAAGGATAGTGACTTTACTCTCAGTGCATATACTGATGCAGATTGGGCCGAAGATGTGGATGACATAAAAAGTACAAGGGGAGGTGCATTCTTTTTGGGAAAAAGGTTAGTATCTTGGTTGAGCAAGAAACAGGATTCAATATCCTTGTCTATTGTAGAAGCAAAATACATTGCAGCAGCATGTAGTTGCACTCAAGTGTTATGGATGAAGCAGACTTTGAAGCATATTAGAGTTATGTATGAGGATCCAATCGTAATCTTTTGTGACAACACAAGTGCCATAAACATATCAGAGAATCCAGTGATGCATTCAAGGACAAAGCACATATCCATTAGGTATCATTTTCTAAGAGAAAAGGTGACAAAGATTGAAGTCAAGTTGGAATATGTTTCTACCAAAGATCAGATTGCAGACATTTTCACCAAGCCTCTGCCTAAGGATACTTTTGAGTATCATGGAGAAAAGATAGGGGTCATCACCCCTCCTACTCTAAACTAAGATGCATAATAGTGCATCAGTTCAGAGGTGCTCAGAGATCTAGATTGATGCTTTTGAGGGCTACTTCTTAGGGGGAGTAGTCAGAGAGTTCAGAAAAGAGAGTGGATTAGAGCATAAGAGTGCAAGTATGTCCCCTTGGCCATTGATGTCAAAGGGGGAGAGAAGTTATGTGAAAAACATAGATAGACAAAGAGTGCAGGTATGTAAAGAGAAAGGGGGAGTATCTTGTCTTGATGATTGTTGTAGTTTTTCACATCATATGTTGCCATCAATGACAAAGGAGGAGATTATTGCAAGTATGTGCCTAATCGGTGTTGTCATTGATGTCAACATATCTTTGTTGTCATCGGTGTCAACTCTATCTTGTTCTATTACTTGTTTAGAAGATTTGTATGTTGAGGATATTGAGAAAATTAGCCTCTTCGGAAGAAACAAGTGAGTTATAGTGAAGTGCAGTACAGACAATGTGTTGTGTACTGAAGAATAGTACGATAAACTACTCAACATTTATTTTTGCTTGAAGATCGTGGTTTGCAGATTGGAAGTAAGTTAGATGTATGTCTGAGGATGCTATATTTTGGGTTTGAGCCCTCCGCATGAAGATCTATATTTGTGTTCACCAGAGTTAAACTTGCTTTTTCTATAAAGTTCAGTTGGGACAGGGAGAAAGTATTATGTTCTGCATTCCTCTGCAATAAATAATTTTGCTCTGTGGTTCTGGAAGGAAGTCTAGGATGATTATAGGTGCCTACAATTACAATGGTTCATGGTTTGGTGGTCCGTAAGCTATCTTTGCTTCATGATATTTGAAGACAGTGAGGTTCATGTGTTCCAGTGTGCAGATTCTTATTGTTAAAGTGGTTAAGGTTTGTGTGGTTACTCCTGATGATTACAACATGCTTGTGGATACCTCCTGATTATGTTCCTATCATTACATTGGTTCGTGTGGAAGAATTGTGAAGGTGTTTGAAGATTATTCCCAGATAGCATATTGTGTAACCAGTTTTGGCCGACCTGGTTAATCCCAATGATTGCAGAGATCTTTAGAAGATTGTGGAAGCATGATGAAGTGCAGAAGATTGTGTTTGAGTCACATCTAAGGTGTGGCATGATCCATGTACACTTTTACTTCATCCTCTTTGCATAATATTGTAATAGGTCAAGACCTATTTTGTAAATGATTGTAATGCCGACCTTGGAGATTACTCCAATGGTTGATGAATGTAATGCCAACCTTGATGATCATTCCAAGGTTGTTGAAGTGTATAAATACTTGTAGTTGAGACGTGGAAAAGATGTCCTTGAATGGAAATGGGAAGATAAAAAGAAAGGTCCAAAAGGTAAAGCAGAGAAGAGGCAGAGCAGGGAAGAGGCAGAGAAGAAGCAAAGGAATTATTGTACTTCAATCACAAACATAAAGAAGTGTTGATTGTGGCAGTGAGTCTAGTAGTGAGCCGCCAATAGGGTTTAACAACCCTTATTGTAATCTTGCTAGGTTTAGGGTTAAGGCAGTGAGCCTACTAGACCTAGTTGTTCTTCAAGGCAGTAAGCCAATATATTTAGGCCCATGTAGTGACCAAGCCTGAACATCATTATTTCAAAATTGTAATATATATTGAGAGTTAATCCTCTCCATGGTTTTTCCCCACATTGGGGTTTTCCACATAAAATCTAGTGTCTATTGTGTTTGATGTTGTATCTGTGGTAAAGTTTCTGATTTCATGCATTCATTGTTAAAACATAATAATTATGGATAAGTGATTAATGTTTAAATTGCAAAAGTGTTAAGTTTTTAAGACAACTAATTCACCTCCCCTCTTCTCAGTTGTCTAGCGCATATCAACAAGGATATGAAAATGGATGTGTTTTGTCCTCTAGGATCTCATGCCCCTTTTTGCTATGGTACGGCCTGTACTCAGCAAGTGCGGCCTGCAAAGAACCCTTCTTTCTTGCCCAAAGATTTCTCTAAACTTCACAAATCTGCACTAGGATACCTTGCGCCTAGGATACAAATATAATCAGATCTTAAAACACACAAATGTCTCCATGGAATCTCACACCCGCATAGTATGGCCTATAGATAGTACAACTTTGTGTTGGAAAGGTATAGTCTGCCCTAGCACACATTAAACTCACCAAAACTCATCATAAATCACACCAAAATAAGCTAAAATCTACACTACCAAATCTTCAGAAAAAACATCAAAAATACTCAGTCATTACTACTTCACAACATAAAGACTCCATTGAAGCTCAAGGTGATTTCTAAGTAAAATCACTCTTAACCAGCTAGGGTAGGTCTTTCACTACTAAAACCAGAGAAATAATGAGGTATTCAAACCCTAAGAAGAACTAAGCTCACAGGCTCTCACACAGAGAAGAAGCAAATATCATATTCAAAAGGATAAACCTCCAAATGAGCCCCAAACCCCTCGTTATAGGCACAAAATAGGGTGCCCAAGTTGCACAATAAAAAATTGCTTTGACTTTATAAAACATAAAACACTCCTTAAAGGGAAACACCACTATTAGTCTTATGTCTAACCCCCATTTTCATGTGAGCATCAATTAGCATTTCCCATCACCTTTCGAATGACCTATAACACTTAAGTTATTTTCTAACATTTCCCAACAAAAGATAACTTAAGTGAATAACAAATTAAATAACTTAATAATTCACCCAACTTAAGGAAAGTCCTAGAATGAAGCAACCTGCAAATCTGACCATACCAACATAATCCTAAAGACTTGGGACGATGATCAGAGGCAATTGGGTGAATTTCTAAAAATAGTATGCTCCTACAAGAAGTTTGGAGAGAACTCATAAGGTTAGAATTCAGTTCTAAAAGAACCAAAAGTGATGCAGGAGCATCTAGGGTGTAAGAGCAATCTTGCATCAACCAAAAAAAAAATGTTGTTTCTTTTCAATAAGGGCTAAATTTGGCAGGGTTACTATTTTTAGTAAGTTTGCATTTGTGCACGGTTGGATACAAAATCTTACACAGACCTCTAGAATGGTGAATTGAAGCTAATGGTGAAGAAATCACTTCAATATCATTTGTCATTTGTGAGATATTAAAATTTCAAATTCCAAAAATCCTATTGAAATATTCAAAGTCAAATTTGAGGCACTTAGAGGCTCCGGATGGGCCCAAAATTTGGTGGGAAACCCAAGTAGTCTACCTATTGGTAATACTTATTGCTCCATCGTCTTTTCTAGAGCTTTCCGAAAAGGTATTATAACTGAAAATCCAACGGTTGGATCGAAAGTTATGGCCCCGCGAAGTTGACTATTTTTGGAGGGAGATGCAAATTTTGAAATTAAGCTGGTGGTCACCAAAAAGGGCTATATATAACCATTTTTGGGAACCCTTAGGGTAGTAGAGTTAAGGGGGAAGGTGTAGAGTCAAGAAAGGCGGAAAATTAGAAACCCTAGCTGATTTGAGAATTACAGAAGGCTGAAGATTCCAGAGTTTTGAGAGAGGGAGCTATAATGTGTTGCAGCCTGTAGGGGATTCATCCTCTGATTGTATTTGAGCTTCTGTAATGTAATGTTTTTCCTATATTAATAAAATATCATTCTATTTTCTGTGTGCAATTTCTATTATTGTGTGTTTTATGATTTACCCCCTTCATCAAATGGTATCAGAGCAAGGGTTCCTAAGTGTGTAGACAGATCGCCGACCGTGAGGTAGTTTGCACCAGGACCTGAGGTTGTGGGTTTGCTGCATAGATCAAGATGCCTCCACGAAGAAACTGTGGTAGGAGGAATGCTTTGACGGAAGAGGGTTTTAGAGCCCTGCAAAGACAAATCGATGCATTGCAAGAGGAGCTGCGAAGAGGGTTCGAGCCGAGAAGGAGAGAAGAAAGAGAAGATGAAGCTAAAGAAGAGCTATCTGAGGAAGAACAAGAAGCTGCGGGAGATCCTGTAGAAGTTAGGTTGTTGAGGGCCATTTCAAAGATCAGAAAGAGGCCCAGGATCGAAGTTTCTATCTATTCTAGAGATTTGAATCCGGAACAACTTATTGATTGGATCAATGATATGGAGGAGTATTTTGAGTATGAAGATCTGGAAGACCTTGAATGGGTCAAGTTTGCAAAGACAAAGTTGAAGGGCCATGCCAGTATTTGGTGGAAGGAGGTCCAGTTAGAGAGAAATAGAAGAGGAAAAGCAAAGATTACCAGATGGGATCGAATGGTGGAGAAATTGAAGAAGCAATTCATTCCTGTGGACTATGAGATGGAGTTGCTAAAGAAGCTGCAAGGATTGAAGCAAGGTAACAAGTTTGTTAAGGAGTATACAGAAGATTTTTATAAGATCACTATCAGGATAAGCCATGGAGAGGCCAACAAGGAGAAGGTGGCCCATTACATTAATGGGTTGAGGCCAAGTATTCAAGAAGAGTTGAGCCTGGTCAGAATGACCACCATAGAAGATGCGTACCAGTTTTCCCTGAAGGTGGAAGAGAAGCTGAATAAGAGATTTGAAAGCAAGCAAAGGGGAAGAGGTCAAGGCGGAAGGACTGGCGGAATACCCTATGGAGGCCGAAATGAAGAACCAAAGAAAAGTGAAGAAGCTGGAACCAGTCGAAATCAGAGAGGAGATAATACCTACCGCCCTCGTGACCAGAATAATGGCGAGCAAAGAGGAAGAGGAAGAGGTAGACCTGGGCAAGGACCTGGAAGAGGAGGTTTCAGAGGAACATGTTTCCAATGTGGAGAAGAAGGGCATCGAGCATATGAGTGTCCGCAACATCAAGGAAGGATGAATAGAAGACATGAAGGTAATGCACAAGTTGCACATGTGGATGAAGATGCATAGTCTGAGCGCTCTGAAGATGCAGAAAGGGGAGAAACCCTAGTTGTCAGAAGAACTTTGTTGAATGAGAAGAAAGAACCCAATCAGAGGAAGAGTTTATTCCACACAAGGTGCAAATGTGAAGGTAAGTGTTGTGATATTATTATTGATAGTGGAAGCACTGATAATCTTATTTCAGAGGAGATGGTTGACAAGTTGAAGTTGACAAGAAGAAAGCATCTGCATCCATACCGGATTGCATGGTTGCAGAAGGACCATAGAGCTTTGGTCAATGAACAATGTTTAGTGAAGTTCAAGATTGGTGACTACCATGATGAGGTGTTGTGTGACATCATACCAATGGATGCATGTCATATGTTATTGGGGAGGCCGTGGCAGTATGATAGGAGCACTGTCCATGATGGCCGTGCAAACACATACTCCCTAACAAAGGATGGAGTCCGTCATAAGTTGAAGCCCTTGAAGGAGGTGGAAGAAAAGGTATGTAGTACTGCCAGAATTTGCTTGGTAGATGGTAGAAAGTTTTTGGAGGGTATGAAGCATGAGCATCATTGCTTTGCATTGATTCCTAAGATTAGTCAAGAGAAATGTGAAGATGTACCAGCAAAAGTCTTAGAAATGTTGGAAGAATTTCAAGATATTGTCTCTGATAATGTACCAGAAGGTTTACCACCAGTGAGGAAGATAAGTCATCAAATGGATTTGATACCAGGAGCTAATTTACCAAATAAGGTAGGCCACAGAATGACTCTAGCAGAGAATGAAGAGTTGAATAGACAAGTTCACGAGCTGTTAAGGAAGGGACTGATAAGGGAGAGCCTAAGTCCATGTGCGGTACCTGCAGTACTAGCACCAAAGAAAGATGGAGAGTGGAGGATGTGTACAGATTCCCGAGCCATCAACAAGATCACAATCAAGTATAGATTTCCATTGCTGAGAATGGATGACATAATGGATTGTTTGAGTGGAGCTAAGTACTTCACGAAGATTGATCTGAAGAGTGGGTATCACCAGATTCAAATCAAAGAAGGAGATGAATGGAAGACAGCCTTCAAGACAAAGGAGGGTATGTATGAGTGGTTAGTCATGCCATTTGGGCTAACCAATGCACTGAGCACATTCATGCGGCTCATGAACAAGGTACTAAAGGAATTTTTGGGAATTTTTGTTATTGTTTATTTAGATGACATTTCGATTTTCAGTAAGACTTGGGATGAGCATTTGATGCATATCATAAGAGTTTTAAAGAAGCTGAGGGAGGAGAAGTTGTTGATCAATCTGAAGAAATGTAGTTTTGCAAAGAAGGAGTTGGTATACCTGGGATTTGTTGTCTCAAAG
The DNA here is from genome assembly GCA_027924645.1 of Cunninghamia lanceolata. Lineage (NCBI taxonomy): Eukaryota > Viridiplantae > Streptophyta > Pinopsida > Cupressales > Cupressaceae > Cunninghamia > Cunninghamia lanceolata. The sequence continues at coordinate 13,296,607 of BSBN01000021.1, read as the reverse complement.
GAAGGTCTTAAGATGGACCCAGAGAAGGTGAGGTCTATCATTGAATGGCCTACACCAAGGAGTGCTTTTGAGGTAAGATCTTTTCATGGTTTGGCAAGTTTTTACAGAAAGTTTATCAGGAATTTCAGTAGCATTTGTGCACCCCTAACTGAGACAATGAGAGGGGATAGAAAAGAGTTTATATGGACTAAAGGAGCAGGCAAGAGCTTTGATACATTGAAGTAGAAAGTCGTAGAACAACCTGTGTTGGCACTTCCAGATTTCAATAAGGTATTCCAGGTAGATTGTGATGCTAGTGGTAGTGGTATAGGAGCTGTTCTAAGTCAAGAAAGTAAGCCCATTGCCTATTTTAGTGAGAAGCTTAATGATGCCAAGAAAAAGTATTATGTTTATGATCAAGAGTTTTATGCAATAGTCTAGGCCTTGAAGAAATGGAGACATTATTTGTTGCCAAAAGAGTTTGTTTTATATACTGATCATCAGGCTTTGTAGTATCTTAATAGTCAAGGAAAGTTAAATCAAAGGCACTTAAAATGGGTTGAGTTATTGCAGAGTTATACTTTTGTTTTGAAGTACAGGAGTGGGAAGTCCAACAGGGTTACAGATGCCTTGAGAAGAAGGCGAAATTTGTTGACAGAAATGAAGATAGAGATTGTTGGGTTTGATGAACTCAAAAGTTTGTATCTTGAAGATCTAGATTTTGCAGAGACTTGGAAAGCTTGTTTGGAACCTGTTACTTTGGACAGGACAAAATGGTTGGATTACATAATCCAAGGTGGTATGTTGTTTAGAGGAAGCCAGTTGTGCATTCCGAGAAGCTCCATGAGAGAGAACCTGATTAAGGAGAAGCATAGTGGAGGATTAGCTGGACACCTTGGTCGTGATAAGACCATTGCTATTGTTGGTGAACATTATTACTAGCCACAATGGTAGCAAGATGTGAGGAAATTTGTGCAGAGTTGCAGAGTGTGTCAGATGGCAAAAGGAACAAGTCAAAATACAGGTTTATATCATCCATTACCTATACCAGAGAAGCCATGGGATGATATTAGTATGGATTTTGTTCTTGGTTTACCAAGGACACAGAGAGGGCATGCTTCCATTTTTGTGGTGGTGGATAGATTCTCAAAGATGGCCCATTTTATTCCTTGCAAGAAGACTAATGATGCTATTCACATTGTAGAGTTATTTTTCAGGGAGGTGGTGAGACTACATGGTCTACCTAAGAGCATAGTTTCATATTGAGATACTAAGTTTTTTAGTTATTTTTGGAGGACATTGTGGAAGAAGTTAAAGACAGATTTGAAGTTCAGTTCTGCACACCATCCACAGACTGATGGATAGACAGAAGTGGTGAATAGGAGTTTGGGTAACTTGCTACGATGCTTAGTAGGAGATAAGCCCAAGGGATGGGATTTGATTTTACCATAGGCAGAATTTGCTTACAACAATTATGTCAATAGGAGCACAGGTAAATTTCTATTCCAGGTTGTGTATGGGAGTAGCCCAAGAACTGCTTCTGAATTGAGGAGGATGGATAAGGGGGAGAAGAGTAGTGCCGAAGCTGAAAATTTTGCTGAGCACATGAAGAATTTGTACGAAGAGGTAAGAGAGCATATCCATAAGATGAATTCTCAGTACAAGGCTGAGGCCGATCAGAAGAGGAGGCATAAGGAGTTTCAGGAGGGTGATGAAGTCATGGTTCACTTGAGAAAAGAAATATTTCCAATTGGTACATATAATAAGCTGAAGATGAGGAATTTGGACCATGTAGAATCCTGAAGAAGCACGATTCAGGAAATGCATTTGAGGTAGAGTTGCCTAATGACATCAATATTTCACCAGTATTCAACATTTAAGATCTGACAGAGTATCATGATGATGGACTTGATAAAGGAACATAGTGGGACATTCCAGCATCTACTTCAGAGAAGGAGGAGATAGAGGGCATTCTGGATAGCCGTGTGGGTAAGAGTACAAGAAACATGCAGTATACAGAATACTTGGCGAAATGGATAGGAAGGCATGTTGAAGATTCATCATGGTTATTTGAGACTGAGGTTAATCATTTTCGTTCCCCTCTAATACATGAGAAGTGACAGGGTCACTTTTCAAATTACACTAGGTGTCTGATGAAGGAGCATCTAGGGTGTAAGAGCAATCTTGCATCAACCAAAAAAAAAATGTTGTTTCTTTTCAATAAGGGCTAAATTTGGCAGGGTTACTATTTTTAGTAAGTTTGCATTTGTGCATGGTTGGATACAAAATCTTACACAGACCTCTAGAATGGTGAATTGAAGCTAATGGTGAAGAAATCACTTCAATATCATTTGTCATTTCTGAGATATTAAAATTTTAAATTTCAAAAATCTTACTGAAATATTCAAAGTCAAATTTGAGGCACTTAGAGGCTCCGGATGGGCCCAAAATTTGGTGGGAAACCCAAGTAGTCTACCTATTGGTACTACTTATTGCTCCATCGTCTTTTCGAGAGCTTTCCGAAAAGGTATTATAATTGAAAATCTAACGGTCGGATCGAAAGTTATGGCCCTGCGAAGTTGACCTATTTTTGGAGGGAGATGCAAATTTCAAAATTAAGCTGGTGGTCGCCAAAATGGGCTATATATAACCATTTTTGGGAACCCTTAGGGTAGTAAAGTTTAGGTGGAAGGTGTAGAGTCAAGAAAGGTGGGAAATTAGAAACCCTAGCTGATTTGGGAATTACAGAAGGCTGAAGATTCCAGAGTTTTGAGAGAGGGAGCTATAATGTGTTGCAGCCTGTAGGGGATTCATCCTCTGATTGTATTTGAGCTTCTGTAATGTAATGTTTTTCCCATATTAATAAAATATCATTCTATTTTTTGTGTGCAATTTCTGTTATTGTGTGTTTTATGATTTACCCCCTTTATCAAGTGGTATCAGAGCAAGGGTTCCTGAGTGTGTAGACAGATCGCCGACCGTGAGACAGTTTGTACCAGGACCTGAGGTTGTGGGTTTGTTGCATAGATCAAGATGCCTCCACGAATAAACCGTGGTGGGAGGAATGCTTTGAAGGAAGAGGGTTTTAGAGCCCTGCAAAGACAAATCGATGCATTGCAAGAGGAGTTACGAAGAGGGTTCAAACCGAGAAGGAGAGAGGAAAGCAAAGATGAAGCTAAAGAAGAGCTATCTGAGGAAGAACAAGAAGCTGCGGGAGATCCTGCAGAAGTTAGGTTGTTGAGGGCCATTTCAAAGATTGGAAAGAGGCCCAGGATCGAAGTTTCTACCTATTCTAGAGATTTGAATCCGGAACAATTTATTGATTGGATCAATGATATGGAGGAGTATTTTGAGTATTAAGATGTGGAAGACCCTGAATGGGTCACGTTTGCAAAGACAAAGTTGAAGGGCCACGCCAGTATTTGGTGGAAGGAGGTCCAGTTAGAGAGAAATAGAAGAGGAAAAGCAAAGATTACCAGATGGGATTGGATGGTGGAGAAATTGAAGAAGCAATTCATTCCTGTGGACTATGAGATGGAGTTGCTGAAGAAGCTGCAAGGATTGAAGCAAGGTAACAAGTCTGTTAAGGAGTATACAGAAGAATTTTATAAGATCACTATCAGGACAGGCCATGGAGAGGCCAACAAGGAGAAGGTGGCCCATTACATTAATGGGTTGAGGCCAAGTATTCAAGAAGAGTTGAGCCTGGTCAGAATGACCACCATAGAAGATGCGTACCAGTTTTCCCTGAAGGTGGAAGAGAAGCTGAATAAGAGATTTGAAAGCAAGCAAAGGGGAAGAGGTCAAGGCGGAAGGACTGGCGGAATACCCTATGGAGGCCAAAATGAAGAACCAAAGAAAAGTGAAGAAGCTGGAACCAGTCGAAATCAGAGAGGAGATAATACCTACCGCCCTCGTGACCAGAATAATGGCGAACAAAGAGGAAGAGGAAGAGGTAGACCTAGGCAAGGACCTGGAAGAGGAGATTTCAGAGGAACATGTTTCCAATGTGGAGAAGAAGGGCATCGAGCATACGAGTGTCCGCAACATCAAGGAAGGATGAATAGAAGACCTGAAGGTAATGCACGAGTTGCACATGTGGATGAAGATGCACAGTCTGAGCACTCTAAAGATGCAGAAAGGGAAGAAACCCTAGTTGTCAGAAGAACTTTGTTGAATGAGGAGAAAGAACCCAATCAGAGGAAGAGTTTATTCCGCACAAGGTGCAAATGTGAAGGTAAGTGTTGTGATATTATTATTGATAGTGGAAGCACTGATAATCTTGTTTCAGAGGAGATGGTTGACAAGTTCAAGTTGACAAGAAGAAAGCATCCGCATCCATACCAGATTGCATGGTTGCAGAAGGACCATAGAGCTTTGGTCAATGAATAGTGTTTAGTGAAGTTCAAGATTGGTGATTACCATGATGAGGTGTTGTGTGGCATCATACCAATGGATGCATGCCATATGTTATTGGGGAGGCCGTGGCAGTATGATAGGAGTGTTGTCCATGATGGCCGTGCAAACACATACTCCCTAACAAAGGATGGAGTCCGTCATAAGTTGAAGCCCTTGAAGGAGGTGGAAGAAAAGGTATGTAGTACTGCCAGAATTTGCTTGGTAGATGGTAGAAAGTTTTTGGAGGGTATGAAGCATGAGCGACGTTGCTTTGCATTGATTCCTAAGATTAGTCAAGAGAAATGTGAAGATGTACCAGCAGAAGTCTTGGAAATGTTGGAAGAATTTCAAGATATTGTCTCTGATAATGTACTAGAAGGTTTACCACCAGTGAGGAAGATAAGTCATCAAAAGGATTTGAAACGAGGAGCTAGTTTGCCAAATAAGGCAGCCAACAGAATGACTCAAGCAGAGAATGAAGAGTTGAATAGACAAGTTCACGAGCTGTTAAGGAAGGGACTGATAAGGGAGAGCCTAAGTCCATGTGCGGTACCTGCAGTACTAGCACCAAAGAAAGATGGAGAGTGGAGGATGTGTACAGATTCCTGAGCCATCAACAAGATCACAATCAAGTACAGATTTCCATTGCCGAGAATGGATGACATAATGGATTGTTTGAGTGGAGCCAAGTACTTCACGAAGATTGATCTGAAGAGTGGGTATCACCAGATTCAAATCAGAGAAGGAGATGAATGGAAGACAACCTTCAAGACAAAGGAGGGTATGTATGAGTGGTTAGTCATGCCATTTGGGCTAACCAATGCACTGAGCACATTCATGCGGCTCATGAACAAGGTACTAAAGGAATTTTTGGAATTTTTGTTATTGTTTATTTAGATGACATTTTGATTTTTAGTAAGACTTGGGATGAGCATTTGATGCATATCAGAAGTGTTTTAGAGAAGCTGAGGGAGGAGAAGTTGTTGATCAATCTGAAGAAATGTAGTTTTGAAAAGAAGGAGTTGGTATACCTGGGATTTGTTGTCTTAGAGGAAGGTCTTAAGATGGACCCAGAGAAGGTGAGGGCTATCATTGAATGGCCTACGCCAAGGAGTGCTTTCGAGGTAAAATCTTTTCATGGTTTGGCAAGTTTTTACAGAAAGTTTATCAGGAATTTCAGTAGCATTTGTGCACCCCTAACTGAGACAATGAGAGGGGATAGAAAAGAGTTTATATGGACTAAAGGAGCAGGCAAGAGCTTTGATACATTGAAGTAGAAAGTCGTAGAACAACCTGTGTTGGCACTTCCAGATTTCAATAAGGTATTCCAGGTAGATTGTGATGCTAGTGGTAGTGGTATAGGAGCTGTTCTAAGTCAAGAAGGTAAGCGCATTGCCTATTTTAGTGAGAAGCTTAATGATGCCAAGAAAAAGTATTATGTTTATGATCAAGAGTTTTATGCAATAGTCTAGGCCTTGAAGAAATGGAGACATTATTTGTTGCCAAAAGAGTTTGTTTTATATACTGATCATCAAGCTTTGCAGTATCTTAATAGTCAAGGAAAGTTAAATCAAAGGCACTTAAAATGGGTTGAGTTTTTGCAGAGTTATACTTTTGTTTTGAAGCACAGGAGTGGGAAGTCCAACAGGGTTGCAGATGCCTTGAGAAGAAGGTGAAATTTGTTGACAGAAATGAAGATAGAGGTTGTTGGGTTTGATGAACTCAAAAGTTTGTATCTTGAAGATCTAGATTTTGCAGAGACTTGGAAAGCTTGTTTGGAACCTGTTACTTTGGACAGGACAAAATGGTTGGATTACATAATCCAAGGTGGTATGTTGTTTAGAGGAAGCCAGTTGTGCATTCTGAGGAGTTCCATGAGAGAGAACCTGATTAAGGAGAAGCATAGTGGAGGATTAGCTAGACACTTTGGTCGCGATAAGACCATTGCTATTGTTGGTGAACATTATTACTAGCTACAATTGCAGCAAGATGTGAGGAAATTTGTGCAAAGTTGCAGAGTGTCTCAGATGGCAAAAGGAACAAGTCAAAATACAGGTCTATATCAGCCATTACCTATACCGGAGAAGCAATGGGACGATATTAGTATGGATTTTGTTCTTGGTTTACCAAGGACACAAAGAGGGCATGATTCCATTTTTGTGGTGGTGGATAGATTCTCAAAGATGGCCCATTTTATTCCTTGCAAGAAGACTAATGATGCTATTCACATTGCAGAGTTATTTTTCAGGGAGGTGGTGAGACTACATGGTCTACCTAAGAGCATAGTTTCAGATCGAGATACCAAGTTTGTTAGTTATTTCTGGAGGACATTATGGAAGAAGTTGAAGATAGATTTGAAGTTCAGTTCTGCACACCATCCACAGACTGATGGACAGACAGAAGTGGTGAATAGGAGTTTGGGTAACCTGCTATGATGCTTAATAGGAGATAAGCCCAAGGGATGGGATTTGATTTTACCACAGGCAGAATTTGCTTACAACAATTATGTCAATAGGAGCACAAGTAAATCTCCATTCCAAGTTGTGTATGGGAGTATCCCAAGAACTGCTTCTGAATTGAGGAGGATGGATAAGGGGGAGAAGAGTAGTGCCGAAGCTGAAAATTTTGCTGAGCACATGAAGAATTTGCACGAAGAGGTAAGAGAGCATATCCATAAGATGAATTCTCAGTACAAGGCTAAGGCCGATCAGAAGAGGAGGCATAAGGAGTTTCAGGAGGGTGATGAAGTCATGGTTCACTTGAGAAAAGAAAGATTTCCAATTGGTACATATAATAAGCTGAAGATGAGGAAATTTGGACCATGTAGAATCCTGAAGAAGCACGATTCAGGAAATGCATTTGAGGTAGAGTTGTCTGATGACATCAATATTTCACTAGTGTTCAACATTTCAGATCTGACAGAGTATCATGATGATGGACTTGATAAAGGAACATAGTGGGACATTCCAGCATCTACTTCAGAGAAGGAGGAGATAGAGGGCATTCTGGATAGCCGTGTGGGTAAGAGTACAAGAAACAGGCAGTATACAGAATACTTGGTGAAATGGAAAGGAAGGCATGTTGAAGATTCATCATGGTTATTTGAGACTGAGGTTAATCGTTTTGGTTTCCCTCTAACACATGAGAAGTGACAGGGTCACTTGTCAAATTACCCTGGGTGTCTGATGAAGGAGCATCTAGGGTGTAAGAGCAATCTTGCATCAACCAAAAGAAAATATATTGTTTCTTTTCAATAAGGGCTAAATTTGGCAGGGTTACTATTTTTAGTAAGTTTGCATTTGTGCACGGTTGGATACAAAATCTTACACAGACCTCTAGAATGGTGAATTGAAGCTAATGGTGAAGAAATCACTTCAATATCATTTGTCATTTGTGAGATATTAAAATTTCAAATTTGAAAAATCCTATTGAAATATTCAAAGTCAAATTTGAGGCACTTAGAGGCTCCGAATGGGCCCGAAATTTGGCGGGAAACCCAAGTAGTCTACCTATCAGTAAACCCAAGTTGTAATGTGTTGCAGCCTGTAGGGGATTCATCCTCTGATTGTATTTGAGCTTCTGTAATGTAATGTTTTTCCCATATTAATAAAATATCATTCTATTTTCTATGTGCAATTTATGTTATTGTGTGTTTTATGATTTACCCCCTTCATCAAAAAGGCTCCATCTAACCAACTGAACTCAAAACCATGAATAAATGCTTTGCAAAGCTGATCCAACGCACTCCAAGAACTTTAGATTTCTCCCTTGCACACCAATTGACCTATGAGAACACTCTGAAATAGGCTAATTGTTCATGACTTGGCTAAGTGCCAATTGGGGACATTACAATGTTGTCCAATCTTTCTTACTTTTATGCAAGGAATATATCACTCATTTTTACATGGTGTATGTTGTGTATAAAACCATTTATGCATCATTAGTCATGGACTCTCATCATTTGGGACACTTCAAAGTGAATTGTAGCCCCTTCTAATGTTATTATTAGATTTCTTACCTTCATGAAAAAAACTTATGTGAATGGTGTGTGAAATTAAAGATTGTGTGAAGAAGTTATCAGTCCTAATAGTGATCTTGTGCTCATTGAAGTAGGTTGAGAAGTTATATAAACCATTGGTGCATCACCATGTTCATCTTTAAGCATTTCCTTTCCTTTTTTCATTTTAATCAACAACCTAGCATTAGGATTAGGTCCTTGAGATTGAATCAAGCCTAGTTTTCAAAGGGAACCAACGCTCTCTAAAGAGTTATTTCTATCTCGTAGGTCCCACACTGAAGAATAACTCAATGTTGCAGCTAAGATTAGGCTTTAAGCTTCTAAGGTGCATTCTTAGGTGATAACAGTTTCTGGCACACGTGATGGTACAAGTTTAATGAGTCTTACATTATTCAGCTAAGAAGATTGATGCTATTGTTAGCAAGCTTCAGTTATTGGATGAATTCTATGAGCACTTGGAAACTCCAAAGTTTCTTGGTTTCAAGACCATGCTAATTATTCATGCCAAAGGTACAAACAAGATCATCTTCAAAACGTAAAAATTCTTAATTGTTAGAATTGTCTTTATCTTCATCAAAAAGGCAAAAACATACAAGGCATTCCTCGCCATATTTAAAGAGTCCAGCTAAGAATATAGTCTATACGTGCTTTAGGTAAGTTCTCCCATCCAAATGCAAGGCTATCATATATCCCTTCTATGGCTCTGCTCAAAGGAACCAAATATTTGTCACTTTTGATGGAGCAAGTCATCTTGTCCTTGCTAACTGTAATGAAATTCCAGTAGCAGCCCTAAAAAGCATTCCTTATTTAACTAGTGAGAATGCAACTACTCCCATAGAACACATCCAGGACATTGCCAATATATGCTCAGTCCATAAAATTATAGAAGACAATGTAGCTATTAGACTCCTTGCCACTTCCTTAAAAGGTAAATCATTACAATGGTATACAGGATTGCTGCCCAATTCAATACATAATTCGGATGAGTTAGGTGAGAAGCTTTGTAAACAATTTGAAGATAAGAGTGACCATTTATCCCTAGTGGAATAGCTAACTACTATCAAAAGAGCCCCTCATGAATTCATGGGAGATTTCAACTTTAGGTTTTATAAAATGTGGGATAGAATTTAATCCTTAGTCAAACCTTCTCCAAACACTACATTCTTGTACTACTTGAGGGCTTTAAATAGTGATGTGGATGTTATGATACAATCAATGGGAGGAATAACCTTTCCTGATGCTTATGATAGAGCTATAAAAGCTAAAAACTATCTGATCCAAGTTGGGAAGATAGCTCCAATGCCTCTATTTCTTGAGATTTCACTTACTCAACCAAGCTGGGCACCTCTCCATGCAGCAACCAGCCAACCAACTCATCCTGTTACTCCTGCCAATGAGTTGCATGAAGTCAAAACTTTGTTACAAAGCTTTGGAAATGAGTTAGTGGCTTTGAAAAGACAATAAGCCCAACATAATAGACCTTATCAACCTTTTAATCTATCATTTCAGCCCAATAGGCAGCCTTATCAAGGGAATGTTCAAGGACAAGGTCAACTAAGCTATGCTAGGCCTTTAAATACCTTAAACCCAACTGCCACAACCTCTTCCAAAGCCATTGTTCCCGTGCAAAATAACTTAGTTCAAGGTCATGAATGGTGTTACCCATGTAATCAGCTCAATAACCAAAATTCATGCTCAAATGGAGTTCATATTCAAGTTCTAATGATTCAACGTGCATCAATACTTCTAGAATAGCAAGTGGAATCAGATCAAAAAGGAGGAGAAAGGCAAGAACATGTGATAAGTGAGTCCACTTTGTTGAATTGGCAAGAGAATGATTTTTGTGGTGTAAATCAAAATGAAGTGCCAACCAAATGGGGGAACTTCTACCCCAAGGTCCAAGAAAATAGCAATGGAGGGTGAATCACCCTTTATTGTATGCTCAAAAATCTAGTTTTGAATCAGCCCACTAGGGCTGCAAGGGAAGGTACAATTGTCAAAACTCCCAAACTACAAGTAAATCAGGCTACTAGTAAAAACAATCAACCCCAAAATCAGTCATAAATCAGTTAACAAACAAAAGGAGACACTACTATTACAAAAGTTTCTTTAAAGGTTGGTCATATTCCATTTAATATTGTTGATCAAAAGAAGAAGACTAACCTCAATGTCACTATGTGGGAGGCTTTGTCTATTCCAACTCAAAGGGATTTGCTTCAAGAGGCATTGAAGAGTTTCAATCAGCTGAGTAATGCTTCGGCCAAAGGAATAGCCATTCCAATTAGTCTATGTCAGCCAAAAGAAGAAGAAAAGACAAGCAAAATTAGTAAGCCACCACCTTTTTACATGTCTTTGATTATTGGTGATCACCTTGTTCATAATTGTATGATCTATTCTAGGGCTAGTAGTTCTATCATGTCAAAGAAGATTACTGATATGCTTGGTATAAGGTATGAACCAGCCCTCTTTGGAGAGTTATTTCTATCTTGCAGGTCCCACACTAAAGAATAACTCAATGTTGCATCTGAGACCAAGCTTCAAGCTTCTCGAGGTGCATTCTTAGGTGATAACATTACCATTTAACATTGGTCAACTGAGAAAATTGGATGACCTTGATCTATTAGAGGAACTGAAGATAATTTCTACCCAAGTGAAGTCTTTACCAAAAGCACTAGTACAACTTTATAAACTTCAAAATCTGCATATTGATGACTGTCCAATCATAGAATTGGCTTTCTTGTTGGGGCCCTTTTCTTCATTGTTGTGCAACCATAAAATGGATAGATAAACATAGGACTTGTCTATCCATGATGTTAATTTCTCAACAATGTTGCCCCAACCTGGAAACTCTAGACCTTTCTAGAAATGACCACTCAGGAGAGATTGAATCCTTGCCAATATCAGTCAAGGCCATAAAGTTGAATAACTCTTAAAATGCTAAAGATCATAGTTTCTTTTTGTGGCCTGGTACACTATCAAAAACTGATTATAAATGGGTGTGGGGAGGATTTAGATGAATTTTGCAGAATTAATCTCACTCAAACAATTTGAAATTAGTTGAATTGCTGGAGAACTTAAAAGAATAGAAGGGTTTGAAAATGTAGGTCACTAAAAACATTGAGGGCATGCACTTGCTCGAAGGTTCCAACTATACAAAGTTTGGAGCTTATGGATAGATTAATGACACTAAAGCTGTCAGGAGCATTTTACATATCAGCCTTCAGGAATTGAACCTTGTCTTCAAAATATAAAGGTAATTGTTGTATGTACAAATATGAACATAATATTATCTAATTAATGTTTATTGGTTGACTGTATTGTATATCATTGGAAAAAATGGCCATCTGAAAGTATAATATGTGCAAGGACAAAGCTTGCTATGGATTCAGCTATGAAACATTTTGACTTCATGGTCTCACTTTGGTTAATTCATGCTTTGGAGAAGGATAAGAATAATACCGGAAACATGTTAAGGTTAAAATGTGGGCAGAGGCATTCTTCTAATGATGCAACCTTTGTGTGTTTTGCTATAAATTTCTTTTCAGAAGTCACCACTCTATGTTTGGAGACATACAATTCCTTTTCAGAAATCACCATTCTATGTTCCTTTTGAGAAGTCACCACTCTACGATTGGAGGCATACAATTGGAGTAGGTGCGGTACCTCTTCAATGAGTGTGGTCTCCTCAAAGAGTGTGGGAAAGGTGGCATGGTTATGGATAGGTGTTTTCACACAACCTTGTTTGTGGATTAGGGCATAGGACTATGTACTAAATAATTCCTGGAGGGTCAAACACACTAGATCATGAAGTGAGGGGAATATTGGCGATGGGCCAAAAAAAGAGAGTTACGGAAGCTTTTTACAAATTCTAAGAACATTTTGGAAAATCTAGAGTGCCAAAGTTGGTTGTTAATTAGTCAGAAATTATTCATTTAGGCCATTATTTGCAATACATTTTTTCAGTTGTTTTGCCAAATATGCTGATTTTTTTTCATTAGCAGGTTCTCACTAGTCATCATGACAAAAAGATTTCCAAAGAAGAGGAAATAATATGGAATTTTAGTACCTCTACTTTAAACAATGGATGGATTCATTTGAGAAATAAGTCTCTCCAGCAAAGCATGGTAAATTAAAATGAATTTTATGGCTGAGATCAAATTTATAAGGTGTGAGTCAATATTTTAGGCTAATTAAATAGATTTGACCACTTAATTCTAATTAGTCCATGCCTTTAGCAATAGACTATAGTTTCCATTTTTTTAATTAGTCCTTTTCTGGGAATGAAGGTCAACAAATAATCATCTTGTTAGTGTTTGCCTTAGGCAATGGACTACAACAATCAGTTGCTGGTATTTGGCTCATGTTGTTTTTTGCATGGGGATTTTACAAGGTTTTCTAAAGTCTGCCTCCTTTATTCAGTAAATGAAATAGCTTGTGTTTTGATAAATGGAATTATTTTGTTTCATGATTGGCAGGTTGTACCTAGGTGCTGCCACAATAATAGGTTACACTTTTTGGGACATCCTGATTTTTGCTGAAATCACATATTTTTAGAAAATATAATGATTTAAGCCTTGAAAGGTTCCATTTAAAGGATTTTAACTAAAGAGGGTTTCATCAAACCCCCTTAGATTCAAACCCCCTTGGATAGAACCCCGCTAGTTTTAAACCATACATATAATGGAGTCTCCTCTACACTTATCAAAATGCTGATAAAAACCCACTTTTGATTAACCTTTTGGGGGATCAAATGAATTCATTTAAAATTTGTGTTTTATAAGTATGTAGTCCTTATTATAAGCTTCCCAAAAAGTATAATTTTAAATATATTTAATTTGATTATTATCTTTATTTTTTATTTCTTGTGAATGTAGGTTTTTCACTGAACATCAAGTTCTCAGTTCTACACACATGGAAAATTAGTAAATTAGTGAAAAAAATTCTAAAAAATATCTATGCCCTAGGTATTGATGTCCTTGTTTCAATAAAAAGAAAAAAATGAATTTCTACACATACAGAAAAAATTATGTTTTACAGAATACGCCTATGTCTAAATTATAATTGGTTTGACTTTAAAACTTAATTAAAAAATATTCAACAAAACATTATGAAACCAAATGCATGCCCTATATATCAGTGTTACCAATCTAAATTTAAAAGAATCAGAATTTTATCCTTTGTAGAAAAAAAGTTATGTGCTACAGAATACACATCACCTTAAAAAAATGTTGTTTACAATTAAAAACTAATTATCAAAGGAGATACAAATTTTTTTACAATTTAACTCCATTTTTAAAATATATATATATATATATATATATATATATATATATATATATATATATATATATATATATATATTTAAAATCTACAAACAAAATCTCGCAAATCACTAGTTCGTATCACCTTCAAATTCCTAATGGTTTAGCAGCTTCATGTGTCAGAAAGTGAAGATTTAGTTCAAAATATTAATTTCAATTGATGTCAAGTTTGGCCAAAAAGTGTAACCCATTATTGTGGGATGACCCACCTGATGTGATGTTTTTCTAGGTGAATCACTAATTTTTTAGGAAGGAAAAAATAAAATGAAAGAGGTCAGCTGCCAAGGCCGCCATCAGACCATAACTTATCAACTGCATGCCTTCTACATAGGTTGCTCCAGTACTGACATTGCCCTTATTTTGGATCATTGTTTCCCTTTAGTCCTCTCTCAAACTAGGGTGTCTTTTTGAATTTTGATCCACATTTGCAATATGTCTCATGAATTTGTTTGGGTTTTTCTTGAAGGTAAATAAAAATGTAGTTTTTTGGAGAATTATGATTCTCATGTTTGAAATCATGATATTTGTGTTGAACTAATCTTTGTAATTGCAAGATATAAGTAGGGGTCTGCATCCTTGAACCATGGAGAAAATCAACATATGCCTTTATATGATATTCTGCCTTAAATCTTCTCCAGGGTCCTTAGCATGAAACTTATGTGAGCTCCATAAGTATTGAAGAAACTATCGAGTTCTCATTAAAGATGCTTGAGAATTGGGTTAGTGGTTTTTTTATTTTTTGAGATTTGATCTTTCTTTTTGTCATACTAGTGATTTAAACTTTGGCATTTGCATCACTGCAATGGATCTTTTTTTTTGTATTGTCAGGGTGATCAGGAGACTGATGAGATCTTTGTACAGACAAAATTAGTTCTATTCCTAAGGTATTTTTCTCTGATACCAGAACAAATGTTTTCATGCATTATTTTTGTGGAATATATGGAATTTTCATAATGAGGTTGATTTTTTTTTGTTACAGCCAATAGAGAAATTCTTTGAGACAGAAGTTGAGAAAAAAGTGTAGTCAACCACTGTGTGCCCTCATATGTTTTGCAAAACTCTGATAGTATCTAATAGAAGCACTCATGTTGGATTTTGAGTCCCTCAAAGGGCTGCAGAGGATTGCTTTCCTCCGCTCATAAGAATTTTTTATCCTGTTAGGATTGCAGATACTTATTTCCATGTTGTATTAGAGTGAACAAGTTGAAAGAGCTATAAGATGCTGAACAAGGTAGCTCTTTTGCAATTGTACAGGATGGGTGGTTCACCAAACATAGTATTTGGTATCAAATGAAGTTTTTATTGAGCAAAGAATAAACAATACAGACAAAAAGATTAAATCAAATGCATAAACTAAACACAGAAAATGCAAAAGAGAATAGCAACATTTTTTAACGTGGTTCACCAAATGGCTACGTCCACTTTGAGCAGGGGATTGCTCTCTATATTAAAATCCAGAATAAAATTCTCACTGTTACAAAAAACATATCTGCAACTATATTCCAATCTATTTATCTAGCAGCTCACACACTCAATAATAATAATAATAATAAAATCTTGCTACAACCATATACACTCCACTACCTCCAACAATACTCTATTTTTGACCTCATCGTGGGAGTGAGAAAACACATGCAATGGTCGATATGAAATAGAGGAAGTAGTGGGATTAATGAGAACGTGAGGATTGGTCTACACTAAATGAGACCGTTACACCAACAATCTCCCACTTGCAATCTAATTCAAGCTGCAAGAGCACTGCACAGATTGATCCCCTGCATTTCTAATCGTATCATATCTTTGAAAACTTGACAGGCCTATCCCTTGGCCCATCACCATCATCATTCATATATACCTCAATATTAACCTTATCCTTGTAAGGGATAATAAAATTATATATCCTTGAAATGAAATCATGTCTGCTTTGTAGCCCCATGGTGGCCGGCAATCCCTGGTAGTAACGGCGACCACTGGCATAGAATTTTAAAACATTCCACCCCTGTTTAAGCAAAAGTTGCATATCATTGCCATCCCCAATCTGAAATAGACTAAAATTCTTCTCTAAATGTGTTGCTCTGGCAAGTGTAAATGCTTCGTTGTCCTGCCTCCCAAGAAAAACATTGATAGTGAATGGGATTAAGAAAGTGATGCAGAAGAACTCGATGTAATACGACTAAGGCCCCACAAGAAGTTGATGAAATGACCATGCACAGTGTCTCGGGCACTGACTCTCCAAGTTCCCCACCCGTGCATAAGGAAGAAGCTTCTCTTTATCTACAAAAGATGACAAAACATTGGCATGGTATCCACAAGAATTCATACAAAAAAGTTCAACCATTACATCTTCTGATGTAATCACCAAATACACTACATTGTCCTTATCAGGTAAAGGCAGTGCTCCAGACTGAATAATGCCCTCAACCAAAGAAGCAATATCGGTTCTCTTCAAACGACTTTCCCAGGGAATACATTTCATCTATCTTCTGTTTCCCAAACCTCGCAATGCTCATAGCAGCTTGATTAGAGGCAGTGCTTTGATACCTTTTAGTAGTCTTTCACCAAGAAGAAATAGATGGTCTCTTACCCTTCCTTATACTCACATGGAACCCACATGAACTCATGCAGAATCTCTCCACAATAACATCCTCAGACGTCAAAACCAAAGAGTTTTTAACATCTTTTCCATGGGTAGAGTGAGGCAAGCGGTAGCAAAGGCTCTGAGGAGAACAAGTGTGAGCATGAAATGAAGGATAGATTTCCATGTGACCGCCATGCTATCCCATCGATGCAAAGGTCTGCAATGTTCTTCATCATCTTTTGCGGGCTCAGAAGCAGACTCCACAATTGGATGTGCATCCTCCTTAAGGTATTCAACGGTTGTGACCTTCGCCACTTCCTTGACCTTTGTTTCTATGGTAACAGTAGCACTAGTAGTTGTAGCTACAGCAAACTCATTTACACAAATTTCACTACCAGCATCATCACAAATTGATTCAAAACTTCACTCTGATCACCATTACAAATAGTCTCATCTTCAATCACCTTCAAATTTTCATTCTCATCTATTAGATTCAAGGCAGACAACTGAGAGGGGGGGTGAATCAGTTGTCCAAAACTTTTCTCTTATTAAACACTTGCATTCACTTAGTAGTATAATGATAAATCAAACATGAAACATAATGCATTTAATTAAAGAGCAAAAACATATCAACACATGAGACACCAAGATTTTAACGTGAAAAACCCGATAAGGGAAAAACCATGGGGTGACTAACCCAAGATTGTATTCTCTGTTAGAAGAATAGAAAGAACAAAATAGCACATGCCAATTAGGGCTCACTGCCCGAGCACATTGCTCACAAGAGGCTCATTGCCTACAAGAGACACACTGTCTACAAAAGAATAAGTATCACATACTTGAACTAGTAAATAGCATCTTCACCATGCTTGAGTCAGTTCCATTTAAGCCCAAAACTTCTGCTCTGCCTTTCGCTCTCCTCCTTGCTACCACACACTCATTTCCGCAAGTCTCACTTGAAATGACTTCACAATCCCTTATTTATACTCGACATCAACTTAGGAACAAACATCTAAGTTGGCAAACATCCACAAGAACATTCGTAGGATGTGTAACTCATCCGGTCAGCCTAGTCACAGAAAGAACACCATCATCCAGAAGTTGTTCTTTAATTCTGGGCTCCAACTCTAATGCGGACCATCAACATGAACTGAACATGATCCAAAGACCTCCACAAGCTTGCCTGAATCACCAAGAACATCCACACTTCCTTTACTTACTGAAATCCTTCTCTCCTTCATCCGGTACCTCAAGAACATAGTCTGTCATCACTGTCACAAAGGAGTAGATGCTTGCGGACCTTCAAACCATGAACCAATCCTTTTGACACATCATAAAGACTTCCCCAACACTCCTTCAAATCCGTAGAATAGCACAATGCATTTCTGGATCTCACCGGACCTTTTTGTAACACTCTGTCACCTCTAAACACTTACTGGAACCAATTTTACTTGAGTGATCACAACTTCTTCATATCTTCATGTGGACCTCTAAAATCTCTATTGGAACACCTTAAGACTCATATCTACAAACCCTTTAATCCACATCCTCTGATCCTCAACCTATCTTGGACTTTTACCTTATTTTCATCACTGTTCTTCACTGTTCCTAATTGAGACTAATTTTCTCAATATCGTCAACACATAACTCATCCAATCCTTAACATTAATGCAACAGGAGTATGTTGACATCAATGGCAACAGGAGTATGTTGGCATCAATGACAACACCAGTTAGGCCCATACTTGCAACAATATCCCCCTTTGTCATTGATGGCAACATATGATGTGAAAAATTGTTTTAACCATCAAGACAATAAATTTTTCTTACTGTCACAACTTCCCTATTAGCAAAAACCATTCATAAGTCTTCTCTCCATTTACTGCTCCCCCCTTGATCAGTAACCACTTATTTTTCACATGACTTCTCTCCCCCTTTGACATCAATGGAAAAGGGCACATACTTGCAATTCTACCACTTCAGAATCATATATGTTGCTCCCCCTGAGTAGCAGCTCCCCATCATCAGTCCAGACCACAAGATGTGACTGTGATATCCTCCGGACTGATGCACCTTAGTGCACCTTAGTTCACCACCGGAGGGGTAATAACCCCTAACTTCTCCCTTAGATACTCAAAAGAGTCCTTAGGTAGAGGTTTAGTAAAGATTTCCACAATCTGATCCTTGGAAGGCACAAACTCCAATCTAACTTCATTCTTGTTCACTTGCTCTCTCAAAAAGTGAAACTTGATGGATATGTGTTTGGTCTTTGAGTGTAACACCAGATTCTTAGATATGTTTATTGCACTTGAATTATCATAGAAAATTGTGATAGGCTCCTCATACTCCACTTTGATATCTCTTAACATCTGCTTCATCCACAACACTTGAGTGCAACTACCTGCTGCTGCTATATATTCTGCTTCAATTGTAGATAGAGATATTGCCTCTTGTTTCTTGCTCAACCAAGAAACCAATCTCTTCCCAAAAAGAATGCTCCACCACTGGTACTCTTCCGGTCATCCACATCTCCTGCCCAATCTGCATCTGTATATGCATGAAGAGAGAAATCATGAGCTCTGGGATACCATAGACGATACTCAACTGTCCCTTTTAGATATCTAAAAATCCTCTTGATTTCCATGACATGAGATTCTCTAGGATCAGCCTGGAATCTAGCAACAAGACCAACAGCTTGCATAATGTCTAGTCTAGTTTGAGTGAGATACAACAGTCCTCCAATCATTGACCTGTACTTTGTCTAATCTATCTTAGGAGAGTCATCATCTTTGTTCAACTTACATCCGGTTGCCA